>OY728158.1:1675370560-1677770560 GCA_963277665.1 Viscum album
TTGATGAATAATGAAAAATACCAGATTTCAATTCAAAACTTCTTTTTCATCTAATTTTTTTATAAGGTGAAATTATATTTTAATTTGGTTTACAAGTTTAATTAGATTATATTTTTATAAATTAATCTAATTTAGGTAATTCAAACCAATTTCACATTGAAATTGGATATAAGAACTTAGCAAAATTTTGACCAGTTTTACTTTAAAAACCCGCATTGTAGACCCGACTGCATGATTAATTTTAAATTAATTTATGAAAATTATGTGTTTTTAATTTGAAAAAATGGATTCAATATTTTTAATCATCATAATTTATAATTTCTAATAATATAAACTTAGTTTTTTACCAAAATTATTAGTGAAAGTGATTAAAATTAATTACATCGATTAAGGTAAGATTAAACTTAACTAAGGACTAAACCTTAAAATTAACACCCAAAATGACTTAGACACTTTTCCAACACCCATTATCTAGATATTATTTTTTCATAAACCTTCAATTCTTGATTTTGGTTGCTTTATTATTACTTTTGTTAGGAAAAAACATGGGTACACCTAACTTGTTTTCAAAAATTCCATGTGTGTTGTTTCCCTTTCCTATAAAAGGACACCACATATACCTATTATTCATACCTCTTAAACCACTTAGGTTCAGCCAATATCTAACCAATACACTTCCCAACATCCCTCCCTTTACTCCTTGAAGCCTCCCTTTGGGTATAAAGTGTTCTAAGGAAGCCTTTTGGAACAAACCAAAAAGATACTCGATTAAGAGGTAACTCCTTCTCTCAAGATCATTTCTTTTATTTTTATTCTCCACCCATCCACTCTATTTATTCCATGCTTTTATAAAAAAATTATCCTCAATATAGTATGATGTTTTTATGAAAATGGTTCAACCTATACTTTCACACACCTTGATTGTGTTTTCATGACACTCTAAATTGATTATGATTTTAAGGTTGATTTATAGTATAGGGTAGACCCTAGGTCATCCCTCAAGGAGAATTTATAGGTTTAGTGTATGATTTTTTAATAAAAATTACTAAAAAGGGGGATGATTTTGAATACAGTTTTAGGAAAATAACTTAACTTAAAGAGTTTAATAGTTGACAAAACAAGTGGATTTTTAAAAATATGGGACAAAGGGGTTATTATGATTTCACTACACACATTTCAAGTTCATTATTCTTAGAGATTCATTTAGGTTTGGAGTAATTATTTGGTTGAAATTAATTGGAATCTAGATTAATTCCTAATCCTTTATTTCATTGCTTGAAGAACCAAACCTTGACATAACAATCATATTACAAAGGTCCATAACTTATGCATGGAATAAGAGCTTCCAAAGAAGATTGAAATCTCAAGAAATTAGGTAATAAAAGGATTCTTGTGTTGTTAAATCGGAATAACAGAAGTCATGCACTCAAAACCTCACACCGATCGATTAGCAATTAAGATCATAACATTCACATGCATAAAAACAAGCATTCAAAAATTAAATCATGTAAGATACATGGAATTTAATGTTTTAACACACAAATTAATCCAAACTAGTAGCTAATAAATGCATCAGAACTCCCTTAACATGTGTGTAGCTTCCTCACAACAAACTCCTACCATTTAGCCTGACATCAAGAGGAGGAGGAAGATTGGGTGGAAATCCTTCTTCATTATTGATCCCCCTATGAGGATAAGGGCCTCTAGAACTTCTAGGATGAGTAGGGGACTCCTCTGGGACTCCAAAATGGTAGAGCTTTTCTTCTGGTTCAAACTTACAAATGGGGATCCCAAGGTTCCAATTTACATAAAAATTGGAATGTGGTTTTGAGCCCCTAGATTTTAAGAAACCACTTGGCTCATGGTTTTTGACCTCCATACAATATTATCTCACTTTGAACAAAATAAAAAAGATATAGACCCACCTTTTTACTATTTCAACTGAATTTTGGCTTCATTTGGAATCCAATAGCTCGAGATATAAATATAACATAGGACACCACTTTTGACTTCATGAATATTCAGTGGATTGGACATATCAATTCGGTTGGGCCACCATATGGACTAAGTGGGCTTGGTTTCATTCATAAAAGTTGTATCCCACTGAATTTTGGACTAGAACACAACATATAATCCCATTTGGATGTATGGATTAATAGCATTGTGCGGTTGAGTCAACTGGTGTGTTTGGATCCTACGCAGTTTGACCCATTTTTCTTGAACTTCATCATAGGCCCTCCAAATCACCTCCACCTACAATGAAATTATCAAAATAAGTAACGTTTCCCTTTTTAACAGTGATAAAAACAAAATAATTGAATCAAATATGAAGTGAAATTTTTATTATATTTTGAATTTACAATACAAATTCAGTTTAATAAAATAGTGTAAGGGTGAAAATGAAATAGTGATTCGTGGTGCGGTCACACCCACACACATAAAAATTTTCACCCCTTGGTAAAGTCATATTTCTAAAAATTATGAATGTAGATTTTTCCAACTTCATAAATATTTAACATTCAATAAAATTTTAATTCCTGATAGAAATGTGATCAAAGAAAAAATCACAATGATGAGTTATTCTCAGTGATCATGGAAAAAGATGTCTTAAAAACTATATCATAATAAAATTCCAAGAGATGCATGATAACAATCAAAGAAAATAATTAAAAATTTAATCATGTCATTAATTATCCATGTGGGTGTGTGACAACCATTTCATTCTATTCTTTCCACTTTCTATCGAGTAAATATAAGTTATTTTAAAAAAAATCTACTTACATGATCATTTCCACCAAACATACCATAAATAATTTGCAATCAAATTTTAATACCCACTCACTTAATCATTCCGAAAATCCAAATCAAAATCTCCTGACCTAGATATACCTATATGGTGTACATTTCATTGCTCCCTAATTTATTTATTTTTTCAAAATTTTCACTTGTAACAAATCTCACTCTCTTCTCTCAAGCCTTGTTTGATCTCCTCACGAAACTAATTGTAATAGTTATAACAAGATAAAAAGTCAAGGAGGGGTGGTTTTTGACCTGCCCAATATACAACCCCTTTTTTTATTTTTTATTTTGAGGGCGTACAACAGTCAGATAATAGGTACACACGCATAAGTCAATCTTGTACAGTAAAGAAATATATCAGATAAGAAATGAATGTATAGAAAAATCTTTTTGTAAATTAGAGAAAAAATAACCTAACTTATATTTACCTTTTATTAAGTAATATATTTTCACACTTCATGGTTGGGTGAAAAGGTGTGTGGAGAAATTAATTGACACAATTTTCCATTAAACTACTCACACAAAGGGTACCATTACTATAAAAGGTTTCAAAATGATACAACCATTTATATTATAGAAAAAGAACCAAATTTCAAAATAAATTCACACCATAGTATTGAATTCTTACTGAAATGCACATTTCATCAAAAAAATTAATGTTAAAACAATATGAAATATGGAAATTACTCATGCATTTTTAATAACATCCATGATTAAGTAGATATAATTTTCCATGATAAAGTGGACATAAAAATTAACATTTCATCACAAAAGTGAGGGGGAAAACAATGGGGGTAAGTGAAAATACTATATAAAAAGAGAAAAAGATTAAAAGAAATAAAGATGATGAAAATTCCTAACTAACCCGAGAATATACCCATCCCCCCACACCTAAAGTGTGCAGTGTTCTCACTATAATTAAATATAATGTGATAAGGAAGGATAAAACCTGGTGGGTTTTATTCATAAACTACTTCTTGAACTTGGATTTCCTCCATTAGGGATTCCAGAATGGCTTCATGGAAGTGCTTCAGCCGCTACCCATTGAAAGTGAAGATTTGCTTGGTTTCTTCATTTTGAACCTGAACAACACCAAATAGAGAGACATTGGTAATAGTGTATGGTCCAAACTAGTAGGAACGAAGATTACCTAGATGAAACTTCAGCCTTACATTGTAGAGGAGGAACTTCTTCCCAATGTAGAACTCACAATGAATGATGAGATGGTCATGGGCAGCCTTGGTTCACTCCTTCTAAATCCAGTAGTCCTCATATGAATCTCTTCTCATTTCCTCCAACTCTTGAATCTACAAATTCCTTTTATCACCTGCACCATAAAGATTAAATTTGCATTGTTTGATGTCCCAATAGGCTCGATGCTCAATATCAATAGGGAGGTGCCAACTCTTTCCAAACACAAGCTGATAGTGTGACATTCCAATAGGAGTTTTAAAGGCAGTATGGCAATCCCATAATGAATCATAGAGTCTAGGACTCCAATATTTTCTATTAGGTTGAACCATTTTTTCAATAATATATTTTACCTCCCTATTTGAAACCTCAGATTGACTATTGTTTTGTGGGTGATATGTAGTAGACACTTTATGCCTAACCCCATACTGATGCAGAATAGATTGCATTGTTTGGTTATAGAAATGATAATCTTAGCCATTGATGATGAACTTAGGTAATCCAAACCTATAGAAGATTTGGGTTCTCAAAAAATCCACAAGTTCCTTAGAATAATCAATCCTTATAGCTCTTTCCTCTACCTAATTTGAAACATAATCCACTTCTATAAGAATTTAAAGGTTCCCAAATGAATTAGGGAATGTTCCCATAAAGTCAATTCCCAAAACATCAAACATTTCGTGGAAGAGAAAGGTTTGTTGTGGAATTTCATTTCTTTATATACATTCCCCATTCTTTGATAATGAGGACAAAAATTACAGAAATCATGGGCATCCAGAAAAAGTGTTGTCCAAAAGAGACCAGAAAAAAGGACCTTGCGAGAAGTCTATTTGGGAACAAAGTGGCCCCCAAAAGAAAGAGTTTGATAGAACCTAAGGATAGACTGAAACTCTCTATCGGGAACACAACACTGGAGGGCTTGATCACTACATGTGCACCAAAGGTAGGGGTCATCATAAATGTACCAATGGGACTCATTTTTTATACGTTCATCCTGGTTTTTTTTTTAAATCAGTAGGAATTAAAGATGCTACCAAGTAATTTACAATTTCAGTATACCAAGGAATAGCATCTTGCACTTGGTACAATTTCTCATTTGGAAAAATATCATTTATGGGAATATAGGGGGATGAGTCAATGTCCAAGGATATGTGGATCCTAATGATATGGTTAGCTACCTCATTCTATGCTCCTTTTTTATATCTAATTTTTAAATTGAATTCTTGAAGTAGAAGCATCCATCTAATGAGATTTAGTTTGGCTTATTATTTTCTAAGGAGATACCATAGGGCTACATGGTCTAAGAACACAATGACTTTAGACCCTAAAAGATACAACCTAAATTTATCCAAGGCAAACACAATGGACATAAATTATTTTTCAGTTGTGGTGCAGTTTTATTGGGCACGGTCCAGTGTATGTGAGGCATAGGAAATGACATGTGGAGCTCGATCAACCCTTTATGATAAGACTTCCCCAGCTGCATAGTTAGAGGTGTCACACATGAGCTCAAATTCTAAATCCCACCAAGGTGGTTGGATTATCGGGGGTGATTTGAGACTCCATTTTAACTTATTACAAACTTCCTCACATTCTTTATCAAAAACAAATTCATTTTCCTTTTTGAGAAATTGGGAGATGGGGAGTGAAATTTAACTAAAGTAATGAATGAAATGGAAGTAAAATCCAGCATGACCTAATAAATACCATACATATCACGCATTTTTTTTGAATGGTGGGGAAGAAATGATATCCACTTTTGATTTCTCTACTTGGATACCATCCCCAGAAATGACATATCCCAAAAATATACCTTGTTTCACCATGAAATGGAATTTCTCATAATTTAATATGATATTCTTTTCAATACATCAACGTAGGACTGAACCAAGACTACTTAAACATTCATCAAAAGAGAATCCATAAATAGTGAAATCATTCATGAATACTTCCATGCAATTCTCTAGGTAATCCAAAAAAATAATAACCATGCATCACTAGAAAGTACCCAAAGCATTTCACAGACCAAATGGGATCCTTATATATGAAAATGTGCCAAATGGGAAAGTGAAGGTTGTGTTTTCCTAATCCTTAGGGGAAATATGGATCTAAAATTATCTAGAATACTCATCAAAGAAACAGTAATGGGACTTCCCTAATAGCCTCTCTAGAATTTGGTTAATGAATGTAAATGGGAAATGATCCTTCCTAGTGTGTTGGTTTAATTGGCGATAGTATATATAGACATGCCAAATATTATGCACACGAGTTGGAAACAATTCATTGTTTTCATTTTTTATTACTATAAGACTAGTTTTTTTAGGAACCATTTGTACTAGACTGACCCATTGGTTTTCAGAGATGGTGTAAATGATTATAGTAGCCAATTATTTTGTTACCTCTTTTTAAAAAACATCTAGGAGGTTTGGGTTCATTCGAAATTGTGACTGCCTCACTAGTTTAGTCTCATCATTTAAAAATATATGATGTTTTCAAATTGATGGGATAATACTAGGAATGTCCATAATTTCTATCCCATGTCTTGTTTATACTCCCTCAAAATTTCAAGAAGTTGAAATTCATGCTCAGGAGGGAGTGAACTAACAATGATGATAGAAAACTTGTTTCCATTCTCAAGATATGAATATTTTAAATCTTGAGGAAGTTGTTTCAGTTCCAATTATGTGGATTTTGGATTGATGGGAGTGTGTGTGAAAGTGAGAGGTCACTAATCTCATTTAACAGCTCAATGGTATCATCCTCATATGAGGAATGATCTTTTACAGGCTTAGAAGTATCATTTATGGTCATGTGATTCTTAGTGTTCAAGAAATCATCAATTAACAAACATGCATGACATTTTTCTAGACCACTACAACATTCTATGCATGATTCATTTCCCAGCATTTTAATCAATGATGAAAACTCAGAAAGGGGATTAAGGTAAAGAAAATATGTTTTTTCAGGGGAAGGGAGTACACCAATTGAATTAACAGAGAGAGAGGAATGTTCTTCTAAGGGGTGCTTCATGGAATCAAGGATGTTGAAGTGGAAAATGTCACCAAAAAAATCCATAGATAATGTACCATTGTGGAAATTAATTTTGTTTTTTAAGTTTTCAAGAAATTTATCCACAATATAATCAGGGCGTGTCCATTCATCCTATCATCTTCCATTTTAAGCACATAAAAATCAGTAGGAAAAATTAAAATTTTCACCCTCACAAGATCATCCTCTAACACACTGATGGGGTGTGTTGTACTTTGATTTGTGATTTAAACAACAATTCATTTTGTATTTAGTTCTCCGACCTACAATGTAGAGTAAATGGTTTGAGGCATCACATTTATAGAGGCACCGAAATCAATCATAGTATTGTAAAATGAATACTCCCCTATGGTGCACAGAATTTAGAATATTCCAAGATCATTACATTTGGTGGTAATTGATAGTTCTATCAATACTAAGACATTTCTACCCAAGATCCCCTTCTCATCACCTCAAATTTTCCCTCAGTGCATACAAATATCCTTCAGAAACTTGGCATATCTTGGAATTTGCTTCACAACATCAATCAAGGGGATGTTAACCTATATTTTTTAAAAGTTTCCAATATTTCTTTATCAAGTTAAGTTTCCTTTTGTTTTCTTGGTGGGGTGTCCCTTTGGGGAAATTAAAGAGGAATGGTTGGGATAAGTGACTCATCAATAGACACACTCTTTCCTTTGGAAGGGCTTCTCTCAGGACAAGGATTTTATTCTCTTGGACCATTTTTAGAAATTGGGATGGTGGTTTCTTCATGAGGGGATGAATATAATAGAGGGTTCATTTGGGTTTTAATTTGTTTTCCACTCCTAATGGTGATGTCACTAACATTTCCCTTATCCCTATGGTTAACTACTAGTTGAGAGGGTAATTTACCCAACCCATGGATTTGAATTTCCCCCACAGAGTTAGCAGGTTGGCCTAATTGGGTTTTTAGTTCTTGTATGTATGCTTTGGTGGTTTTTTGGAATTTTAGATTTTTGGAAGTCATTTGTTTCATCATATCTTCTAATCAAGGCTCGTGTTTTGGAGGGGTGGTTGGAAAGGCCTTTGTGGTGGTTGGGTATTTCTGGGTGGTGGTGGTGGATGACTACTCTACCCTGGTTGGTTCCATTTTTTTGAGGTTGGTTTAAATACCCCCTTTCCTATAATCTTGGTTTTATTTCCACACAAGTTTGGATGGATAGTAAGGTTCTTTCCTAAAGGGTTGGTTATAGGGGTGGCCTGGAAAGATTGCCTCACAAATCTCAGAAGTATCCCTTAGTTGGGGGAATTGGTCAGAAAAATGGGTGTCATAAGAACATATTCCACAGTGTATGGGAGGAGGAGATTGGGATTTCCCTTGGTAAATAAAAAGTTGTCTAAGAATGGTACTTACCTCTCTGAACTTCGTGTCCACCTACTTCTTGAATTCAGTACTTTTCACCTCTTGGACACCTTTAATGGGTATATTGGATCTTGAACCAAATTATTGAGTGTTATGTGCCATGTTCTCAGTTAGGGTTCTTGTAACAATTGGGGTCTTATTGACTAGCACATCACCTATAGCAGCATCAATCATATTTCAATCAATATATATTAAACCTTTATAAAAATACTGAATTAAAAGTTGATCACTTATTTGGTGGTGTGGATAACTTAAACATAACCTCTTAAATATCTCCCAATATTCATGAAGTATTTTCCCTTGTGATTGTATTATCCCACAAATCTATTTTCTTATTATTTCAGTTGGAGAGGCTAGGAAATATTTTTCAAGAAAAAGGCATTTCATGTCCTCCCAACCTCTAATTGGTAAATTAACATAATACAAACAATCTTTTAAAGTTTTTTCTAATAAAATGGGAATGATATGAGCTTTACTTGTTCTTAAACCACATTAGTTGGTTTTAAGGTTGAACACATAGTATTAAATTATTTTAAGTTCTTATGTGGATCTTCTCCCGCAATTCCATGGAATCTTTGTAATAAAGGAATTAAACCAGATTTAAGTTCAAAATTGGGGGCCTCACCCTGTAAGTGAATATAAGTGGGTTGGATATCAACATAAAGTGAGGTTAGTTATTTTAATGTCTGGTTATTTTGAACCATGTTATGAAATTTTATTTTAGTTTTGATTTTGGTTTTAGAAGAAGTAGAAGGATCAAGAACTGTGTCGATGCTTTGTGTGTCCTCATTCAAAGGGTTCTTTTGTGTGTCTATGTGTCACTGACCTAAGATCCTATCATGTTTGTGTTCGAATAGACATATTTCCTCCGATAAATATTGATTTATAAAAAAATCATAAAAGGGGATTATTTTAGAAATAAACTTAAAAATATATGAAGAAAAAATTAACAAATAATTACAAATTGCGCAATAATTTTATAAAAACACATTCTAAAAACAAAAGTGCTCCCCAGAAATGGTAAGAAAAATTTGATCGCGTTGTCATGAAACGTCAATTTGATTATTATTTTAAAGTTGATTTATAGTATAGGTAAGACCCTAGGTCTTCTCTCAAGAAGCTTTGATAGGTTTATAGTATGCGTTTTTAATAAAAAATACTAAAAAGTGGGGTGATTTTGAAAACAGTTTAAAGAAGATAACTTAACTTAAAGAGTTTAATAGTTGAAAAAACAAGTGGATTTTAAAAAATATGAGACAAAGGGGTTGTTGTGATTTCACTACACACATTTCAAGTTTATTTTTCTAATATATTCATTTATGTTTGGTGTAATTATTTTGTTGAAATTAATTGGAATCTTGATTAATTCCTAAGCCTTTATTTCATTGCTTGAAGAACCAAACCTTCACATAACAATTGTATTTACAAGGTCCAAAACTTATAAATGTAATAAGAGCTTCCAAATAATATTTAAATATCAATAAAGTGGGTAATAAAAGTATTATTTTGTTGACCAATCGGAACAACACAATTCATGCACTCAAACCCTCACATCGATCAGTTAAAAATTAAGAGCATAACATTCCCATGCATAAAAACAAGCATTTCAAAATGAAATCATGTAAGATAAATGGAATGAAATGTTTTAATACCTAAATTACTTCAAACTAGTATCTAATATATGTTTTAGAACTCCCTTTACATGTATGTATCTCCCTCACAATGAATGCCCACCGTTAAGCCCGACATCGAGAGGAGGAGGAAGATCGGGTGGAACTCCTTCTTCATTCTTAATCCCCCCTATGAGGATAAGGGACTCTAGAACATCTAGTATGAAGAGGGTAATCCTATAGGACTCCAAAAATGGAAGATATTTTATTTTGGTTCTAACTTATAGATGGTGAGCCCAAGGTTCCAATTTATAGAAAAATTAGAAGGTGGTTTTGATCCCCCAGATTTCGAGAAACCACTTAGACCATGGTTTTCAACCTTTAGATAGTCTTATCTCACTTTAAAGAAAATAAAAACATTGTATCCCCCATCTTGAATATCTCCACCAAAATTCTGGCTTCATTTGGACACATACATCTTGAGATGTTGACAAAACACAGTACACCACTTTTGACTTCATGAAGATTCAGTGGCTTTGACAGATTAGTTCATTTGGGCCACTAGATGGCCGAATTGGGCTTGGGTTCCTTTATAAAAGTTATATCCCACTAAATTTTGGACCAGGCCATGAAATATCATCCCTTTTGGATTAATGATGTATTATAATTTTGGGGTTTCATCCATGGTGTGTTTGGATCCTCTGCAGTTTGGCCCATTTTTCTTGAACTTCATCATGGGTCCTCCAAATCATCTCCACCTACAATGAAATTATCAAAACAAGAAACGTTTACCTTTTTAACAGTGATAAAAACAAAATAATTTAATCAAACATGAAGTTCAATTTTTTATTATATTTGGAATTTACAATACAAATTCAGTTTAATATAATGGTGTAAGGGTAAAAATGAAATAGTGAATCGTGGTGCGATCACACCTCCATTTAATGGGTAACGAACATACTGTTTATGTGTATAGAGAACTACCACCTCACTAAATTATGATTGTTCATTTTTACTTTAATACTTATCATGGTGGAAATTATTATGGAAACTACATTTATATATGTTATATATTATATTTATTATTTCATTAATCTTCTTTATTCCTTTTACAACACATATCTTTTTTACTTTCTCCTTAGTGTAAATATGATAATTTCATTTCAGGAAGTGTGGACTACCGCCCCCTCAATGTGATGTGATTAGTTCACACACTACATAGAATGTATTAAGGATGGGTTTAATTAAATTATATGAAATATATAACATTATAATTCTAATTTAATGATATAATATACATATATACATATATTTCTTTTTATTTCTTTCTTTCAATATGACAATAAAAAATAGAAACAACATTCATGCATACGTGCGGCTAACCGTCTCCATGAACGGTGTATTCCATTTTGTACTTCAAATTCTATAGATTATTATTATAAAAATATACTGGATATACATGATATTTATATCATGTGTTTACATTCTGGAATCATGATATAAGTATAAGTACCAACTATATAACAAATTAAGACACATGAGAAGAACAAAGAGAATATTATCCGAAGTGAAACCTTAACCAAGGATGGTTAAAAAGAGGGTAATATACAGTCATAATAAACCCATATATGGTATTTTATATAATAATATGGTTATGTAAAATATTTATAATAAATTTATATTTATTATACAGTTGGTTTGAATGAGTACGAAGAGAGTCAAGACACAAGGTATGGGGATTTCATCTCACTTTTTATTTATGTGAGATACATGATTTATTCACCACCCATTTCTTTTTTATGGTGTTTATACTATCCATGGTGGTATTAAATAATTATTATACTAAAATTCATGGGTATTTACATATCCATTCTATGATCTTTATTTCATGGGGTTAATTTTTCAAAGGTTACCAAATTGGGAAAATAGTTTTGTCTCAATTTTCCTTCCTCGAGGCTCATGTTTTGTTATGAACCTAAATTATTTTCAAGTGTATATACTTCCATTTTCCATGTGATATCATGAATATACTTATTTTCATGTTATTTTAAGCTTAATTTAATTTCCTTTTATTACATAGAGAGTATGATCCCAAGATACCAAGTTATAAGAGTTTATCAAAACAATCTCATCACTTTTCAAGATTGTTTATGTTTATGATTCCTTTGATGAAATATTATGATCCATATCTCAAGAAAAGTCATGAATTTTCTTATACTATTTTTATTCAAGATATCCTCATGTATTGGTAACATTTTCCCACTCTTTGGTACTTAATATAATGTTTTATGTAAAATTTTACCATCTCTCTCTTCGATCGGAAATCTATTGTATTCAAAAACCATGTTTTCAAAATAAATTCAAAAATGTTTTTGAAATATCTTTGAATCCCATTTTCAAAGAAAAAGTAATTTAAAAATGTTTTATAGTTTTCAATGCTTCCTTTATATTTTTTCAAAGCTATTTTCAAAGAAAAAGGTTTTAGAAATATTTTATATTTTAAAAGGTATTTTTCAATGGAGAAAGGATATTTTCCTCAAGAAATGTTTTTATAAGATCTTTTAAAATTATTTCCCATATAAGATAACATTTATTGGTGTTACTCATTATTTTATGGGGAAATTATTTAATGTTTCTATTCATATTATTTCTCTGAATGGATTATGTTTTGATGGCATGATGTTTATGAAACGTGTTTCTCTTTCATGGGTTATATGCTTTTGAAACCTGCTTCTTTTCACAGGTTGTTTTTATAATGAAATGATTATGAAACTTGTCTTTTCTCAAAGGTTATGATATTATTAAATATTTATAATACCCATTTTATTTTATGGGTTATGATATGATTACTTATGATCTTGTGGAAAATGTATGTATGATTTCATTAGGAGATGGGTGGGACCTATATCTCCCTCAAATGCATTGGGTAAAGATTTATATCTAATGAGAAAGACTAAGATAGTATTGGGAATGAACCCTGATTACTAATATAGCCATGGGAGTGAACCATGACTACCAAGATGGTATGAGGAGTGAACTCGTGCAACTAAGATGGCTATGGGAGTGAACCATGACTACCAAGATGGTATGGGCAGTGAACCTATACTACCAAGATGGTCTTGGAAATTCTTCCTTGTCTACTATGGAAATAATATTATACATGCTTATGTATCTGCCACAATTCCCTATTTTATTCCTATTTTATACTTTCATGGCACATGTTCTTTATTTCCATATGTTTCATGTCTTATAAACTGTCATGCTTTATTCTATGATTCATGTAAATGATCTTTGATATGCAAGGTATAATCTTCTATTTTCATGATCATGTTCTCATACCCTTATACTCATGATTATGGTTATATATATCCCTTATTTACCCTTATTGGTCATTTAAGATCACTCTTTTTTATGTTTCCTTCACCAGGTTATGAAGATATGTATTATGTTCGATGTGTCTAAGAAGGTTTCTAGTCAAGAAAGACAAAATGGTATATAATTTAGCTCACTTATGTATCGGTGTTTGTGTTTCCATGTTTCCAAAGGCACTAGACTAGTATGGTATTTGGGTGTCTATTTGTTTGATGTTTTAAGTATTTCACAAATTTTATGTAATTTTAATGTATGAAAAGAGTGGGTCTCTATAGTTGGTATCAAAGAAAAGGTTTAGTTAACCTTTGGAATATAGGATGAGAAAACCTTAGTGAGAACCCTAAGGACATGTCTAGGGATAAGTCTAAGGATAAGTAAAAGTATTGTAAAATGTCCTGGAATTTTGGTAAAGGATAGAGTGAGTAGTTTCCTAAAAATATAGAATTGTCTAGATACTACAAGTGTATGTGGCTCTAGCATAGATGTACCTAGGGGTAACAACTCTGACAATATGTTATGGGCCTGACTCGGGGTAATCTGGTATACAATAATGGGTCTTGCTACACACCTATTTTGACACTCCTGAGGTATATTCTTTAGAAATTCACGAACTCTTCATGAACCATCATGAAAGATTTAAATAGAATTTTCTTAGTAATAACCGAGGATAAACCTAGTGTGTCATAGATTAAGGAAGGTTTCATAATTTAGAAATCCTATAAGTGAATTTTCAAGATTATGTGGTTCTTTACTATGATAACTATTTTTTACTCTATGCTTTTTTGTTTTAGTTAATGACTAGAACCCAAAATAACTGCATTAATGGTGATTGCGATGGATAGTGCAACAATTTTCCTCATGAGAAACCGAATTATATAAGAACTATAATGAAAAACCTCATTGCTATACTCACACAGTTTTCTCAAGCTATGAATTGTGGTGGACTTCCAAATGAGAAAATATGGGAACAACATTATGTTGAGTCTTTCATGAGGCAATTCCCAGCTTATTTCAGAGGTTCTTCTAGTCCACTTTTTACTAAACAATGGATCAATACTGCTGAAAATATATTATCCATTATCCAGTGTTCTGAGCATGAGAAAGTAATTATGGATGTATATCAGTTATAAGGTGAAGTATACCAGTGGTGGACTCTAATCAAGAATACGAGGTAGCAAGATGATATTTAATACATGGATTGGGATGAGTTCCAGAACTTATTTTTCAATAAGTAGTTTCCTCCTTTTCTCTATACCAATATTGAGAAATAGTTCCTTTAGTTGAAATAAATGTATGATGAATCTATTGGTTCCTACGAGGCTAAATTCATGAGACTTACGAGGCACGCTTCAGGAATTATCATCCAACCTGAAAGTAAAGTTGATAGGTTCTTTAGTAGCTTAAAGCCAAGTCTCAAAAGTGAGTTTTCCATAATAGAATTTTGTATCTATGAAGATATTGTGCCTTGTTCAATCAATGTTGAAATGGAGTTTGGATTCATGTATCAATCTCATAGTTTTGAAAATAATAGGAAGATTGAGTTTAAAGGAAAATCTAAAAACCATGAAGAGAAGAAGATGATCTTCCCTTTATTCTCTATGTGTGGGAAGAATCATGGAAGAAATTTAATTAAGGGGTATAATAAATGTTTTAAGTGTGGAAGGGAAGTCCATTGGGCATTTTAATGACAAAATTATGGTAAAAAGTTAGATAACATTTCAAATGGGAAAAACCAACACAAAATGCACCTCCCATAATTCAGTTCTACAAGTTTAATTAGAACAATAATTATTCTAACCATTTCCAAAATTCAATGGATAGTGATGATGATCGATATCAAAAAACTATTAATCCAAGGGAAAAGGGGGAATCTCATGAAATCTCTATTTCTAATGAGGGTACGATAACGAAATGATGAAAGGTACACTTACCATCCACTATAAAACTTCTAATGTCATATTTGATTCTAGATCTACCCACTCTTTTATATCTAAAGAATTTTATAAGGGTGTTAAGATTCCACCAAAACAATTATATGAGGAATTAGTAGTGAAAATACTTAATGGTATGATGATTTCATATTAATTCTATGATTCCTATTCGATTGAAGTTTGTGGGAATGTGCTTCATGAAAATCTTTTCATTCTTCCTTTGGTTGAATTTTATTTTATCTTAGGCATGGATTGGATTTCTCTGCATAAATCCCATATCAATTGTTGAGGAAGGGAAGTTACTTTTGATATTTCAAACCCTCCTGTGATCATCAGTCCACATGATTATAAGTATGAACTTCATATGGATATTACATCTAGTGTATGGGTATTAATTCCCATTCAAAAGTGTTTTTTATCTCAAATGGTTGGGGAGATAATCGACATCAATGATATGCTTATTGTTTGGGATTTTGTGGAGGTCTTTTTAGAAGAGTTTCCTATCCTTCCACCAAAATGAGAAGTTGAGTTATCAATAGAACTCATACATGGTTCCAAAATAATTTCAATTAATCCTTATAGAATGGATCTAATTAAGTTTTAGGAATTTAAGAAGAAAATCCATGAAAACCTAGATATTGGATTCATTTGGCCAAGTGTGTCACCTTGGGGTGCAGTTGTTCTTTTTGTAAAAAAAAGATTGATCAATGCGGCTCTGCATTGATTATCAGGAGTTGAGAAATATCACAATCAATAATTAGTATTATATCCCCCATATTGATGACTTTTTTGATCAACTTTTCATAGATCAATACTTTTTCAAGATTTTCCTTCATTATGGATATCATCAATTGATGGTCAATAAAGTGGATATACCAAAGATGACATTTTATAAAAGGTATGGACACTATTAATATGTAGTGATGCCTTTTTGTCTTACTAATTACTCTAATATATTCATGGATTTAATGAATATATTCATTAGATATTACCTCAATCAGTTGTTGGTAGTATTTATAGATGGTATTCAAATATATTCAAATAGAAAGTAAGAGCATTAAGATCACTTGAGAATTATACTAAAGACCCTAAGGATGGATAATCTATATAAAATATTTAAAAAGTGTGAATTTTGGATGCAAAAGGTCTCATTATTGGATCACATAATCTCAATAGATGGTATATTAGTAGATCCATCAAAGATATAGGTTATTGAATGATGGCTTAGACCAACCACGGTGACTGAGATCCATAGATTTATTTGTTTATATGGATATTATTAATGGTTTGTGGATAATTTCTCATGACTATCTAATCCTCTAACCAAGTTAACTCAAAAGGGTGCTAAGTTCTTTTGGATAGCTGAATGTGAGGAGAATTTCAAGGAACTGAAGAAAAGGTTAGTCAATGCACATGTTCTTACACTACCCTATAGTGGAGAAGGGTTTATAATCTATATTTATGAATCCAATAAGGGTTTGGGATGTGTTATTATGAAGAATAACATGGTTATAGAATATACCTCATGATAGTTGAAGATTCATAAGAAAAATTACCCAACACATGATTTGGATTTAGCAGAGGTAATTTTTGTATTAAAGATATGGAGGCATTATCTTTATGGAGAAAATTATGATATATATATCGGTCATAAATGTAATAAATATATATTCACAAAAGTGGATTTTAACATGCATTATATAATATGTTTAGAGTTGATAAATTATTATGACTAATCAATGCATTACCACCCTAGAAAAGAGAATAAGGTGGTTGATGCTTTGAGTTAGAAGGATCATGCTATCTTTATCCATGATGAAGATCACAAAAGATCCAATATTTCTTGATTTATAAAGGATAGATCTAGAAATCCTAAAGGAAGGGGAAAATCTTACCTTTCAAAAATAATTATTCAACCCTCTATCCAAATGAAGATTAAGGAGGTGCGGAAAGAAGATGAAGTGATGCAAAAGAAAGTTAGAAATGTTCCTAAGTTTAACCTTGAGCAGGATAAAATGATAAGGTTTGGGAATCATGTATGTGTTCCTTCCATACCAGATTTCAAGAAGGAGCTATTAGATGAAGCTCATAGTTCTTAATTCTGTATTCATCCTATAAGTACGAAGATGTATAGGTGCTTAAAAGAATACTTCTGTTGGGATGGAATGAAGAGAGATATCGTAGAGTTTGTATCTCGTTTATTGGTATGCCAACAAGTTAAGGATAAAAGACAAAATTCAAAGGGTATCTTGCATCCGTTACCCATACTAGAATAGAAGTGGGAGAACATCACTATGGATTTTTTTGTTGGACTACCCAAAACATATATGGGGCTTAATGTTATACGGGTGGTATTCGATCACCTTACTAAGTCATCACACTTCATTTCTATTAGAGAATAATTATATCTAGATCATCTTAAGAGGATATACATTAAGGAAGTGGTAAGGTTTCATGGATTACCACATTCTATTATATCAGATCAGGATCTGAGGTTTACCTCAAAGTTTTGGCGAAGTCTTCAGCAAGAATTTAATAAAGAATTGAGTTTCATCACTAATTATCATCCTTAGACAGAAAATAAGTCTAAAAGAACAATTAAAACCCTGTAGGATATGTTTGAGATCTTATTCTCTAGATTTCAATTGTGGTTGGGATCAACAGCTTTCTCTAGTTGAGTTTTCTTACAACAATAGCTTTCACTCAAGCATTCATATGGCACCGTATATAGACCTCTATAGGAATAAATATAGAGCTCCAACGTGATGGGATGATATTAGATAAAGAAAGCTATTGGGACCCGAGATTGATAAAGAAATGGTTGATGAGGTTAGAACAATATAGCAGCATATCAAGATAGCTCAAATTTGGAAGAAAAGTTATGTTGATAACCGCTGATGTGGCCTAGAATTTGGATTTGGTGAAAAATTGTTTCTACGAATCTAACCATGGAAGAAAGTTATGAGATTCAAAAATAAAGGGAAACTAATCCCTATGTATATCGGTCCCCTTAATATTCTTGATCGTATCGGGATGGTATCATATCACTTGGACTTCCTCTAAATCTCTCCCAATTCCATGATGTGTTCCATGTATATCTACTGAGGAAGTGCATACCTGACCCTTCAAATATAATGAACTCAGAGGAAGTACTATTGGAGTAGGAACTTTCTTACAAGGCATAACTTTTTTAAATTCATGATTGTACAAAGAAAGTTCTACGGAACTAGACCACTCACCGGGTCAAAGTTTTGTGGATAAATTAGTAGTTAAAGGAAGCTATGTGGTAACTTGAGGATATGGTGAAGCATAAGTATCCCCATTTTTTACCTGAGTGATGAATTTCAAGGGTGAAATTATTTTTTAAGGGGGGTATAATGTAAGACCTTGAGTATTTATGGATTTAATTTTGAATAAATTAAATTTTCATTTATGTCTTGCAATGCACTAATTCAAGCATTCCTTTCACGCGGTACCAACTTGGTGTATGTTACACGGCACCAAATCGACATACGTTACATGGAACTTTGACTCATTATATGTTACATGCGACACCGACTTGGAATATGTTACATGCAACACCAACTTGGCATACGTTTCATGCAACACCAATGTTTCTACGAAACATCATTTTATTGTTATAATTATTTAAATGAGATAATTATAACCTAGTCATTAAACTTAGTTATATGAATTGTAATAACTACTTTTAAAATATTTTTAATAATTTTTTTATATAAATAAAACATATTTATAATGAAAGATATGATTTTTGGTAAAGTCCCTATATGTTTAAAAATATTGTTTTCTCAAATGAACTCCTTTTAATGTCCTTCTATGAAAATTAATAAAATTAATTTTAGACACATTTAGAAATTTAATTTGATAAAATGAACTTCATTTTTTGAATTTAGAATGTTTAAATTATATTAGGGTGAATTTTTTAGATTTTTCTGAGAAACTTCTTTTTTTGATGAATAGTGAAAAATACTAGATTTCAATTCAAAACTGCTTTTTCATCTAATTTATTTATAAGGTAAAATTATATTTTAATTTTATTTAAAAGTTTAATTAGATTATATTTTTATTAATTAATCTAATTTAGGTTCTAGTTGATGTTTGACTATCGCAACCTTATTTCATGACATCTTGTCCTCAAACTGTGTCACCTTCAAGAGGAATTTCATTGATTGTAAAAATTTGTCCACCCATTGAAGATGTGATGGAAGATGATTGTGTTGATGATGATGATCTAGATAATGGTATAGAATGTTAGGATGTAGAATAATATGATGATGAGGAAGAACAGTTAAATTCATCAAATTTGAGGTCACACCCTAGGCTAAATCATCTATCTCCATTGATGTTATGGCCTTCTGAAGGAATGTCACTCCTGCTAGAATTATATAGGGTTTCCATCATCCCTAATATAGAATATCCAAGAATTATTGGTGATACCCAATGGTATGATGATGAAGTTTTATACATTGGTACAGAATTTGGAAGTAAAGAAGTGATGAAGTCTATACTCAAATAATATCACATTGACCGATATTATAGTTATGTTGTTGAAGAATCAAAGAGAGATAAACTCATTATTTTGTGTGAAAAATAGGTGAAAGATTATTAGATGCATTCACTACCACAAAACTGGGTTTCTGCAGTGCCACCCTTTAACAGCGCTAAAAAAAACTGATAAAGAGTACTTTTAAGAGCTCTAAAAAAACGTTGTTAAAAGTACACCTTTATCAGCACTTTTCTTTAGCAATGATAAAGTTACCTCCTTTATCAGTACTTTTTAGCACTGTTAAAGGGGGGCCCTTTATTAGTGATTTTTTATTAGGACTGATAAAGGGGGTTATTTATCAGTGCTTTTTTTATTAGTGTTGTTAAAGGGTATATTTCAAAAAAATCATTAAAAATAATATATTGATATATAAATATATAAATATATTTATATTGATATAAATATAATATATATATTTTAAATATGTTTTAGATAAGTATAAATAGACATTTACATTTAATATATAAGAAATTTAGTGAAAATGGCTTATAGATATTTTAAAAAATATTATTAATTAATAATTTTCTAATTATAGTCGACTAATAATCATTTAATAATAATTTTAAGACACAAAAAATCAAAAAATTAATAAAATATCAAAAATAAGTTGAAAACGTAACTCAAAATTCAAACGACCATAACTTTTGATCTAGGTGTCTGTTTGAGCTCTACAACATATCAAATTAATCCCTAAGATTAAATTTACATGCTAGAGACAAAAGAGAACCTTGTATCACATTTTTCAAGACCATAAAAGGTCTAGAAGGCCTCCAAAACTGAGTTTATAGTCAGGATGCCCAAATTTTTTAACATATGATGGAATTTCAGCCTCGTTTCAGAGGGTCTTTTTGCACTTTTTCAGTGGGGACTGAATTTATTCTGAGGAGTTACATTCATATTGATATTATGACTTTGAAATTTTATCATTTTTCACAAAGTAATGTTATTTATAATCAAATATATAACAATATATACATATTTTTTATATATTCACACATAAAAATTTAATTTTATAAATAAATAATTAAACATATTTACATATAAAGTATATTTCTCAATATATAAGCCTTATAATATCCATTTTATTTAAAATACAAATATATGTATATTTATATACCTATGTAATGTGTGTGTGTGTGTTAGTGTGTGTCTTTATTAACAAACTGATATATATTATCTATATATTCTAACATTTGAATATACATATGAATATACATATAAATATATAATATATGTAAATATATATAAATATGTATAATTATACTTACAAATACACACATATATATAAAATATATACAAGTGTATATATGTTGTATGTATGTTGTATATATATATGTATGTATTTATTTATAAACACACACACACACAGATATTTTATAAATGTATTTAAAACTAATATTATAAATAAATATTAATATAGGAATAAATATACAGATAAAAAAAATATAACTAAATATATATATATATATATATATTAATATATGAATAAAAATATATATATTAATATAACTAAATACATATATATATATTAATATAATTCTATATTAATATATGAATAAATATAAGTATATATATAAAAATAAATAAATATATCATTAAATAGAGAATAAAGCAACATGGGGGAGTGGTAAAGGGTCCAGGCGCGCAAGGGAGAGGTCTTGAGTTCGAATCCTGGGGAAGGCAGAGTCTCTTGGGCGGGTGCAGGGGTGGCTAGTGCACGGGCAGGTCCAGGGTGGGGGGCTAGCACTATTAAATGGGGGTGGGTAGTGCTATTAAATGGGTGTGGTGGGGGCATGAGTGGTTGCAGGTGGGGTCTAGCGCTGTTAAAAAGTGGCTCTGATTCAAAGATTTTTTTTTAAATTACTTTTATTGGTGCTAAAAAAAGTTGATAAAAGGGTCATTTATCAGCGCTTATAAAAGACTCATTTTATCATCGCTTTTTTTTAGCACTGATAAAATGGGGCTTTTATCATTGTTGGTAAAAGGTTCATTTATCAGCGTTTTTTTAGCACTGATAAATGGGTCCTTTATCAGTGCTTTTTTTGAGCTCTAGTAAAAGGGAACCCCCTATCTTCGCTGAGATTAAAAAAAATAGTGTTGTAAATGCCCTTTTCTAGAACTTTTAAAGGTCATATTTTCAGTAGTGGTTTATAAGGAATATTGGATAAGAAGATTGACTGGTGGAGGATTTCCAAAGTTGATGCTCCACACACATGTGTTAATCTATGTTTGACACGGGACCATACAACATTGGATGTCAAATTTATTTTAACGGTTTTTATTGAAATGGTAAGAAAATGACATTATTTTTTTATGGATCTTGTTTAGGAGAGAGTAACTTACACGTCACTATAGAGGAATATGTGACTTGGTAAGTCCGTCAAATTTTATTTTCAGATTTATGTTAAATTTTGTACTATTTTCAATATTACATTACGTACATATGGAGAGACTTGAGTGTGCTTTATACATCTTGGTTCTTCAGGAGGAGGATGTTTTTAGATTATAGGTTTATCATCGAGAACTCATGACCATCAAAAACCATCCCTATGCCTTATATGATAGTTTGTATGATGAGGATACCTAGAAATATCATCACCCACATGATCATGGTTTTCCCGCCCCTAATGATGTTGCACCACCACTCCCACCTCCATGACCACCACATCGTTAAGGAATTCGTCGACATGGATATGATGTGCCACTATCTCCTAATGTTTCAGTCACAGCGACCGATGTCCCAACCCTACTAGCTAATTTAGTTTCCCCACTACCACAACTATGGCCATTAATAACATAAATATAGCCTATTAACAGTGCTAAAAAACACTGTTAATTTTAGAGAAGGTAAAGGGGGGTCCCCTTTATTATTGCTAAAAATAGTGTTGATAAATTTATACTTGTGTTGTTTATATAACAGCACATCCAGCAACCTATAAAAAATATATCCAAACCACTAAGCACAAAAATATCTAAACTAGGAAAAACCTGCGCAAAAATAACCACCCATAGTATATACAAAACAACCACATACATGATGAAAATGATGAAAAAATGAGTAGCACACACAAGAGTTTGGAAAACAATTCTATATAAATTTAATTGATGTCATGAATAAAAAAATATCCACTCATGGTATATGCAAAAAAACACTTCTATATACATTTTGAACAATGTTTTGTATAATTATATATACAATTATCCAACAAACAGTTAAAAACATTAATGTTTTCTCTTTTGACGTCTTTGGTCCCCTCTAAAAAATGTCCTCTGATCATATTAGTTTCCAAACAAATCATCCTAACTTGAGAAAAATATCCCACCTATATAAGAAAACAAATATTACATTAGTAATACTATAAAGAAATAAATTAAACATTAATATGAAAAATACATTAATAAAATATCAATTTTTAATAAAAAAGACACATTTGGAGTTATACCGGTTAAACTGTGCGTCGTATTAAGGTGTGGTTGATTCATACATCCCAACTCAATAAAAATACTCCACCTATATAAGAAAACAAATATTACGTTAGTAATACAATGAAGAAATAAATTAAAAATTAATATGAAGAATACATTAATAAAATGTCATAGAGGTCGCATCGTGTGTCGGTTTTATGTGAGACTACTTCATAGACATCACAAAGAAATTACAAACTATTGTCCTTAGTTATGAATACAATCAGAGTGTGTTTTATTGATTTTTAGTTAGTGACAAGTTTTGAGCTAAAATTTCAATTTTAAACTCATAACGGACACTTTTAGTCAAACTGGTGACACCGTGTGTCAGATTGAGGTGGGGTTGATTCTTACGCATCACAACTGACTCATGGATCATTTTCCTAAAGTATCAAATCAATCTGAATGTGTTTCCTCAGTTGTTAGTATGTCAGTTGTGTTTTTCTACTTGAATTAATGTCAATTTTAAATAAGAAGACACATTTGGAGTCATACCGATCACACCATGCGTCAGATTGAGGTGGAGTTGATTCTTACACATCACAACTGACTCATGGATTGTTTTCCTAAAGTATCAAAGAAATACTAATGCTTTTTCTCAGTTTTCAGTATGTCATTTGTGTTTTCTTACTTGAATTAATGTCAATTTTAAATAAGAAGACGCATTTGGAGTCATACTGGTGACATCGTGCGTCGGATTGAGGTGGGGTTGATTATTACACATCGAAACTGACTCATGTATTGTTTTTTTAAAGTATCAAAGCAATCTGAATGCATTTTCTCAGTTTTTAGTTTTTTAGTTGTGTTTTTTTACTTGAATTAATGTCAATTTTAAATAAGAAGACATGTTTTAATTCATACAGGTGACATCATGCATTAAATTGAGGTGGGGTTGATTCCTACACATCACGACTGATTCATGGATAGTTTTCCTAAAGTATCAAAGAAATATGAAGGATTTTTTTTGGTTTTCAGTATGTCACTTGTGTTTTTTTACTTGAATTAATGTCAATTTTAAATAATAAGACAAATTTAGAGTCATACCGGTCACACAATGCATTTAATTAAGTTGGGGTTGATTCCTACACATTAAAATTGACTCATAGATCATTTTCATAAAGTATCAAAGCAATATGAATGTGTTGTCTTGGTTTTTAGTATGTCAGTTGTGTTTTTTACTTGAATTAATGTCAATTTTAAATAAGAAGACAAATTTGGATTCATACTAGTGACACCATGCATCATATTGAGGTGGGGTTGATTCTTACACGTCACAACTGACTCGTGGATCATTTTTCTGAAGTATCAAAGAAATCTGAATGCATTTTCTCGGTTTTCAGTATGCCAGTTGTGTTTTTTTACTTGAATTAATGTCAATTTTAAATAAGAAGGCACATTTGCAGTCATACTAGTGAAATCGTGCATCAGATTGCGGTGAGTTTTATTCCTACATGTCACAACTAACTCATGGATCATTTTTCTAAAGTATCAAAGCAATCTGAATGCGTTTTCTCAGTTTTCAGTATGTCAGTTGTGTTTTTTTACTTGAATTAATGTCAATTTTAAATAAGAAGACACATTTGGAGTTATAACAGTGACACCATGCATCGGATTGATTTGGGGTTGATTCCTACACATCACAATTGACTCATGGATTGTTTTCCTAAAGTATCAAAGTAATTCGAATGAATTTTCTCAGTTTTCAGTATGTCAGTTGTGTTTTTTTACTTGAATTAATATTAATTTTAAATAAGAAGATACATTTGGATTCATACCGGTCATATTGTGCATCGGATTGAGGTGGGGTTGATTCCTACACGTAATAATTGACTCATGGATCATTTTCCTAAAGTATCAAAAGAATCCAAATGTGTTTTCTCAATTTTTAGTATGTTAGTTATGTTTTTTTATTAGAATTAATGTCAATTTTAAATAAGAAGACACATTTGGAGTCATATCGGTCACACCGTGCATAGGATTGATGTGGGGTTCATTCCTACATGTCATAACTGACTCATGGATAGTTTTCCTAAAGTATAAAAGTAATCCTAATACGTTTTCTCAGTTTTTAGTATGTCAGTTGTATTTTTTTAATTAACACTACTACAGATAGCACTTTTATTAGCGCTATAAATAGATTTTAATAGCATTTTTTAGCATTGTTAATCTGAGAAAAGTTAAAGGGGGTCTCTTTTATTAGTGATTTTCTTGAGCGCTCATAAAGGCCCCTTTTATCAGTGCTCAAAAAAACACTGATAAAAGGGGTCTTTTATCAGTGATCAAAAAAAGCACTGATAAAAGACCCCTTTTATCAATGCTTTTAAAAAAACACTGATAAAATTCAAAAAATGTAAAAAAATTAGAAAAAATCCAAAAAATGGAGGGCCCTTTTAACAGCGCCTATCACCCCCTTTCAACAGTGCTCGCCGCCACCCCCCCCCCCCCCCACTCGTGCCCACCCCCACCAACGAGCCTTTAACAGCGCCCTCCCCAACCCTTTAACAACGTTAGACCCCCCCCCCCCCCCCCACACACACACACACACACACCTGCGTGCGCGCCTCTGCCTCTCCCTGGATTCGAACTCGAGACTTCTTCCCTGCACGCTAGACACTTTACCACTCCTCCAAGTTACTTTGTTCTCCATTTAATGATATATCTATTTATTTATATATATATATGGTTATATTTATTTTTATATTAAAATATATTTATATTAATATATATATATTTAGTAATATTAATATATATATATATATATATTTATATATTTATTCGTATATTAATATCTATTTATATCTATTTATTTATTTATTTATATATAGTTATATTATTTATCCGTATATTAATTATTATATTAATATATATTTAGTTATATATTTATTCATATATTAATATATATTTTTAAGATTAGTTTTAAATACATTTATAAAATATGTTTTTTGTGTGTGTTTATAAATAAATAAATAAGTACATATATACAACATACATACACATGTATATATATTATATATATGTGTATCTATAAGTATAATTATACATATTTCTATATATTTACATTATTATATATTAATATGTCTATTTATATGTTAGAATATATAGATAATATATATCAGTTTGCTAAAACACACACACACACTAATATATATATATACACACACACACACACACACACACATTATATAGGTATATAAATATTCATATTTTGTATTTTAAATAAAATGGATGTTAGTTTTTATTTAGATAAGGATTATATATTAATAAATATATTTTATATTTAAATATGTTTAATTAATTGTTTGTAAAATTAAATTTTTAGGTGTGAATATATAAAAAAAATATGTATATATTATTATATATTTAATTATAAATAAGAGTACATTGTGAAAAATTATAAAATTTCAAAACCATTATATCAATATGAATGTAAGACTTGTAAATAAATTTACTCCCCACCAAAAAAGGACAAAAAGACCCCCATAAATGAGCCGAAAATCCATCAAATGTTAAAACAAATCGTGGTATGCCGACTAAAAACTCATTTTTGGAGTCCTTTTGGGCCTTTTGGCCTTGAAAAAACCCTGACTGGGGTCTCCTGGGTCACAGGGGCATATATCTTGTCGTAACCTTCGATTTGATATGTGGTAGAGCTCAAGCGGACACTTTGATCAAAAGTTATGGTCGTTTTAAGTTTGAGTTGTTTTTTCAACTTATTTTAGATCTTTTATTTATTTATTTTATATTCAAATTTTTATTAAATTACTATTATTTAATAAAAAACAAAATTATTAATTAAAAATATTTTTAAAATTATTTCATATGTTTTTTTACTAAATATCTTATATACTAAGTTTAAATTTCTATTTATCTTTATCTAAAACACATTAAAAAATATATATTATATTTATATTAATATAAATATATTTATATATTTATATATTAATATATTACTTTTAATGAATTTTTTTTTGAAATATACCCTTTATCAGCGCTTTTTTAAAGCTGTTAAAGGGTGCCCTCTTTTTCAGCACTTTTTTTTAGCATTGTTAAAGGGTTGGCACTGCGAAAACCCGAATCTGTGGTAGTGTGAATTAATGTCAATTTTAAATAAGAAGACACATTTGGAGTCATACTGATCACACCATGCATCAGATTGAGGTGTGGTTGATTCCTACACATCACAACTAACTCATGGATCGTTTTCCTAAAGTATCAAAGCAATCCAAATGTGTTTGCTCAATTTTCAGTATGTTAGTTCTGTTTTTTTACTTGAATTAATTTCAATTTTAAATAAGAAGACACATTTGGAATCATATCGGTGACATTGTGCATCAGATTGAGGTGAGGTTGATTCTTACATGTTGCAACTTACTCATGGATCGTTTCTCTAAAGTATCAAAGCAATTTTAATGCATTTTCTTAGTTTTTAGTGTGTCAGTTGTGTTTTTTTACTTGAATTAATGTCAATTTTAAATAAGAAGACACATTTAGAGCCATATTGGTGACATCGTGCATCAGATTGAGGTGGGGTTGATTCCTACACATCACAATTGAATCATGGATTATTTTCATAAATTATCAAAACAATCTGAATGCATTTGTTCAGTTTTCAGTATATCATATGTGTTTTTTTACTTGAATTAATGTCAATTTTAAATAAGAAGACACATTTGGAGTCATAATGGTCACATCGTGCGTCAGATTGAGGTGGGGTTTATTCCTACATGTCATAACTGACTCATGGATTGTTTTCCTAAAGTATCAAATCAATACTAATATGTTTCCTTGATTTTCTGTATGTCAATTGTGTTTTTTTACTAAAATGTCATTTCAAACCAGAAACACACAATTTGAGTCATAGAAATCACATAATGCATCGATTTTATGTGAGACTACTTCATACACATCACATAGGACTTACGAATCATTGTCCTTAATTTTGAAGATAATCAAAGCGTGTTTTCTTGGTTTTTAGTGAGTGACATGTTTTTAGCTAATGGATTAAACATGGTAGTTCAAAAGGCATAAGTATTAGGAATTCACCTTTATACATTCCTGACACATTTCATTGTCGACACATCTTCATGTTATTTTTGTGCATTCCACCATCAGGTATGTTTCCCATTTGTTTCTAAGCATATCTATATCATCTTGTGAATATGACTCTTTTTGACAGTCATAGTAGTACCAAAAAAATATAAATACACAAAGGATTAATAAATATTTTAAATTAAATATCAATTATATTCAAAAATACCTCTTCATGTGTAACACCCCAAGCTTCCACGGTATGCTTCTCTTTCAATAATACAATAGCGTGTGTTGTACGCAACACTGAGTTCAATCGCACCACGACTTACCAAACTAGCCGTTCAAAAGCGGTTATGAATAGTATTAACTGAATTTTAAATTTTATATTATCCTTATAATTTTAGAATCCATATGATGACTTTCTAAGACATAATTTAAGAATAAATTCATTTTTCCAGATAAAAGAAGTATTTTTCAAAAAAATGCAATTTTACCGCCTTTTAATGATGAAGCCTTTTTAAATCCAATATTTGAAACTTTTTTATATTCAATTTGAAAAAATGAACTTCTTATTTAGAAACGGGACATAATAATTTAGTTTCAATAAAGTTTTGGTGTTTTTCTGATGACTTTCATATTTAGGTGAATAGTGAAAAATACTATATTTTAACTGAAAACAACTTTTTTAATAAAAAATATTTATATGGTTAAATTATACATTTTAATGGTTTGGAAGAATAAATAGATTATATTTTTACCATTTAATCCAATTATGGTCATTTTAAATAATTTCTCTTTTGGAATTGAACATAAACAAGTGTGAAACTTTTGATAGTTATTATTTCTTAAAAATACGTCTTTTGGTTTTAATAGTGGGAATTAATTTTAAATTAATAAATTAAACTTTTATGTTTTGAATTTGGTAAAATAGACTTCATTTTTTGATTCAAAGTATAAAAATTAGCCTAGGGTAAAATTTTGGAACTTTTCGGATAACTTTTATATTTTAATGAATAGTGAAAATTACTAAATTTTAATTAAAAACAACTTTTTTAATAAAAATAATTAATAGTGATAAATTATTAATTTAAGTGGTTTTAAAGTATATTTGGAATATATTTTTACCATTTAATACAATTTTGGTCATTGGACATAATTTCAAATTTAAACCGGACATAAACAACTGTCAATCTTTTGATAGTTATTATCTCTTAAAAATACGCTTTTTGTTTTAACAACGGGAATTAATTTTAAATTAATTTCTGCCACTTATGTGTTTTGAATTTAGAAATATGGATTCCATATTTGGAATCTCGAGGTCCAAATTGTGTGAATAGGTAACTTTTATTTTTAGACATTTCGAATAATTACTTCGGTAAATATTTTATTTACCATGGTTAAAGGGTAAATTCGGTAAATAAGGGTAAAAAATAATATTATAATAATATTAATTTACCCTAAAACGTGTCCTAACCCTATTTCTTGATACATTTCCGACGATGGGCATCTTTGGGTCGATTTTGGGACCTCATGGATCCACTTGTAAGCGATAATGATACTTTATATTAATTAAGTTAAAGTAAATACAAAAATGAAATAAGCATATATCTTTTAGAAAAACAATTCTTACATAGGGTTATATATGTTATATTTTTTACTAAAAATATTCATTAGAAATATAAAAAGATTTCATACAAAATGGTATTTTATTTATAATTTTTAGACATTAAATAATTTAATTTATTTATGACACAATGATGATGAAGTAATTACCGTATTAATGAAAGATTAAGATAATTGATATTATAAATACCCAAATAAATGTAATTTGAGACTTTTTATAAATTAAAATAATTTTCTAGGTTACTATTACATATTATTATTGTTTATATAAATTGTTTTTGAAGTAATAATGCTGTTATGAATTTATCAAAAACAAAATACCCAATAGTGTCAAAATTGACATAAAAGAGTTTTTAAAACAAATATTATATTATTAATTTATATTCAATTCATAAAAATATAAGGTTCACCAAAAGAATTATATCATGATAGGTGTACCATTAATGGACCACTTGGGGTTATCTTTTAGGTATATAGTAAGTTTATTAACTATATAATATAAAAATACAAAGTGACATGGTAAGTGTCAAACTAATTAACTAAGAGTTAAAACTAAAAGATAAGGTTAATATAATGACCCAAACCTATCTAAATTCTATTGGTTGAGTGGTTTTCGACCTATCTCCACCTTAACCTTTAAATAATCCACTTTGGAGCCATTAGAAACCGAATATAAATTTATTATAAAATAATATTTCTACATTTTCTTAAGGTGCCCCTCCTCCCCCTTATAAAAGGACACCACTTCTAACCAATTCTTCACACTTTCAAAACCTTTTCGTTAGGCCCAACCCTGCCCAAATACTCTCTCAACTTCCCTCACTTAAACCTATAGTCCTTAGTTTGATCATAAATCCAACCTAAGGATCCCTTTTGATCAAATCAAAAGGAAGAACCCGAAGAAGAGGTAATGTTTTCACCACCCTTTTTCAAGTTCATTTCTTCTTCAACTTCTTCTTTATTTGTTATTCTCATTCTAAAATAATAACTCCAGTATCTCCTATATAATGTGATATTATTATAAATATGGTACAACCATATTCAGTATTCTATCCATCCTTTGAATGACATGTCACCATACGTGCATACGTACGGCTTACCGTTTCCACGTCGTGGTGTAATTGTTATTCAATATATTATTATTTGGATGGGTATAATAATGATGTGTAATTCATGTAAATAATAAATATAACATGATAATGATTCTGTATATATGATATACCATCCAATTATATATTATTTTAATATCAAAATAATGATATTGTCACTCGTGCGTACGTACGGACTACCGTCTCCACGAACGCGATGAGATTCATTCTCCATCGTATCCATTCAAGAATAATTATCATTTGATGATTAAAATTAATGTTTAAGAACTTTATATCATTTTGTATATGAATAAGGTACAATCTATCCATAACAAACACGACTTATGTAACAAAACATATAAAAGAAAATGAGTAAGTTAACACCTGAAACGACGATAATACTAAAGTATTATTAAAAAAGCATTATTAGAAGATCATATATGATATAATAATTATGTATATGGTTCTTGTATAATTAAATAACAATGTTTTAACTATTATACAGGAGGTTAACATAACATCGACTAAGAAAAAGTACAAGTTAAGGGTTATTTCACAATCTCTTCATTATCTGAGGTTGTTTATACGTAATTATCTACTGGGACCTCTTTATCATCCACATCCATGTTTCTTAAAAATGTATTTCAAAACATTCTTGATATTTTACAGGATATGGGTTAAAGTCATCTATACCCTTGTTTGACTTTTTATAAGAGGTTTATAAAGGAATCTTTCCATAGTTTTCCAAACAAGGTCCTTTTTAACCTTTTCGACAGAATTAAGGTAAGAATGTCTTTTTTTAACTTATACGGTGGGTGCGGATATTTTTTGCCATTATAAAATTTTAGAAAATTCCCTTACAATATTATAAGGATATTTTCAAAGTAAATGTTTTATTTTATAATTATGTGACTTTTAAATGATTTCAAAAAAATAGATATTTCTCTCAAATAGTTTTGATTTCATCTATGTCAACATCCTTTGATGGATTTTAAACTTATTTGAAGTTGATTTATTATGATACAAAACTTCCATATTGTATTGAATGTTTTGTGATATGTTTGATTGTGGATGTGTTATTTTTATACCATTCATGGTTTATGGTGAAAGAATTGACATTTTGTATGCTAGTTTTAATACGAATGTTTATGTTATATTGAAACCTATTCATATGAGGAATGCATTGGACTTAATAAGTGACGGGTGGAGCCCGCTATAGCTCCTCGATGAATCGGTAGGTCTCATGAGACAAACTAGTGTCTTGGCCCAAGGCCTTGACAAAATTTTATTTGTAGTCTTGACACGAGGCCTTGGCTACGTGGTTATGATAGTTTGGCATTATGCATTCCATCATTATGAAAGTGGTTATTGATATTGCATGTGATTATTCGACTAGTAGAATATCTATGTGAATAATTAAATGGCATTAGTTCATTTTATCTTTTCCATATTATGCTAAAGTTAAAGTTTAAAAGGCTTTTGTTTTAGTTATACATTGCCTTAAATGTTTATTCTTATTTATGAATGTTTCCGCTATATTTTTATCCTTACTGAGCATCTGAGCTCACCCATTTCAATGTTATATTTTTTCCAGGATGTGAATAAGTATTTTATGAATGACCTGCAGGGATAGTATAAGGGGATATGAGTGTGGAGACAAGATGTTGTTGTAGTTTTCACTTTATGATGTAATGTAAACTTTATGAATGTATCTAGTATTTCCAAGACTACTAAACTAATCCGTCTTTCGAGACTTGATCTTTTGTGATCATGCCAATGTTATGTAATAATAAACCAACTCTGGGTAACTGGGGTCGGGGCGTTATAGTTGGTATCAGGGGAAGTTTTGTACAAACCTTAGAAGTTAGATTTAGATGAACTCTGATTAGAGCACATAGCCCTAAGATAAACTTTTAGGATTAGTAGAGAAGAACTTCCTATAATTTTGATATTGTATAAATTTTGTGAGTTTTCCGAGTAATACATCCCTGTTTGGATACGAGCAGGTAGAGGCGGCTCTGGCACAGATGTACCTAGGGGTAAAACCCGAAAACACCGCTTTGAGCTAGACTCGAACGGGAACTGGTGCATGACAACGGGCCTTGCTGCACTCTTGGTTACGACACTCCCGGGGGATATGCTTAGGATAATTCTCATTTTCTTTACAAACCATTATAAAGGTTTTATGAGTATATACTTCCTAAAAGAATACATTTTTATGATTATGGATTATATCCATAAACTATTTAATTTATGTTAAGTGTTTTACAAGTTTGGGATTAGGTATTGTTATTCGTAAACTAATCTAGTGTATGACATTGTTTAGAAATGGCGCCCAGTAGAATGAATGAGAACTCCAGCAATACACATGATCCAAAGAGTAAGAAAGATCATATCTTTCATGGTCTTAAGTCATAATTTATAAGGGAAATAGTCTCCCATGTATTATCATCATATGAAGAAATAATATCATGTGTTGATAAGATAAGTAAAGAATTCTCGGAGTCCTATGGCTTTGAAGGGAAGCCAGAGAAGGAAAGGATAGTAGAGAGAAGGACAGATAAAGGGTATAAGGTAAAGAAGGATTTTCCCATATGTGATAACTGTGGAAAAATCACCTTGGAAAATACTTGAAGGGAATGGGAGTATGTTATAAGTGTGGAGAAAAAGAACACCATGTATGTGACTGCAAGGGTAAGAAAAAGGTTTTAAATGTACAATGCTTCATCTGCAAGGAGTTTGGACACTACGCTAACCAATGTCCCAGTCATCAGACTATACCACAAATGATTCTATTGGATAATAATCAAGTTATGATACTACCACAGATGAAGAGGAATGACTAGTGTTCTTATGTTGTTATTAGAGAATTATTTCATTTGAGTGTTGTATCAATAATGTACTGGTTATAATAATTATGGAGTATATAAGGATTGTACTGTAGTACTATTTCATTAAGGACTTGAGATTTTGTGGAAAAAAGAAAAGTGACTCAATAGCAGGTTAAGTTTTTGGAAAATATATGGTTGATAGAAAGATAAACCCTAATATGGTTCTGATACCAAGGTAGTGATTTTGGAATAATACATGATTGATTTGGATAAATTATATTGGATATTCTTGACTACCATGAAACTAATTAATGATTTTTATATTCCATCATTGTTGGAGTTTACAAAATTTTTGGATAGAAGTAGTATATCCAGTATTCTATAAGTAATAAGGGATCATGAATATAAACAATAAGGTTTTATGGTATTTTAGGATGTTGCAGTGTTTTAAAAGAAAACATGATGAAGGTGTTCACATGCTATTACATGGAAAAAAAGGATCTTTATTGTGTTTACCTACCTTATAAATATTGGACTGTGAGTTTGGACAGAAGTATTTTGGATAAGTCAATTTTGAGATTATTTTTGGATTTCCATAAAAAGGACAACTCGGAGGTCGGGCGGCAACCCGTCATATCCGGTAAGGCTGTAAGACTTGAACCCACAACTGAAGGGTGACAAGGGTGTATCACCTACCACTGACCCACTTGATGTCCTGGATTGAATAATGTAGTTTTTTAGTGGTTCTTCTAGATGAATTATAAATTCATTTTATTTTTGAACCCTATACAAATAGGATAAATATAATATTATTTTTAAGTTCTATTATCTTTTAGAGTGAAAGATGAGTTTTTTGTAGAACTTAGTTAAAGGATGAGACTCTACTTGTCAAGTATATATTTTTCTTCTTCTATTATTCATTGAAGAAATTAATTCTTATACTTTAGTGAAGGGATCTTAAAACAAAAAATATGTTATCCTAATACCATATGGTTTGTTGAACCGATGGTATTTTAAATCATCATAGATTGATGAATTTAAGGCCCTCAGTTTTACACTTGTTTGTGATTGATGACCTCAAACACTACCTATAAATATTTATGTTTTTCCTCCAATTATATGTCTCTAATTTCCACCAATGTTCTCCTAATCGAGATCATAATTTGGTGGTGACCCTTTCATTTCCCTTTTCCTCTTATTAAGACTAAATTTTATTAACCTAATTTCCAATGTGGGTTTTCCAAAAAGGTATTTTCTATATTCAACCATTTATATTCAAAGAAAAATTTCAAATTGTGTGGATGCAATTTATTGAAGGAGGGGAGAATGTAACACCCCAAGATTCCACGGTATGCTTCTCTTTCAAAAATACAATAGTGTGTGTTGTACGCAACACTGAGTTTAAGCGCACCACGACTTACCAAACTAGCCATTCAAAAGCGGTTATGAATAGTATTAACTGAATTTTAAATTTTATATTATCCTTATAATTTTAGAATCCATATGATGAGTTTATAAGACATAATTTATGAATAAATTCATTTTTTTAGATAAAAGAAGTATTTTTCAAAAAAAATGCAATTTTACCGCCTTTTAATGGTGAAGCCTTTTTAAATCCAATATTTGAAACTTTTATATATTCAATTTGACAAAATTAACTTCTTAATTAGAAATGGGACATAATAATTTAGTTTCAATAAAGTTTTGGTGTTTTTCTGATGACTTTCATATTTGGGTGAATAGTGAAAAATACTATATTTTAACTGAAAACAAATTTTTTAATAAAAATAATTTATATTGTTAAATTATAAATTTTAATGGTTTGGAAGTATAAATAGATTATATTTTTACCATTTAATCCAATTATGGTAATTGTAAGTAATGTTTCTTTGAAATTGGACATAAACAAGTGTTAAACTTTTGATAGTTATTATTTCTTAAAAATACGCCTTTTGGTTTTAATAGTGGGAATTAATTTTAAATTAATAAATTAAACTTTTATGTTTTTAATTTGATAAAATAGAATTAATTTTTGGATTCGAAATATCAAAATTAGCCTAGGGTAAAATTTTGGAACTTTTCAGATAACTTTTATATTTTGATGAATAGTGAAAATTACTAAATTTTAATTAAAAACAACTTTTTTAATCAAAATAATTAATAGTAATAAATTATTAATTTAAGTGGTTTTAAAGTATATTTAGAATATATTTTTATCATTTAATACAATTTTGGTCATTGGACATAATTTCACATTTAAACCGGACATAAACAACTGTCAATCTTTTGATAGTTATTATCTCTTAAAAACACGTTTTTTGTTTTAACAACGGGAATTAATTTTAAATTAATTTCTGCCACTTCTGTGTTTTGAATTTAGAAATATGGATTCCATATTTGGAATCAGGATTTCCAAATTGTGTAAATAGGTAACTTTTATTTTTATACATTTCGAATAATTACTTCGGTAAATATTTTATTTACCATGGTTAAAGGGTAAATCCGGTAAATAAGGGTAAAAAAATAATATTATAATAATATTAATTTACACTAAAACGTTTCCTAACCCTATTGGTTGATACATGTCCAACCATGTACATCATTGGGTCAATTTTGGGACCCCATGGATCCACTTGTAAGTGATAATGATACTTTATATTAATTAAGTTAAAGTAAATACAAAAATGACATAAGCATATATCTTTTGGAAAAACAATTCTTACATAGGGTTATATATGTTATATTTTCGACTATAAATATTCATTAGAAATATAAAAAGATTTCCTACATAATGGTATTTTATTTATATTTTTTATACATTAAATAATTTAATTTATTTATGACACAATGATGATGCAGTAATTACTGTATTAATGAAAGATTAAGATAATTGATATTATAAATACCCAAATAAATGTAATTTTAGACTTTTTATAAATTAAAATAATTTTCTAGGTTACTATGACAAATTATTATTGTTTATATAAATTTTTTTTGAAGTAATAATGATGTTTTGAATTTATCAAAAACAAAATACCCAATAGTGTCAAAATTGACATAAAAGAGTTTTTAAAACAAATATTATATTATTAATTTATATTCAATTCCTAAAAATATAAGGTTCAGCCAAGAGACTTATATCATGATAGGTATATCATTAATGGACCACTTGGGGGTATCTTGTAGGTATATAGTAAGTTTATTAACTATATAATATAAAAATACAAAGTGACATGATAAGTGTCAAACTAATTAACTAAGAGTTAAAACTAAAATATAAGGTTAATATAATGACCCAAACCTATCTAAATTATATTTGTTGAGTGTTTTTCGACCCATACCCACTTTAAACTTTAAATAATCCACTTTGGAGCCATTATAAACCAAATATGAATTTATTATAAAATAATATTTCTAGATTTTCTTAAGGTGCCCCTCCTCCCCCTTATAAAAGGACACCACTTCTAACCAATTCTTCACAATTTAAAAGCCTTTTGGTTCGGCCAAACCCTTCCAAAATACTCTTTCAACTTCCCTCAATTAGACCTAGAGGACTTATTTTGATCATAAATCCAACCTAAGGATCCCTTTTGATCAAATCAAAAGGAAGAACCCGAAGAAGAGGTAATGTTTTCACCACCCTTTTTCAAGTTCATTTCTTCTTCAACTTCTTCTTTATTTGTTATTCCCATTATAAAATAATAACTCCAGTATCTCCTATATACTGTGATATTATTATAAATATTGTACAACCATATTCAGTATTTTATCCATCCTTTGAATGACATGTCACCATACATGCGTACGTACGGCTTACCGTCTTCACGCCGTGGTGTAATTGTTATTCAATATATTATTATTTGGATGGGTATAATAATGATGTGTAATTCATGTAAATAATAAATATAACATGATAATAATTCTTTATATATTATATAACATCCAATTATATATTATTTTAATATCAAAAGAATGATATTGTCGATCATGCGTACATACAGACTACCGTCTCCACGAACGCGATGAGATTCATTCTCCATCGTATCCATTCAAGACTAATTCTCATTTGATTATTAAAAGTAATGTTTAAGAACTTTATATCATTCTGAATATGAATAATGTACAACCTATCCATAACAAATATGACTTATGTAACAAAACATATAAAATAAAATGAGTAAGTTAACACCCGAAACGACGATAATACTAAAGTATTATTAACAAATCACTATTAGAATATCATATATGATATCATAATTATGTATATGGTTCTTGTATAATTTAATAACAATGTTTTAACTATTATACAGGATTTTAACATACCATCGACTAAGGAAAATTACAAGGTAAGGGTTATTTCACAGTCTCTTCATTATCTGAGGTTGTTTATACGTAATTATCTACTGGGACCTCTTTATCATCCACATCCATGTTTCTTAAAAATGTATTTCAAAACATTCTTGCTATTTTACAAAATATGGTTTAAAGTCATTTATACCCTTTTTTGACTTTTTATAAGAGGTTTATAAAGGAATCTTTCCGTCATTTTCCAAACAAGGTCATTTTTAACCTTTTCGACAGAATTAAGGTAAGAATGTATTTTTTTAACTTATACGGCAGGTGAGGCTATTTTCCGCCGTTATAAAATCTTAGAAGCTTCCCTTAAAATCTTATAAGGATATTTTCAAAGTAAATGTTTTATTTTATAATTATTTGACTTTTAAATGATTTCAAAAAAATAGATATTTCTCTCAAATAGTTTTGATTTCATCTATGTCAACATCCTTTGATGGATTTTAAACTTATTTGAAGTTGATTTATTATGATACAAAACTTCCATATTGTATTGAAGGTTTTTTGATATGTTTGACTGTGGATGTGTTATTTTTATACCATTCATGGTTTATAGTGAAAGTATTGACATTTCGTATGCTAGTTTTAATACTAATGTTTATGTTATGTTGAAACCTGTTCATATGAGGAATGAATTGGACTTAATAAGTGACGGGTGGAGCCCCCTATAGCTCCTCGATGCATCAGTAGGTCTCATGAGACAAACTAGTGTCTTAGCACGAGGCCTTGACAAAATCTTATTTGTAGACTTGGCACGAGGCCTTGGCTACATGGTTATGATAGTCTGGCATTATGCATTCCATCATTATGAAAGTGGTTATTGATATTGCATGTGATTATTCGACTAGTAGAATATCCATGTGAATAAGTAAATGGCATTATTTCATTTTATCTTTTCCATATTATGCTGAAGTTCAAGTTTAAAATGATTTTGCTTTATCTATACATTGCCTTAAATGTTTATGCTTATTTATGAATGTTTCCGCTATATTGTTATCCTTACTGAGCATTTGAGCTCACCCCTTTCAATGTTTTATATTTCCTAGGATGTGAAGAAGTATTTTATGAATGACCTGCAGGGATAGTATAAGGGGATATGAGTGTGGATACAAGATGTTGTTGTAGTTTTCACTTTATGATGTAATGTAAACTTTATGAATGTATCTAGTATTTCCAAGACTACTAAACTAATCGGTCTTTCGAGACTTGATATTGTGTGATCATGCCAATGTTATGTAATAATGCACCAACTCTAGGTAACTGGGGTTGGGTCGTTACATCATGGATGCTAGTTTGCTCATAATATATGATCTCTCTCATAAATTTAAAAACATAATAACCATGGTCTTTTTCATTTTCTTTTGTTTCGGACATTGTAGAAACACTGATAAAAATAAGTAATTTATTTTGATATGTGTTTGGATAGTGAAATATTATTATATATACCCTGATATTTATCTAGTCTTAGTACTTTTCATGTTTCTTATCCTTAGTCCCTGGCCTCATTGCATGATGTAGACAATATTGATGCACTGTCCTATTATAACAGAATCCTCATTAAAAGATAATATAAATTATATAATTGGATATTTAGTTCTAAAATTCTGGATATAGTGTATTACAAATTGAAAAACATCATCATTTGTGGTCAGTTTGTTGGATATCCATGCATTGAATCCAAAAAATAAATCTTTGGAGTATCCAAATTGACCGCAATGAGCATCCAGTGTTTTCTAAAAACACAAAAAACAATAATTAATGAAAGAAATGAAATTATATTTGATATGATTAAATTTTAGATTTTTACCCATATATCATTGGTATCAAGAAGAGTCTGTCATCCGTAATTTTTCTTTCAAATGATTTGAGCGGACCTGCCACTATTTCACCCTCTTTCTTGGAATCTATTTTTGTTTGTTCTATAGAGGTTATGTGAGGACTAATGAGTGAAAATTTATGTTCATGGTGAAATACCTTCAATTTTTTTCATATATACACCTGAAAAAAAAAGTATGAAATGTATTTAGTCATAATGAACATATCATATCAGCATTTTGAAAATCAAATCATGAAAACATACCTCATGTATACATTTACAACTGAGCCTCTTAGCCATTCATAGTAGAAGATTTCAGTTGCACTCTCAACACCAATGAAGTCTGTATATTCCCCTCTATACATATTTACTTCAAAATCAATTATGTGAGTCCCATAATCTTTTAACTTTTTATCCACATGTGACTTCAATGATAACAAATGTGGATATAGAATGGGGGGTTAAGGTGCTTCTGGTAGATCGTTTTGATCGATTGGTTGATCCTTGAGATGGTTTTGAGCCTGTCTTTCATTTAACCCCATTCCCTTTTTCCATCTGTAATAACATCCATCGGTTCAGTCCTTTTTTCATTAAATATTAAAGTTTTAGCTTGAAAATTAAATTGGAAATGAATACCTCCTTGTCGGCATGTTTTTTTATAAGATTTGACAATCAGGTGATGAATATTCCAAGAGCTTTTTCGATCATATGAATATCTATATCATCATTTGGAATAGGTATCTCGACACTCAGCTCATGGGCTACAATAATTGACACTATGACATGACCTATCGGAAGTGGTCTGTTGTGTAGGATGTCATTCTAGATATTGAAAATTGTATCCCTTTCTATAAGGTGATGGGTGGGTGTTGATAAATATAAATCACAGTCATTTTCACCCTGTTAAATATCAGTTTAGGAAAGGTATTAGTGTCTAGTGTCTATCTGATTCACATTTCACAGAAACAATTATTAGAAATTTTACTACCTCAATTAAGATAGGTTTTTGAGGATAATGGATCACCTCAAAACTGGTGGGGTTGGGGATGGAACTTCACGTACTAGTTGTTCTTGAGTTTTTTCTTCTCTTTCCCACCTCCCCATCAAAGTTTTCATCATATCTCTCTGGTATTGTAATTATTCTTCAAACATATCTAATATTTCTCTCATATTTTTCATTTCATTAGTTTGATCCTCCGCTTGTTTTTTTTCTCAAAATATGTTCGGGGTGTCACCCCAAAACTTGCACCTCTAACACAGCCATACTTTTATGGCTACTTCAAGACCACTGAAAGTATGTCTGCATTTGGTGTGGCTGTTGCTAATTCTTGTGACTATGTCATATAGAAAATATAGAAAAATAAGTAATCATTTTTATGTAATAGTGATTTAAATAAAAACAAATTTTTGTTATGTCATACTTACACATGTTTCCCACACTTTTGTGTGTTTTCATCTATTAGTTTTCCATATTTAGTTACACGCACCTCCTTCCATAGCACATAGCATGGGATGGAAGTGGCTTTGTATTTGGACTCTTCAAGACATATATAAATAGAGGAACACAGTTATTGTGTTGTTTTATGTCACATAAAAGTATTATGGTAGATTTAAAATATGTACCAAATTTTTTTCAAGTGATGTGTACCTCATACTTGTTTTATGGTAGGGGTACTCTGGTTTTGATGCTCGTTGCACTCAGTTGTTGTTTCATAAATAAAACACTATCAATCAAAGTGATGAATATACATACCGTCAAACAATGTATTACCAGACACAATGTACCTGAACAGACTGCTTTGCACGCCGGTCAGTAAACACATCCCACGATGCTTGGATTATCAGATGTGCATAAATAGAAGGTGGGTGTGGTTTTATTTTCCCTTCAGCGTCTTTAAGATGAAATTTCATTAAAATTGTGTGAAAAACCCTGTGAATCATTCCTACAACCCTTAATACATAGTCCTTGTGCGATTCATCTACTATAAATACACTATACAAGGGATGATGAATAGTAAGTCAATGTTTCATTATTTAATGATTAGTAAATTAAAAAAAATGATATCATAATGTTACCGTAATATCTCCCCACATCATTGTATTAATCTTAGCCACAATATGGTGTCATGAAGTTACATCAATCGTCACGCGTTTCCAAGTGACGATTCCAATGTAACTACTAAACATGGCCTTGTTGGGGTTAATATGTTGGCCCCGTGTATTCCATCCAATCTCGTATTTGATGTTTTTATCTTTTGCCTTAATTATTTTTTCTAATACCATCAAACTACGGCACTCCTTCTTTTTTGTTGCATCACTGGTGTTTCGTCACCTTTCATTTCCTTAGATCCACCATCATTAATATGTTTCTTCGGCTCTAGAGTGCTAGCATCAGCATGTGCAGATGGTGGTTGTACCTCTTCACTGGGAGCAGCAACAGGTTGAGAAACTTGTTGTTTCTCTGCACTACTAGCAGCAGCAAGTTAAGAGACCTATCGTTCCTAGAGATTGGGAGAATCATTATGTACATAATTCATTATCATCAGAAGTGGTTTAACATTTAATTTATATAACATAAAAGTAGCAGCGAACAAATATTAACATAAGGCAACAGGTTGAGAAACCTGTTGTTCATCTTCACTACGAGCAGTAGTAGGTAAGCAGTAGTGAACAAATATTGACATAAAGTAACATTATGTATATTAGAAAAATAAATTGATTATTAAACTCTCTTTTTTAAAAAATTTGAAGGGATTTGACCCCTCTATTTACTATTCAAATCCCTTCATTATGGTCTCCTATGACATGAAAAATGCCATCTACCCTGGGACCGCTGCAAAATGATTGTGACGTCCCAATGAAAGGGTCATCCTCCGTTGAATTTTCATCTGACTCTTCAATGGTTTTGGTCGATAAAAAAACAATTGACCAGTTTTGGTTTGCAGGATAGGGAACATAAAATATTTGTATTGCCTGTGATGCCATTATAAATTTTTCATCTTTGTACCCTTCCTTGATAAAATCAATTTTCACAAATTCCAACTCATCTATTTTAACAACACACTTGTTATCATCCCACTTGCATTGAAAAATCGGCACTCAGAATGTTGTATAATCCAACTCCCATATTTTTTTGATGATGCCAAAGTATGAAATATTCGCATAAATTGGATTTTTGTCCTTAGCACTAGAAACATGCATTGCTTCATCCATAAGTGTAACTCCTCTATTCTTTCTGGTACTGTCTTCATCATGTTCATTAGTATAGAATGTATAACCATTAATTACATAATCATTGTAAGATAATATGTACACGCTTGGTCCTCTAGCTATCCATCGAAGTCGTTCTGAAATTGAGTCTATATTTTCATCTGACTCCTTAAAAATATGGTCTTGAAACCATCCTATAAACTGTTATTATGTTTATTTGATATCCATTTTTCAGCCCTTTATGGATTTGAATGCCTAAGAATTTCTTTTTGGGTTTCAACATATGGGTCAACGTCCAAACTATTATGAAAAATGTAAAGGTGGACCTACTCCTGGTCTGTAATATTGATTGTGACAACCTCCTTTCCAGAAATTCCTTCACCCGCAAGTCACCCAGTGTGATGAGATTTTGTTAGACCAATGCTTTTCACACTAGATAGGTATTCAGTACAGAATTCAACAGCTTCCTCAACAATATATCGCTTTGTAATACAACCCTATGACCGACTTCGATTTTTGACATACCCTTTCAAAATATTCATATACCGTTCAATGGGGTACATCTATCTATAGTTAATAGGACAACATAGTTGAATCTCTCTCATCAAGTGAACCATCAAATGAACCATCATATCAAAGAATGTTGATGGGAAGAACATTTCTAATTTACATAATATGACGATAATTTCTCTTTCCATAGTCAGAAATTTTGCCGGGTCTATAACTTTGCTACATATAGCTTTGAAGAATAAATAAAGCTTATTTAATGTATGACAGACATTATTGGGAAAAATGATACGTAAATCTATATGGATTAGATCTTACATCAAAACATGGCAGACATGTGATTTTAGATCTTTTAACTTTAAATCATGCATTAACACGATGTTCTTGATATTCGATGAATACCCCTATGGAACCTTTACGTCATTCAAGAAGTTTCAAAACTGATATCTATCCTGCCTAGAAAGAGTGCAAGAAGTAGGAGGAAGAAATGTTCGTTTTTTACCCTTTACTGGTGCTAACTCTTCTCGTATTCCCATGTCAACCATGTCCATCCTAGCTTTAATTCTATCCTTTGTTTTGCCGGGTGCATTTAGTAACGTTCTGATGACACTATCATGTACATTTTTTTCAACATGCATAACATCAAGAAAATGTCTGACATAAAGACAATTCCAGTATGGTAATTCAAAAAAACTAATTTATTTTTTCAACTGGTTTTTGTAAGGTTTTTCAAAAACAGATTACCAAAAGTAGTGTCCACGTCTTTAAATTTCTCAAATAGTTGATCACCTATTAGTAGAGATGGTGTTGTACATTCTTCTGAACTTCTATTGAATGACATCATCCAAGATCAATACTTATTTCATCGGGATATAAATCTACGATGTCCTAGAAACATAGTTTTTTATGAATGTTTCAACCTAATTGATTGTGTACCTTGTTCGCAGACAGGACACCCAAGAGTTCCTTTAATGCTATATCCTGACAAATTTCTATAAACAGGAAAGTCATTTATCATCCCGTACAACATGGCTCTCAACGTGAAATCTTAATTTTTGTAAGCATCGTACATCATAACACCTGAATCCCATAATAATTTTAAATCCTCGATCAATGGATCCAAATAAACATCAATATCATTACCTGGTTGTTTTGGTCCTGATATAAGAATATATAACATGATGTGTTTTCATTTTATGCATAACCACGGTGTCAAGTTATAATTTACGAACATAACCGGTCATGTACTATGAGTGCTGCTTTAAAAACCAAAAGTATTCACTTCATCTGTAGATAACGCAAGATGAAGGTTTCTCAGATCGTTTCCAAAGTCAGGATACTCATGATCAATTCTCTTCTACTGAGGAGAGTCTTCTGGGTACCGTAGTTTTCTAGATTTATTTCTTTTGTCTACGTGCCACATCAATTTCCATGCAGTCTCCTCACTTTTATATTGGCGCCTAAACCTTGGAATGATTGGAAATTACCATGAAACTTTCGTAGTATCGGATTAATATTTCTTATATTAAGAAGCACCACACTTTGGGAATTATATAAGTGATTTGTGGTCCTTTTGAAATAGTATACATACATTCAGGAAGGCGTGTATTCTTTCAAAGATCATACCCATCGAGCGTAACATTCGTTTGGCATCGTATGTTTGGTCTGGGAGCTCATTATCTTATAGGATCATATCATTCAAGAGAGAAAGTAATTATGTAAAACTAGCGTCACTCCATCCATTACCTAATTTTAAATTATACAAATTCATTATGGCTGACAATGTTGTATATTTAGTGCAACAACCATACAATGGCATCTTTGCATAACTCTTTAACTACTCAAAAAAATTTGGGCAATCACGAAGTTCATCTTCAACTATCCTTGGCATTTCATCAATACAATCTTCATCTTCATTCACATATGTAATCACATCCTCGATACAGTCTTATTCATTGTCCACATTTATAATCATATCATATGATCCATAAAATGTGATGTTATCTCAGCCACTATCTACATTCGCTTTTTTCCCGTGTTTATTCCAGCATTTATAACTTCGATCTATTCCGTGACAGATCAAGTGTTCTTCCAACTCCTATGGACTAACTTGTCTTGAATAATAACAGCATAAACATAGACAATGAATTTGAGAAGGGTCAAATGCATGATCTTTTGCAAACTTGATGAACTCTTTCACTCCATCTTCATACTCTTTTATCATATGATTGGCATTCATCCATTCTTTATTCATATCCATCCTATTTGATTTGGTGATATTAATATTTAACAAAATAAATACCCAAAACATTGATATAAAAATTAATCAAGGATAAAATAACACTCTTTTTAAAACTATTTATAAAATAAAAAAGTTCTAATTTAGAAAAACCATTTACACAATTGAAATCCCATTACAAAAAAACTACTTATAAAAAAAATCACACTCTTTGAAAATAACAGTTGAAATCCCATTAAAAATCACAGTTGAAATCCCATTAAAAAACAACCATTTACATATATTCCTCTTTAAAATAACACTCTTTTTAAAATAAACCAATTAGTTCCAAACATCCTTTCTCAAAACCCCAATTCTTTTTTTAAACCATTTTAAAGCTATTTAAAACCAAAAAAGGGTATGTTGAACACATATAATTTTTGTAAGAAACATTTCAACACTTGAATCATTTTAAAAAGCCACTTAGGCATTTTCACAAAGACATAAATCCCAAGAGATGCACCATATACATTATGTTAAGCTATACAAACATCAGTCTTAACTTCACAACCATACTTGATACATTATATTAGATCCCCCTTCATTGGGTTGCCTCCCCATGTTTAACACTATCACAATGGTCCTTTCTAAAGGTTTAACCCTCACTTATACCGACATGCCACATGATGTTCCCAATTCACAGTGGCATAATTTTTTCACTCTTCTTTATTTTACTAGAATTCAAATACCCACGGCCTTACCCCCTCAAGTAACTATACATACCAGTAAATCAATTCATTCTTGTAGGGTCTTTCTCTAACCAACCTCCCATTTTTTTAGGATTCCTCTAATGGTCAATATATCATTCCAACCCCAACACATTTGATCCTTTTGTGCGCTCTTGTATAACATAGGTAATGTTCATATACTGCCTATTTCCCACACCGAGCATGGATAATGTGGGCTTAAATTTATTTAGTGGATTATTTCCCAACATAATTGAGGCATTCCATATTTATGAGAGGGTTTCTTCTACAGCTCCTTTTAATCCATATGTAGACCCTATGTACCCTTACAAAGTCTACTTGGGTACCCAGTGATGTCCCAATCAGGGTGTGAGTATGACTCAATAGACCACCATGACCAATATTCTCACCAGGGTGTGGACCGCATAGACCAACACTAATATTCATTTCATCAATAAAAACTTATTAGTGTTTAACACACTTAAACCTTTTTACCACATTAATACATCAAGGGGACAACCTCTTCCATTTATCAAATTACCATCGTCCATCACATTCATTACAATTAACCCCAATCTATAACTGTACCATTATACCATTTACCCATAATAAAAACCATTAAACATACTTCATAACAATTTTATAACATGAACATTCCCCCCTTAAACCATTTAACACTTTTACTAACATTTAATCCATAACTAATTTAGCATATTCAAGGTATTCCAAACACCACCTTATTCCATATTATAATTCTTAACACGATTACAACTGATCTAATCTTTTAACCCCTTCAATTCGTCATTTAGTAATTCAATTATCATGTTCAGGGGAGTGGCTCGCCCATTGGGTGACCATAGCCCCAGTCTACCCATCAACATCAGATCCCACAAGGCCTATGAAAGGTCCAATAGATCATTTAGACACCATATTTATCATTTCCTACAATGGTATTAAATGTGAAGAACATCGCCATAATTAAACGATCACATACACAATAATAAACATCAAGACTATGAGATATAACTTGTACAGAACCTACCTCAAGTTTGTAGAGAAGTAATCATCCAAGAAACGACACTTGATTTATGACCAAACAACCCTCAACACTCAAGCTAGGAATCTGTTGAAAAATAAGGGTTTAGAGGCTTCTAAAAGAGATGAAAAAACACTTACTGGAAGCAGCGGCGGTGGAGGAGGAGGTGGCAGTGGTGACAAAGGAGGAGCAGAAGGCGGCAGCGGCAGTGGAGGAGCAGGAGGACGGGTTGGCGGCAGCGGCGGCGGAGGAGGATAAGGAGGAGGACTCAGTAAGGGAGGAGGAGGAGGTGGTGGTGGTGGGTGCGACGGCGGCGGCGACAGAGGAGGAGGGGGGCACATGGTTAGTCTTCCGCGAGAGCTTGAGGAGTGCGAATGGAAGTGGAGGCAGTTAAGGTTCATTTATAAAATTGAGGGAAGTATTTATCGACGCTAGTAAAAAGCGCTGATAAAAGCATGTTTTATCGGTGTTATATTGAAAAGCGTTGATAAAACATGTCTTTATCAACGCTACAAAAGCATTGATAAAGGCATGTTTTATCAGCGCTTTTCAATATAGCACTTATAAAACATGATTTTATTTATTCGTTTATTCGTTTATTCATTTATTCATTTATTCATTTATTCATTTATTCATTTATTCATTTATTCATTTATTCATTTATTCATTTATTCATTTATTCATTTATTCATTTATTCATTTATTCATTTATTCATTTATTCATTTATTCATTTATTCATTTATTCATTTATTCATTTATTCATTTATTCATTTATTCATTTATTCATTCATTCATTCATTCATTCATTCATTCATTCATTCATTCATTCATTCATTTATTCATTTATTCATTTATTCATTTATTCATTTATTCATTTATTCATTCATTTATTCATTTATTCATTTATTTCAATCATTATAAAATTATAACCAATATATTTATTACATTTATAATTTTATAAATATATATAATTAATATATTTATTAAAATTTAATAATTATTTAAATATATTTGTATTAATTATATATATTTTTTATAATTTCATGATATATTTAAATAAATATATATTTATATTTAAATAATTATAAAATTATAATAAATACATTAATAAGAAATATATTTATTATATTTATAATTTAAATTATAATTATATTTATTTATTTATTTATTTAAATACTACTGACATTAAAATAAATTAATATATTGATTATATAATTTTAATTTCATAAGTATTTAAATATGTGTGTGTGTGTGTATTCATTAAAGACATATATTTATAAATAAATATATTCAAAAGGTATTCATAAATATAATAAATAATTTTATCATTTAAAAAAAATATTTTGTACTTTTATAATTATTTAAACATATATATATTTAATTAGTTATATATAATTATAATTATAAATATATTTTAAAAAGTATATAATTATATATAACTAAATATTTATATTTTTAAATATAATAAATACATCTATTGTTTATTTAAATATATTTATCGTGATTTTAAGTATTTATGAGAACATAAAGCTTCATATATATAGGAACATGAATGAATACACCAAGTATAGTATAAACGGGCTTCATATATATATATATGGCCAACATTATGGTGTAATATATAAATGAACATTCATGATGAATATGAACGTTCATTACGCATCAATTAATTGACCACATTCATTGGAAATATTTTTTTATTTAAATATATATATATATATATATATTAATAAGTATTTATATATATATATATATATATATATTAAGTATTTATAATATAATAAAGATAATAAAGATAATAAACTAATAAACATAATAAACATAAATAAAACTTAAACATAAATAAACATAAATACATAAACATATATAAACATAATAAACATAATAAAACATAAAAATGGGGGTTCAAAACCCATTGGACGCAGGTACTGTAGCGGCACTGCAGCACACTGTAGCAGTGCCGGCACTGTAGCAACGACGGGCATTGTAGCGACGACGGGTCACTGTAGCGGCGGCAGGGGGTAATGTAGCAGCGGCGGGTACTGTGCGGTACTGTAGCAGTATTATTCACATAATGGGCTTTGGGTCAAAAAATTGGGCCTACGGGCCATGTAATGAGCTAAATGTCCATCAAGCCTTCGGGCTACATAATGGGTCTCCCTCTACCTAATTAAAGAGGTTTTTTATTTCATTTAATAATAAAATGAGGTTTCGCCCCAACCTTTAAAAATAATAATAAACATATATAATAAAACATAATAAACATAATAAACACAATAAACATAATAAACATAATAAAGATAATAAACATAATAAACATAGTAAACATAATAATTATAATAATTATAATAAATATATTTATTATTTAATGAAATTTATATATATATTTGAATTATTATAAAATATATATTAATTATAAACATGCATTTTTTATTTAATGTATACAAATAAACATTATTTTTTAGTATAATTAAGATAATTTTATATAAATTAATAATATTTTCTATTAAAAACTTTTATCAGCGCTATTATTAGCACTGATAAAGTATCTTTTTTATCAGCGTTTTTTGTTAGCGTTGATAAATAGTAGATTTATCAGCACTTTTCTCTAGCACTGATAAAAGCCACCATTTTATCAGCACTTTCTGATTAGCACTAATAAAACTCAATCGCTTCCCTTGCGTGCATTTGTGGTAGTGCCCCGATAACTCATTTAGAGCTATTATAGATACCTTTTAAGTCTCATACTCATCCCCCACAAGATATAATTACATCCTCTGAGGTTCATCCAGAGTTTCCTAGTGCATTAGAGGAGTGACATCCTTCCATACTAACACAGTACCCTCAGGTTACTCGACGGAGACCCCAAGAGATGACTATAATCTTCATTGGAACCCATTCATGATGACATACACATCCACTTCCTGCGCTTCAGATATTATCACGCCACAACATGAGGAGTCATCGATAGCCCGACCTAATCCAGCATTAGTAGCGACATGGTAAGACCCTGAACTCGAGGATCCACCTTCATCACCAAGTACTACACCTCATCGTTGATGACGAAGTCATTATGGATGTGAGATACACACACCTAGATGTAGGACATATGCCCCTCAGTGACGTCAATGTTGATATCATGTGTTTAACAAATGTTGAAACTTATGAATGAGGCAATTCTAATTGTACAGTAAACAAATTTATATTAATTTTTTTACTTTTGCTTTCAATGAGCTTAAAATCTATAACAATTTTAATTGCAACTCTACTATATTGAATTGAAATAATAGAATTATCATTTTTTTGCAAAATTATTTATATTGTTTTTATTGTTACATTTTAATAAAAATAAAAAATCATATTACTTTTCGCTTTACGTTTTACCACACGCATTTATTTGGTTTTTTATTATAACGTTAATATAAAATTCAAAACAATACAAGTGTTATGTGTTTTTAATAAAATATTCGTCAAGAATGTGTCATTTATTTTTGGATTATTACTAAGCCTCATTCATTATCCAATATATAATGTAAGTTTGTACTTATATTTTGATAGTTAGATGCTTGTATAACCAATATACGCATAAACCAAAAACCGTGAGCCGCAAGGGATAAATTCCGAAAGGAATAAAGACCCATTTTCAGCGCCTTTCCTCACTTTATAAAACGGCAATCCTTATCTACATTGTCGTTACCTTTTCAGGAGAATGGCTTTGTTCCATTGTTGAAAAATTTGACTTCGGTCTCCATTATATCCGGGTCAACCTTTCCCAGAAATTGACATGACTGGAGAATAGCTTCCACCTCTCATTTTCTCCAAAGTTAAACCCCAACCAATTTTTGATTCTAAAGATATAATAATGGAAAATATGGCAATGATAATCATAATTATTAATTGTTTGTTATCAAATAAATTAATAATATGGTTTAAGATGAAGAAAACATACTCTAATGTGTCCCCTCATCATACAAATATAATATGATTTTTTTTAGTCAAAATAACAACGACTTTAGTATTATGTTCAATATTTATCAAACTACATCTTAAGAATTTAAGGAATCATTCAAAAATAATAATTTAAGTATTGGTAGGCATGTACACACAATTTTTAAAGGTACCCCTATTATGCTTTTTGATCTCAAAGATCAACACTGCGGTATCGTGCATATTCAGTGACATCCTTTATTAGCACCGAGAAAAACACCACTTTTATTAGCGTTTTTTAGCACTGATAAATGAATCATTTATCAACATTTTTTCTTAGTACCGATAAATGATGACTTTATCTGTGTTTTACTTAGTGCAGATAAAAGGTCTCATTTGTGTTTGTGTGTGCGTATGTGTGTTAAAAATCATATTTTAGTATGAATATATATATATATATATATATATTGATATATATAAAATATATTTTAATAAATATGATTTATACAATACCAAATATTATTTACAGATAATATATAATATATTTAGCGAACAAATGGTTTAAAAAATAATTTAAAAATAATATTAATTAATAATTTTATAATTAGTATTGAACAATAGACATTTAATAACAATTTAGGAATAGAAAAACTTTAAAAATTAATTAATATCTTAAGATAAGTTGAAAACATGAGTTGAACTTTAAACAACCATAATTTTTTTCCGGGTGCCCGTTTGGGCTCCGTGAGATACCAAATCGAATCCTGCGAAAAGTTCTATGCCATATTGATCTTGGGAGTTCTTGGTCACTGTTTTTTAGGACAAAAAAGACCCATAATGACTTTAAAATGCATGAAAGTGTATGTACATAAACAAAAGTATTTACAATGTTTATATATAAATATGTGTGTGTGTTAACAAATATAAATATATTTATGTGTATATTCTAATATATGAAAATAAATATTATTATAAAATATAAGTAAAGAAATATAAATAAATATTTATTTTTATATATGATGCACACATGTGTGTGTGTGTGTATATAGCCATATCACAAACACAAATACATGCACACAAACATATCTTATAAATGTATTTAAAAATAATTATATAAATATATGAGTAAATATATTGATAAAAAGAGGTATCTAAATATATATAAATAAATAGATATATCATACAATATAGAAGAAAATAACATGTAGTAGTGGTAAGGGCATAGGGGCGCGAAAGTTGAGGTCACATGTTCAAATCTAGGCAAGCAAGCGTAGGTGGCAGGGTGAAGGTGAGTGCTAACAAAGGTAGGTGAAGATGGGGGGGGGGGGGGGGGGTGGTGTCATGACCTAACCCAAACCGAGGCTCGAGCCACAACTACCCCAATCCCACCTCCATAGGCCAGGGGCTAGCGACCAACGCCGAAGACATAACTAACATGGGGAGGCCTTTGCCTAAGTACATGTATGCACACACACAATCATCTCAATGCAAAAGCGCAGAGGAAAAGAGTAAAAGATGCAACACTGCTATAAAGTAAACCCAAACATGCATGAACCTCTAGACAATACAAAAGTACAGTAGTGTAAACTGAAAAGTAAAGGGGAAAAAATACATGTCCAACCAAAAATATGTCCCAACCTGAAAAAACTGGAAAAAGTAAACAGCTGAGATAACACAACTCTTGAATCCCAAGCTACAACCACCGTACGTGGTCCAAACGCCCGGTATCCCTAGGCTCTTCTATAGTCATGGTTGACATGTCTGTCGTCTGCATAATACACGATACGTGCGGGAAAAACCCATACAAGGGTGAGTATATACATAACCAGTAGGGCATCTCGAAAGCTGAAGGGGGAAGCAGTAAGAGATACAATAGGAAGAGAAAGACAGTAGATAGCACAAAGTATGGAGAAAGAGAACCGCTCAGCACAATCAAGAGTGTGAAAGTAAGCTCGTCCAAACACAAGGGGTTAAACATAGTGAGTAGATGAACAACCAGTCGAGTCTTCGCCACCTGTAGCAGTAGAGTACACTCATCCAACCACGTGAAGCTAAACACAAGAAACACGTGGCATACCCCGTGCATCTTCACCTCTCTGGGAAGGAGAGTAACTAAATCCGAGGTGTGGATACAGAAGAAGCATATATACATATGCTTAGTCAAAGAAGTCCAAATGAGAGAATAAAGGGATCTCTATCTCACAACTTACCCCAAGAAGAAGAGTAGTCAATAGTTTCAAAAGTCCATCAATGATGCCCAACATCTCATGCGTCTGCCCAACATAAAACATCTAAGTCCTCATCACCGTGCCACACAGTCAAGGGGCACAATCTATTGGTAGAGGATTCATTCCCTGATACAAAGGAGGGTTCCACTCCGATAGTAGAGGACCCATGCCCAACCCAGCTGGAGGGTGCCACTCTAATCGTTGAAGACCCATGCCCTGATACAACATGAGGGTGCCACTCGGAAGGTCGAGAACACATGCCTAGCCCAGCTGGAGGGTGCCACTTTAAGTCATCAAGGACCCATACACCGCCCCGTAGGAGGGTTCCACTCAGAAGGTCGAGGACCCATGTCCAGCTTGGCTAGAGGGTTCCACTCTAAGTCATTGAGGACCCATGCCCTAACCCGTAGGAGGGTCCCACTCAGAAAGGTCTCTGGTGATCTTGCGTGATCATTGTCATCGTCGAGCGTCGCCTAAGCACCGGGCCCGGAACATTTCACATTGTATCTACAAAGCCGCAATTGAGGCCACCATCACGTTCTACGCATAAAAATACTCAGGATAAATTACTCATGGGAAAAAATTCGAGTTCAAAGGAAGGAGATACGTAGCCTTGAAATTTTCTCAAAAGAGGTCAAGGGGTACACGACATGTGAGGGGACCCACACGATGTGTGGTCCCTCTCCACCGCCTGGCTGTGTCTCTGGTCGACACACAACTCATTCCCATATAGTAGTACATGCGGTGTAGGTGGACTATACGATGTGTCCAGGCTAACCGAGACTGGGCCGTGTCCTGCTCAGCATGTCCGTGTACTGGACCCCGTGCCCATGTACTAAAGTACACCGTCGTGTACTTGGTTGTGTACTTCCACACGGCTTCTCACCCGTGTGATGCATCACACGGGTTCCCATCTGGGGAAGGGGGGGTACACGACGTGTAGGAGGGCTACATGCTGTGTCATCCTTAAGGTTCCCAAAACCATAGTCGTCGTTTTTGAGGGGGATACACATTGTGTGTTCATCATTGAACATAATGTATAATCTTTTTTTCTCTAGAAAAATCATATTCATAATCCGAACTTGAATCTATTCGATCCACCTTAGATCCTGCCTTGAATCGGTCCGAAACTCACGGATCTGGCCGTAGATTACGGATATCGGTCATCACTGTTGGAACCAAGGATGTTTGTTGATAATAACGAAGTTGGTTTGTGTTTGTTGTCAATCTGCACATGGATGATTAGGGAGTTTGCAAGGAATGAAGTCATACGATTGAGGCTGAAAGCAATATTGAAAGTGGCACAGTTTCCCAGTGTTTGCCATATTTTTGGGCCTAAAAAATCGGGAGTTTGGAAATAGTATGCGGTGAAGGCGTGTGGTACGCGGTGAAGGTGCGCGGTACGCGGTGAAGGTGTGTGGTATGCGGTGGAGGCAGTGGGAATGGTACATGGAGTGGTGCGCGGAACCAAAAACAGTTCGCAACAATGGTACGCGATGAAGGAATTCGGTATGCAGAATGCTGAAGGGTGACATGAAAAATGGTTCGCAGTGATGGTACGCGATGAAGGCATGCGGTACGTGGAATGATGAAGGTTGGCGAGATTGCTGCGGTTTGCGAAACAGGAGCGGTACACGGTGGAGGCTAACCGTATGCAGATGAAGTTAAGATTGTCCCACATTGAAAGTTTGGGTAAATCGGTTTAGCGAAATTTACAGAGTTACGTGCCTATTTAAGGAATAGTAATCCTCTTTGTTAAATGAGAAGATTGGAGATTAAAATTTCGGGAAGAAGTCCAAAGATGTTCTAAGTGGTTCATGGGGGAGTAGACGGTATGTGGAGAGACTCATCCGTGTAAGGAAAATAGTCTGCAGAAGAGTGTGTGGTTTCGCACAGGAAGCTCTCGCAGTATGCGGCGGAGAAAGATAGTACGCGAAGCAGGACAATACGTGGAGGTGTGGAGCAGTACGGAACATGGAGCAACACAGTTCATGGAGGAGTTGGACTGTACGAGGAGGAGCTGGACGGTACGCGAAAACAACCGCGGTACACGGAAACAACAACAGTACGCGGAACACCCAAGGAAGCCTAAAATTGGCCAAATCAGTTTGTGAATTTAATCTTCATAACATATCTCTGTATGGGAAAATAAATTATATATGTGCGTGATTATGGGACTTCAAAAGATCATCCATTTACAGTTGAGGATGCATGAATTAATGTTAAACCATTGAAGCGACCTTCAAGCTGTTAAACTGAGTGAAGATTCTTTCAGCGCAGTGAGAAAGGGGGAGTCAGTGGAAGTGATCCGAGGGACATGGTGTGCTATCCCTGAACCTTGTAAAGGCAGTGCGCCTGACACAGAGTGACTATGCTAAAAATATTTTAATCCAAAAAACTTGTGAAGATTAGTGGTTTTGGTATGACCGAAACACTGTCAGTGTATACTCATTGGACGCAGCCATTAGCGGTGAACCAAGTAAAATTGTTGTGTCATTGCTTTTTATGTGATTGTTTATTTTTTGCACTTCCTATTTAGATAGGTTTAATAGGTTCCTACCAACGTGGGAACAAGATCCATCAGTTTAAAAGAAAAAGTTTATACCCTGATTCACCCTCCCCTCTCAGGGTGTTTAGAGGTCCTTCAATCACTCGCCGGAAAACAGTTGCCGTTCATCAGGGGGGTTTCTCCGTACGTTCTGCATGCTGCTATGGCTTCCACCATCAAATCTTTGATTTAAAAACACCAAAATGATCATCCATTCCTCACTAAAATCCCAGATCTATGTTCGTTTCGTCGATCCGTGCTTTATTCATCAATCTATCGTGGATCTGGGGGTCCAATCAGGCTCGGTACCGCCCAACAGTGTCGAATTGGGACTGAGGGGTCTAACCGGTGAAGAACACAAAGCAACGAGGGAAAAAAGAACCAAAAAACCAAAGTTTAAACATCTTTGGACAAACTTTCTTGGCCAATGATCAAGAACTGTGAAACTGGGGTTATAAAACAATTTTAAATAATTTAATTTTAGTACTCTGACACATGAAAAGGCTGAAACATGGGTAAAGATCCAAGAACGATGATTGATCTGCTCATATATTTAATCAAAGGGAATAAAAATTCCAAATGATGAGTCCTACTTCGATTATGGATCGTTCACTGATGAAAAATGCGTACGCTAATTGGTTGCGCCCAAATTTACCCTACAGGTATGCGGTCGTTGTAGTACAGGTAGGGGTCGAGTCCACAGGGACCGAAGAAGAAACCTTGAGACACTTTGATTAGATGCGGGATTGGCTATGAAGTGGCCAACTATGGTGTTGATTGATTTGAAGAAATATTTATTTAATTTAAAGAACAAAACCAATAAAAATTATGTGAACTAAACAATTATTGATGGTGGGTTGATCTTAGGGTTTTGCTTGGGGTGGATTGGATGAATTTCTTTTCTTAGAAAATTTCATGTCATTAATTCAAGACATATCCAAACAATGAGATAATTCTTTCAAATCATTCACCAATTTAATCCCTACACAATTCCAAGGCCAATCACTAATTCACTTTAAGGATCACTTTAATGAGCACTCAAAGGAAATAGATCGTACTAGCACTCAAAATGTGTCATCGTTAATGTTGGCAAAGACGAGAAAGAATGTAACTCACCAAATGGAAATCCTAAAATAATGAATAGATTTAAATAATAAGTACATGAAATAACATTCAATCCATGAACTTGCTACTCCCTTGGATCAACCCTTAAGAGGTTAGCCCTCCATTGATGCTATTCTACCAATGGAAGCGGGATGTAGACTTATGAGGGCGGAATTGAAGAAGAAGAAAATTATTAAAAGAACGAACACTCCACCATTGTGTGATTGAAATCACAAGTGTTGGTGTGAATAATTTCACACCATGATTCAACGGTATCAATGTGTGAAGAAAAGGAAAATAAAAAGTGAAGAAGAAGATGAAATTTTATTAAAATACTAAACGTGAATGAAAAACTTACATTAGAGAAATTGAGGATGCTATTACAAAATGAAAGCGGGAAATTACAATTGAAAGAAAAACTTGGATTCAAAGGAAAATGTTAGATGATTATTCCCTTCACCACCAGCTCCTTATATAGGAATATTAGGATCCTTATGTCCACCCCCAACAATAAATTCACCCCCCAACAATTAAGAGAGTCAAAAGGAGGGTGAAGAATCAAAAGGAAATTGACGTTTCGAAGTTGACCCGGAAAACTGTCCAGATTCGTCCTCCATTTTAACGTATGCGTTTGACACTTCATATGGCCGAATCCGAAGGTGTCATAAATATAAAATATCTTCGTCCATGTGTCTTCTAGAAGCTCCCAAAATTTCAGGACATTTGGCTCAGCCGTTTGAATGTTATGGTCGAAATGGTGGGACGGATTTCTGTGCATTAATGACAAGTCCACCATTTAAATCTCAACTTCAGATCCCTTTATCATCATGAAAACATCATAATTAGCTCCGGCTTCAGTTGAATAAAATGATCCTCATATTTTTATCTTTCTACTGTATAAATTTGAGCTTCATTGGGATTGGTTTCTGGGCCCCACATTTGTTTGATGGGCCTTAGGCCCATTATGCTTTTTCCAGCATGTTTCTGCCTTCAGGCGCAAAATTATCCATCTTCCTTTGGGATTCATCCATCGGACCTAAAAGATAAAATGTTCCAAACAAAGTGATAAATCATATCCCAAAATTTCAAATTAAAATGATGAGTATTGTAATTTCCACAAGCAAATTATTGAGTGGGCCCAAATTGACATTTTAAGCATGAATTGCACAATGATGGGAAATGAAGTTCAATTTCTGAATTGGACTAAAATTGATGTTTATGAACTTTTAAATACATTAATATTAATATATTAACAATGAATATTAGCCACTTTCAGTGACTAATCACACCCCCCAACTTGAGTTTTGCTAGTCCCGAGCAAAATAAATTACAAATATGAAATTCAAATCCCCTTTTCCAGAAACATTTAAATACACATTGCTCACTCAAAAGATCTCATACCAAAAAAATTATGGAACCCATCAAAATCATTTAAAAAAATCTAGGTGCATAAGCATATCCCAAGCCCAAGCCCATTCCTTTGTTCAAATTCATTGCCACATTTCATCCAATTCCAATTAAGCATGATAAAGTGTTGTGCATCATAAAAGATATGGGGCCAATTTTATTGTTCAAGGGGGAAAAAATGGAAGCGCTAGGTGGGAATCACATTAAACCTTAAGATGAGTATCCCTTTTTTTTATTTTTTTTTTATTTTTTTAACCACAATAGATATGAAAAGACTAACTCTGGGCAAGACAACTATGGAGTCACGATCCCCAAGTGCCGGACGCCACACATATTGTCAATTTCATGCTCTACAATAGAGATATAAAGCCTAACTCTGGGCAAGACAACTATGGAGTCACGATCCCCAAGTGCCGGACGCCACGCATTTGGACAAAACATTGCTCTATGTGGTCTTTTTTTTTTGTTTTGTTTTTTTTTGTTTTGTTTTTTTTTGGATACTCAAATTAAACTAAAAGTGACCCCAGAACCCTATGCTATAATGAAAGGGACCCAAGAACTCAAATTTACACCCACAATCCAAAAGACGTGCATTGTGGCATTTTTATTAAGAGGATGAAAATGTAAACTTTGAAAAATCACATTGGACAACCGCACTTTCCAAAAACTATGCTCATGAACTTAAACTTGCATTAAAATCAGAATCAAGGCATTCAAAAATTTATTTGATATCCAATTTTAGATTTTGCAATGTGTGTTTATCATGTTTAAGGTTAATGGAATTTTTCTTTTCATGCATGTTTTTATTCAAAAAAAAAATTATTTTTATCCCCCCCCAACTTAGAATAACACTGTCCCAAGTGTTTAAAGAAAAAAAAAAGTTAGAAGGGGGTAGGAGAGGAGTTCAATGAAGAAATTTAAAATGAAAATCATGGAATGAAGTCACCTGGTGGTTGATGATGATAGCGCATGCCATAGTCTCCCTTCAATCCTGGATTTGAGTCTCAGCGGCTTGGATGGTGGTGAATGGATTTTCCTTATGGATTTCAACATGTCCTTTTATTTTTTTTAACCTATAAAAAAAAATAAAACAAAACAAAATAAACTGATGATACATTGTCTTCTTTATATTTTCTGGGTAAGGTATTACTCAGAGATCACACCACGTGACACGGATGAATATGGCGCTCCCCTTTCATACCCATCCTTACTCATAAAAGAAGAACATGTCAACAGCTTATGGTAATTTATTATATGAAAATGAAAATGATTCAAAATGATTAGAAAACATGAAAACCATGGGTTGCCTCCCATGTAGCGCTTTTGTTTAACGTCGTTGGCTCGACTTTTACCCCCCAACTTATCCAATTCCAACTTTCAACATTTTAATTAACCCATCTTTTTCCACTTCAATAAGATTGAGATTGATTATTTTTTTGAAATTTGTTTCATGTAAAATCCTATTTTCTATAATGAGCGGTAAAATCCATGTAATATCAGAAACGGTTGATTGAATTGAATATCTAGTATTGCCTAAGACATTAATAAACATTCCCAATTTTTTAGTTTCAAGAGGATAATAAATTGAAATTTCATGGTATTGGTTATCCACATTTAAGAGTGGGGAAGAAGGGAGAAAATTTTTGAGTTCAGGTTGATAAAAATTTACAAAAGAAGAATGGAAATTTGAATCAAAAACAGTTTCTTCTCCATGAAATTTAGAAATAATTGGTTCCTTTTGAAATTTTGATTCCTCCCAAAAATTTTCCTTTTGAATGTCGGGAGTGGGTATAGACTCAATATTTTTTAACTCTCCCAATGGTTCAATGATTGGTGATTCTAAAAAATCATTTTTGGTGCAATATTCTGGACATTCAATCCTTGAAGAATAATTTCCCTCTTGTGAATTCATGAAATCAATTTCATCCAGATTTAAATACCCTTCAACATTTATTTGATCTTGTTCAGTTATCCCATATCCAAAGGTTAGTTCTTTTTTCAATTCATGGGAGGTTTTTGGGATAAAAGATTCATCTATCAATGATGAGGAAAGAACATCTTGAGTGGGAACGGGTTCCTCAAAAGTCTTAAAGCTTTGTAATTCTAATCTGAAAGATGAAACTTCTGAATTCATTTTATCCATTTGTTCACACAATTGTTCAAGAATGTTTTCAGGATTAGGGTTTATATATGATTGTACATCATGGACTTCCTCATTATTTATCTTTTCAATCATTCTTGATAGGTATGGAAATTGATCTTGTAAACATTCAGCATCCCATTGATTGTACATGTTATCGGGTGTGGGGTAATCATTCAAGTGAAGATCAAGGTAATTTTCTATCTGAGGGGATTCCCATTGTTGATTTTCTATTTGATTCCAGCCTGAGTTTATGAAAGGAAATTGTTGGTGATACTCCATTGGAGTTGAATGAAATTTCTATTTTTTTGGGCACACGAAAACAGAAAGGGGAAAAGAAAAGAGAAATATAGGTGAGAAAAGAGAAGTTAGGTGAGAATAGAAGGTGGGTGTCTAAGAAAACTTACTTGGGTCCCCGGCAACGGCGCCAAAATTTGGTTGCGCCCAAATTTACCCTACAGGTATGCGGTCGTTGTAGTACAGGTAGGGGTCGAGTCCACAGGGACCGAAGAAGAAACCTTGAGACACTTTGATTAGATGCGGGATTGGCTATGAAGTGACCAACTATGGTGTTGATTGATTTGAAGAAATATTTATTTAATTTAAAGAACAAAACCAATAAAAATTATGTAAACTAAACAATTATTGATGGTGGGTTGATCTTAGGGTTTTGCTTGGGGTGGATTGGATGAATTTCTTTTCTTAGAAAATTTCATGTCATTAATTCAAGACATATCCAAACAATGAGATAATTCTTTCAAATCATTCACCAATTTAATCCCTACACAATTCCAAGGACAATAACTAATTCACTTTAAGGATCAATTTAATGAGCACTCAAAGGAAATAGATCGTACTAGCACTCAAAATGTGTCATCGTTAATGTTGGCAAAGACGAGAAAGAATGTAACTCACCAAATGGAAATCCTAAAATAATGAATAGATTTAAATAATAAGTACATGAAATAACATTCAATCCATGAACTTGCTACTCCCTTGGATCAAACCTTAAGAGGTTAGCCCTCCATTGATGCTATTCTACCAATGGAAGCGAGATGTAGACTTATGAGGGCGGAATTGAAGAAGAAGAAAATTATTAAAAGAACGAACACTCCACCATTGTGTGATTGAAATCACAAGTGTTGGTGTGAATAATTTCACACCATGATTCAACGGTATCAATGTGTGAAGAAAAGGAAAATAAAAAGTGAAGAAGAATATGAAATTTTATTAAAATACTAAACGTGAATGAAAAACTTACATTAGAGAAATTGAGGATGCTATTACAAAATGAAAGCGGGAAATTACAATTGAAAGAAAAACTTGGATTCAAAGGAAAATGTTAGATGATTATTACCTTCACCACCAGCTCCTTATATAGGCATATTAGGAGCCTTATGTCCACCCCCAACAATAAATTCACCCCCCAACAATTAAGAGAGTCAAAAGGAGGGTGAAGAATCAAAAGGAAATTGACGTTTCGAAGTTGACCCGGAAAACTGTCCAGATTCGTCCTCCATTTTGACGTGTGCGTTTGACACTTCATATGGCCGAATCCGAAGGTGTCATAAATATAAAATATCTTCGTCCATGTGTCTTCTAGAAGCTCCCAAAATTTCAGGACATTTGGCTCAGCCGTTTGAATGTTATGGTCGAAATGGTGGGACGGATTTCTGTGCATTAATGACAAGTCCACCATTTAAATCTCAACTTCAGATCCCTTTATCATCATGAAAACATCATAATTAGCTCCGGCTTCAGTTGAATAAAATGATCCTCATATTTTTATCTTTCTACTGTATAAATTTGAGCTTCATTGGGATTGGTTTCTGGGCCCCACATTTGTTTGATGGGCCTTAGGCCCATTATGCTTTTTCCAGCATGTTTCTGCCTTCAGGCGCAAAATTATCCATCTTCCTTTGGGATTCATCCATCATACCTAAAAGATAAAATGTTCCAAACAAAGTGATCAATAATATCCCAAAATTTCAAATTAAAATGATGAGTATTGTAATTTCCACAAGCAAATTATTGAGTGGGCCCAAATTGACATTTTAAGCATGAATTGCACAATGATGGGAAATGAAGTTCAATTTCTGAATTGGACTAAAATTGATGTTTATGAACTTTTAAATACATTAATATTAATATATTAACAATGAATATTAGCCACTTTCAGTGACTAATCACTAATGATTTGAGAGGATTCATTACATTCACTGTGTCCTGATCTTCTATGATCTGTAGTTTCATCGTCGTCTGATGTGATTCACCAATGGAGGAGGGAGGAACAACTCTGGATTTCTTCTAGGGTTTATTTGGATAACCCTAGAGAAATATCCCTAGAAATACTCTTATAGAGTTATCTGTTTAGCTTAAAAAAACTAATTAATTAATTTAGTAATTAATTAACTCATTAAATGCACCACCAATGAGCGAGGGGTCCGAACATCCCGTTCCGACCCATTTTATGTCGCGCCCAGGGTAAACACAGTGTTCCAGACTCAACCGTCACCTCAGATTTCTAATCCAAGCTTCCTTTTAATATTTATCCCATTTTCTTTAAAAATACGCCCACACACAATATAAATATATTTAATATTTTTATAAAATTAATTCCAGGCACACCGAGTCTCAGAATCACATGCCATATCAGTGCCTAGCTCTAGAAATATATATATAAATATTTCAAATACTTACATGGAAAAAACCAGATCTTTGTAGCTAGGGTACGTTGATAAAGGGGGTTGCAGCCTGGGTGGGGAGTGCTAATAAAGGGGGTATGAGAGAGAAAATAAAGGTGGTTGGATGGGCGAGGAGCATTGATTTTTTTTATTAGTTCTAATAAAGGAGACATTTATCAATACTTATTTAAGTGTTGATAAAACTAACATTGATAAAAAACCCATTTATCAATGATTTTTTTTAGTGCTAATAAAGGGGACTATTATCAATGTTTTTTAGCACTAATAAACACGACAGGATTTTGAAGGCGCTTACAAAATCAACAAATTTTTAGCACTGATAAAATTATTTTTGTGCACTGATAAAGGATCAATATGTAGTTATGAATGAAGATTTTGATGAATCATAGAGTTCCACATATTAAAAAATGTGTTCATCCCTATCATAGAATCACAAATAAAAGGTGAGGTATTTCTTAGTGATAAATAAGAATAGATAATGATCTACATTTCTCAGTGTTTTTACTTATAATTCTGAGAAAAGACATATAATTATAATATAAATCAATCACTTATTCTTATTCACTCTTGTGACCCTGTGCATCGATTCTCCCTGAATTGTTGTCATCCTCTATTTATATTTTTTCAATAAATATTCATATATTATGTGATACGCTCATCATAATTCATTATTTATGGTTGTCATGTTTTTTTTATGTAAACCATGGTTTTTATATTGTGTATATTCATATCTACATTTATGTGTGTGTATGTATACATGTGTGTGTGTGAAAGTGTGTTTGTCTGTGTGTGTATATATAAGTGTGTGTGTGTGTGTGTGTGTTGAAAATAAAGAATGGATGGATGTTAATAATATGATTAGATAATATGGGGATTGAGTCAGAGAGTTCTTCAAATTTTTAATAGACTTTATGAATGACTCTTCTACAATTATGTGATTATGTCTATGTTGTTGTCTACATAAAATTGGTTTATCTAAATCAAAAAAACATTTGATCTATTAAAAAATTGATTGAATTTATAAATATTAGACAAAACCCATAGAAGAAGTAGATGCATCTAGTAGTGGAATAAATATACATTTTACAGATTATTCGATATCATTATAAGTGTATAGAATGATATGGATCATATTGATGAAATTAAAATCATGGTTGGATATGAACTTAGATATTGTCCAAAAAAGTTTAAGTTATTTAATAAATATGCAAAGATATAATTTTATAATGGTTATATAGAATATAAAATACTATAATTAGTACTAAAATTATATAACCTAAAAGAGAACAACTGGTAGAGTGATTCAAGTTTTACAAAACTATTCTCTCTATCGAAGGATATGTTTTCACATAATAATAAAATTAGTTTAAAAACATAAAAAGGTAAAAGAACATAGTGTTCCATGGTTATGAGCTATAAAAAATAAATACTTGTCTTAATGATTTCATATTATTTTGAAAGGAGTATGAATCTCTATAGAAATTCTCTAAGTCTGATGTGTCTTGATAGAAAAAAATCAAGCTCTTTGAAACTTATATGGTACCTTACAATCATTTAAATATTTCAATGATTGTATAAAAGTTCATAGATTTCAAGTTAGTTGACATGGAACACAAATAAAATAATTCAGAGTGGTAAAATTTCCCACCCAATAAATACTCTCTAATGAAAGAAAATTAACAATGAGTATCTAGAATTTGGGAATAAATCATGAAACTTTCATGCTATGTTATCTATGGATATAATTTATTTTTCATTATATATAAATAAATACTCATAGTATATGGTCATTTATATTGGTAAATTTTAATTTACCTTCGTGGTTATGCATGACATGTAAGTACATTATGTTGTCTATACTAATTTCAGGACAGAAAAAACTTACTAATAATATTGACATTTATTTGGATCCTCTTATTAATTATTTGAAATTATTATGGGATATATGTGTTATGGTTTATGATGCTCATAATAAATAATATTTCACATTGATATCCATGTTTTTTGGTATGATAAATGTCTTTCTAGCTTATGGTAAATTTTCAGGGTATAACATTAAAGGAAGGTTTGGGTTTATTATATTTGAAGAAGGTGCATGCTCAGTTATGTTGAAACATAGTATAAATACTATGTTTCTTGGAAATCATAATATTTTACCTTGATTACATAAATATCAATTTCATGTTAAAAAATTTTACATGAATTTTAATTTTTTTTTCACATTCTCTATTTATAAGTGAAGATCTACATGATAAGGTAAAGGATTTTGTCACTATTTTTTCTAACACTTTCTCTAAAAACATTCAGACTTTGGGTTGGGAAAAGAGACCAATTTTCTTTGAAATTCATTATTGTAGGAGTTTTTATTCTTTAATTTTTCTATATTCCATGCATATTGATAAAAATTCACGTGAAATAGTAGTTGAAATATTATTAAATACTTAAGGTAAGACTAAAGATAGCATCAGGGAAAGATTAAACATGATTGGCATAATGATTATGGAAGAATTGGTGCCAGTGAAGGAGGGTAGGTGAACATTTCTTCCTCTAGTAGCTCACAATCTTTCTAAGAAAGATATATTTTAATTTTGAAACTATTTAAATGATGAAAGGGTCTTAGAAGGGTATTCATAAAATATCAGTAATGTTGTATTGATGGATAACCTCCAGTTAAAATGTTTAAAATCACACAAATCTCAGGTATTGAATCAATATTTTGTGCCCATGTCAATTTGTTTTATATTTCATAAAACTTTTGTGACACAATAACTAATATATATTTATTTTTCAAATCAATATCTAGAAAAATTATTGACCCAGTAATGTTTTTAGCAATAAAAAAACTTAATTTATGTCACTTTTTAAAACTAAATATGTTCTTCCCACTATTATTATTTGATATTATGGTTAAATGGATGGTTATTTAGTGTGGTGATCTGAATTTTTGGTCCCTTACATTTCAAATGGATATACCCAATTGAATTCTATATAAAGATGTTAAAATGGTACATCATAAATTGAATATAACCAAAATTTATTATAGTATAAAATTATATTATTGAAGAACCCATTTAATTATATATTGAATACCTATTAAAAGTGGATAACATTGGTCTTCTGAAATATCTTTGTGATGGTAACATCAAATCTAAAGGAATTTCAAAAGGAGATGTTACTAAAATACCCATCACTAATTGTGGATATGATAACCACTATGTTTTTCATAATAGTATTGAGGGTGTATTATATATTCATTGTCATAAAAGTATTATTAGACATTTTAATCAAATAAGGTATGAAAGTTGGTTATCAAGTACACAAAATTTAGAATTTAGTTCCTTTTAACACCACATTTGTTAATAGTTATTTGAAAATCCTACATCAATTTCTATAAAATTATGGTGGCTAGAAAAAGGACCAAGTGTACATGTATTATCTTATAATTTGAAAATAATTAATAGTTATATGTTTTATACAAGTAGAGTATTATGAATGTATTACGATGAAAGACAATTGAGTTATTAATATGGATAAAGTAATTTATTTACCCACTTTAAATGAAATAATACTATTTATGTAAATATATCTTACATTAGGTTCATTGAAAAAATATTGGAGTTAGACTGTATGATATTTAAGTATTGATTTTTTAATGAAAATGGTGTTGGAGTTGGTGCCTTAGAACCAACAAACTTTTTACTTTTGATTACCAGGAAATTAATATTAATTAATATCTTATCACATGATAATTATTTATCGATGTAACATCAATGTGATAATATCCTTAGAGTATTATCGTATAGAAAAGTTACAACAATTTTCCACTATAATGAGAACCTAGAGATTCTATGAAAATAATTTTAAAGATATATATTATGGTCTAGATAACATCAGTTAGACAAGGAACACCTAATATTTTGACTATCATGTGCTACATGCTCATAATACATTGGGACATATTTTAATGAAGTTCACACTTGGTAATCTTTAAGAAGGGAGGTTATAAGGATAGACCTGCCAATAGGAATTCCACATGTTATATGCTCCATTGGAGATTACTATATTCGAATGTGTGTATCAGTCCATAAAATTTCAATTATAATTAATTTATATCATGAATCACATAATTTAATTTATGGATGAAAATTGTAATGACATATGATTGTGGAAAGGTAGTGTATATTGGGTGTGTCATAAGTGATATGTCATTAATTGAATAAGTTAAGAAAGGACTTATCCCTATGAGTTAATAAAAGGCGATATTTATGGTCTTTTGATTGACATGGAACCTTATGATTAAATCCATGGCCATGATAGATCATTGATGAGTTCATTTATTTTATTTAAATAAATATAAATCAAGTATATGTGTTTTGGTTTATTGTTTTCAATAGATCAATATATAGAAAATTTTGAAGAAAGTGAGTAATGTATGTAAAAAAATTACTTGGTGAGAAGGTGATGGAAATTCATATAAAATAAGGGTGTATGTAAAGTTTACAATTAGAACCACCAATCAAACTCAGTCCATCAGTGTGAGTCATTGAATATGATTCATTGGATTGGGGTTTTGATAAAAAGTCAGAAGCTGTTGAAAATCATAGTAAGTCTTGAATGAAAAGTTTTGATCGTAATGATGAGTTGTATCGGAATCTGCAATATACACTAAATTGGATGATGCTTTCTTGATCATGGAGTTCTCATAAATCATGAAGAAGTTATGATACAAGTTGGAGTTTTTGGAAGAGAGGAGAAAACAATGTTAAGTATTCTAGCTGCTGCTCATCAGTTTCAGGAATAACATACATAGAAGGATTTAGATCATTGATATGAGAATAATTGGTGTGATAATAATAGAAAGTTGGAAGATTGATCTTTCTAAAGTAATGAATTCACTACTGACACTGGTCCATCAAATGTGGTATGCCACCAATTCATCATAATGGATTCTGACACCGATTCATTTTATAAATTATTGGTATCTTTAATAAATTAGATACAGAGTTCTATTTGAGGTAGAATTGAGTGTTTATGTTGTTGAGATAGATGAAATATATGAAAAAAAGACTAATCAACTGGATGAAAATCAACAATGTAGTCAACCATTGTCATCAGGTTGAATTGTATTTTGGTTTTGACAAGAGAAAAAGAATAAAAGTATTGATTATTTCTCAAAGAGAGTTGAAGACTCGTCATAATGGAATTGACAACATTCAATCATAGTGAAGTAGGGACTGGTCCATCATACGCATTCTAATTATAATAACTTCATTGGACATAGGATCATCGATATGAGGAATTGAAGAAATGGATAAATACTTTTAAGACATTTCATATATGTGCTTTCTGCCAAAATATTGTCAAAAGAGGTTTTGAATGCTAATGAATGTTCTTAATGTATTAAAAAGTGTTTTTAAGTTGGTATAGAACATCTGTATGAAAAGACTTTCAGTGTTTACAAGAGGTCATCATAATGTGGAGTTTTTAGTTTTAAACATGTCTTCATTATAATGAAGAATTAGAATAAAGAATCGAATTGAATAATCAAATAGAATAAATGTTTGTAAACATGAAGAAGTCTTAAGTTTTGAGAAGATTTGAGAAGATTAGAGGATCTCCCAGAATTATTGACAAGAGATGAAGAAGTCAAATATGAAGACTTAAATGAATGAGAAATTCAGAATTTTCCATTCTGTGATGCCTATAAAGGGAGAGAACAGTACATTCATAATTTTCAAGAGTGTTGAACTATTCACATTCATTAGATCTCTAACAATTTTGGAACAAGTATTGATTTTACAACCAAATCTTTTTTAGGTTTAATCCAAGGAAGATAAATTAGAGTGAGGTTCAATATGATCATTAGAGAAAGTTTTAATAGATGAAATTTCATCAGATCAAGTACATTAGAGTGAGCCCATCAGAGCAACACCCATCAGAGAAAGGGTCATCAGACCAAGATCCATTATATGCAAGAAGTGTGAGTTGTTGATTATGTTTTTACTCAATTATAAAAGAAGGATAAAAAGAAAAATTGGTTGTATTCCAATCAAATGGAGACCATCAGATAGTGGTTACCAGACTGAGGTTGATTAGACTGACTTTTGTTGAGGAAGTTTTCCAAAAAGAGTTTATTGAGAATGTTTCAAGACCAAAAATTTTCTTAAATAATTATTGAAGTTCTTGAATATTGTATGCAGGTTATGTTTTATTCATGTTACTTATATAATAAGTGTATAACTTTCTAAGTGGACCATAAATGAATAAGGAATGTGAATCTTGTAACTACAGATACTTACCAGTTGCTTAAAAGTCTTATGTGTTTGATGGGGTGTATAAATAGATATGGGTAAGTGAATTCAAAAAAGATACCTGGGGAGTATAACCAACTATAGTAGGAAAGTTTCTATTGGGATTGTATAATTTTTCACTTCTTGAGCCTTTGTATTCCAAAAAGAAGATAGTGAAATAATCCATATTGTTGGGACTATCCAACATGTAAAGGAGTAGGTCTTTGTACATAACCTTGTAAATATCATGTGCTACCTTCTATTTATATTTGTTTCATATGAAAGGTAAGGTTGATAAGTTATATTTGGGTGGATCATAAATTTAACAAGTTTCAAAGGTTAATAAAGTTTATTAAAGAAGTTAAGAAACTTTATTAAAAAATAAAAAGGAACCATGATACAGACCCCTCTCAGTGGTATCGATTCTTTTTGGGAATAAAAATTAGTATCAGAGGGTAGGTTCCTATTGAAAGATCCATCTCCATGAATGGATAATTTCAATTTAGTTAACAATAGGTGTGTTACTATTTTTAATGACAAGAACTATCAAAGTTGGAAGAATAGGATGTTACCCTATCTTCTTTCACTTGGACTTGAAGTTAGAGATACATAAATAGTGAGATTTCCTCCCATCAATGAAGCTGTTATGACACCCACTGATAAGATAATTATAAAAGCATATAAACAAGCTCAAAATTATTTTTGACAGATCTCACTGATGATGTTTATGAAAATATTATGGGGTTTCCAACAAGTAATAAAGTTTAGGATAAGTTGAGAATCATCTATAAAGGGAATTAGAAAGTTAAGGAATCCAAGTTAAAAATATGAAGAAGTTGATTTTAGGATTTGGAAATAGATGATGATGAAAGTATTAATAGCTACTTTATAAGGGTAAATGAGATTATAAGTAACATAAGAAGTTTTGGATAAAACCTGGACGATTTTACAATTATTAAGAAACTCATGAGAAAATTTATAGATAGATTTGATGCTAAAGTATCAACTTTAGAATATCATGAATATTTATCCTTGGATAAACTTTAGAATATCCTTGTGTCATATGAAATAATAAAATCTCATGTTTTTAAGAAAAAGGCTGATAGAGAAATTGATTTCAAAGATTCGTTAAAATGAAAATACAAATATAAAGAAGTTAAAGAGGAATCAAGTGATTTAAAAGAATAGGAATAAGATGAATATTTTAATAAAATTGTTTCACTCCTTTATAATAAATAAAATAAGGGTAAATGGGAATGTAAAACTATTAAATGTTATAATTGTGAAGGGAAAAGGCGTTTTGCATAGAATTTTACAAGGAATAATTTTTAAGAGTATGAGCCCAAATAAGATAATGAGAAACCTCATAAACAAAAGTGGAAGAAAAATAAGGAAATATTTCATTATAAAAAGAAGAAGAAAAGTTATCTAAGAAGAAGAAACAAGATTTATTCCTCATATAGTGATGAATCAGATCATCAACTCAACTTTATTGATCAAGTTAGAAATGAAAGTACTTATTCCAATGGTGATAATGATGGTGAAGAGATCATAGAAATAGATTGAATTATTTAAACATATTTTGATAAAGAAATTGAGAAAAATACTCAACTCAAGAAAGAAAGAATAAAATTGTAGAAATATGTTAAAGATATATATTTTGAGAATGATGATCGGAAAAAGTAATAGGAGAAAAATATCAATTTTATGAGATCTTATAATATGAATATTGATGAGATTGAAAGAAAACTGAAAATATATGAAGAAAGATCAGCTGAAAATGATAACCTCAACATGAAAGAATCTACACTTATTGAAGAAAGTAATTAGAATAAGTTAAAGATAACCAAATCTAAAAAAATGATAGATTTTATGAAAAAAAGGTTGGATTAAAATGAATAGGAGTTATTTGAAACACAATCGATGATTTTTACAATTCAAATATAGATGATAAAGATGAGAGAAAACTTCACCAAGACAGTTGATGTTAAAGGTGAAACTTCTAAAGAAGGAAAAAAGTAAGGTTTATAAAAGAAGTTTTGTGAGATAAAATATTTCACCAAGAATGATAGGTATTATTTAGGAAAGTGTACTCCTAAGAGAAGTGGTCTACAATTTTTGAAGAAAAAATAAAAACAAAGTTATGAACAAGTTCACCACCAGAACAAAAAAGAATGATTCATAGGCCACTGTTGGTGTTGTGAAATTTTTGGACACAAAATATTATTCATACTGGTATAAAATGTCTCTTCCAAGAAACAATTATGAATTAAGGTGGAGTTATAATGAGAAAATAAGATCAAATTTTTCTATAAGATTTATATAATTAAAAAATAATGCTCAGAATGTGAATAATGTTGAATCCTAAATAATGAAAAATAAGAAGATGATGAAAGTTGAGTATGTTAAGAAAGTAGATAAAAACGATCATGATGAGTCTGAAAAGAAATAGTGCTTAGTTATTTGGATAGAAAAAGTTGACACAGATACAAATTTAGAAAAATCACAAAAATCATCTAAAGAAAAAGGGAAGAAAAAGGTTTATAAATATGTGAGAAAAGTTGATAAATAATATCAATAGACTATGGCTTGAAAATTCTAAAAAGACGAAAGATATGTGAGAAAGAAGGGAATGTTACTATAATTTTTTTGAATATCCTACCAGAACAAGAGGAAGGAATGAAAGAGTTGTTACAAACTCATTGTAATAAAAATAAATTGACATCCTTATCAGAAGAGTCTACATATGGAAATAAACTTGTTACAAAATATAACAACCCTTCCTTTTATTACACACTTAAAAATGATTTATTACATAGAAAAATTCACTTTATATAACATAGAATATCTATATTTAAAGTGTCTTTGGGGATTAGGAACATTACATAACAAATTAAAACATGAAATACAATATCTTTATTGAAAACTTCCTTTACATGACCACTACATTCCCTTGTACTTAGCATTGCATGAGATAACCTGAGGACATGCATAAGAAAAGGGTGAGATATAAAACCCAGTACAGGAATAAACATGGAATAAAATGAGGAATAAAATACATGTTATACAATAGTCATATCAATAGAGAACAAGAGAAACATGAACATAAAGGCATGATAAATCATGATAATCATAACATGGAAATATGGCAATAAAATTTAACATGATTTTAGCATGAGCTAAGGCTCATTTCACATGGATCATGAGTAAACCCTCATTGAACTTGAATTAGCATGATTAAACCCTCATTTCAATTGAAGTATCATGATACTAATCTTTACCCAATGAATTGGAGCGCTATCAGGGCACACCCTTCTTAAACATTTTATTTCATGTATAAGTGTGCCACACAGATCATATAATATGGAATCAATCAAAATCATAAGTTATTAAACTATTAAGTAATGTAGAATAAATACATGAAATTACCATTCAATATTTATATGTGCATAAAGGTTAATACCCTTGATAGAGACATGGGTATGGTATTCACTACACAATGATCTTGGCTTGAAAAAACGTGGTTCTATTTCGACAGCATAAGGGCGTGATATAAGGATTCATGAAAATGGTTGATGAGAGATAAATTGGTGTACCATCATATGTAAATGAAATGGATAGTAAGGGGGTCATATATATACATTTCACAACAAATGTAATGGAATTTAGATGCATAATACAACATAATTACTTGGATGTAAAAGAGGAGAGAGAAACCCCTCACGGAATTTCAGCATGGTAACAGGTGTACATGGGAGGAATTAATGAGAGAGAAAGGGGTATACTATAATACAAACATAAATAGGGAAGTATGGGGGAGTTTAGAAATCATAACCCAACATTTTTAATTGAAAAAGGGGCATAACAGCTTAAAGAAAATTGGACAAAAATGAGAAAGGAAGAAATCCATTACTTGGAAGTGTGATCCCAAAGGCTTGGAAGAGGCTTGAGAGAGGATTCTTGGAATATTGGGGAACCTTGGGAGGATTATATAGAGATAAGTAAATGGTTTGGTCGAACTCAAAAGGCTTTTAGTGAATAGGAAGTGGGAGCTTGGGTGGGTTTATATAGGAAAAGAGAGAGAATTCTTTATTATTTAGGTTTTGGACACCACACATTAAACTAATCAATACCACAAACCAGAACATGGTTTTTACCCATGGTTTTTTCCAAAGGGGAGTGGAAAACAATATTTTATAAGGAAAAAGGAATAAATTCTTAAAATATTAGGTTTTCTTATGTGGAGGTGAGTCACACTCTCAAGGAAAACAATTTAAAAAGACAAAATGTTTTATAAGTCTTGAAGGGTCCACTAAATCTTTGTAAAATAAATAAAACAAACCCAAAATCACATTATTTTAATGGTAAAATATATATTTTCCGGACATAATGTTTATAGTATTTATTACATCACTATTGGGTCATTATGATTCCATAAAACACATTATATATTTAAATGATATTTAATTTTTACCCAAAAATTCGAAAATCTCAGAAAATTATAAAAAATTAACCATTGGATAATTTCAACGTCTTGATTCCAAAAATAATATTCATTTTATATAAATAATTTTCTAAATATGTTAATTTTTACTTTTAAAATAAAAACCGACATCTATCAAAAATTCATTTGTTTTGACAAAAACAGCTTTCAAACCTTAATAAAAATTACAATTTCATTCATAAAATTATACGATAATTTATATTTAATAAAAATTAATTTAATAACAATAATAATATTTTATTAAAATATTATTTAATTCAAAAATCCATTAATCCATCAAAACAGATTTCTTAGTTTGAATATTAACTAAAAATACTATTTGTGCTTTAAAAACTATTTAAAAAGTAAAAAGAATAAAAAGAATGTATATTCTCTATAAAAAATAATTTACATAGTCATAGTGCTAGGGTATTTTTACATAACCCCTTATAACACCCACATAAGACCAAAGGGTAAGGTGCACAATGGTGATAGACTCTTGGGGTGGCTCAGATAACATCACTCGGGCGGTAATCTCTATTAACTTCCACTTCTCCCGTAGTCGGTTCCGCTCAAGCTTAATGTGTTCAAGCTTGGCTTGGGCTTGGTCAAGAGTGAAGCCCAATGATGACACCTCCTTTATGAGCTCTGACAAATGGGCTTCATACGAGGCAATTCTACCGGATGAGGCCATCGCTTCCTTTGTCTGAGTAAATTGGATTTGTTAAAGCTCTATATTTATACTAATCATGTGATCACTATTCAATGTCTATATTATCCAAGGTCACAATTCTTAATGGTATTTTAAAATCCAAAAACATAAAACCAATGAATTTCACATTTTATATAACCATAACAAGACATCTAATTAGATCAATAGTAATTTTCATTAATGAAAGTTTGGGTCATTACAATCTTCCCCCCTTAAGAAATTTTGTCCTCAAAATTTCCTTTTCCCACACTAAAAAGATGATGGTAACTCTACTTCATCACTTCCTCTAATTCCCACATCGCTTCTTCAAACTTGTGGTTTCACCACAACACCTTCACGAGGGTCATTGTATTATTTCATAGGAATTTTTCCCTATGATCTAAGATCTTCACTGGTTTCTCCTCGTAAGAAGGATCACCCTATAATTGTTCTACCTTTGAAGAGAGTACATGTGAAGGGTCTGGTATGTACTTCCTTAAGAGGGATACATGAAAGACATCATGTACATTGGCCATGGTAGGTGGAAGTCCTAGTTGATAGGCCACAACCCCGACACGATCAAGAATCTCGAAGGGGAAGATGTACCTAGGACTTAACTTACTTTTATTTCCAAACATCACAACCTTCTTTCATGGAGATATGCATAGAAATACCATGTATCCAACTTTAAACTCAAGGTCTCATCAATGGTTATCTGCATAACTCTTCTCTTGACTCTAGGATTCCTTGACATGCTGCTGAATGGTTTTCACCTTCTCCACCATTTCTTTGACCATTTATGGTTCTAACAGCTTATACTCACTGACTTCATCCCAACATGTTGGTGTTCTGAACCTCTTCCCATACAGGGCTTCATACGGTGCCATTTGGATGCTTGAGTGAAAACTGTTATTGTAGGAGAATTCAACCAGAAGAAGATGTTGATCCCATCCTCTTTTGAATTCAATTGAGCATGATCTCAACATTTCCTCAAGTGTTAGGATAGTCCACTCGGATTGTCCATCAGTTTGAGGATGATAAGTCGTACTGAAGTTCATCTCAGTATCCAGAGCATGTTGAAGACTCTTCCAAAACTTAGATGTGATTCTTGGATCTTTATCAGATACAATCGATAGTGGTACCCCATGCATCCTTACCACATCTCTAATATATATCCATGCTAGTTGATCCAATGAGAAATCCTCCTGAATTGCAATAATGTGTGTAGACTTTGTAAGATGATCCACAACAACCCAAATTTAATTGTTGCCTTTGGATGTATTCAGAAGTCTGGTGACAAAGTCCATGGTGATGTTCTCCCATTTCCATGCTGGTATGGGAAATGGTTGCATCATCCCCTTAGACTTCTTCCTCTCTGCCTTCACTTGCTGACACACTAGGCACTTTGATGTATACTCAGCTATCTCCTTCTTCATATTATCCCACTAATAATGCTCTCGGATATCTCGATACATCTTTGTGTTTCCTGGGTGAATAGAGAAATTTGAACTATGTGCATCATCCAAAAGTTCCTTCTTCAACTCTGGACTTGATGGAACACATAGTCTTTTCAAAAATCTCACAATTCTTTCTTCATTAACATTTAAATCTGAGGATTTCCATTTTTTGATAGCTTTCACTTTCTTCTGAGTTCCCACATCATCCTTTTAAGCATCCTTTAACCTTTCCAAAAGATACGGTTGAACAATAATTTGTGAAAGGATTGATGATGTTCCCTTATTTATGATTCCCATGTCCATCTTCATCAAATCTAAGAAGATTGGATCCTTCTCAATTATCATCAATGATAGAATCACTGGGTCATTTATACTTAGAGCATCCTCCACCTTGTTCACTTTCCCAAGGTGGTAATGGATTGAGTAGTCATAGTCTTTGATCAGCTCTAGCCATATTCATTGGTGCATGTTCAACTCTTTCTGTGTGAATATATACCTGAGGCTTTTGTGGTCCGTATATATTTCACACTTCTCCCCAAAGAGATAATGCTACCAAATTTTTAAAGAAAAGATCACCACATCTAACTCCAGATCATGTGTTGGATAATTATACTCATGAAATTTCAATTTCCTTGAAGCATAGGCAACGACTTTGTCATTTTTCATCAACACACAACTGATGACCTTCTTCAAATAATCACTGAATACCACAAAAAGTTCTCCACTTGTGGGTAAAGTGAGTATGGGCGTAGTGATAAGCCTTATTTTCAACTCCTTGAATCTTTATTCACATTCATCACTCCAAGTAAACTTTAATCCCTTCCGAGTTATATTGGTAAGAGGTTTGGACAATCATGATAAATTTCTCACAAATCGTCGATAATATACAGCTAACCCCAAGAAGCTATGTATATATGTTACTAATATTGGCCTAGGACATCCCTCAATTGCAGCTATCTTGGAGGGATCCACAAATATCCCATTGCTTATGATGATATGGCCCAAGAATGAGACCTCCTTCAACCAGAGCTTACACTTGCTATACTTTGCATAGAGATTCTCCTTCCGTAAGGTCTCCAGTATAGTTATTAGATGCTCCTCATAACCCTCCTTGGTTTTGGAGTATATTAGAATATCATCTATAAATACTACCACAAATTTGTTGAGGTAATATCTAAAGACTCCATTCATCAAGTCCATGAAGATTTCTGGAGCATTAGTGAGTCCAAAAGGCATTACTATTAATTCATAGTGCCCGTATCTTGTACGAAAACCAGTCTTGGGGATATCTTCCTTCTTCACCCTTACTTGATAATATCCCGACTGCAAATCTACCTTAGAGAAGTATTGTGCTCCTCGTAGATGATCGAACAAGTCATCAATTCGTGGGAGAGTACACTTGTTATTTATCGTGATTTTGTTAAGCTCACGATAATCGATACAAAGGCGCATTGACCCATCCTTCTTCTTGATGAAGAGGACTAGTGCAACCCATGGTGAAGCACTTGGGCATATAAAAACTTTATCCAGATTCTCCTGTATTTGTTTATTCAGCTCCTCAATATCCACAACATCCATTCTGTACAGAGTCTTGGATATTGGCAACACTCCAGGTATAAGATCAATTGAGAATTCAACATCTCTTCTAGGAGGAAGACCAGGAAATTCCTCAGAAAATACTTCAACAAATTATCTCACAATAGGCCTATCTTCAAGTATGGTTTCCTCCTTAGATTCAATCATTTGATCTAGATACGCGTGTTCATAGGGAAATAATATCTACGCTTGAGATGATAGAGCTAAAGAAGATTCATCTACTTCCTTGCACTTGTACAAAATCGGGGGTCGATTTTCCACATAGAGAGTGATTTCCCTCTCACAGAAATTTATGTTGGCTTTATATAAGGAAATAAAATCCATGCTAATAATTGCATCAAATTCCACCAGAGAGAGTATTATGAGGTTCTCTAGGAAGTTCAATCCATCGATTAAGACAGGGGAGGATTTATATTCATGGGATGCAATGATTGACCCATTTGTCGTACTCACTGACATCTTTACTTCCATGATTTGTGGTGGTATTGGGATTGTTCTACTAAACTTTAGAGATATAAAAGAATGCATAGAGCTATGAATGATAACCCTAAATTTCAATTTTTGATTCTAGTTATACCTTATAGACATGGGATGGGTACTTTAAAATATAAAACACATAAAGGGGAATCCAAAGACAAAATAGATGACTTATAAATAACTTTTATTTCCTTAACTTATGAATCTATCTGCTTCAGTCTATGTTATACATGATATAATTTCTAACATATATTATTAGGGGATTCTTTTAATTCCCTTAATAATGGTTCATACTAAGATTATGAATTTACCAATGCATATCCCCTAGGATTTTCATAACCAAGAGTGCATCAAGGCCCGTTTTCATGTACTGGGATACCCTGGGTCAAGCCCAAAACTCCTTGTTGGGGTTTTCACCCCTAGGTACATCTGTTCCAGAGCTGCCTCTACCTGCTCGTATCCAGTCAGGGATGTATTTTCTTGATAAAACACTTACTCAATACCCACCAAAAATTAGGGATGTTTTTATTATACTTAGTCTTGTCTCTAAGGATTCACTAGGGTTTTCTAATCCTAATCCCAAAAAAATAACTAAACCTATCCTTTGATACCAACTATAACAACCCTTCTTTTTATTACACACTTAAACATGATTTATTACATATAAAACTTTACTTGATAAAACATAGAAGATCAAGAGGTCTAGTGTCTTTAGGGATTAGTAACATTACATAACAACTTAAAACATAAAATACAACATCTTTATTGAAAAATTCCTTTACATGACCACTACATTCCCTCGTACTTAGCATTGCATGGGATAACCTGAGGACATGCATAAGAAAAGGGTGAGCTATAAATCCCAGTAAGGGAATAAACATGGAATAACATAAGGAATACAATAAATTTTAGACAATAGACATATCAATGGAGCACAAGAGAAACATGAACATAAAGGCACGATAAAGCATGATAATCATAACATGGAAATGTGGCAACAACATTTAACACGATTTTAGCATGATCCAAGGCTCATTGCACATGGATCATGAGTAAATCCTCATTTAACTTGAATTATCATGAGTAAAACCTCATTTAAATTGATGTATCATGATAATAATTTTTACCCAATGCATTGGAGCTCTATTAGGGTGCACTCTTCTTAAACATTTCATTTCATGCATAAGTGTGCCACATGGATCATATAACATGGAATCAATCAACATCATGAGTTATTCCACGATTAAGTAATGTGAAATAAATACATGAAAATTAAATTCAATATGTATATGTGCATAAAGGTTAATACCCTTTATAGAGACATGGGTATGGTATTCACTACACAATGATCTTGGCTTAGAAAAACACGGTGCTATTTCGGCATCATAACGATGTTATATAAGGATTCATGAAAATGGTTGATGAGATAGAAATAGGTGTCTCATTATATGTAAATTAAATAGACAGTAAGAGGTTCATGTAGATACATGTCCCAAAAAATTTAATGGAATTTAGATGCATAACACAAAAGAATTACTTGGATGTAAAAGAGGAGAGAGAAATCCCTCATGGAATTTCGACATGGTAATGGGTGTACATGGGAGGAATTAATGAGAGAGAAATGGGTATATAATTATCCAAACATAAAGAGGGAAGTACGGGGGGGGGGGGGTTTGAAATAATACCCCAAAATTTATAATTGAAAACAAAAAGGGCATAACAGATTAAATAAAATTGGACAAAAATGAGAAAGGAAGAAATCCCTTACTTGGAAGTGTGATCCAAAAGGCTTGGGAGAGGCTTGATATAAGCTTCTTGGAAGATTGGGGAACCTTGGGAGGATTATATAGAGATTAGGGTAGAGTTTGGTTTAACTCCAAAGGCTTTTAGTGAAGAGGAAGTGGGATCTTGGGTGGATTTATATAGGAAAGGAGAGGGAATTCTTTATTATTTTGGTTTGGGACACCACACATTAAATTAATCAATACCACAAACCAGCCCATGGTTTTTGCCCATGGTTTTTTCCAAAGGGTAGTGGAAAACAATATTTTATAAGTCCAATGGCCTAACTTCTTAAAATAATAGGTTTTCTTATGTGAAGGTGAGTCACACTCTCAAGGAAAATAATTTAAAAAGGAAAAACGTTTTATAAGTCTTGAAGGGTCCACTAAATCTTTGTAAAATAAATCAAACAAACCTAAAATAACATTATTTTAATGGTAAAACATATATTGGCCAGACATAATATTTATAGTATTTTATTACATCACTATTGGGTCATTATGATGTCATAAAACACATTATATATTTAAACGGTATTTAATTTTTACCAAAAAATTCTATTATCTCAGAAAATTATGAAAAATTCACCGTTGGATAATTTCAATGTTATGATTCAAAAAATAATATTCATTTTATCTAAATAATTTTCTAAATATGTGAATTTTTATTTTTAAAATAAAAACCAACATTTATTGAAAATTCATGGGTTTTGACAAAAACAGCTTTCAAACCTTAATAAAAATTACAACTGCATTCATAAAATTATACGATAATTTATATTTAATAAAAATTAATTTAATAATAATAATAATATTTTATTAAAATATTATTTAATTCAAAAATACATTAATTCATCAAAATATATTTCTTAGTTTGAATATTAACTAAAAATACTATCTGTGCTTTAAAAACTATTTACAAAGTAACAATAATAAAATGAATGTATATTATCTATACAAAAATAATGTACATAGTCATATTTCTAGGGTATTGTTACATAACCCCTTATAACACCTACATAAGACTGAAGGGTAAGGTGCGTGATGGTGACAGACTCTTGTATTATAGTCTACATTCGATACTAAATCTGACGATGATTTTATAATCATGGAGTTCTCATAAATCCTGAAGAATTCATGACACAAGCTAGAGTTTGTGGAAGAGAGGAGAATACAATGTGAAGTATTTTGGATACTGCTCATTAGTGTGAGGAACACCAGACATAGAAGGATTTATATCATTGGTATGTGAATCATTAATGTGAAAATAATAGAAGGCTGGAAGATTGATCTTACTGAAGTTAAGCAACTGTCAACACTGGTCCATCAGATGTGGTATGACACCAATTCATCATAATGGATTCTGAAACCAATTCATTTTAAAAATTGTTGGTATATTTAAGACATCGAATAAAAAGTTATATTAGAGGAATAATTGAGTGGTTATGTTTTTGAGATCGATGAAACAAATGAAAAATGATACCGATCAACCAGATGAAAACCAATAATGTAGTCAACCATTGTCATCAGGTTGAATTGTATTTCAGTTAGGTCAAGAGGAAAAGAAAAAAATTAGTGACTGTTTCTCAAAGGGAGGGGCAGACACATCAGACTATCACTGACAATGTTCCGTTATAGTGAAGTAGAGACTGATCCATTAGAAGCATTCTAACTTAGATGACTTCATCATATGTAGGATCATTGTTCTGAGGAATTGAATAAATGGATAAATACTTTGAATACATTTAAAATATGTTCTTTCTGCAAAAATATTTTCTAAGGAGGTTTTGAATTCTATAGAATGTGGTCAATGTATTAACAAGTGTTTTCAGTTGGTGAGAAACATCTGTATGAGAAGACTTTCAGTGGTTACAAGAGGTTATCGTAATAATAAGTCTTTAGTTTTTCATATGTATTCATCATAATGAAGAACCATAATTATTAATCAAACTAAGGAATCATATTAAATAAATTTTTATAAACATAAAGAAGTATGGAGTTTTTATAAGATTCTATAAGATTCTAGGAGCTCCCAGAAGTATTGGGAAGACTTTAAGAAGTCAAATATTAAGACTTAAATGTATGATAAATTCAGGATTTATGAATTTATTTGAGTGGGAAAATGAATTATTTTTCCCAACTTTTACATTCTAGGATTCCTATAAAGGGAGATAATAGTACATTCATACTTTGAAGAGTGTTAAACTATTCACATGTGCTATAACTTTATCAATTGTGGAACATGTATTGAGTTTCCAACCAAAGTTTTTTTTCTTCAAGTTGAAGCTGAGGAAGATCAATCAGAGTGATGTTCAATATGATCATCAGATAAAGTTCCAATAGATTATATTTTATCAAATAAAGTCCATCGAAGTGAGCCCATAAGAGCGACATCCATCTAAGAAAGGTTCATCGGACCAATCTTCATCAGACGTAGGAAGTGTGAGTTGTTGATTCAGTTTCTACTCAATTAAAGAAGAAGGAGCAGAATTAGAATTGAATGAAGTCTAATCAGATTAAGATCATCAGAAAGATTTTATCACACTAAGGATGATCATACTGACTTTTGCTGAGGAAGTTTTCCATACATAGTTTATGGATATTGTTTCAAGACAAAAAAGTTCCTTAATTTTTTTTATGTTCTTAAAGATTGTACGTAGGTTACATTTGATTCATCTTACTTGTGGAGGAAGTGAATAAATTTCAGAAGTGGATCAGAAAATAAGGAAAGTGAATCTTGTAACTACGGGGAAGTGAAAAAGGATTTTTGGGGTGTATAACCAACTATGGGTAAGTGAATAAAAAATGGATAGTTGGGGTGTATAATGAACTATATCAAGAAAGTTACTACTAGGATTGTATAATTGTTCACTGCTTGTACCTTTTTATTCCATAAAGAAGATAGTTAAAGAATCCATGTTGGTGGGACTATCCAATATGGAAAGGAGTAGGTATTTGTACCATACCTTGTAAATATCATGTGATACAGTCTCTTTATATATTTTTTTCATATTAAAGATAAGTTTTAGAAGTTATATTTGAGTGGATCATAACTTTAACAAGTTTCATAGGTTAATAAACTTTATTAAAGAAGTTAAAAAAATTTCTTATAAAATAAAAAGGAACCCTAATTTACCCCCCCTCTCAGTGGTCTTGATCCTATTTAGGAACAACATATGACACAAATTATGAAAAATTCTTGATGAGATATTAATACAAAGAGATTATATTACACAAAAATCATTCCTAGGAGGTTGATTTCATTGCAACATTAACTTATTTCTATATGGGTTCCTTGATGTGTTTCTAGATGTGGACCTTAAACTTTAGCCAATTTTACCAAATGGTACTGATAAATATTCCTAGAAGGTCACACATTATGTGCATCTAGAATATCTATTAAATTATATTTGAATTTAATATTAAGTCAAAATATTATTATCAGTTTTTGGAAAAATAATTATTCATGTTAAGTTGATCATATAAATTCAATCACCAGATATATTAAAGATTAGAATATATTATTAGAATATTAAATAAACATTATTTTCATGTTTAATGAATATAAAATTTATTTATCTATTTTTCATTATTCACATGGTAATAAATAATTTTTTATATATTCAACAACTTAGTGAATAGATGAATATAAATATTTATTTAGTTATTTAAATATTAAAATAAATATTTATTCACAATTTTAGTGAATATAATATTAATTTATTTAATTAATAATAGAATAAAACTTATTTATTTAAACAAACATTTATTATTAAAGGTTTGATAAATGTCAAGGAAGATGGATAGGCTGAGTTAAATGGACCAATGTAGATGATATATCAATCCATGAGTTTAGAACATGTCATGAAAATATAATAAAAATAATAATAATATTATTTGACATGAGGTTTACTTAGAATAAAAAATTAGATAAATGGATTCTCCCCAATTACTAGTTGTTTCACCTTAAGTATATAATCTGATTTATATCATTTTTATAGGGTGTGAGAATTATTTTGAATAATTAATTCTCTCAATACCTAGATAAATTACCAATAAGACTCTCAATATTGAGAGATAATAAGCCTCCTCATCTTAAGAATAATAGAGAATAAGAGAGAAATTGTATCAAGGTTGAGACATTTCTTGTAGCATCCCCAGTTTCAAGTAACCCTTTATTAATTCTTTTTAAGTATGTAAAGAGTTTGGGTGAAGTTTGGGAGAGTTTTAAGACTTTTGGAATGTTTTTTTGGGGTTTTATAAAGATTCATGGTATGATAATGATTAGTGGAAACTGTAAAACTCATACATGAAACCATGAAAAGTGAGACAAAGGCAAATGGGAAGGCGCACGATTAGGCACACGGTTTGGCCAAACCATGTGGAAACTTAGGAGAAACCATGAAAAATGGGATATAGATATTTTTCATGGTTTTTGCACCATTTTTCTAACTATGAGGGCCAACTGTGCGAGGTGCCCCTTGAGGTAGAGGCTGGCGCATGATTAACACACAATTTTTCTAACTGTGTGAGTAACCATGCACAGTTTAAAAACTAGATCCTAAAAAAATGTATTGAGGTTGGGATTAACACTAAACCCCTAATTTTCCATCCATTTTAACAATAACTTTAAAATTATTCCTTCCAAAGGCTATGGAACCTTTCCACATCGAATCGAAAGTGATCCAGAGGCATTTATTGGTGTGTTGAAGCCTGATTCCCCTAGAAAGTCCTTATTTTTTGGTAGTTTTCATGGTTTTTCTTAGATCTACTTTGTTCCCTCTATTAGTTTCTTAGATCTAGTCCACTACGAATAGATATAAGTTTATTGATGCCAATCATGGTTATTTTTGGCCCTATTGATGTAAGGGGAAGAGATCTAAGGTAGGGTTTTGTGGGTGTTTTTGTGACGTTCTTTGTTTTATCCATAATTCCCAAGGTAGGTGGATTCACTCCCAACTCCTTTTATTATAACTTGAATGATTAGTTTCAAATTGTTTTAATTGATTTAATTTAATTTTGAAATTGATGTGAAAATCATGGAAGAAACTTATTTAGTGATGGTTGTGGATTCATGGAAATTGGTTATTATGAAAAGTGCTTGGTTTATGATTTTAAAATGATAATTTAAAATATGGATTGGTTTGATTTATGGAAAATGTTTTTCAAAAAATGATTTAATAAAAATTTCAATTTATTGAAATGGATTGAAATGGTTTTGGCATACATGGTTTTGTGTAAGTTCATACTTTCGGCATGACCCTGAATAAGGGGTATGTACCATTGGGGTACAAAGGGATGTCACCCTAGATAAGGGGTGTGTGTCATTAGGGTATAAGGATATTATCCACTTTATGATAACTTAGTGGATGGATGAGAAACTTCCACTGAGTATGCAAATATCACTAGAGCATGCATGTGTGGGTGTGTTCAGGAATCATGGATTGGGTATTCCAAAAAGGAATGTGAAATGGTTTATAGTATTTTTTGGTTTCTTTTTCTTGGAAATTGTTTTAGTATGGAAAACTATTTTATTTTCAAACTGCTTGGCTTTGATATAAACTATTTTCAATTGTTTATATAAAATGTTTTATATAAATGTGATAACATGTTCTATCCTAGTGTCATCAGTAGGGAAGTCATTTGGAGAAATCCTACTGTGTTTCATTACTCACCCCTGCTTTGAAACATTGGTGATTTTATAGATATTGTGCATCATGATACATGCAAAGGTAAAGTATCAAACTTCTTTAGTGGTGAATCATGATACTTGGGATGTCTTGTGAATTTGGAGCATGGAGCCTATTTGGATATATGGAGTTACGTCTTTAGAGTCCTTGGTTTTTTTTGGTTTTTTCTTCCACTTTATACTTTGATGTTAGTTTTTTTTCACTGTGGAAATCTATTGTAGTTTTTTTTGATATTAATGGTATTATATTGAGTTGTTTTTTATTTTTATCATGCATCATGTAGTGTTCTTTTGTTATGACATGTTTGGTTGGGTTATTTTATTTCTCAAAGGTAAAATCATCCCCTAGTTTTCTTGAATCCATTTCCATTTATTTCCAGGCTTTGGTGCATTTGAAATGTCTCTTAAGGCCAAGAAGCAATTCCACCTCAACTCAAGCCAATGAGTAGGAGAGGGATGTTACATTTCTTATTGTGATCAATGAAGAATAATGAAAGGTACTTGGTTACTTTATAATAGCACATGAAAAACCAAGATAAGTGTTTAGAGATTCATGGATCATGTGTGGATACCCCTAGAGGAATTATAGTTTGGATTATTCACTACAATGATGAAACTGTAAGAACAGGAACCAAATTGATCTATGATAAGATGATTTATCAAGAGTGAGGTAATTATTTTTTAAAATTAATTAATTATAAATTAAATGTGAAAGATACTCTCTTGATGATTCTAGGGTTTTTTTTCAAGTTCTTTGAATTTATCCATTGAAACCACTAAAACAAAAAAAATATTGGGTATAGACCCAACCCCTTCCTCTATGACCCAAAACCTTCAAGTGGTATCAGAGCTGTCACATTATAATTTATAATTATTTATTATTAATTTGATTAATTTTACATATGTTTTGATAGTATTTGTTTCCATTTTTTCATTCTTTAATCCAAAAGTTGATATAACATATTTGATCTAATTCATATGACTAATAACATGCTAAGAAAAGAAGAATAATGCTTAAAGATCCCATCTAGGGGAGCCAAGGATGATGTCCAAGTGAAATGGATACACAAGTATAACTAAAAACTACACGATGTGTACCCATGGTTAACCACATAAGAGAGAGTCATGATAATAATGAAACATCATGTGGGGGTCGATACATAGTTTCATTACACATCAAGCATTGATCACCATCTGGTACACAGATTTATAGGGAGTACATGATGTGTAGCTATTATACATTCCATGTAACCCCCCACATATTTGAATCCATGTAATACATGGTATGTCGTATAGTCAGTTATGAAATATAATTACACATTCTATATTGACTTCCAACAAACTAACATAGACAAAATTGAATTATATGCTGTGTATCTGGATATACACACCATGCAAGAAATTATTTCCCATGAAAGATACAGACATAGTATTTAAGAGTGTAATATGAGTGGCTAGAAATGGATTACATGGTGTATAGATGGATGTACACACTGTGTAACTTGTGTTAACTCATGAAAGGAACATTTCAAGATAGACATGTCATGCGAGTCAATATGTGGTTAATTAAGGAAAATATTGAACCACACTACATACAATTAGTTGTACATTATATGTAATAAGGTTTTCCACACAAGGTATACACAGAGTGATTTTTGGCCAGTTATGTGGAATTAAATTATTTAATTGTTATTATTCATATAATTATACAATACACAACATGTAACACTCAATTATCCACAGTGTACTTCAGGTGAATTTATAGTGGTAAACTCTGTATATATTTATGGAATATTGTAAGGTCATACATATCATGTTGAATATGTGGATTAATCCTTGGAAATACATTTCATGTATATCACGACACGCCATGTGGTAATATAATTTTTGTAAGAACAAAGTACACAATGACTACACACATAATTCACACACCATAACCCATGATAGAACACACCATGTAATATTTAAATCCCATAAATGAATTTAATTCCAATTAGAAAGAACACACACTGTGTCACGTTTAACACATTTTGTGAATATATTAAATTCCATAACTGAATATAATTTTTACAAGAGGGTACTCAACATGTTTTGGGTTAGTACACACAATGTACTAAATGATTTTAAATAAAATTATAAAGGATGTGAATCTAAAGAATCATTTGGACTGTTAATTAAGATAAAGAAGTAATTTATTAATTTTTTTTTTAATTTATTAATTAAAATGATTTATCTTAATAAATAATTAATTAAAATTAATGATAGATAGTTTGATGCATATTCACTACATATTGTGAATGATCATGAGCTTGATTGACCTGTATATGAATTGAATTTTTATTTAATTACTTATTGCATGGGTTTTGTGATAATTTTTTTATTAAATTATATATAATGATTTGTGTATCATCCCTTCCTATTTATTTTGTATAGGCATGTGTGTCTATGGTTTTTTATCTAATCATAAACCCCTAAAACCCATCACCTATGAGTGAGTAAAAAATTGTAAAATAAGGATCTTATAGTGAACCTACATTTTCTCAGATGACTATTACATCATTTTAATGATAAACAACATAATATTTATACATTCAAGGATAGAAAGATTTAGTATCTTGGGAAAATTAGGATCATACATCACTTATACATAATAAAAAATACACATTATTAAAATCCTTCTTCTTAGTCCACTTAAAATATCTCACATTATCCTTAGTACATGTATTCACTTGAGGATATACATCAAAGAAAGGGGTGAGATAAAATCCTAGTAAGGGGAAGGATAAGATAACATGAATAAGAGACATGAATCAATAGTACATGGGTGAGAACAATCATCATAATCACTTCATACACATGATATCAACATCATAATCATGAGAAAGAAATTTTAAAAAAGGAATGGAATGTAGTGAAGTATAAAAATGAAACATCATGTCATAGTGGTTAAAAAACCACACATAGTTGTGAACAAAGATAACATCATGATCACATATAACATATATGCATAAATCATAATATCATCATTATGAACTAAGATAGATTCATGTTCATACATAATAAACATAATCTCATGAGACACATCACATTACCCAATACATTGGAGGGCCATATAATTTTGGTCCCACTCATCACATCATAATATTCATATAATCATGCATTCCACATAAAACATATAACAATCATAGTCATGAAATAAACCATGGAAAGGAATGAGTTTCATAAGGATTTCATACAACATACTTTCATAAACAATATTTGGGGTTCCCAAATGAATAAGTGAAAAAATATTTTATATTGAAATCATTATTCTTTAGTGAAGAAGAAACAACTCAAGAGGAGTCAAAGATGTGTTTGAACAGAAAAGTATTTTAGGAAAATATTTTTATTTGGATTAAAAATCAAGTTGAAAAAATTTATATCCCTAAACAGAAAAGGGAAGAATAGTGAAATAATAATTAAGTAACATTAGAGGAATATCCATTCCAAAGATGTCATGATAGAGGGATAACCTGAAGAAAAGAAGTTGGGTTTGAGAATCCCCTTTCATTAAATCCCACTTTATTTAATTGCATTTTTGCCTCCTAAATAATAAACTTAGGTTTATTAAAACATTGATACAAAAGTGAACCATGTTAATTAATATGAATATTTATTAATCATAACAATTGGATTATATATCTTAATTTCCATTATTAATGTTAAAGTGTTTTGATATCACGCTTTCCTTAAAAAATTTATGCGTTTCTTCAATTTTTCTATTTTGTCCAAGGTTATTGATGTGGATGTTTTTTAATGCACTTTTCCAAATCATTTTTTATATTTTATTGTATTATTAACATCAAAACGGTGTTTTTTGTTTAATAATTACCAACAATTATCAATTTTATACATAACTGTTAAAATAATCATTTTTTGTGAAAATATATATTTTATTTATTATTTTTATCATTTTGAATAATTTAAAATTAATTAATTAATTCTATTTTAACACTAATTTTTGTTTATATTTTTTTGTTTTAATTATAATTTTTCATTATTTTAATTATTTCATTGTTTCATTGTTTTTTGTTTTCCAAAATAAAAATTTCATCTATTATTTTATTAATATTTTTATTTAAAATTTTAATTAATTATCATTATGTTTGTAATTAATTTTATTTTTATTGTTTTATATTAATTCATGATTTCAATTAATTTACCATTACTTTTTATAAATAAATAAATTTTCACTTTTGTCTTTGATTATTTAAGTAATTAAATTAATATCAACATTTTAATTCTATTCTGTAGACATTTTTAATGTTTAGTAATATTTAGTTATAATATAATTCTTCAATTTTTTTAAAATTCTATTAATTAATTAATTAGTTAGGTAATTTGAGAAAATTGAATTTAAATTTTTATTATTTTAACAAATTAAATTTTATGAATTTATTTTGTTAAAATATTTTTAAAAAATTATAATTTTAATTAATTAATTTATTGAATAAATAGTAATTGAGATAATTTAAAAATTTATATTCAGTTTTTGTAACATATAATGTAAATATTAATGTTTTAATTTTTATTTCTTTTTCAATTTCATGTGCTAAATTGATTGTTTTTTATTTTAATTTATGTTTTGATTTTATTTTTTTTCTTTTGTTTTATTTTTTCAGGAGTCACTACCAGGTCCCACACTCACCACTAGGCAAGTCACTGTTGGACCCAATGGTGACTCCTAGACTCACCACCACCACCAACCACCTTGAAATTTGGAAAAAACCTCAATTTACCCACCATTGGCATTACCAATGGTGACTCATATCCAACATGCACCCCTCCCTTTCCCATTTTTTTACCTTTCATTATAGGATCCTGGAATGACTCAAGGAGTCACGTCCAGCACCCCTGCCAACATTCCACCCTATAATGATGACTTCACACGTCCATTCCTGCACTCACCCTAGAAAAATTTACCTTCCACCACCCCTTACCAATTCACCCACCATTAGCACCCGAAACGGTGAATCAACTGAGTCTTTGTCACCTCTTTGAATCACTTTCGACACACCCTCCCTTGAATCCTCAACTCACCACCAATAGATATAGTAATGGAAGCACAATATTTCTAACAGCAGCAAAATAAAAACTCAACACCACAGTATAATCAACCAATATAATCAATTCTAATGGTTGAGAAGAAAAAATTCAACAACATAACTATATAAAATTCACAAATCCAAAGAACACACATAAACCAAAATAGATGAAGAATAAAATTTAAATCTCACTAGATCTAACCCAAATCCATTTTGAATCCACCGATCCCACTAGAACCCCAAACCGCTACCACTGAGGCTCACCGAACTTGAACCCACCTTCTTACTGCCAGTGACCACTGGTGCTGTGCGACTTTCCAAATTTGCAAAAGAGGAACAATCACTGCACCTTTTCTCACACCAAATCTCTCCTTCCACTACGTGCCAATTGAAGAATCTGACCTCCTTGTTGTTGTGCCTAATTATGAACCACCACCATCCATGACTCTCCCTTTGCCTCCGCTTCATGACCTCCCCATATCTCCTATCTGCCAGACCCCGACCCTCCTCCCCCCGCTTTCCCCCTTATGCTCGCGAACTAATTCCCCCACCCCTATTTATCTTCAATTAACTTTTTATAACATATAATAATATATAATAAAAATAACAATAATAATAAATATAAATATAATAATAATAAAATATAATAATAATAAAACCATAACATAATAATAATATTTATTTTTTTCTTAATTTAATTTATTAAATTCTAATTTTAATATTTATATAATTATAAATGCTAATTTATTTATTTATTTTTTGTAATATATTTAACACCATAAATTATATATATTAGGTTCTTGTGGGTATAATTACATTAAACACACACACACCACACACACAGGATGAAAAGACAGTCCATAGCCCCCCAAGGGATAGTCCACCCATCAAACCTTATTTAATCAGTACATGTCTCGAAAGCCCAGTGGGCATGATGCCCATTACATAGACCAAAGACCCAGAAAATGGCCTGAAAGCCCAGTGTAGCGTCATGATTGTGTCACTGTCTGTCTGCATCACCATATACCTGCATCATACCTGCGTCACCGCCTGCCTGCATCATGCCTACGTCACTGCCTACCAGTGGAAATTTGCTCCCACCCAAATTTGAACCCAGGTCTGATATAGGATTACAGGGAACCTTTACCACATGGGAAAGCCCCTATAAAAAATATCAATTAAAATATGTATTACTTTATATAATTTAATACAAATAGATTAATTATAATAATATTTATATTTATAAATACATTTCTTATTGTATATATTTAATAATAATTATAATTTTTTGTGTTTATTTTTTACAGAATTATAATATTTATCCAAAAATTTTAATAAGTATATATAAACAATTTATATTAACATTTCATTATAAATATTTTAATAGTTATATATTATATATATATATATTAATAATTATAAGTACATAAGTATTAATATATATATTGATTTATTTATGTACAAATTTAATTCGAGTACAAATTTAATTAAATTAAGTGATTTATTGTTTTTTTAGTTTTCTATTCGTGCTCATGTTGCTTTTCAGGGGGGTCATTCTCCAGGACTTCACGACATTTCAAATTTTTTTGGAAGGGAGCTTCTTATTGGGTCACCAACTAAGAGGATGAGGCACAGTGAAGGTGCCACGTAGAGGCTTGAGAAATGATTCAGGAGTACTGACAGGAACTGGTGAGGGAAATTAGAAGTATCCAAAAGTAGAATGTGACATTAGGGCGGACATTTCATCACACTAAGGAGAGTTCCAAGGAGGAGAAGATTATAAAAGGCTTCTTGGAGGAGCAGACACACTTCTCATTTCACCACTTTCACATTCCCATGGTGGGAGATCGGGAGAACATAACACACCATTCCAGACACTATTGCAGTAGGAAGGAGCAAAGATCAGAGGTCATAAATTCATAGTTACTATAGATCAAGATTAGAGAGAGGAAAATTTTATCATTTTCTATGTTTTTCTACAATTTATATAGCATAAAAATCTTTGCTTTAAATTATTCTAATATTCTTATTTTGATCATGATGCACAACTAATATTTCTTGAGGGAATAGGCTGATTTGGTTAGGTCTGTTCTTCTCTTGTTCATGCTTGTTTCTTCTACTGGATTTCCTCTCTCTCTCTCTCTCTATCACTTTTTGAACAATCATATTTTACAAAACATCAAGAATCAGTGAAAATTGATCTTGATCAATTTTTAGTTCAAATTGTTTTAAATATGAGGATTCATTGAAAAATGAATCATGCTCAAAAGAGAGAGGTGCATTGAGTTTAACCAACATTTTGAACCCAGTGATTTATGATTATTATCATTTGATGATTTAACAATATATTTAGTCGATAAACTATGGGGATCATTTTTTCACAAGTTGACTCGATGAAAAATTTGGCCAGCTTCCTTAAATCAGATCCATATGTTTAAATTTCAATGCATGAATAAGAGAAAAACCTTATTAAAAACATCCATCTGATTTAACCCTTCACATCTATTGGTTTTTCATACTGTCTTACTTCTTTTCTACCTTCCTGTTGGTCTACACTTGTTTTACACTCACCTTTATAATCACACACAATATTCATTCACGTCACAATCTCATCACCTTCCACCACAAATTCATCCATTTATACTTTTTCTTTATTTTTGTTTTAATTTTTATTTTGTCTTGTTCTTGGTCACTAGCAAAAATAGTCCTTCCCTACGGTTTGACCCTATTACCACAATACTAGTTTTGGTTGTAAGTGTGATTATAAATATAAATTTATACATGCTCAACGACCATGACATCAGTTATTTATACATAAGTAGAATTAAATATTGAACCTTAAAATACATATATTTATAAATTTATATATCATAAATAAATTACTATAACAACACATAGGGTTTGTGATAATAAAATAATTGGAAACATCCTCATTGGTGGTCAACTGACCGTAAACATAACATTGTCAAAAGAGTGGGAATGAGAAATATGAAAATTGAATATGCTGTAAATATACTAATTCTAGTCGATTAACACCATTAATAAAATTTTAACATACTACATAATTATCCTTATAATATTAGGGTTTGAAAGGGGTGTATAAAAAGAGAGATGTGAGGAGAATGGGAGGAGGAATTGGTTAGAGCTTACCCTCTTCTTGGTGGTATATCTCTACAGCTATATACTTTTTTATGCTTGGTGTTGGATGGATCCAGAACATCCATAGGTATGATAATATTCTTAATAGAGAGGGTTTGGGTAGATTTTTTTCTTTGTAAAGTGAGATAGGAGTGGTTTTCCATGTGGAGGGATATGGGTTATTTATACTTGAAGAGAGGGGTATTTTTGAGTTAAAATACCAAATAAAATACAATATTTAAGGTAACCCTTGTAATATTGATATTTTTGAAATTATAAACCATATTTTAATTAAATAAAATTATTTTAATACTTTTAATAACTTTATAATTATAATTCATTAGTTTAATAAAAAATAAAGGTGTAAAAGTGAAAAAAACATTATTTTAATATAATACTTTAGATTTTAGACTTTGGAAAGTACCTTTTAGGATTGGAAATTATGTTTATTGTAGTTTAATGACTCATTTATCAAATTAAATATGTTTTGGTTGATCATAAATTTCTTGAAATTTTTATTTCATTATTACATCATGAATGATGTATTGTAAGATAAATCGGTTAAGAAAAATATGTATTTTTGTTATTCACCTGAAAATTGAAGTATTTCAGAAAATCCCCAAGAAATCACTTGGAAAATTTCAACATGAAGATTTCAAAAATGATTTCCATTTTATCAAAATAATTTTCTAATATAGGTAATTTAATTTTTTGAATATAAAAATTATGGTTTTTATGAAATACTTTAAAATACAATTTATTAAAAATGTGCTTATATTTTCTTTGAGTTTTTTAGTCACGAATTTTTTTTTATAATTATAATATTTATATTTACTTAAATTAGTCATGATAAATATTATTTATATAAAAAATTATTATTTTGAGGTTAAATTACCATTCCAATGACTAGATTACTATTCCCAATAGTCTGATTACTATTCCCAATGGTCAGGTTACTATTATAATTGTAGGATCGAAATAATGATGTAGATGCTCAATATACAAGAGGGGGGGTGGGGGTGAATTGTACACTTTAAAAATTTCCTTAAACAAGGAAAGATCTAAGTTTAAAAAAGTTAAACTAAGAAAATTCACAACACCTCTAACACCAATTGGAAATTTGAACAAGGTATGGAGTTACAAACTTCTAATTCTATACACTTGCTTGAATCAAAAAAGTGATTCTGAAAAACAGGTTTCGAAAATATGGATCCGAAAATTGAAACTTAACCAAAGCTTACAATATGAGACTCTACCTTAAAGCGTATAGAATCTAAATGATTCAGAGTACAAGTGTAAGGAAATATAAGACAATTACACTTTCCTTACAATACAAAATTACAGTGAAAAAACAAGTAGTAACACTACAAGTAACAAGATAAAAGTCTTTTAACCCAAAGATAATGGTATCCAACAACCTTGGATAAAGGTCCCTTGATTTATACTTTCAAGAAAGTCTGTCTTACCCACACCAGGGTAAGCCCTCGATACAAAGATCAATGTCTATATCTTGCTATCCCCGTAAGCCCTCAACTTCAAGGTAGTTGGAACCGCTTTCTTCCTCAGCAAGGAAGCCCTCTAACTTCAAGGTAGTCGGCACCTCTGTCTTCCTATCCCCGGAAGCCCTAGAATGTAATCACCAACATTTGGAGTCTCACTAAGCAATATGAATGAGCGGTTCAGTACGCACAAAGCATGAAAAGATTCTCTCTCTAGAAAGCACCTTAACAGCGTGTGGTCTCTAGAGTGATCAACTTATGTTTTTGTGTCGAGCTCTTTCAAATGAGATCCTATTTATAGGCTCGGTTGGAACGGTCAGCTCCCTCCTCCAACGGTCATATTTTCCTTAAAATTCGGAGGGACCTGTACACGTGTCACTAAACCAACGGTTTGTTAGAAACAGAATGGACGACATCGTTTTATAACAAAATATGTATAACTGAAAACATGACATCGTTTTACAATGAAACAAGTGTAAGCATAAGCAAAAATAGAATTTGGAATTTAAGAAAATAAAAGTTTAGAGTCTAACCAAAATGGAATTCGGAGTCTATAATAAAAAGATGTTCGAATTATGTTTTATAGGAATTCAGAACCTGAATTCTGTAGAAATACGGAGTCTGAATTTTTAGGGAAATTCGGAGTCTCATTTCATCAAGATCCAGAATCTGAACTTATAAAAGTTCAAAGTCGAAATTATAAAAGTTAAAAATAGAACTTATAAAAGTTAGGAGTCTAACTTATAGAAGTTCGGAGTCAAACTTATAAAAGTTCAGAGTCGAACTTATAGAAGTTCGGAGTTGAACTTATAGAAGTTCAGAGTCGAACTTATAAAAGTTTGGAGTCAAACTTATAGAAGTTCAGAGTCGAACTTATACAAGTTTGGAGTCCAGAATTCGGAGTTGAACTTTGTTAGAGTTTGTATCCAGAATTCGGTGTGGAACTTTATTAGAGTTCGTATCCATAATTCAGAGTGAAACTTTATTAGAGTTCATATCCAGAATTTGGAGTGGAACTTTATTAGAGTTCGTATCCAAAATTCAGAGTGAAACTTTTTTAGAGTTCGTATCCAGAATTCGGAGTGGAACTTCATTACAGGTCTCATCCAGAATTCAGAGTGGAACTTTATTAGAGTTCACATCCAGAATTCGAAGTGGAACTTTATTAGAGTTCGCATCCAGAATTCGGATCCTAAAAACAGAATGCTTCATACCTTAGCATTATATGATTCCGAGGTTTTGGGTATGAATCTGATTTTTATACTTAAGAAAAATATTGCTATGTATAAGAAAAATCTAGGTTATGGTAAATTTCTTTAAGGAAGAAAATTTTCCTTATGGAAGTAAAATATCAATTTTCTTAAGTATAAGGTGTTTATGATTTTCAAAACAAGAAGGAATGGAAAATTCATAAGGAGAACCTTATTGACTAAACAATAATAGTCACATTACCTACTATAAATACCTCCTAATCAATTAATTCATTATTCATCTCAATTCCTATCAAGGAACTGCACTTCCATTTTCTATAATAGCGATTGGTTTACTAATATTTTGTTTCTTTTTCATAGTGTTGTTCATGGGAGGGATGATTCTAGCCGACCAGGTTGATCTAAATTTTCCCATTGTAGTATTTATAATTTATATTTTCCTAATTGTAATATTTTTAATTTTAATGGATTTATTGATTGAATAATCTAACAATTTTCATTAATGAATTAAAGTATTGTTTTTTTCTCTATATTTTCTATGTGTTTAATACTTATATAATATAATATAATTCACATTTATTTTTTAAAAGAAAATATAATTTAAAAAGTCTAGGTCATTACATTATTTCCACCATTAGAAATTTCATCCCTAAAATTTGAAATCATATTTTTAGTTGGGAATTTATGAGGGTACTTTTGTTTCATTATTTCTTCTAGTTACCAAATCTCCTCTTCATACTTATGGTTCTACCACAACACTTTGATAAAGTGTGTTTTATTATTTCAAATAATTTTGTCTCTATAGTCCAAGATCTTTAATAAATTCTCCTCATATGAGAGGTCATTCTCCAGTTGCACCACCTCCATATTTAGCACATGTGAGGGATCATGTATGTACTTACTCAGAAGAGATGTGGAATACAGCATGAACTTGAGCCATATTTGGTGTAAGTAAAGGCCAATAGGACACTATTACTATGTGATAAAGGATCTCAATGGGGCCAATATACCTATGGTTAAGATTCCCTTTCCATACAAAGTACATTCCTCTCTTCTATGTTAATATTCAAAGGAAAAATTTATTTCCTGCTTAAATCTAAAAGTACATTCGATAGTTTTCAGTATAAATATTATGCCGAATATGAGAATCTTTTATATGTTTTTAGATGGATTGAACCTTCTTTATCATCTCTTGTGAAAGATCAGGTCGAAGTATCTTTCTTTCACCAAATTCATCCCAACAAGTTGGAGTTCTACATTGATTCCCATATAGAGATTCATATGGATCCATTTGAATAATTTAGTGGAAGCTATTGTTGTATAAGAACTAAAATAATGGGAGCTTTTGACACCATACTCCTTTAAATCTCTCTCAGCATGATCTCAACATGTCCTCAAGTGTTAGAATAGTCCTTTCATATTGGCCATCAGTTTGGTGGTGATAGGATTTACTAAAATACAATTCAGTATTCAAAGCATGTTAAAGACTTCCCCAGAATTTAGATGTAATCATTTGATCACAATCATAGATAATTGAATGTGTCACCCCATGCAGCTTCAAAAATTCATTTATATATATATATATCTTAGTATGTATTTTAATAAATAAATCTTTCCAAATAGTGATGAAGTGGGAAGTCTAGCTAAGTCAATCTACCAAAACCCATATCAAATTGTTTCCTTTAGATGTATTTGGGAGACTAGTGATAAAGTCCATGGTCATGTTATCCCATTTCCATGTGGGTATAGGCAATGGTTTCATCATACCATTGGAATTCTATCACACTTATTTAACATAATGACATACCATTTATTTTGAGACATACTCAACAATCTCCTTCTTCATGTTGTCCTACCAGAAGTGTTCTAAAAGATCATAGCACATATTATTACTTCTAAAATGGATGGATAAATATGATCTTTCATATTATTTAATATATCTTTATTTACATCAAGTGATGCAGAAAAATATTTTCTAGTTCCAAATCGATTGACACCATCCTCATCGATGTGAAACTCACATAGATTCCCTTTCTTTATTACTTTCACCTTCTTTTTAAGTTCCAGATCATCCCTTTATGCCTATTTGATTTTCCCATGGATAGATGGTTGGGAAACAATTTAGGAAATGTAGGATTTATTCCTTACCATTATGATTTCTAGATACATCATTTTCATATCAATAAATAAAGGGCCTTTCTCAATCTATATCATGGATAGAGTAGTAGGTTATTTTCTACAAAGAGAAGCATCTACCTTGTTCTCTTTTCCATGATGGTAGTGAATAAAGAAATCATAGTCCTTGATTAGCTATAACTATCTTATTTTAATCATTTTTATCTCATTATATGTGAATATATACTTTACAAACTTGTTATATGTATATATTCTACACTTCTCACCATATTGGCAGTGTCTCCAAATCTTCAAGGTGAATATCACAGCCAATAACTCCAGATCACGTTTTGGGTAATTATGCTCATAGATATTCAAATTTTCTGGGGAATAGGCTATTACATTATCATTCCAAATGAGTACACAACCTAAGTCTTTATTATAAGCATCAATGTATATCATAAAACTATTTCCACTTTTTGGTAGGGTGAGTACAAGTGTAGCGATTATCCTCTTCTTGATTTCTATAAAGTTTTCTTCACATTATTATGTCCAAACATACTTTACCCATTTCTGTGTTAATATAGTTAATGAGATAGATAATCATGATAAATTTATCACAAAACATCATTATTACCCTACAAATCCAAGTACACTATATATTTTTGTGACACTAGTGGGTCTGGATTATTGCTCAATTAATTTTTTATTTAAAGGGTCCACATAAATTCCCTCACCTTTGATCATGTTACCCAATATTATTACTTGATATATCCAAAAGACACACTTTCTAAACATAGCATACATTTTATCCTTTCTTAATTCCACTATCACTATCCTTAGTTTATCTTTATGTTCCTCCTTTCCGATGGAGTAAATGATTATATCATCAATAAAGACAACAAAAAATTTGTTGAGGTGGTCTCTAAAGAATCTATTCATCAAATACATGAATATTTTAGGGTAATGAATAAGTCTAAAGGGAATCACAATGAACTCATAGTGTTTATACCTTGTATGTAAATCAGTATTTTGAATATATTCCTTCTGCACCTTCAGTTAATGATATCTAGAATAAAGATCCACCTTTGAGAAGTACTAAGCTCATTATAGTTGATTGAACAAGTCATCAATCCTTGAAAGAGGATACTTAGACTTCATGGTGATCTTATTGATATCCTAGTAATCAATACCTAGTTGTATTGATCCATCATTTTTCTTTAAAAAGAGCACAAATTCACCCAAAGGAGATGAACTAGGGTGTATGAACCCTTTTTCAGAATGCTCTTGCAGTTTCTTATTTAACTGCTCCAGTTAGATCAGGGCCATCTTATAGGGGAATTTGGATATAAGAGTGGCTCTGGGTAAAAATATTTATTGAGAACTCTACCTCATGATCTGGGGGAAGTCTGGGTAACTCTTCAGGAAACACATCAGTGTATTCCCTCATAATGGGAATTTTCCTAAGGTTTATTCTTTCCTTTGACTCTACCATTTGTGAAATGTATGATTCTTTATAGGGTATCAAAACCCACACTGTTGATGGATTTTTCAAAGGATATCCACGATCTTCCTTTTATTTGTATAAGAGCATGGGATAATTCCATATTTGAAAAGATATTTCCCTTTCCAAACATTTGATGCGTTCTCTATATAATAAGATCCCATACATAACTAGTATAGCTTCAGATTCCACCAAGGGTAGGATTATGAGATTTTATGGAAGAATATTCCCTCATACACTAATAGGATAAAAATCCAACATTTGGGTTACAATGATCTCACCACTAGGTTTTTTTAAATATATCTAGACTTCAAGGTTATAAGGATTTAATTCAATAGTTTTTCAAAATTGCAGGATATAAAGGAATGTGTAGAACCATAATTAAATAAAAAAATTTTCATTCTTGAGTGAATAGTAAGTTTACCTTATAAGAGTTCATTTTCACACTACAATTTATTAGTAGTGATTACATATGATTTTCCTTACTCCTATATCGTTAATGGTTCCTGACACTGATTACCCTCAAGGGCCTATGATTTAGTGAATTGGCTTACATAGTTCCCATAATGCCTATAGTTGAAGCATTTAACCATAGGTGGTGTATTAATAGGTGCCTTAATTTCCTCTATCATGTTGGTAATTTTCTTCATGTATCTTATATATTTATGATGTTAGTGGCCTTATTTACCACACTTGAATCATTTACCCTTCACTTTGAGGGGATTCCATTGATGTTTATCACCACATTTTTGACATGTGGGTGGTTGGATCCTCTTTCTTCCCTTTTCAATTTACCCACCATATTTAAACTTCATTATTATATTCTTATCCTCATATCAAATGGAAAATCTCTGAAATCAATATTTACTTTGAGAGCACAACAAACCACTTCTTTATAACTCTGAAAGTCTTAGATAACTAGAAACATTCAAAGGTGTGGCTTTAATAAACTAAATAATCTATCTATTCTTCTATTATTGTTGATAAAAATTCCCAAATAGTATCTTATAATCTATGTAAAGTTTTCCTTGTAAGTCATGAAAAATTCAATTTCCTTTTCCTTTAGATCTAAGAATTTTCTCTTCATATTTTTTTAAATATTTTGAGGGAAATACTTATTAAAAATTATTTTCTTAAATTATTCCCACTCCATATATTCCATTTTATCCTTCAAGGTAGTGGTCATTTATCAACACCCACCATTGATCAGCTTATCCATATAATACAACCAGAGTTAACTTCCACTTCTCAAAATAATAGAGCATAGAATAGATCTTATCCATTGAGTAAACCCAATGCTCAATGGAAAGTAGATTTAAGGATCCACTAAAATTTGATGTCTAATTACACATAAGGGACTCAATGTATAGTTTCTACTTCTTGGGTGAAGGTGGATGTTCCACATGGTTTAGTATATTGTTCATAGCCTAAGATATATGGGTAATAATTTCTATAAAGTTTTGAACTGCACCTCCCATGGTATTATGGATTTAATTCATACAATTATTGAATTTTACCTCACATGGGTTGTTATCCTATTTTTTTGGTTCCCAAAATTTTCTAAAATAGAAAAGGTTTTAAAAAAACATAAGTAAAAAAATCATGAATAAAAAATTTATTTCTATGTGAAAATTAAATCTAAAATCATATCTTATGAGATCCATTTGTTTAGAAATCTTCTAAAACAAAGATTCTAATATGTTTACCTATACTAATACTTATTATAAGGGTTTTCACTAATGTTATCTAATCCTAATTACCAAATTTACTAAATTTTTCCTCTAATACTAACTATATTGACCTTACTTTTTCTTAAATGACTATTACTTCATTCTAAATATAAAACACATACTAGATATAGATTCAAGGACCAAAAGGTTTAGTATCTTGATAAAATTAAAATCATACATCACTTATAAATAATAAAACATAAAAATTATTAAAATACTTCTTCTTTATCAACTTAAAATCTCTCACATTCTCTTTAGTACATGTAGTAACTTGAGGATATACATCAAATCAATGGGTGAGCTAAAAGCCCAGTAAGGGGAAGGATAACATAACATAAATAATAGATAAGAATCAATCGTACATGGGTGATAATAATCATCATAATAATTTCATAAGAAAGGGATCATCATCATAAGTATGAGGAAGGAATTTGATAAAGGCATGGATTTCGGTGATGTGTAAAAATGAAACATCATGTCACAATGGTCAAATTCTTGACATAGTTGTGAACAAAACTAGTGTCATGTTCACACATAACATATGCGAATAAATCATAATACCATCATTGTGAAAAAATATAGAATCATATTCACATATAATACATATAATCTCACAATATACATCAAATTACCTTATTCATTGGAGGGTTATATAATTCTGGGCTCACCCATAACATCATAATATTGACATAATCATGCATTCCACATAGAATGTATAACAATCATAGTCATGAAATAACACATGAAAATGAATGGGGTTCATAAGGATTTCATAAATAATAATTTCATGAATAAACTTTGGGGTTCCCAAATGAATACGGGAAAACATATTTGGTATAAAAATCATCATTCTTGAGTGAAGAAGAACCAACTCAAGAGGAGTCAAAGATATATTTGGAAAGAATTTTTTTTTTGGAAAATTTTTGGATTTAAATTAAAAATTAAGGTGGAAACATGTATATCCATGAAAATAAAATTGAATAATAGTGAAATGATATTTAAAGAAAATTAGAGGAATATCCATAATGAATATATCATGAAAGTGGGATAACCCAAATAAAAGGAGTTGGGTTCGAGAATCCCCTTAGCATAAATCTTGATTTATTTAATTGCTTTTTTTACCTCTTGAATAATAAACTTAGGTTTATTAAGACATTTATAAATAATTTAATTATTTTAATTTATGTTCATATTTATTAATTATAACAACTATATTATATTTATTAATTTTAATTGTTGATGTTGAATCATTTTGATATCATTATTTCCTAAAAATTTCTAATTTTGATTCGATTTTTCTATTTTGTTCAAGTTAATTTATAAATAAGTATAATTAATCACATAAGAATAAAATAAATATATTTTTATATTTACATATCATAAATAATTTTTTTTAACCATCCATATGCTTGGTGATATGAAAATAATTGGCAATGTCCTCATTGGTGGTAAACCGACCGTAAACAGAACATTATCAAAAGTGTGGGAATGGGATGTATGACAATTTAACATGTTGTAAATATAATACTTTAAGTAGGTTAACATAATTAATATAATTTTAACATACTACTTAATTATCCTTAAAATTTTTTTTTTTGAAAGGGGTGGAGAAAAAGATAAATAAGAGAGGAGAATGAGAGGAAGAGTTGGTGAGGGCTTTCCCTCTTCTTGGTGTTGCCTTTTCTCTACGACTCTATACTCCTTTGATGCTTAGAGTTACATGGATATATAATTTCCCTAGGTACGTAAAGAGTATTAATATAGAGTACTTGGGTATAGTTTTTTCATTTTAAAGTGACGAAGGATTGGTTTTACAAGGGGAGGGAGAGGGGTTATATATACTTAATGATATGGGTTTTTGAGTTAAAATATTGAATAAAATACTATAACTAAGGTAAACAATATAATAGTTATATTTTTGAATATTATAAACCATATTTTAATTAAATAATATCATTTTAATACTTTTAATCACTTTATAATTCCAATTAATTAATTTAGTAAAAATAAAAGGTGAAAAAATGAGAAAATATTATTTTAATGTAATACTTTTGATTTTAGACTTTGGAAAGTACCTTTTAGGGTTTTAAAACAAGTTTATTGTATTTTAATGAATCATTTATCAAATTAAATATGTTTTTGTAAACTAAAGTTATAAACATTATTAGGTAATTATTACATCATGAATTATGTAATTTATTATACATCAGTTATGGAAAAACTATATTTCTACTACTCACCTAAAAATTACCAAAAAACCGCCCCCAGACAATTTTTATGTGCTCATTTCAATAATTATATTCATTTTATCAAAATAATTTTCTAACATAGGTAATTTTAATTTTTAATATAAAAATTATGATTTTTATGAAATACTTTAAAATACAGTTTATTAAAAATGTGCTTATATTTTCTTTGAGTTTTTTAGTCATGATATTTATTTTTTAGAATTATAATATTTAAACTTTCTTAAATTACTCCTGATAAATATTATTTATATCAAAATTTATTATTTTTATGTAAAACTACTTTTCCTGCGGTCAGGTTACTATTCTCAATAGTCAAGTTACTACCCCTAATAGTCAATTTATTATTTCAATGATAAAATTACTATTACAATAGTCACAATACCTAATATAAATAATAATTAATTTTTTTGTTAACTATTCAACTCAATTACCCTCAAGGATATTCATTTCCATTTTATATAATGTTTTTTAAATTACTAATATGTTTTTTCTTTTCCATAGTGTTGTTCGTGGGAGGGATGATTCTAGCCGATTGGGGTGATCAAAATTTTTCCATTGTAGTATTTATATTTTTTATTTTTTATCCCCTTGTGGTATTTTTTATTTGGGTTTAGTCGTTGAATAAAGTAACAATTTTCATTAATTAATTAATTATTTTTGTTTCTCTATGTTCTATATGTGTATAATACTTATATAATATAATATAACACATATTTATTTAGGAAAAAAATATCATTTAAAAATTATGGTTTGTTTCAGATCTCATAGTGGGAGGAGGCGGTTCAATTACTAAGCAGCGGTGAGACCCACTGAGGAGATACATATGTTAATGGAGGAATGTTTCAACTTGAGCTAGGTGTTAGTTCAAGGGTTTTCCCCTTAGGTATGAGATCGAGTTATCTTCTACTAATTATACCAACCATAAATTAAAATCTCATGATTATATCACTAATTTATTTTATTTTTCAATTTAATGGTTATTTTTATGGAATTCATATTTATTTAATGATTAAACATGAACACATAAAGTAAATAAATAATAATCATGTAAGATATAATAAAATAAATTTATTATGAATAAATTTTGGTTAATTAGTAATATAAAATCCATATAATGTGAACAAGAATGTGAAAAATAAAATTAATATTATTTATTCATAAGCTAAAAAAAATCCATCAACGAAGAAATTATAAGTCATATATCAGCTTCCATTACTTGAATTATAATGAAATCATAAATTAAAGTATCGGTCTGGACCCCATCAAGATATTTTCATTCACCAGAGAGGTTTAATGAAGTTTTCAGGTTAAATTAACCAAGTTAGAATCAATAGTAGTTTCCCCTACAAGACTTGGTGTAACTTGGTGGAAAGTATTGAGGAAATATGAGTTTATTATTTCAGGATTGGGGTGTCCACTCAATATATTAAGAAACAATTATTTACTATAGTTAGATGATATATCCTACATAAATACCTTTGAATAACATGATAAGGCCCCCATCTAGGTTGTTTTAATGGGAATTTAGATCATTTCCTATGACACCCTATGCTAATTTTACTCTAAATATTGTATAATTGTGGGTTATTTTTTAATATTTAGGAGTTTTAGATTAAAAAATTGTGTTTCAAAATATTTATATCTATCTCACGATTATCGTAATAAGAAACCATGTGAGGAAACCGTCTGTGGTACAATAACTTTTTGTGGTCAGGGATACATGTTTGACACATGGTTTGGTAAACAGTGTATCTAGACCATGAAATAAACCTTGTGTATAGGGTTGGGGCACATGAATTGTACATGATTAGGGAGAAATGTGTGGGAAAATAATTCGATTGGTGAGTCTTTATTCTAGTGGAGTCTGCATGATTTGTGCACAGTTTGGTAAACTATACAGCCAAATCATATGGGCTACCCAAATTCATTTAAAGTCGAGTTTATTATTTTTACCCTCATTGATTTATGAATATTTTCCTTCCCTTTCCTCTAATTTTATTCATTTTATTTATGGAAACACTTGAGGGATATCCCTTAGTAATGACTCATGATTTTTAGTAAATACTTTTCCTTCTCTAAATATTGTGTGAGTAGCTTATCTTGAACCCAACATTGAATTTAAATTTTTTTTTGCCTTAATAAAGTTATTGAACATTACCTCTATATTATAACCTTTAAATTGTTATATATCAATATAAGTAACCACATAATAAAAATAATATAAAAGGAATAATAAAATAATGGTCATTTTATGCTTAGAAGATGCTTGTTTCTTAAAATTGTTTTAATGCACACTTATATTAAAATTGATTTTTATCACTTTTTGAAATTAAATCATATAAAATTATTTGAATATTTTTAATCAAAATTTTTTAAATTAGTTAATGGGGTTAATTTTATTTTTAGGCATAAAATCAACAAATATTAGTTTCCATGATAAAACATTTATTTTTTAAATAATGATACTTTTATAAATATTTTGTTTTTTAATTAAATAAATTTATTTTAAAATAAGACCCTAATATTATTTTTAATTATATATAAAAATTAATTAACACTCATTTATTTGGTAATCAATGTTAAATAATATTAAATACACTTAATGATTAAACTAGTTAAAAAATAGTTTTTCAACACATTATATATTTTAATTTAAAAGATAATTTTATCATATTTAGAAATTTAATTAGATTAAATAATTTCCATATCCATATTCATTACATTGAAATTTGGTAAAAAGGGTAATATTATATTTTTAGTGATAAAATAATTACCAAGATTAATATTTAATCAAGATTAAGAAGTTTTAAAATGGGTAATCTAATGTTGCTCTAATTTTAATAAATCAATATAACACTTAGAATTTATAGTATATTTTTTTAGGCTAGAAAGTAATAAATACTTTTCTCACCAATATTTCCCCAAAAAACCCACCCAAATTTCATAAAATTACATTCTTACCCCTTACCCAACATTCATTTCCTAATATTTGTCCCTCTTTTCACCTATAAAAGGATCTCACTTCCACCCTTTTCAAATCCAGACCACGAGTTTGAAATTATCATGAAAATATACCCAATTTAAATTTTACATATCCCCTCTAAATTGTTTTAGCCTATATCCTCAATAAATTTCCTTAAGTCCTTCATTTCCAAAGGATACTTCAAGAGAAGATCTAAATTCTCAATGTAAGCATTACCTACCATTTAACTTCCTTTCTTTATTCTTCTCATCCAACCTCATCCGAACCCATTATAACTATATATATAATGAAATAAATATAAATAATACACTAAAATGTTATTACATTTATGGTATAATCATTATATATTCCCCATCCATTCAATCTAAAACATGAAAATGTTTCCCATGTGTATGTGTAGACTACCACCTCCATGCATGGAACATTTCATTTTTTCATCCCAAAATTTTAGGTATGGTTTTATAAATGGATTTAGTGAATAAATATTTTATTTATTTCATGATTTATATTATATGAATATAAATGAGGCATTTTATAAGTAATATTATCAGTAAGAGATCATTATAAAACTAATCGCCTAAAATGAACATACCAAGAGGAAAAATTGATTTACTTATAAGTGAAAAATTAGTTTTCATTTAAATTATAGAGTTATAAAAATTTTAAATTATGATTCATAATATTAATACCATATAAATAATTTCATTATACTTTTGTGATAATTATATTATAACAAAATGATATCTTCTATAGCCATACTCACACATAGCTTGTAATATACTATTGTTGGGTCGGTTTGACCATCTATATGAAAAATGATATAAATATATATCATATATGTAATTGGAATCTTAATATTGAATATTAATAATTAAATAATGATTTTTTTGGTTTTATTTTTAGTAATATAGATATTTAACTTGTTAACTTTGTTACCACCGTTTATTTGTTAAAAATCACTAAATGTGCTCATTACTGATTTAATCTACAAGAAAAAGAACTAAAAATATCATAGAATGAAATTATAATATTATAAAACACACTTAAACATAAATTATAGTAACTTTTATGATCCAATAATGATGGAATTTTGGATAATAATGAAGAATAAGACCACTATTATGAATTTAGTTCAAAATGACCAAGATTACTCACACTTGAAATTGAAAATAGATAAGAACTAACTAATATAAATATAGATAATAATTATAATTTTTTTATGAAAAGGTATATATATGAATAACTTTATGAAATAGGTTATTAATATAGTTATTTTTATTATATAGGAGGTTGAATCACTTCTATGGAAATTAAGAGCAAAGGTAAGCGACTTTGGTAACTCAAAACTCTTTCGTTGAGTTATATAGTTTATTTTGAACTTATACCTTCAATGTTCTATAAATTAAATGATATAATTTTTTATATATGGTTTCAAGTTTACTATACCTAATAAAAATGAGTTTTTAATCCAAATAATCTTCCATGAATTATTATCTTTTCTATAAAATTATAATATGTTTTGAATAATGCTCATTCTATTATGTATTTATTTCTCTTAAATGGATCTTTATTTCAAGTCAATGTTTTCACCTACCACCAATTCTATACTTTATTAGTTTAAAATAAAAATATCTATCAATTCACGCGATTCTCATTATTTTCTTTTAAAGATAATATTTTTTTACTCTCTTTTACAATTTGGATTCTATTTTCCTAATTATCTCAAAAGGGATCTATTTACCATGATGTTATGTTTTAAAAATCACCCTTTACATGATTTTATGAAGTTACACTTTTGGGTGATTGAATTTGGTATCAATTTATTTGGTTTATGTGGTTATTTATATGATACATTTTGAAATTTAATGTAAAACCCATTCTTATTCTTGGATTTTAATGAAATGATAATTTCATATTTTCTTGTGGCACACATGTGTATGGTTAATCTCTAAGTGGCATATGGGACCTATATAATGCATTGGTAAAATCTTTAAATCTCATGAGATAATGGTAAAATGAGTTGCGATGCCTGATCCTACATGAGAAGTAGGTTTTGATGCCCGATCTGTTATAGAAAACAAGTTGTGATTTTTGATCCACTATTGGAAATAGGTGGTGATGTATGATCCAAAATGATGTGTTTCTATAATTATGTTGGTTCCAAATTCCTTTGATACGTGATTATTCTATTGGTTTGTCGTTTCACCAAAGGTATGTTGTTAGTGTCCCAAATTCATATTACCCACTCTTAAGCTAGTATAGCGTAAGTGCGGGGTCGATCCATAAAGAATTGGTGATTGCGTGAATTCGATTATATTTGGAATTAACTTAGTGAAATATTCTAAATTTAGAGTGGGATTTTTGTTTTAGATTATGACACCTATTTTGATTACTGAAGTAAAAATTAATGTTTAAAAGTAAAGAAAAAAAAATTGTTTTTAATGCGGTTGATAGAAAAAGGAGCATGTTGGGGATATGGTGATTATGGAGGTTATACGAACTTCTTATTAGGTTGTGTTATTCATGATAACCCAACACTATGGGTTTCAATTGTTATAAGGTTCCCTTGATCCGGTAAAATCTGTTTGGAACTGAATAAACCGACTCCTTGGTCTGGTAGTCAATGTTTCACAATTATTTATTTAGATCAGTCCATTTTTGAGTTGATGAATACTTCCAATGATCATGAAGGTATTCATCGTTATTCTTCTTTTGAGTTCCAAAAAATCATGCCCTTGGTCTGGCTTAGAATTTTCAGTGATAAAGATAAATGATTGAAGAAGAATAAGAATAATTAAATCGAACAACCACAAACATAAAAATTAATCCAAATTACGACACTCGTTCATCACCCACATCCCCAACACATGGGGTGTTTAGTTACACATGGAAAAAATATAACAACAGAACCCTCGATACCTTATGTGGTCATTGCAGAAACTTCGAGGTTCTTTTGGTAGAATGGTGGATTGGTGGAGCAGCAGAGTAACGGTAGGATGGAAGTATAACCTCCCTCCTTTGAGTATTGAAAAATGAATCCAAAAATCGGAGTTTAAGCCCTTTATTTATAGAAAAAAAGTACATGAAGTGTATTTAAAGTAAATGCCGTGTAGTTTCTTCAATGCATTTTTGTCGGAATTTTTCTCCAGTAGGTGTCCATCTACGCCATCCTTGACTTTCGTGGTGTAGACGGTTGTTTGGTGAAGGATACATGGCATGTGGCGCTGCCTCACACGGTTTGTAGTATCTGGAAAATGCCACCAACCGCATCTAGAAGTCTATACATGGAATGTAGGTATGATCCACACGGATTTTTGTCTCTATTATGTGTAGGATCGAAATATAATATGAGATGCTCAATATACAAGAGGGGGGGGGGTGAATTGTATACTTTAAAAATTCCTTTGGAACCTTTAAAGTTAGTTAAGAAACTATAGTTTCCTTAAGAAAAGGAAAGGGCTAAGTTTAACAAAGTTAAACTAAGTAAATTCACAACACCTCTAACACCGAACTAAACTTGGAAAGAAATTCCAAAAGTAGGTTCCGGAAATATGGTTCCGGAAATTGAAACTTAACAAAAGTTACAATATGAGATTCTATCTTAAAGCGAATAGAATCTAAATGAATCAGAGTAAGTAAGGAAGCATAAGAAAGTTATACTTTCCTTAAGATACAAATTGCAGCGGAATAAAGACAAGTAGTAAAACTACTAATAACAAGATAATAGTCTTTTAACCCAAAGAGAAGGGTATCCAACAACCTTGGATAAAGGTCCCTTGATTTATACTTTCAAGAAAGTCTGTCTTACCCACACCAGGGTAAGCCCTCGATACGAAGATCGGAGTCTCTGTCTTGCTATCCCCGCAAGCCCTGAACTTCAAGGTAGTTGGCAACCTCTGTCTTTCTTAGCAAGAAAGCCCTCGATCTTTAAGGTAGTCGGCACCTCTGTCTTCCTATCCCCGGAAGCCCTCGAATGTAATCACCAACATTTGGAGTCGCACGAAGCTTTGAGAGTTAATAAGAGACTCACTCTCTAGAAATCACTTCAACAGCATGTATGTACTTTTTTCAGCAATCAACTATTATCCATCAGCCTCGATCTCTTTCAAATGAGCTCCTATTTATAGGTAAGGTCGGCTCCTCTCCAATGGTCATATTTTCCTTAAAGATCGGAGGGACCTGTACACGTGTCACTTAGACAACGGTTAGTTTATAACAAAATGGACGACATCGTTTTATAACAAAGTGAGTGTAATAGAAAGTACGACATCGTTTTAAACTCTAACATAAAGGTTCGGAATAGAAACTTCGGAGTGAAGGTTCGGAATGAATAAATTCAGAGTGTATAAAACAATGATAATCAGATTCTGTTTAACAGGTGAATTCGGAATGAGAATTCGGAATAGGAATTCGTCATCAGAAAATGTAATGAGAATTCATCATCAGAATTCGTAATGAGAATTCATCATCAGAATTTGTAATGAGAATTCATCATCAGAATTCGTAATGAGAATTCATTATCAGAATTCGTAATGAGAATTCGTCATCAGAATTCGTAATGAGAATTCTTCATCAGAATTCGTAATGAGAATTCGGAATGAGATTTCTTCATTAGAATTCGTAATGAGAATTCTTCATTGGAATTCGTAATGAGAATTCTTCATTGGAATTCGTAATGAGAATTTTTCTTCTGAATTCGTAATGAGAATTCAGAATGGGATTTCTTCATTAGAATTCGTAATGAGAATTCTTCTTCAGAATTCGTATCCTGAATCTGGAATAGAACTTAGTCAGAGTTCATATCCGGAATTCGGAATGAAACTTCCTTATAGTTCTTGTCCAGAATCCGAACCCTAAAACAGAATGCTTTATATCAAAGTTTCAATGATTCCGAGAAAATGAATCCGAAACTCATACTTAAGAAAAATATGAATGAAAATATGATAAGGATAATTTTTCTTATAAAATCGATTTTCCTTAAGAAAGCAATTTTCCTTATAAAAGCAATTTTCCTTATAAAAGCAATTTTCCTTAAGAAAGCAATTTTCCTTAAAGATAAGGTGTTTGTGATTTTCAAAACAAGAAGGAATGGAAAAGTCATAAGGAAAACCTTATTGACTCAACAATCTCCCCCTTTTTGGAAAGCACAAACATCCTTACGAAAAAGCTATTCCAAGAAAAAAGAAACACATTAAAGCTTATCTCCCTCGGTTTAAGGATATAGATGAATACGACTAACTCCCCCTTAGGCTTTGAAACTCTAAGGATCATATTCATATTTCCGGAGTGATGTTTCATAAGAAGGTCTTCTTTAAGAAAACCCCCCCCTTAAACAAACTCTTATTAGAATTCTTTTTCCTTGGGTATTTTTCTTTCTCCCCCTTTGATAAACTCTTATTAGAGTTCCTCTTTTTCTTAAGGATCTTTTCCTTCTCCCCCTTTTTGATTTTCAAAAAGAATTGGAGGGAATGGAAAAACTTAACAAAGTACCTGAAAAATTAGAAATGACAACAATAGAAACAACAAGTACGACTTTCATTAAAATTAGAATCTCGACAACAAAAAAAATACAAAAAAAAGATCGGATTGGTTATTTCGGATCTTTCTCCTTCGACATTAGCCCCTTAAGAATCGTCTTGATCTTCTTTAAGTCTTTGTGATCTTCCTCTGCTTGCTTCTCTAAGACGACTATTCTTGCTGACTGAGCTTCAATTATTTCTTCCTGAGCCTTCAAATTTTCTTCCTGAGCTTTCATCTTCTCTTCCTGAGCCTTCATCCTTTCTTCAAACTCGATCCGATAATCCCTTTCAAATTTCCAACTTTGATTAATGGAATTGAGCTTTCCATTCAGATCTCTCACTTCCTGAATCCGAAAGTTCTTTTCCTCTGTCAATTTCTCTTCGAAGGATGCAGTCAGCTCATTAATCTTCTTGTCTTCGGTCTCAAAGGCATCCTTAACATTATCTTGAAACTCATCAAGCAACCTCATCTCTTCCACATTCTTCTTCGACCAGCTTGTCATCCTCTTACAAGATCTTTTATGAGCTTCGTAACCAACAAAGAATGTTTTGAACTGAGCTTCAATCTCAACACACTTATCCATAACCATCGATACGGAGTCGGTTTTCTGATTCAACGCATGTTGGAGCATCTGGCATCGTGAATCAATGCTTGAGAAGGTCGGAATGGTTCCTACCAACTTCTTCAAAGACTGAACAACAAAATCATGCCCCAACGAAGATGACTCTGAATCTGAAATCTTGCTCGGAGAATTTTCTTCCTCAATAAGCTCCAATTTCCTCTTAGAAGAACTGCCAGCTTCCTTCCTCTTTCTTACTACTGAGCTCGGAGTCTCGGTAAGAATTTTCTTTCCCTTATCTTTTTCCGGAATAGAATCCTGTTCCGGAGTTTTCTTTTCACTGTCAGAAACTTGAACAACCAAATATTCCTCATCAGCAACTTCTTGAACACCAACCTCTACGTTTCCCATCTGAGCAATATCTTGTAAAAGTTGTTCTTCTTCTCCATGATAGGCAACTTCTTCTTCTCCTTTCTCTTCTTTCATCGCAGGAGTGACAAGCTTCGAAGATTCAGCTTCTGAAGTCCGGAGTGATAAGTGTTCCGAAGGAGTTCCCTTGTACTCATCAACTTGTTTTAGCACATATCCTGTCTCACCACTTACTTCAGCAGCCTCTTCAACTTGTTCCACTTGCTCTTCTTCCTCAGTATTCGTAGCAACAGCCTCTTCCGGAGCAACAAGATTTCTTCCTGGAGTCTCAGGTAGAGATTCCAGGGAGAAAGTTCTCGGAACAGGAATTGTTGCTGAAACCATTTCATTGAACTTCAACAACTCTTGGACTGCCTCAGCTTCTGACATTTTCTTCTTAAGCTTCTTTTCCTTAGCTTGTTTCTCAAGCTCATCAGCAGCTTTTTCCTTCAAAGCTTTAGCCTCCGCAGGATCCAATCCGAACTACGGATCCCCTTCTTTCCTCTTCTCTTTGTCAGCTCTCCACTTTGTAACGACTTCATCAGGATAAGTCTTCTTCTTCTTAGGATTTGGTGGTGCGGAGTGGACTTCCTTAGACTTAGGTTCCTCGGCTTCGACTACCACTTCTTTCAGTTTTCTCTTCCTTACCGGCTTGGATGATTCCGGATCAGCAGATTTCGGAGTCACTTCTATTTGAGGAGGTAGATCAATAAACTTCCCAGACTTCTTTTCAAAAGCTATATTCATCCTTTTAAGCGTGCTATCACTAAGCAACATGATCTTTCAAACTTTTGGTTTAGAACTGCAAGCTACCTTGAAAGATTCTAGGCACCTAACTATGATCTTTGATAATATTGCTGGGTACATGATAATCTGAGCTCTCAGATTCGCCTTCTTCAAATTCTCAATATTAAGAAGAATATGCTTCATCAAGTTAAACTTTCTTAGATTTATCAAGAAATCTAAGATATATATCTCACTCTTTTTCAAGCTATCCTTATCACCTTTTCTCGGTACGATAAGCCCTTGCACCCATAATTCCAGAATCCGGAAGTTTGTAGATAGACTTGCAATTTTCGGAGCCTTGTCATCATCCAATCCGAGAGTTTCTAAGGCTTTTTCCTTGTTGAAGCTACCCTTGGAGTCTGGAAATACGTGAGAAATAAACTCAGCTTCACCTTCATAAGATAACCCTACCAAGCTTGCAGCCTTGGTGTAAGAAATCTTATATGTCTTGCCATATGATTTGAACGAAAATTTTTCTCTATTATCTTCCTCGAAGAAAGCAACTGACTCATAAAACTCAACAATCAAATCTGAGTACACTTCATCTTGGTTGCCGGTTTTTGATACCGCAACATCTTCCCAGCCATTTAACTTGATATTCTTTGAAATGACAGAATCGTAGTTGCTGAAGAAAGTCGGATGAACTAACCTTTCTCTGTATACTAACCACTGAGATATAGGCTTGGTTGAAGACATTTCTTGAGAAGCTAACTCTGCAGACATTCGGATCTGAAGTCTTCTGAGATATTCGGAACAGAGAAGACTGAAGTTCGGAGCGGAGAAAACTGTGGTTCGGAACGGCCTTAAATCGGAGAGTCAGAGCTTCAGCACGCGAAAGCTTGAAACCGATGTGGGACGAGAAAATATGGTCCCCTTTATATTGGCAATGGGATGACGGTTCACCTTCTACGGTTGATCTAACGGTTGGAATGAGCTGCGATCAGATCTGACGGTTGAGAGCTTGAATCCGATCTTTTTGAGGTTTTATTAAAACAAGGATTTAAGAAAACTAAAAACTGAAAACAAAATATAAGAAACTTCCAGCAAGTAAAATATGATTACGAAAACTTCAGTAAGGAAATCATACCTTTCGGATTAGCTTAGGAAAGTTGTTCGTAATGGGTAATATAAAGATGACTACGAAAAACTCAATAATAAAAAAAACAAAAAACTCAATACGAAAAACTCAATACGAAAAACTCAATTCTAAAAACTCAATACGAAAAACTCAATTCGAAAAACTCAATACGAAAAAGAAAAAAAAAACTTGTTATGGAAGATTCAGTACGAAAGTTTCGTTATGAAAATACCAGTACGAAAGTTTTTCATTCTGGAAATTTCCAATACGAATACTTCCATTCCAGAAGTATTCTGTAAGAAAATATCCATTCTGGAAAATTTTCATTCCGGAAGTTTTCATTCCGGAAATCTTTATTCTGAAAAGTTTGAAAACAAATTTTGAAAAACTTTGTTTAAACAAACAATCAAATGTACTCCCCCTATGAAAAGGAGTTTATTACTGTAAGGAGACTTTTTCAACAGAAAGTTACTTGAGAAAGATTACCTTACGGTTATCATTCCTAACTTCTGTTTAATATATTCAAATCTATCAGAAGGCAAAGACTTTGTGAATATATCAGCAAGTTGATCTTGCGTTCCGATAAACTGAAGAATAATATCTCCTTTAAGTGTGTGATCCCTAAGAAAGTGATGCCTAATATCTATGTGTTTTGCACGGGAGTGATGTGCAGGGTTTTTACTTAGGGCAATGGCACTTGTGTTATCACACAAAATTTGAGTTTTAGTAAAACTCAAGCCATAGTCTGTGAGTGTGTGTTGCATCCACAAAACTTGTGCACAACAACTTCCAGCTGCTACATATTCAGCTTCAGCAGTGGAGAGTTCTACAGAATGTTGCTTCTTGCAGGACCAAGAAACTAATGAATCTCCTAAGAAATGACAAGTTCCAGATGTACTCTTTATATCCATTCTACATCCACCAAAGTCAGCATCAGAAAATCTTTTTAGAACAAAATCATTTCCAGAAGTATAAAATAATCCTAGATCCATGGTTCCCTTAAGGTAGTGAAAAATTCTTTTAACTACCTTTAAGTGAGATTCCTTAGGATTGGATTGATATCTTGCACATAAGAATACTGAAAACATTAAGTCTGGTCGACTAGCTGTTAAGTAAAGTAGACTTCCAATCATACCTCTAAAAGATGTTTGATCTACTGGTTTCCCATCTTCATCAAGATCTAAAGAGTTTGAGGTACCAATAGGAGTACTTATACTCTTAGTGTTGTCATAACCATACTTTTTAAGAAGATCTTTAATATACTTATGTTGAGATATGTAGGTTCCTTCTGGTTTTTGAGAAATTTGAAAACCAAGGAAAAATGTTAACTCACCCATCATACTCATTTCAAACTCAGATTTCATTAGACTAGCAAAAGAGTCAGTCAAAGATTGCTGAGTTGAACCAAATATAATGTCATCAACATAAATTTGAACAATCAAAACATTTTTCTTATCTTTCTTTATAAAAAGGGTTGGATCTGCATTTCCCTTAACATAGTTATTTTGAAGAAAAAATCCAGTGAGTCTATCATACCATGCTCGTGGGGCTTGTTTAAGGCCATACAAAGCTTTGGTAAGTCTAAAAACATGATCAGGATGTTTTGTATCTTCAAAGCCAGGTGGTTGTTCAACAAAGACTTCCTCTTGAACATAACCGTTAAGAAAAGCACATTTCACATCCATTTGATAAAGTTTGAAATTAAAGAATGCTGTAAAGGCAAGTAGAATACGGATAGATTCAAGTCTAGCTACTGAAGCATAGGTTTCTTCATAGTCTATTCCTTCTTGCTGATTATAGCCTTTAGCAACAAGTCTAGCTTTATTTCTAACAATGATTCCATTTTCATCACATTTATTTCTGAAAACCCATTTTACTCCAATAACAGAAGTTTCCTTAGGTCTTTCAACCAAGGTCCATACTTTATTCCTTTCGAATTCATTTAGTTCATCTTGCATTGCTTTGATCCAATCATCATCACCTAAAGCTTCATCAGTGATTTTAGGTTCTAATTGGGAAAGAAATGCTAGATGTTCTACTTCATTTCTTAAGGAACTTCTAGTCCTTACAGGTTTATTTACATCACCAATGATACTATCACTGGGATGATTCTTAAGAAACACCTGATTTGGGTTTTGTAAAACCTGTTCATCAACATAGGGTAGAAAGTCTTCTGGGGTAAATGTTTCAGAAGTATCTTCTAGAACAATTTCCTTATCAGAAGGTTCTTCTATCAAAGGTTGATAATCAATTTTTGAAAACACATCCGAAGATGTAAGTTGGGATGGTTTAAAAATAAAAGGATCTGACTCATCAAATTTTACATGTACTGTTTCCTCAACAGTACAAGTGTTTTTATTAAAAACTCTATAATCCTTAGAGGTTGTGGAATATCCTAAGAAAATTCCTTCATCAGACTTTGGTGCGAATTTATGTAAGTTATCTTTAGTATTCAAAATGAATACTTTGCAACCAAAAACCTTGAAGTAGAAAAGTCTAGGTTTTCTACCATTCCATAACTCATAAGGAGTTTTATTAAGAAAAGGTCTAATCAAAACTCGATTTATAGTATAACAAGCAGTACTTACAGCTTCAGCCCAGAAATGTCTAGCAATAGAATATTCACTCTACATGGTTCTAGTTATCTCTTGAAGAATTCTATTTCTTCTTTCAACTACACCATTCTGTTGAGGAGTTCTAGGTGCTGAAAAATTGTGAGTAATACCTTTCTTACTACAAAAAGTTTCAAAATCAGAATTTTGAAATTCTCCTCCATAATCACTATGAATAGTTTTCAATGGAAGGTTTTTCTCATTTTTAACTTGAGCTCTAAAACTTTTGAAATAAGAAAAAGCTTCAGATTTCTTTGCTAGAAAATAGACCCAAGTAAATCTAGTGTAATCATCAACTAGAACAAACACATATTATTTGCCTCCAATACTTCCAGTTTGCGTTGGACCAAAAAGATCCATGTGCACCAACTGTAATGCATCGGTTGTTGAGACTTCACCGATTGACTTAAAACTAGATTTATATTGCTTTCCATATTGACAAGGATCACAAACTTTAGAAGAATCAAATCTAAGCTCCGGTAGATCCTTAACAAGTTTCTTCTTAGAGAGTTTACATAGGTTCCTAAGATTACAGTGTCCTAGTCTTCTATGCCATAACCAAGAATGATCTTCCATTGCACTTAGGCAAGGTAAATCTTGGCTTCTTAGGTTTTCTAGGTTTAAAGTGTAGACATTCTCTTGCCTATTGGCTGAGAGAATAAATTCTTCCTTGGAATTGTGAACTAAGCATTTATCATTCCTAAAATTCACAAGGTAACCTTCATCACATAACTGACTTATGCTAATGAGGTTGTGCTTAAGACCTTTAACAAAAAGAACATTTGAAATCAAAGTTTTACCAAGAAAAACTATATTACCAATACCAAAAATCTCTCCCTTATCATTGTCTCCAAAAGTTACCTTTCCTCCTTTCGTTTTGATAATCTTTTCAAAAAAACTTTTGTTACCAGTCATGTGCCGGGAACATCCACTATCCATGTACCAAATATTGTTGCTGGAACTTCCTTTATTTTCCTGAAATCAAGAACAAAGTTAGATTTTCGGAATCCAAACTTGTTTGGATCTGAGATTTCCAGACAATAAAATTTTAGGAACCCACATTTTCTTAGAAAAATAAGCTTTGTGAAAACCTAAGGATTGAGTTTTGTTTAAGGAACAATTTTTTGCCCAGTGACCACCACATTGACATTTAGTGCAAAATGGGGCACTCTGAGGAACAAAATAATTGTTACTAAAAACTGGTTTTGCATGGGTATAACCAAATCCAGATTTATTTCTTAAAGGTCGTATTTGAGAATACATCTTATCAAAATTTTCTTTACCATGGGTAAAGTTTGATAAACACTTCTTTAAGGAAAAAATTTCGGACTTGAGTTTTATAACCAAGTTTTTATCCTCAAAATCATTAGTTTTAGAACTAGAGTTAGGCTCGAAAACATTTTTCTTAGAAATTACTTTTTCTAACTCTTTAGAAAGTTTATTCTTCTCAGAACTTACTTCCTCAAGATTTTTTGAAATACTTTCAAAATCATCATTTTTCTTATCAAGATCTTTAGAAAGATCTGATATCTCTTTAGTAAGAATAGAATTCCTAGAATTTGCCTTGTCAAGTTTCTTGTTGAGTTTGGAATTCTCAATCTCAAGAAGTTCAGCAAACCTAGCAACTTCTTCAAAAGTAGGTAAAGTATTTTCCTCATCAGAAGATGATTCTTCATCAGAAGAGTTATAATACTTACTATCATTAGAATTTAAAGAAACATTGGTCAATGATTCAGCATTTCGTACCTTAGCCATAAGAAAATGATTATTAATAGGTAATCTGGCTATAAGACCAAGATTCTTCTGTCCTGAAGATTCATATTCAGAAGATTCATCTGAAGAGTCACCACCACTGGCACTCCAGGTGTCATTAGCTTTCAGAACTTTCTTAGCTTTAGCTTTGTAATACTTCTTTCTGTTCCTATTTGAATGTCTTTCCTTTCTTTCTTTCTTTTTGAGCATAGGGCAATCAGGTCTAATATGTCCAGCTCTTTTGCATTCATAACAAGTAACTTCTCCATCTTTCTTATCTTTCCTGTCCTTCTTCTTATACTTGGACTGAAAGTTTCTCTGTCCAGCTATCTTGTTCATCCTTCGAGCAAGATTGGCTAATTCATTTTCTGAAACTTCACTCTCACTAGATTCGGATTGGAAAATAACTTTCTTAGACTTGGATCTGGTTACTCTCTCAGGAGTCTTAGCTTTCATCTGATTCGAAGTTGTAGTAAAAGCAACAGTACCATTTCCATTCTTTTTCTTGATGTTGTCAGCATCTCTCTTCATTCTAGTTTCATGTTGTAGAAGAGTTCCAAAAAGCTCATCAAGAGTAATTTGAGTGACCTTCCTGTTCTCATCTATAGCTGTTCTCTTGGATTCCCACTCATTGGGCATAATGTCAATTATCTTGTCCATAATAGCTTCATCATCTAATCCTTTCTCTCCCATAGATTGTAGACTGTTGACAATAGTCATAAATATTTGTTGAACTTTACAGATAGGTTCTCCATAAGGAAAATTGAAGCAATGATATTCAGCTCTAAGCATAGATCTTCTAGTCTCAATCACCTTAGAAGTCCCAATGTGTGTAACCTCTAACTTCTTCCATATACAATTAGATGCTTCACAAGAAGAAATTTGGCTATATATATTTCTAGTCATTGAACATAGTAAAGTGTTGCGTACCTTATAGTTGAGTTGATATTCTTGCTTTTCCTGGTTAGTAAAGGTTCTGACTTCCTTGTCAGGAATTTTATAGTCACCAGTAAGCATGAAAAAGTTATCTACCCCAGTATTGATAACAAATGTCTTCATACGATCTCTCCAGTATTCATAATCATTACCATCAAATATAGGTGGTCTTGTAGGATTCAGATTGTCAATCGATCCAACATTAATTCCTTTCATACTAAAAATAACTTTGCACACAAACTTGTTAGTAGCAAAGATTCGTTATAACAAAGTTCGGAATAAGAAAAGTTCGGAATGGATAAATCGGAATGACAAAGTTCGGAGTGGAAGAGTGAGCAAGAAAAACTTTTATGTGAGTACAAGTATTTCAGTAACCTTGGCTCTGATACCAAATGTGAGAATGGTATAGAGTAAAAGGTTTCCAGCCTCTGATACCAATTGTAGGATCGAAATATAATATGAGATGCTCAATATACAAGAGGGGGGGGGGTGAATTGTATACTTTAAAAATTACTTTGGAACCTTTAAAGTTAGTTAAGAAACTATAGTTTCCTTAAGAAAAGGAAAGGGATAAGTTTAACAAAGTTAAACTAAGTAAATTCACAACACCTCTAACACCGAACTAAATTTGGAAAGAAATTCCAAAAGTAGGTTCCGAAAATATGGTTCCGGAAATTGAAACTTAACAAAAGTTACAATATGAGATTCTATCTTAAAGCGAATAGAATCTAAATGAATCAGAGTAAGTAAGGAAGCATAAGAAAGTTATACTTTCCTTAAGATACAAATTGCAGCGGAATAAAGACAAGTAGTAAAACTACTAGTAACAAGATAATAGTCTTTTAACCCAAAGAGAAGGGTATCCAACAACCTTGGATAAAATTCCCTTGATTTATACTTTCAAGCAAGTCTGTCTTACCCACACCAGGGTAAGCCCTCGATACGAAGATCGGAGTCTCTGTCTTGCTATCCCCGCAAGCCCTCAACTTCAAGGTAGTTGGCAACCTCTGTCTTTCTCAGCAAGAAAGCCCTCGATCTTTAAGGTAGTCGGCACCTCTGTCTTCCTATCCCCGGAAGCCCTCGAATGTAATCACCAACATTCGGAGTCGCACGAAGCTTTGAGAGTTAATAAGAGACTCACTCTCTAGAAATCACTTCAACAACATGTATGTACTTTTTTCAGCAATCAGCTATTATCCATCAGCCTCGAGCTCTTTCAAATGAGCTCCTATTTATAGGTAAGGTCGGCTCCTCTCCAACGGTCATATTTTCCTTAAATATCAGAGGGACCTGTACACGTGTCACTTAGACAACGGTTAGTTTATAACAAAATGGACGACATCGTTTTATAACAAAGTGAGTTTAACAGAAAGTATGACATCGTTTTAAACTCTAACATAAAGGTTCGGAATAGAAACTTCGGAGTGAAGGTTCGGAATGAATAAATTCAGAGTGTATAAAACAATGATAATCAGATTCTGTTTAACAGGTGAATTCAGAATGAGAATTCGGAATAGGAATTCGTCATCAGAAAATGTAATGAGAATTCATCATCAGAATTCGTAATGAGAATTCATCATCAGAATTCGTAATGAGAATTCGTCATCAGAATTCGTAATGAGAATTCATTATCAGAATTCGTAATGAGAATTCGTCATCAGAATTCGTAATGAGAATTCTTTATCAGAATTCGTAATGAGAATTCGGAATGAGATTTCTTCATTAGAATTCGTAATGAGAATTCTTCATTGGAATTCGTAATGAGAATTCTTCATTGGAATTCGTAATGAGAATTTTTCTTCTGAATTCGTAATGAGAATTCGGAATGGGATTTCTTCATTAGAATTCGTAATGAGAATTCTTCTTCAGAATTCGTATCCTAAATCTGGAATAGAACTTAGTCAGAGTTCATATCCGGAATTCAGAATGAAACTTCCTTATAGTTCTTGTCCAGAATCCGAACCCTAAAACAGAATGCTTTATATCAAAGTTTCAATGATTCCGAGAAAATGAATCCGAAACTCATACTTAAGAAAAATATGAATGAAAATATGATAAGGATAATTTTTCTTATAAAAGCGATTTTCCTTAAGAAAGCAATTTTCCTTATAAAAGCAATTTTCCTTATAAAAGCAATTTTCCTTAAGAAAGCAATTTTCCTTAAAGATAAGGTGTTTGTGATTTTCAAAACAAGAAGGAATGGAAAAGTCATAAGGAAAACCTTATTGACTCAACATTATGGAGACCTGGGCAAGTACTCATCTAGCCGATCCATGTCTGAGTCTGAATGTACATGACGTGTAGTTTTGTACATGCTGTGTAGTTGGGATTTTTTCTTAGAGTTCTCCCGATTTGTGCGTTTGTATAGAAAACACCTGAAAATAAATAAGATCACCAAAATCAAAGTATTTGTCCACTAAGAATTAGGTATTTTCTAAAAACATGTTCTTATTTTCAATAATATATGTGGAAATGTATACACAAATCGGGTGTATCAAACTCCCCCACACTTAGTCATTTGATTTCCCTCAAGAAAATATCAACATCTAATTAAAAAAAGTCTATATTTTAAAATTAAGGCATTCAATTAATCATATGTGTAAATGATATAGTTACAGGAGAAAATTTTAAAAAAGGTAAATTATAGACTTAATTCCTAAGATATTCTAATCATGCCTCATATATAATTCAATTAACTACTTTCATCCTCTTTTAAACACATTCTCCAACCTTTCAAAAATAATAATTCCACTTGATGATATATCTCACCAGTAAATAACACACTCAACACTCAAGATATTTTTAATCATAGTTATGCTCAATATAAGGTATCTACACTATGTCCATAGTTTTTCAAGAAATATAGTTCTCTACGTCAAAAAATTGAATTACAAAAATCATGAGGGCTTTTTAATAAGGTTCATATGTCTCTATGGCTAAGGGTTGGTAGGTAAAGATGTGAAAAATAAACTCTAAGGCTTGAAAAGGGAGGCTAAATTCTTTAAATAACACTACATGATATTCAAAATAAATCTCAATGTAAAAGCATCATCAACAAGCTCTCTCAAATGCGCTCATCACAACCAATTCCTTTAATCAAGTAGGGTTCACAAACCATCAAGTGAATATAACATCCCCTTGTATTTATCATTTTTTTAACACAGGGGGACCACTTAGGGATTCTACAAATAGGGGTTTGGAACCCTTTCTGCCCCAAATAAACAAGAGGCACTCCTCCATAATTAATTTCATGATTATTCGAAAAAATGTACCATGTAATTCCAATTACCTCTCTAAAGCTCAAGTGAATAATCATGAAAAGTTAAAAATAATTAGGGTAGGAAGGGAAATTGGTTTTTAATGTGGCTTCCTATCAAGGTTATTCATGGTTTCTAGGGGCTTTACAAAGATCATATGTAGGGCAGGTCTCAAGATAAAAGGGGTTTAAACAATCTGATGCCTTAATAATTTTAATGTAATTCAAAAATTATTCATCTTTTGAAAAGAAAACTTAAAAATTATGGTAGTCATGTATATCCTAAGAATCTCTCTATAAAGTGGGTATTATGAAGAATACAAAGAAGGGTTTAGAATACCTCTCAGGATTGGTAATAGCAAATAAAGAGACAATCAGGTTGTGAAATTCATATAAATGATTAGTCTAATAAATGTAAGTAGCCAAGGATTACAAATTGAAATTTAAAACTATATAAGTAATCATTTTAAAACACTTAAGAACAAAAATAAGCATGCAACCTTTAAAAATTTCCTACTTATAGCTTTATTATTTATAAATATGACTAACCAAAATTTCTTCACATTTTCAAATATATCTTCCAATAATGATGTCTCATAGATGATGGTAAGGGAAAATACTAAGGTGGTTGAGAGACTCTCCCCCACACTTAATACTGCACAGGGTCCACCAAGTGCACTATTAAGGGAAAAAAAGAAATAAGACACAAAAAGGGTATGGGAGAGGGGAAGTATGGCAACCCTGCTTTTTTATTACAACTTAAACATGCTTTATTACATAAAAATTCACTTGATACAACAAATAAGATCGAGAGGTTTAGTGTCTTTGGGGATTAGGATCATTACATAAAAACATAAAACATGAAAATACAACATCTTTATTGAAAACTTCCTTTACATTACCACTACATTCCTTCGTACTTAGCATTGCATGGGATAACCTGAGGACATGCATAAGAAAATGGTGAGCTATAAAGCCCAGTAAGGGAGTACATTTGGAATAACATGACGAGTAAAATACATGTTAGGAAATGGGCATATCAATAGAGCATAAGAGAAACATGAACATAAAGGCATGATAAAGCATGATAATCATAACATGGAAATGTGGCAACAACACTTAACATTGAATTAGCATGAGCCAAGGCTCATTGTACATGGAGCATGAGTAAACACTCATTACACATGAAGCACGAGTAAACCCTCGTTGCACTTTAATTATCATGAGTCAACACTCATTGCACTTGACATATCATGATAATATACTTTACCCAATGCATTGGAGCACTATCAGGGTGCACCCTTCTTAAACATTTCATTTCATGCATAAGTGTGCCACATAGATCATAAAACATGGATTCATAAAACATAATCATTTATTCCACGATAAAGTAATGTGGAATTCATACATGAAACTTTATAATCAAAATGTAAATGTGCATAAAGGTGAATACCCTTGATGGAGGAATGGGCATGGTATTCACTACACAAAGACATTGGCTTAGAAAATCGGTGTGATTTCGGCAGCGTAACGGCGTGAAATAAGAATTCATAAAAAAGTTTGATGAGAGAGAAAAGGGGTTCCTCATAATATTTACATGTAATGGACAGTAAGGAGGTCATATAGATACATGTCCCAACAATTTTAATGAAATTTAGATTTATGATACAAAAGTATTGCTTGAATATAAAAGAAGAGAGAGAAGTTCCTTTCGGAATTTCGGCATAGTAACGGGTGTACATGGGAGGCATTTAATGAGAGAGAAAGGGTTCTCCCATCATTGATACAATAATAGGGCAGTATGTGGGAGGTGCGAAGCCATACCCCAACATTCATAATTGAAATTAAAAGGGAAATACAACTTAAAGAAAATTGACAAAAATGAGAAAGGAAGAAAAACCCTTACTTGGAAGTGTGCTTCCAAAGGCTAGAGAGAGGCTTGTGAGAGGCTTATTGGGAGCTTGGGGCACCTTGAGAGGATTCTAGAGAGAGTAGGGCAGAGGTTGGACGAACTCCAAGTGCTTTGAGTGAGGAGGAAATGGGATCTTGGATGGGTTTATATAGGAAAGGTGAGAGAATTCTTTATTATTTAGGTTTGGGACCCCTTATATTAAAATAATCCAAACCACAACCATCCCATGGTATTTGACCATGGTTTCTGGAAAAGGAAAGAGTAAAAAAATATTTTACCAGGACAAGGTCCGAACTTATTAAAAAATTAGGGTTGCTTATGTGGAGGTGAGTCATACTCCCATGGAAATTAATTTAAAAAGAAAAAGTGTTGAATAAGTCTTGAGGGCTCCATTAATGCTTTGAAAAGTAAGTCAAACAAACCCAAAATCACATTATTTTAATGATAAAACATATATTGGCCGAACATAAGGATTATGGTATTTCATTGCATCACCATTGGGTCATTATGATGTCATAAACCACATTATATATTTAAATGGTATTTAATTTTTACCCAAAAATTTGACTGTCTCAGAAAATTATGAAAAATTCACCGTTGGATAATTCCAATGTCCTGATTCCAAAAATAATATTTATTTTATCTAAATAATTTTCTAAATATGTGAATTTTCACTTTTAAAATAAAAACCGACATTTATAAAAAATTCACGGGTTTTGACAGAAATGGCTTTCAAACCTTAATAAAAAATTTTAATTGCATTCATAAAATCATAAGATCATTTATATTTAATAAAAAATTAATTTAATATTAATAATAATATTTTTTTAAAATATTTAAAAAAAATCCTTTAATTCAATAAAATATAATTCTTAATTAAATAATAACTAAAAACACCATTTGTACCTTAAAAACTATTTACAATGTATCAAAAATGACTAGAAATTATATTCATTATTATATACAAAAATAATGTACATGAACATGGTACTACTTATTTGTTACATAAACCCTTAAAATAGCCTCATAAGACCTAAGGGTAAGGTGTGCGATGGTGACATACTCTTGGGGCGGCTCAGATAACATCTCTCGAGTGGTAATCTTTATCAACTTCCACTTTTCCCGTAGACGGTCCCGTTCAAGCTTGACATAATGAAGCTCAGCTTGGGATTGGTCAAGGGAGAAGCCTAAAGACGCCACCTCTTTTCCGAGCTCCGAAAAATGGGCTTCGTACGGGGAAATTCTACTAGATGAGGCCATCACTTCCTTTGTCTGAGTAAAAAATGGGTTCGTTAAAGACATATATTTATACTACTCATGTGATAACTGTTAAACGACTATAAAAGTAACGGTCACAAATCTTAACATAAAACTAAAGAAGTAGACATCTTATAAAAACATTTTTCATAAGGGGACATTTAACTGGATCAAGAGGGATTTTCCATTAATGAAACTTTGGGTCGTTACAATATTCCCCCCTTAAGAAATTTCGCCCTCAAAATTTTCCTTTTCCCACACTAAAACAAATGTGGGTAACTCAGCTTCATCATATCCTCCGACTCCCAAGTTGCTTCTTCAAACTTGTGGTTTCTCCACAACACCTTGACGAGGGGCATTGTCTTATTTCGTAGAACTTTTTCTCTACGATCTAAGATCTTCACTGGTTGCTCCTCATAAGAAAGATCATATTCCAATTGTACCACCTCGGAAGAGAGTACATGTTAAGGGTCCGGTATGTACTTCCTTAAGAGGGATACATGAAAGACATCATGCACCTTGGCCATAGTTGGTGGAAGTGCTAGTCGATAGGCAACAACCCCAACACGATCAAGAATCTCGAAGGGGACGATGTACCTTGGACTTAACTTCCCTTTCTTTCCAAACCTCATGACCTTCTTCCATGGAGATATGCGTAAAAACACCATGTATCTGACTTTAAACTCAAGGTATCATCGACGATTATCTGCATAACTCTTCTGTCGACTTTGGGATGCCTTGATATGTTGCTGAATGGTTTTCACCTTCTCCACCATTTCTTCGACCATTTCTAGTCCAAGTAGCTTACATTCACCGACCTCATCCCAACATGCCGGTGTTCTACACCTTTTCCCATACAGTTCTTCATATGGTGCCATTTGGATGCTTGATTGGAAACTATTATTATAAGATAACTCAACCAGAGGAAGATGTTGATCCCATCCTCCTTTAAATTCCATTGAGCACGCTCTCAACATATCCTCAAGTGTTTGGATAGTCCACTCGAATTGACCATCAGTTTGAGGATGATAGGCCGTACTGAAGTTCAGTTCAGTATTCAGAGCAATGTTGAAGACTCTTCCAAAACTTAGAGGTGAATCTTGGATCTCGGTCAGAAACAATAGATATTGGTACTCCATACAACCTTACCACTTCCCTGATATATATCCGTGCCAGTTGATCCAAATAGAAATCCTCTCGAATAGCAATGAAGTGTGCATTCTTTGTAAGACGATCCACAACAACCCAGATTGCATTGTTGCCTTTGGATGTCCTTGGAATTCCGGTGACAAAGTCCATGGTGATGTTCTCCCATTTCCATTCTGGTATGGGTAATGATTGCATCATCCCCTTAGACTTCTACCTCTCTGCCTTCACTTGATGACACACAAGGCACTTTGATGTATATTCAGCGATCTCCTTCTTCATATTATCCCACCAAAAGTTTTCTCAGAGATCTCGATACATCTTTGTGCTCCCTGGGTGAATAGAGAAAGTTGAACTATGTGCATCATCCAAAAGTTCCTTCTCCAGCTCCAGACTTGATGGAACAAATAGTCTTTTCCCAAACCACACAGTTACTTCTTCATTAACATTAAACTCCGAGGATTTTCCCTTTTTGATAGCTTCCACTTTTTCTTGAATTCCCACATCATCCTTTTGAGCATCCTTTAACCTTTCCAAAAGAGATGGTTGAGCAATCATTTTTGAAAGGATTGATGATGTTCCCTTCTTTATGATTCCCACATCCATATTAATCAAGTCTAAGAAGATTGGATCCTTCTCAATTCTCATCATTGATAGAATATCTGGATCCTTTCTACTTAGGGCATCCACCACCTTGTTCGCTTTCCCAGGGTGGTAATGTATTGAACAATCATAATCCTCGATGAGCTCTATCCATCTTCTCTAGCACATATTAAGCTCTTTCTGTGTGAATATATATTTAAGACTCTTGTGGTCAGTATATATCTCACATTTCTCTCCATAGAGATAATGCCGCCAGATTTTCAAGGAAAAGATCACCACCGCCAACTCCAGATCATGCGTTGGATAGTTTCGCTCATGGATTTTCAACTGCCTTGAGGCATAGGATATCACTTTATCATTCTGCATCAACACACATCCTAATCCCTTCTTTGAGGCATCACTGAATACCACAAAAAGTTCCCTACTTGTGGGTAAAGTGAGCACAGGTGCAGTGATAAGCCTCCTTTTCAACTCCTTGAAGATTTCTTCGCATTCATCACTCCAAGAAAACTTTACTCCATTTCGAGTTATCTTGGTATGAGGGTTGGACAATCGTGAGAAATTTCTCACAAATCGTCGATAATATCCAGCTAACCCCAAGAAGCTACGGATATCAGTTACCGATGTTGGCCTCGTCCATCCCTCAATTGCATTTATTTTGGAGGGGTCCACATATATCCCATTGCTTGTGATGATATGGCCCAAGAATGAGACTTCCTTCAACCAAAACTCACACTTTCTGTACTTTTCATAGATCTTATCCTTGAGCAAAGTCTCTAGTACAGTTTTTAAATGCTCCTCATGGTCCTCCTTGGTTTTGGAGTATATTATAATATCGTCTATAAAGACTACCACAAATTTGTCAAGGTAATCTCTAAAGACTCTATTCATCAAGTCCATGAATATTGCTTGAGCATTGGTGAGCCCGAAAGGCATTACTATGAATTCATAGTGCCCGTACCTTGTACGAAAAGCAGTCTTGGGGATATCTTCCTTCTTCACCCTTACTTGATAATATCCCGACCGCAAGTCCACCTTGGAGAAGTGTTGTGCTCCACGCAGCTGATCAAACAAGTCATTGATTCTTGGGAGAGGATACTTGTTCTTTATCATGATTTTGTTAAGTTCACGATAATCGATGCAAAGCCGAATTGACCCATCCTTCTTCTTAACGAAGAGGACTAGTGCACCCCATAGTGATGCACTTGGGCGTATAAACCCTTTATCCAAATTCTCCTATAGTTGTTTCTTCAGCTCTTAAAGCTCAACAACAGCCATTATATATGGAGTCTTGAATATTAGTAGCGCCCCAGGTACAAGTTCAATTGAGAACTCAACATCTCTTCTTGGAGGAAGACTAGGAAGTTCCTCGGGAAACACTTCTGTGAATTCCCTCACAATAGGCATTTCTTCAAGGGTGGTTTCTTCCTTGGACTCAATCATCTGAGCCAGATATGCATGCTCATAAGGCAGTAATATCCATGCTTGAGATGATGGAGCTAAAGGAGATTAATCTTCCTCCTGACACTTGTAAAGAATCAGGGGTCGATTCTACATATGGAGTGTGATTTCCCTCTCCCGACAATTTATGTTGGCTCTATATAAGGAAAGCCAATCCATGACAAGAATTACATCAAATTCCACCAGAGGGAGTATGATGAGGTTCGCTGGGAAATTCAATCCACAGATTATAACAGGGGAGGACTTATACTCATGGGATGCAATGATTTTCCCATTTTCCGTACTCACCAACATCTTTACTTCCATGATTTGTGGTGGTGCTGGGATTGTTCCACTAAACTTTTAGGATATAAAAGAATTCGTAGAACCTGAATGAAAAAGTACGTTCGCTATTCTTGAATGAATAACTAGCATACCTGTCACCACTTCGTTGTCGGGGTTCACTTCGGCAGAAGTGATGGAAAAAGCTCTTCCTTGCTGTCTTGGAGGTTGTTGGTTGCCTAAAAAAACCCTTGGATTAGGGCACTGATTTGCAAAATGACCCGGTTCTTTGCATTTTTTGCATTGAACAATGCGTTGAGGTTCGAATGGAGCGTTCCTCTCCTCTGTCGCAGCCACGGGTCTTTCTTGCTGACAGTTAATAGCTAGGTTCCCTTCTCTTCCACACCTAAAGCATTTTCTCATCCCCCTAAGGCAATTTCCAGGGTGCTTCTTTCTTCACTTTTGGAAAGTGGGGTGCTGGAACTTCTTAGCGCCATTGGATTTATCCATCGAACCACCAGCATTGAAGTCCACCTTATGCTTCTTGTCCCCATGATACCCCTGTGATTCTCCGATCTCCATTTCAACCTTGAGGGCACATCGGAAAATTTACTCATAACTGTCAAAGTTACGGATCGCTAATTCTTTCCACAAACTAGGCTTCAGCCCACCAAAGAAGTGGTCAACCTTGCATTCAGGGGTAACAACAAAGCCGGAAGCGTATCGTGCAAGACTTGTGAAGTTTTCCTCGTACGCTCCCACAGATTCTTCATCTTTCTGTTTGAGGGAAAGGAAGTCCCTTTCCATCTTAAGACGGAGGGTGCGCAGAAAATATTTATCGAAAAACATCTTCCAGAATTCCTTCCATTCCAAAGCCTTGATCTCCTCCTCAGGCTTCGTATTTTTGATCAACATCCACCATTGATCAGCTTCACCCTCCATACGATAAGCCGCCAGGAGAACCTTCTCTTGTTCAGAACATTAGAGGATGGAGAATATCTTTTCAATGGAGTTGATCCATTGCTCAGCGATCGTGGGATCAGATGATCCTCTAAAAGTAGGAGGCCTTTCTCTCATGAAGCTCTCGATAGTGACTTGTTCTTTCTTAGGGGGGTTGAACATTCCTCTTGACCCGTGTTTCTATTCAAAACTTGAGTTAGCTGAGAGAGAAGCGTGACAAAGTTCGTGATTCCCTCTCCCATTGGATTGGGCATCTTATTAGTACAATCATCACACTGATCTTCACAACGGTTGTTAGCCCGAGTTCTCCTATTACCGGCCATTGGATGGAATAAAAGGAAAGTTAGGGGTAACACATAAAGGGTAATCCAAAGACAAAAGTTGATGACTTATAAATAAACTTTAATATCTTTAACTCATGAGTCTATAGGATTCAATCCAGGCTTTTCATGATCTACCTTCTAACATATATTCTTAGGGGCATTTTTCCCTTAATAAGGGTTCATACTAAGCTTGTAAATTTATCAAAGCATATCCCCCTGGAGTGTCATAACCAAGAGTGCAGCAAGACCCGTTGTCGTGCACCAGTTCCCGTTCGAGTCTAGCTCAAAGCGGTGTTTTCGGGTTTTACCCCTAGGATACATCTGTGCCAGAGCCGCCTCTACCTGCTCGTATCCAGATAGGGATGTATTTGCTTGATAAACCACTTACTCAATACTTACCAAAACATAGTTATGTTTTTTTATACTTAGTCTTATATCTAAGGCTTTACTAGGGTTTTCCTAATCCCAAAAATAACTAAACCTATCCTTTAATACCAACTATGGCAACCCTGCTTTTTTATTACAACTTAAACATGCTTTATTACATAAAACTTCACTTGATACAACAAAGAAGATCTAGAGGTTTAGTGCCTTTGGGGCTTAGGATCATTACATAAAAACATAAAACATGAAAATACAACATCTTTATTGAAAACTTCCTTTACATGACCACTACATTCCTTCGTACTTAGCATTGCATGGGATAACTTGAGGACATGCATAAGAAAAGGGTGAGCTATAAAGCACAGTAAGAGAGTACACATGGAATAACATGAGGAGTAAAATACATGTTAGGCAATGGGCATATCAATAGAGCATAAGAGAAACATGAACATAAAGGCACGATAAAGCATGATAATCATAACATGGAAATGTGGCAACAACACTTAACATTGAATTAGTATGAGCCAAGGCTCATTGAACATGGAGAATGAGTAAACCCTCATTGCACATGAATCACGAGTAAACCCTCATTGCACTTGAATTAGAATGAGTCAACACTCATTTCACTTGACGTATCATGATACTATACTTTACCCAATGCATTGGAGCGCTATCAGGGCACACCCTTCTTAAACATTTCATTTCATGCATAAGTGTGCCACATAGATCATAAAACATGGATTCATAAAACATAATAATTTATTCCACGATAAAGGAATATGGAATTCATAAATGAAACTTTACAATCAAAATGTAAATGTGCATAAAGGTGAATACCCTTGATGGAGGAATGGGCATGGTATTCACTACACAAAGACATTGGCTTAGAAAATCGGTGTGATTTCGGCAGCGTAACGACGTGACATAAGAATTCATAAAAAAGTTGATGAGAGAGAAAAGGGATTACTCATAATATTTACATGTAATGGAAAGTAATGAGGTCATATAGATACATGTCCCAACAATTTCAATGGAATTTAGATTCATGATACAAAAGTATTGCTTGAATATAAAAGAAGAGAGAGAAGTTCCTTTCAGAATTTCGGCATAGTAATAGGTGTACATGGGAGGCATTTAATGAGAGAGAAAGGGTTCTCCCATCATTCAAACAATAAGAGGGTAGTATGGGGGAGGTGCGAAGCCATACCCCAACATTCATAATTGAAATTAAAAGGGCAATACAACTTAAAGAAAATTGACAAAAATGAGAAAGGAAGAAAAACCCTTACTTGGAAGTGTGCTTCCAATGGCTAGAGAGAGGCTTGTAAGAGGCTTCTTGGGAGCTTTGGGCACCTTGAGAGGATTCTAGAGAGAGTAGGGAAGAGTTTGGACGAACTCCAAGTGCTTTGAGTGAGGAGTAAATGAGAGCTTGGGTGGGTTTATATAGGAAAGGTGAGAGAATTCTTTATTATTTAGGTTTGGGACCCCTTATATTAAAATAATCCAAACCACAAACCATCCCATGATATTTGCCCATGGTTTCTGGAAAAGGAAAGAGGAAAAAAATATTTTACCAGGCCAAGGTCCGAACTTATTAAAAAATTAGGGTTGCTTATGTGGAGGTGAGTCATACTCCCATGGAAATTAATTTAAAAATGAAAAGTGTTGAATAAGTCTTGAGGGCTCCATTAATGCTTTGAAAAGTAAGTCAAACAAACCCAAAATCATATTATTTTAATGATAAAACATATATTGGCCGAACATAAGGATTATGGTATTTCATTGCATCACCATTGGGTCATTATGATGTCATAAACCACATTATATATTTAAATGGTATTTAATTTTTACCCAAAAATTTGACTGTCTCAGAAAATTATGAAAAATTCACCGTTGGATAATTTCAACGTCCTGATTCCAAAAATAATATTTATTTTATCTAATTAATTTTCTAAATATGTGAATTTTCACTTTTAAAATAAATATTGACATTTATAAAAAATTCACGGGTTTTGACAGAAATGGCTTTCAAACCTTAATAAAAAACTTTAATTGCATTCATAAAATCATAAGATAATTTATATTTAATAAAAAATTAATTTAATATTAATAATAATATTTTATTAAAATATTAAAAAAAATCCTTTAATTTAATAAAATATAATTCTTAATTAAATAATAACTAAAAACACCATTTGTACCTTAACAACTATTTACAATGTATCAAAAATGACTAGAAATTATATTCATTATTATATACAAAAATAATGTACATGAACATGGTACTACTTATTTGTTACATAACCCCTTAAAATAGCCGCATAAGACCTAAGGGTAAGGTGTGTGATGGTGACAGACTCTTGGGGCGGCTCAGATAACATCGTTCGAGTGGTAATCTCTATCAACTTCCACTTTTCCCATAGATGGTCCCGTTCGAGCTTGACATAATGAAGCTTAGCTTGGGCTTGGTCAAGGGTGAAGCCCAAAGACACCACCTCTTTTCCGAGCTCCGACAAATGGGCTTCGTACGAGGCAATTCTACTGGATGAGGCCATCGCTTCCTTTGTATGAGTAAAAAATGGGTTCGTTAAAGCCATATATTTATACTAATCATGTGATCATTGTTCAATGGCTATAAAAGTAACGTTCAAAAATCTTAACATAAAACCAAAGAAGTTGACATCTTATAAAAACATTTTTCATAAGGAGACATTTAACTGGATCAAGAGGGATTTTCCATTAATGAAACTTTGGGTCGTTACTGGAAGAAGGACAAGAGAAACTAAAAATACTGTGAAAACCGAATGAATACTCACCTTGTGCCATGTTAAGAATTCCAGACATCCAAAAGTCTCTCCAGTGCACCTGTGAATGTCAATGGAAAAGAAAACTGCAAGAAATCACATCATCACAGCACAAAAATGGACAAAAGATATATATAGAAGAAAACTCAAATTTCCCAGTCACGGGGTAGCCTCAGGGGAGGCACTATCTAGTACATGTGAGGTGAAATAATCATAATTAGTAATGGGTGGAATAGAGCCCTTGACCTTTGGTAGTGATGTCACTGAAGGGGTGTTCGTGACGATGATCTCTATAAGAGGAGACAGGTTGGTACCTATAGTAAAGATTAGGATGGAGTCTGTGGCCACGGCAACCTCAGTAGTGGGGATAGTAAAAGCTGGAGGTGTGGAATGAGAAGTATCTTCTAGTAGAATGGGGATTCCCTAATTCTATAGCAGTAGCTCCACCATCCTCTAAAGGCGGTACAGGAACTGAGCAGATGTAGTCTATCACTGAAGGATAACAGCCTACTGATGCTCCAGACGAGCCAGAAGGTGGTCTATCTCGGCTAGGCGGATGGTGATGGGGGGGTCAACTGAGGGCGCCGAAGGTTATGGGGAAGGGGAAGGTCCAAGAGGGGGAATGGGAAAGGAAGTAGGGAAGGGTGAGGAAATGGGAAGTGTGGGGAAAGAGGTATAGGGGTAGCCTCGGGGATAGGAGGGTCAGTAGGGGGTAGTGGTGGGGCATGGTCAAGGACGTAAGTTCTCCCTGCTTCTGGACCAATCCCATATGAATAAACATGATAAATTCCATCTGCTGGGGGGAACCTAATCGGTCATGGGGAAGGGAAGGCTCAAAAATGCCGAGGTGGTGGGCAAGACGGGTGTCGTAGAACCCACCATTCAGGTTTCCCTGACGGCCGGTGAACATGGCATAGAAGTAAGAGGCGATAAGGTAGAGGAGGTCTAGGTAGTCCTGCTAGATGGCACAGGTGAGGAGCTCCATGTCACAGTCGATCACTACTCCCATATCTTTGTGGCGGGGAAACAAGACAGTGCTAAAGCATCGGTGGGTGAAATGAATTATATGGTCAATGATGAGGGTACTCTTCTGGGAAGTGGGGGTGTAGGGGTGGTCAACTGCCTAGCCGAAATCGGACCACCGAGACTATGTCGCTAGGTGTCACTTGGCACTCAGGCCTTTCGAACTCAAAGGACACAGTGAACTCCAAAAATAAATCTCTGAAAAAAGGAGTGCTGACCTAGAAGATCGTGAGTAATGGTGTGCACCCGAGGAGATCCTCCAACTCCCCCAAAATACCTAGCTTTTATGGCACACTGCTGTCAAGATACCGACTGCTCAAACAGATCGTGCGGTGAGAGAAGTGCCTGGATGTGGTCGTTTTCCAGGTCGGTGACTGGAAACACTAGGCAAGGATAGGAGGCACCTGTAGGGTCCGACCTAGGTGGGGCAACAGCAAGGATTGGCTCTGGTGGCGGAGCGGTCTCAAGAGGCAATGGTTCGCTGGATGGGGCGGCCAGTGAAGGATCAGCCACTACAAAAGATGGCTCATGAGGTGTGGTAGATGGTGCTGAATAAAGGGTGGTGCTCAAAGGCTCTTTGTGGGGTAGTGGAGGTGTGGTACTAGTACCAGCCTCTGCAGGGGCAGTGAGTGGTGGAATGATGTCCAACAGAGGAGGTAGGTACTCCAGGAAGCCCGAGGCTGGTGTCATCGTGGGCTAGAGTCATATCCGGTGAAAATTGGGCCTCTCTCTATCAGAAGCATAGGCAGGACGCTTCCCATAGGCATGGTCTTTGTCTGCCATAAACTGGAAAAGAAAGGAAAACAAAATAAAAGAAAGAGAAAATAAAAAGAGAATAAAATGTGAGAAAACCAAAAAAGTAGAATCAAGCAATGTGTATATCCGGAGTACACAACATGTAATGTAAGTAGGTTATCAACCCGTGTTCTCTAGATAGACACACCGAGTTGGCATCTCATTGGCCAGGCAAGGATACACGATGTGTACCGAACATACACGCCATGTATTGAAAAATGGGGTCCTTGTCATGTGGTTCAAAGACACGACCAATATCTGAGTATATCCAAAAATTAAGTACACGCCATGTAAAGGTATGACACAACGTGTGTAAGAACATAGTGCATATGGCCATATAGAGTGAGGGACATGGGTTGGCCCATAGAAATGGGATACACGGCGTGTGCTGAATATACACGTCGTGTATGTAAGCATAGTTTGCGTGGCCATGTAAATGAGGTACCCGGGCATGACTCGTGGATGGTACACAATGTGTACCAAATAGACACACTGTGTAATTTAATATTTCAAATTGTCCAGTGCATATCCATGTATGAAATTACATAGCATGTGTTCTTCATTTTGTTCCCGTGTACTGCCGGAAGACAAACTAGCGGCTGATCCACAAATCACCCTAAACGCTATAAAAACTAGGAAATAAGGAATGTAGAACGGCGTACCTAAAGTGAGGATCACAATGGAGAATAAATAGGATAAAAAAACAAACGAAAATGGTGGATTTTAGGAGGGGAGACTGTTCGGCTTCTAGGAGATGAAAACGATAGGGGGGTCCGCGTGACACGACATGTGGCCATGTAGGGTTTCTGACTTTTATAGCGAGAGTACACACCGTGTACTCTAGAAGACGCTCTGTGTAGTAATTTTTTTTACAGGTATATAATATAATTATTATAGTAAACTATATAATAATTAATATTAATAATTAAAATAAAATAAATATATACTTATATAAATAATTTAAAAAAACTATAAACGTCATGTATCGAGGCGTACATTCCATGTATTCTTAAATTGGAAAAGAGAAGTACAACCTTTGGTTCGGTGCTTGGGGTGAGGTTCGAACCGACGATCAGCCGATCCAAATGCAAGCCCTCAATCGCTAGAGAAAAGGTTATAATACTGCTCATTTTTATGAATTATATATATTTAATGTACAGGTCCAATATTACATGGGATGAAGTAAAGGAACGACGTGTGGTTTTTAATTAGAATAAAATGGATGAAGTAGGGAGATTAGCTGAGTTCGAACCAGGGTGTTTTGGATCCAGGGCTGAGACTCTGCCAATCTTCCAACTTCACCCACATGTATTCCTTTATTTTGAAAATATTTTCAGTTATTAATGAAAACATGGATCACACGACGTAAATTGAAATATATGTTGTGTGTTTTTATTAAAAGGACAAATTATGAGAATGAGACAGTTGTCAGGATTCGAACTCGGGTCTTTTGGAACCAGGTTATGACCCTGGCCAACTGGTCCATCCCCATCATGGGGTTTCTTGTATTTAAACACACACACACACACACACACACACACACACATATATATATATAATGAAAAATACCACACACACAGTGTAAGTAAACACGAGTATAAAAAGGTTGAACCCCGTGCCGAAGGTAGGTATGGTGGGATTCGAACAGGTGGTGGCCCATATAAACTCCAGTGACCTTACCATCAGCATCAGTATCATACCTGTTTATTATTTAGTTAATCTATATATTTATAATATTAAGAATATAAACTAAAAGTACTCAGTACATGTCATGTATATAGGTGGTACATTCTGTGTAACCTATGGGTTGCCTCCTAGGAAGTGCCTTTGTTTTAGGTCGTTGGATCGACCAACTTACCTCTGCTTACCTAAGATACATAGTAGAGAGCGTTCCCACCATGTCTTCTATGTGATGGTAAGTCTTTAGCCGATGTACGTTCACCTTGAATGGTTAACCATCTTCCCCAACAATTTCCACCACTCCATGGTGGAATACTCGTATGACTCGGAATGGTCCCAACCATCTTGACTTTAGCTTTCTTGGGAATAATCAAAGATGGGAGTTAAAAAGAAGTACCTAATCACTGGGTTGAAAATATTTTCATGAAATCATCCGATCATGGATTTATCTCATCTTCTCTTTGTACAACTTGGTGTTCTCATACACCTCCCATTGGATTTCATCAAGTTCTGATAGTTGGAACTTACGCTTCTCTTCAGTTGCCTTCAGATCAAAATTCAGGGCCTTGATGTCCTAGTAAGCTTTGTGCTCCAACTCTACTAGTAGATGGCATGGATTTCCATAGATGAGGTTGAACAGAGATATCCCCAGTGGCATCTTGAAGGTGGTATGATATTCCCACAAATCATCATCTAGCTTCTTTGACCAGTCTTTCCTTAATGTGTTTACCATTTTCTCCAGAATATTTTTGAGATCACAGTTGTATAGCTCCACTTTTCCACTAGACTAGGGATGATATGGAGTCTTCATATGATGCTTCAATCCATACTTTGACAGTACTCCTTTCATAAATGTGTTGTCGAAGTGGGTCCCTCTTTCACTAATAAGAACACAGGGAATGCCGAACCTGCTAAAAATTTGTTTCTTTAAAAAGGCTATGACTACCTTGGCCATGTCGTGTGTTGTAGTAGCATCTTTTACCCACTTAGAGATGTAGTCAATGAAGACCATGATGTAAGTGTTCCTGAACAATGGGGGAAATGGCCCCATGAAGTCTATGCCCTAGACGTCAAAGATCTCAACCTCCAGGTCGGGGTGTTATGGAATCTCAGCTTTGCATCCCACATTACCTATTCTTTGACATCAATCGTAATGGGAAACAAAGGCTCGGGCATCTCTATGCATGGTGGGTCAGAAAAACCTAGACTACAGGATCTTTTCTATAGTATTATTTGGTCCATGATGTCCCCCAACTAGCAAGGCATGACATAAATCTAGGAATCCATGAACATCAGTTTCTAAGATGAAACGTCAGATCACCCCATCCCCACAGGATTGGAACAGTAGAGGATCTTCCCATAAGTACCTCTTGACATCAAATATAAACCTCTTCCTCTAATGTAAGGAGAGTTTGGGGTGGATGGAACCTATAACCATATAATTATCAATATCAACATACTAGGTCCGAGGTGATTTTTCCACTGAAAAAGGTGATCATCAGGTAAATTCTCCTTGATCTCTCAATCTTTCTCCTTATCTAATTTCAGAAACTCTAGGTATGAGAGATGATCAACAACAATTTTCTCAATCCCCTTCTTGTCTCAGATCTTCAGGTCAAATTATTGTAGGAGGAGTACCCATCAGATTAGTCATGGCTTCACATATTTCTTGTTCAGTAGGTACTTGAGTGATTGATGGTTAGTATAAACAATAACTTTAGATAGCACTAAGTAAGAATGTAACCTATCAAACACGAACACCACTGCCAACATCTCCTTTTCTGTGGTAGTGTTGTTCATCTATGTCTCATTGAGCATCTTGCTCACATAATAGATGGGGTGGAAAATTTGGTCAAGCCACTGGACTAGGACTGCTCCCACTGCGTAGTCACTGGAATTGCACATCAATTCAAATTGCTTCTCCTAGTTGTTAACAATCATCACTGGTGCTTCCACTAGGTGCTGCTTCAGGTGCTCAAAATCTATGGTGCATGCCTCATAGAACTCACAAACGACATCCTTGGTCAGAAGGTTGGTGAGGGGATGAGCTATCTTTGAGAAGTCATGGAAAAACCACCTGTAGAAACCTGCATGTCCCAGGAATTTGCGTTTGGTTCCAACGGAAGTCAGAATAGGAAGTTGTGAAATGAATTCTATCTTTTCCGGGTCCACCTCTATCCCCTTTTCTAAGATTCTGTAGCCAAGGATGATACCACTCTACACCATGAAATGACACTTTTCCTAGTTCAAAACTAGGTTGGTGTTCTCACATCTTTCTAGTACCATCTCCAGGTGCCGCAAGAAGGTGGTGAATGATTTTCTGTAAACGGAAAAATCATCCATAAAAATCAACAGGATCTGTTCTTCCATAAGATAGCCTACATGCATCGCTAGAAGGTGGAGGGAGCATTTAAAATTCTAAAGGACATCCTTCGGTAAGAAAACATACCATAGAGGTAAGTAAATGTGATCCTCTCTTGATCCTCTAGGGAAATGTAAATCTGATTGTAGCCGAAATAGCCATCAAGGAAGCAGTAAAACTTGTGCCCCGCTAGTATCTCTAGCATATGATCTATGAATGGTAGGGGGAATGATCCTTCCTTGTGGCGTCATTCACATTTCTGTAGTCCACACAGACTCTCCAGCCCGTGACAGTGCATGTGGGGATAAACTCGTTCTTGTTATTTGAAATCACAGTGATACCCCCTTTGGGTACCACTTTCAGGGGACTCACCCATAGACTATCTGAGATGGGGTATATGATGCCTGCATCTAGCAACTTTATTACCTCTTTCTTCACAACTTCCTTCATGGGGGGGGGGGGTTCATGCGTCACTGTGGTTTCCGATATGGCTTCACTCCTTATTTGAGAAGCACCTTGTGAGTGAAAATTATAGGGTTGGTTCACTTAAAGTTGGAAACTATTCACCCAATAGTCTTCTTCTGCCACTTCAAAACCTGCAGAAGTGCATCCTTCTACTCCTGTGATAGTGCTTCACTAAGTATGATGGGCAATTTATGATGGTATCCCAAGTACCCGTACTTCAAAGAATATGAGAGAGGCTTCAGTTCCAGTATAGGTGCCTTTAGAATCAAAGGTAAAAGTGGTTATACCTCTTCCCACTCCAGAATGTTAGGAATAATAGCACTCTACCTGTAGTGGCCACCCTGGCCTTCAAGGAATTGTAGGTCCTCTGGTGTTTCATTAACTATAATGTCTAGAAAAACCAAGCCATCTGAGGTGGAAGAATATACTAGATATTTTAATTTTCTACTCAAGTGATCATCCACAATGGTCATTGCATAAAAAACCTCATACTCTAGTAATGATGATTTCTTGATGGATTTGAGGACATTGTAGTAGACTTTTTCATCTCCTACTCTGATAATCATCTCCCCCTAGTGTACGTCGATCAATACCTTCCCAGTGGACAAAAAAGGCCTTCCCAGAATGAGAGGTGCATCCTGGTATTTCTCCATGTTGAGGATAATGAAATCTGTGGGGAGGATTAGCTTTCCCACCTTCACCAGCACATCCTCTATTAGCCCCCTCAGATATTTAATGGATTGGTCAGTAAGATAAATGTCTACTCAGGTATTCTTTAGGTTGTTGAGCCCTAGCTTCTTAAAAACTCTGAAAGGCATGAGGTTGACGCTGGCCCCTAAGTCATAGAAGGCCTTCCCAAACTCACATGGTCTAATAGTGCATGAGATAGTGAAGCTACCTGGATCCTATACCTTGGGAGGAATCAAATGTTGTATGACTACTAAGCACTCCTTGGTGAGTGCAATGATGCCCAGATCCTCCATCTTCCTTTTGTTGGAGAGGATATCCTTCATGAATTTCGCATATGTGGGCATCTGTTTCAGTGCCTCTACAAATGGAATATTGATGTGAAAATTTCGAAACACTTCCATGAACTTTCCAAACTGGTGGTCCAACTTTCTCTGCTTTATCCTCTCTGAAAAGGGTAAGGCAAGCTCGAAGGGTTTGACAACCTCCTTTCCTTTACACTGTGGGGCCTCTATTGGCGGGGCTTTGGATGAGGAGGGGTCTGTAACTTGGACTTCTTTATCAGTAGGGGGTGTAGGTGCACCTAGCTGTGCTGGTTCCTTCTATTGTAGCTTCTTTCCACTTCACAGTGTGACGACATGTGCCTCCTCCCTCAGGTTCTTCTCAGTGTTACTCAGTAGTGTACCAGGCTACCTCCCTGAGAGTTAGTTTGATAGCTAGAAGATTTGGTTCTACAAGATTCAAATGGAAGCCTCTTGATTCTGGAATCTGGTCTCAATAGTAGATATAAACTTTTTTATGAGATCATTTTACCTTGAGGTGTTCTCCTGCTGAGGTGGTTGTGCGGCTGGTGGAGGCAGTGGCTACCGCGACTGTTGCGGGTGAGGGTTTTGATACCATTATTGTTGGTAATAGCCCTGCTAAGGCTGTTGTTTCCTTGGGTTCTGACTCTGATAATGGGGCTAACTGTAGCCGAGCGGTCGCTGGGGTGGAGGATTCTATTGCTGTGGGCCCCAGCCTGTGTTCTGGTGTTCACGCCATGTCGGGTTCTGGTAATGTTGGTACTGGTTTGACCCTCAGTTTTGAGAAAAATAGCTCACCTCACTTGTCAATGGGATGAATGTAGGTTCCAAGCATTCTCCCATGATGTGGTTTTCACTACATTTGCTGTACGCCAGATGGTTTGTTATATGTACTTGGGATGCGCTCTTTAGATTCAGTTCATTGATCTTTTTGGACACAATGTCCAACTAGGCAGTAAGCATAGTTGTGGCATCAATATTGTGCATACCTTGTTTTTGTGTGCCCCTCTTAGAATTCCACTAGAATCTATTGGTAGAAATGTCTTCCAGTAGATGAAAAAGCTCTTCGGGGGACTTCTTAATAACTATACCTCCAACAATAGCAACCACCATGGACTTTGTGTTCGTTGTCAGCCCTCCGTAGAAGGTCTGGACCTGCATCCAGAGTGGGAGTCTGTGGTGTAGTCATTTGTGCATCATCTCCTTGAAATGATCCCATGACTCGTACAATGACTCTAAGTAATGATGCTTGAAGTTGTGTATTTAGTTCCGCAAGGTCACCATCTTCAAAGGTGGGAAATATTTTGACAGGAATGCCTAGGCTAGCTCCTCCCAGTGAGGATAGATCACCACGAAAAACCTTTTATCCAGTCCTTTGCCTTATCCTATAGGGAGAAGGGGAAAAGGTGAAGAAGAATGGAGTCCTTGAACAATCCATGGCAGCAGAAATTGTCGTAAATCTCCAGAAAATTGGAGAGATGGTCATTTTGGTCCTCACTGGGTAGGCCACCGAACTGAACTGTGTTTTGGATCAACTGCATGATAACAATATTGATCTCGAAATACTGGGCCTACACTGGAAGATGAACGATTCCCATGTTATCTTGGTGAATAGATGGAAAGCCGTACTCCATGAGAGTACGACGTGGAGGTGGCTGCTGAGGGAGTGAAGGTGTCATGTATTACTGCTCCTGAGGGGCAAAGTATGGCCAGTGAAAGATCTGCTGTGGCAGTTGGGGCTGGCTGTACTCCGTAAGGGATTGTTGTGGTGGCCTCTAGTAGTCCCTCAAAAAGAACTCCATGAAGCCTCCTTGTGGGGCCTACTCTGATATACCTATAGCGGGAGGCTACTGGTCCTGGTACGGGTGCCCCATTACAGCTTCAGTGGTAGGCTCTCCCTCCTTCTTGTTTTCCATGGGTGGTGAGTTTTGGTTGTGCTCTTCCACTAGTGCATGTTGATGTCTCAACAATGTCCGTTCGATTTCTGAGTTAATCAGAAGAATTTACGATGACTCGGTGCTTCTAGACCATGTGGGGTGTCTTCTCATGAACTTGTGATCCTACACATGCACAAAACAAAACCCATGTGTAAAAGGGAAAAAGAAATATAAAAATAAATGAGATTAGAAAATAGATTTTTGGAAATTTTAAATTTTAAATTTCACCAAATTAATTAAAATGTAATTAAATTGAACACTCAAACCGAAGTTCCCCGACAACGATGCCAAAATTTAGTCTTTCGTTTCACCGATGGTAGGTTTCTAGTGTCACAAATTGATATTACCCACTCTTAAGCTAGTATAGAGTAAGTGCGGGGTCGATCCACAAGGAAATGGTGAGTGCGTGAATTCGATTACATTTGTAATTAACTTAGTGAAAGATTCTGAATTTAGAGTGGGATTTTTGTTTTTGATTATGACACCTGTTTTGATTACTAAAGTAAAAATTAAAGTTTAAAAGTAAAGAAAACAAAAGTGGTTTTTAATGTGGTTGATAAAAAAATGAGTGTGTTGGGGTTATGGTGATTATGGAGGTTATACAAACTTCTTATTAGGTTGTGTTGTTCATGATAACCCAACACTCCGGGTTTCATTTGTGACAAGGTTCCCTTGATCCGGTAAACTCTATCTAGAATTGAATAAATTGACTCATTGGTCTGGTAGTCAATGTTTCACAATTCTTTATTTAGATCAGTCCATTTTTGAGTTGATAAATACTTCCAATGATTATGAATGTATTTACCGTTATTCTTATTTTGAGTCCCTAAAAATTATGCCCTTGGTATGGCTCAGAAATTTTAGTGATAAATAGAAATTATTGAAGAAGAATAAGAAAAATTAAATAGAAAAAACACAAACATAAAAATTAATCCAAATTAAAACACTCGTTCATCACCCACATCCCTAACACATGGGGTGTTTAGTTTCACATGGAATAAAATATAACAACAAAACTCTCGATACCTGATGTGGTCATCGTAGAAACTTCGAGGTTCTTTTGTTAGAATGGTGTATTGGCGGAGTAACAGAGTAACGATAACACAACAACAGAACCTACCTCCTTCGAGTATTGAACAATGACTCCAAAAACCAGAGGCCAAGACCTCTATTTATAGAAAACAAAAGTACACAGCGTGTATTGAAAGTACACGCCATGTAGTTTCGTCAACATGTTTTTTTCACAATTTTTCTCCGGTAGGTGGACAACTGTGCCGCCCTTAACTTTTGCAGTGTCGATGTTCGATTGGTGAAGGATACATGGAATGTGGTGCTACCTCACACGGCATGTAGTCTCTGGAAAACTACACCAACCACATCTAGAAGCTTATACATGGCATGTAGGTATGAACCACATGACGTGTTGTCTCTGTTCTGGCGATTTGGGTGTGTACTCATCCGACCGATCCATATATGAGTCTAAATGTACACGACATGTAGTTATGTACATGTCGTATAGTTGGTAATTTTTCTCAGAGTTCTCCCGATTTGTGTATTTTTCCAGAAACCACCTGAACAACTATGCCGCCCTTAACTCCTATGACGTCGATGGTCGGTTGGTGAATGATACACAACATGTGGCACCACCTCACACAGCTTGTAGTCTCTAGAAAACACCTCCAACCACATCTAGAAGCCTATAAACAACATGTATGTTTGACCCACACAATGTGTTGTCTCTGTTCTGGCGACTTGGGCATGTACTTGTCCGACTGATCCATGTCTGAGTCTGAATGTACTTGATGTGTAGTTATGTACACACCGTGTAGTTGGGATTTTTGCTCAGAGTTCTCCCGATTTTTTCATTTGGCCAGAAAACACCTGAAAATAAATAATATCACAAAAATCAAAGTATTTTTCCATTAAGAATTAGGTATTTTTTGAAAACATGTTCTTATTTTCAATAATATATGTGGAAATGTATACTCAAATAGGGTGTATCAGCTATGCTCCATAGCTCTTGATTTAAGTCTCATGTTTTCCCAGTCTATATTCCATGTTATATGTTTGATCACATGGAGTTATTTGTTCTCTTATATTGACATATGAACCATTTTTATGATTCCATGTTCTTTAATTATGATATTTCTCTCTTTATTATGTTTTCTCATATTCTTATGATCTTACCCTAGGTAAAATGTTGATATATATATATATATATAAACTTATTAATCATTTGATCTCAAACCTTTATTGTATTTCCATTTCCTAAGGAATGATCATGAGTTTAAGTTGGGAGATGGTTATAATAAGACCTAATAAATGAAATTATAGGGAAACTTTCTCAATAATTGTTAAATAAGAAGATTATATAGCTAGTCTCCAAATATACTAAACTTATCGATTCTTAGGATTTTGAATTTATTTTGTAATGTAATGATTTTAAATATATAAATGTTAAAGAACAACAACATGTTTACTCAGTTCACCTTATTTGGCATCAAAGTAAGGTTTGGTTATTTTTGGAAATTACTTTAGTTACCTTTGGTGTTAGGGTTAGAGAACCTTAATGAAAAACCCAGATATGAGTCTAAGTATTGGATAATATCCTACAATATTGGTAAAGCATTGAGTATGTGGTTTTTATATTAATATATCTATGTCAATACATTACAAGTGGATACAGTCTCAAGAAAAATGTACCTTGAGGTAGTAACCTTGAAAAGGGTGTGTTGAGTGTTAAACCAATTGTCACCTGGTATACGATAATGAGGACTAACTGCACACAAATTCTGAAACTCCTGGGGGATATGATATGATTGATAATATTCTCTTCACAAACCTCTATAAAGGATTTATTTCTAAATTACTTTTAGGTATTTGGTTCAAAAGTATAAGATAACACAACTTAAGGTAACCTAGGATTTATATAGGTTAAAACAATTTAATTACAAGTGGTTATTAATTATGATAAACCACCTATGATGCTAAATTTTTGTCACTCATGTTAACAACTTTTGGTTTTAGAGATGGTTGAAACCATAAGGAACCAAATTAACAATGAGTGTGAAGGAAAATGTGATGATTTCCCCAATGAAAAACCAAATAGAACAGTGGATGGGGTACAAAAACTCATGGAAATACTCATAAAATTGTCAATGTATCTGAATAATAACATAGAACATGTTGACCTCTAAAACAGACTAAGGAGGGAGTATCTTGAGTCTTTCATGATACACCATTCACCCTATTTCAGAAGCTATTTTAATTCACTTATTATTGAGAAATGGATCAATGAAATGGAAAATATATTTTCCATTATATAGTTATTAGAATATGAGAAGGGTTTTCTGGGTTTTTATTGGTTGGAAGGTGAGGTTGAACAATGGGGGACTTTAATTAAGACTACAATGAAGAATGATTAAGTAGACTATATGATATGGGAAGAGTTAAAGAAGGTGTTATTCACCAAAAGTTTTCCTCAAAATCTTCACATAGAGATAGAGAGGGAATTCTTATAGTTTAGACAAAAGGATGATGAATTAATTATCACTTACAAAGTGAACTTCACAATACTTAAGAAATATACCTCCAAATTTTTTATAGATACTGAGAGTAAAATATAATGATTATTATGTGGAATTAAAACAAGAATTTGAAGGAAAATATCTAAAATAGACTTTGGTATCTATGAAGAGATTAACTTATGTGTACTTAAGGTGGATATGAAACCTGGAGACTCTCATTACTCTAATGAAAATTAATGAAAGATGGAGTTTTAGGGGAACTCGAATGAATGATCTTAGGAAGGAAAGAAAATTCAACTCCATTAATTCCAGAAATGTGGGATAAAACACCCAAGAAATTTATTAAGAGGGACAAAAATATTTTTTAAATGTGGTAGAGCTAGAAATCAAGCTCATAAATGACGAAAGGATGAAAAAAATTCCAATTAAAGAGAATAAGTTTCCCATTAATTCTCTTCCCACTCTTAAATGGTTTAAATTCAAGAAGTTTGTGCATTTTAAGAATCAATTACCTAAACCTAGTGATAAGGAAGAGAATAATCTCCACTAACCTCCCAAAATGAGGGAGCCAGGAAGAGAATACATAATCACTATTATCAAGGTGGATCATAATAATTAAGTGACGTGATATAAAATTATTCTCTATTCGAGATATTTGAATGAATTATTTGATTCGTGTTCTTGGAATTATTATATATCATATAAGTTTGATAATAATATTGAATCATCAACTCAATCATTAGATATTGAACCATTATTTAAAACACCTGGTCACATGATGATCATTTATAAGATATATAAATCACCTCTGATCAAAATTTTCAGGAAGATATATCCTTCAGATCTAATTAGTCTCTCCTTAATTTAATTTTACATAGTATTAGGTATATATTAACTATCCATACATAGATCCCAAATCAATTTTTAGGGAAAAGAGATCTCATATCCTGAATCATTCTATTATTAAGTATCAACATAGGGATAATCCTGGGATTCCCTTGGAATAAAATTCTATAATATGGGTCCTGATACCCAACAATGAGAGATTTATTTATCAAATTATTAGGAATGAAGTCCGAATTAATTAAATGCCTAGTTTATGGGAATATACTAATGTATTTTCTAATGAACTACCTTGTATTCCCCCAGAGCATGAGGTTGATTTTTCAATTGGACTCATACCTAGATATATTACAATCTTAAAAAGTATGTATATAATCCCCCCATTTAATTAGAGTAATTAATGAAGAAACTAAAGGATAACTTATAAAAGGTTTTTATCCATCATAGTGCTTCACCATGGGGATCACCAACCCTCTTTGTCAAGTAAAAAGATAGATTAGTGAATCTTTTCAATTGATATTATGATCTTAACAAGTTCAAAATTAGTAATAAATATCATTTAATCCATATTAAAGACCCGTTAGATCAAATAAAAGGATTCCGTTACTTCTTTAATATTGATATTTGATCTAGATATCGTCATTTAAGGGTTAAAAGGAAGATTATTTCCAAAAATAGATTTCTAAATGATATATGGACACTATGAATTTATAATGATACCATTAAGACTAAATAATTATCTTTCTATCTTCATGGATATAATGAATAGAGTATTTAAATACTAACCTGATCAATTTTTAGTTGTATTTATAGAAAATATTCTTATATACTCAGAGAGAAAGGAAGAGCATGAAGATCATTTTTAGATGGTGTTAAAGACCATGTGAAAGGAGAAAATATATTCCAAATTTAGTAAGTGTGAATTCTATATATAAAAAGTATCATTCTTGGATCATATAATCATAAGAAAGAGAATATATATAGATCTACCAAAGATAGAGGTTATCAAACAATGGCCCAAATCAACCACTGTAATTGAGATCTATAGTTTTCTTGGATTATCAGGATATTATAGATGCTTTGAGAAAAATTTCTCATTGATATCAAATCAACTAACCATGTCAACATAAAAGTATGTAAATTTATTTTTTAAAGAGGAATGTGAATAAATTCTCAAGAAACTAAAAAGGAGGTTGGTCACCACTCCTATACTTATATTACCCTACAACATGGAAGGGTTTTTATTATATAGTGATGCTTCAAAAAGGTCTTAGGATGAATCATGATGTAAAATGATAAGTTAATTGATTATAGCTCCTGCTCATTAAATATTCATAAGAAAAATTACCCAACACATGATTTTTAGCTAGAAGTAGTGATATTTTCATTAAAAATTTGGATTTATTACCTCTAAATAAAAAATTGTGATATATATAATGATAAAAAGAGATTAAAATATATATTCATGTCATATGAGTTTAATATTCACCAAAGGATATGGTTATAATTGATAAAATATTATGACATATCAATACATTACCACCCTGGGAAGGAAAATAAAGTGGATGATTCTCTAAGAAGAAAATATTATTCTACCATATCCATGAATAGGATTGATAAAACCCCATATTCATGGATTTTAAATGGATGACTCTTGAATTAATAAGGGAAGGTGATAAATCCTATATTTCCTAAATGGTTTCCCAACCATCCACTCACATAAAGATCAATGAATCCCAAAAAGATGATGTAGAGCTAAAAAATAAGGTAGTGAATATTCTGGAGTTCAACTATGATAAAGATGAATTTATAAGGTATGTAACCTAGATATGTTTTTGATAAAATCTGGAATTGAAGAAGAAACTTTAGGATGGTGAATATAAATCATCCTTCTCTACTCATCTAGGAAGTTGGAAGATGTATAAAGTCATAAAATAAATCTTTTGGTGGGATAACATGAAGAGGGAAATTATAGAATATGTATCTTGATTCTTGGTATACTAGTAAGTTAAGGCTAAATGATAAAATCCTAAGAGTATGTTTCAACTGTTACCCATACCATTATGGAAATGGAAAAACATCACCTCGGATTTCATCACAGGGCTCCATAAAATGTCTAAACGCCATAATGATATTTGAGTTATAGTTGATCATATTATGAATTCAGTGTATTTTATTTCCATAAAATAATATTTTTCCCTTGATATACTCACTAAGATATACATAAGAGAAGTGGTGAGACTACATAGAATACCACTATAAATTATATCTGATTGAGATATGATATTTACCTTGAGATTCCTGATAAGTATTCAAAATCATTAGAGATAGAGCTGAGTTTTATTAGTACTTATCATCCTTGGATGGATGGTCTGTTTGAAAGGACCATTAAAAATTTAGATAATATATTGAGATTTTATTCAATGGATTTCCAAGTATATTGGGATCATCACGTTCACCTGATAGAGTTATAATGTAAAAATAGTTAACATTCTATCATTCAGATGAAAATATATGAGGCTCCTTATGGGAATAAATTTAGGACTCCAACATGCTTGGATGAAGTTGGAGAGAGGAATTTGATAGATCCTGACCCTATCCAATATATGGTATAAAATTTTTAAACCATTCAGTGGTACATTAAAGTGGTATAAATTCAAATTAATATTTATGTATATAACCATCGATGAGATTTAGAGTTTGATGTTGATGACAAGGTTCTATTTTATATATATCATTGGAAGGGTATTATGAGATTTGGGAAGAAATGAAAGTTGATCCCTAATTACATTTGTTTATTCAAGATCCTTGATTGTGTTAGGGAAGTATATTATTGCTTAAAATACCTCTAGACCTCTCCCAAGTGAATTATGTGTTCCATGTATCACTTTTTAGGAAATACATACTAGACCCATTATATAAAATTAACTCAAAATCCATGAAACTTTAATGTAATATCTCATAAGAGGGATAATCAGTGGAAGTTCTGGATCAAAGAGATAAGGTGTTATAGAGCAAGAAAACTAATTTGGTCAAAGTTCTATGAAGAAATCATAGTTTGATGAAGATACATGGGAACTTGATGATATAACGAGACAAAAGTTCCCATAATTTTTTAACTATAAAATAAAATTTCAAGGATGAAATTATTTTTATGGGTGGGGGGTAGAATGTAATAACCTATGATTTTTAGTAAAAAAATTTCATTAATTAAATACTATGTGAGTAGCTTGTCTTTAATGCATCATTAAACTAAAATAAAAACTATGTTACATTAATAAAAATTATTAAAAATTATAATTATATTATAATTATAAAATTGGTAGGTATTAATATAAGTAACAACTTTATAAAACTATATAAAAAGGTTTAACAATAAAAAGGTCATTTTATGCTTAGAATATACTTGTTTCTTAAAACAATTATGCATAATTATATTAAAATTGTTTTTAATCAATTTTAGAAATTGAATCATATAAAATTATTTTAATTTTTTTAATAATTATCTTTAAAATAAGGCAATGTGTTCAATTTCATTTTTAGGAATAAAATTACCTAGGTAATTATTAGTTTCCATGATAAAACAATTATTTTTCAAAGAATAAAACTTTTATAAATATTTTTTTAATTAAATGGATATATTAAAGTTAAGAATATAATATAATTTTTAATCATATATAAAAATAAATTAACACTCATTTAATTGTTAATCAATGTTAAATAATATAAAATTCACCTAATGATTAAACTAACTTTTGAAAAAACATTTTTTCAACACATTATATGTTTTAATTTGAAATTTTATTTTATCATATTTATAAATTTAATTAGATTAAATAGAGTCCAAATTCATATTCATCATGTATAAATTTGAAAATAAGGGTCATATTATATTTTTAGCGATAAAATAACAACCATGATTAATATTTCATAAAGATTAACAAGTGTCAAAATGGGTAATATGATTTGTCTTTAATTTTAAAAAATCAATTTGATATTAGAGATTTTAGAATAAATTTGTTGGGTTGGAAAGTCATACCTATATTTCTTTGAAAAATTTTCCCACCTAACCCACCGAACTCTCATGCAATTCCATTCTTACCCCTTACCTAACATTCTTTTTCAAAGATTTGTCCCTAATTTTCACCTATAAAAGGATCTCACTTCTAACCTTTTCAAATCCACACCCCCTTGTTAGAAATTATCATGAAAATATAACCAATTTACTTTTTTTATATCCCATATACACGTTTGTAACCCTATATCCTCAACAAAGTACCTCAATTACTTTATTTCTAAAGTATACTTCAGGAGAAGATCCAGTTTCTCAATATAAGCATTACCCACCATTTAACTTCCATTCTTTATCCTTATCATCCACCCCCTATAAAAAAATTATAACTATATGTATATAATTACATTATTATAAATAATATAATTAAATTTAATTAAATTTATGGTATAACTATTATCTATTCCCCTCCTACTCAATGGAAAAAATGAAAATGTTCCTCATGTCAATGTGCGGACTACCTCCTCCATGAACAAAAAATGTGTTTTTTCATCACCACATTTCAGGTTTGGATCTATAAGTGATTTTGGTGAATATATATTTTATTTATTTAATGTTTTATATTCTTTAAATATAAAATTTTCATTCTATCAGTAATGTTATCTGTTGGACTCATCATGTGTTAATCATGTTTTAATGCTCACAAATCTTATTACTTTTAATTAATCTCGATCTTCATTTCACATCTTGCTAATGATCTTCAATCTCTATAATAACTACTCATCATGTTTTAATGATAACAAATCTTATGGATGTTAATTACTCTCTTTATTATTTACAAGTCTCATGCATGATCAAAAATCTCACATATATTATCAAGCCTTTATGTTTATGATTCAAGTTCTCTTACTCTCTAATGGTTAAACTTAATCCATATTCTGCATATTACTGTTTAAGTCTAAATACAGATATTTGTCTAAGTATGGACTCACCGTGAAGGACTCACCGTGACCCAGACACCGTGAAGGACTCACCGTGACCCAAACACCGTGAAGCTCACACCGTGAAGCTCACACCGTGAAGCTCATACCATGAAGCTCACACCATGAAGCTCATACCATGAAGCTCATACCGTGGAGCTCATACCATGAAGCTCATACCGTGAACCTCATACCGTGAATAAGACACCGTTTACTTAATGATTGTGACACTGTTTCTTAACTTTTTGTCAATATTATTTAAATAATACTAACGGTCATATTTGATGTTTTTAATGAAATTATTGTTATTTAATGATAGTTGTTGGCATGTCAGGAAACCATATCTCGTACCTATGAAAATGGAATCATTCCTACTGCCAGAACTTGTGGAATATAATGAATATTAAGATGCAGTACACAATAACAGAATAGAAGTGAGGTGTGCAAGTGTGAATATACAATGAGAAGAACTTACATACACCCGAGAGCACTGTGCTGAACAAGAAGAACAATCCTGAGCAAGAAAGATATTTCCAGACTTTCAAAGAATTCTCTTGAATTCAATCCAACACCACTGAAGAACACACGATGAATCAATAGATCGTTTTCATTCCTGAAGAAGACAAGCTGACTACGACACTCTGTTTTTCAACAGAAAAAAACAGAGAAGGACTCAGAAGCATTCCTGCTGAATCCAACGAGTCCAGAGATACATTGATAATAACTAGAGCTTTCTAAACTCTTATCTGCTCTCTCTAAGTGATTTATTTATTAACTTTCGAGCAGTGTGGTGTACTATGTATTTATTATACACACACTATCTCCTGCACTGAACTAGAGGATATCAAAATCCTCACTCCAAATATCTTATCTCTTGTTTACCCACATCAACTGTGGAAGAGGTCCTTGTGTGTCCTGGTCTTTGTTTTGTTTCCCAAGAAGAACAGTGGTAGAGGTCCCTGCGTGGCCTGGACAGTTTCGTAAACTGTTGTTAACCCCGATCCAGGGTGTTGATCAAATTTTATATAAATTTGAGAGGACTAAGTATCGGCTTGAGACTGAACCTCTTGTTATATCTACTGTGCACCTTTAGTTTAAGTTCAAAGTTTACTACACATATCTTTTTTATTCCGCTGCTGTTACTTTGAAATAAAAAACTATTTTAAAGCTACTTTGATAGTTAAATTATCAAGTGTTTACACTTATTTTTAATCAGTAGGTTAGTTTCAAAAGTTAGTTGAATCTTGTGGTTAAATTAACTGAGACCTAATCAATCTTTGAGAAGCTAAGTGAACATTTAAAATCTGTATAAATTCACTACAGTTTAACTTGTTTTATAAATTGGGGGATTTTAAATAGACAATACTTTAACATAAATTTTTATTGGAACTCAATTCACCCCCCTCTTGAGTATCCACTTCGACCAACATTTGGTATCAAAGGCTTTGTTTTTGTTTAAGGATTTTTGAAATACTCTGTTTTTCAACTGTGATTTTAGTTGCATCTTTAAAGATCTTAAATTTCTGTTAGTTCTAAATTTTATCTCTTTAAATTATCTTTATAAAATCTAGTTATGGATAATAGACTAGAGGGTGATGCTACTAACATGTCACCTTTCTTCAATGGTACAAACTATGCTCAGTGGAAACTAAAAATGAAAATTCATTTAGAAAGAATGGGTTTTGATATCTAGACTGCTATAGAATCTCAATATAAAATTCCAAAAATTGAATGAATAACTTGGGATGAACCTACAAAGACTGCCTACAATAATAATTGTAAATATATGAATGCCCTGTACTGTGATCTAGGAGATGAATAGTTTAATAGAATTTCTACTTGAAAAACTGATTTTGAAATTTGGGATACTTTGGGTGTTTCTCATTAAGGAACAACCAATGTTAAAGAAATGCGATTGAATACTTATACTATTAAATATGATAATTTTAAAATGAATACTAATGAACCTATTTCTGATATGTATCTCAGGTTTAATGAGATAGTCAATATAATGAATTCACTCGGAAAGTCTATTCCAGCAAAGGAACAAATTATGAGAATCTTGAGATGTTTGCCAGACCGATGGAGAGGCACATCTGTTTCAATCAGAGAGTCATGTGACATTGCTGCTCTACCTATCAAAGAACTCATTGGTAATCTCATGATGTATGAGGAAGAACTCAAGGTGAATAAAGAGGAAGATGATGAACCTAAGAGAAAATCTGTGGCTTTCAAGACTACTTCTTCAAAGAGTAAGGACAAAGATAAAGCTCAAATACAAACTAACAGTTCAACTAGTGAAAATTCAGACTTTGATAGTGATGCTGAAATGGCTCAAATAGCCAGAAGGTTTAAGAAGTTTTATAGGAAGAAGAAATTTTTCAGAAAATCTAACTACAAAGGAAAGTATGACAACAAGGGACACTGGAAAAAGGACTGGAAGAAATCTGATAAAAGTGATGAAGTTGTCTTCTATGAATGCAAAAGAAAAGGACATATAAAAGAAGACTGTACAAAGCTTAAATACAAGAAGAAGTATGAGTACAAGGACAGTAAGTACAAAAAGGCTATGAATGATACCTCGAGTGCTTCTAAAGATAGCACAAGTGAATCTGAAATGTCTGATTCTAAAAGAAAACATGCCAACATGTGTTTCATGACAAAAAAATCTGAGGTAACCTTAGATACTCTTGTTTTAAATCCTTACTATTCTGGAAATGATGCAGAATCTGATTCTAATTCTGAAAACATGACTGGTGAGGAATTATTTGAATATTGTAATATGCTGGAAGAGACATGAAATGAACTTAAGGATAAATACAAATCATTAAAGAAACAGCGTGTTCTCACTACTACTATTAAAACCGAACTTACTATTGAAAAAGATAAAAATGCTCAACTATTAAAGGAGAACACTGAACTGAAAATGTCTAATGAGAAACTTAGAAAGGACTTAGAGAAATTCACAAATGGAAAAGATACACTAACTCAAATGCTAGGAAATCAAGTTGCACCAAAATACACTACTGGAATAGGCTACAAACCTGGACAGAGACAGATTACCAAGAATAGATTTATTCCTAAATATGGACAGAATACTGGTAGTTCTAGTTCTGGACATTTATATGCTTCAACTAGTTATTCACTTAGTTATAAATCTAATAGAGTTTATCTTTAAAAATATTTTGATTCTATAAATTATATGAGACCCATAAGAAAAATTTGGGTACCGAAAGCTTTGATTTCTAACCTGTTTGGACCCAAGAAGATTTGGGTACCAAAATCATTTCCTATTTAAATCTATTTTGTAGGAAACCTGCTTGAAGATTTACCACAAGAAGACATGGTATCTGGACAGTGGATGTTCAAGACATATGTCTGGGGATTACTCATGTTTCAAAATTGTAATAAAGGTTGATGGAGTTCATGTCACCTTTGGTGATAATTCTAAAAGAAAGATCACCATCCTAGGTCAAATTGGTAACACTGATTCAGTTTTAATTTCTAAAGTTTTATTTTTTGATGGACTTAAATATAATCTGTTAAGTATTTCTCAATTATGTGATGATGGTTTTAATGTCAAATTTAAAAATTATTCTTGTAATGTATTTAATTCTAAAAACGTTTTAGTCTTTTCTGCTCTAATAAATGAAAATGTTTATGCTGTTGATTTAAATTCCTTAGCTAAGCAAAATGTTACCTGTTTAAATGATTTTCATAAAGAGTCCTGGTTATGGCACAGAAGATTAGGACACTGCAATTTACACTCACTTAGAAAACTAACTAGGAAGAACTTAGTTAGAGACCTACCTACACTTGAGTTTCCAAATGACAAAGTTTGTAATCCCTTTCAAAAGGGAAAGCAATATAAGGTTTCTTTTAAATCAAAGAAAGAAGTTTCAACTTCTCAACCTCTCAAGTTGGTTCACATGGATTTTTTTGGACCATATAGAGTTTCTAGCTTAAATGGGAAGCACTATGTCTATGTCCTAGTAGATGACTTTTCTAGATATACTTGTGTATAATTCTTAGCTCACAAAAGTGAAGCTTGTTCTTACTTTGTTAAATACTCCAAATCTGTAGAAAATATTAGTGGACTTAAGATTAAAATCCTAAGAAGTGATCATGGCTGTGAGTTTGAGAATCATGAGTTTGAATCCTACTACTCACACAATGGCTATAGTCACAATTTCTCTGCCCCTAGGACACCTCAACAAAATGGTGTAGTAGAAAGGAGAAATAAAACCCTACAAGAAATTGCTAGAACTATGCTTAATGAATATGACCTGCCTATTTACTTTTGGGCTGAAGCTATCAATATAGCTTCTTATATTATTAATAGAGTCTTAATTAGACCTGTTCTTAAGAAAACCCCATATGAGTTGTGGAACAATAGAAAATCTAAAGTTAGTTACTTTAGAGTCTTTGGCTGCAAAGTCTTTGTTCTCAATACAAAAGATAATCTTGATAATTTTACTTCTAAGAGTGATGAAGGAATCTTTTTAGGATATTCTTTAACCAGAAAAGCCTATAGAGTCTTTAATAAGCGAACCAAGTGTGTGGAATAATCTGTTCACATCAAGTTTGATGAAACTGATCCACATGAGCCTAAAACCTCTCTTGAAAACATTGAAGAAGATTTATCTGTTCTAGACCTTAATGAAAAATCTAATGAACCTGCTATAAAGACAGCCAGTTCTGGACTTATTCCAGAATCTGTTCCTAATGAACCTTAACCTAGAGAAGAACCTGAAATTTCTAGTCCTACCTTTACTAGATCAACTAGAATTCTAAAGAATCATCCTTTATATGCTGTTGTAGGAAATCTTGATAGAGGGACATAGAATAGAGCTTCTCTTAGAAACCAGGTTGAACATCAAGCCATCTTGTCACAGCTTGAACCTAAAAACATTGATGATGCTATTAGTGATGAATTTTGGGTAATTTCTATACAAGAAGAACTCAATCAATTTGAAAGAAATAAATTTTGGAATCATGTTGAAAGACCTAAGTACACTTTCACAAAAGGCACTAAATGGGTGTTTAGAAATAAAGTAGATGAATCTGGGAACATAGTTAGAAATAAAGCTAGGCTAGTTGCACAAGGCTATAGTCAAGAAGAAGGTATTGAATATGAGGAGACTTTTTCTCCAGTAGCCATATTAGAAGCTATTAGGATTTTACTTGCTTATGCTGCTCATTTAAATTTCAAACTATATCAAATGGATGTCAAGAGTGCATTCTTGAATGGATATATTACTGAGGATGTTTTTGTTGAACAACCACCTGGATTTTCAAACCCTCATTTTCCAAATCATGTTTTCAAATTATCAAAAGCTTTATATGGTTTAAAACAAGCTCCAAGAGCTTGGTATGATAGATTAAGTACTTTTCTAATTTCTAAAAGTTTTACAAAAGGAATAGCTAATCCTACTCTGTTTATAAAACAAATTTCTAAAGATGTTTTAGTTGTACAAATTTATGTAGATGATATTATTTTTGGATCTTCAAAAACTACATTATGTACTAATTTTTCCAAAATGATGAAAAATGAATTTGAAATGAGTTTAATGGGTGAACTTAAATTCCTTCTTGGATTTAAATCTTTTAAAATGGTGATGGAATTATTTTAACTCAAAGTAAATATACTAGAGATCTTTTAAAACATTTTGGATTGGATAGCACAAAAAGTAGTGACACTCCCATGTGTACCACCTGTAAGATGGATCTTGATGAAAATGGTAAATCTATTGATCAAACCACTTATAGAGGAATGATTGGAAGTCTACTCTACCTGACTGCTAGTCATCTTGACATTATGTTTAGTGTGTGTATGTGTGATCATTTTCAAGAAAACCCTAAAGAGTCACATTTAAATACTGTAAAGAGAATTTTCAAATACCTCAAGCATACTCCCAATTTAGGATTGTTCTATCCCAAAGGGAAATCATTTGAATTAGTTAGTTATTTTGATGCTGATTTTTCTGGATGTAAGTTAGATAGAAAAAGCACCTCTGGAACGTGTCACCTTTTAGGAAAGTCACTAGTATCATGGTGTAGTAAGAAACAAAATTCTGTTGCATTATCTACTGCAGAAGCTGAATACATAGCTGCTGGTAGTTGTTGTGCACAAATTTTGTGGATGAAACACACATTACTAGACTATGGATATCAATTCAGACATGTCCCAATAAATTGTGACAACACAAGTGCTATTAACATTTCTAAGAATACTGTTTCTCATTCTAGGACAAAACATATTGATGTAAGACATCACTTTTTGAGGGATCATTATCAAAAAGGTGATATCACTTTGGAATTCATTGGTAATGAATATCAACTTGCTGATATATTCACTAAACCATTAAATTATGAAAGATTAGACTATATCATACATGATCTTGGTATGATTAATCATAAGTAAAAATCCTACTAATCTTAATGTTTAGTACTTTACTATATTTTAATTTACAGTTTCATGGTCACTGTTTCTAAGTTACTGTTTTATGTTCACGGTCTCACCGTCAAGACTTTATGCTCACGGTCTGTCAACTTACTGTCTCACTGTGACTACACAGAATGCTCACTGTCTCACCGTGATGACTACCAACTGTCTCACCGTAATGACTAGTTTTCATCACACCGTAATGCCTACTCACGGTCTCACCGTGAAGATTATTTATATTCTTATTTTAACCCGTATTGCGTAATTTTTATTTTACCGCTATTTGATTTCCCGCGTTTTTGTTTTTATGATGCTTGACATTCTCAAATGATAAAACTTAAGGGTTTCATTCGATTCCTTACCCAAACCCTCTCCTGAACCTTCTCTTCCCTCTCGCCCGAACCTTCAGTGGATGCCAAGGATGAAGCGTCCATCTTCACCCTCGTCTGAGAAGTACCGCTCTAAGAAACAGAAGAGGATACCGAGGATAGCTCCTGAAGGTCCTCTAAACCCAAACATGGTAATCCGTACAATTGTACCTGAAAAAGAGGTTTGTGCAGAGTGGTTGCTGTCTAGAAGATCTTTAGTTTTGAAAGTTTTAAGAGAAAAAGGATGGCTTGGATGGTTCACTGGACAGAATAGACCGATTTACCCTAGATTGGTATCTCAATTCTATCAGTATGTGAAGTTTTATTTTGATTTTGGAGAAAGATTTATGGTGACAAGCTAGATAAATGGTCAAAAGTGCTCTTTCTCTTTGAGGTTGTGGGCTGTATGCCTAGGGATTCCCCATGAAGGAGTTTGTGAGGATTAACAGAGAGACCCTCCTCCAAAAACCGACATCTTTGACCTAGAGACTGCTTTGGAAAACCTAACTGGAAATGGCACCAAGCAAAGGGCCATAGCTGCTGAATTAGATGGGGAGACTAGACTTCTGTTCAAGTTTGTTCAACATTTTATTAGCCCAAGAAAAGGAGATTTTGCTGTGATGAAGTATCAGGATGTGTTCCTGATTCATCTGTTGAAGAATGGCCATAAGATCAACCTATGCAAGTATGTTATCAACCATATCTGTGAGCTGATCAAAGTCACTTCCAAATCCACCTCCTTGTTTTACTCAAGGATTATTTCAGCTATGTTAGTTTCCAAAGGGATGGTTGGACCGAATGAAGAAAAGTTATAGGACCTTGATTTCTTCCTATCCATGCCTATCATCAGAAGGATGAAGATTAGCTGGAACCCCTGGAAGAAGCAGTGGGTTGAGGATAATGATCAAGTGTATAAAAGGTTTAATCCTGTTGACTATCCAAGAAGGCCTAAGAATATATCTAATCCTGGTTTGGAACTAGATGAAGTGGATGAGTTTTTAGAAAAAGAAGCAAGTCTGGAAGTTCAACCAGTGGAATAATAGGTTCCTGAGATTATTCCCTCTGCTGAAGAGAGGATGGAAATTTCCTTTCAGCTGGCAAGGAAAGAGTTTGCTGAAGAGATCAGGGATGATCCTGTGGATCTTGTTCATGTTCCTGAGCCTCAAGAATCTAAAAGGGAAGCACAATTTGAGGGGGAGGAACCTCAAAACCTTGAGATTACAGAAGCTGGATCTGCTGAAACTTCTTAACCTTCTGTCTCATACTCTGTGCACAACTGATTTGTTTTCCCAAGCTTTTATGATGTGGATGAGTTAGAGAAAGTATCTACAACTGGAATGGATCTTTCTTCTCTATTTCAGCTGAAGTCTGTAGCTCATCCAGAACCAGAACCAGAGCCCCAATCTCAATCTGAATCATAATCTGAGTCTAAAGATGACTCTGAACCTCAACCAGAATATGAACCACTACCTTTACCTGCACCCTTACCCGAGAATCACTCCTTTGTGACTAAAGATGATCTGAAAGTTTTTGGAGAAACTTTGTTAGCTTTAGTTAAGACAATTTTCTCCACTAAACCTCATCCAGTAACTCAGTTAAGTCAAGAAGATGCATCAATTCTCTTCGAAAATATTATCTTGAATATTCAACCAAGGATAATATGAGAAATTCAAGAAGTCAGAGTTGAGAATAAGATTCTGAGTGCTGATGTTGCAAATATGAAAAATATGATAGCAAATTTTCAGAATGAGTTATCTTTGAGATCAGAGCCTGCTCCTGTTTCTGCGCCTGCACCTGTTACTGATTCTCCTGAGACATCTGATTCCCTTCTTTCTAGGGATATTGTGTCTCAATTTCATCCATACCTACTTTCTTTTGATGAAAATATTGGAAAAAAGACACACCAAGATGCTGGAACGCATGAGAGAGCTTGTCAAAAATATGAATAAGCTTACAGATGAATACACTGGATGCCTGCAAAAAGTGTTTAAAGAGATCAAAGTTCTAACCGAAGATGTCAAGGATTCACCTGCTTTTGGTCAGACCTCCACATCTTCTTTGGATGATTCTATGCTGAGATCCATAATCAAGAAATAACTTCAGAGTGCCTTCAGTGGCTTGGATCTATCTTCTTTGTCAGAAGTGGTTAAGAACAGTGATAAAGAATTGGACTTGGTTAGGATTCATTCTAAGATAGCCAATTATGCTCAATAAGAGATCACAAAGAAAATAGATCTTATCTCTCCTGGATTTTCTCTAAAAGTGATATGACAGATCACTTTAGATTTCATGTTGAAAATTTGAGAATCCCTCTGGTGACTCAAGCTTTTAAATCCCAAGTTCAGAAACTTACAGAGTTCACCAGATTGTTGGACAAATTTATGGAGAATAAGGGTGATTTTGAAAAGGCTATGCAATATGGTGGTGAAATCATTACTAATTTTATCAATATTTTGAAGCTATATCTTCATATTTAGAGTACTGCTATAGTTTCTCCAGTTGCTTCACCCCTTAGACCCAGTCTACCTACCTTCGCCTCAACTGCCATGATAGTCAGCCAAGCTATTTCTCAGATCCGACCAGTCATTCTTGACCAACCTAGGCCTAGATCTTATACTACTCCCACTTTGGCTCCATCTGTTTTTGAAGGTCTACCCTTACCCTCTTTTTCTACTACATCTATGCCTTCTTCTACTTTAGCACCAGCTCCTACTGATGATAAAGGCAGGGAAAAGATGGATCCCTGAAGAGTCTAGCGACTGTTTTCTTTTTGATGGGATGTCATTTCTTGTTTACTGTTTGTACTTCTCCTGTATGTTCTATTCTTAACCCTTTGTTTAATGAAAAATGCCGAGTTTCATTTCATTTTCTCTACTTTTTGATAATCCCAAAAGGGGGAGAAAAATCTACAAGTATAAATGGGGGAGAAAAACTACAAGTGTCAGTTCTATAATGTTTTTTTTCTATGATAGTATCTTTAATGTTACATTTCATTTATATTCTAACTATATCTGATTTGTGATCATCAAAAAGGGGTATATTGTTGGACTCCTCATGTGTTAATCATGTTTTAATGCTCACAAATCTTATTATTGTTAATTAATCTCAATCTTCATTGCACATCTTGCTAATGCTCTTCAATCTCTATAATAACTACTCATCATGTTTTAATGATAACAAATATTATGGATGTTAATTACTCTCTTTATTGTTTACAAGTATCATGCATGATCACAAATCTCACATATATTATCAAGCCTTTATGTTTATGATTCAAGTTCTCTTACTCTCTAATGGTTTAAACTTAATCCATATTCTGCATATTACTGTTTAAGTCCAAATACATATATTTGTCTAAGTATGGACTCACCGTGAAGGAATCACCGTGACCCAGACACTGTGAAGGACTCACCGTGACCCAGACACCATGAAGGACTCACCGTGACCCAGACACCGTGAAGGAATCACCGTGTCCCAGACACCGTGAAGCTCACACCATGAAGCTCACACTGTGAAGATCATACCATGAATCTCACACCATGAAGCTCATACCATGAAGCTCATACCGTGAATCTCATACCGTGAACCTCATACCGTGAAGAAGACACCGTTTACTTAATCACTGTGACACCGTTTCTTAACTTTTTGTCAATATTATTTAAATAATACTAACGGTCATATTTGATGTTTTTAATGCAATTAATGTTATTTAATGATAGTTGTTGGCATGTTAGGAAACCGTATCTCGTACCTATGAAAAGGGAATCATTCCTACTGCCAGAACTCGTGGAATATAAGGAAGATTAAGATGAAGTACACAATAACAGAACATAAGTGAGGTGTGCAAGTGTGAATATACAACGAGAAGAACTTACATACACCCGAGAGCACTGTGCTGAACAAGAAGAACAATCCTAAGAAAGAAAGAGATTGCCATACTTTCAAAGAATTCTCTTTAATGTAATCCAACACCACTAAAGAACACACGACGAATCAAGAGATATTTTTCATTCCTAAAGAAGACAAGCTGACTACGACACTCTGTTTTTCAAAAGAAAAAAAAGAGGACTCAGAAGCATTCCTTCTGAATCCAAAGAGTCCAGAGTTGCATTGATAATCACTAGAGCTTTCTACACTCTTATCTTCTCTCTCTAAGTGATTTATTTATTAACTTTCGAGCAGTGTGGTGTAATCTATATTTCTTATACACACAATGTCTCCTACACTGAACTAGAGGATATCAAAATCCTCACTCCAAATCTCTTATCTCTTTTTTACCCATGTCAACTCTGAAAGAGGTCCTTGTGTGGCCTGGTCTTTGTTTTGTTTCCCACAAAGAACAGTGGTAGAGGTCCCTATGTGGACTGGATAGTTTTGTAAACTGTTGTTAACCCCGATCTAGGGTGTGGATCAAATTTTATATAAATTCGAGAGGACTAAGTCTCGGATTGAGACTGAACCTCTTGTTATATCTGCTGTGCACCTTTAGTTTAAGTTTAAAGTTTACTAAACATATGTTATTTATTCCGCTGCTGTTACTTTGAAATCCAAAACTATTTTAAAGCTACTTTGATAGTTAAATTAGAAAGTGTTTACACTTATTGCAAATCAGGAGGTTAGTTTCAAAAGTTAGTTTAATCTTGTGGTTAAATTAACTGAGACCTAATAAATCTTTGAGAAGCTAAGTGAACATTTAAAATCTGTATAAATTCACTACAGTTTAACTTGTTTTATAAATTGGGGGATTTTAAATAGACAATACATTAACATAAATTTTTATTGGAACTCAATTCACCCCCCTCTTGATATCCACTCTGACCAATATTATCATTAAGAGATCATTGTAAAACTAATCGCCTAAAAATGAACATACTAAGAGGAAAAAAGAGATTAATCTATAAGTGGGAATTTCTTTCTCATTTTCCTTATTATTATAACTCATATAAGTTATTATTCATAAAATTAATAACATGGAAATAATTTCATTAGACTTTTGTGATAACAATATTATAACAAAAGGATATATTTCATAACTATACTCACACACAGATTATAACATACTCTTGTTGGATTGATTTAACCACCTACTTGAAAAATTCTATAAATTTATATGAAGTATGTAATTGGAATATTAATATTGGATAGTAATAAGGAAATGATTAATTTTTTTAGTTTTGGGTTTATAATACAAACATTTAACTCATTGATTAAGTTATCACTGTTCACTTTTTAAAAATCACTCAAACATGCTCGTTGCCAATTTCATCTATAAGAACTATAACTTAATCTATCATAGAATGAAATTATAAGATTATAAAGGAAATTAAAAACATTAATTATATTAACTTTTATGATATATTAATGATAACATTTTGGATAAGAATGAAGAACAATATTGATATTACGAAACTAGTTCAAAACGATCAAGATTACTCACACCTGAAATTGAAAATGGACAAGAACTAACTAATAGAAAAGTAGGGAATAATTATAAATTAAGTTTATAAAAGGGTAAGGATATGAATAAGGTTATTAAATTTTTTAATATGATTGTTATTTTTTATACAGTAGGTTAAATCACTTCCATAGAAATCAATAGTAAAGGTAAGGGACTTTGGAAACTCAAAACCTTTATTTAAGTTATATAGATTATTTTGAACTTCAATATTCAATGATCCCCATATTCAATGATATCCTTTTTTCATATGATATAAAATTTTAACTCCCTAGTAAAAATGTTTTCTTAATACAAATCCACTTTCATGAATGATTATCTTTTCTATAATATTATAATATTTATTGAAACATTCCCATCATCTCAAGTGTTTATTTCTATTAAATAGATATTTCTATCAAGTCCATGTTTTCACTTATGAAATTTTTTCTCCTTTATTATTTTGAAATCAAAATATTTAACAATTTATGTGATTCTTGTACTTTAATTTTAATGATAATCTTTGTTACTCTGTTTTTCTATTTGGATTATGTTTTCCTCTTTATCTCAAAAGGGATCAGTTTTCTATGATATTATTTTTTATAAATCCCCCTATAAATTATTTAATGAAGTTCATATTTTATGTTATTGAATTTTGTATCAAGATATATGGTTTATGTGGTTATTTTAGTGATAAATTTTGAAATTTAATTTGAATCCCATTATAATTCATGGGTTTTAATGATGTGAACATTTGTCGTTTTATTGTGGCATACGTGTGTATGGTTAATATTTATGTGATGGTTGGGACCTATATAGACCTCCAATGCATTGGATGAATATTTAAATCTCATGAGATAATGGTGAAATAAGCAATGATACTCAATCCAAAATAGGAAACAGGTTGTGATTCCAGATCTACTATAGGAAAAAAGTTGTGATACCTAATCCAGTATGAGAAATAAGCGGCGATTCTTAATCTATAATGTTGTGTTTATATGCTTTTGTTGGTGCGACACTCATTTTATATGTGAATATGATATTATACTTGGTTCATGATTTATGTATCATGTTTTTCTAGTTTTAACACCATGTTATATGTTTGATCATATGGGATTATTTGTTCTTTTATCTTTCCATATGAACTATTTTTATGAATAATGTTTTTTAAATATAATATTTTTCTCCTACTTATATTTTATCTTATAATTATGATATAACCCCTTTATTATGTTTATATTTCCCAAGAAATGATAATGATATTAACTTTGGAGATGATTAGAAGAAGACCTAGTATGATGAAATTATGAGGAAATGTTTACAAGCATTGTAAAATAAGTAACTTATCTAGTTAGTATCCAAAGACACTAAACCTATGTATTATAAGTATGTTGAGTTTATTATATAATATAATTCTTTTAATTACAGAAATAATATAGAATAAATTCATGTTTATCTTGTTTTTCCTCAGACCCTCTATCCATATTCTTTTTAAGCCCCCTTACATGAATTTCAAGTAGTTCTTTAAGGTAAATACCTCTTTATATTTGGTTTACCCTTCATCCTATCCCTAGACCCATTTTCTCTTGGGTTGATTTTCTCACATGAACCCTAGGGGAATATTTGACCAATATCAAGGTTTTCAGTGTTTTAAATCTTTCTTTTTGGGTGTTTAGGGTTGGTAAAGCATGTCTTTATTCCTGTTTGTGTTCCTACCATCGAAGGTGACTTGTTTCCAATTGATTTGAGGTAGGTGTTTTTTACAATCCATTTATTCAAAATGCATAAAATTATTTGGTGTTTAAAATTATTTTATTATGAATTTATATCTATGTATATGGGCCTTGAGGGATTTATAAAATGTTTTCATAAATTGTATCATAAAGAATGGTAAATTAACATAGATTTATAAGTTTATTTTCAAAGGCCCATTTGACACTTTCTAAAAAAAGGATTTGTAATGATGTTGTGTTATCCTCATATTGAGGCCCTTTTAGTTTGATTATTCCTTATACAATATTTAACCTCATATATGTTGTGTATTGATCATTATTATGTGATTATTGAATAATGTGGAAGGGATTTTTTCTTTTGGTGGTGTTGGAGGTGAGATGTGAGTTTTTGTATCATGTTTTATCAATGATGATTGTGTTGATCATGTGGTTCACTTATTTTCTTACCTCCACCAGACTAATTTCATGGGATACCTGGGTATATAATTATAATGTTTATATTCATGATACACCTTCTTAGTCTGAATATACTATCAAGTTCCCTAGGACCATTATGCCACAATAAGGGTTTTTACTCGGTGAGACTAGAATGGGAAGCCAAATAAGGTATTTTTTTTCATGAATCTCATAGGGCAGTAATGATCAAAGATCCAAGATTACAATTATTTCAGGTTAGAACCTTGTGATTTAAATAGGATTCCTAGTTTCTAGATCCTTAATTGAGTACTCAAGAGGATTCTCATCTTATACTTTTTTATCTCCTTGTTATTTTATTGGTTTTGTTGAATCATTTTTGTACAGTTGTTTATTTTTATTATTCTTCCAAGAGATTATAATTCTTGATTGAAATTATATTTTCTTTCTTTCATGATTTGTTTTACTTTTAATTTTTTTTATAAAAGTGGTTTTTAAAGAGGGATTTTAATGTAAAATGAAGTTTTATTTTATTTCTAATAAGTTCAAAATATTGGTTTTAAAGTTATAAAAGAGGTTTTGGTTTCCAAAATGGTTTTATCACATAGGTTGTTAAAAAGAGTCTTATAATAAGTTTTTAATTAGGAAAAGGGCTTGTTTTTTCTTCCAAACATCAAATTCCTTCTTTTATATTTTAAAGTATTTATTTAAATCCATCATTCCTCCCTTGTTTTAATCATAAAGGGTTAGTGTTTTATAAAAAATTTGAGAAATTCACTTTTTTTATTTACATTAATTTATGTGAAAGATATAATTTTTATATATGTTCAAAATAACATTTATGAATAGGAATCACATAAAATCTTTGGTAAAATATTACCAGGGTTGTTTATCCCACACACTACATACACACGTATGTGCATGTATGCATCCCTTGAGTGTTATATAGGTTCCCATGTTTTGATCTTAGTTTTGATATCATTCATCTAGTCCAATGATGAATTTGGTAAGTATGATAAGCATTCATGGTCACACAGTGATGATCGAGTGATGAATCATGTTGTTTATTTATTTTTGGGGATGTTGATGTATCAAAAAATTCATCCAGTTACTATATTTTATTTTCAGGATTTACTTATTTGGGGATTCATGTGATGTATTTTCCTCCATTTTTCATTATAAAATTGAGTGGTTGTTTATTTTATTTATGTTTTATAAACGGGACCAATCACTTATTATTTATTACATCACATTTATAATATTATATCACTTCTGCTATGTTTGGTTAGTTTCCATTATTTGGAATTATTTATTTTATATGTATGTAAGTATAATTTATGGATGTACCATAATATATTCTCAGTGGTTTAAAATCCTTTATTAATCTTGAATTTTTGGTGTTGAATCATTCCCATATAGTCATATATTGACACCTTGACGCTTTTTAAAAGACCGGGTTGATTGGGAACTCACCTCAAGCCTTATTGTGGTTCGATTTTGGTAACAGTTCATTGGTACTCCATGTCGGTTCATTACATTTCTACTAAAATATCAATGTGACATGATTTTCTAAATATAATGATAAGGAATTTTGGGATTTTACAAAAATAGTGGTATATTAATCAAATTAATTTATTAAATTACACTTGGTAATCAAGATAAAGTACCAAAATATATTTTATTTGTTGTTGAAAATAAAAATTCATTCAACCAAAACATTATCTATACAATCTACAACGTAGAAAAAAAATAAAATATTTGAAGCTAAATTCTAGGAGTTTTAAAAGTTATTATGAATCATACTATTCCAAGAGATAAATTTTAATATTCTGGATTCCCAAATTCATACTAATCCCTTTAAGGAGGAAAATGTGGATTATTAAAATGTATTCTAGAAACATGTGGACAATGAATTTAATATAAAATTCCTCATGTTATCTTTTATGGATAGTGAGCTCCAAAACCTTCATAAAGACATGGATTTGTACACCATGTTTCCTTATCACTATGATATTTATTAGGATAAATCATAACAAGAGAGGTGTGCAATCTCTAGGGCACTCATTACTTTAAATCATGGAGAAAGTGACAAGTTAGACCAAAAGTAGTCAAGATGATTGAATACATTGATCATTTGAAAATTCAAGGTTTCAAGATACTCAAAGATTTTTTCATAGACCTCATATTGACCTCAATTACTAAGATATTCACAAGTTTTATTGTGAATTTTTTGTGAATAATATAGATACAAATCTCCTGGATATCCTAACTCTGATTTTCCAAGTGGATAATGATATAATGCATGAAAATAATTTTATATTTAAAATAAAAAAGAAAAAATTAAATGTGAAAATCTCTTAGACTAAATATAATTCTAAGGCACCTTCACATTAAATTTACAAAAAGAGAAAGATTTGGAGAGAGACTAAAGAGAATGATGAAATATACTTTTCAAGTGACAAGGAAAGTCATTAGAAGATGAACTATGCCTCAATGAATAAGCAAGGGGAATCTTTAGGTATGTTCACTATCGAGTGTAATCTCTCCATTTATATAAATTTGTAAATAGATATAGATTTTGGTGTGCTCATTTTTATCCAAATATAGGAACCAAGTAGATTATGGAATATTAACAAAGGTGAGTTAGATCTTCAAGCTACTAATGGAGTAGAACTGGTTATACTGGATATAAAATATTACCGTCTCACATTGTAAAATAGTTTTATTCTAGATTTAAAGAATTTTTATTATGTTCCCAATGTGAAAAAATAATAATATATGTGTCTAGTTTAGACATGGATGGATTTATTTACATGTTTGGAAATAAGAGTATCTACTTTTACAAATATATCTATGTTATGGGATGAAACACCTAAATAATAGTCTTTACATAATAGAATATGAAAACCAAGTCTTAGAAATAAATAATGAATCAAGTTTTCATGGAATATATCGCATCCAATTATGGAATCACCATCTTAGTCATGTGAATGAGAAGTGTTTTAAGAAATCTATTTCAAGATAGTTTTTATATTATTTTGAACTAAAACTTGTGGATATATTTCATTATTTTTTTGATGCAACATGACTAAATCTATATTAAATGGAAAAGGTGAATGATCTAAAAAACTTATAGAATTAGTTCATAAAAACTTTTGTGGACATTTTCCAGTATAAGCTAGAAGTGGATACACTTACTTAATAACTTTTACTGATGAATTTAGTAGACATGGATATGTTTACCTAATTATATATAAGTCTGGTTCATTTGAAAAAAAATTGAGGAATAAAATAATAAAGTAAAGAATCACCTATAGTGACCCTATATTTCCAAACATTAACATTTCATTACATATGTGGAAGACATAAACATTATAAAAACTGACACCTAAAGACTATAGTTGGTATAGTGCTTTTGGAAACATGGAAACATAAACACTGGTACATAAGTGAGCTAAATTATCTCCCACTAGGTTCTTCAAAACTATCCCCCTTCTTGAACACATAAAACATAATACATATATTCATAACCTAGGGAAGGAAACATAAAAAGGGGTGAGCTAAAATGATCAGTAAGGGTAAAAAAGGGAGATATGTACGCATAAACTTGATTATAAGGGTATGGGAACATGATCATGAAAATAGAAGATCATACCATTCATATCAAATATCATATAAATAAATCATGGAATAAATCTTGGTAGTTCATAAGACATGAATCAAAAGGAAGTAAAGGACATAAGCCAAGAAAGCATAATATATGAGTAATACATGGAATTGTGGAAACACATAAAAATATACTGATTTACATAGTATTCAAGGCATCAATGCCAAGACCATATTAGTAGAAAAATTTCTTTACTAAATTGGGTGAACCCTCATTCTATCCCTGTATTACTAAACTAAGTAAACCCTCATTATAGCCCTGTATTACTGAACCGAGTAAACCATCATTTCAACCCTATATTACTGAACTGAGTAAAACCTCGTTCCATCCATGTCTATATCATGATATATAAATCTGTACCCAATTCTTTGGATAAAGATATAGGTCCCACCTGTCATATAATGAAATCACACATACATATGATACAAGATCATAAATGAACATATCATAACCCATAAAATAAAATGGGTATCATAAACATGTAAACATATCATAACCTGTGGAAAGATACAGGTTTCATAATCACTTCATCATAAAAATAGACTGTGAATAGAAGCGAGTTTCAAAAGTATATAACCCATGAAAGATAAAAAGGTTTTATAACATCGTTCCTTCAAAACATAATACATTAAAAGAAATAATATGAATGGAAACTGTAATGAACTGAAATTTTGAATAAATCTTGTTTCCTAATTTTGTGTGTTATTTTATTTTATTTTTATACTCAACAAAAATGTTTCATTTGATAACATGAGTATAATTAAAATGAGACCATTGGGTTTTGATTGTTATATGACCATTGGTCAATATGACCGCTGGAAACTAAATTTTTTGATTATTGTCTCTAAATACAAGTAATATTGTTTAATTAATATAGAAAGAAGATTCGATGGCCTCACCCAGTAGTCTTGGACCGATCGAAGCCCATCTAACAGAACTTGGGAAGAAGGTAGCACCACTAGGCTTTGCTCTGGACCAAACCCAAGCTGAACTTCATCGTGTGAAGCTAGAACGGGATCGCCTTCACGAGAAGTTCAAACTGATAGAAATTACTACTCGTGCGATGTTGGCCGAGCCTCCCTCGGATTCTCTCACCTTAGCACACCTTACACTTAGGTCCTATGCTGGTGTGATAAGGGGCTTTGTAAGGAGACCATAACTGCCTTTGTAATCCTTTGTTTAAAATAAAAATTGGGATTTCTTCTTATGATGATGTTTATGACTTTTTAAATGTCCGGATAAATATAGTATGCATATTTTTGGTGAATTTTAGAGAAATGATATTTTAAAAAAATGTTTATGTAAACCTTAAATAATTAAAAATGTGTAATGATTTTCAAAAAATGGTCTTCTACAAATATGTTCAGTATGAAATTTAGAGTCTAATAAGATCCACTTGATTTTTGATGAATAGTAAATTATGAATAGTGATTTTATGCTTAGGATTAGTAATGTGACTAAATGGATTAGTAATCTCACTTAAATAAAGCATTAATATAATCTAGCCACCTTGATTAAGTAATGTTATTCAATAAAATGGTTAAATAACGGTTTCATAAATTATTATTCAAGTATTAGTTTTTTCGGGTGAATTGTATTTTTTTAATAAAAAATTAAATTAAAAATATTTAGAAAATTATTTTTATAAAATGGATTTCATTTTTGAACTCAGAGCATCGATATTATGTTAAGGTAAATTTTGGGGATTTTTCTGAAAAAAATGAATTTTCAGTGAATAGTGTATTTATTTAAAAATTAAATTAAAAATATTTATAAAATTATTTTTATAAAATGGATTTCATATTTTTAATTAGAGCATCGATATTTGGTTAAGGTGAAATTTTGGGATTTTTCTGAGAAAGTTGAATTTTCAGTGAATAGTAAAAATACAGTTTTACGGTTTCAGTATGTTTAATGACATCATAACTGTGTCATGATGATGTCATGAGATATTTTAAGGGTTTGCCGACCAAAGGTGATGAATTATTTTATTTGGGGCCCCATGTGGCCCAACTCCATGGTAAATGCCATGTGAGAGCACATGGTTTTGAGAAAATCACTTGTGAGGTGTCCCTTGGCCATTAATGCCGTGTCCCCTCACTTTCCCTATAAATACACACCCTTTCATCCTTTAGTTTTCACTCCCAAATCTCCCCCAACTATTCTCTGGTCTCATTACCTCCCAAGGAGTCCTCTCAAGGTGCCCCAAGCCCTCAAGGTCTAAACCTTTGAGTTTTAAGAGTTACGTTTTAAGGTAAGGGATCCGATCTCTCTCTTTCTTTTCAAGTAATCTCTTTTATGTCATTTCTTTTATAATCCATGTTCTTATGTTAGAGGATGTTCTTATATATTTATATTAATTCCCTTTTCATGTTCATATTACAAGAGACCCCATATGTCTCTCATCAATTCGTTTTAAGAATATTTAAGTGACGCCGTTAGGCTGCCGAATTTTTAAGTGGATTCTTTCACCCTTCTCATTCTTTTCAAAATTCTACTTTCATGTAAAGTCTTTCAAGTTAATTTTTATTATGTTGGGGTAAAATCTCTATATATATAATTATGATCTTTTATGATCATATGATGAGAGACCCCATTTGATCTCTTCAATTCAGTATTTTGAATTTTTAAGTGGGGCCGTTAGGCTGCAGAATTTTTAAGTGGTTCTTTCACCTTTCTGCTTTTTCAGAGTTCTAATTCCATGTCAAGTCTTGAAAGTTCCTTTTTATTATGTTGGGGTATGATATCTATATCTATCATACTGATCTTTTATGTTCATATGATTAGAGACCCTATTTGATCTCATCAACTCATTTTTGGTTGAAGTTTATGTGACGCCGTTAGGCTGCCCAATTTTCATAAGAGAAATTTTATTTTGTCTTCCTTTCATGTTCTTCATTTCATATGGTATATTTTCAAATTTCATTACCATGTTCATATATCCTTCTTATTATGTACCTATACTGTTTTATGAGTCATTTATGAATGTTTGACCCATTTCCCTTCTCCTTTCAATGTTTTCTAAAACCCCGAAACATAGCCGTTATGCTGCAGAATTTTCGTCTCAAAATGCCTTTCTCTTTTCTCAAAATTATTTTATGTTATAAAGTGAATACTCAAAGATCTTATTTCTACAAGGGTATTCACATATATATCAAAATTTTATATTTTAAATTCTGGGATTTGCATACATGAGACCCGCTCTCCCCTTTCATGGGTTTAAAGTGACGTAAAGATCATGTCTTTAAAGTAGTTTTTAAAACATTATGATTATGAAATAAAACCCATTTATTTTATTCTATATGGGTTATTTATGAAATGTTTGATGACTATATATGTGGATCACATGATAATAAAGGCAAATTTAAGGGTGCTCCCTGATAGCGCTCCAATGCATTGGGTAATGATGTAACCACTAGAGATTACAATTTTCACGATATCTTGGTGAATAACCTTGGTAATTTTCAAATGACACCTTGGGGATGGACCTTGGTGATATGTTCATGATTTTATATGTCAAATTATGTATCCACATCCTAAAGTTATGAAAAATGTTATTTTTATTATGATATATCTCATGATTTCTTTCTCATGCCTTAAAGTTCTTTTTCATGACATTGTTGATGTATCTCAAGTTCACATGTAAATGTTTCCCCTTGTTTCCCTTACTAGGCCTTCTGCTCAACCTTTCTTTTAATGTATGTCCCCAGGTTATGAGATGCAGTAATGAACCTAGGACGAACATAAGGAGAAGCATTTCAAGTGTTTAAGAAGAATGTTTTATGTTTTCATGTTTTAAGTTCCTGGTTTCCAAGACACTAAACCTTAAAGATCCTCAGTTTTGTAAAATGTAATGAAAGTTTATGTGTTAAAAAGGCGGGATGCTATAGCTGGTATCAAAGGATTGTTTAGTTATTTGTGGAAATTAGGATATGAAAACTTTAGGAAGAAGCTTATAGAAAATTTTATATATAGGAAATCTTCCTGGTATTTTGGTGAGTATTGAGTAATGGGTTTCCAAGAAAATACATCCCTATATGGATACGAGCAGGTAGAGGTGGCTCTAACACAGATGTACATAGGGGTAAAACCCGAAAACACTGCTTTGAGCTCGACTCAAACAGGAACTGGTACACGACAACGGGCCTTGCTGCACTCTTGGTTACGACACTCCCGGGGGATATGCTTTGGCAAATTCATAAGCTTAGTATGAACCATTATTAAAGGAACAAAGATAAAATAAAATAAAGATTCACATAAGAATATATGATCATGGATAACCTAGATTAGAACCTAGGGGATCACAAGTTAGGGTATACTTTTCTTCTACAACTTTATCCTTTTATGCTTATGTTTCCTTTTCATGATTATTGGCTAAGTATTTAAGCCCCTAATCATACTTTCTCTTCTTAGTTAATGGTGGGAAATGGAAGAACATGTCCCAACAACCAATGTGATAGGAAATGCGATGATTTCCGTATTAATATGACAGAGATGATTAGGGGATTAAAATATGATTATTATTTTGGAAGATGTTCACTATTTTGGGAACCCTATTTGATCGAGGTAAATAAATTACAACGGTATTTTCTTTGAGGAGTAAGGTTGACTTATATTTTGAAGAATCAATGAATTTAGGGTGAACTTATGGTATTATAGGTAACTTATGGAAATGATTGACCTATCTTGGGGAAAATATGTTTAGGTTATTTACTTTTGTTATAAGATGTTAGGAGTGGTTGATGTTGTTTGGAGATGAATGATAAAGTTTATCTTGGAAGACTATGTTATAAAGTCCTTCTTGTATTTGGGTTTCAATCTTAGTTTGGGTTATTTTGAGTAATTTTAAGGATAGTTATTTACGGAATGGTCTATGATGAACTCTGGGTAGTACTGTGGAACTTTGAAGATTTAAAAGTAGTTTCCCTTCATATGGGATTATTTCTTTTTGAAGAGTTGTTTTATCTTACACTTTTTGTTTCTAGGACAATGTTTAAAGATAGAAGAAATTGATAGTTAATCTTTTGTGGATTATGTGACTCTCAAGAAGATGATTCTTGTGTTTTGATGAGACCAAGTGTTTTTGAATGCTCATCGTTTGGAGAAAAGATTAGTTTTGGTAGAAAATTATTAAAGGATGAAACTCTACATGAAGGTTGGTATATTTCCTTATGTTTTGTTCTATGTTGTCAATGAATTCCTCAAAATTATGAAAAGGAATGTAAAACAAAAATGTTGTTGGTTTATGTTTCCTACTAGGTAATCAAATACCATTTACACACATCATAAGTTTGGGATTTTCTCATGGTTAACTTTCTCCTAATCATGTTTTCTATCACTCTCCCTCAGAACTTGACCCTTTGTTTTCTCCTACATGTCCATGTGTTCCTCCATGGAATCCTAGTACGGGTTAACTCGGGTGACCTTTTTACTTCCCTTTCTTTATTTTAAAGTAATAGTGTTACTGACTCCTTTTCCGATGTGGGACTTTAAATGAAATTTCAAAACCCAATTTTAAAAATTGCGAGGACGTAATTTCTTAAGGGGGGAAGATTGTAACGACACGAAATTTTGAATAAATATTGTTTCCTAATTTTGTGTGTGTTTTTTATTTTATTTTTATACTCAACAAAAATGTTTCATTTGATAACATGAGTATAATTAAAATGAGACCGTTGGGTTTTGACTGTTATATGACCATTGGCCAATATGACCGCTGGAAACTAAAAGTTTTGATTATTGTCTCTAAATATATGTAATCTTGGTTAATTAATATAGAAAGAAGATTCTATGGCCTCACCCAGTAGTCTTGGACCGATCGAAGCCCATATAACAGAACTTGGGAAGGAGGTAGCACCACTGGGCTTTGCTCTGGCCCAAACCCAAGCTAAACTTCATCGTGTGAAGCTATAACGGGATCGCCTTCGCGAGAAGTTCAAACTGATAGAAATTACTACTCGTGCGATGTTGGCCGAGCCTCCCTCGGATTCTCTCACCTTAGAACACCTTACACTTAGGTCCTATGATGGTGTGATAAGGGGCTTTGTAAGGAGACCATAACTGCCTTGTGCAATCCTTTGTTTTAAATAAAAATTGGGATTTCTTCTTATGATGATGTTTATGACTTTTTAAATGTCCAGATAAATATAGTATGCATATTTTTGGTGAATTTTAGAGAAAGGATATTTTAAAAAAAGGTTTATGTAAGCCTTAAATAATTAAAAATGTGTAATGATTTTCAAAAAATGGCCTTCTACAAATATGTTCAGTACGAAATTTAGAGTCTAATAAGATCCACATGATTTTTGATGAATAGTAAATTATGAATAGTGATTTTATGCTTAGGATTAGTAATGTGACTAAATGGATTAGTAATCTCACTTAAATAAAGCATTAATATAATCTAGGCACCTTGATTAAGTAATGTGATTCAATAAAATGGTTAAATAACGGTTTCATAAATTATTATTCAAGTATTAGTTTTTTCGGGTGAATAGTGTTTTTTAATAAAAAATTAAATTAAAAATATTTAGAAAATTATTTTTATAAAATGGATTTCATTTTTGAACTCAGAGCATCAATATTATGTTAAGGTAAATTTTGGGGATTTTTCTGAAAAAATGAATTCTCGTTGAATAGTGTATTTATTTAAAAATTGAATTAAAAATATTTAGAAAATTATTTTTATAAAATGGAGTTCATATTTTTAATTAGAACATCGATATTTGGTTAAGGTGAAATTTTGGGATTTTTCTGAGAAAGTTGAATTTTCAGTGAATAGTAAAAATACAGTTTTAGGGTTTCAGTATGTTTAATGACATCATAACTGTGTCATGATGATTTAATGAGATATTTTAAGGCTTGGCCGACCAAAGGTGATGAATTATTGTATTGGGGGCCCCATGTGGCCTAACTCCATGGTAAATGCCATGGGAGAGCACATGGTTTTGAGAAAAGCACTTGTGAGGTGTCCCTTGGCCATTAATGCCCTATCCCCTCACTTTCCTTATAAATACCCACCCTTTCCTCCTTTAGTTTTAACTCCCAACTCTCCCCCAATGATGCTCTGGTCTCATTACCTCCCAAGGAGTCCTCTCAAGGTGCCCCAAGCCTTCAAGGTCCAAACCTTTGAGTTTTAAGAGTTACGTTTTAAGGTAAGTGATCCGACCTCTCTCTTTCTTTTCAAGTAATCTCTTTTATGTCATTTCTTTTATACTCCATGTTCTTATGTTAGAGGATGTTCTTATATATTCATATTAATTACCTTTTCATGTTCATATTATGAGTGACCCCATATTTCTCTCATCAATTCGTTTTAATAATGTTTAAGTGACGCCGTTAGGCTGCCGAATTTTTAAGGGGATTCTTTCACCCTTCTCATTCTTTTCAAAATTCTACTTTCATGTAAAGTCTTTCAAGTTACTTTTTATTATGTTGGGGTATGATCTCTATATCTATCATTCTGATATTTTATGATCATATGATGACAGACCCCATTTTATCTCTTCAATTCAGTATTTTGAAGTTTTAAGTGGCGCTGTTAGGCTGCCGAATTTTTAAGTGGTTCTTTCACCTTTCTCCTTTTTCAGAGTTCTAATTACATGTCAAGTCTTGCAAGTTCCTTTTTATTATGTTGGGGTATGATCTCTATATCTATCATACTGATCTTTTATGTTCATATGATGAGAGACCCTATTTGATCTCATCAACTCATTTTTGGTTGAAGTTTATGTGACGCCGTTAGGCTGCCGAATTTTCATAAGAGAAATCTTATTTTGTCTTCCTTTCATGTTCTTCATTTCATATGGTATATTTTAAAATTTCATTACCATGTTCATATATCCTTCTTATTATGTACCTCTACTGTTTTATGGGTCATTTATGAATGTTTGACCCATTTCCCCTCTCCTTTCAATGTTTTCTAAAACCCCGAAACATAGCCGTTATGCTGCAGAATTTTCGTCTCAAAATGCCTTTCTCTTTTCTCAAAATTATTTTATGTTATAAAGTGAATACTCAAAGATCTTATTTCTACAAGGGTATTCACATATATATATCAAAATTTTCTATTTTAAATTCTGGGATTTTCATACATGAGACCCGCTCTCCCCTTTCGTGGGTTTAAAGTGACGTAAAGATCATGTCTTTAAAGCAGTTTTTAAAACATTATGATTATGAAATAAAACCCATTTATTTTATGATATATGGGTTATTTATGAAATGTTTGATGATGATATATGTGGCTTACATGATAATAAAGGCAAATTTAATGGTGCTCCCTGATAGCGCTCCAATGCATTGGGTAATGATGTAACCACTAGAGATTACAATTTTCACGATATCTTGGTGAATAACCTTAGTAATTTTCAAATGACACCTTGGGGATGGACCTTGGTGATATGTTCGTGATTTTCTATGTTAAATGATGTAGCCACATCCTAAAGTTATGAAAAATGTTATTTTTATTGTGATATATCTCCTGATTTCTTTCTCATGCCTTAAAGTTCTTTTTCATGATATTGTTGATGTATCTCAAGTTCACATGTAAATGTTTCCCCTTGTTTCCCTTACTGGGCCTTATTCTCACCCTTTCTTTTGATGTATGTCCCCAGGTTATGAGATGCAGTAATGAACCTAGGACGAACATAAGGATAAGAATTTCAAGTGTTTACGAAGAATGTTTTATGTTTTCATGTTTTAAGTTCCTGGTTTCCAAGACACTAAACCTTAAAGATCCTCGATTTTGTAAAATGTAATGAAAGTTTATGTGTTAAAAAGGCGGGATGTTATAGTTGGTATGAAATGATTATTTAGTTATTTGTGGAAATTAGGATATGAAAACTTTAGGAAGAAGCCTATAGAAAAGTTTATATATAGGAAATCTTCCTGGTATTTTGGTGAGTATTGAGTAATGGGTTTCCAAGAAAATACACCCCTGTCTGGATACGAGTAGGTAGAGGTGGATCTGGAACAGATGTACATAGGTGTAAAAACCAAAAAAACTACTTTGAGCTAGACTTAAACGGGAACTGGTACACGACAACGGGCCTTGCTGCACTCTTGGTTACGACACTCCCGGGGGATATGCTTTGGCAAATTCATAAGCTTAGTATGAACCATTATTAAAGGAACAAAGATAAAATAAAATAAAGATTCACATAAGAATATATGATCATGGATAACCTAGATTAGAACCTAGGGGATCACAAGTTAGGGTATACTTTTCTTCTATAACTTTATCCTTTTATGTTTAAGTTTCCTTTTCATGATTATTGGCTAAGCATTTAAGCCCCTAATTATACTTTCTCTTCTTAGTTAATGGTGGGAAATGGAAGAACATGTCCCAACAACCAATGTGATAGGAAATGCGATGATTTACATATTAATATGACAGAGATGATTAGGGGATTAAAAGATGATTATTATTTTGGAAGACGTTCACTATTTTGGGAACCCAATTTGATCGAGGTAAATAGATTACTACGGTATTTTCTTTGAGGAGTAAGGTTGACTTATATTTTGAAGAATCAATGAATTTAAGGTGAACTTATGGTATTATAGGTTACTTATGGAAATGATTGAACTATCATGGGGAAAATATGTTTAGGTTATTTACTTTTTTTATAAGATGTTAGGAGTGGTTGATGTTGTTTGGAGATGAATGATAAAGTTTATCTTGGAAGACTATGTTATCAAGTCCTTCTTATATTTGGGTTTCAATCTTAGTTTGGGTTATTTTGAGGAATTTTAAGGATAGTTATTTACGGAATGGTCTTTGATGAACTCTGGGTAGTACCATGGAACTTTGAAGATTTAAAAGTAGTTTCCCTTCCTATGGGATTCTTTCTTTTTAAAGAGTTGTTTTATCTTACCCTTTTTGTTTCTGAGACAATGTTTAGAGATAGAAGAAATTGATAGTTAATCTTTTGTGGATTATGTGACTCTCAAAAAGATGATTCTTGTGTTTTGATGAGACTATGTGTTTTTGAATGCTCATCGTTTGGAGAAAAGATTTGTTTTGGTAGAAACTTATTAAAGGATGAAACTCTACTTGAAGGTTGGTATATTTCCTTATGTTTTGTTCTATGTTGTAAATGAATTCCTCAAAATTATGAAAAGAAACATAAAACAAAAACGTTGTTGGTTTATGTTTCCTACTAGGTAATAAAAGACCGTTTATACACATTATAAGTTTGGGATTTTCTCGTGGTTAACTTTCTCCCAATCATGTTTTCTATCACTCTCCCTCAGAACTTGATCCTTTGTTTTCTCCTCTATGTCCATGTTTTCCTCCATGGAATCCTAGTATGGGTTAACTCGGGTGACCTTTTTACTTCCCTTTCTTTATTTTAAAGTAATAGTGTTACTGACTCCTTTTCCGATGTGGGACTTTCAATGAAATTTCCAAACCCAATTTTAAAAATTGCGAGGACGCAATTTCTTAAGGGGCGAAGATTGTAACGACCCGAAATTTTGAATAAATCTTGTTTCCTAATTTTTTGTGTTATTTTATTTTATTTTTATACTCAAAAAAAATGTTTCATTTGATAACATGAGTATAATTAAAATGAGACCATTGTGTTTTGGCTGTTATATGACCATTGGTCAATATGACCGCTAGAAACTAAACGTTTTGATTATTGTCTCTAAATACAAGTAATCTTGGTTAATTAATATAGAAAAAAGATTTGATGGCCTCACCCAATAGTCTTGGACCGATCGAAGCCCATCTAACAGAACTTGGGAAGGAGGTAGCACCACTGGGCTTTGCTCTGGACCAAACCCAAGCTGAACTTCATCGTGTGAAGCTAGAACGAGATCGCCTTCGCGAGAAGTTCAAACTGATAGAAATTACTACTCGTGTGATGTTGGCTGAGCCTCCCTCAGATTCTCTCACCTTAGCACACCTTACACTTAGGTCCTATGCTGGGGTGATAAGGGGATTTGTAAGGAGACCATAACTGCCTTGTGTAATCCTTTGTTTTAAATACAAATTGGGATTTCTTCTTATGATGATGTTTTTGACTTTTTAAATATCCGGATAAATATAGTATGCATATTTTTGGTGAATTTTAGAGAAAGGATATTTTAAAAAAATGTTTATGTAAACCTTAAATAATTAAAAATGTGTAATGATTTTTAAAAAATGGTCTTCTACAAATATGTTCAGTACGAAATTTAGAGTCTAATACGATCCACTTGATTTTTGATGAATAGTAAATTATGAATAGTGATTTTATGCTTAGGATTAGTAATGTGACTAAATGGATTAGTAATCTCACTTAAATAAAGCATTAATATAATCTAGGCACCTTGATTAAGTAATGTGATTCAATAAAATGGTTAAATAACGATTTCATAAATTATTATTCAAGTATTAGTTTTTTCTGGTGAATAGTTTTTTTAATAAAAAATTAAATTAAAAATATTTAGAAAATTATTTTTATAAAATGGATTTCATTTTTGAACTCAGAGCATCGATATTATGTTAAGGTAAATTTTGGGGATTTTTCTGAAAAAAATGAATTTTCGGTGAGTAGTGTATTTATTTAAAAATTAAATTAAAAATATTTAGAAAATTATTTTTATAAAATGGAGTTCATATTTGTAATTAGAGCATCGATATTTGGTTAAGGTGAAATTTAGGGATTTTTCTGAGAAAGTTGAATTTTCAGTGAATAGTAAAAATACAGTTTTAGGGTTTCGGTATGTTTAATGACATCATAAGTATGTGATGATGATGTCATGAGATAGTTTAAGGGTTGGACGACCAAAGGTGATGAATTATTGTGTTGGGGGCCCCATGTGGCCTAACTCCATGGTACATTCCATGGGAGAGCACATGGTTTTGAGAAAAGCACTTGTGAGGTGTCCCTTGGCCATTAATGCCTTGTCCCCTCACTTTCCCTATAAATACCCACCCTTTCCTCCTTTATTTTTCACTACCAACTCTCCCCCAAGTAATATCTGGTCTCATTACCTCCCAAGGATTCCTCTCAGGGTTCCTCGATCCCTCAAGGTCCAAACCTTTGAGTTTTAAGAGTTATGTTTTAAGGTAAGGGATCTGACCTCTTTCTTTCTTTTCAAGTAATCTCTTTTATGTCATTTCATTTATACTCAATGTTTTATGTTGGAGGATGTTATTATATATTTATATTACTTACCTTTTCATGTTCATATTATGAGAGACCCCATCTTTCTCTCATCAATTCGTTTTAAGAATGTTTATGTGACGCCGTTAGGCTGCCGAATTTTTAAGGGGATTCTTTCACCTTTCTCATTCTTTTCAAAATTCTACTTTCATGTCAAGTCTTTCAAGTAAATTTTTATTATGTTGGGGTATGATCTCTATATATATCATTCTGATATTTTATTATCATATGATTAGAGACCCCATTTGATCTCTTCAATTCAGTATTTTGATGTTTTAAGTGGCGCCGTTAGGCTGCCGAATTTTCAAGTGGTTCTTTCACCTTTCTCCTTTTTTAGAGTTCTAATTCCATGTCAAGTCTTGAAAGTTACTTTTTATTATGTTGGGTTATGATATCTATATCTATCATACTGATATTTGATGTTCATATGATGAGAGACCCTATTTGATCTCATCAGCTCATTTTTGGTTGAAGTTTATGTGACGCCGTTAGGCTGCCGAATTTTCATAAGAGAAATCTTATTTTGTCTTCCTTTCATGTTCTTCATTTCATATGGTATATTTTCAAATTTCATTATCATGTTCATATATCATTCTTATTCTGTACCTCTACTGTTTTATGGGTCATTTATGAATGTTTGACCCATTTCCCCTCTCCTTTCAATGTTTTCTAAAACCCCAAAACATAGCCGTTATGCTGCAGAATTTTCGTCTCAAAATGCCTCTCTTTTTCTCAAAATTATTTTATGTTATAAAGTGAATACTCAAAGCTCTTATTTATACAAGGGAATTCACATATATATCAAAATGTTCTATTTTAAATTCTGGGATTTACATACATGAGACCCGCTCTCCCCTTCCGTGGGTTTAAAGTGACGTAAAGATCATGTCTTTAAAGCAGTTTTTAAAATGTTATGATTATGAAATAAAACCCATTTATTTTATGCTATATGGGTTATTTATGAAATGTTTGATGATGATATATGTGGATCACATGATAATAAAGGAAAATTTAAGGGTGCTCCCTGATAGTGCTCCAATGCATTGGGTAATGATGTAACCACTAAAGATTACAATTTTCACGATATCTTGGTGAATAACCTTGGTAATTTTCAAATGACACCTTGGGGATGGACCTTGGTGATATGTTCATGATTTTATATGTTAAATGATGTAGCCACATCCTAAATTTATGAAAAATGTTATTTTTATTATGATATATCTCATGATTTCTTTCTCATGCCTTAAAGTTCTTTTTCATGACATTGTTGATGTATCTCAAGTTCACATGTAAATGTTTCCCCTTGTTTCCCTTACTGGGCATTCTGCTCACCCTTTCTTTTTATGTATGTCCTCAGGTTATAAGATGCTGTAATGAACCTAGGACGAACATAAGGATAAGCATTTCAAGTGTTTAAGAAGAAGGTTTTATGTTTTCATGTTTTAAGTTCCTGGTTTCCAAGACACTAAACCTTAAAGATCCTCGGTTTTGTAAAATGTAATGAAAGTTTATGTGTTAAAAAGGAGGGATGTTATAGAAACTTTAAATAATTTCCCCATAATGGCATGATAAACAGCAATTTATTTCATATTAGATGGGAAATAATTTTTAAATGTCTTTTAAAGACATTTCTTGAGGAAAATATCCTTTCTTCTTTGAAAAATGCTTTTTACAACATAAAACCTTTCGAAAACCATTTTCTTTGAAAATAGATTTTAAAACTTATAAAGTAATATTTTAAAATAATAAAACATTTTTAAAATACTTTTTACTTGAAAATGATCTTCAATTATCCTTTGAAATTTTTTTTGTAAACATATTTGAAAACATGGTTTTGAAAACAATAGATTTCCGACTAAAGAGAGAGATTGCCAAATTTCACTAAAATAATTATCTTAAGTACCAAAGAGTGGAAAAATGGTACTAAAAAATGAGGATATCTTGAATAAACAAAGGATAAGTAAACTCATGAATAATATTTATTTATTTCATCGAAGGAATCATAAACATAAACAATCTTGAAAAATGGTAAGATTGTCTCAATAAACTCTTATAACTTGGTTACTTTGGCTCATAATATCCATGTAAGAAAAGGAAATTAAATGAAGCTTAAGATATAATTAAAATAAAAAGATTAATTATATAACGTTTCCAATATAAGTATATACACCTCAAAAAATATTTTAGGTGTATAACAAAACATGAGTCTCAAATAAGGAAAATTGAGACAAAACTGTTTTACTAATTTGGTAACTTTTGAAAGTTAAACCACATGAAAGAATGATCATAAAATGGATATGTGAATACCCATAAATTTAGGTATAATATAAATATAATTAAATCATGGTAATTATATAAACTAAACAAAATTAAAGGGTGGTGAACATAACATGAATCTCACAGAAATTAAAAGTGTGATGAAAATCCCCTTACCTTGTGTCTCGACTCTCTCCGTACTCGTACAAGATTCCTATATAGTAAATATAAGTTTATTATAAATATTTTATAGAAACATATTCTTATATATATTACCATATATGGTTTTATTATAACCTTATATTACCCACTTATTAACGATCCTATATTAAAGTTTCACTTCGAGTAATATTCGCTTTGTTCTTCACATGTGTCTTAATTTGTTATATCGTTCGTCATTATACTTATATCATGATTACCTAATTTAGATCATGATATAAATATAAGGTATATCCATTATATTAATATTATAATAATTTATAGAATATATAATTACAAAATTTAATACACTATTCATGGAGACAATAAGTCGTACGTACGCATGAACGCTGTTTCCGTTTTTATCGTCGTATTGAAAGAAAGTATGTAAATAAATATGCATATATATGTATGTATATATATATATAATTATTTTATTAGGATTTATATATCATATATATCATATAAATTCATTAAAATCATCCTTAATAGATTCCATGTGGTGTGTGAATGAATCACATCACTTTGAGGGGGCGATAGTCTACACTTCCTCAAACGAGATTATCGTATTAACACCAAATGGAAGGTAAAAAGATGTGTGTTAAAAAATTAATAAATAATATTAAATACATAAAAAACATAATATATTATATATATAAATATAGTGTCCATAATAATGGCCACAATGATTGGTGGTAAATGAGAAATGAACAATCATTGTTTTGTGAGGCAATAGTTCACCATACACAGAAACAGTATGTTCAACATCCATTAGATGGAGGTGTGTGTAAGTGTAAGTTATAAAATTTACATAAAAAAATCCTAGTATATGAATGATACTGTTTTTTTACAAAACAAGAGAATAAATAGAGTGGAGGGGGTGGAGAAGGAAAATAAAGGAAAGGAGCTTGAAAGAAGACGTTACTTATAAATCAGGTAACTCCTTTTGGTTTGTACCAAAAGGTTTCCTTGAGAGATTTTCTGCCCAAAGGGAGGATTAAAAGTAGAAGGGATGGTTTTTGGGAGGAAATTTGGTTAGGTATTGTCTGAACTTAATAGGCTTGAGAGGTGTGAGGAATGGGTTGAGGTGGTGGCCTTTTATATGAAGGGAAAATAACTCACATGAAATTTTTAGAAACAAATTAGGTGTGCACATGTTGTTACCGAAAAAAAGTCTTACCAAACCAACAAAACTAAATAATTTAAGGAGTATGAACGAACTATGGATATAAAATAGGTGTTTTACGAGCCTCTAGGTCATTTGGGATCTTAATTTTAAGGTATAGTCCCTAATTAAACTTAATTTGTCCTTAATTGCCGTGATTAATGTTTTTCACTTTTATTAATCATTTTGGTCAAAAAACTTAACATGGTATAATTAGACTCTAAAAATTAGACTGAATACAATAGTGTATGTTTTATTTTTTAAATTCCAATCACAGAAGTAGAAAAATTAATATTAGTGCTAATCCCACAGACATGACGAAATAATAGGGTTTTAATGTAGGAAAAAGTTCAAAAATTTGTTAAGATTTTTTATTAAGTTTCAAAGATAAATTGATCCTAATGAATTTAATTGTATTATTAGATGTAATATTTATATAATTTTACCTTAAAACATATTTATAATATCATTTAAATATAATAATTAATTAGATAAAAAGGCAGTTTTAACTGAAAAGCAATATTTTTCACTATTCATTAAAAAATAAAGTTTCTCAAAAAAATCACAAAAATTCACCCCAAGATAATTTAAATGTTTTTAATTAAAAAATGAAGTTTATTTTATCAAATTAAATTTATAAATGTGTCTAAAATTACTTTAATTATTAGAAACAGTTTATTCAAGAAAAAAATGTTTTTAAACATAAAAAGGACTTTACCAAAAATGATATGTTTTATTTATATAAAAAAATTATAAACAATATTTGAAAAGTAGTTATTACTATTCATATTACTAAGTTTAACCGATAGGTTATAGTTATCTTATTTAAATAATTAAAACAATTAAACGATATATTTTATAGAAACTCAGTGTTGCGTGTATCATACACCAAGTCAGTGTTGTGTAGAATGCGCGCCAAGTTAATGTTGTGTATAATGTATGCTGAGTCAGTTCTATGTGAAAGGAATATTTTAATTATTGCATTTTAAGATATAAATTAAAATTAAAATTTATTAAAAAAAACAGGTCCATAAAAACTTGGGGTGTTACATTCTACCCCCCTTAAAATGAATTTCACCCTCAAAATTTGTCACTCAGGTAAAAAAATTGAGGATAATTTTTCTTTATCATATCCTCAAGTTCCCACATAACTTCCAATAATTGGTGATTTATCTATAAAACTTTGAAAAAGCAAGTGTTCTTGTTTCGTAGAACTTTCTTTGATCAGTCCAAAATTTCAACAGGTTGCTCCTCATAAGAAAGATCCTGCTCTAGCAGTATGTCCTCCGAGTTCAGTACATGTGAGGGGTCAAGTATGTACTTCCTTAGGAGCGATACATGGAATACATCATGGACTTGAGAGAGATTTGGAGTAAGTTCTAAGAAATAGGCTACTGTCTCAATATGATCAAGAATTTCAAAGTGGCTGATATACCTAGTCCTTAGTTTCCCCCTTTTCCCAAATCTCATAACATTCTTCTAGGGTGAGATTTATAAAAACACCTTTTCACCATCTTCAAATTATAGATCAAGTTTATGGTTATCAACATAACCTTTTTTCCAGCTTTGAGTTGCCTTGATATGCTGTTGAATGGTTTTAACCTTCTCGACCATTTCTTCAATGATCTCAGGCCCTAATAGCTTTCTTTCTCCAACCTCACCCTAGCATGTTGGAGCTCTATATTTATTCCCATATAGGGCTTCATAAGGTGTCATATAAATTCTTGAGTTAAATCTATTGTTTTAAGAAAACTCAACTAGAGTAAGGTATTGATCCCAACCACCTTTTAAATATAGAGAACAAGATCTCAAAATATCCTTTAGGGTTTGAATTATTCTTTCAGAATGACCATCTATTTGAGGATGATAAGAAATGATAAAACTCAATTCTGTATCAAGTGATTTCTAAAGAATTCTCCAGAACTTGGAGGTAAAACTCAGATCTCAATCTAATACAATAGAATGTGGTACTGTATGCAACCTTACCACTTTCTTAATGTATATTCTGGCAAGCTAGTCAAGAGAGAAATATTATCTGATATCAATGAAGTGTGATGACTTACTAAGGCAATCGACTAATACTAAAATAGAATTAAACCCTTTAGATATTTTGGGTAATCCAAAGAAAAAATCCATAGTGATGTTCTTCCACTTCCATTCTGGTATGGGTAATGGATGCAACATACCTTTAGAATTTTTTCTTTCAGCCTTAACTTGCTGGCATACCAAACACTGAGATACAAATTTCACAATATATCTCTTCATTCCATCCCACCAGAATTATTCTTTCAAGTCCCTATACATATTCATACTTCCAGGGTTAATAGAGAATGAAGAAATATGTGCTTCCTCTAACAACTCCTTCTTCAAATCTGGTATTAAAGGAAGACATACAAGGTTCCTGAACCTTATCATTCCATCTTGATCAAGTTTAAAATCAGGAACATTTATAACCTTCTTTTGTATCTCTTCATCTTCCTTCTGCGCCTCCTTAATCTTCATTTGGATAGAGGGTTGAACAATAATTTGAGAAAGATAATATTTCTTCCCTTCCTTTAGGATTTTTATATCCAAACTTTTCAAATCTAGAAATATTGTATCTTTTGTTATCCTAATCATGGATAAACTATCATGATCCTTCCAACTCAAAGCATCAACCACCTTGTTCACTTTCCCAGGGTGGTAATGTATTGAGAAGTCATAATCCTTTATCAACTCTAACCATCTTATCTGGTGCATGTTAAACTCCTTCTATGTGAATATATAATTCAGAATTTTATGATCAGTATATTTATCACACTTTTCACCATAAATATAATGCCTCTATATCTTTAATGCAAGGATTACCACTGTTAACTCTAAATCATGAGTTGGGTAATTTTTCTCATGAATCTTAAACTATCATGAGGCATAGGCTATAACCATTTTATTTTTCATAAGAACACATACCAATACCTTCTTGGATGCATAACTATATATTACAAACCCTTCTCCACTATAATGTAATGTAAGAACAAGGGCATTGACCAACCTTCTCTTTAGTTCCTTGAAATTTTACTCAAATTCTTCTATGCAGAGGAACTTCACACCCTTCCGAGTTAACTTGGTCAAAGAATTAGATAGTCATGATAAATTCTCTAAAAACTATCAATATTATCCATCCAAACCAAGAAAACTATGGATATCAGTCACTGTGGTTGGTCTGGTCCATCATTCAATAGCCTCTATCTTTTATGGATCTACTACTATACCATCACTTGAGATTATGCGACCCAAAAAAAGAAACCTTTTTCATCCAAAATTTACACTTTGAATTTTTTTTCATATAACTTCTCCTTACTTAGGGTCTTTAGTAAAATTATCAAGTGGTATTCATGCTATTCCTTTTTTCATATAACTTCTCCTTACTTAGGGTCTTTCATATAACTTTTCCTTACTCGTAGGTACCAAAAAACTCATCATACCTTTGTTTTAACTTAAGTAACTCTTACTCCATCTTGGTATAAAGAATTCGAGGAAAGTACTTATTGAAAAATAAGTTCTTGAACTCATCCCAAACCATGGATTCAATATCATCATGCTGCCTCGTATTCTTGATTAGAGTCCACCACTGATCTTGTTCGCCTTCCAAGTGATAAAAAACCAAAATTAATTTCTCATGATCTGAACAAAGAAGAATGGAGAATATATTTTCATTGGTACTAATCCATTGTCCAGAAACAAGTGGATCAAGAGACCCTCTGAAAGAAGGTGGGTGTTGCCTCATGAAAGACTCAATATAATGTTGTTCCCTAATTTTATCATTTTGAAGCCCACCATGATTCATTGATTGAGAAATCTATGTGATCATAAAAATGAGGTTTTTTATTCCATCTCCTATAACATTTGGTTGCTCAGGTGGAAAATCATTGCATTGTCCATCACAATCACCATTAACACGGTTCTTTCGGGTTCCAATCATTAACTAAAACCAAAATCATAGAGTAAGAAATAGTTATCATAATGAGGAACCACATAATCATGAAAACTAATTTATAGGATGTCTAAATTATGAAATATTCCTTAATCTATGACACCTTAGGTTTATCCTAGGTTATTCATATTCAAATTAGGTTTAAATCCTTCATAATAATTCTTGAAGAATTTATGAATTCCTAAATCATATCCCCTGAGAGTGTCAAAATAGGTGTGTAGCAAGGACCATTTTCATGTACCAAATTACCCTAAGTCAAGCCTGGAAGATCTTTTCAGAGTTTTTACCTCTAGGTACATCTGTTCCAGATCCACATCAACTTGTACTATCTAGACATGGATGTATTTCTAGAAAACCACTCAGTCTATCCTTCACCAAAATTATAGGACATTTTCTTATACTTTTCCTAGTCCTCATACTTATCCTTATACATATCCTTAGGGTTCTCACTAAGGTTTTCTCATCCTAGTTTCAAAAGTTTAACTATACATTTGACACAATACCAACTATATCAACCCTTACTTTTCAAACATTGACATTTCATTACATATACAGAATACTTAAAAATTATACAAATAGACTCGCAAAGACTGTAGTTGGTATAATGCCTGTGGAAACAAGGAAACATAAACACTAGTACATAAGTGAGATAAATTATCTCTAACAAGGAAACAAGGAAACATAAACACTGGTATAATGCCTTTAGAAACAAGGAAACATAACACTGGTACATAACATGGGGAAGGAAACATAAAAAAGGGTGATCCCAAATGATCAGTAAGGGTAAAAAATGGAGACATGTATGAATAAACATGAGCATAAGGGTATGAGAACATGATCATAAAAATAGAAGATCATACCATGCATATCAAGGATCATATACATGAATCATGGAATAAATATTGGAAGTTCATAAGACATGAATCAAAAGGAAGTAAAGGACAAAATACATGAAAGAATAACATAGGAGTAATATATGGAATTATTGAAACACATAAGAATATATTTATTTCCACAGTATCCAAGGCATCAATGACAACACCATCTTAGTGGAAAAATTCCTTTACTGAACCGGGTGAACCCCCATTACAGCCCTGTATTACTGAATCGAGTAAACCCTCTTTCTAGACCTGTATTACTAAACTGAGTAAACCCTCATTCTATCCCCATATTATTGAACTGAGTAAACCCTCGTTCCATCCCTATCTATCTCATGATATATAAATCTTTACCCAATACATTGGAGGGAGATATAGGTCCTGCCTATCACATAATGAAATCATACACACATGTGCCATGAGATCATAAATGAACATATCATAACCCATGAAATGAAATGGGTATAATAAACATGTAAATATATCATAAACTATGGAAATAGATAGGTTTAATAATCATTTCATCATAAACATAACCCATGAAAATAAGCGGGTGTCAAAATCATATAACCCGTGAAAGAGAAACGAGTTTTATAACATCATTCCATCAAAATATAATCCATTAAAAGAAATAGTATGAATGTAAATATTGAATATTTTCACCATATATTCCTGATAAACACCAATGGATGTTATATTATATGGGAAATAATTTTGAAAGGTCTTTTAAAAACATTTCTTGAGGAAAATATACTTTCTTCTTTGAAAAATGATTTTTATAACATAAAACCTTTTGAAAACCATCTTATTTGAAAATAGATTTGAAAACTTATAAAGTAATATTTTAAAACAATAAAACATTTTTAAAATCATTTTTTTCTTGAAAATTATCTTCAAGGATCCTTTGAAAACAATTTTGAAAACATGGTTTTTGAATACAGTAGATTTACAACCGAAGAGAGAGATGGTAAGATTTCACTAAAAAGCATTATCTTAAGTACCAAAGAGTGAAAAATGGTACTAAAAAATGAGTATATCTTGAATAAATAGAGGATAATGAAACTCATGAATAATCTTGAGATATTTCATCAAAGTAATCATAAGCATAAACAATCTCGAAAAACGATAAGATTGTCTCAATAAACTCTTATAACATGGTTACCTCCATGTAAGAAAAATAAAATAAATTAATTTTAATATATCATGAAAAGAATAATATTCATTATATAACTTGTATAATGGAATTATATACACCTCAAAAAATATTTTAGGTGCATAAAAAAACATGAGTCTCAAAGAAGGCAAATTGAGACAAAACTGTTTTACCAATTTGGTAACTTTTGAAAGTTAAACCCCATGAAATAAGGATCCTAGAATGGATATGTGAATAACCATAAATTTAGGTATAAGATACATATAATTAAATAATGGGAAGTATATAAACCACATAAAATTAAAGAGTGGTGAACATAACATGAATCTCACAGAAATTAAAAGTGAGGTGAAAATCCCCATACTTTGTGTCTTGAATCTCTCTGTACTCATACAAGATTCCTATATAATAAATATAAGTTTATTATACATATTTTACAGAATAATATTATTATATCTATTTCTATATATGGTTTTATTATAACCTTATATTACCTTCTTGTTAATGATCCTATATTAAAGTTTCACTTCGGTTAATATTCTCTTTGTTCTTCACATGAATATTAATTTGTTATATCGTTGGTCCTTATTATTATATCCTGATTCTAGAATATAGTTAATTATTTAAATATAGTTTATATATAGTATATTAATATTATAATAATTTATATGATATATAAGTATGAAATAGAATACACCGTTCATGGATATGGTAAGCCGTACGTACGCATGAATGCTGTTTCCATTTTTATTGTCGTATTGAAAGAAAGTATGTAAATGAAATGTACATATATATATATATATCATTTTTAAATTAGTATTAATATATCATATATATCATATATATCATATAATTTCATTAAACCCATCCTTAATACATTCCATGTGGTGTGTGAACAAATCACATCGCTTTGATGGGGCAGTAGTCCACACTTCCTCAAACGAGATTATCATATTCACACCAAATGGAAGGTAAAGATATGTGTGTTAAAAAAGGAATAAAGAAGATTAAATACATAATAAATATAATTTATTATATATATAAATATATTTTCCATCATAATGGATGCTATTATCGGTGGTAATGGAGAAATGAACAATCATCGTTTCGTGAGGTAGTAGTTCACCATACATAGAAACAATATGTTCAACATCTATTAGATGGAGGTGTGTGTAAATGTAGGTAAGAAAAGTTGCATAAAAACATCCTATTATATGTAGGATACTATTTTTTTCACACAATAATGGAATAAAGAGATTGGAAGGGGTGGAGAAGGAAAATAAAGTAAAGGAGCGTGAAAGAAGACGTTACCTCTAAATCGGGTAACTCCTTTTGGTTTGTTCCAAAAGGTTTACTTGAGAGTGTTTATGCCCAAAGTTAGGCTTCAAATTCAAAGGTAGGATTGTTAGGATACAATTTAGGTAGGTATTTTCCAAAATTAATAGTCTTTATATGTGTGAGGAATGGGTAGAGGTGGTGGCCTTTTATAGGGAGGGAAAAGAACTCACATGGAATTTTTAGAAACAAATTATGTGTGCACATGTTATTACCTAAAAAAAGTATTAAAAAATAAAAACAAATTAATAATGTAAGATTTATAGACGAAAAATGAACATCCAATGGGTTTTTAACAAGTTTATAGGTCATTTGGTTGCTTAATTTTAAGGTTTTGTCCCTAATTAGGCTTAATTTGGCCTTAATTGCTGTGATTAATTGTAATCACTTTTTCTTATCATTTTGGTAAAAACATTAACATGGTATTATTATAATCTAAAAATTAGACTGAATAAAATTTTTTATGTTGTATTTTTTAAATTCCATTCACAGAAGTAGAAAAATTAATATTAGTGCTAATCCCGCAGACAAGACGAAATAACGGGGTTTTAAAGTAGAAAAAACTATAAAAGTTTGTTAAGATTTTATATTCAGTTTCATAGTGAAATTGATCTTAATAAATTTAATTGTATTATTATATATAATATTTATCAAATTTTAACTTGAAACATATTTATAATATCATTTAAAATTAATAATTAATTATACAAAATTGTATTTTTTACTCAAAAGTAGTATTTTTCACTATTCATAAAAATGATGTGTCTTAGAAAAAATCACAAAAATTCACCCTATGATAATTTCGACATTTTGAATTAAAAAATGAAGTTTATTTTTATAAAATTAAATTTCTAAATTTTTCTAAATGTACTGTCATTATTAGAAACTGTTCATTTGAGAAAACAATGTTTTTAAACTTAAAAAGGGCATTACCAAAAATCATATCTTTGATTTATATAAAATAATTATAAAAAATATTTGAAAAGTAGTTATTAATATTCATATTACTAAGTTTAACCAGTAGGCTATAATTATATTATTTAAATAATTAAAACAATAAAAAGAGTTATTTTTTATAAATTCATTGTTGCGTGTATCATACGCCATGTTAGTATTACGTGGAACGTACGCCAAGTCAGTGTTGCGTGTAACGTACACTGAGTTAGTTATGTGTGAAAGGAATATTTGAATTAGTTAATTTAAGGATATAAATGAAATTTTAAATTTATTTGAAAAAAATAGGCCCATAAAAACTCGGGGTGTTACATCACCTTAGTAATAAGATAACGAAATTATACTCAGTCCAAGATGAGGAGTATCTTAACCAAGAGTTCATCAATTAGATAAAATATTTTGTAATAATATACCAAAACACTCCTACTTATACACCAAAGTGAAATTTTATTGGTGAATGGAATAATTATATCTTATTGTATATGGTGTGATCGAGGTTGATTTATGAAATTATTCTATAATATTTTTGAGGATAGGTATTATAGACCATAGTATAAATACTAAACTGAATTCTAAATATATCAGTAAAAAATACTATATGAGTTTATGTATGTAAATAAATCCATTTTTTATCATTTATATATGTGGGGATGCAAAGCGTTTATTAATTATACTTATAGAAACAAACTTGTATCTTAGGGCACTAAGTGTATATTTATAGTATATCATAATGAAATAGGGAAATATTATCTATATGACCCCTTGGAAAAAATGGTAATAGTGGAATGAAACACCATGTTATTTGATAGGGAGAAAATATCTAAATAGAATACTTAGAGAAATATAGACTTCAATGAAACTGAGGCTCAATATACACAAGATATTTCATAAGAAATTCTATAAGTCCTAGTGGAAGTTCTTTTTCTAGAGACAGAAGTACTACATAGGATCATGATAGAGGTTAGATAACTAGAGTGATATGGTTCTATAGTCACTAAGGATAGTGACACATTATTAGTTGAAGATATCATACTTTATCCAACAAGGAAGCAGTAAATAGCTCGTAATTTTAAAGGTAGAAAGAAAATTGAATTCTGAAATAGATTCTATGTACTAGATCCAATTTTAAGTTTTGGTATATCCTCCAATTGATATAAATAATGTTAGGTTCAAATGGGTATTCAAGAAGAAACTGGTCATGGATGGTAAAATTAATACCAATAAATTCTAACTAGTTTCTAAAGGGTTTAAGAAATTTCAAGGAATATATTATGAATAAAAATTCTCAATGGCCACTATGTTGAAATATATTAGAATTATACTTTCCATAACATTGTACCATAATTATTAGATTTATAAAATGGATGAAAAGATAGAATTACTTAATGGAAACCATATGGAAAATTCTGATATGACATAACCAGAAGGGTTCATGACTCTAAAGGATGTCAATAAGGTGTTAAAGTTGTAGATATCTATTTCTGGATTGAAAAAAGCATCAATATCATAGAAAATTAATTTTTATGAAGAAATAAGAAAATATTATCTCATAAAGGAAGAATATAAGCCCTGTATCTATAAAAGGATTAATGGGAGTTCAATCATTTTCCTTATAGTATATTCTAGTGATATATTGCTGGTGGGAAATAAAATTCCAATGTCACAGTTAGTTAATATAAGGTTAAATAAATGATTATATATGAAATAATTAATTAAAGTCTCCTACATTTTGTGGATAAACATATATCAAGATAGATTTAATAGGTTACTTGGACTAAGTCCGAGAATATACATCAATAAAGTAGTAAAGATGTTCAGTATGGAACAATCCAAGAGGGGATTTTTTTCAGTGTAACATGGAAAAATCTCTCTAAGAAAATGTTTCTTCAAACATAAGAGGATAGATGGGGAGAATAATTATAATACCTTATGATTCTATGATAGTTTTTCCATGTTTTTTCATTCAATGTACCCGACTTATTGTTTCCTATTATATAAACATGGTAGGAAGATATCAAGAATACCAAGAAGATCCACATAGGGAAATTGTAAAGAATATACTAGAAATACTAATAGGCACAAAAGATACATTTCTAGTTTATATAGGATATGATAAAATATTTATTAGGGGATACACAAATTCTAGTTTTCTGAAAGATTGTGATGAATTAAAATTATTATGGGAATATTTATTTTAACTTAATGGAGGTTTTTTGGGTTAGAATTGTTCTAATAAACTAGTTTTCTACTATTTTATAGTAAAGTATAAGTATACAACACCTTTGATTGAAACTGGAGAAGTAGTGTGGATATGAAACTTTGTACAAGAGTTTGGTGTGGTACAAAGCATAAATGATTCTATCACTCTGTATTGTGATAATACTACTACGGTGGTTATAGAAAAGGATCCCATATCACATCAATAGAAAATGAATATACTTTTTAAGTATCACCTTTTGATGAATTTTTCTCAAAGGGGTGTGATTATAGTAAGAAAAGTTTATAAAAAAGAGTGTATAATGGACTAATTGACTAAAGCCTTATCTCAACACAAGAATGAATATCATGTGAGAGCTTGAAGAATAAATTTTTTTAATAGTTGGATCTAGTCCAAGTGGTAGTTTGTTAGATATTTTCCTTGAAAAAAACTGAAATTTTATTTTTTACCACTGTAATATTAATAATAATTAATATCTTGTCACCTAATAATTTTTATTCTATATAACACTAATGTGACAATGTACTTGAAGTATTTCCACATTGAAATGTTATAGTAGTTACCATATATAATGAGAATTAAAGATATGTCCAATAGTTTATATAACATCTATTTGATGGGACATGAATTATGTTTTGAGGGAAAAGTTTTTTGTGGATCATGCAAAATTGACACTTATTATCACACACCAGTATGTATTTCAAGTATGAATTTTTTTTCTCATTATTTTCTATCTCTTTTTGACCCAATCTATCTTATGAGTATTTATGGCCTTTGAAATATTTGTATACTTGCTTATGTAATGGTTCACAACATGAATACATCATTTTTTTCATGAATGTCCCAAGGTAGATAGGCTAATTTCCATAACTATGGTTTACGACATGAACCACCTATTCACGACATAGAACAATCAAGTTGAAGCGATTCATGGAGTGAATATTGTTCCACACCATGAAACCATTATCATAACTCTTAAAATTTTATGTTTCCCTATTTTCCATTGGTTTTATTTTACCCTGTCATTCCTTTCATTTTTCAAGTTTCAATTTCACTTGTATCTCTCTCTTCCAGAATTATTCTATACTTTTTTTAGTTCAATTTTGGTGGGAACTCACTCTAGATCATCAAGAGTCATCTCGATAAGTTATTTTACTCATATTTATTTGGTCTCTCATATTTCAATCTTTTTTTTATTTCATTGGAGGGCTATGGTGGATTAGTTTTTTTGGATCTAAATTTCTTAATAGGGATATTTTTTTAGAATTATCTCTTACCTCATAAGAGTATCTTCTCTATTTATCTAATGGATTCAATATGTTTTTTGGTGATCTCAAGTATTTGAGGTAGGTAGTTTCATAATATGAATTTATCATATGAACCTTGGTTGCTTTCACATGTTTAAAATAATTTTAAAATTGTTTAAAGGAATGTGTTTGATTCCTAGAAAACTATTGGGTAAGTTATTAATGATTTTATGCTGAAATTGATTTCAAAGGCATGTTTATGCCCATTTTTTGGGTTTTTGTATTATATTTGATAGTGTTTTATAATTATTGATGAAAAAAACCATGAAATGGGTTTTAATTGTGAACATGGTACCTATTTGATAGGGTAATATCCCATTTAATCCTTGTTAATTAAGTGGATAATATTGGAAAAGAACATCTTGGTATGGTTAGCGTCCCTAGCATTGGATATACACAAAAACACTAACGAGAACATTAGTAAGGTAGGGAGACACATATTGGTTATCTCTAATCCTTAGGGATAAGTTATAGGGATTTATGAACACTTGTTTTTATTTACTTATTCATTGATTTGTAAGGATCTTAGGCATCCTTGACCTAATATACCTTAGGACTTCCTACCACGGTACTAGAATAATTTATTTTCAAATTATTTATATATTTGTATGTTTCTTAAAATTTTTTGAAAATTGGTTATCCTCCATATTTTATTTAATATTATGAAAATATTATCTCCTTTTATTTTATTTATTTAAATTGAGCGTAACTAGTTCATTTAATAAATATTGATTTGGAACACTTAGTGAAACCCTACCCGGCTGATTAAGATTACATCCTGTATACACCCAATGGGTGTTTATAGACTTTGTTATATTAGATATAGGTAAGGTAAAGGTAGTAATTGGAGGTGGTGGGTTATAGTTCTAGTTGGGTATGATTTATAATGGTTTCATGGTAGGATACTGAACCAAATTTTATGTAGAGATGTGTTTTAGCCTTTTGATTTATTTATTTTTATCCATTGGTTCAATACTTGTTTTGCATCAGTGACATTACTATAATTTGTTTTTTTGGTATCAAGATATTTCTTGTCATTATGCATACTTTATTAGTGTTTTCATTTATTTATGATATATGTTGGAGTGTTTTATTATTTTTTTTTCTTAAAAGATCCTTTTTTTATTTTATTTATGGATAAAATCATCCCCAAAGGTAGTTATAGATTTAAAGGTTCTTTTTTCCAACGCATGGGTATAGGGGAAACCCTTATGACCTTTCCATGAGTTGAATTGGTTGTATGGTTTAGGGATGTCCCATGTTGGATAATGAAAAATTAGTATCAAAGGATGGTTTTTTATTTATATGATTTTGGATTTTTTTGTAGATAGAAGGTTGGACTGTTATAAATTATGGGGTAGGTCGTGAGAAAGTGTCTGGCTATCTTTCATTGTTATGATCCTTAAGCTATCATGGGATGTTAGGAAATTGTTTTTTGAGTTATGTTTCATTTTATTTTAGATTTCATTGTTTTTTTTTATTTTTCTATGATTTAAATAGATTCTGTTTCATTGTTTGACGATTTTCTCTTTTCTATAGTGTTTTGTAGTACCATACCCATTATAAGACTTCTAGTGAGCCACAGTAGGGTGAAAATAACATTACATAGTAAAATAATATAGTTCATTAGAGTCTTATTGAGTTTGTATTGCATGAAGTCCATGATATGAACCAAGGTGCAACTATAGTCCCTTCTCAATCTAGATAAGTGGATCTAGGTAAGGGTAGAGATAAGGATCAATCCCAAGAGTTTATCTTCTAGAAACCACTATAAATTCAAGGGATTAATGATCCTTAGAAATTAGAGGATTGATTTGAAAAAATTAAAAGGATATATAACTTCTTGAAGAGTTTAAATTACATTAATGTGAAGTGTATTATCTTTAATCTTGATCTACCAAGTTGAAAGTGGTGGGATTCAATGGTTATGGAAAATTAGTATGAGGGTTTAGAGTGGAAAGGATTTAAATCCATTTTCCCTAAAAACTTTACCCTGAAAAGATGGTTTTGGATGATCCCATAGAGTTCCTCACCCTTTAACAAGGTGATAAGATAGTAATGGATTATTTCATTTTTTTTCAAACTTTCCATTTTCTCACATGATATTATATCAAATGAAAACATAAAGGCCTAAATTTTCCAGATGGGTATATAGTCAGATATCCATTCTAAGGTCTTCATGCTAAAACATTCCACCAATGCTAAGGTTACAGATTAGGTAATGATAAAATAAATTGATACGCCATGAAAGTTAAGATTTTCCAGGATTCCTACAACAGTTAGTGGTAGTTATAGGATCGTTTATTAAAAGAATAAAAATCAGAACAATATTATTTGAGGAAGTGGTAGTGGATTTTGGTAGAAAACTTATTTTATACCCTCTACAATAGCTAGAATAGGTCCTATAACTTGATAACAACATGGAGAGTTAGGGAATATGAAACATTTATGCTTGTTAGATCCAAAATTTTGTCCCTCATGTAGAATTTTGGGTCATTTGAAATGATTCTGTCAAGATTTGTCTTCCCAAAAAAGTGTTTTAGGATATTCATCACTGAAGGGTTAGTGGTTGAGTTAGTTACTTCCAAGGAAACATGTTTCTAGACATAAACTTATAGAGGTAAGGCTTAATCTTCTCATGGATAGAGTTAGATGAGGGAAATAACTTAGGTTGGTGGTAAAAAAAAGTCAACTTCTATGATGAGGTAATTGAATACAGCAGACGAGTCCCTAGTAAGAATCAAGGCAGGACCTACAAATATAATAGGTACTGTTTTCAGTAATTCATATGTAGTGATTTCTATATTTGATACTGGAATTGCCACTCCTTTTTATAAACCTAATTTGTGAATCATTTAAATCTAACTACATAACTCATGCCATATTTTCTGGATTTAACAACTACTATCATAAAGAAAAGGGAGTGGGGATTCCGATTCCCCTCACGCACCTTTTGTATATTTTAGGTTGAGTTATCTTGGGATTTCATAGACCCTGAAATGGACCTCTATGATGTTATTATCATAATGAACATTGTGGATTCCCTTAAATCTCATATTGATTGTTATCATTGGTAAGTGACCTTTATCTCCCATGATGGGAGTGCCTAGATGTTTCATGAAGATTGGGAAATGAGGTCTATCTGAGAAATACCTCCCCTTTTAGAGCATGGTAAATTTATATCCTCATTAATGGTTGGGATTAATGAATAAACCTTGGGTTTCAAACTTTCCCCATTAGTAAAAAAGTTTGTTTATGTGTTTCTAATTGATTTTTCTAGCCTACATCAAAAAATAGAAGTGAAATTCTTGATAGAATTAGTATTGGGGACCCATACAATATCTATTCCTTCCTAATTTATAAAACTGGATGAATTTAAGGAGTTTAAAATTCAGTTGGATAATTTGGAATCCAATGGATTCACCCATCTGAGCGTATCATTGTGGATAGCTCTATAACTAATTTCCAAGAAGGTTGTTAGATCTATCTATTTATATATTGATTATCAAGAGATCAACTAGGTGATGATTAAAAATAAGTACCCTTTTCCCTAAATCGATGATTTGTTTGATAATTTAATGGGGAAAGGTGATTCTTGAAAATTTATCTTCAGTTTGGATACCACTAACTTATAATTAAGTATTTGAATAATAAAAAGGCTATCTTCAAGAGTAGGTATCACCAATTTGAGTACCATGTAATTTTTTTCCTGATTAACACTTCAATAATCTTCATGGAACTAATGAAATAAATATTTCACGAGTAACTAGATTCTTTTATTGAGGCATTAATAGTTGAAATCGCAATTTATTAAATAACTGAGGAAGATCATGATATCCACTAAAGAACTATTTTGGGGGCCTTGAGTGATCACTATCTTTATGCTAAGTTATTGAAGTGTAAATTCTAGATACATGAAGTTAAATTCTAAGGAAATGTGATCTTAAAAAATGTTATCCCAATCAATCCTAAAGATATAAATGTCATCATATCATTGGAATATCCAAGAAAATTTTATGATATTCAAAGTTCATTGGGTTTGGTGGGGTATTACTGATGGTTTGTAAATGAATTGTCAAAGACGACATCACCCTTAACTGATCTCACATGAAAAAGAGTGAAATTATCATGGGATTAAAAATGTTATAATTTATTTGATGAATTAAAATTTTGTTTGACCTCCACCACTATATTTATCTTATTAGATTCTGGATAGGTATACATTGTGTATTTTGATGCTTCTATTGTAGGTTTAGGCTATATTCAAATGTAAAGGGATCATATGGTGGCATATGGATCTCATTCTCTTTAGCCACATAATAAAAATTAACCCACCCTATAATTTATATTATTCATGAACATCCATAATAGTTGGAGGAATTAACTCTTTGGGGAAAGGTTAACCATCTATTCAGACCATAACTTTTTGAGCTATATCTTTTATCAAAAGATTCTGAACCTCAGAAAGAGGTAGCAGGTGGATTAACTTTAGTCATTTGACTTTGACATGACCAAAACACTGGGAAATGGGAATTTTATTTCTAATTACCTTAGTAGGAAGTTTCCTTCTCAACCCATTGTGGAATCAAAGGATGAATGGAACCTCATGGGATTCTTCACTAACATGACCTTGAATGAAAAAAGGAAGATAAGAATGTTTCTCTGGTTATAATTCAGTTGAATTCATCTCTTCTTGAGTGATTTTCCCAATAGAAACAACATGATGATGAATTATAGAGTATTACGGATTCTTTATATGGTGAGTAGACCATTTACAGCTAATATCTTTATTTTAAGGGTGTTATTTTCTTCATAAGTTGGAATGTTGTTTCTTCACTAGAGATAAAGTTTATGATGGAATATTTTTATTGATCTTAGTGTGTTATTCACCCAGGAACAAATAATATATATTATGAAAGTTGTATGTTTAAGAGATTATGAAGTTTCGTGAGGTACCATTAGCTATCGTGTTTGATAGGGACCCCAGTTTACCTCTCAATTATGGAAAGGCCTCTAGGAGGTTATGGGATATCAAGATAAAGTAAGTATAACCTAACGTCCTCATATGGACATACAAATAGATTAATATATTTAAATTCTAGAGGATATTATTCATCTATGCATTACAAAATTTATAGGTTCTTGGGATTTTTATTTGGGAATAATTGATTATTTCTTTAAAAATAGTTACCATTCATCAATTAGAATAGAGCAATTTGAATCCTTATATTGATACACATGTAGATCACCCCTTTTTTGGTCTGTGGTCTGTGAAGTTTATTTGGTTGGGTCGAGTATTATTCAAGAGAAGATGATAAAGATCCATACTATTTGTCAATGGTTAGTGGTGGATTAAATATGACATAAATCATATGTTGATATTCATCTCCATAATTTGTAATTTTAGGTTGGTGGATATATTTTATTGAATGTTTCACCTCAATTGGGTCATCGATGTCTTAGAAAACAATGAAAATTAGATCTAAAATACGTTTGAGATTATTGAGTGTATTGGAAATGTGGATTATCGATTGGATTTAAAACCTCAATTAAATTCAATTGAAAATTTATTCCATGAATCTCACCTCATGAAGTATCATATGAACCCTTATTATATTCATAACTGGGATGAGCTAGACTTGGAGATGGATATGGAGATGTTCGAATGACCAATTCAGATTATTTATTCTCAGGAAAAGATCCTATACGGGATGTTTATTCTATTAGTTTGAGTGAATGGTAGAATAAGATATATTATCAAAAGACATATGAGCAAGAATCAAATATGGTGGAGCTATATCCTCACCTATTCTTAGATAAACCTTCTTTAACTTCACTTTTTTTAGGAAAAAGTGATATGGTGGTGATAATTGTAACACCCCCTTATTTATTTCAAGTATAAAATGTTTATTTGTTTTTATTTTATATCTCTTACAGAAATAATACATCATTTTTGTTTTTTAGACCTTTGAAAGATCTATATCACTACTGCTACAATGCTTCATAACGTGAACACATCATTTATATCATAAATGTATCTTGGTAGAGAGCTTGAATTATATAACTATGGTTCATGATATGAATCACCTATTCATGCCATGAACTAGTGGAGTCGAATAGATTTACAATGTGAATCCTATTTCACATCGTGAACCCATCAACCAAGTTCTTAAAAAATTAATTTTCTTTATTTGAATTAGTTTTATTTAAACCTATTATTTAATTTTTTTCTAGTCTCAAACCCATATATATCTCTCATATATGGAATTATTCTACCCTTAATTATTTGAGTGATTTTTGTTGGAAATCAACCTAGATCATCAAGAATAATCATGTTAAGTGGGTTTCCTCATCTTTCTTTGGCATATACTCTTTCTATCTTGTGTTTTCCTTCCACCCAAAGGTAATAGTGACCTAGGGTTTGTTGGATCCAAATTTTTTGATGGGTATTTTTAGTTTAGTATTAATTATTTCCTCCTAGGAGTATCTTCTACCTTATTATTGTGGATTCCATTCAGTTTTTTTGATTTCAAGTGTTTGAGGTAGGTGGTTTCCTTAGATGAATATTATATAAACCATAGTTTCTTGCACATGATGAAATTTGTTTTTAAATTATTTAAAGGAATGTATTTTTTTTTCTAAAAAAGTAGTTTTAAAATTTATATATTATTCAATTATTGAAAATAATTTCCAAGGAATTTTTTTGCCCAATTTTGGGTTCATTTTTATTGTATTTGATAAAACTGTATAATGGTTGATGAAAACCCCTTGAAATGGTTCCTCCTTGAGAGATGTACATATCATGGGAGACTTTGTATTTATATGGGTAATCTAAGACAAACACAAATAGGTATGATTAGACTACCTAGAATTGGACATATGCTACAATTATAACTAGAACATTGGTAATCTTGGGAGAAACATGTTGGTGATCTCCAATACTTAGGCTCAAGTTCTAGAGATGCGTGCACACTTTTTTTATTTCCTTGTCTATTTAGGTGTTAGGATCTTATCTATACCTGACCTAATACACCTTAAGACTCTCTACCATGATGCTAGAATGTTTTATTTTTAAACTAGTTATTTATTAATTGCTTTCTTTGAAATTTGTTCAAATTGGTTATCCTTAATTTTTTATTTAAGATTCTAAAAATATTATCTCTATTTATTTTATTTCATGAAATTGATTATTACTAGTTTATTTAAAAATCGTACTTATTGGACACTTATTGGGACCCTACTAGGATTTTTGACCTCACACCTTGAATACACCCAATGTGTGTATGTAGAGTTTTTTATATCTGATCCAGGTAAGGGAAAGTCACCTCTTGGAAGTGTTGGGTTCTTATGATAATTAGGTATGAGTTGTGGTGGTGGAATAATGGGAAAATGATCCACATGTCACATGGAGATGTGTTGTGGCCTTTTAGTTTATTTAGTTTTCTACTTAGGACTAGTATTTGTATTTACCCAACAAAACTCCTCTCATTTCTTATTTTGGTATCCATATCTAACTTGTCATTTTGCATACTTGTTTCTTATTTTCATTTATTTATGATATATGTTAGAGTTTTTTGTATATTCTCTATAGATCCAAGTTTTTATTTTTTTATGTGAAAAATAATTCCCAAATGTAGTTATGGATGCCCAGAAACTTATCTCTAGACCATGAGAATTGGGAATTCCCTTTGAGACTTACCATAGGACAAATTGAGTGTCCGATTTAGAGACATAATGGGTTGGTTTGTGACACTAATTCTGACAATTTTTTCACCTGGTAATATTCATGTATTGAGTTTATAAGGATATACCCACCAATAAAAATACCACTTGTTATATGAGTCATTAGATATTTGTATCTAAAAACATGTGTATTGGTTATTGGGCTTGTGATTTTTATTAATGCATATCATGAATGATATAATTTTATGTATGAATGAAAACTATGATTATATATACTCATGGTGTGGTAAAATAGTTTGGGTGGGTCATAATTGATATTAAATTAATTAAATAAATTAAGAAAGTATTTAACCATTTTGAGTTAATGAAAGATGATATATATGGCCATTTGATTGACATTGAAATGTATTATTAAATCCATATCCATGGTAGTTCATTTCAAGTAGTTAAATAAATATAAATCAAGCATATAGGTTGATGATAGAATGTATGAAACCTTCTTGAGGAGATATTGAGACAAATTGATTATATTACATTGTAAAAAATCATAGGAGGTTTTTTTCATTACAATATTAAATTATTTATTTATGGGTGTCTTGATGGGTATCTAAGTACTAATCATGGGATTTAGCTAAGTTTTCCCAATTCCATTGAAAAATATGCCTAGAGGGTCACACACTACGTGTATCCAAAATTTCAGTAAAATTATATTTAAATTTAATATTAATAATAAAAATTATTCTCATATTTTTTAATAATAAATTATCAAGTTAATTTGATCACATAAATTCAATCACAAGATATATCTAAGATTAAAATATATGTGTTGAATATTATATAAATATTATTTGTGAGTTTAGTGAACATTATATTTATTTATCTCTTATTAATTATTCAAAAATTAATAAATTAATATTTATGATTCACACCCTAACTTTTGAAATAATTTTATTTTCTTATATTTATGGGCTTTGATTTTTTTGTCAAGGTGTGAGTCGAGTCCCAGTTGGACTTTTTTTGTTTTTTTTAATAAATTAATTTTCTAGGCTTGGCGGCATCTAACGTGCAGGCAGAGCATGGGTTGGAAACTATGCGGCTTCACTAGGTTACCGTGCGACATTCCTGGTATTCAAAATGAATAAGAAATTAAATGAAAAATAAAATAAAGTTAAAATGAGGATAAAATAAAATTAGAAAAAAGGAATAAATTTAAAGGATTGTTTTAATAATAATAATAATAATAGTATTAGTATTGAGAATATTATTATTATTATTATTATTATTATTATTATTATTAGTGTCAGAATATTAATATTATTGTTAATATTATTAATATTATTATTGTTATTAAGAATATTATTATTATTATTAGTTTTATTACTATGATTATATTATAATTATTAATATTCATATTAATTAATTATTTTTTAGGGTTTAATTCCCTCTCCCTCCACCCTCTATCCCTACCATGCACTCCCCCATCGCCATTCCTCTGCCCGTCGCGTGGCCTCCCAACTAGTGCACAACATCCCTCTGGCCGACCTCCTTCCTCCCTTCTAACGAAGCTCCAACGTGGCCCCCTACTGTCTGGACCTATCTCTAGGGCGACCCCCTCCTGTATGGACCTGTCTCTAGCATGAAACCCCTACTAGAAGATCTTTTCTCCAGCGCATGACTCCCTCCCCCCAGTATCCTCACCTCCTCCCTACAACACCCCCCCTTAGCGTGCAATCTACTCAGATAAATTTTATCCCCTTTTGAAGTGTTTTTCTTCTCCTTTAGGGTTACATTCATAGGTTTAAACATGAATTTTTGGGTTTAATCTCCTTGATCAAGGTTCATTTTCATTTCCTTATGGTGCGATTAGGGTGCGATTGGAGTTTCAAACCGAATTTTGGGGATTTCTACACTCGAGGTAGGCTATTCCATGCTAAACCATTATTTGATGATTTTTTTCTTGTTTGTTTAATTTAGAATATTCTTTGGCTTTTTTTTGTGGTGTATAGATGGTTTGTGATAGAATTAGATATGCATTTAATTTTAAAGTGACATTTTTACAAGAAATTGGGTGTTTTCATGTATAAACCATGTTGTTTCACTTGATAGTGTTTTTGTAAACTATGCAATTAGTTTATTAAATCATGTATGGTCTGCAAATCATGTTTTAGTGGGGAGTTGGTGTGCAGTTGATTTTTAAAGAGGGTTTTGGGTGCAGTTTTTGTGAGAAAGCTTAGGCTGTTACTTAAATTATTTTATGAATTATTTTAATACTTTATTGTAATTATATAAAAGGTGCGAACCATGTTTGTAAAATTTTTTAATGTGATTTTGATTTTTAAGAGAGGGGTTAGAGCATGTTTTTGGGTAAATCCTTGTTGCACATCTTGGAAATGTTTTATTAATTATGAAAATGATTTATTGAATTATGCAGGCGATGAAAATCATATTTTGGGAAGATTTTGGTGTGTGATTGGTTTAAAAAGACGACTTTGAGTGTGTTTTGGTATAAAACCTTTGAGGTGCTGCTTGGAATTGAATTATAATTTTTTTAAATGATTTATTAAATTATATGAATGGTGTGAAAGTGTTTTATATATTTTTCAAAGGTTTTATTGAAATTTTTATATGATGTGGATAACATTTTAGAAATGTATTGGAGTGTGCATGGTTTTGAAAGATGATTTGGGTGTGTAAATGGTGACTTTGGTATATTTAGTGTTTTTTTGGTTTTTTTTGTGTAAATGTGACATACTATATGAACCTGAAACTTTTATGAGCACTATGGGAAGCCCAGGTAACTAGATGGATGGACTAGGACTCGTGTGCTAGTGATTCGAGGTGGCTTTGTCCTAGTACCACTTAGTTGGATTGAATACTACAACAATAACTAAATATATGGATGATGATTGGAGACCACTAGGGTTACAGGGATGTCCCCTACTAGTGGATTGTGCACGAGAATGCAAGTTGTCATGATTTCTATACCACTTTTCACCGAGACACGAGGTTCTAGGGTCCCATTAATTGATAGTACATATTGGGGCCCTACCATGTTTAGTTCTCTTAGGCTATTTGGATCCCATAGTCAGCATACAATGTGGAATTTGGGTTACTTCAAAATCAAAGGTGATTTGATTTAAAGTTTCATTCTTTGAAACTGCTTTCCATTTAAAGTTGCATTCTTTGAAACAGTTTTTCATTTAAAGTTTCATTCTTTGAAACTGCTTTCTATTTAAAGTTTCACTCTTTGAAACTACTTTCCCATTAAAGTCGCGTTCATTTTAAGTCAGTTTGCTTTAAAGTTATTTTCCTTAAAATTGTTCAAGAATTTACTTTTATTTATTAATGTTGCAAGTTTATTTGTATTATAATGTTTAGAGTATGGAATCATTTTTGGGTGGAATCCTACTGGGATTTAGATCACACCCTTCATACACCTTTGGGTGTATATAAACCTTATTGTCTATTTGTTTTAGGTTAAGGCAATATTTTCAGTTTTGAAAGGTTGTTTTTCTTGTGGATCTTGTGGTGGATCTTGGGGGTGGAAGCTTGAGAATGTGATCCTCTTATTGCATGAAGGCTTGGAGTGATGTCCTAGTTTTCCCTCTTTGTCATTGTTCCTTATTGAGTTGTTTTAGTTTATAAACTTAAAATATTTAAAATGAAAAGGGCACATTTGGTTGAATTTTTAGATCTGAATTTTTAGTTTTTGTTAGTCATTTTAATTTGGTAACTTTTAGTTAAATCATTACCTCTTGTTTTATTTGATACCCGGTCACATATTCTATCCTATGGGGACCATGAATGCCCTTTCGTAATTTCTGTGGAATGGGTCAGGCACCGGGTCGAATGGTGACCCAGTTTGGTTCATGAAAAAATGGCATCAGAGCAGGTCATGCTCTTTTGGGTATTGACCCTTAGGTAAGAGTCTGGGTAGACCAGAGCTAGGTTTTTGGGACTTGACATTCTGAGTACAAGTATGGTGCCTGACCAGCATTCCTTGTGATGGGATTCAAGGCGTCAGGGGAATTTGAGTTCCAACTGAGTTCTTTGTCCCTTGTGGTCAATTCTTATTTGGGAAATAAAGTGGGAGTTAGGTCAATGGTATTAGTGATCTTGTAGGGCCTGGAAAGCCATGTGGAGTTGGGGACATTTTCCTAGAATACTTTTCATGACGGTTGAGTGATAGGCGTATGGATGACAAACATATTTACAAGTCACCTACTGACACTAGTTTCCTCTTGCATCATTCTATGTCTCTTTGTTTTGGAATTGTGGTGATTTTATATCTAAGTAAAAATAATTGGTATTTTTCAGAAAATATTTTGTGAGATTCAAAATGGGTTTTGATCTTGGTACTGGAATTTTTTTGAAAGGTAAGGACGTGGGTTGAACTATTTTTTGGGGAAGTGATTAAGGTTTCATCTTAACATTTGTAACTTTCATGAGTAACCACATTAATAGAATATGTGTGGGAAATATATGAGTGCTTTATGGGAATGAGAGCATACATGTGCGAGGCCCATGGGATACCATTGGTGAATGTACAACCCACCAAACTTGTTTAGTTTCAAAAAATAAATTTTTAGGAAAATTTTGTGTTTTGATAACCGTTGATTGGGTTGGGTGTCTTTTGTACTATTGATAATATTTTTGTGGGGTATTTTGAGTTAGAAAACCCCTCTTGTTTAAACAATGTCTTGGGTTTGTTTTTTGTTGATACGTTGGTTTGAAGTGTTGGTTAGTGGTCTTTTTCAAGGAGTATTTAGGGAAAACCTAATGGTGGTTTCCTTTTTTTGTTCGGTGTTGTTCATGATATGTTTGGGACAATGGGATAGTTTGATTGGGTCTTTAGATTTTCCCTCACCAGCTAGTGTACGCCCCCCATAAAGAGCTAATGCATGATTGAAGTGTGTATATGAGCAATTTGTGTTTGGAAAATATTCCAGTAGATCAAATCAATAAATTTATTCTTGAGTTAGGGTAGAGTCGACCCCCTATTCTTATTCGGATAAGATAATCCTCTTATAACAGGGGAACAAATATGGGGGGAGTTGAAGAATGTTTTAGTTTCTTTGAGTCATTTGATGGTTAAAGGGGAGGTCTGACATCGATAAGTCTGATGGTCCCACCTGGAAGAGGTGAAGGGAAATCCAATGGGGAAGAAGGAAAGAGGTCTAGGTTGTTGGTATTGGCTGCTATCCTAAAATGGTATTTAGTCCTTTCATCAGTTTCATTCTAAGAAAAGGTTCATGTTAGGCCACCAATGTGGCAAGTCTAGTCGTAAGAGGCTCTAATGGCCATTTGTAGGAATCATGTGCTGTTTGAGACTCGGTTTAAGGTCCCTATCCTTGTAATGTTTCTATTGGTCTTAATGGTCATGTTTGGCAATGATTCTCTGTGTTGTGTCCCCACTCATCTACAAGGGTGAATTTTGTGGAATCCTTTGAGAACCTCTGTTTTCATAGAAGTGTGTTTTCCTTTAGGAAATTATAAATTCTTCCTTATTATTGGAAGGTGTATTTTATGTGTCTTTCATCCTGATGTTTCTCATTCTAAATAGAAAGGGGTAATGCATAGTAATCTTCTAATCCCCTATCTTGGTGAAGGTTCCATGTAAGGGTAAGTGATTTCAGGGTGTATTTCATTCTAGTGGTTCTATATGATATGTGGTATAGTTTCTCTTGGTACCATAAAAAGAAGTTCTGTTTGGGAGTTTTTAATTCCTGACTAAGAGGCAGGAGATGCTTCAACCATCAGAGCTCTAGCCATCGGTCCCAGAGTTAAGATGACACATAGTCTGGAACCCCCTGGAGTGTAAGGATATCTTGATTTGATTTTGGTATTCAATGTTGGAAGTGGAGATAGTTTAAGTGTTCTGGGTGGTAGTTTGGTTTCAAGTGGTCCCGAGTGGTGGAAAGAGACACGGGGACCCTTTTCCTCAATGCTGTTACCCATGTAGGTGGAGGAGTCCCTCCATGGCTATAAGGAGGTGAGGATATTTCATTTTCTTGAACTTTGATACTTGTTACCTTGTGGATGTGGATCTTTGTGTGACTGTCTAAATTTGAAGAGCTTTGTAAGTCTGTTTCGATTTTGTTTCTGGTTCGGCTCGTCCTAGGATGGTAATATTGTGGGAGTGGTGAACCTTTTAGTATATTCTAATTGGTCCAGAGCTTCGTTAATCAGGACCCTTGTGGTAGGAGATTTGGTGTTCGGGATGTTCTCAAGTAGGCCCATGTTGGTATCCCATACTGGCCTACACAGGTTAGTCAGATAGGTTGGTTCTCATGGTGGGGAAACCCACAATGGGTCTCATTGGAATTCCTCTAGAGTTAATTGATGTTAGTTTGTCCCTTATGGTGGGGAGTCTGTTCGGGCCTCCCCCTATTGGTGTCCTGGTTCTATCTTAGGAATTAATTTGTTTCTAATAGTGGGAGTCCACTTGGTCCTCCCCATGTCAATAATTCGGTTATGTTCTGGGTTCTAAGATGGTGATAGGTGTCGACTTGGGACCAGAGCACACCCAATAGTTTCTTTGAAATAAAATCATGGGAGTATTTATCAAGTTGTTCTCTAATTTTGGTAGACTGTTTTGGGCTAGCACCATATGTCACATTTAGTGATGTCTTCAGTGTTTGAATTAAGAGGTTGTATTATGAATTGTGGGAAGATCTTTTCCCTTGATTGATCAATTGGAGATGTTTTCACTTTTTTGGGGTAGGTGAAACATATCGAGGAGTCCATTTTGATTCTCCTAAGTTTGATTTTTATGTATCTTGCTTTGTTGTTAGTGTTTTGGCCTTTCTTGTTTATTCTTCATGAGGAATTACCTTGGATTGTGAAGGGGTATCAGTTTCTTCATTGGGGTTAGGCCTTGTTGTGACTTTCCAGGGGCAGAAAGAATTATGGTGGAGAGAATTATCACTCCCTAACTTTTGAAATAATTTTATTTTATTATTTTTCTGAGATTTGAATTTTTAGTCTAGGTGTGGGTCGAGTCCCAGTTGGACTTTTTTTTGATGATAAATGGGTTTTCTAGGCTTTCCAACATCTGAAACAGGAGATGAGCATGGGTTGGAAACTGTACGGCTTCGTCAGGTCACCGTATTACATGCCTGATATTTGAAATGAATAATAAATTAAATTAACAATAAAATAAAGTTAAAATGAGGATAAAATAAGATGATAAATAAAGGAATAAAATTTAAAGGATTGTTTTAATAATAATAATAATAATATTATTATTATAATCAAGAATATTATATTTATTATTATTAGAGTCAGAATATTAATATTATTGTTAATATTGTTAATCTTATTATTATTAGAAATATTACTATTACTACTATTATTATTATTAATGTTATTATTATGATTATAATAATAATTATTAATATTTATAATAATTAATTAATTATTTTAGGGTTTGTTTCACTCTCCCTCACCCCTATCCCCCTACCACACACACACCCATCCCCCTTCCTCTTCCTATCATGCGACCTCCCACCTGGTGCGTAGCATCCCTCTAGTCGGCCTCCTTCCTCTCTTCCAGTGAAGCTCCGACATGAAGCCCCTCTGGAATGACCCCCTAATAGAAGGTCTAGTATCCGGAACGGCCCCCAGTTAGCAGACCGTGTCTCTGAAATGATACCCCTACTGGCCAGCCTTGTCTCCGATGCGTGACCCCCTTCCTCTGGTAGCCGCACCTGCTCCCTCTGGAAACCCCCCTTAGCATGCGATCTACTCCAGTAAGTTTTTATCCCCTTTTAAAGGGTTTTTATTCTCCTTTAGAGTTCTGTTATTAGGTTTAATAGTTCATTTTTAGGCTGGATATCCTTTATTAGGGCTCATTTTCATTTCCTTGTGGTACGATTAGGGTGCAATTGGAATTTCACACCGAATTTTGGGGATTTCTACACTCAAGGTAGGTGATTCTGTGCTTAACCATTATTTAATGAATTCATTTTTCTTGTTCGTTTAATTTATCATGTTATTTGGTTTTTGTTTATGTTGTGTAGATGGTTTGTGATGTAATTAGATATGAATTTAATTTTAAAGTGAAATTTTTACAAGAAATTGGGTGTTTTCATGTATACACCTTATTATGTCAATTGATAGCGTTTTTGTAAGCTGTGCAATTGGTTTATTAAATCAAGTATGAGCTATGAATCATGTTTTGGTGGGGTGTTGGTTTGCATTTTATTTTTGAAGAGGGTTTTGGGTGCATTTTTGGAGAGAAATATTAGGGAGTTACTTAAATAGTTTTATAAATTATTCTAATGGTTTATTATAATTATATAAAATGTTTGAACCATGTTTGGAAAATGTTTTAATGTGAGTTTAATTTTTAAGAGGGGTTGGAACATGTTTTACAGTAAATCCTTGTTTCACATCTTGAATTTTTTTATTAATTATGTAAATTATTTATTGAATTGTGTGGGTGATGATAATCATATTTTTGGAAGGTTTTGGTGTGTGTTTGGTTTAAAAAGATGATTTTGAGTGTGTTTTGGTATAAAACCTTGAGATGCTTCATGGAATTGAATTATAAAATTTTTCAATGATTTATTAAATTATAAAATGGTGTGAAAGTGTTTTAAGATTTTGAAAAGGTTTTATTGAAATATTTATGCAGTTCAGATCACATTTTAGAAATGTGTTGGAGTACGTATGGTTTTGAAAGTTGATTTAAGTGTGTAAATGGAGACTTTGGTATTTTTAGTGTTTCTTTCATTTTCTTGTGTGAATATAGAATACTATTTGAACCTAAAACTTTTATGATCACTAAGGGAAGCCCGAGTAACTAGGTGGGAAGACTAGGACTAGTGTTCTAGTGATTTTAGGTGGCTTCAACCTGATATCACTTAGCAGGATTGATGATTACAACACTAAATTAATATATGGATGATGATTGGAGACCACTAGGGTTACAAGGATATCCCCTAATAGTGGTTCATGAATGAGAATGTAGGTCTTCATGGTTTCTATACCACGTTTTACCAAGACACGAGGTTTTAGGGTCCCATTACTTGCTAGTACCTATAGGCCCCTCCCATGTTTAGTGCTCTTTGGCTATTTAGCACTCATTGTCGACATACAATGTGGAATTTGGGTTACTTCAAAAGAAAAAGTGATTTGATTTAAATTTTCATTCTTTGAAATTGATTTCCTTTTAGAGTTTAATTATTTAAAACTACTTCACATTTAATGTTTCATTATTTCAAACAGCTTTCCATTTAAAATTGCATTCTTTGAAACTTATTTCCCCTTAAAGTTGCCTTCATTTTAAGTTGTTTTTCTTTAAAGTTATTTTCCTTAAAATTGTTCAAGAATTTATTTTCATTTATTAATCTTTCATGTTTGTTTTTATTATAATGTTTAAAGAATGGAATAATATTTTGGTGGCATCCTACCAGGCTTTGCGTCACACCCTTCATACACCTTTGGGTGTATACAGACCCTATTGTCTATTTGTTTCATGTTAAGGAAACATGTTAAGTTTTGGAAGGTTGGTGTTCTAGTGAATCTTGTGGTTGATCTTGATAGTGGAGTCTTGAGGATGTGATCCTCTTGTTTAATGGAGGATTGGAGTGATTTCCTAGTTTTCCATCTTTTTTTGTCCCTTGTTGGGTTGTTTTAGTTTGTAAGCTTAAAATCTAGTAATTGAAAAGGGCGCATTTGGTTGAATTTTCAGATATTATTTTTTATTTTTTTGATCATTTTAATGTGGTAGATTTCTGGTTAATCATTCCCTATGGTTTTATTTGATACTTGGTCACTCGTGCCAACCCGTGTGGATTGGGAATGCTCTTTAGGCCATGCTGTAGACCCGGTCAAGCACCAGGTCGGATGGCGACCCAACTTAGTTCATGATATATTTAGTAACCTATTTAGTGAATATATTAATATAAATATTTTTCTAGTCATATGAATATTAAAATAAATATTTATTAATAATTTTAGTTAATATAATATTTATTTATTTACCAAATGAATAATATAATTATATTTATTATTTTAAATAAATATTTACTATTCAATGAATAATAAATGCTTATGAGGATTTTTGGGATGAGTAAAAGGAAAAAATGATATATTAATCATCATGTTTATAATATAATAGGAGAATATAATAATAATACTACTATTATTATTTGAAATGGGGTTTAATTATAATAGACAATTACATAAAGCACCTAAGTGAAGTTACTAATTTTTTAAAACTTAGTATATAATCCAATCAATATCATTTTTATTGAGTGTTGGAATTATTGTATATGAAAAATTATTCCAATTGAATTATATTAAGTCCTAGAGAAATTATCATGAAATCTCTCTCAAGAACTAAAGATAACCCTTCTCCTCCTTCTCTTGAATAAGAGAGAATAAGAGAGAAATTATTTCAAGCCAAAGATATTTCTTATTGTGATCATTGATGAATGATGAAATGTTCTTTGTTCCTAATTTATAGCACATGTAATACAAATTTTGGCTTTTAGAGATTCAAGAAGAATGTGTGGATACTACTAGAGTAATTATAGTTTGGATTCTTTACTATAATGACAATATGATAAGAGAAACAACTAGATTGATCAATGATAAAAAAATTTATCAAGTGTGAGGTAATTATTATTTAAAATTAATTATTAATTAAATATTAAAGTTACAATATTGAAGAATAAAAGGTTTAATTATTCAATTTATTTGGATTTATCCATTGAAACTGATGAAAAAACGTCATTGGGAATGCACCTGATCACTTCTACTGCACCCAAAATCCTTCAAATGGGCTGATAATAAGATTGTAATAAAAAACTATAAATAAGGTTTTGTAAAAGTAAATTCCATTAATGATAGATATAAATTGGATAAATTTATATTAGTATCATAATTAACACGTATATTGGATGCACATGATCTTATAAATGAAAATTATTTCATTATTTTTTTTGAAAACAGAAACAACTATATAATCGAGTGTCTATACATTGATGAAAAATCCTTTCCTTGGAGAATCATAAACACTTATTTTTATACTTAATAAATATTATTTCATATTTTTTAGATTAAATAATAGATATGGAATTTGGATAATTTAATAAGAGAAAAAACACTCCAACAATTAAAGAAAATAATAATGTTTTAGAATACATACTTTTTTTCATTAGGGTGTTTTATATATAATTTTTATTGTGTATATATGATCTGTGCTTAATATAAAGTTTTCATATTTTAATTTTTTAGAATAATTTGGGTGGTAGAGAATGTATTCATTACTTCATGATTCGATGCACCCTAGTGATCAACATTATAGTTATCTCGAAGGTGAAGAAAAAACTACATCTTATAAAAGATAACAAAAACTAAGAGCATAATTGGATGAAAGACTTAAAATAGTTAATATAGAATGAAGTAGATTAAATAGATTTCAGGTTGGATGGAATTATCATGGCCAATCTATTGAACATAAAAAATAATTCTTCATTGTTATTTTGGGGTTAGTAATATATTGAATGTTCAAATCAACATAAATACTTGGTATATGTTATTCCAACAATGAATAGAATATTTTTGGAAGACATTATGGTGACCTTTTATTAAAATTTATTTTACTTACCACTCATATCATTTCATGAAATTAATCTTATTTTTTTGAATTTTATTTTTATACTATAATATCATATGATGAATTTCATATTAAGTGTTACTTGAAAGGTCCATAAATCCTTCAAAACATCTGTTTCCAATAAATATTGGAAAAATAGTGATCGGAACACCAATCCTCACCCACCAATGATATATGAATGATTAATATTATAAGAAACTTTGTATTATTTAAATATACAATATGAGGAGGAGGTATTTAAGGAAAACTAAAACTAATTTTAATTTTATTGACATGAAAGCTAAAAAATATTGAATTTTAGAAATATTTTTTAAATAAAAAAGGAGTTTAGAGAACAAGTAAAATGAAAAACAACACCTATTACCCTACCATAAATTCAGTATAGTGTGTGTTTCACTTGATAAAAAACTTATAAATTCTTCGAATTTTTAATAAATAAAATTATATTACATATTGATACAAAAAATAATTGATGTTTTTTGTGTTAAATTACATATTAATCAATTAGATTATATCGATTTATCTATCCCATGTCATATATTATGGATGGTGGATTATGTAAATAAAAAGAGACAAATTATAGATAAAATAACACAACATTTATTGGAATTATGTGTAAGTATGAAATAATGAAAATTTATTTTTATAGTATATTTTATAATATAATGATGGTCACTAAGTATTTTTTATTTTTTTAGATATAAGGGGATATAGCTAATGTAAGAGAACATGAACTATATATGATGGTTTTACGTCATCCATAATAGTATGTACATGTTAGTGGGGTGGGTTTATAGGATCATTAATAGACTATTTTAGGAAATTATGAGTACGAGTCCATTCTAATAAGGAATTCTAAGAACTAAATACCGAGGTTAAGACCTTATAGTGTAACACCCGAGACTTTTATGTTATATAAATCATCAAAGGAATATTTTTCTACACACAACACTTGCTTGACTTACTTTACACGAAATCGCGACCTTCCTCGATAGCTTGCGTCGTACGCAATACCGAGTTTCACTAAACAATGATATACTATTAAAATATTATTAAAACTAGCCATTATGAATAGTAATAACCACTTTTTGAAAATTTATAAATTTTATTTTTCAAAATGGACTTCATTTTTGGATTCATAATATCGAAATTAGCCTAGGGTGAAATTTTGGTATTTTTCTGAAAACTTTCAATTTTTGATGAATAGTGAAACCACTAAGTGGTAGTTAAAAAAACTGAATTTTTCATAAAACATAATTTTACCGCTTCTGTGAGTGGAATTTCAAAAATATGAGAGACACGGTTGATGTTAGTAAGTAAAATGTGGTTCAATGAGATGAAAATAATTTTTGGTGAATAGTAACTTTTTACTTTTATTTACCACGGTTAAAAGTAAATTGGGTAATTAAGGGTAAAAATGATATTATTATTACCCTAACACATGTCCTAATTCTATTGGATAAGTGTAATTCGACCAAAAACAAACTTAGGAATAAAATATGACCATTTAGGCCCACTTGGATTAGATTAGGACAATTATTATTAATTTATTTAAAGAAGGGTTAAAATAGTTAAAATCAAAGTTTAATAAATAAATCATTTTTAATATAGGGTTATACATAAGATCAATTGGACTATAAATATTAATTAGAAAGCTAAAAATATTTCCTACATAATGATATTTTATTTGTAATTTTTAGACTTTAAATAATTTAATTTATTTATGACACAAAGATGATGCTGTAATTATCTTCTTAATAAAATATTGACATAATTGATGTTATAAATACCCAAATAAATATAATTTGAGACTTTTTATGAATTAAACTAATTTTTTAGGTTAATATGACATGTTATTATTGATTTAATTAACTTTTTTTGAACTTATCATTATATTATGATTTTCACAAAAATCAATTACTAAATAGTGTCAAAATTGACATAAAATAGTTTTTAAAACAAATATTATATTAGTAATTGTTATTTTATTCCTAAAAATCTAAGGTTCGGCCAAATGATTTAGATAAGGTTATATATATTAATAATAAACAACTTGGGGTTCGTTTGGCTGCTTATAGTAAGTTTATTAACCTTATAGTATAAGAACACAAGAAGACACGGTAAAAGTAAAATTATTTAACTTAATGTTAAATCTAAATGATAAGGTTAAAATAGGAACCTAAACTTGTCAAAATTCTATTGTATGAGAGGATTTCTATCCATCCCCACCTTAGCCTCAAAATAAATCAATTTGGAGCTATTTAAAACCGAACTTGACTTTATAATAAAATAATATTTTTAGTTTTTCCAAAGGAGCCCCTCTCCTCCCTTATAAAAGGGCACCTCCTCCCCCCTCTTCCTCACACCACTTTGAGCCTTCAATCTCGGAAAAACCCTGCCAATTTCTCCTCTCCACTTCCCTAGAGACATCCTAGAGGTCCTGGTCTTCTTCAAAGACCAATTTTAGTGCCCTAAAAGGAGGTCTCAAAGAAGAACTTCAAAGAAGAGGTAATGTCCGTTACCGATTCTTTCATCTTTATTTCTTCTTCCACTTCTTCTTCTTTAGTTGTATCATTATGAAGTAATAAAATAAGTATCACTCATATAATTATATGTTATTATAAGTATGAAACAACCCTATTTCACCATCTATCCATCCTACGTAAAATGAAATCACCGCGCGTGCGTACATACAGAATACCGTCTCCACGCCGTGGTGTAGTCTATTTTCCACCACCACCTTAATTGGATGGGTATAATGGTGTAAATAATGACTATATATGATTATTATAAAGTGATATTGATTCTTAAATAGTATACATACACTCCAATACAATTCCACGAACATTGGAATGATATCATCGCTCGTGCGTACGTACGAAATACCATCTCCACGATGTGATGTGATTCGTTCTACATGATCTTCATTGCATAATGATTATATAAACGAATTTAATGAATTAATATGATATATATTACACTAATACCATTATGGAAATGAGTTATCTATAACCTAAAGAGAAGAATAAGAATTTATTCGACAAACATGCATACGAACAAAAAGTAATAAACACCCGAATAACAAGTAGTAATGAAATATTACTAATAAGAAGCTAAGAATATGACCATATATGATATCATAACAATAAGTATGATTCTTTAATAAGTCAATAACATTATTTAAATCATTATACAGGAGGTTCAGACACTTACGAAGCAAATCGGACCTAAGGTAAGGGAAAATATCACAATCTCATTTTTATCCGAGATTGTTTATACTTTGGTATTTACTGGGGTGTATTTTATCATCCACATCCATGTTTCCTCAATATGTAATATTTACATCCTTCTACAATAGTTTATATCCAATTTTACCCTTCGGTAAGTTTTTAGTAAAATATATGAAAGGAATCTTTTGTCATTTTTCGTACGAGGTAATTTTTGACTTTTCCGACAAAAGTACGAGAAGAATGTTTTTTAACTTATACGGCATGAATGGATTTTTAAAACATTATTTCCAAGAAGCTTACTTTACAAGATTTCAAGTTTATTTTTAATCAACTTCTTTTAGTTTAAAATTGTATGACATGTTAAGAAAGGGAAATGTTTTTTAAGTAGAAAGGATATTTTCCTCAAGAATGGAGTTCAAGTGTTTTATCAAAATTATTTTCCATCTAAGATAATATAGGGTTCTGTTTCTATCCCTATTATTACATTGATTTCATTATGTTGTGATGGAAATATTTTTATGAATTCATTTATATTATATGAATTGTTTTATGATGTCATGATGTTTAAGATTCCCATTTTTATTACATGGGTTATTCTATGATGTACGGTTTATGATTTTGTGGAACACATAAGAATGGTATCATTATGAGATGGGTGAGACCTATATCTCCCTCCAATGCATTGGGTAAAGATTTTATATCTCATGATATAGACATGGATGGAACGATAGGTTAAACCGGTTCAGTGAAACAGGACTAAAACGAGGAGTGAACTTGGTTCAGAAATGGACTTTGTCCACTAAGATAGTCTTGGCAATGAGTCTTGACTAACAAGAAATGATTCTCTTTGATTATGTGTGTATGCCACAAAGTTTCATGTTTTAAGTTATGATTATTGGGATTACATTTCACTACTATGATTTATCCCATGTTATGAAATTATGATTTCTTTTGCAGGTTAAGATTTTGAAAAGTTATGTTCTTATGTATATGATGTGATTGATATTTCTTTTGTTTACCCTTACTGAGCATTTGAGCTCACCCTTTTGTATGTTTTCTTTCCCCAGGTCAGGAAGAAGGTTATTAAGTAAGATATGACAAAAGGGACTATATATATGATGAAATAAATGGGAGACAGTGTAGACGCTTTATGAACCAGTTGTTTATGTTTCCCAGTTTCTAAAGACACTATACCTATACGGTCCTTTCCTGATTTTTGTTATATGTTGTAATAAGTGTGCTTCAATTCTGAAGTAATAACAATGCATGTAAAGTATGGGTAGTTATATATAGGATACATTAATCAAATAAAACAAAGTAAAAATGAAAAAATAACTACTAATGAAAAAAATTAAATACTAAAGGATTAATAATAATTAGTGAACCAATAACCCCAAATAGAGTTGAAAAACCTATATTTTGAGGATAATTGTTACCTCTAAATTCTTAACATACTAGTAGTAATTTTTCCCACATTTTATAATATTTCTATAAGAAATATGCATTAATGATTTTTTTTAAAGTAGGGTGAAATTAATTTTTACTTATATCCACTAACACTCTTGCTCATTGTTATTGAAAGAGGTACAATTCACAATATTCAAGGAAATAACCTTTATAAAATACCAGTACCAAAAGATCATTTAAGAGTTTAAATTACAATATCTCTTGAGAAAGAAGTTTAGTAACTTGTTCCCATTTTTGATATTGATATTTAAATGGTAAAACAAGTTATTGGAACCTTCATAACATGTATGTTCAATCTTATATCCACATGATGTTAATGGGTTTTATCATTTAAAGATTTTATTTTATTAAATATATTTTATAATGAATAATAAAATTTTAAACTAGTAGATGTTAGTAAAGGAGGGGAAATAAAAAATAAGGGTCAAGGTAATCTATGGGATCAAATTATAAATCATAAATTTAGATTAAGGTCCTTAATTTTTATTTAACACCAACATTTACACAATTATAATTTCTTGAAAAATACATATTTATTTGATTAAAATACAAGTGAATTTATATTTAAAGAATACATACATGATATGGTGATTATTGATAAAATTGTTCTTGAGGTTATAAGTGAAATTTTTAAACATGTTTGGTTAGGAACCTCTATTGGTAATGTATACATGAGGTATGATGACATATTTCTTCTATATAATTATTGATATAATATTTTTATCAAAATTTTATGGTATTAGTTTTATTCTAAATATTCATATATTAATTACACATTCCATAGACAAGTTGATCATTGTTTTATATTTTTAATTCTATATATTCATTTTATAGAATAAAGAATGATGAAATAATAAATAGAGTGGAAGAAGTTTCAAATATATTTTCTAACATAATCAACAAATGAATAATTCATTTTAATACCTACCATGAAAAAAAACCATATACCTTGATTACTATTATGATAATTTTTTTTTCTTAACATGAATTTTTTATTAATTATTAATTTTTTAGGGATCATCAATTTTGAATTCCAATAAATCCAATAATCTAGTGATATGCTTTATAGATCAAATTCTTAGATTCTAATAAAACATGAAAAATGTAATAAATTATTGGATTACAATATATAAAAATATTTCTAAATATATATAATAAAATTTCTCTATTAGATCATGTATAATAACAAATATATTATATTTTTCTATGTTTTCACATTTTATATAACATCTATATGGCTAAAACTATGGATACCACATATTTAAATTTATAAAAGGACATTTTAAACCATAGATAAAAAAACATCCACTTAATTGTATCTATTATATATTTCTTTTTTGAAATATATAAATTTTTAATTAAAATATTTATTAACTAGTTCATTGTTTATATATTTTCAATAATCTATGGATATTGATGATAATTCATTTTCAAAAGGTGAAATAGATTAATTCGTGTATGTTACATTATTTCACAATGTTTACAAACACCATAAATAGGTATTTCTCAAAAACATATTTATATATTTTCATTGGTAATATATTCCCATTAGGAATGAACTATAAGTCATTTTAATGAATGATATCGTTAAAATAAATTAAACTATATTTTTCCATTTTCAGAATTTTCTAAGATACAAATGTGTGTTATATGATCAAAACCATAAACAAGACTTCTATTTTGAGAAAAAATATTATAAAATATTTTCTATTCATTTATAACATATGGAAATAAATCATAAATAATTATAACAAATTTTGATGTCATAATAAATGAAAGTGAATTTTCCCATTTTTTAAGTGCAGTCTAAGTTAAAAACTTATGTCACACTCTTAATAATAATAAAACAATCTTGTATTATCATGAAACTATGAAAAAATTATTTTCAACTAATATATGAAATTTATTACCAAACCACACATAATTTTGATATGTAGTTTGGTTAGAATGACTAAAAGTGTATTTTTTCACTTTGAAAGCGTTATCTAAGTTAGAAACATGCATAACAATCTCAAAACTAGGGGTACAGATGGTATGTTTAAATCTATCAAGGACATCTATTTAAACTAACCAATTTGAAAAATAAAATTTAGTGAAAACTAAAACTAAATAATGATTATAACATAATTGATATAAATCAAATCGGTCAATGTATAATGATTTAAAATAGTTTAAATATAATAATTTAATAAGGAAAACAAATTACATGATGCAATATTTTTCATAAAAAGGATAAAACCCCAAACATTCATAATCATGGTTCATTTGCTAATGTAAATATAAAAAAATAAAGAATAATGAGATAAGAAATCTATAAAATAATCAATTAATATTAAAATGAAGGAAATAGTTTTATAGAGAACCAAGAGAAAAAAATGCCAAAGATTTAAAGGGATTTAATAATATTGGGAAACCTTTTATTGTACTTTAATGGCTTATAATCACTTAATAAAACCATAATTTGATCCAATTCCATTCTAATAAAAATTCAATAATTATTTTTGTTATTTTAAACTTTGATCTAAGAAAAATAATTATAACTTATAGTTTCAACAATTACTTATACACATTATTTAATTGATTATTTTTATTAATAATTATTATATATAGAAAAAATGAACTAAACTGAAAAAACTAAATTATATAATATTAATCATCCTATTTGAACCAATTAACAAATAAAATTAAAATTTTACTCATTTTTGGAAATTCTGTTGGATTAGTTTTCACTGATTCTATTAATCTTTCACACCCCTACTCAAAGTCATGAGAATGAGAAAGTTTTGAGAAAAAATCAATAGAAAAAATTTTCAATTTATTTTTGGATTGTATGAATGATTCACATATTATTATTATATGTGGTGTTGTAAAACTAACCAAAAGTGTGTGTTTTAAATTTAAATTTATTGTTTTAATAAAAAAATATGCATCACATGGAAAAAAAATGAAAATTATATATGATTTTCATGAAAATCTAAATTACTAATAATTAATTCATTTTCAAGTATAAGGACCCAAAATTAAACAATACGCAGTCTAGTATCTTTAGAAAAGAATTTATTTTCTTACATTTCCAAATATCTTTTAGGTTTAGAGTTTTAGAGAAGTAGGTCACCATTATTATATAATTAAGTATTACATTCCAAAGTGTAAACTTCCTCTTAATATCTATTTTTATCACAAAATAAAACTTTTAAGATAGAACAAGTTTATTTTTTCAAGTCACATCTTCACAATTTTTATATCGACCTCATTCTTTTTCCCACTCATCCTTAAAACCCTGTAATTTTTTTAAAACATGGGATTAAAAAAAAATCTCAGTAATGGAAATAAAAAGAAAGAAATAAAACCATTAGTCGGTGAATACTTATAAAAATTTTACTTTTTCAAAATAAACTTTGGGTTCAACATAAAAATTTTCTTGCCCAAGAAATAAACTTCTCTACCAATGATTTTCATAAAAAATTTCATAAGAAATATTAAAGGAAAAATAAAACTGATAATGGTCTCTTTACAATCATGAAAAATTTATGAAAACCTTTTCACAATGTTATACATTTCATCCATAAGAAGTAGAAAATACTTTTCTTTAAACATAAAATATATATATTAACTTTTTAAATCATAATATTTCCATAAAAACCATAGAGATCATAAATAGTCAAGTAGGTAACTTGAGGCATTATTTTAATATCACTCTTAAATATGGAGTAACCATCATGGTTACAAATGGAATTATATTCATGGTTACACGTGGAATAACCATCATGATTACACTTGGAATAAACCTCACGATAAACTTACGTATATAAATATTAGGCAATGTATTGGAGGGATATCATAAAAACACCCACACTTGGTTTATAATAGTAAAAACAATGCTTGATTTATAATAGAACCACCCTTTATGATAAAATATTCTGAATAAACATAAAACAATCATAACACATAAAATATTTCATCATAAAAACATTCGTTCCACCCATATGAAATCATTTTAGGATATTGATATATACATTTTCTTTAAAAACCAATTTTCAGAAATAAAATTCCCAGAATAAAGGGAAAGAGGGTTTTTTTGAAGAAAAAATGGAAGTTTATAAATTAATTAAAATATCAAATAATGATTACAAGAGTGGTAAAATTTATTGTTATTGTATATGTCAAAATAGGACATTCCTTTTGCCTTTTGTAAAAACGTCAAAACAACACATATAAAATAAATAAAAATATTTCTTTTGAAAACCTTTTAAATAATGTAAAAAGAGACATAAAATTTCATTTATAATTTATTTATTTCTATATAAATACATTCATAAAATAATTTTTAAAATGTGGACATGGAATAAAAATATTTTTAAGGGATACTTTAAAAGAATATATTTTTTTAAAGAAATACCCTTACCTCGAGTCCATCTCATCATATACATTCTTTATCTCTAGGAAATAAGAAAATTATGTTAATTATTTTCTTAATAAAAATTTTCATGTTTATTATTCATTTTATTTTATTTAATACCATGTTAAATATTCTTACTTAATCAGTTAAGTTCACATCATATGATTTGATGATATCCGACTCATATATCCATAATGACTTCAGTAGGTTGAATATGGTCCAAGGGGTCATTATTCCATCATCTTCAGAATAATAATCATGACATAATTATAATTTTATATATAAATTATACTTTTAAAATTATCCATGAATGATGGTTATGAAAAATGAAATATTTTATAATTATGGTGATAGTAGACTGTTTGTAAACATGAGTAACCTTTCTATTTTCCAATGATCATTATAGAAATAAAGTATAATTTTATCTTTATATAATTATAAATATATCATAAATACTATATTATTTATTTAAATATACTTATATATATCATCCATGTGACGTGGTGACGTAAAACAAATCACATTGCTTTATGGAGGTGGTAGTCCACACATATGCAGGAATGATGTTATCATTTTTTATTAAATAGTAAAGTAAGAAATTAATTGATATTTATATTTTAAGAATGATAATAATTTCATTAATATCATATATATAAATTAAATTCATCATTAAAACATTCCATAAGAGAAGGTGATAGAAAACAAATTACATCGGTTCGCGAGGTGGTTGTCCGCCACACACACAAATGACTGACTTGTTTCCCATTTGATAGAAGATGATATAGATATAGGTTATTATATTAACATAATAAAATACTATTATATGGAATGTACTGGTGTTATTATTTTAGCATGGTTTAATGAATATTTGATATAAGAAGAAGAAGAAATAAAACAAAAACTCTTAGTTAAGAACTATACCACTTCTTTGAGAAACCTCTTAAGGTTCAAAAAAAAAATCTCCCATAAGCATTTTTATAATAAAAAAATAATTATAATATGTAAGTATGTATGTAAGAAAATGATTTAGGTAGAAATTTTATGAACCAAAATGTCTTTTAAGCGTAAATAAAAAAGGAGACGAGGTTCCCTTTTATAAGTGAGGGGAGGGTACTCTTAGAATTACATAAAGTATTAAATTAATATAAATTAATTTTCATGTTCAAATGGTTACATATGATTTATTTTGAATAAAGGATGACTATGGGTAGAAATAATCTCATCCAATAAAATTTTGAAAAGTTTATGTGATGTTCTCACCCTTATTATTTTGTTTTAACCACTCTTAACCCATTTGAAGATTACCCTGAAGCAAATATTTTTTACTATTTAGGGGTTAATATAGTTACTATAAAAGGAAAGAGACCCATAAATGGTATATGGTTAATATCATGAATTATTTACCATTCACTTTGCTAGAGTTTATATTTTTAGTAATTTTAAATCTTTTAAGACAACATTATTTATTATAAAATACCATTAATTCCATTCTTGACATTATCCATTTAGTTTTAATTAAAAAACATAAAGAAAAAGTTGAAATTTGAATATAAACTTCTAACATACCTCAATTATACTATAATTTTCTAAAAAATTATGGTAAATTATATATCACTCAAATAATATAATTTTTTATAGTGTGTAAAATCAATTTTTTGATGTTTTTACTACTTGTAGAAGCACTGTGTCAGTGTTTCAAAAGCATTTGAGATAATTATTTCATCCCTAAAAATTGAAAACAAATTAACATAATTAAAAAAACACTTATAATAATAATTAATATTTATAACTGAAAATATCCTTATTTTACCCCAATGTAAACAATTTGAAGATAATAAAATAAAGAGAAGGAAATTTTTAACTTTTCTTTATATAAAAAAAATGAAGGTCAAAATCTTGTACAAATGAAAAAAGGCCATCTATTTTACTTTTGTGTGATTATAAATGATATATAATCATATAATTAAATTAATTCCATTTTTAGGGTCATTTTTTAGAACTTATCATTTTATTTTAAACTTTAATACCTGATTTATTATTTACCATGGTAACAAACATTTCTATGGTTACTATTCATAATGTTTAAAAATAAAAGGGTCCTATTTACCAAATTTAGACCCAATAATTCCAAAAATGTATTGTATTTCTCAATATTCAATTCAAAGGATTGGAAGAATTAAATTTAAAATTAATTAGGTAAAATTTGATGGAAACTGACTTTTTTGGAAATATTCTTTTTAAGTATAAAAAAATTTTTATTCCAAATTTTGGTATTAAATTAATTTAAAATAACATAATAAAATTATTTTTAATCAAAATTAACTAATAAATTTTAAAAACAATTCAAATTATAATTTTACTTTATAAGTAATAAAAAACAGTTTTCAATGAAAATAAGCATTTTCACTATTCATTGAAAAATAAATCTATTCAGAAAATTATCAAAAATTAACCCTAAGATATTTTTGACTTGATTTAAATAATTTTTTTTAAATTCAAATTCTATAATGTTGAAATTAATTTTTTAAGTAAAACTATGTAATACATGACAACCCAATTTGGATAAAAATAAATCTTTTTTCCCTTTGACTGAAGAATTACCTAGTATTTTAATAATGAATATAAATCTATAAAATATAATTAATTAATACTAACAAGATAGTAAAATGATTTATCTTGACATTACATGTGTTTTTACATTATGTTGGGTCGTAATAATGACAACCAAGATACATGGGGGGGGGGGGAAAGGGGTGAATTGTATCCTTTTTAAAAAAGTTGAAAAATTTGAAGCACCCCTATTGAAATAAAGAAATTCATTTCTTTTATATGAAATAAATTTAAGAATTGGGAAATAAATAAAGAAAATAATTTTACATGGTGATGTATAGTTGTTTGGGGCATAAAAATCCCATAGTCTACTCTACTATTACTCTCTCCACGTGCTTGGTGTTTTTTACTAGCAAGTCCTTTTTCCGAGGACCTCTATAACTATGTGGCAGAATTTGAAACCTTACAAAAAAGATTTTATAGGGTCTTATGGTTATTTTAAAGTGAACCATAATATCCACAACTTAGTATGAGAATCTAAAACCCCACCATGACTGAATACAAGAATCCGACACTTCATGAAAAAGAGATGAGATATAGAAGTTTTATACTGGCCCAACTCACAATTGAAGCATCAACTAAAATATAGAGAAGATACTGAATAAATAAAATAATTAGAAAAATTATCTTCAATGTCATGTAGACATAATTTTTCTTTAGATAGTTTTAGAGAAAACACTCAGTATATGATAAATATGTATGTCACCAAAGTGTGTCTCTGATATTTTCTTTGAAAAACAATAAAAAAATACTGACAATGCATACTACACAAAAAAAAACGATGATAAAAAAACAATAGATCAAAACATGTAAGTCTAAAAAGTGTATCTCTTCTTATTATTAAATATTTCTCCTTTTTATAGAAGAAACAATTCTCATTATTTAACAAGAAAATTGATTTACTTACAGTCAAAAAGATCTGAAAAATATACCTGATAAATCATGATTGAATTGAAAAATGACTAGGAAAAATCATAACTTCCATTTGAAATAGAAACAATTTAATTTTATGAATAAGTGATTTATAATCAATCTTTAAAGATATTTAAATACCTATATTTACTCAAATGAAACCAATATAGTAATCATGGAAAATAATAAATAATTTAAATCAAATAGACAACTGAGTAAAATTTGGGGTTTCACTAGATAGGGATAATCTTAAAAAGTATGGTTATAAATATAAAATTTATTTCAAATTTCAGGTTGATAAACCATACATTAAGTATTCAAACATAGGGTTATTCTTGACAATAGGGTTTGGATCCTTAATTTTACTTAAAAAATAGAGTTCAAAAGTAGTGATCCTTATCAAAAGTAGGGTTTGTTATCCAGACACTATTCTTAAAACTTAGGGTACAAAAAAGTGATTCCAAACTGATTCAATATTAAAATAATACTTAATAAAATTAAACTTCAAACAAATTAAAACTAAATTAATATAAACCAGAAATTCTATTAATGAAATTTCAATATTTACACAGTGAGTGTTTGTGAGAATCAAAATAAATTATAATTTAAAGAACATTATTGGATAAACATATTCCCAACAATCTCCCCCTTTTTTATGATAAAAAAACACATAAAATAAAACCCATAGAAATTTAATATAAAAAAATACAGTATATAATGAAAAACAAATAGACTTATCCCTAATTAGAGAATAATAAAAATATCACATTTACTCATATTTATCCCCAAAAAATGAATAAATTTTTTTAACAAATGTTGTGTTTATTCATATTTCTCTTAAAAAATGAATAATTTTTTAAAAAAGGTTTTTTTTATCTTTATTTATCTCCATTTTTGTGATATCAAAAATAAATTATGAAATAAAATAATAAAAATTTAATATATTACATGACTCTTAGGGAAATTTATGTTTATCTGTGAAGATGTATTCTAGGGAATGAATAATTTTACATATAAAATAATGAGAAACAATAATAAGAAAATAAATATGATATAACATAGAAAGTTTTATTAAACATCCATTATTACAAGGATATTTTAGTTCAAGTTTTGGATAGACTATGGTGAGGTATGAGAAAAAGGATATATCCATTTTGATATGAAAAGGGGTGCATCTTTAAAATCTAAAATCTGAAATCTTTCACTTATTTCTAAAAAAACACCTAAAAATAGATATTTTCTTATTTTAATATCTTTAGATCATTTTACTCTTGAATATGAAATAAATTGTCTAACTAATAACTCTTTCAACTCAAAAAGATCTGATTTAGAAAAAACATCTCAATTGTTATTTCCAACTTGATCAACTATTTCCATTTTAAATACATCAAAATATATTTTTGAGATTGAATTTTTCTGCATACTTTGATACTATTCTTAAAGGGATTTAAATTATATTATTTAAATAGAAGAGGTTTTCATCTCTTCAAAATATTTACGAGGATTTTATGTTCCTCATGAAACATCACCGTTTATCCTTTTAAAAGATTAATTATAGATTCTATCTTTATATAAATGAAATGATAATGATCTCTAAAAAAAATATCATATTCATTATATGTATTTTTCTAATAATTTATAGAAGGTATTCCACCTTTAACTATTTGAAGTGATTGAACTTCTGGTTCTTCACAAATAAGAATTTATGTATATTTTCTAGAGGTCTTATTTAAGGATTTTTCAACTAAAGAAACTGATTATTCCCCAAATATATTAGTTAAAGAATAATTAAAAGAAATAAAATGATTACCAATTTATTTTACCTCATTCTCATCAACATACTTTGAAAAACCATTAATAAATAAACATTCAAAACCTTGAATGTAATAAAATGAGATTTTTGAATAGTATATGTTTCCTAAAAATGTGTGTTATATTATTTTATAATACACATAAATATATTTATTTAATAATGGAGAGAGTATAATTTGAAATGTGACCATCAAGTTTCAACTGTTATATGACCATTGTTCGATTATAACCATTGGTCAATATGAGCATTGGTCCATAGGAGTGTTGGTCAATAAGATTGTTGGAAACTATAATCTTTATAATGATTTTAACATTATATCAATCATTTAAAAGTAGAAATAAAAAAATAAAATTAATAAAAAAATATGAGTTGATGGTCTCATCCTATAGAGTCGTTCCATATGAATCCCATTTTTCAAAGCTTGGGAAGGAGGTATAATCATAGGCATTATCTCTTGAACAAGACTGTGAAGGTTCCAGGCATAGTAGAAGCACATTGGTGAGTTTTCCCAACTTTAATTTTAATGTTTAAACAACGTTCAATCCGAGATCCGTCACAATGTAAAATGCAGAATCTTCGGAATGGAACGAAGAACAAAAAACTTAAGAGGGAATCCCAAAACCATAGAGATAGGATCATCATATGTTGGTTATAATTAATTTAATTAATTCACAATAATTACCTTGGTGGAATTCTTTCTTCGTTGATGTCTTTGGTCACAATCCTGTGATCCGTCATTGTGTTGTAGAATCCAAGTGTGGGATTCCTCTAGCGGTGATCCACACGTGTGCCACATATCTCTGGATGTCGCTGAATGGATCTCTGGGTGCTAACGCGGAAGAACCTTTTCTTGTGATATCCGCCTTCGATCACCTTGGTCTCTCGGTTTTGAGAGCGTTCTTGGAGGAAGGAGTTCTTTCGGCCTTGAAAGAATTCTCCAGAATTATTGTGCATAACGATTTTTTTTGAAAAGTTTTGGGGTTGTGAGGATATTTATAATCATGTTTGAGGTTATAGAGTTATGACAATAAATAAATGCGTTATGTGTTTTATTTATTTCATTAACTCTTATTGAAAACCCCCATGTCGAATTATTAATTCCTTGACATGCGCCCACGCTGATTATAATAAATATCATTTAATAAAACAATATTATATCCTCAAAATCCCGACTGGAAAAACTACACGGTGTGTAATCATTAATACACAGCGTGTACTCATTTTCATAAAACTACACAGCGTGTATATTTAATATACACTTCATGTAATTTTATTTTCCACTTTCCTTTATTTCCTCCACCACATTTATTAGTCCTTGAGTAATGGCTATTTATTTCTTAAATAAATGTAACTGCATTAATCTCTAATAAATGTATTATTTCACCCTCAATATATTATCTCAAATAACTAGTGTCGAAATAAATGCAATCAGGTATCCTTAAATAATTATTAAACCACAGTCAGGAATAATATTTATTTAACATGTTAAATTAATATTTAACTGAGATACATAGACACACTTAGTGTGTGACCCTCTAGGCCCCTTTCTTAGTGGCATTAGGAGAAGCCTGCCTAAAGTCCAAGGTTAGCGTCTAGCAACATGCCAAGGTACCCATAGAGAAAGAATTTAATGCCACAATGATGTGTCACCTCCTACGAACGTTTACTGTGTAATATAATCCCTTTGTCACGATATCTCGAATCAAGTGGGTTGCATGCTAGTTCCATCAACCCATGTGCTCGATTATTATTTCTTTGACTTTCTGGAATTGAACTCACCCATACCTTACCATGTCCATGGATTTATTTAGGTTATATCAATTCCATCAAAGGGCCTGAGATATCTACTTCTGTTATGGAACATAAGGGAAAAATCCTTTCTCGCATTATCTATTAATGCAGTATTACTTGTGACACACCCAACGTATCCTGCCTCGCTGCGAACCGTGTGTCGTCACAGTTTTCATCAATACATCTATGTGCGTGAGTTTTAATACCCATTAATAATAATCTTAAAGTTTAAGGACCAATACACACGTCCGCAGATAGGAACATCCAATGAAACTATGAAATGTGGATTTTTTACTGGCGTGTCTCGTTCTCATAATATCCTCCTAGATATTACCAAGGGCGCACACCATGATAAGGTGCCTCAAAGTTTTATGAGTCCTCACCCCTAATGGCCTGTATTATTTGTGTCCCTCAAATAACATCATCCTGCGATAGAACATATATTCAATAATAGTGTTATGGCACTTCCAGGTTCTCATCATAGCAGGGATCCGCTATAACCCTTTAATGCAACATCTATCCTTAGGACATTATCACATGCATTGTCACGCAGAAGAATAATCAATATTTGATAAAGATTTTATTAATTAATAAATTACAAAGTAGTTGGTTCTAGTCCCCAACTCTAATAGACTCCCACTTGGACTAGAGCCAACTACTAACAACGTTTAACCCACTAGCTCTCACATGATATTTATGCTTCTACTGAGATAGGCCTTTAGTCATGGGGTCTGCCACATTATCTTCCATGGAAACTCTTCTCACTGCAACTTCACCCCTTTGATAGAAATACCTCAAGAGGTGATACTTTCAGAGTATATGATTTGTCCGTTGATGTGACCTTGGTTCTTTTGAAAGATCCACCGCTGCAGTATTATCACAATACAATGTAATGGGATCTTTACTGCTAGGCACCACATCAAGCTCCTGGACAAAGTTCCGAATCCAGATGGCTTCCTTGGCTGCATTAGAAGCCGCTATATATTCAGACTCCACTATAGAATCGGCGATAACTGGGTGCTTTGAACTCTTCCAGCTCACAACTCCTCCATTGGGATAGAAAACATAACAAGATTCTGACTTCAGATCATTCTGATTTGTCTGAGAACCAGCATCAGCATACCCTCTGATGACAATCTCCTCGTCTCCTCCATACACCAGGAACATATCCTTAGTTCTTCTCAGATACTTAAGGATAGTCTTAACTACAGTCCTATGCTGTTCTCATGGATCTTCTTGATATTTTCTTACCATGATCAGTGCAGAGGAAACATCAAGCCTAGTATATAACATGGGATACATGATGGATCCTATAGCCTAAGTGTATGTGATCTTACTCATTCTATCTTTATCTTTTTGTGTCTAAGGACACATTTTCTTAGAAAGATGTAGGCCATGAGACACTGGAACTAATCCCATCGTGGATTGTTCCATACTAAATATATTTAGTATCTGGTCAATGTATGTACCCTGACTTAGTCCAAGAAGCCTCTTGGATTTATCATGAATGATCTTGATCCCTAGAATGTAGGCTGCTTCACCCAAGTCCTTCATAGAGAAACACTTGTTCAACCAGTCCATAACTGACTGTAAGAATGGTACATCCTTTCCAATAAGCAATATGTCATCAACATATACTACTAGGATAACGATTTCATTCCCATTAAATCGCCTATAAACACATGGATCACATTCATTCTTAATGAAACCAAATTCCTTTATGGATTCATCAAATCAAATGTTCCATGACCTGGATGCTTGATTTAATCCATAAATAAATTTCTACAACTTTCAAACCCGTTTGGCTTCACCTGGTGTCACAAACCCTCCTGGTTGTGTTATATAGACATCTTTCTAAAGGTTCCCATTAAAGAATGTTGTTTTGACATCCATCTGCCAAACCTCGTAGTCATGGTAAGCTGCTATGGAAAGTATGATTCTTATGGATTTAAACATGGAAAATAGCGAGAAGGTTTCATCATAGTCAATTCCTTGACGCTTTCTGAACCCTTTAGCCACTATCCCTGCTTTATAGGTGCTAACTTGACCTTCCATGTACAACTTTCTCTTGAATACCCATTTTCATCCAACAATATTTACATCAACTGGCTCATCGACCATAACCCAGACTTGGTTATGATACATGGAATCCATCACAGAATTCATAACTACTAGCCATCTTGAAGCTTCTGAGCTTTCTACTACTTCCTTGTAGGATAGAGGTTCATCATTGTCTAAAAATAATGATTCACCATCCTCGGTGACTAGGAAACCAAATCTCTCTGGTTCCCTTACCTCTCTTGAGATCCTACGCAGTACTTGTGTTTCTGGAACCTCTTCCACGAGGACCTGTGAAACTTGTTCCTGTACCAACTCCTGTGTATCTTGAGCATCAACTTCGTCATAGTCAATCTTGCTCCCATTATCCTTCTTGAGGATGTGATCCCTCTCAAGAAAAACGGCTTGTCTGGTGATAGTCACTTTCTTGTCTGAAGGGTTATATAGGTAATATCCTTTTGTTTCCCTGGGATATCCTATAAAGATACACCTCATGCCCCGGGGTGATAGTTTGTTTCCTGAGAAGGCCTTAACAAATGCCTCGCATCCCTATACATGTGTGTGCGACAAAATGGGTTTCTTTCCATTCCATAGTTCTTAGGGAATTCCATTTTCCGCCTTATTTGGTACTCGGTTTAATGTGTATGCTGCCATTTGTAATGCATATCCCCAAAAGGATAATGGAAGATCCGCATGACTCATCATCGACCTCACCATGTCCAACAAGGTGTAGTTCCTTCTTTCATTAACACCATTCCATTGTGGTGTATAAGGAGGAGTTAGCTAAGATAGATTCCCAGACTCCCGTAGAAGATCGATGAACTCTTGGTTCAGATATTCTCTACCTCGATCCGATTGAAGTTTCTTTATCTTCTTACCAAGCTGATTCTCTACTTCATTCTCGAATTCCTTAAATTTATCTAAGGCCTCTGACTTATACCTCATTAAGGCCTCTGAATTAAATTTATCTACTCAAATCATCAGTAAAAGTAATGAAGTAAGAATATCCACCTCTAGATTATACTGGAAATGGTCCACACACATCTGTGTGAACCAATCCTAGAAGCTCTGTGGCCCTTTCACCCTATCCACCAAAGGGATGCTTGGTCATTTTTCCTTGTAAACAAGCATGACATCTATTAAGTGGTTTTAGCTTAGTAGAGTCTAAATAGCCATCTTGGCAGAGCTTTGTCAAGTGCTTCTCATTCACATGACCGAGACGGTGATGCCACAACTGGGTGATGTATGAGTCATGTGAGTTTGTTTCATTATCGATTGCCAATACTTGGTTTTCATAATTAAATACATACAAACCATTAATTAAATATTCCATACCATAACATACGTTGTTATTATAAAAGAGACAACCCTTTTTTCCAAATTGAAAAACAAATCCATCCATATCCAAACAAGATACATAAATTATGTTCTTGGTAACACTAGTCACATAATAACATTTATGTAAAACCAAAATCATCCCAGTCGGTAGTGAGAGGTGGTAATTTCCAATATCCAACGCTACCATCCTTGCTCCATTGGCATCTCGAAGATCCACCTCTCCTTTGGAAATATTTCTAAATCTACTTGGTTTCTATATTTGAATACAGATGTGAGCCCCATAAGCTGTATCTAATACCCAATGTGTAGAAATAGAAAGATTACACTTGATAATGAACACACCTTTAGCATCCCCACACTTCTGGGTGCATTTCCTCTTCCAGTGGACTTTCTTTCCATATGTAAAACACACCGCCTCCCATTCCTTTCTATGCCTCTGGATCTTCCCATTCTTGGAAGGATGGTGCTCAGGGGCTTCAGACCGTTTATAAGTCTTTGGCCCCTTTGCCTTGTCCTTCCTTTTCCTATTCACCATAAGGACTGCAGGTTTTTCATGCCCCATGTCCTTATATACCTGGATAATCAAGGTTATAAGTTACAATAGACTCTTCTCATTGTTGCTCATATTATAGTTGACAATAAAGCTAGAGAAGGTCTTGGGTAGTGATGATAGGATGAGATCTGTACGCAAATCATCTGGGAATTTAATCCCTAAGATGTCCAGGCGTTCAATGTAGCCAATAATCTTGACTACATGAGGCCCATCTGGCGCAGACTCTCCAAGATTAGTTGTAAACAAAGCATTGGAGATCTCATACCTCTCCTGTATCACCTTCTCTTGGTAGAGATCCTTAAGGTGAGACATCATGCTATACACATCCATGTTTTCATGGTTATTCAAGAGCTCATTGGACATGGATGATAGAATGAAAAACTGGACATTTTTGGCATCATCCATGTGTTTCATATAGAGAGATAATTCCTCATCACTGGCCTCTTTCCCAGGTGCAACTGAAATAGGCTCTTCCAGCACATACAATTTCCTTTCGTGGTGAAGGATGACGCATAAAAGCCTCTACCACTCTTGGAAATTGGTGTCAGTGATAAGGTTTTCCTTCTCGAGTATGGTTTTCAATGATAAGTTTGAAGTCATTTTCTTGCCGTTTCTACAAACTAAGATGAGAAAAGGTTTCGTACTTTATTACAAAACTGAGACAAATAAATAAATTAATACTTATGAGTCTCCCACTATTTTATTGAAATCCAATATCCCTCACCATTGACTTAGGAATATTCTATTGCTTGAATATTATAGTGGAAAGGATCCATATTGCCCTTTTAATTACCCCAACTAGGGTTGGTCAAGCAACTTGAAGGGTTTTAGGTAGGCATTCCAAATACCAACTGCCTTGACTCGCAGCTTCTTGATCCGCTGAGTGGACTCCACAATCCTAAAATCCTTTTATTTTGGATTTCCACAACCTTTGCCTCTTGGTCACACCAAGTCCTGATGTGGAAGTCAACCCTTGATACGAACCAAGTCAAGTCAACCCAAAACCTTGAATTATAATTCCCCAATAATTTAAAGCACCACAACTAGGGTTGGTCAAGCACTTTGAACTATGGTTTGATTCTAACCAAGATTATGGAAGGCTATACCGACTTAATATTTCTTTTGAGGGATTTTATCCTTATAAGTAAATTTACATTTTATTATCTTTGATTACATGATTGTTAATATTAAGTGGGATATACTAAAGTGATTAACCATGTCTAAGATAATATTTATGCATAAGACGATTTTTATTTTAGTTCCATCTTGCATGCTTGTTTAATTCATTAATTGTGTGATCATGACAACACACCCACAATAAATAAACCATGAAACTAATAGAAATACAATAAATGGTATGATCATGAGCCTTTTACATTGGTTAGTTTATCTAGAGATTGATAAAATAACCCAAGACCTAGGGTAGAAACACCTTGAACCTTTCAGGTTCGTGTTTACAGCTTTCCACCTATCCACCTTTGTATCTCCTTGGATTGGTTTCACCTTTTCTCCTGACTTGAGCCACATCCACTATCTTGGGAGCTCTATCCATTACATATGCATTTATCTCACATGCAGGTGAGGGGTAAAAAAAGGTTTTTACATAAAAGAATCCTTGGGCGCGAAGGCCCTACATATTAATGATGAGAAGGCTCATAGGCCAAAAAATTTAAATGAATAAATTAAAAGAAACCATTCACATACAAAGGTCTTGGTCTAGCTAATGATCATCCATACATGCAACAATATTTACACATAAATAAAACTATCATTCAATTCTTTAATCGTTCTTTCTTAAGATAAATCATGCTCAAATCAATTAATTATCTTTAATTAATCAATCATTTTATCTTAAATCCTTTTCTAAATTTACTTGATATTCTCATCCATTATAATTTTAAACAAATAAATTTATTTAAAATTATCTTTTTACATAACTTGTACCTTAGAGGCAACCCGGTTAATTCCCATTTATTACACAGATTTTAAACTAAACAAATATATATAAAACACCTATCACGTGTTGTGCCTCAGCTTTATGCCTGAACCATGGTATATGTCTCAAGGGTTTGTATAATATAATAATAAATTTTAATAAATCTGTGTAATTTGGGTGAGTACATGGTGTATAGTTCCGACTACACGGTGTGTACTTTTTTTCACCATCTATCCGAAGTATACGCCCGGGGACATGGCGTGTTAATGTACTTTGGAAATTTTCAGAGTACACAACATGTAGAGTGGGACACATGCCATGTAGTTTCTGCGTTACACGGTTTCCAGCCGGGCCAGCCGTGTACGGGGTACATGGTCCAACCCTAACCCGAAGGGACTACACGTCGTGTTCTATTGGACCACACGGCGTGTAATCCGGAAACCATGTACCACCTATTCCTGGTCAACACACGGTGTCATAAATGACTTATATAGGATCAGTACACGACCTGATTTGGCATACCAGTCCAATGCATGAACCTTGACTACACGACGTGTACTTCTGAATACATGCTGTGTATTCTCGTGTTGTATGGCCAGGAACATTCGGCTCCTCTAGATGAGATCCTCTATTTTATTTTAATAAAAAATTAAAATTAACAGTCGTTTTTGTATGGTGAACGAGAAATGATAGAGGAGGAACAAATCTTGAGATTCAGATTTAAAGAATGATTAACTTCAATTGAAACAACTAAATTATTTAATGCATAGATCACCAATGAAAAACTAAATAATTATAATCAATGATATGACCGCTCTGATACCACTTGAAGGTTCCGGGCGCAGCAGAAGCGTGTTGGTGAGTTTTCCCAACTTTAATTTTAACGTTTAAACAACGTTCAATCCGAGATCCGTCACGATGTAAAACAACGAATCTTCGGAATGGAACGAAGAATGAAAAACTTAAGAGGGAATCTCAGAACCACAGAGATAGGATCATCATATGTTGGTTATAATTAATTTAATTAATTCATAAGAATTACCTTGGTGGAATTCTTTCTTCGTTGATGTCTCCGGTAATGATCCTGTGACCTATCATTCCATCATAGAATCCAAGTGTAGGATTCCTCTAGCGGTGATCCACAAGTGTGCCATGTATCTCTGGACATCGCTGAAGGGATCTCCGGGTGCTAATGTGGAAGAATATTCGTTTGCGATGTTCGCCTTCGATCACCTTGGTCTCTCGGTCTTGAGAGCGTTCTTAGAGGAAGGAGTTATTTCGGCCTTGAAAGAATTCTCTAGAATTGTTGTACACAATGATTTTTTTAAAAGTGTTGGGGTTGTGAGTATAGTTATAATCAGGTTTGAGGTTATATATTTATGAAAATAAATAAATGTGTTACACATTTTACTTATTTCATTAACTCTTATTAAAAGCCCCCATATCGAATTATTAATTCCTTGACATGCGCCCACACTGATTATAATAAATATCATTTAATAAAACAATATTATATCCTCAAAATCCCAACTGGAAAAACTACACGGCGTGTAATCATTAATACATGGCATGTACTCATTTTCATAAAACTACACGACGTGTATATTTAATATACACGATTTGTAATTTTATTTTCCACTTTCCTTTATCTCCTCCACCACATTTATTAGTCCTTGAGAAATGACTATTTATTTCTTAAATAAATGTAACTACATTACTCACTAATAAATGTATTATTTCTCCCACAATATATTCTCTCAAATAACTAGTGTCGAAATAAATGAAATCAGACATCCTTAAATAATTATTAAACCACAGTTGGGAATAATATTTATTTAACTTCTTAAATTAATATTTAACTGAGATACATGGACACACTTAGTGTGTGACCCTCTAGGCTCCTTTCTCAGTGGAATTAGGCGGAGCCTGCCTAAAGTCCAAGGTTAGTGTCTAGTAACATGCCAAGGAACCCATAGAGAAACAAGTTAATGCCGCAATGACGTGTCACCTCCTATGAACGTTTATTATGTAATATAATCCCTTTGTCACGATATCTCTAACCAAGTGGGTTGCATGCTAGTGCCATAAACCCATGTGCTCGATTATTATTTCTTTGAATTTCTGGAATTGAACTCGCCCATACCTTACCATGGCCATGGATTTATTTAGGCTATATCAATTCCATAAAAGGGCCTGAGATATCTACTTCCATAATGGAACAGAAGGGACAAATCCTTTCTTGTAATATCTATTAATGTAGTATTACTCGTGACGCACCCAACGTATCCTACCTTACTGCAAACAATGTGTCATCATAGTTTTCGTCAATACATCTAAGTGCGCGAGTTGTAATACCCATTAATAATAATCTTAAAGTCTAAGGACCAATACACACGTCCACAGATAGGAACATCCAATGACACTATGAAATGTGTATTTCCTACTGGTGGGTCTCATTCTCATAATATCCTCCTGGATATTACCAAGGGAGCACACCATGAGAAGGTGCCTCAAAGTTTTATGAGTCCTCACCCATAATGGCCTGTATTATTTGTGTCCCTCAAATAACATCATCCGGCCATAGAACATATATTCAATAATAGTGTTATGGCACTTCTGGTTTCTCATCATAGTAGGGATCCACTATGACCCTTTAATGCAACAACTATCTTTAGGACATTATTACATGAATTGTTACGCAGAAGAACAATAAAGATGTGATAAGACTTTTATTAATGAATAAAGTACAAAGTAGTTGGTTCTAGGCCACCAACTCTAACATCCCGATCTGAGCTTCCACATTTTAAGCTTGAATGAAGTCACATATCTGATAAGTTCAAGTTAGTTGAAATTATTTCTTAAGAAATGTTAGCTGAACCACCCCATGAATATATCACCATCGCACACTTTACCCTTAGTTCGTATACATGCATTATAAGGGGTTATGTTTCAAGGCCTTAGTTACTTAATTTATAATCCCCTTGTATAAATAAAATTATTGTTCCATCATTTCCATTTTGAGAAAAGTTTTTCTTAAACATATGACAAATTTGATAAATTGATTTTTCAAATAGAAAATGTAATTTTAATAAATGATATAATTATTATAGTAAATTAAGTTATTATGAATAATTATTATTTTAATGAAATAGTATGATTAAAACACTCTTATTTAAATTTAAATGATAATTGTTTTTTCAAGTGTCAGAAATTTTACTATGCATTTTATCTCTAATATTCTTTTTAATAAATATGTTTTTTATTTAAAAGTTAAATTTAACATAATTAGATAATTATTATGATAAAATAAACATCATTTTTTAAATCTGCATGTTAAATTTAGATTAAGGTAAATTTATGAGAATTTTATAAAACAATTTGTTTTTTAGTGAATTATAAAAATTCAGTTTTGAGTTTTCAGTATGTCTAATGACATCATAATGACCTAATAAGTAACATAAAATTCTGGTTGACAATTATGGATTTATAAAATTTTAGGCATCTCAAGTGGACAATACCATGGGTAAATACCCTAGGAAATCCCATGGTTTTACAAATACCACTACCGAGGTGTCTAAGGAAATCAAGAAAAAATCCCTCACTTCACCTATGAATATCCACCCATTTATCTATTATATTTCATTCAAAATTCATCCTACAAAAATATCTGGTAGTTTAAACTACCAATTAGACCCCCAAGGTTTCCTTAGTCCCCTAAGATCCCAATATTTGAGTTTTTGGAGTTACTCATCAAGGTAAGGGAAATGAAAACTTCTCTTTTCCTTTCAAGTTCTCATTTTATGTGGTATGTATTTTAAATTTCCATAAAATGTTATTTTTTCTATTATATTCCATACCTTAACTTTATTGAGAGTCTTTTATGAATGGTATACCTATTTCACATCTCTTTTTAATGTTTTCTAAAACCATGTTTCATACCATTTATGCTGCCAAATTTTCTTCTCAAAGTTTCTCTATTTTTCTCAAGAAATTATTTTAATTTCCTTTTGTGAATACCCAAACCTCATACTTTTACAAGTTTATTCACCAATATTTAAAAATTATTTATTTTATTCTATAATTGAAATTTATAAAACCCTCATTCCCTTTATGTGGGTTATAAATGACATAATGGTCATGTTTTTAAGCACTTTTTAAAACGCCACGAACTTGATATGAAACCCATTTCTTTTATTTTCCATGGGTTATTTATGAGATACTTGATTATGATATATGTGGATCATATGAAAATTAATACATATTAAGGGTGTTCTCTAATAGTTCTCAAATGCATTGAATAAAGAATTTAATCTCTAGTGATGACATTACGATACCTTGGTGAATAACCTTGGTAATTTTTATGACACCTTAGTGAAAAACCTTGGTGATATGCTTATGAATGTATAGAATAAATGTTTTAGACACATTTCCAAGTTATGATTCAAGTTATTTATTATATTAATCATCTTATATTTTTCACTCTATAAGATATTTTTAATGTTCTTATTGAATTTCAACTAGATCACATGTAAACTGTTTCCCTTGCTTTCCTTTACTGAGAATTATGCTTACACTTTCCTTTAATGTAATTACAAAGGTTTTGAGATATATTAAATGTACTTTTTATGAACCTATGATGAATAATTTGAGGTGTAATAGAAGAATGTTTTCATTTTTCAGGTGTTATGTACCTTTTTTCCAAGAAACTAAACATTAAAATACCCTATGTTTTGTACAATGTAATGAAAATTTATGTAATAAAAAGGTGGGATTCCATAGTTTGTATCAAATTAAGGTTTAATTATTTTTGGAAATTGGGATTTGAAAACTTTAGAAAAAACCCTAGAGATAAGTTTAAGTATAGGAATACATCCTAGAATGTTGGTGAAATATTAAGTAAGTGGGTTCCAAGAAAATAAATCCCTTTCTGGAAACGAACAAGTGGATGTGGATCTAGAACATATGTAACTAGGGGTATCAACTCTAATAAGTTGCATCATTCCTGACTCGATGTAACTTGGTACACAACAATGAGCCTTACTGGACTCCTAGTTTGACACTCCCAGGGGATATTTTTGGTTAATCAAAAGATTTTTATGTACCATTATGAAGGATTTATAGATAATGTAATTGTTTTTAAATAATAAAATATTTAAGAATGATGTTATAAGATGTAAAATTCATTTAGAGTTATAAGATTCTTAAATGAAACACATTTCTCACTAAACTTTTCTTCTTTTAGAAAATAGTGGCAAATATGAGAAACCATGTAAATGGTGAGAACAATGGACCAAGCGCTGATGGATTTCCAATGAAATATGGAATGGAAAACTTCATGAGAATTAAGAATCTACTGGATCAAGTAATTAATGATAACTTGAATTAATCCAAGAGACTAGATTCACCTTTATGGGAACAATTTTCTATCTAGTCCTTTATGCGTCAACAACTAACTTATTTTAGTGGATCTACTGACCCATTGATTACTGAATAATGAACAAGCTCTATCGAAAATAAATTTTCTATAATACATTGTTATTAATAATATAAAGTGACCCTGTTTATGTGTACCTTAGTGGGAGAATCTGATCAGTGGTAAAAACTAGTTAAAAACAAAAATCCAAGAGGGGAGAATGAATCTATTGAGTGGGAAAAGTTAAAGGAACCTTTTTCAAAAAATATCTCCCCTGTTCAATGTGAATAAAAATGGAGAAGGAATTCCTAGATTTGAAGCAAAAGGATAATGAATATATGGGAAGCTATGAGATAAACACCACAATATCTTCTCACTAAACCTCTAGCTTTGTCAAGGAACCTAAGGGAATGGTTGATAGATTCTTCAGTGGACTAAGACCCCATCTCTGGAAGAGTCTTTCAATCAAGACTATGGAAACTAGGTTGAGATAGTATGAAGTACTATTAAGGCTGAACTAGAGTTTGGTAAGACGTAGTGGTCTCAGAAATCTAATGAAAAGAAGGGGATGAAAGAAAGTGCATCTTTCCATGTGCAATAAGTGTAGGAAGAAGCATTCATGGAACTAATTATTTTGGAGTGAGAAATATTACAAGTGTTGAAGACTAGGACATATTTCTCAGAACTATTATAGTTAGGTAAAGCATCAGCTTCTCAACACTAATGATAAAGGGAATACAGTTCAGGCCCTACCAGAAGTCCAATGCTTCAAGTGTACACAACTCACACACTTTTCCAATCACTGTCTAAATCCAAAGTTCATATATGGGAATCATTATCAACCCAAGTATAGGCCAAGGGAGCAAGGTCATGATTTTTCTATCATGATTGCTAAAGTTGACACTCCAAATGATGTGGTGGAAGGTACTCTTGTTTCTATCTAAAATACAGAAAGTACTTTTTTTATTCTAGTTCTATATATTCCTTAATTTCCTCCAAGTTTACAAAGAATATAAAATCAATACCTAAAATTTTATAAGTAGAGTTATTAGTCAAGAATCCTGGAGGGATTATACAAGCATTAATAGTGTATAGAAATTCTAGTATTCACTTTGGTGAGCACAATATCATCATAAATCTAGTAGTCCTTCCCATGTTGGAATTCGACATTATACTTGGGATGGACTGTCTCTAAAAGTATAATTCTAAGATCAACTATATAATAAAGGAAATATAATTAGTCTTGAATGGAAAACCTATAATATTTTTCAAAGGAGAGATATCTCAACATGATCTTTTTCTAGAATAACCACCCATAAACTTCATTTTGAAAATGATAGGTAAAGATGAAGAAGTAAATGAAAGTATATAAATAGATAATGTCCCCATTGTTCAGGAATACATTGATGTATTTCTTGAGGAGTTACCTGGACCTCCCCCAGAAAGAGAGGTAGAGTTACCTATTGAACATATTCATAAATCCAATTTGATATCAAAGACCCTGTATAAAATGGAAAATGTGGAGCTTTAGGAATTAAAGAAACAACTACACGATCTTTTGGGGAAGGGTTTTATCTGGCTAAGTGTGTCTCCTTGGGGAGCACTTACTCACTTTGTGAAGAAGAAGGATGGATCAATGAAGTTATGCATTGATTATAGAGAACTTAACAGGATCACAATAAATAAAAAGTACCCTCTTCTAAGAATTGATGATCTATTTGACCAGATTCGTGGGACTCAATTCTTCTCTAATATTGATCTTTGATCTGATTATCATCAATTGAGGGTGAATAAAGAAGATATTCCAAATAATTCCTTCCAATCAAGATATGGAATTTATGAGTTTGTTGTTATTCCCTTCATCTTGACCAATGATCCAGCTATATTTATGGATTTGATGAATCGAGTCTTTAAGGAAAACCTTGATAACGTTTTGGTAATTTTCATTCATTATATTCTAATACATTACAAAATTCGTGAGGAGCATAAGGATTATTTAAGGGTTATATTGAAAACTCTAAGAAAGGAGAGGCTATTTGTAAAGTTCATCAAATGTAAATTTTGGTTACAACAAGTTTCTTTCTTTGGGTATATTCTAACCAATGAAGGAATATCAGTTGATCTTTCCAAGAAAAAGGTTATGGAGGAGTGACCTCATCCAATAATAGTAATTGGGATTCATAGTTTCCTTGGATTATCAGAATATTATAGGAGGTTTCTAAAAAAAATTTCACAACTTTCTAATCCACTAACCAAGTTAACTTGAAAAGGGGTTAAGTTCATCTAGGAAAAGGTGTGTGAGTAAAGTCTACAAGAGTTGAAGAAGAGATTATCTACTACACCCTGGTAAACTATACCCCCTATCAAAGAAGGATTATTTATTCTTAGTGATGAATATCTAAAAGGGATTGGGTGTGTTATCATGAAAAATGAAAAAGATATTTCTTATACATCTCGATAGTTGAAGCCCCATGAGAAGAACTACCCTATGCCTGACCTAGAGCTAGATTCTATTGTTTTTTTCTCTAAAGATATGGAGAAACTATCTTTATTGGGAGAAATGTGATATATACACAAACCATCAATGTTTGAATTATATTTTCATACAAAAGGAATTTCACATGAGATATAGGATATGGTTGGAACTTCTTAAAGACTATGATTGTTAAATTCATTATCATTGTGTAAGAGAAAAAAATTAACTGATGCATTAAGTCAGAAAAACATTATTGTGCTGGAAATAATGAGGATTCAAGAAGATCCTTTGATCAAAGTCCTATTAAAACTAGACATGGGAATCATAATAGAAGGGACATCATCATACCTATTCCATATTATTTCTTAACCATCATTACTAGATAATATCAAGAAATATCAAAGAGAATATCCTTTATTATATAAGAATATAGATGATGTAAATAATTGGAATTTTCTAGAATTTAATATTGATCAATAAGGTGTACTGAAATTTTGTAAAAAGACTATGTGTTCTATCTATTCCAAAAATAAAGAAGTAGCTGATGGATGAAGCTTATAGCTCTATATTATCTATACATCATGGAAGCATAAAAATATATAGGTACCTTATTGATCATTATTGGTGGGAGAAAATGAAAAGGGAGATTGTTGACTACACTACAAGGCACTTGGTGTGTCAAAAAGTTAAGGCAGAGCAATAACTTCTTAAAGGGGTATTACAACCACTACCCATACCGACATGGAAGTGGGTTAATATTACTATGGAATTTATCACTGGTCTCTAAAAAAACCAAAGGAAATAATGAAAAATGGGTTATAGTGGACTTTATCACAAATATTTCCTATTTTATCTCTATTTAGGAAGATTTATCTCTTGAAAAAATTGCCAAGATTTATGTGAATGAAGTGGTGAGGCTGCATGGAGTTCCACTTTCTATCATTTCTAATCGTGATCCAATGTTCACATCAAAATTATATAGAATTATTCGACATGATTTGAGCACCAAAATGAATTTTAGTATAGCCTATCACCCCCAAACTGATGGCCAATCTGAAAGGACTATTCAGAAACTTGAGGACATGATGAGAACATGATCAATGAAATTTAAAGGTGGATGATATCAACACCTTCCATTAGTCGAGTTATCATACAACAACAACTTCCATTAAAGTTTTCAAATAGAACACTATGAAGATCAATATGGAAAGACATGTAGAAATTCTAATTTTATGGAAGAAGATGGTTAGAAAAATCTTATTGGGGATAATCTTGTAAAAGAGATGACAATAAAGGTTCATGCCATCCAACAACCCATTTAGGATGCTTAGAGTCGGCAGAAGAACTATGCTAACAACCAATGAAGGGAATTAGAGTTTGATATTGATGAAAATGTCTTCCTTCATATTTCTCTATGGAAGTGAGTCATGTGGTTTGGGAAAAAAGGGAAGATCATCCCTAGGTACATTGGCCCCTATGAAATCCTTGATCGCATAGGAGTAGTGGCCTATCAACTAGAACTTCCACCAAATCTAGATCAATTTCATGATGCATTCCATGTATCTCTCTTGAAGAAGTACGTACACGAGCCTTCACATGTAATGAATCCTAAAGTGGTACAACTGGAACATGATATCTCTTATAAGGAGCAGCCAGTGGAGATATTGTACTGAAGAGACAAGGTTCTATGCAACAAGACTACCCACCTCATCAAAGTGTTGTGGAGGAACCAAAAATATTAAGAAGTCGCATGGGAACCAAATGAGGCAATGAGGTAGAAGTACTGACACATTTTCTCAATAGAGGGAATGAGCTGAAATTTTGGGTAAAATATTTCTTAAGGGGGGAAGAATGTAATGACCTAATTTTTTTGAAAAATATTTGTTTCCTAAAAATGTGTGTTATATTATTTTGTACTCAACATAAATATATCTCTTTAATAATGAAGTGAGTATAATTTTAAATGTGACCATCATGTTTCGACTATTATATGACCATTTGTCAATATGACCACTAGTCAACATGACCATTGGTCAATATGACCACTAGTCAACATGAACATTGGAAACTATACTCTTAATAATGTTTTTAACGTTATAGAAATCATTTATAAATAGAAATGAAAAAGGAAAATTAATGCAGAAAGAAAAGTCGAAGGCATCATCCAGTAGAGTAATGTCATAAAAGAACCATTTTTTAGAGCTTGATAAAGAGGTAGAATTACTATAATTCACTCTTGAAAAATCCCAAGATGAGCTTTAACATGTTAATCTTGATTGAAATGGCATATATGAGAAGTTCAATTTAGTGGAAATTACCACTCAGGCGATGTTAGTCAAACCACCCGATGAATCTATCACCATCGCACACATTAACATTAGGTCATATATAAGTGTTATAAGGTGTAATGTTTCAAGACCTTAGTAACTTAATTTATAATCCCTTTGTATAAATAAAATTATTTTTCCATCATTTCTGTTTTGAGGATAGTTTTTCTTAAAAACATTACGAATTTGATATATTGATTTTTTGGATAGGTAATGTACTTTTCAGAAATGATAAAATTATTATAATAAATTAAGTTATTATAAATAATTATTATTTTAGTGAAATATTACTATTAAAATAATATTATTTAAATTTAAATGATAATATTTTTTTCAAGTGTTAAAAATTTTGCTATGCATTTGACTATGCATTTTCTATCTGCTATTATTTTTAATAAATAAGTTTGTTAATTTAAAAGTTAAATCTATCATATTTAGAGAATTATTATGATAAAATAAACATAAATTTTGAAATTATTATGTAAAATTTAGGTTAGGGTGAATTTATGATAATTTTCTAAAATATTTTTGTTTTTCGGTGAATAGTTAAAATACAGTTTTGAGTTTTCTGTATGTTTAATGACATCATAATGATGTAATAAGTAATATAAAATTCCAATCAAATATTTTGGATTAAAATAACATATTAGGTGTCCCAAGTGGACAATACCATGAGCAAATATTATGGTCAAGCCCATGGTTTTGTAAATACTACTACTGAGGTGTCCAAGGAAATCAATAAAAAATATTTCACTTTTTCTATAAATACCCACACATTTATCCATTATATTTCATTTATAATTCATAATATATAAATATATAGTATTTTTACTTCAAAAGGAGTCACCCCAAGGTGTCCTCAATCCCCCAAGTTCCCAATCTTCGAGTTTTAGGAGTTACTCATTAAGGTAAGAGAAATCTAAACTTCTATTTTCCTTTAATGTTATCTTTTTGTGTGGTATGTCTTTTAAATTTCCATAATATGTTATTCTGCCCATTTTATTCTATCCCTTTACTATATTTAAATTCTTTTATGAATGGGATACCTTTCTCTCCTCTCATTTTATTGTTTCTAAAACCTAGTTTCATACCTATTATGCTACCAAATTTTCTTCTCAAAATTTATCTCTTTTCCTCAAGAAATTCTTTTATTTTCTTTATGTGAATACCCAAACCTCTTTATTTTATAGAATTATTCACCAATATGTAAATTTTTTTATTGTATTCTGTAATTAACAAACATAAAACCCTTATCCCCTTTATGTAGCTTACAAATGATATAATGATCATGTTTTTAAGCACTTTTTAAAATGCCATGATTTTGATACGAAACTCATTTCTTTTATTCTCCAAATGTTATTTATGATATGTTTGATTATGATATATATATATCAAATAAAAATTAATACATATAAAGGGTGCAAACTAATATATCTTAAATGAATTGGGTAAAGAATTTAATCTCTAGAGATGACATGTTTTACGATACCTTGGTGAATAACCTTAGTAATTTTTATAACACCTCAGTGAGAAACCTTGGTGATATGATTATGAATGTATAAAATAATTTTTTTAGAAACATGTACTAGTTAGTATTCATGTTATTTATGATATTACTCATGCTCTATTATTTATTCTATAATAATATTCTTCATGTTCTCATTGAATTTTCATAATATAACATGTAAACTATTTCACTTTATTTCCCTTCTGGGAATTATACTCACCCTTTCATTTGATGTATGTCCCTAGGTTTTGAGATGAAGTAAATGTATATAGGAATAATATATTTTGAATACTTTCAAATTTATTAGAATAATATTTTATGTTTTCATGTATTATGTACCTTGTTTCCCAGAAACTAAGCTTTAAATGATCATATATTTTATAAAATGTAATGAAAAGTTATGTAATAAAAGGCAGGATTCCATATTGAAAGATTATCATTTAAGGAATATATATTTCTAAACTAAGGAGATTGATTCTCTTCATGTTTTTTGGTTTGGCTTCATCAGAGTTATTTGAATTGTACATTACAAGAAAAGAAGATGAAAATTTTAATAGAGCTTAAGAAAGTGAAAGGGTGTGAGTTAGAGAGAAGAAGAATGGTTTTATTTTGATGATTTTCAGCCCATGTTTTTGTTTCTAAACCCAAAATTTTTACTTGATCATTTTGATTTTCAAAATTTAAAAGTTAATTTTATAGAAGAAAGAATTATTATGTAAGTTAAATTTTAATGTATTTAAATAATCAAGTTAACATAAATAAAATTTTAAAAGAAAAAATTGAAAATAGGATGAGTTTAAATAATATTGATATCAAGAAAAATCACTAGTTTTACATAAAATTTAATAAGCATAAATTTACCTATATATATATATATTCATTCTCAATATAAGAAACATTAGAAACTCCCCCTAATTAATTAATCCTTCAAAATTTAGACTCTAGGGGTTATGAAAACATGTACAATATTATTTAGTGAATAACATGATATTTTTCAATGAATTAACATATATATAAAAAAAATTAATTCATGCAATAATAATAAAATATTTAAAAACATGATAAATATTTGACATAGATCCCCCTAGGACTAATAATAAATTATTTTCAAATAATTTAAAACCTTTTCACATGTCATAAATGACTAATTTTTTTAATAATTTAACACATATCATAATAGAATAATTTAGAATATACAATTAAAATTCATGCTTAAAAATAAAAATAATTTTTAATAAATTAACACATACCAGTTAGAAAATTTTAAAGAGTATGCGGGATTTTAACAAAAAAATTCAAGGAATTAATTTATCACATATAATATTAAAGTGAAAAATGGACTTAAAATTTAAAGCCTAAGAATAATGAAATGCATAAGAATAAAAGATAAAACATTTAAAAAAATTTCTCCCCTACTTAAAATAGCCAGTGTATTAAAAATTAAAAATTAAAATGGAAATTAAATACTTCCTCGATTAACATTTTCAGCTCTAAGGATATTTCCTTTAAAATAAAAAACTACTTCATAGTTGATTAATATTTGTAAGATAATTTGTGTTTTTTATCAAAATAAATCTTCACATATTTTTCTAATAGTAACTTATTAATATTATAGTGATGTTAAATGGTGCACATCTAAAAAATATCAAAAACAGGTTCCCTTTAGTACCCATTGGATTTGGTTCTAGTGGTGTTAGAAACTAAATATTAAGAATTTTTTTATTTTTAGAAAAAATTAAAAAAATAGGTAAGGATTTTGAATAATGAATATTATTGAACCCAAAATATTGATTATTTTTAAAATATAAGTCATTATAATAATTTCCATTAAAACCACAATAAAAACATTTAACATTAGACATGCTTTTTTTAGAACCTGGAATAAAATAATTCCTATATAATTTTGGTTTTTCTCCCTCACTACCTATACCGAGATTTCCTTTATTAATTATATTTTTACCAATAATTTTATTTTGATAATTCTCACCCTTGATAAGTATACCAAAAGTTTATTTTAAATTATCAACTTCATCAAATAATTCCTTAATTTTATTTTCATTCAAATAATACTGATTTTTGGAAGGATTGTCTCTTAAATATAAAATCTAATTTGAAAAATTGTCTTTTTTAATATAAATAGTATCATAAGATTTTATATGTTTTATATTTTATTTCTTTAAAAATTAAAATTTATATTTAATAATAAAATAATATTTAATAATTTTACTATAATAAATATTTTTATATTTAAAATTTTGAGAGAAAGATGATTGTACCTCACCAGTATAAGCCATAAGACATAGATTTATCTTTTGATTTTCATGCTCAACTTCAGACTTTGTAGTAGATTCATTCCTTGAATATTTTAATTCACTATAAATAGAATTTATAACTTTATTCCCTTTTATTTTATAATAATATTTCATTTGATCATTAAGAATAGGATAATCATGTCTCATATAATCTTAATTCTTACATTTATAGCATCTGACTTCTTTCTCTTTATTATTCTTTAATTATTCCTTCAACATTTTATATAACTTTAAAATTTTTCTATTAATATCTAATATCTCATCACTTGAACCTCAATGACTAGAATCTGAAAATTCATCCATTGAAACTTTGAGTATATCATTTTCATTTTTGAAAGAAATACGATTTTTAGCTTCTTCTTGCATTCAGATTCATACATCATTAAGGTAAAAATAATTTCATTTTATTGATATATTTTTAATAAGATTGAATTGTTTAATTTTAGTAAATATCCAATTAAATTTTCAAGATAAATAACTAGAGGCCCCTATCCTCATAGGGAGATCAAGGATGAATTCAGAGTTCTACATAAGCTTTCTCCCCATCTCTATGGTGGTATAAATAGTGGGTGATCATTATAAGGGATATAAAAAATTAAAGAGTGAGTTTGGTAACATAATTTTATATTTTTTGGTGTATATAATGGTTTCTAATTATTCTTTTAGATTTATCTTAGCTATTTTTTATTAATTTAATTGAAACACTTTTTATTTTATAACTAATCGGAGTGCAATTTGAAGTTTGTGACTTGTGTTGTTCCAGTTGAACAACTTAATAATCCTCTTATTTCACAAAAATATGAGATTTTAGTGTTCCTTGAAAAACATTAAATCATGGTAATAGGATTTAAATGGACTACACAATTTTTATGTCAAGGTTTATTCTAATGTGCATTGTTTTAGAGGCTTGTGGGTACCCAAGATCTTGATTAACCCTCAACCAAAGGATAAAAACAAAACCTAATAATAAATTAAGGAAAATAATATTTTAAAGTGGTGTATTAAATTATAAATGATCACATACTTATCATATATTTTTTTAAAATCCACTTGATTTTCAACTATTAAACTGTTAAAATTAAGTCGTTTTGTTTAAAACTGTGTTCAAAACCACCCCTCTTTTAGCACTTTTATTAAATATACTCACTTTAAACCTGGAAAACTAATTTAGAAAAGACCTAGGATAAACTATATGATATAAATACACTTTAAAAACTCAATAAATTTTATTTTTGAGGAAAAAATGGTAAAATGTTGGCACTATTTCTGGGGAGTGCTTTGGTTTTTATAAAAACATTGTGTATTTTGTAAATATTTGTGTGACTATTTTCATACTTCATATTTTAAATTGTTTTATTAAATATTAATTTTTTATTTATTTTACATGATTAAATATCCATTTAAGGAACTAATTCCTTTCAAATAGTAATCATAGAAGATATTGCGTCATCAACACCAAGAAGATCCAAACAACCCCTTGAAGTAAGATGCACAAAACATCAAAAATATTCTCGATCCTTATTATTATTATGAGACTAACATCAATACTAAAATAAAAAATCATAATATAGATTTAAATAATAATAAATTAAAATAAATAACCTCAACTGATATAAAGATTCATCATGCATACATTAAAATACAAGGCAAGGAAATTAATTTTGTACTTAAATCCAGACTCATTTACTTATTAAACAAATTTCATAGACTAGATAGAGAATAACCACATAAGTACTTGAAATATTTCCATACTCTATATAAAATGTTAAAACCTACTAATTTGGATGTATAATTTTTTAACCTTAGGTCATTCCCATTCTCTTTAAAAGACATTACAAAAGTCTGGTTATACTATGTTAACCCCCTAATTAGAGGTTAGGAGGACATGAAATGAATTTTTCTTGAAAAATAATTCCTAGCCTCTCAAATTATAACTATAATGAAATGAATTTTTATAATAATAAAATCATAAGGGTAAAAACTTCCTAAATACTAGGAATGATTTAAAAGGTTATGTTATAATTTTCTACACCATCAAATAAGTGAGAAACTTTAATATAATAATTTTATGAAGGTTTAATTCTAAATGAATATAAAATGATTGATGTTGTTGTGGGTGGTTACCTAGTATACATGAACACTATTGATTAAATTAACCTCATTGATAACATGAAAAAAAACATGAAACAATTTGGTTCAAGGTCTATTATTCTCATGTAAGGTGTCAATGAGGTGAAAAGTTCTAGATTTGAGAAAAAATTGGACATGAAGTTTAATGAGGTAAGTTCTCTCCTTTAAAAACTTTATCTTTACCAAGGGAAATACCAAACTATACATACAATTCATTATGGTATCTGTGCTACTGACATCCACTATTCTGAACAGTTATCTCAACTGATAGAATCTTGTGAGAGTTTTGAGGCAATCATGCTAGGCTTCCCCTATAACCAACATGTTAGGTAAGAACCATAATATATAGACAAAATTGGATGGAAGGATAACCAATCCTATAGTAAAGGGGGTATTATAACCAACCTAAAAATTCCTAGAACCACCAAGGGAAGGGTAGTAAACCCCAATCACCACCCATAAATCCTCAACCACCATAAATAAGTTTCGAAAACCCCCTCCAAAACCCCAGCCTAACCTTGAGAGCATGGTGAAACAAATGTCTTAAAATAATCTATAATTCCAAAAAACAACCCAAAATTTCACACAGGACCTAAAAAATCAATTAGGACAACTCGATAACTCGGTGGGTGAAATCAAAAGTCAAGGGTCTAGAAAACTACAATACCAACTTGTTTCCAATCCCAAGAAAAAAGGTAATGTATGTTATATCACACTTATTAGTGGTAAATAACATTCAACATCCAGTGATTATACACATTAGTTATGTCCTAATCTTAAAAAATCTATTTCTCTACCCTAAAAAAATACAATTGAAGAAAAAAAAACAAAACGGATAAAAAAGTTATCAATGAGGATTCCCCTAAATAATCCATTACTCTCTCATTTCCCAAAATACTCTCTAAATTAAATATAAAATTTTGATAGTTAATTCGATAAAGAGATAATGGATATGTTTAAAAAGGCACAAGTTAACAATCCTATATTTGATACAATTAACTAAATCTCTTTCTATAAATAATTTCTTAAAGAACATTACACTCACATGAAGCTATATAAGGGGAATGAGAGAGTCAAGATTGGAAGTAATGCCTCATCCTTGATATAACTAGTGATTCCAACCAAATGTAAGCATACAAGAACTTTTAAAATACCTTGCACCACAAGGGAGAATTTATTTTTTGATTCAATGATTGATTTAGGTGATTTTATTTATTATATGCCTCAATATATTCATACTTCTCTATAGGTTGGAGAGATTCAAAAAATGGGCATCATTGTGCAGCTTTACAACCATAGCACAACACACCAAAAAAGAGTTATTGAGTATATCCTCATGCATTTAAGAATCTCATCTTCCTTGAAAACTTATACATTACTTATATTAATGATAAATATACCCAAGGAAAAGATCCTCCTAAAATTGGAAGTCCATTACTTAAAACAATAATGAAGATCATAAACATTCACAATGGTACTCTTTCCATGGATTTTGGGAGATAAAAGGTATGTTTAAATATCCTTGATGATATGAAACACCTTATTGCAGAGAACTCCACTTTTCCTATCTAGTTGATGTAAGTTCTCTCTGACGACAAAAAAAAAACAAAAATATATCCTCAACCCATACTCTGATGTATTTTCATATTATTAACTCTTTGATTATTTGGGTTGTGATTCATCATTTGAGTGTTGTGTGGGTTTGGAAAATTGTAAATATTGTGTTTTAATTTATTATTTCTTGAGAAATAAGGATCCTATAACCATTGATGATACTTCTTAGCTTGTAAAATATTATTCCACTTATGAGGATATTAAAATTGAGTAGTTAGATGAGATCATTTAAATCACACTTTCACCTTCACTCCCATCAATCAAAAAACCGATAACTTGGAAATTAAACCACTAACTCAAAACTTAAAATATTAATATATTGAGAATAGAAAAAAACTACCATTATCATTTCTAGATCACTACCTTAAAAGAATTAATTAAGACTACTTATCCTTTTGAGGGAGTATAAAAAATCATTGGGATGGATGCTTGCTGACATTACTAGTATTATTTAATAAATTTTCATGCATAATATATTATTAAATGATGAATATAAATCAATGAGGAAAGAACAACATCGATAGAACCCAACCCTCCTAGATTTTGTTAAAATATAGGTAACCAAATTATTGTCTGCTGGAATAATTTACCATATATTTGATATCCAATGGGTTATTTTAGTGTAAATAGTTTATAATAAAACTTATATTATGGTAATTCAAAATAAAATTAATGAATTGGTTCCATACAATGTCCAGAATAGTTTGTTTGTCTTTATATATTATCAATGACTAAATTAACACACTAGAATATACTATTTCCCATTACCATTCGCTAACCAAATTCTAGTGGCTAGCAGGGAAGTCCCACTACAACTTTCTTGATGGGTATTCTAGATACTTTCATATCCATAATTCCACCAAGAATAATGAAAAAAATATATTTACTCACCCTTTGGCATATTTTCATATTGGAGGATGCCATTTGGTATGTTCAATGCTCCTGGTACTTTCTAGAGATGTATGGTTAACATTTTTTTTGATTACTTGGAGAATTTCATGGATGTTTTCATGGATTATTTCACTATTTATGGATCCTATTTTTATGAGTGTTTAAGTAGTCTTGGTTATGTCCTACATCTATGTATTGAAAAAGATCTTGTATTAAATTAGGATAAATTCCATTTCATGGTGTGAGAAGGTATAATACTTGGAGAAGCCATTTCTGTTTATGGTATCCAATTAGATAAATAAAAAGTAGACATCATTTTTTCCCTACCATTACCTAAAAATGTGTGAGACATGAGGTATCTCTTAGGTCATGCTAGATTTTATCATCATTTTATTCATGACTTTAGTAAGATTTCACTCCCATATTTTGTTTACTCAAAAAATAAAAAGAATTTGTTTTTAATAAAGATAATGAGGATTATTTTAATAAATTAAAATAGAGTCTCAAATCACCCTCAGTGATCCAACCATCTCAGTGGGATTTACCTTTTGAGATCATGTGTGATGGCTTTAACTATATAGTTAGGGAGGTCTTATCACAACAGGTCAATAGAGATCCACATGTTATAGCCTATTCCTCATTCATACTAGACCCTATCCAAGAAAACTACAACAAAATTGAAAAATAATTCCTTACCATTTTTTTTTCTGGGATAAATTGAGGTCATACCTTTTAGGGTCCAAAGTAGTTGTATTCTCAGACCATATAGCCCTCTGGTATCTATTTAAGAAATTGAAACCCAAACCTTGTCTCATTTGTTGGATTTTCTTACATCATGAATTAAATATATAAATTAGGGGTAAAAAAGAGTATAGAATTTGGTAGTAGACTATATTTTTAGGATTTACCCACCATTAGACCACCAAGTTGACTCATCCCCCCCCATTGGATAATTATTCCCTGATGAGAACCTTTGTGTTGTAGTGGATCTTACCCATTAGTATTCAGATTCTATGATTGTCTTTGTAGTATATAGGGTCACCAAATATTTTAGAAATTTACAATCCCAAATAACTAATCACGAGTCACGATGGTACATTTGGGATGACTTATACTTATGGAGAATTTTTAGTGACCATGTTGTTCTTTGGTGTGTCCCTAACCATGAACATACCTCTATTTATAGCTTCTCGTACAATTTGGACTATGGGTTCACTTTGTCTATCAATTTAAAGATTGTAACTTCCTTGAATCTGGAATTTATTTTCCAGAATTTTATAGAGATGTGCATTAGTTTTGTAAGTTATGCACACAATGTCAATGCAATGGGAATATCTCTAAGAGGAATTAAATTCCACAACAACCCATGTTATTTTGTGAGATCTTCAATGAATGGGGCATTGAATTCACATGACCTATTCCAAATTCATTTTTATTTGTTTACATCTTATTGGATATTGTTTATGTATGTAAAAGATAGGAAGAAAATTCTACTAGGACTAATGACTCTCGAATGGTTGTTGATTTTGTGAGATCTTAGATTTTTAGTAGGTTTGGTTTGTCAAGATTCATCAATGGTGATCAAGGTTTACATTTTTGTAATCAAAACATAAAAAAGTGCTTCATAAGTATGGTTTTTTACATAAAATATCTAATTCATATCACCCCCAAACTAACAGACAAAAATAAATTTAAAATTTGGAAGTTAAGAAATTTATGAAAAATTGGTAAAACCCAATATAAAAGATTGGATTTTACACTTAGATGATTTACTTTAGGTATAAATTACAACGTTTAAAACCCCAATATGAATTTCCCTATATCTTATTATGTTTAGAATGGGTTTTCACCTACCTATATAGGTAGATCATCGTATATATTGGGATGTTAAAAATTTAATATGAACCACTTATATGTGAGTGATCATAAGAAGTTGCAGATTCATAAGATAAAGGAAATTAAAAGATAATCATATGATAACTCGTGGATATATAAAGAGAGAACCAAGGCTTCCCATGACTGCTTAATCCTTTTTCTCTAATTCCACATTGGGAAGAAGGCCCCCCGTTACAATAAAAGGATGAAGTTACACCCAGGTAAGCTTCATTATCACTGTTTTTCCCCATACACTATTACTAATGTCTATCCATTTGGTGTTATACATGTTCAAAATGATAAAACCAAACAAACATTAACTATTTATGGACAATAGTAGAATAGATTTTATGAGACCATTCTAGATTCCACTATAGAGGAACTCCACCTTTAAGAAGAAACTTACCAATGATAATTACTAGTTTTTATCATTCCTTACCACGTTCAATTTTCTTACAATGAGGACACTTCACACTCTAGGTGTGTGTGTGTGTGGGGGGGGGTTACTTTCATGAATTAGTTAGGATTTGTTATCATATTTCTTCATTCTTCTCCTTTTCACTTGTTGTATAGTATTTTTACTTTCCCCCACTTTCCTTAGTTCATTAGGATTTTCCTCATATTACTTATTTTTCTTTTTTTCCTTTATACATATAATTTTCACCTCCCCCTTTTTTGTCAGAATACCCATTTTTTATGGCCACCTAATCAAGGAAATTATTGAAAATTTATGATGAATTTACCTATTTCACGTTTTTTAACATTTAAATAAAACTTTGTTCCCCGCTAGAATGTGAGTTATGGAAATAATTTAACATTGAGGTGTGATTTTGGTTATAAAATTGGTTGTTTTTTGATGATATAAATGGTTGTATCTTTATGAAACCTTTGAGATTATTTATACCCTATGTGTGAGTATTTAATTAGTTAATAACATCACTTAAAATAACTTCAAATCCTTACATCTGACCATGAAATGTGAATATTTATTACTCAATTGAAGGTAAATATATATTATTTTAATATTAATTATATTTACAAAATGGTTTTTACATATGTTTGTTCCTTATCTGATCTATTTCATTACTATACTAGATTAAACTACATGTGTCTGTTTATTATCTAACTATTGTACACCCTAAAAAAATAAACAAAAATAAAAAATTATGGGAGTGATGAAATGTAAAAAATATGGGTATTTATATTTTGGTATCTTAAGGTTTGATTTCTAGAAATGATTAAGTGAGTGGGTCTTAAAATTTTGTTTTAAAGAATGTAGGATAGGTACAGTGGAAAGAATAAAGTAAGTATAATGATTTTAAAATAACCGATATTTATTTTATATAAAGTAAAAACAATAACATAAAATGGTATTCACACACACATGTGAAGATTTAGTGGCATGGTTGGCTTGTGAATTCCTTTTTAAGACTAGTATAATACTTATTATTGAATTTCATTCTGATGAAATTTGTGAGACATCTTTTTCCATGATCACTAAGAATAACTCTTTGGTGTGATTTTTTATTTGATCACATTTCTATCAAGAATTAAAATTTCATTGAATGTTAAATCTTCATGAACTTGGGAATATCTACAAGCATCATTTTTTGAAATGTAAATTTTCCTAGGAGTTTAAATGTTTAGGTGTGGGGGAGTGATTTCACTAGGATTCACTATTTTATTTCACCCTTACACCATTGTATTATACTGGTTTTGTATTGAAAATTGAAAATTTAATAAAAAAATTCACTTCATGTTTCATTCTTTTATTTTGTGTTTTTAACTTTTAAAAAAATTAATTGCACTTTTGTGATTGTTTTATTGAACATGGAGGTGATTTAGAGAGCCCATGATGGAATTCATGAAAATCGGGCTAAATTATGAAAGAGTTCAAGCACAAATGTGCTCTCAAGCATCCACTGAAGATAATATGGGAATACAATTTGGATTATATTTTGTGGTATTATATATAATTTAGTGGGATACAACTCTTATAAATACACTCAATACCAATTCATCCCTGAAGGGGCCCAACCAAACTGATCTATCTTGGAATCAAAATCTACTCCAAGCCAAAATTTTGGTTCTTTATCTTGGAAATATCTCCAATTTTATTCTTTAAATGGCCACAAAAATTTATAAGGAGATATTAAATAGGTGGGAAAATAAATATTTAGTTTTTATCGAAGAAATATAAGGCTTCCAACCCACCTAAAACCATGTTCCAAGTGGTATCTCTAAATATATGTTCCCAAATCTACTTCTCATTTTGGATCTAAAAGGAAACCTTAGGAACCTCATTTTAAATCTTTACAAGGAAGAAAATATATTCCATTTTGGAGAAGAAAAGGATTCATATCCTTATCATAGATGTTATGAAGGCGCCTATCCTCATAGGAAGATCAATGATGAAGTTGGAGTTCTGCAAAAGTTTCCTGCTCATCTCGATATTGGACTAAATGGTTGGTGATCATTACAAGGGAGCTACACACTTGAAGAGGGAGTTTCTTCACATAATTATATACTATTTTAGTATATATTTTGGTTTTTAATTTTTCTTTTATATGTATTGTAACTTTTTTGATTCACTTAATTGAAACATTTTTTATTTTATAAATGATCAGTGTGTAATTTAAAGTGTGTGACTTGTGTTGTTCCAATTGAACAACATAATAATCCTTTTATTTCCCAAAAATTTCATATTTCACTGTTACTTGTAAACCCTTAAAGAATGGTAATTTCTTATAAATTGACTACATGATTTTTATGTCAAGGTTTAGTCTTATGTGCATCGTTTTAGTGGCTTGTGGGTATCCAAGATCTTGGTTAACACTAAACCAAAGGATTGCACCAAAATCTAATAATAAATTAAGAAAAAGGAACTTTTAAAGTGGTTTAGTAACTTATAAATGATCAACTTATTGTCATATATTTTCAAAATCTACTTGTTTGTCAACTATTAAAATATTTAAATTAAGTAATTTTATTTTTAAAAATATATTCAAACTCCCCTTTTAGCCCTTTTAATTAAATATACACACTTTAAACATCCAACAATACTTGAGAGATGACCTAATTTCTTCCTTATGCTATAAATAAACTTAAAAAACTCAATCAATTTTAAATTTAATGACAAAACATTTATTTTATGAAACATACATTAGGTATACATACATAGCGTTCTTATAAAAAATAGGGTTCCTGATCTTTAGTTTTACTTCAAACGCAGGGTTAAAAACTATAAATCCTTATTGAAATTAGAATTTGTGGTCCTAATTTTCTCTTTAAAACACAGGGTACATAAAATTTATTCCATACTACTACAATATGTCCATAATATTTAAGAAAATTAAACTTCATCAAAATTTAAAAAAATTAATATAAACCTAAAATTCACTTATTGAAATTTCATTAGTAACACAAATATGGGAACTTGTGAGAATAAAAAACAATGAAAATTTAAATAAAATTGTTGGATCAACATATCCCCAACACATTATGCAACAAACGAACCCAAAATACCATCTAAACTGATATCTGAGTCAATTTTCCACTAACCTGAAGAGAATTATTAATCTCCACTGACCAATAACAAGCATGTAGTCATCCAGATTTAAAATTTGGGAATGATTTCACCAAAAATATAAAACAATAATCGAATTACATTTTAAAAAAACATTAGATATGGAAAACAATACATATATTTTAGAGAACAAGGATACACTATAAAAGCTTAAAGTGGAAAACAACAACTAAAACCCATATCCTTGTTGTCCAAGACCACCCACCATGTCCCAAGTCACCCAACCATGAACAAACATGAAATACCCACAAATGAATATGATGATATCATAAGAACCTTTTATAAGAACATAAATACTACAAACACCAAAACTTCACGCAGGGTGTGAGCTACATATCCCAGTAGGATCTCACCAAATCATTTATGAAGTTACATCATAAGGTAATTAAAATATTATAAAAGGGGAATAAAATAATTTTAGTGTAAGAATTTTAATTTCATAAAGGAAAATTAATCCATATAAATCATTTTACAATAGATCTGGGTTTAAAACATAAGTTTAAACATTTCAAAATTATTTACCAAACCAAATTTGGAAAACATGCCATTTCATTATTTTTAAATAAAAACTTCTTTTGAAAGTCTTTCAAAACCATTTCATAAGATAACGTCATATCATATAGTAAATTTATGAACATAGACTAAGGATTAAGAGTTTTATAAGAGAAAATGAAATAGATCCATGGTGCATCACTTTAGTAAACAATCAATCAATAGTAGGAATCGATCAAGCAAGGAAACTCCGGTGCCAAGTAGTGACAACTAATGCTATCATGTATTAAGTATCACATATATTTGTGTCATGTTTACAACCTAGATATTATAGTAATTCCTCCATATTCATACTAATAAAAATACACCATGACTTATCATCGAACATACATCTAGTATTGCGGGTCTCAAGAGAACCAGTTCAATGTAAACCAGCTTTATTGGTTTCACTTCCATAGCTTGAACCTTACATTTTATCTATGGATCCACTTTATAGGGTTTTAACCCTCAATAAAATCATATATCTAGGTTATCTCATCTAACTACCCAAGTTCCCATGACTAGTCAAAATAGTTGAGTGAGATAATTAAATTATGAGGATAAAACTAGGGATCCTTATCAATATCAATCCTGGGATCATTATCTCAACATTTAAATGATGGGTGTATGAACTAAAATCACATGTTAAACTCACCCCTAAATTAGAGGTACTCCTTATCCCGCTGGTCATGGGATTGTTACTGCGTAAGAGAATCTCCTTCGAAGGAGGTCTAGATAAGTTTCTCGGGGATTCCTCTTCCATTCCATAATCCAGTGATCCTAGGGGCAGTGGGTGATTCCCTGGGCTCCTTCTTATGATCTGATGTGAACACTAGATGTCTTTAAGTGATTTCTAATCCCTGAATTTGTGTGGAAATGGACCTCTCGGTGGACCATCCCTCCCACATCCTTCTAAGATATGATGATAGATTCAAATGGAGACAATGACTCTTTTATAAATCTCCTTCAAGGTTTTGTCGTTTTTTTTGTTTACATGGCCATTCGATGTCAGTATGTAGGTAGAATCGTTTAATGACGATTTCTTAAGCTTCTGGTGCTCAGTCTAAGAAGGGAAAGGGTTCATCGCATATGGTGGTAGAGTCGTTGTGCCCAGGGATGATGTGACCAGACATTGTTACCGTTATTAGGGAAGTTTCAAATTTGAATTCCCTCAGTGTCCCCCATGTGTCAGAGATGGTTTTGACATCTTCTGATCATTCTGTTCTAATCATCCTTTTGTCAGACATAGGATCAGAGCATGAAAATCTCCTATCCTTATCACCCATCTCCATCTCAGAGTATCTCCCTAGGGATGCTTTGGATCCTCCCATAGGGGACCTTGGGTTATCCTGGGAAGCTTACGATATTGTTTCCTACTTCACCATGCGGATCCACCATTTGTTATCCTCTCATACCTCATACTTTCTTATATCATCACAGTTATCACCAAATCTTCTACAGCTTTATATGGTTATAAATCTAGTTTCAAATGTAAATGGTCAACCACAGAAGGCTCCACTTTCGGTTGGAGTTGTGAGGGGGTTTTAGTCTGCCCGAACCACTTTGCAGCAGACTCTCTTGGTATTTATACTACATGGAGAATTGGAGGAGATCCCTCCACACACCCCTTCAATTAAAAGTTTGTCTATGCTATAGGTTCCCGATGGATCATTCAAGAAGAATATTATTAAGCAAAAAAGGACTATCCCTTAGAATGATTCTTTGAGACCTCTTACACACTCTCAGTCAAAGGAAATATGTGCGATCACTTTTTTCTATCTACTTAACGAATCTAGTTAGAAGGGCCAGAAGGTGTTACACTAAGGATTTCTCTTCTCATTTGGAATTCACACAGGATAAGGGAACATGAAAAGTGTGCCTTTGTGGACAATAAATCTTGAATCCATAAATCATCTCTTGTGGTCATTATTGAACCAAAAATGAGTCCATGTAAGCTCCCAATTATGGCGGTGAAATTGGGTTACCCGTTGTCTATGCATGGGTACCTAGAGAATTGTCATATTTGGATTTGTTGGAAAAATCATATCTCTATTGATCTGGTGAGTCTCTCGTCTTAGTGTATAGATTTCAAGGTAAAATTTAATGGGATGGTGGTTTTGTTCTCCTTTGTTTATATGGCCAATGATTATCAAGAGCATATGAACATGTGGTATCATTTAGAGTCATTACAAACCATCACACATCCATGGTTCGTGGGAGGATATTTTAACTCGATTATGCATGCCTCAAAAAATAAAGTGGGTTTGGACACCTCAAAAAATGTCATGCAAGATTTAAGGAACTTTATATCATCGGTATGACTATTAGACATGGGGTTCACTGGCCCCAAGTTCACCTGGTGTAATAATAAAAAGGTTCAGAATCGTATTTGGAGTCGGCTGGATAGGTGTCTTACCAACATATAGGGTCTGGACTCCTTCTTAAAAATGATGATTACGAACATCCCTCATGCTCTCTCAGGCCATTCCACTATTCTTTTGGATCTCAGGAGGGAGGCCTCGCTATCCCGCTCTTTCCATTACAATAATACGTGGCACCATGAGATGAGATTATTATCTATGGTTAAAGATTCATGGAACCGCGAGGGGGCTAGGAGAGCCTGGTGTGGCTTGGCTAACCATCTAAAACAGATCAGGGAGGACATCCAATGCTGGTCGGAAAATAGACCTAATGAAAACCATGGGGTGGAACGTATCCAGTATGACATAAATATCTTATAAGTGGATCTCCAGGATAGATGGGATGATAATAACTTCATTATTTTATGTGATAAGCATGTGATTCTGGTAGAGAAGCTACTAGAGATTGAAAAGTAATACAAGAAGAGGTCACAAGTTAAATGGATGAGGGAGGGAGATAGCAACAGTGATTAATTCCATTCATGATTAAAGGAGAGGAGCTTCTAGAAAATCAACATCATATTGGGGAATGGTCTCTTCACTTAAGATGTGGATGTGGCGGGGTATATGGCTCTGGATCAATTTAAAGGTATATTTGTCGGGTTAGTTCCACCAAAATATTTGGAATGATTCACAGCTAGATCAGAGGCCAAAAGAGCAGAAAACCACATGAGAGTAATATCAATAGGTTTCTATAAATTCCACACTACACAACATTTAATGCATGAACACACACTATGTGCGGTGATTTGGTTGCGATGATAGTGATTTGTAGAGATTTAATTATCACACAGTCTATAACCCTGGTCACATGGAACGTGACCCTTACATGAAATATCAACATTTACTGGGGATGGTACACCAGCATAGGAATGACCAACCATACATGTTCATGTACAACTGTTCACAGACATGGCTATGAGTACACAAGCTGTGACACATAGTGTACTCAGGCACATAAACGAAAATAGGAATAGGTCATGGTATATGGGTAGGAACTGATTCTTAAGGGATGCACCATATAATTATATTACATATTGTGTACTCTTTCAAATATAGCTTGGATCCCCTGTACTTTTCATCTTGGACAAGTTTTGTTAGGGTGTATTCCCTTGATCCATCCTCATAGGGTTAGTTTGGAATCATGTTTTATACATTGGATGGTGATCCGTTCAGAGAGACTTCAGTCTTGGATAGAGTTATTGAAATCCTTTTATGATACATAGAGTTAGATCCTCTATCATCATAATTTCCCTAGGTAGAGTTCATGGAATCTCCATGGCTAACACTACCTGAGCATTGATCCCATACTTAGCAGGTTAATATGGATTGGGTTGTTGGTATAACTCATGGCCTTGGGTGTGATCCTCATCTATTTATCATTCTCTTCTAATTTCTAGTGTGTACTTATTATAGTGAGACATGATGATATTTTCATCTCTGATGGATGCCATTAGTGCTATTTGACTCATGGAGAGTGTTCTCCGAGACGAGTTCTATGTGGATCTTTCGAGCATGAATCTTAGGTTGGAATTATATTTATGACTTTACCTTGAGACTTTTTGTCCTTATTGATTATATCTAGATATTATTATTATTTTTTTATAGACATATAATTGTGATGAGATGATTATTATTCCTAATGTTATATGCTTTGTGATTTCAAGGTATCCTATTGAGTATTGTTATACTCACCCCTACATGGGATTTTCCCATATGTTCCATGTATTATTTAGACAATATACCTTTTGACATATTCCTAGAGGGACCATGACTAGGAATAACTTCGTGAGATAGACTGAATGAGGTGTGTTCCTAAATTCACCTTAATAGTAGCCCTCACTAGATTTACAGGTTGGACTTGTTTTCCATTTCATTTTAGTGGGCTTGTATTTGTCCCTTTTTCTTTTTATTACTTTTTGTCATACTCTAATGGTGATATTTTAGATTTATTCATGCATGGTTGTCAATTTGTTTACATTTCATCATTGTATGGGCTTGGATATGTGTGTGTCTATACATGTATATTAGGATAAGGCCTCCCATGTGAGTGATATGCCTACTCAGTGCTGGTCGCCAGCCTCTGGCCTATTAGAGGTGGGATTGAGGGTAGTCATGGTTTGGGCCCCATTGGGCTGGGTCATGAAAATATTTTATTTTATTCCTTCCTTCTTGGTTTTTGGGAAGTTCTATTGGGTATGTATATACTCACCCCTATATGAGTTTTTCCCACACATGTCATGTTTTATGCATATAATAAGTAGATCAACGGTGACATTAGTGGACTTATTTTTGAAGGACCATAGAGGCACTTGGAGGTTTTGTTCATGTTTTATGAACATCCTTAGAGATTGTGAGATGGGATCTCATCAGTTTCCCCCTTCCTCAGTAGTTTTTAGGTTGGGATGTCATTTCTAGTTCGGTGTGTATTTTTACCCATTATATCTTTTATGTTACTCCGTTATACTTAGATGTATTTACTAGAGGTTTTCTCATGTATTATTTATACTATATATGTTTTATTTTATTCTTATCCCTCTATACTATTTCATAGATCTGGTTGTGTGCATGCATATAGGTACTTAGGTTAAGGCCCCCTATTTCAGTGATATGGATACTCAGTGCTAGTTTCCAGCACCTAGCCTATTATAGGTGGTCTTGGGGTGTCACCATCATCTTATTTCCAATCCAAAAGGGGTCTTAGTTTGTCAGGTAATGACATAATTTTATCATGGGTGTTTTTTTCCTCAGGTTGGTGTTTGGATTTGGACTTTGTGAGTTTTTGTTTGGGATCTTAGGGAAATGTTGTTAGAGTGTATCAAGTTTAGATATCTATATAGAGAACCTATTGATGGTGCGATGAATAATGTATCCATACTATAGTAATATAACTACCTTCTTGTCACCTTATTATGTTACAAAATCATTTATAGGGAAACCAATGGTATATGAATCATATAGGATTGGGTGTTCCTAATTTCATGTCCTTCTTGAGTCATCTCTCAAAACATTCTCATATAACCATGATATGTACTTTTAACTTTCAATATGCCTTAATTTGTGATAGAAATATTGGATAATGATACAAGATTATGATGATGACTAGTTCAGTGATGAGATCTCTGAGCAGGGACCCATTCATGAGGTGTTTCCTCTAGGTGATCATAGAGAAGTGATTTCACATATTCAGTAGTCAATTTCTAAATGAGGTAAAGAAGATTATGTGTTTAATAATGTCACATTATGAGGGTTACAAAATTATAGACCACTAAATTTTCATGGAGATCCAAACACTCAGGTAGTAGTGGATTGACTAGAGAAAATAGTCTGATTATTTCATCTTGTTTAGACCTCATCTGTTCAGATGGTTGAACTTGTGACTAGACTTCTTCTTAGATTAGTAGGTTTATATTGGTTTCTAATCAATTATACCCAATAATAGATTATTATCTCATGGTTATAATTTTAGTATTTGTTCTAAAATGAGTATTTTTCTTTAATCTTTTTCTTTGCATGCTGTATGATGGATACTTCTGGGATTTTTTTGACAAGGGCCTACATAGTGGCACCCATGCTATTGTATCCTACTTATGAATTCCCACATATAATGGATTTTTAGATAATTTCTTGGTTACCAAGAACTTTCTAATATAAGGATTCTATAAAGATAGATTTGGTAGTGGATATCTTGGTGTTTTCTACAACGGCTGACATGCATCACTCATCAAGGTCTTGGTGCAGGAGGCATAATCATGCTTGTACATAGACACATGGATCTACAGATAAGGGTGTGCGTAGAGGGTATATTAATCCTAGAGAGGGGAGATACTGTAAAAATTATGGGTGAGGTCAGATGGATCATGATTTCCATAAGCACCATGCCTTAGACGATGGGAAGGAAGGGGATGGACCTACATTATAGAGGTAAATTCATGATTAGTGATCTCCTAGATATGGTTAGGGTGTCCCCTAGGAAGGAAATGATGATAGAGAAGCCGATGGAGCTCTAGAGAGAGGAGTTTTAGGTGGAGTAGGTTGCTACGACTTACTTCCACCTCCTCTACCAGGTGGACCACACCATCTAGGCTCATAGAGATTATAGTCGATACTGTGGGAAGTTCCAGTTTATGGAAAAATATGGACAAGATGTTCCTAAGATGATATGAGGCATAATTTTCATCCTATACACTTTATCTCCAGTACTTATAGGTGTAGGTGTTACTAATTCCTTTATCTCGATATCCCTTGTGTGAGATCTAGAGCTTTAGATATAATACTTAGCCAAACTATTATGGATAGAGGCACCTACATTGAGTGTTTATTATATATCATAAATCTTCTGTTAATGTGACTGGTGTTTAGTGAAGGGAGTTTCTTGTGGGACCTATTGTTCATTGCAATGAAAATTTATGACGTCATTCTCGGTCTATACTAGTTGTTTGTGATCTTTGATGAGATAGACAAACATTGCGGGATGTTTAGATTCCTTACTATAGATAGAATGTGGTTCTTTATCTTGGGTGAGAGGTATCTTATGAATGAGAAACTGGGGATCTCAAGTAAGAAGCTAAAACCTATCATTGTTTTTTTTTTGTGATTTTGGCTCTTAGTGTTGCAGTCTCTATTTCTATTTGACTTCAAGTGGTAGTGAATGATTATATGGGTTTATTTCCCTAAAATGTTTTAGGACTAAATCTGAGGTGATAGATGGAATTATACATTGAATTGACCTCTGAGACTACACCAATATCTTTTGCGACTTATCGGGTATCCCCTAATGTGCTATTGAAGTTGAGTGTGCAGTTGGAATACCTTCAAGAGAAAGGTTTTATCTAACCCAATGTGTCCCCCATAGTGGGATCCACTATTTTTTGTAAAACATTCAGATGATATATTGGGAATTTATATTGGTTATCATCACTTGAATTAGGTAATAGTTAAAAAAAGTACCCCTACTAATTATTGATGACCTTTTTGACTTGTCGAAGGGTGTAAGTTGGTTTTCAAAAATTGATCTCAGGTTTGAATACTATCAGTAAATACATAGAAAGGTTTATATTTTGAAGATGAAATTATGATTTCTCTATGGGAATTATGAGTTCCTAGTGATCTATTTCACTATTTCTAATTCCACCAATATGTTTATAGATCTACTGAACCTAATCTCCCAACCATACTTAAACTAATTCATAGATGTCTTCATCGATAAAATTCCCATATACTATTCTTTGGAGGGGTATCGTGAAGAAAATTTGAGGATGGTCCTATACTTTTGTATCACTAGATATAAATTAAGCTCTTTGTGTTTCTCTTTTAGATCCTAGAGTTTCACTTTCTAGGAAATTTCATCTCTGGACATGGTTTAGTTGTGGATTCAGTGAAGATTTATGCATTTATTTCTTGAAGCCACCCAAGATCCTGCCATAGGTATGAAGTTTTTTCAGTTTAGAAGGGTATTATTGTAGGTTCATGGTATAATTTTCTAGGATTGAAGTACCTTTGACAACATTAACATGTAAAGGTTAGTCATTTACCTGGATTGAGCAATGTCATAGATCCTTCATGGAGTTGAGGTAGAGGATGACTAGTAACCTTGTTCTAAGACTACTAGATGAGGGTGTTGAGTTCGTAGTGTTTTTTAGTTCCTTTGGAGCTCCACTTAGGTGTTTGTTGATGCAAAGGAAGGTGTTCATCCCTTATTAGTTGAGGTAGTTTTTACCCCATGATAATAATTGTGTGACCCCCGAATTAGTGCTGGAAGTGGTATTCTTCACCTTGAAGATGTGGAGGCATTATCTTGTGGGATTGAATTTCATTACTTACTCAGACCACCAGAGTCTTAGTTACATCTTCACCCAGAGATATCTCAACCCAATATATAGTAATTGGTTTGAATTAATATTGGAGTAAAACTTAGAGATAGTATACACTATAGAGAAGAAAAATCTAGTCGAATATTACCTTAGTCAGAAATCTCATTCTTTCTTAGTGGAGGAGGCGTTAGAGTAGTTTTCCTTATTGCAGCTAACCTTGGTGAAGAATTTGGGTGCAACTTATTTTTAGTCAATGGTAGTGTATCCACCATTCTTAAACTTGTTAGATAAGATCAGTTGGGAGATATCAATTATAAGGTTTTGTGTGAATATATATCCTCAAAATATGCATCTGATGGATTTGTGAAGGAAATAAATAGGTTATTCTTTTCTTGGGATGAATAGTAGTTCTGGTCATATTTTGTGAGGATGTATTGATGGATTTTTAAACCCCCCCTTGGATTCATTTCCTAATGTAGAAAATATTTACATGTAACTTTATTGGAATTATTGTGGGTTGTAATGAGGTAAAGTATTTTTGAGTTTGTTTCTTAATATATCACATGTTAGTGGGTAAAGACTAGACATCAGGTTCGAGAAGGCTTAACTCAACCCTTTGCTATCCCATATAGGAAGTGGGATTGCATATATAGGGATTTTTTAGTGGGACTTATATAGAAAATGAGAAGTCAAGATGCTATCTAGGTGATTTTTGAATACCAAGTCGACACAATTTCTTTCCATCAAGGAGTAGAGTTTGGTCAAGGGTTTGGGGCAATTATACATGCAAGATATCAACAAGATTCATGGTGTATGCACACCAATTGTCTATGATCGTGATTATTGGTTTAAATCACAATTATGAAGGGGTATTCAAGAGGCTGTTAGGACCAAGTTATGGATGAGGACAATATTTTACCCCTAGATAGACAAACATACTGAGTGGAATATACATGGTTTGGAGGATATTCTGAGAGACTATGTGTTAGAATTTTTCTAGAGCTAGGAGGATCACCTTCCACTGGAATATTTTGACTATAAAATTATCTATCACTATATTATTTGCATGAAACATTATAGGACATATACGGGAGACACAATATACCACCATTTCACTGGAATGAGATTGGTGAGACATCTCTTGTTGGTCTAGATTTGGTGTAGGTGATGAAGGAGGTAGTCTAGATGATCCGTGAGTGTATGAGGATAGCCCATAACCGAAAAAATATCACATCGACTGAAATTACAGGACTTTGTAGTTCGATCAAGGAGACCATGTTTTCCTAATATTCTCCCCACAATGAGGATTATAGAGGTTTGGTTGGTGAAATAAGCTATCCCCAAGGTTCAATGGTTCATTCTAGATCCTTTATAGGTTGGTGATTTTTCTTACCACATGGTCTTTCCTCTATAGTTGGACCAAGTGTATTACATATTACATGAGTTAGAGTTGAGGAGATATGTTTATGATCCATCACATGACATTAACTTGGGTAAGAGGGAAATTGAGGATGTATCCATATTATCAGAGTACTTGGGGGAAGTTGAGGATTTCTAGGAGAGGATCCTATATTGATATACCATTCCTCTAGTTCAAGTTATTTAGTAGCATGTGATCATGTAAGAGATATCCTAAGAGTATAATAGCAAGATGGGGGATTAGTATTCCCAAAATTTTATGTCACTTTTGTTTTTCATGGTGTAAAGCATTTAAGGTTGGGACATTGTAATGACTCTTGTTTCTATAGTTTGGTTCTTTGAATATTTCTACATATATTTCTAGATATTTCCTCAAAGTTGATGACAACTTTGGGTGTCATAGGACTCCAAAATTAATATATTAGAAAAAATAATATATATAAAATCAATAATATGAATATTTTTGGAATACGTAATTTTTTTATTGATTGAGACCTATTGTAGGAAATTTGAGACTACATTTATTTTTGGAATGTGGGGTTTTCCCAAGGGATAACATAAAGCTGGTCGGCGTCACATTTTTTTGGAAGGAAAATATTGGAGAGTGTGTTAAATGAATTTATTTATTTATTTAATGAAAAATACATAATATCCATATTTATAAGCTTATAGAAAATTTCAATGGTTATCCACATAACCTTGAGATATTAGGGAGTAGAAAGAGAGGGAGAGAGCTTCATCGTAATTTTCAAGCATGAGAGTGTGGATCAACAACATGTGATCGAGGAGAATTGTGAGAATAACGATGAACATATTAGGATATTCACCTCTATAACTAACTGATGCATTATTCACAAAAAATCAATCCATTATTGAGGTAGGGTTTTTTATTTTGTGGATTTACACCCTTTGATTGATCTTTTAAACATGAATTTTATATCTTCTTACTTTTCAATGATCTACATTCTTCACATGTGACTCAACTTAATTGGTGTTCTTGAACCTAATTATTTATTTTTTGTGCTTGATTCACACCCTTTTGTTTATAAATTTTATAGGATATAATAATCCAATGATGATCTACTTAATTCTTATGCTTTTCTAGCCATTGTTATTTTTTTTCATCATTTGACCACAGGGTCAATGATTTAACATTTTTGGCTTGGATTAGAGTGTAATTGAACCATTGAATATGATGTGATTGCATGAAAAATGTGGGGATAAGTGTTTTGGGATGAATCTATAAATTTTATGGGGTATGAGTAATGGGTTTGATGATCAGGACCCATAATGGCAGCAGATGACATGAAAAATTATTTACGAGATGATTTGGGTTCTACTTTCTAACCACCGGAGGCTAGAAATCATCAATTGGGGATGAATTACATCATTTATGGTAGATTCATGTGGTCAAGTGGTGAGTATGGAAGAAAAAATATTGAATATGGAATCCATATGAAGAAATGATTCACTTTCAGTGAAATTTGTGACTACACATCATGTAACCTTGAGTAACACATACTATGTAGTATAGGTTTTTACAGTGGTGAAGGTTTGGCCGAGTTATGTATCACATGATATGTGGGTGGACCCACATGCTATGTGACACTTCTCAAGAACCCATGTTATGTGCTGAAGGTACAAACCTAGGACCTTGTTTGAAGACACACATCATTTTATCTTAGGTACAAAGCATGAGGATGTACACAGCTATCCAATCCATGTACCGTGAGCACATGGAAAAGACCACAGGTTGAAAAACCTGCCGTGTGCCCATATGTATACTCTATATAGAGATACAATAATATTCGAGTCATGTGCTTAGAATACACACCCATGAATCCATATAAAGGTATACTCTATGTGAATATATGTACACATCGTGTACTACTCCAAGATCTCACACCTTGCACATCCCCTTCACTAGGAATCAAATTTGGGCTATGAGCATCCTATATTGAGTTGTTTTCTATAAAGAATGTGATGGTGGCCTTCATTACGGAATCATAGATATAGAGTGAGGTTTTTTTAACAAACCAATTTTTATTAGTAATATTTTTTTCCTGAATAAATGTGTGTTTTATTGTATTATATAATATTATACACATCCATTTAGAGAAACCATAAAACAATTTTCTAATTAATAATGATCATTTCATTAGTCATATATTAAACTAATTAAAATTTTGAAAATTAAAATTTTACAAAATATATAAAGTAGAAAATATAAAATGTTAAAATATGGATCACCCCAAACTACTAGGATCATCACCCCCACGACCGACACTGTAAAAATGAAGCAAAATATTAGTAAACCAACCACAACCTTAGAACATGAAAACATATAACCTTGGGAGTAATTTTAGGGAATGTTTAGTGAAATAATTTAGTGCTATATATATGATGTAATGTGACCACTATAATAGTAATGTGACCATTGGAATAACAACCTGACTGTTGGGAATAGTAACTTGACCATTGGGAATAGTAACCTGACCGTTGGAATAGTAATTTTACCTCAAGATAATAAATTTTGATATAAAAAATATTTATCATGATTAATTTATGTAAATATAAATATTATAATTCCAAAAAAAAAATCCTGATTCAAAATCTCAAAGAAAATATTAGTGTATTTTTAATAAACTATATTTTAAAGCATTTCATAAAAATCGTAATTTTCATATTAAAAATTAAAACTTACTTTTCTAGAAATTGATTTTGATAAAATTAATTTCATGTTCTAAATTATCAATTTGAAATTTTCCAAGTGTTATTTTTAGGTAATTTTTTTTGAAATACTACGGTTTTTAGGTGAATAGTCAAAATACATTTTTTTTTCACATAATCGGTGTACATTAAATTACATAATTCATGTTTTAATAATTAAATAATTCTTTATAGAATTTTAGGTTCTTACAAGATATATTTAATTCCATAAAATTTTAATTAAAATAAAATAAACTTAAATTCCATACCTAAAAAGTATTTTCCAACACCTAAAGTCAAAAGTGATCATGTAAAATAACAATTTTTCTTTCCTTCCACTTTCATTTTCAATAAACTAATAAATTTTAATTATAAAGAGGTTTAATTTCTTAAAAATATTATATTATATTTATATTATATTTATATTTTCAAAAATTAACTATTAAATGTTTTACCTTTGATATATTATTTTATTTAATATTTTATTCTAAAAATACTCTTATCCTCAGGTATAAATAACCCCACTCCCACCCTTAGAAAACCACCCATACATACCTTTACAAATCCTAACCTCCATCAAAATCATTCCTATCAATCCCCTTAAAATACTTAGATATGTTCTGGATTAATAAAATTCCAAACATCAAGGGAGTTTTAGTTTCATACAACAGAAGCTACACCGAGGATTAAGTACGTTTCAATGAACTCTTCTATTTTATTCTTATTCTATTTATTTTTCCCACCCCTTTAAAATATAAATATTATAAAATTAATTAATAAGTATATTAAAATTATATTAATTATATTAAGATACCAGATGTATCATATTTATTATATATAAAAATTTCAAAATTCTCTTTCCAGCTCTTTCGGTGATGTCCCATCAAAGGCCAGTTAACCACCTACAAAGATATTTCCAAGTCAATTATTATAAAAAAATTTATAGATTTAAATTATGAATTATATATAATATGTAAATAATTAATTACATGTATTATAATATTCTATAGTTAATTATACTTATGTATAAATAACTTTGAATGAAAATATTGAAATCAGATCAAAACGGGAAAATTTAATGAAAAGATGATATCAAAACAATTCATGCTTAACAAAGTGTTTTATAAAATATAACAAAATAATTATAATGGGTAAATAGTGGTACAAATGAAGAAAATTCACTTCTGTAACTATGTTTTAATAATTATAATTTTATTATTCAGGAGGCGGAAATGTGAAAAAATAATGTAGGGTTTAAAGTAAGTGGATTCTCCAACCTAATTCATTTCTTTGGGTTATATTCTTCTCTATAGTTTTAATGTTCATGTAAAAAAAATTGGGTACAACCGCAAAAGTGGCACACACACAGGTTAGAAAATTACATGTAAATCGCAATCTCAGGGACTTGACCCCGCGACCTGCTCCTCACCCCCAAGCCCTTACCACCCCACCACCAACGGTGGGGCATTGAATGTTCATGTTATATAATTGAAAATCCCTTTACATTTTATTTCAGGGATATACATGTTCCTACAATGTCAAAATGTTTTCTAAGAAATGACTTTTCTCTAAAGTGACTTTAACTTCTAAAATACATTACTCATTTGGGAACTGAAAATTTTATTCATGAATGTGATATTTAATAAATCTTTATGAAACCCATTCTCTTCCTTAGCTTTATTTTATAACTATGATTACTATATGTTCTATGTGGCATTAATGATTATGATCAATTATGATGTGATTTTAGGGATTATAATTATTTATCCCTCCAATGCATTGGTTTATGTGATGTATCACATGATATTATGTGTAATATGTGTGAACATTATGCTATCATTGTTCACAATGATGATGTTATGATTTATTCCAATATGTTATGTGTGAATATTATGTTAGCTTTGTTCACAACTATGTGTGGTATTTCACCACTAAGACATGATGTTTCATTTTATGTATATACCAAATTACACACATTTATCAAAATTTTCCCTCATTATTATGATGGTGATCCTATATTTATGATTTTATGATGATTATTATACTCACCCATGTTATATTTATTCATGTCCCATATTTTTCCTCTTACTAGGATGTTATCTCACAACTTTCATTGATGTATATCCTTAGGTGATTAGTTTTACAGAGGAGAACATTAGATCCACTAAGAGGATAGAGAAGAAGGAATTAAATAATGTTTCAATTTTATTATGTAAAAATGATGTTTAACCCTAATTTAACCAACATACTAAATCTTTGGATCTTTTATTTTATCACTATTATGTTTTTATCTTAAAAATGAAGTTATAGTTTTGTATTGAAAAAGTCTGGTCACTATAGTTGTTATCAAAGGGAGGTTTAATAAATTTGGGAATTAATATTAGAAAAATTAGTGGAAAAACCTAAGGATAATTCTAAGTATATCCAAATGTCCTATGTTTTGGTAAATTATAAGATTACATGGTTTTCTGAGCAATGAAATCCCTATTTTGATACTATAAGTGGATGTGGATCTCACATATATGTACCTATGGGAAATAACCCATAAAAAACAATATTGACCAAGAATTGATTAGGAACTAGTGCATAATAATGAGACTTCCTTCACACCTTGTTTGACACTCCTGGGGGATATGCTTTGGTTAATCCCAAACTCTAATAAAAACCATTATTAAGGATATATAGATAAATTAAACATTCATTTTAAATCTATAAAATTATCAAAGTACATGATAATAGAAATATAATTTATAGAAAATGATATGCCTATGGATCCCAAAAGATATGATGTCATAATTAATTTTTTCTTAAGAATAAATTAATTATTTATTCCTTGTTGAATTATGTTTATTCAAATATTTTATATTTTAGAAAATGTTGTAAACCTGTAGAAATCATGCTAATAACATTTGTGAGGAATAATGCAATGATTTCCCAAAAAAAATTCTCAATGCACTAGGAGGTGGAGTTCAAAACTTCTTGGTGATTCTTATCCAGTTGTCTCAGGGTATGAATTATAACCCAAACAATGTGGAACGTCTACCTTCAGTTAAGGATAAAAATTCTATCGAATCCTTTATGTGGAAATGAAAACTAATATTTAGTGGATATTCTGATCCATTTTTTTTCAAAATAGTGGGTTAACTCATTAGAGAATATATTTTCTGTTCTCCATTTTTATGAGAAGGATAAGGTTAATTTGGACATCTATCATTTGGATGGAGAGGTCGATCAATGGTGGGAGTTGATAAATAATACTAATATGAAGGATGAAATGGAATAAATGGAGTTTTTTGACTTTAATATTTTATTTATCAATAAGTATTTCCCTCAAACCATTCAAAAAATGATGGTGAGAGAGTTCTTGAAGCTTAAAAAAGGATGGAGAATCTGTAACTTCTTATTCAGAAAATTCTAAAATGTTTGCAAGATATTACTTAGGTTTTGTTATCAAAAATTATGGAAGAATCGATAGATTATTTAGTGTCTTAAAACCACACCTATAAAATGATCTAGCTATCTGAGACTTTGGAAATTATGAATAGGTTGTTTGATGTGCTCTCAAAGTAGATATGGAGTTGAGAGAATGGTCCCATGACCTTGGAGATAATAAACAAAATATGGTGTTCCAAGATAGAGTATCCAATAAAAAAGGTGCAAAGAAGGATCAACCACCCACATGTCAAAAATATGGGAAGAAGCATTATGGAAACTGCCTCAAAGGGATAATAAAATGATACAATTATGGAAGATAATTCCACCAATCTCATGAATGTTGAAGAGATATGAAGATGTTGGTCAATGTGATAAAGTAAAGGAAGGAACCACCCATGGTTTAATGATTCAACTATAGTGATAAAGGGAACTATGAAAGCCATTGGACTAAACCATGGGTCCTTGAGGGAAATTATCGTCAAAAACCACCAAAGACTAAGGAGCAGGGAAAGATTATCGCATCACCACTATTGAGATAAAGCATGAAAATGAAGTCATACAAGGTATATTTCTTATTCAATCAGTAGTTGAAAGAGTTTTATTTGATTATGGTTCTACACATTCCTTTATATCATGTATATTTTCTAGAACTGTTGAATCACAACCCTAATACCTTGAAGTTGAGATATACATAAAAACACCTAGTGTTTTAATCAATGAAACCCAAGTGTTGAACTCTTATCCTATTAGCGTCCATGGAAATTTTCTTCTTGAGAATCTCATAATACTTACCTTGATGGAATTTGTTGCCATATTGGGAAAATATTGGATCTCTTTATATATTTCACAAATCAACTATCAGGAAAAATTAATATATTTTTATATTCCTTACCATCCCATGATCCTATAAAAATACAAGGAAGATAAAAAATCTCCTTTGGAAAATCCCTAAATGGTGTGGGTGATGATGCCCTATGAATAAACATACCTTTACCAAATAGTTTATTTAAAGAAAAGTACTAACCTTGAGGAAATTACCACTATGAGGGAATATTCTAATGTAATTCTCGAATAGTTACCCGAAATTCCCCCAGATCATGAGGTAGAGTTTTCAGTAGAACTTATACCTGATGCCACTCTAATATCTAAATGACCATACAAGATGGCCCAGATCGAACTGGAGGTATAAAAGAAGTATCTACAATAGAATTTGGACAAAGGGTTCATATTCCCTAATGAATCACCTTGGGGTGCTCCGGTTCTCCTTTTCAAGAAGTAGGATGGATCAATGTGGTTTTTATTTGTTATATGGATCTCAATAAGATCAACATAAAGAATAAGTATCATCTATCAAGTACTGATGACTTGTTTTAACAACTTCTAGGAGCTTAGTTTTACTCAATGGGGGATTTCATTCTAGATATCATCAACTGAAGGTGAAGAAGGAAGATATTTAGAATACAGCTTTCCATACAAGGTATGGACACTATGAGTTCATAATGACGCCCTTCAGACTTACTAGTGCCTCTAAAATATTCATTTATTTTAAAAATAGAGTCTTTAAGTATATCTTGAAAAACTTGTGGTAGTCTTTATCGATAATATTATTATCTAATACAAGAGCAAGTAGGAACATGAAGAGAATTTAAGGATTATACTAGAAACATTAAGGAAGGATAAATTGCATGGTAGTTTTAGAAAGTGTGAATTTTTTATGTAGAAAGTCACTTTCTATAGAAACATGATCATAAGTGAGAGAATTTCTATGGACCCTTAAAAAAATCAGTTGAGGAATGGACCAGCCCCACTAGTGCCATAGAAATCTGTAATTTTATTGGCTTATATTGGTACTACCGACATTATTTGAGGAATTTATTACAATTGTCTAGATTTCTAACTAATTTAATATGGAAAGGTGTAAAGTATTTCTGGATGGTAGAATGTGAGGAAATATTTAAGGATCTCAAGAAGAGGCTAATCACTACACCTTTACTAACACTACCAATAATAGGAGAATGTTTTGTGATATGAGGTGATGCTTTAAAACAATATTATGTTGCATACTCATGCATAATGATAAAGTAACATCTTATACCTCATGCTAGTTGAAAATCCATGAACCGAACTACCAAACACATGATTTTGAGTTAGTAGTAGTGATCTTCACTCTGAATATTTGGCATCACAACCTCTATGGTGAAAAATGTGATATATATACTAATCACAAGAGTCTAAAGTTTATATTACCATATAAGGAGCTCAATATGCATCAATGAATATGGTTAGAGATGATCAAGGACTAATATTTCTCTATTTACTATCATTCTTGATGATCTTAGTAGAAACAAACATGTTACTCTATCCATGATGTGGATTGATAAATACCCTATCTTCTTAGAAATGAAAAGGATGTATTTGGAAATAACAATGGAAGGTAATACATACTAAGTTTCCAAAATGTTTCACATATGTCTATCCAATATAAGATCAAGGAGGCACATAGGGAAGATTTGGAGCTTCAAAATAAGGAAAATTTAGTAAATGAAGAAAATATTAATGAGTTCCACCTCAATGATAATGGTGTAATTCAATTTGGAACTAAAATTTATGTTCCTACATCACTGGAGATAAAAAATATAAATTTAAAAATTATCTTAGATCATATTTCTTAATCCATTATAGAATCACCAAGATGTACCGTGATATTCTTGAGAACTATTGGTGGGATAACATGAAGAAGAAGATAACTAAGTACACTTAAAAGTTCTTGGTATTTCATCAAGTTAAAGTAGTATGATAGAAGTCCAAGGGAATGATACAACCATTTCCTGTACGCACATGAAAATGTGAGAATATCACTATAGACTACGTCACTGGTTCCCAAAGACATATAAAGGAAACAATGTGATATGAGTTATGGTGGATCAAATTACCAAGACTACCCACTTTATCTTTATTAGATAATATTTATCATTTGAACAACTTGCTATGATATATGTAAAGCATGTGGTTATTCTCTATGTGGATATACTTTTGACCATATTTTATTTTGATCCAATGTTCACATATAAATTCTAGAGAAGTATTAAATATGATTTGAGAACTAAATTAAATTTCACTACAACCTATCACCTCTAAATTGATGGCCAATATAAAAGAACTATTCATACTCTTAAGGATATACTGAGAGCTTTCTCAATGGAATTTAATGGAGGATGAGATCAAAATCTCCCATTATTTGAGTTCTCATATGAAAACAACTTCCACTCAAGTATTAAAATGGCTCCATATAAATATTTATATGGTAAGAAATGTAGAACTCATACTTGTTGGGATGAAGATGGGAAATGAAATCTACTTGGACACAATCTTGTTAAAGAGATGATAGAGAAGGTTAAATCCATCCAACAACATATAAAATTATCTTAGAGTCGACAAAAGAGCTATGCTGACAACCATTAAAGGTACTTGGAGTTTGATGTGGGGTACATTTTTTTCCTTCAAATATCACCATGGAATAGATTCATGTATTTTTAGAAGAAGAAAAAGCTCATCTATATGTATACTGGACCCATTGAGATCCTTGACCACATATGATATTTTTTATATTAGCTATCAATTCCACCAAATATGACTCAAGTTCATGAACTGTTCCATGTATCTCTCTAGTGGTAGTACATACTTGATCCTTCACATGTACTAAATTTATAGGTGGTACAACTAGAAAATAATCTATCTTGTGAGGAGTATCCGGTGAATATATTGGAATGTAAAGACAAATTTCTACACAATAAGACAACACACCGTGTCAAAGTGTTGTGGCAGAACCATAAGTATAAATAGGTGACATGGGAACCTAAAGTAATAATGAAACAAAAGTAACCTCATCTATTATCAACTGAGAATATGATTTAAAATTTCCGGGATGAAATTTCTAAAGGGTGGAAGAATGTAATGGCCTTGTGTTTATTAGTAATATTTCTTTCCTAAATAAATGCGTTTTTTAGTATATTATATAATATTATACACTTAAAAAAATATAAACTAATTAAAACATTATATGATTAATAAAGATCATTACATAGTTCTATACAGAACCAATTAAAAAACAATTGGATAAAAAATATAAAATAGAAAACCTAAATTTGAAAAATATAGATTACCCCAATCTATTAGGATCATCGCTCCCATGACCAATACTTGGTAAATGGATCAAAATATTAGTAAATGAATCAATATATTAGAAAATGAAAATATATAACCTTGTGAGTAATTATAGAAAATATTTAGTGAAATAATGAATTGTTATATATATGAGGTAATGTGACTATTGGAATAGTAATGTAACCTTTGGAATAGTAACCTGGCTATTGGGAATAGTAATATAATTATCGGGAATAATAACCTGGAAATTAAAATAGAAATTTTACCTCAAAATAAAAAATTGTGATATAAATAATATTTATCATGATTAATTTATTTAAATATAAATATTATAATTCAAAATAAATAAACATCATAGTTAAAAAACTCAAAAAAATCACTTTCTTAATAAACTTTATTTTAAATTATTTCATAAAGATCACAATTTTTATATTAAAAATTAAAATTTACAATGTTAGAATTTTATTTTGATAAAATTAATATCATTTTTGATATCAGTACATAGATATTTTTTAGGGGTTATATTTTGGAAATTTTCTGAAACACTTCAATTTTCAGGTGAATAGTAAGAATACAATTTTTCACATAACTAGTGTATCTTAAATTAAACCATTTATGATGTAATAATAACATAATACATTATATAATTTGATGTTTTTCCATGATATATTTAATTTCATAAATGATTTATTAAAATAAAATAAAATTTCATTCCAAACCTAAAAAGAATTTTCCAAAACATAAAGTCAAAATTGACCCCTTATAATAATAGTTTTTATTTACTTCCACTTTCTTTTTTAATAAAATAATGAATTCAAATTATAAAGACGTTTAAAGTATTAAAAAAAATTATATTATATTTATATATTATTTTTATTTTAAAAAATTAATTAGTACAGGTTTTACCTTTGATATATTATTTTATTTAATATTTTTTTCTAAAAATACCCCTCTCCTCAAGTATAAATAACCCCACTCCCTCCCCTTGGAAAACCACCCATCCCTCACTTTCCAAAGCCTAAAATATTCCAAAATAATTCCTCTAAAGACCCTTATAATCATTATGGATGTTATTGTGTAATCCAAATGCAAACATCAAGGTAGTTTTAGTGTCATACATGAGAAGCTACGTCAAAGATTAATATAGTTTTGATTAAGTCTTCTCGTTATTTCTTCTTCTATTTCTTTTTTCACTGCACCTTTCAAAAAAAAAAAAAATTAATTTTTATGTATTTTAACATTATATTAATGATTTTAACTTAATGGAAGTATCATATTTATAGAATATATAAAATTCAAAATTCTCTTTCCTTCTCTTTCGACAATGTCTTGTCAAAGGTCGGTTAACCACCTATGAAGACATTGATAATTCAATGCTTATAACCACCTTAATAAATTAAATATATTAATTATATATAATATGAACATATATAATTATATGTATTCTAAGATTATGGAGATAATTACACTTATGTATAAATGAAATTGAATAAAAATAGTGAAATCAAAAACAAAGGGGGAAAATTTTATGAAAAAATGATATCCAAACAATTCATGTTTAACAAAGAGTGTTATAAAATAGAGTAAAATAATTATAATGGATAATTAGGGGAAAAAATAAACATAATTAAATTATGTAACTATGTTTTAATAATTATAAGTTTATTATTTAGGAGGATGAAAAGTGACAAAATAAAGCGGGATTTAAGGGAAGGGGATTCTTAAACATAATAACTTTATTTGGGTTATATTTTTTCCATAGTAAAAATGTTCATATTTTATCCTTAAAATGTCCTTTATATTTTATTTAGAGAATATACATGTTCCTATCATATTAAAATTTTGTCTAAGAAATTACTTTTTCCAAAGTGACTTCAATTTCCTAAACATCATATTTTAATCCTCTTGAAATTATTCTTATGCACTCAATAATAACAATGTTTTATGTCCAAGTATAATATCACTTATTAATTTGGGAACCAAAAAGTTTATTCATGAATGTATGATTTAATAAATCCTTATGATACCCATTCTCTTCCTTAAGTTTATTTCATAACTATGATTGTTATATGTTCTATGTGGAATGTACGATTATGAGAATTTATGCTGTAATGGGTGGACCCATAATTATGTAGCCCTACAATGTGTTGGGTAATGAGATTTATCTCATGATATTATGTGACATATGTGTGAAAATGATTCTATATTTGTTCACAATGAAAATTTTATTATTTACATACATATGTTAGTCATGACCATGATGTTATCTTTGTTCACAACTATGTGTGATATTTTACCACTAAGACATGATGATTCATTTTATTTATATGCCAAATTCCATGCCTTTATCAAATGTTTCCCTCATTATTATGATGATGATCCTATTGTTATGATGTTATTATGATGAATATTCTAACCCATGCTATATTAATCAAGTCCCCTTATTCTTCCTATTACTAGGATTTTAGTTCAACGCATTCATTTATGTAGTGGTCGAGTTTAATCACTAGAGAGATATTGGGTTCGGTACTCCCTTGTTAAACCAGGAATTGGGTCCTATTACTCTTTATACAAGTAGATTTGGTACTTCCTCATACCAAAAAGGGTGTGGGTCCTCTAACTATGGAGTGTTACTCTCCATCAATGTGCTCTAACAGGGTCTGGGTCCTCTATTTGAGAGTTCTACCTCAACTGTGGAGCATAGTAATGAAAAGAGATCCCTCCACTCCTATTCGGGTGAGGTTGCGTGTGTTGTTAGGCATAATAAATGGGACCATTGGAGTTGTAGGTAGACACATCATGATCCTTATATGGTTGTGGAGATTGAGACTTATCTCCCTTTTGACTGGGGTTTCAGTATGAGTATATTTGTTTTTGGGTTTCATTACCCACTTCTTTTATCGGTTGAGATGTCTATTTTTTTTATTACTTCCTTCTTGGTTTTTGGGTCATCCTATTTTTTATCTATATACTATCCCTTGAATGATATTTTTCCACACATGTCATGTTTTATGTAGACAATAGTATGATCAGTAGTGACATTGGTGGACCCAATTTTAGAGGAGCATAATTGTACTAAGAGGCACTGACTGTGATCTTTGGTTAACCTTGGAGATTGTGAGATGGGATCTCTTTAGTTATCCCTTTTCTCAATAGTTTTTAATTTGGGACCTCATTTATAGTTATCCATGTATTTTTCCACATTATATATTTTTATTTACTCTTTTGTAATTTTATGTATTTCCTAGTGTTCATTACATGAATTGTTTATCATATAGATGTTTCAGTTTATTCCTATTTCTATGCACTATTTCATAGAGCTGGTTCTGTGTGCGCATTCAAGTACTAAGTCTATGGCCTCCCATTTTAGTGACATGCATACTCAGTGTATGTTTCCAACCCCTATCCCATTGGAGTTGAGCTTGGGGTGTTACCCTCGACTTACTTCCAACCCATGCGGGGTATCAGTGGCTCAATTCATGATAGACATGTGAACACACACACACATAGATATATAAATAATTATAAATACACACAATAAAATGTTAAAAAATAATTATAATTAACTAATAATAACTAAATAATATATCCCTATAACACACACTCACATACACACTATAACACCCCAAGATATTATGGTATGTATCCTATTAAATAAATTCAATTCATTTAATAACTTAAATTGAAAAAAAATTATTTCAATTAGTATAAATGATATTAAATCACATAGAGAACACAAAAAAAACCATATAAATGAATAATTAATGAAGTTAGAGGTATTTATAGAAGTTATGGAACCTATAGTGATGAAATAATAACTTGACCTTGGGAAGAGTAATATGACCCTTATAAATAGTAAACTGACCAAATGAATAGTAAACAAACCCATAAAATTATAAATAAAATTTATGCATCTTATAAATGAAAGTATGATACAATTATATCATAGTATAAGTAAATAAACATTTTAAAAAATATTGTTTTAGTGTTGTTATTTTTATAATTCATAAATATTTAATTACAATTTTTTAATGAATAAAATGATTGAAAAGAAATGTTATTTTCATAAAATGTATTAATAAATTAATATATTTTTTTATTATGATTTTAGGATAATTTTATGAGACCTTATTTAATTTTTCAAAGTGATGTAAAATGAGTTATAAATTTAAAATCTGTATTTTTTGAGTAAATAAAGACATTAATTAAAAATTAAATTTCTCATATTTATAAAATTATTTTCATAAAATGGAGTTAGTTTTTTATTATACACATTGAAAAATGGACAGGGTTATTTTTTTTGATTTTTGTGAAATACATGAATTTTTGGTGAATAGTCAAATACAATAATTTATAGTATATATACATTATAAGTTAAATCCAATATTCATTGATTCATGGATGATGTAATAATCATGGGTTAAAACTAACATTTAAAAATTACTATATTTAGAAATAATAATCATCACTATTTTTTTATTGATCCAAAATAATAAAATAATGAATAAAATATTCACAAAACACCCCACACCTCCACTATAAATACCACCACTTCTGCTCACACCTCTAAGCCTTAAAGATTGTCTAAATTATACCCAAATCCACCTTATTAGTCCCTACACCATGTCTAGGATCTCTTTTTCTCAACAAAATAACAAACCAAGGTCCCTTAAGGAGGTACTCAAAGAGGAGAATTCAAGAGGTAAATACACTTTCATTTATTTTAATTTCTTTTAAATTTCCTTTTTCATTCCTTATAATCTTCTAACCCCATCTATCCAAATGATCATGACAACTAAAGTATAATCTATATACTATAATGATATAATTTTAATGTAATATCCGTCATGTAAATCTTTTCTCTCTCTCTCTTTTATTTTAAAAACGAAATTATTGTCCGTGATATGCTAATTTACAACCTTCATGGACTATAGATTTTCATTCTTCCATTTCTCCTTCAAGGCTGGTCAGGAAACCATTTTTATGGTTAGAAAATAATATAAAATATATATTAAATCCTATTTAATTTTATTGAACCAATTCATATACATAATAATAATTTATTAAAAAAAACTATTGTGTGATGATTGAAAAAACACAAAAAATAATCTAAGCAATTATCACTAAACATTTATCTAATGATTTTTCCTCATGAAATATAATAAAATTATATATACATATATATATATATAACCATTTTAAATTATTTATGTTCATTAATAACATATAATTCCAATTCTAGAGGATTATACCCATTTTTAATTGAACTTCATTAACCAATCTTTAAAACTAAGGATACGAATGCTCTCGAATCCCTATTTTCTTCCTTCAAGTTACTCTTCCTCTTTCTTTTTACCAAAAATTTTACAAAAAATAATTAAATGAATTAATTAGGAATTATTGTAACTATATATTAATGATGTTAACCTATTGTAAGTTTCATACTACTATATATAGATGTTTTAAAATGTCTTATTCCCACTCTCCCGTCAACGTCCCGTCAAAGGTCGATCAACCACCAATGGAGAAATTTCCATAAAACCATTATAAAGGGTGGATTTTATAAAATTTATACAATATATAAACATATAATTATATTAAATATATACTTATTTTAATTAACTATATTAATGTAAAATTTACATTTAGATAAAATAGAAAAAGTGTTGCAAAACTGGATTTTTTAGTAAAACATGATATCAAACACTTCAATTTTTCATCAACAAAAATTAAGAAATATGATACAATGATTATAATTGATAGATAGTTATATAAATGAATATAATTAACTTATGGATATTTATTTTAACAAAAATAAGTTTGTTGTTCAGGAGGCACAAAGATGGAAAAATTAAGCAGGAATTAAGGTAAGGAACTTTATCTCAAGTCCCATTTCGTTGAGAATTACTTGGTATTATACACCTAATAATTATTATGTGGTGTATCTAATTACCATTTGAGATAATTATTTATTTTAAATTATACTTCTATTAAATATCTATATTATTGTATCATGGATATGATTATTATCTTAGTCGTATACCATTTCACAAAGAATGTTTATTTTGAATTTAGTTTTAACTGGGGAAATATTGATGAATCCATATCCTCAAATCAATAAAAATATTTATAAGGAATATTTTTATTGAATTAAATCTATTTATGATGAATTATTTGGACTTGAAGTGATGGGTGGGTCCCACTATAGTCCCTAGATGCATTGATAAGTCTCATGAGACAAAATAGTTGGTGAAAAACCCTTCATGTTTGTTTCCAAACAGAATCAGATAGGTTTCTAAACACAAACTTAAACCATATTGATTGTATAATTGTTTATATTTCAGATACATGACATCCACTAAATATTTATTTTTTTCATTCAATACTCATTTACTACTTTCCATGATATTTTCACTATGATAAAATCTATGGATGCATTTTCATTCCAACTTTATCGATGACACATTTTTTCAGATAATTTTCCTTGTTATAATGTATATGACTTACTAAATTTACTTAACTTATTATTTCTTAATATAACCCTTACTAATAATTTTATCTCACCATTATTATGTTTCGTTTCCTCAGGTTATGAAGAGGAATCCTTTGAATGAGTTTCAAAGATGATATTTATTTCATTTTATTATGTATCAAGTTGTATTTTATATCTTTACTAATGTATTATGGGTATCATGTACATAATCTGGTATTTACAGACTGCTAAAATAATCAATCCTTTAGGGTTTGATTCCTTTTGATCATGCCAATGTAATAAAATAATACATCGGCTCCTGGCTTTTGGGATTAGGGCGTTATAGTTGGTATTAGAGGAAGTTTAGTAGAAACCTTGGAAACTAGATTTAGAAAACATAGTTTAGGGAACATAACCATAATATAGAATTTGAGGATAATCATAGAAGAAAATCCTAGAATTTTAGTGAAGTAGAGATTATGTGGGTCTTCCTAACAATACATCCCTATCTTGACACTTCAAGTTGATGTGGTTTTTGGTACAAATGTACCTAGGAGTAAAAACTCTGATAAGGAGTTCCGAGCCTGACTCGGGGTAACCTAGTATACAACAATAGACCTTAATGTGCACCTAGTTTGACACTCCTAGGAAATATTCTTTGGATAATTCACATTTTCTTTACAACCTGGGTTTAAAAGTAAATATTTCCCCAAAGAAACCATGTTTATGATTATGAGATTAGATATGAATAAATTTTTAATTTATGTTAAGTGTTTTTCTAGTTTGAAATTATGCGTTATGATTCATAACCTAATTTAGTGTATGTTATTGTTTAGTGATAATTCCTAATGGAAGAAAGGTTATTAATACACACTGAGAATGTAGGGATTTCCCCACTAAGTAAGTCAACACAGTTAGTGTTGGACCTGATAAAATCATGACCATATTAGGAAAACTTACTCATGTTATGATGAATAAACATACTACACCTGTATTTGATGGTTTCATATGGTATAATCCCCCATATTTTAGTGGTAAAACTAATATAGTGGTAGTTGATATGTGGATTAAGTCCCTTGAAAAGATATTTCTAGCATTGGGATGCAATGAAAACTAAAATGCAGTACTGGTATTATATTGTCTAAAGTAATATTCTGACCAATGTTGGTCATTGATCCAAAATACTAAAGAGGAAGAAGAAATATAGGAAATTTATTGGAGAACTTTTAAATAAACATTTTTTAACAAATACTTCCCTTGCGAGCAATGAACCAAAATGAAGAGAAAATTCCTTAGCTTAAAGAAAAGGGAATAAGTGAGTGTTGGGGAGTATGAGTCTACCTTCATCAGACTAGCCAGGTATGCTATAGATTATGTATATGATTTAGAAGACAATATTGATCATTTATTTTAAGGTCTTAAGCCAAGTATTTTAAGGGAATTGTCTTCTCAAACATTTTCATCATATGATGAAATAGTGTTAAGTGCCATCAAAACAGAGAAGGACTTTTCTAGATCAAATTTGTTCGAGGGAAATCAAGATAAGAAGTGGTATTCTTATAATCATGGAAAATGTGAAGCACAAAAGAAGAAGAAGGAAATGAAGAAATTCCCATTATTAAAAAAATATAGAAATAATCATCCTAGAAAATGTCTGGAAGGCATGATAGTTTTTTTATAAGTGTGGAGAAAAGGGTCACCAAGCTAATAAATGCAAGGGGAAGAGAAAAATCAATGATCTTCAATGCTACAATTTTTTGGATATGGGACACTATGAATAGTATTGTCCCAATTGTCATGGAAACTTTCCTAAAAAAAGGCCAAGAGAGTAAGCCCGTGCTTATGCAACCAAAAATTCTGAGGTTGAAGTTCCTAATAATGTGGTGGAAGGTAATTTAATCATTTCCTCAGACTTAAAAAATTCTTTATTTGATTATGGATCATCAAATTATTTTATATCTTACCAGTTTGACAAGAAAATCAGACATTTACCTTTTTATTTAATAAAGGAGCTATCAATAAAAACTCCTATGGGAATTATCATTACAAAAAAGATGTGTTGGTCACTCCCCTTTATAATACATAAATGTACTTTAGTTGCTTAAATTTTCATCATACCTATGATTAACTTTTATATAATCCTCAGTATGAACTAGCTTTCAAACTATGATGCAAAAAATTTATTGCATAAGAAGGAAGTTGCAATTTGTGAGAATGGTATAGAATCCCTTATCTTTAGAGACAAAACCTCATCATCTAATTCTTATCTAGACTCGCCCTAGTGGCTTTGTAGAATTAAATTCTTGGAAAGGAAGATAAGACATCATCTATTGATCTTAAAATTAAATATGTACTTATTCATAAAGAATACACTGATGTATTCCAAGAGGATTTACCTAGACATCCTCCAGAGTAGGAAGTTGAGTTCTCTATTTATTTAATTCATGGTACAAGACCTATATCAAAAACTCCCTATATAATTAACACTATATAATTAGTAGAGCTAAATAAACAACTAGATTAACTGAGTGATAAGGGATTTGTTCTCCTTAGTGTTTCTCTATGGGGAGACCCTATTCTCTTTGTCAAGAATAAATATGAATCCCTAAGGCTGTGCATTGAATATAAAGAAATAAATTCTATTAAAATAAAGAAAAAGTTATGGTTTCCTCCCATTGATGATTTATTTGATCAACTTCACATAGCTCAATATTTTTCAAAGATTGACCTTAGATCTAGCTATCATCAATTACGTTCGAGGAAGGAAGATATTTCAAAGACAAAATTTTGAACTAGGAATGGGCATTAAAAATTTACAGTAATTCCATTTGAAATTGTAACACCCCAAACTTCCACAGTACGTTTCCCTTCGAATAATCGATAGCGTGTGTTGTACGCAACCTCGAGTTCTAACACACACCACAACTAATTAAACTAGCCGTTGTGAATAGTAATACCTACTTTTTGAAATCATATATATTTTATATTTCAAAATGGACTTCATTTTTGGATTTGGAATATCGAAATTATCCTAGGGTGAAATTTTGGTACTTTTCAGATAACTTTTATATTTTGATGAATAGTGAAAATTACTAAATTTTAATTAAAAACAACTTTTTTAATCAAAATAATTAATATTGATAAATTATTAATTTGAGTGTTTTTAAAGTATATTTATAATATATTTTTACCATTTAATTTAATTTTTGTCATTGGACATAATTTTACAATTAAACCGAACATAAACAAGTGTCAATCTTTTGATAGTTATTACCTTTTAAAAACACGCTTTTTGTTTTGACAGCGGGAATTAATTTTAAATTAATTTCTGCCACTTATGTGTTTTGAATTTAGGAAAATGGATTCCATATTTGGAATCAGGATGTTCAAATTGTGTAAATAGGTAACTTTTGTTTTAGACATTTTGAATAGTTACTGTGGTAAATATTTTATTTACCATGGTTAAAGGGTAAATCCGGTAAATAAGGGTTAAAAAATAATATTATAATAATACAAAATTACCCTAAAACGTGTCCTAACCTTATTGGTGCACACATACCCGACCATGGGCATCCTTGGGTCAATTTGGGGACCCCTTGGAGCCACTTGTATGTGGTAGGGACACATTATATTAATAAAGTTAAAATAAAAATAAAAATGGCATAAGCTTACATCTTTTAGAAGAACAATTTTTACATAGGGTTATACATGTTGGATTTTCGATTATAAATATTCATTAGAAAGATAAAAAGATTTCCTACATGATGATATTTTATTTATAATTTTTAGACATCAAATAAGTTAAATTATTAATGACACAATAATGATGCAATGTTTACCTCATTAATAAATCATTGAAATAAATAATATTATAATGATTAAAATATTATCTAAAACCTGTCCAATTCTTATTGGTTGATGTTATTTAGAATATGAGTCATCGTATCTTCGACCTCAATGATTTTTGGACCATTATAAACCGAATATAATTATATTATAAAGTAATAGTTTCACTCTTTCCTAAAGGGCCCCTCCTCTCCCTTATAAAAGGAGACCACTTCTACTCATTCCTCACACCTCTCAAGCCACTTGGATCGTCCAAACTCTGCCCAACTAAGCTCCCCACATCCCTATCCTCCTCCTTGAAGCTTCCCCTTAGGCAGAAAGCATTTCAACAAGTCCTTTGGTTCCAACCAAAGTGAGTTACCTAAATTAAAGGTAACGATTTCTCTTAAATTATTTTCATTTATTGTGCTTCTTCAACCCCCAAACTCTTTTTATTTCCTTTCTTTTGTAACAACACCAGTATCCTCAATATACTAGGATGTTGTTATAAGAAGGATTCAAAATACACATACACACAACTCCATCTAATGGATGATGAACATAATGTTTCTGTGGATGGAAAACTAACGCCTCACGAAACGATGATTGTTCAAATACATCTTACCGCCTCTCATGGTGGCCATTATGATGGCACTGTAATTAAATATGATATTAATGATATATATTTTATATATAAGCTTCTGTAATTCCATTTTATTTCATACCATTATTCGTTTCATGTTGTATATACATACGATAATTTCATTTGAGGAAGTGCGGACTACCGCCCCCTTAAAATGATATGACTCGTTCATACCACACATGGAACGTATAAAGGATGGTGTTAATGAACTTAAGTAACATATATAAAATATTATATTATACTGGAATAGTAATATACCTATGTATCATTTGGATTCGATTCTTTTAAAATAAAAATTAAATGGAAGTAGCGTTCGTGCGTACGTACGGACTACCGTCTCCACGAACGCGATGAGATTCATTCTCCATCGTATCCATTCAAGTATAATTATCATTTAATGATTTAAAAATGATGTTTAAGGACTTGATATAATTCTGGATATGAATAAGATACAACAAACATGACTTATGTAACAAAACATATAAAGAAAATGAGTAAGTTAACACCCGAAACGGCGATAATACTAAGATATTATTATCAAATCAATATTAAAAGATCATATATGATATCATATTAATGTATATGATTCTTGTATAATTTAGTAACAATTATTTCACTATTATACAGGAGGTTAACCTACCCCAACCAAGGAAAAGTACAAGGTAAGGGTTATTTCACAATCTCTTCATTATCCGAGGTTGTATTATACGTAATAATCTACTGGGACCTCTTTATCATCCACATCCATGTTTCTTCGAAATGTATTTCAAAACATTTTTACTATTTACAAGAATATGGGTTAAAGTCATTTATACCCTTGTTTGACTTTTTATAAGAGGTTTATAAAGGAATCTTTCCGTCGTTTTCAAAACAAGGTCCTTTTTAACCTTTTCGACAGAATTGAGGTAAGAATGTTTTTTTTAACTTATACGGCGGGTGCGGTTATTTTCCGCCGTTATAAAATCGTCGAAGCTTTCCATACAAGCTTATAAGAATATTTTCAAAGAAAATGTTTTATTTTATATGGATCTTAAATGATTTCAAAATAAAAGGAGATACTTCTTTAAAAAGAATTTTGATTTCATCTATGTCAACATCCTTTGATGGATTTTAAGATTATTTGAAGTTGATTTATTATGATACAAAACTTCTATATTGTATTGAAGGTTTTGTGATATGTTTGACTGTGGATGTGCTATTTTTATACCATTCATAGTTTATGGTGAAATTATTGACATTTCGTATGCTAGTTTTAATACGAATGTTTATGTTATGTTTAAACCTTTTCATATGGGAATGCATTGGACCTAATAAGTGACGGGTGGAGCCCGCTATAGCTCCTCGATGCATCGGTAGGTCTCATGAGACAAACTAGTGTCTTGGAACAAGGCCTTGACAAAATCTTATTTGTAGTCTTGGCACGAGGCCTTGACTATGTGGTTATGATAGTCTGGCATTATGCATTCCAACATTATGAAAGTGGTTATTAATTTTTGCATGTGATTATTCGATTAGTAGAATATCCATGTGAATAAGTAAATGGCATTATTTCATTTTACTTTTGCCATACCATGTTGAAGTTAAAGTTTAAAAGGCTTTTGTTTTAGTAATGCATTGCCTTAAATGTTTATTCTTATTTATGAAAGTTTCCGCTATATTGTTATCCTTACTGGGCATTTGAGCTCACCCCTTTTCTATGTTTTATTTTTCCCAGGATGTGAAGAAGTAAGTTATGAATGACCTGCAGGGATTTTATGAGGGGTTAATAGTGTGGATTGTGGAAACATTATGTTGTTGTATTAGTTTTTCATTTTATGATGTAATGTAAAACTTATGAATATATCTAGTGTTTCCAAGGCTACTAAACCAATCGGTCTTTCGAGATTTGATCTTTCTTGTGATCATGCCAATGTTATGAAGTAATGCACAGACTCTGGGTAGCTGGGGTCGGGGCGCTACAGAAATAACTAATGAACCCTGTATTTTCATGGATCTAAGGAACAGAGTTTTTAAAGAATATCTTGATGATTTTTGTGGTATTTATTGATGATTTCTTGATACTTTAAAAAATCTATGAGGACCATGATAACCACTTGTGGGTTGTTCTAGAGACTCTTATAAGAAAAGAGTTATATAGGAAGTTTATTAAGTGTGATTTTAGGATTTAAATAGTTTATTTTCTTGTACATGTTGTCTATAAGGATGGAATCTCAGTTGACCATGCAAATAAAAATTAAATCCAAGAATTTCCTATGCCAACAAAAATATCTGAGGTACATTGTTTTATTTTATTATTAGGTTACTGTTGGTGTTTCAAACATAAGTTTTCCCAATTAGTGAAGCCTGTAACTAATCTCACATGTAAATGGGTTAAAATGCTCCAAATTTGAATCTTCCCTTTAGAAATGATGGGTTTTTGATATGCATTTATGCATCAAGGAATGGACTAAGTTTTATCGTTATGAAAAATGATAAATTTATTACTTATGCATCAAGGTATTTGAAGACACATGAACAAAATTATCCAACCCATGATCTCAAGTCAGCAGCTGTAATCTTTTATTTGAAAACATGGTGACACTATCTCTATAGTGAAATATGTGAAATATATACGGATCAAAAGAGTTTGAAATACATTTTTACACAGAAATAAATCAACATGAGGAAAATAGATAGCTTGATTTACTCAAAAATTATGACTGTTTAATACACTACCACCTAGGAAAATAAAATAAGGATGAAGATTCATTAAGAAGGAACAAACAGGGGCTTCTAACCCAAATGAGGATTGATAGAGATCTTATGTTCACAGATCTAGTAAATATGGATATGGTAATTGTTAAGTAAGGGGAAACATCATTCCTTTTTCAAATGATTTCAAAACCATATTTACTATATAAGATAAAAATACCTCAATATGATAATTATAACCTTTAAAATTAAATTAAAATCATTAAGAATGGATGATTGGAAGACTTCATGTATGTGGATGGAGTTTTGAAAATTGGAAAGTGGTTATACATTCCATCAATACACGATATAAAAAGGGAACTATTAGATGATTGTCATAGCTCCGATTTCTCTATACAATATGGTAGCACCAAGATGTAAAGTGATATGAAGGAACATTTTTGGTGGCATAATATGAAGTGAGAAATTGCTAAATATGTTTCAAGGTGTCTAGTTTGTTAACAAGTGATGGCCAAGATAAAACACCCTAGAGGAGTCATACAAACTCTAACTATTCATATGTGGTAGTGGTATGAAATTACAATAGACTTTTTCATGGGAATACCAAAGGCACCTATATGTAAGGATGCAATATGGGTAATTTTTGATCATTTTACAAAATCGACACATTTACTTTCTATAAGAGAAGTTTTATTAGCTGATTGCCTCATAATAATATATATTAATGAATTTTTAAGATTTCATGGTGAAAAACTATCAATTATGTCTGATTGAGATCCCCAATTTACATCAAAATTATAGAAGATTCTTTAGAAGGATTTGGATAACGAGCTTTATATGAGTGCTTCTTATCACCCTCAAACCGAAGAACAATATGGAAGGACAATTCAAACATTATAAGACATGTTGAGATCATACTCAATTTACTTTCAAGGTATTTAGGATCAATAATTACCTTTTGGTGTAATTTTCCTATAATGATAGTTTCCATTCTAGAATTAAAATGACACCATATAAATCATTACATGGAAAATGATTTCAAACTCCAACTTGTTAGGATGAAGTTGGTGAGAGGAAACATATAGGCTAAAAACTTATTGAAGAGACAAAGAAAAAGGTAAATAAAATTCATACCCATATTAAAGAAGACCAAAGTTAGAAAAAGAGTTATGCTGAAAACTAGAGAAAGGATTTTTAATTCCAAGTGGGAGATCATATCTTTCTGAAAGTATCTCCATAGAAGGGTGTCTGAAGTTTTTGAAGGAAAGAGAAAATGATCCCCAGGTATATCAGACCGTTTGAAATTCTAGAAATAATTGGAGTCATATCTTACCATTTAGAAATAAATCCAACTCTCTCAAAAGTTCAGGATGCGTTCCATGTGTCATTTTTAAAGAAGTACATGCTAGAATCAATGCACTTACTCACCTATGAGGAAATAGATCTGGAACCTATTTTATCTTACTATGAAGATCTTATCAAGATTCTTGAAAGTAGAGAGAAATTATTGAGAAATTGAATAACCTGTCTGGTAAATTTTATTTTGAGAAACCATAAAATTGAAGAAGTGATGTGGGAACTTGAGGATGTTATGAATAAGAACCACCCACATCTATTTTGAGGGAAATATATATGAAAATTTTCAAGGATGAAATTTATGAAGGAGGGAAGAATATAACACCCTAATATTTTATGGTATGTTTCATATTAATTAATTAAATTAATTGGATAGCTTAAATTTCACAAAAAAATATTTCATTTAGTATAAATGATATAAAATCAAATATAGAACATAAAACAAACCTTATAAATGAAGAATGAATAAAGTAAGAAGAATTTACAGATGTTTAGAAACCTATAACGATGAAATGGTAACTTGACCTTGGGAATAGTAATATGACCCTTTATGAATAGTAAACCGACCAAATGAATAGTAGAAACACATATGAAAGTATAAATAAAATTTACTCAACTTAAAAAAGAAAGTATCATACAATTATATCATATTTAAGTAAATATTTTTTAAAAAAATTATTGTTTAAGTGTTGTTATTTTTATAAGTCATAAATATTTAATTACAATTTTATAATTAATAAAATGATTTAAAATAAAATTTATTTTGATAAAATTTATTCATAAATTAATATTTTGTTTTCATATGATTGTAGGATAATTTTATGAAACCATAGTTAAATTTTCAACGTGATATAAAATGAGTTATAAATTTAAAATCTCTATTTTTTGAGTAAATGATTATTTTAATTAAAAATTATTTATATCATATTTAGAAAAATATTTACATAAAATGGAGTTCATTTTTATATTTTACATGTAAAAAATAGTTAGGGTGAATTTTTGGTGTTTTTCTGAAGTACTTGAATTTTTGGTGAATAGTAAAATATGACAATTGACTGTATATATACATTATAAGTTAAATACACTATTCATTGAGTCATAGATGATGTAAGCACCATTGGTTCAAACTAACATGTACCAATTACTATATTGTTTTACAATAATCTTCATGATTTCTTATCGTGAGCCAAAATAACAAAATAATGAATAAAATATTCACAAAACGCCCCACTCATCCATTATAAATACCATCCCTCATCACCACTTATCCTCACAACTCCAAGACTTGAATATTATCCAAATTATTCCAAAATCCAAATTACTAGTCCCTCCCCATCATCCAGGAGCTCTTCGTCTCAACAAAAGACCATACCTAGGTCCCTTAATGAGGTACTCAAAGAGAAGAATTCAAGAGGTAAATCCACTTTCTTTTATTTTAATTTCCTTTCAATTTCATTTTTCATTTCTTATCCTCTCATAAAATACTTTAACCAAATGACAATGATAACTCTAGTATCATTTATATACTATAATTATATCATTTAAATGGAATATCCTTCATATAAATCCCCCCTCTCTTTAAAAAAAATGAAATCATCATCCGTGAGGTGCTAATTTACAACCTTTATGGAAGAAAGATTATCATTCATCAATTTATACATCAAGTCTGATCATGAAAAAATATTTATGGTTGAAATAGATTATAAATTTTGTATTACATCTTATTCAATTTTTTGGAACCATTATATATACATAGTAATAATTTATTAAACAAAAATATTGCGTGATGATCGTAACAACACCAAAATAATCTAAGCAATTATCACTAGAATTTTATCTAATGATTCAACCTCATTATATATAACAAAATGATATATATAACCATTTATAGTTATGAATTTTCATTAATAACATATAATTTTAATTCTATAGAATTATACCCATTTTTACTTGAACTTCATTACTTATAAATAAGTGAACTGATCATTAAAACCAAGGAAACGAACGCTCTCGAACCCCTATTTTCTTCCTTCAGGTTATGATTCATCTTTTTTTCCAACAATTTCACAAAAAATCATTAAAGAAATTAATTATCTATTAATTTTACTATATATTAATGATTTTAACCTACTTTAAATTCCATAGTTCTATATAGATTTTTTTAAAACATCTTCTTCCCACTCTCCTATCAATATCACGTCAATGGTCGATCAAACACCTAGGGAGACATTTCCACAAAACAGTACTCAATGGTGGATGTTATAAACTTTATATAATATATAAAAATATAATTATATTCATGATATACTTCTGTAATTAACTATATTAATGTAAAATTTACATTTAGATAAAATAGAAAAAGTGTTTCAAAACTGATTTTTTAAGTATTATATGATATCAAACGCTTCAATTTTTCATCAATGGAAATTAATAAATATAATACAATGATTATAATTGATAAATAATAATATAAATGACTATAATTAACTTCTGAACAGTCTTTCAACAAATATAATTTTTTTGTTCAGGAGGTGAAAAAATGAAAAAATTAAGCGGGAATTAAAGTAAGAGACTTTATCTCAATTCCAATTTCATTGAGACTTAATTGGTATTTTACCTTTAATAATTCTTATATGGTGTATCTACTGATCATTTGAGATAATGTTTCATCTGAAATTATATTTCTATTAAATATCCATATTCTGGTATCTTGAATATGATTATTGTCTTATCCGTATACCATTTAACATACAATGTTTATTTTGAATGTTGTTTTAAATGGGGAAATGTTGATGAATTAGTATCCTCTACTCAATTAATATATTTATAAGGAATATTTTTCTTTAATTAAATATATTTATTAAGGATACCTTGGAATTTTAGTGATGGGCGGGGCTCGATACAGCCCCTCGATTCATCGATTGGTCTCATGAGACAAAACAGTTGGTGATAAACCCTTTGTGTTTGTTTCCAAAAAGAATTAGATGGGTTTATGCCTATATACTTAAGCCTTCTCGACATTATAATGCTTCATGTTATAGATACATGATGTGCTCTAAATAATCATTTACTTCATTCAATACTCATTTACTACTTTCCATGATATTTTCAGTATGATGAAATGTATTGATTCATTTTCATTCCCACTTTATTGATGGCATGTATTTTTCAGAATATTTACATTGCCATAATATATATTCCTTACTAAATTTACTTCACTTATTAGTACTTAATTTAACCCTTACTGAGAATTTGAGCTCACCCTTATTATGTTTATTTTCCCCAAGTTATGAAGAGGAATTCTTTAAATGAGTTTCAAGGATGTTGTTTATTTAATTTTATTATGTATCAAGTTGTATTTTCTATCTATCCCAATGAAATATGGGTATCATGTATGTAATATGGTCTTCCATGACTGCTAAACTGATTGGTCATTCAGGATTTTATTCCTTGCAATCATTCTAATATAATAAAATAATGCACTTGCTCCGGGCCTCTCAAGTCGGAGCGTTACACACACACACATATTAATTTATATATTTATATATATATATGAATATATAACTTTATAACCAAATTTGAATTTATATATATATATATATAAACAAATTAATTATATTACATATATAATTGTATTATATAGTAATAAAAAGAAATGTTATTTATATAAAATTAATATACACATATATACATACATTTAATCACACAAACGTAAAAGTTAAAAAATAATTATAATTAATTATAAATAACTAAAAAATTATCATTAATAAAAAATTAATATATATATGTATATAAATTTATAAATATATATAAATTAATTTATATACAATTTTGTTAGTTTATATATTAATATATATATATAATTATTGATAATATTAAATATATAATAATATTAGATAACATTAAAAATAAATGTTATATAAGTTATATATATGTATATATATGTATATATAGACCCACACCTAGAGATATATATATACATACATATATACATACATATAAAAACACACATCAACTTTGAAAAATAATTACATTTAATTAATAATAACTATATAGATGTTCATTAAAAGTTGTTGATAAAATAAAATTGAATTTGACTCGTGTCTACAAGGAGGAAAATCATGCGGAAGATAAACTCTTGAAGAAAGCAATAGTTAACATCAGCTCTATGTGGTCCTTTATGATCCCACTCCCCTATTCACCCTTAGTTGACTTGCATGGTAGGGTTGAAATCCAAACCCATCTTTGTAAACCCTCCTTGTAACACCTCCCTTGTGCTTTACATTTTAATATTTTTTACTAGGGCTGAGCATGCTCGGTTCTGAGCCATTCTGATTAATATATATATATATATATATATTTATAATAATCTTTATATTAATGCACACACACACATATATTTATATATATACATATAAATTAATATAAATATACTTATATACTTATATATTTTTATGTATTAATTTATAAATATATAAACATATGTATATTTATATTAACATATTAATTAATATATAAATATATGTAGATTAACATATTAATTAATATATAAATTTATAGGTATAATTGTATTTACACACACATATGTATATTAATGTATTGAATGTATATTAGTATATAAATATATAAATTTACATATAAATTTATAAAAAAATGTAATAGAATTAAAATTTATACATTATAGTTATATATATATATAAATATACATATAATATTTCAAATTACTAATTATATATATATATATATTTACAAAAAATTTTATAGTAATATAAATATATTGTTTTATATTTATATATAAATATATTAATTTATATATATATATACATTTTTTTTATATATCTCTATAAATTAAGTATTATATATATATGTATATTAATATTTTAAATATATATTATTATATAAATTTATACATTAATTTATGAATATATGTACATTAATTTATATATAAATATACAATAGTAGTTTTATATATGCATGGAACAACTTAGATAAGCTGTTTCAACATTTACTTTCATTCTGCGCCATTCCCAGGTTCATATCTCGAGAGATGATATTTTCATTTTATTAATCAGTAAAAGGAGTTGGGGGGTGTATCTATCCGGATGTAGGGAAGCAATGAGCAATGAGTGCATGGGGGGCCTCTGTTAGGGGAGTAACCCATTGAATTTCACCTCTCCCCTGACAGAGGTCAACATGTGCTCATCATTCCCCTAACAGAGGTGTCCAATGTTTATAGAAAATTTGGTTAATTGATGATCCATTTTCCTGTATTTCATAAAAACATAAGTAAATGGTGTATTGTTAAATTATCCACGTTTCTACAAAACATGGCTAATTTACCCACTCCCCATTTAACCCCATTTTTACTAGACATGGATAAATGTGTTGGGCACATTTATAGTGTGAGTAAATGTTAAAAAAACATAGCTAAAGTCATTTTTTTAGTTTTTTATGTGTCAATGGTTTTCTTAAAATATGCAATCACTTTTTCTAGATTTGATAAAAAATGAGACAAACTATGAGTTACATTATTAGTTGAAGTTACTTTTTGTATTTCAGATTATTCATCATCCACCTCACAATATTTTTATTTATAAGAGGATTCATTAAAGTATTAAGTTTATTCTATGAATTTATGATTAACTTCATCCTATGTATCTTCATCTTCCTCTTTACTTTCTTAATCATAAGTTGATACTTAATTTTTAGATAGAAAAATTCTCTTTCTAGATGATTTAGTATTATATTTTTATTTAGAAAAAATACTTCCATTTCATCCCCTTGAAACCATATTTTTCTTATTTAATAATCTTTTGGGATGATTATCCTCATTCTCAACATTATTCTTATGAGGAAAATTAACTTAAAAATGTTCAATTTTTTAGCAATTGAAACATTTAAAATTGAGTTTACCCTTTCACTTACCTCTTTCTATTTGAATTATTTTAGATAAAATTGACATAAACTCCATAAAATTCATTCCATCCTCTTCCACCTTAGATTTTCCATCATGAGACTTTTCTTGTTTCTTGATCTTAAATAATTTGGAGGCTTTGAAATTGTACTCATTTTTTAATCTCCATTTCTTATTTAATGTTGGATCACTTCTCATTCCATAATCAATAAATTTATTATTGATATTTTCAATTGAAAACTCATTGATTCCATGATTCAAATGAGAATATATCTTCACATTAATTTTTTTAGTAGGATTATCATCAACTTTGAGGAGCCTTAAGGGTTAAATTTTATATTTATTTTCAATATTATTGTCAATGTAATTATTAAAATGTGAATTTGTTGAGTTATGGAGGATGTTTCCTCCCAATAAAGAAGAACAAAGAAGCTTCCCATATATCAATTTATAAAGGAGTATATTGCTATTTCCATGGAATATATGGCTGGCTATAATATAGTGATATGCCTAACATTATAATCTTAGTGATATGGTATGTATGATAAAGATAAGTGATGAAGGTTAGAGCATAATCTATAATGGTTTAAGGAATTTGGAAGAGGAGATGACTGCTGAACTATTATGGAATACTTTTCAAATATCTATTTAATATTTTCAAAATAGTTTCAATGTAATGGATAATATTTCATAACTATTGAAGAATAAATTCAAGATTATTTATAATATTTACTACTGAAATCAGTAATAAAATACAATTATATGAATCCTTGTGAAGTATTAACTAATGGATTAAATTAAAGAGAAAATTACTTTATATAAATAGTCACATTTGAGTATTTATTTGATATAAAGTAACTTATAAGAATGCTGAAGTGTTTGGTATTTTTTTAATAATCCTTATAATTAATTAAATATGATCAAAAGTTATTTTATGTTTTTTAGAATGATGAATATGACTTAAATAATCCATTTAATTCATTTTATAAAATCTAGAATTTTTGGGATGGATCTGGAATCCGGATAGGTCATATTTCATGTGACTTAAGATCCAACGTATAACTTGGTCACCAGTGTCAGACATTAAGGAGTTTGGACTAATACATTACAATAACCAACATATAACATTTAATTTGAGCTTATAAACTTGAAAGTCACCCATATTGGAATTTGTATCTTGTGATACTTAATAAATAATGAAATATTATTTTAAATATACATGATACTTCTATAATATGACTTTGATAGAGGGTTAGGACTTACAATATAAGACTTATGTTGGGACTTTATATAACTTTATTGTTTTTTGAAATTGGATCCTACATGGAATACGACTTCTAAGCCATATCATATGAATTTGATCTATCAATTATGAATTTAAAGTCTATATTTGACTTCAACACTAAGCATAATTTTTATAATTCTATTTAATGAAAAATGGATTTTACATACTTTAAAATTTGAAGGATAAATATAATTTTCATAATTAAAAATCCATTCATTCATGTACAAAAAATTATGCATCTATGATTATTAGTGATCAAAGTCTGAGATGAGACATATTAAATGAGAATAAAGAAGATATGATCATTTTTCTATATTTTGGAATTTCAAATGAGAATATTTGAAATTAAATATTTGTGATAAAAATATAGATTTAAATTTAAAGACGACTGAGTTACTCTTATAGTGTTTAAAAAACAAAAACAAAATTGTGATTCAATCCAAATAACTATAATGGAAGGATGGGAGTTTGAATCTCACATTAAAATAGAAAATCTAGATTTCAAAAATATATAAATAAAAAAATGGAAACATGATAATGTTTAAGTTTTAATTATATTAATTAAATATTAAAAAATTATTTTTGACGCTTGATGTATTAGAAATTAATGGAGGTTCTAAGGTGATATATATTTTGTATGGATTTAATTTTATTTTTTATTTTTTAATGGGAATCACCTAAGCCATAAGAGGAATGATCCAAGGTGAAACTGCTTCTATAGTGTATTTTCATAAAGCCTTGAAGAAAATTTAAGTTTGGATACTGGTGAAATATTTTGAGTAGAAGATCTCAATGATTAATTCAGAGAATATGGGAGATATATTTTCATGTGTTTAAAAATATGAAGAAAATAAATATGGGGTACTTATTTTATTTCACTAGAGACAACAACTGGGAATAGAGAAGATCATGAGAGAACTAGGGAGAAGAAAAAATATATGTATCATATTCATGTGTATTTTTTACATTAATGTGTCTTCTAATTTATTTCAAAAAATGAAATATGATATGACCCCTAAGAAAAATTGAATCATTATAAAAAACATAGCGTGAGTCTCTAAAAACAAAATACAGGAGGAGATTATTGTATGAAAGTGTGTAAAATATGTGAGAATAAAGACAACTAGTGTTATCAAGGGATTATAATAAGTAGTTATTAAACCTATGATGAAGTAGAAAAAAAATTGGTTTTGAAGTAGAAGAAGTACAATGGAGGAGAAGCAGCATACCTTCGAGGTTCTATATGCAGTGTGAAAAAACATAACCAAGTTCAGTGTTCTATTGACTATATTTATTTTGATAAGTTTTTACATTCATTATTATTCATTGGTTAAGATTATATAGGTTTTTTTACTTAAGAACAATGAGTAATTATTAATTTTATTGAATAATACATAATATCTAAAAGTAGTCTAGTGCCTTGAGGAGTTGAGGTGAGAGTTTCCAGTAATCTTATTTTTAAAGATATAAGAATCTAGTTAGAGATTAATTGGTCATGGTTCATGTGTAATTATATAAGATACAAATGTGGTTTAATACTCTCTATATTTGAGGAAGGAGTTCATTTTTAATATTTTGTTAAATCTAGGACAAATTGTGAACAACTTCAAAGAGGATAAAGAAAGAAATTACCAATAAGTGGGACGCCAGTTTGAAGAGGATATGTGGGATTAATTTTATTATTAATTTGTGTAATATTTTTTTAAAAACACTTGTGGGATATTAAATGAATTGGTTTTAGGATAATACTAAAAAATACACTTGTATTTGTGATTTTTTAGAGGTTAATCTGTCACTCAAACATCCCAAGCATATCAAGGAGTACAATTCCTAATATGGGATGAACCTTTTAAAAACCCATGTGCTATAATTTACTATAAAAACTATATTTCATATAGGTGTATTCTAGGTTAAATGATAAAGGATCCAATAGTATTAATCAAAATTAAATGTTTAAATTCAAAATGTGTTAAAAGTTTTAAAGAATAATTTGAATTTGGTAAAAAGTTCACCATAACTGATACACCTCCCAATGTTGTGTCTACATCAATGCATTTGAACTAACATTTGAAATCAAATTCTAGGATACCTTTGAATGGAAAAAAATAATTCTATTAAAATGGTATAATAATAAAGTGAATATCTAATAGAATATGAAATTTTCTTCCACATTTAAATTTATAAGATTTATGAAGTGGAGATTTGGAGTGTTTGAATATGATCATCAGATGGAAGAAAAAGTTTCCTTCCCTATCAGTTCTAAATTATAAGTTTTGATTGAGAATTTATAGAATAAAAAGTTGGATAAAAATTAAATAAATAAATCTAAATTAATGGATTAAAAACCACTAGTTTAAGGTTTTTAGAGTGGTAAGAGTATTCGTAAAACTATTGAAAACTATTCCTCTAGTAAAGAAAGAACAAGTAGTTTTGAAGACAAATTTAATTAATCACTTAGTTATTTTAATTATGAAATAAAGTTTTATTTAAATATGGTTCTCATTGACTTTGTTTCATATATAATTTCATACATTAAAGGAATTCATGATGAAAATTAAAAGTTCGAACAAGAATATGATTTTATATATGATGCTTTGGGGTATAAGGAAAGTAGTTACAATATACTTATAAGACCAGTAAAATCCACAGAAGACTATGTTAAAAGTTTAAAAAAAAGATTAAATATGGATTATGAATAATTGAAAATGATTTTTTGTAAGAAAGTGTCATTTAAAAAAATTATTAAAAAATTGATCCATGCTATGGAGATATTATATAAAGTCTCTCTGCATGTAAAAGATGCACAACTAGAGATAAAATCCAAGTGAATAATAGATCTCGATATGTCATTATAATATATAGGTTATATTCATGAGGATTGGTTTAATAAGTTTAAAATAGATTTTAAATAAAGGTTAGATACACTTAATGTCTATAAATACATTCTTGATATGAAGTATTTTAAATTAATTGTAAAGATATGAAATCTTGAAAGTGCCTATATAGAATCTTTACAATCTATTGTAAGAAAAAATGTTTCCAAAAAAATATCTGAAATAATATTTCCTTTAAAAGGATCTCATACTGATGAAAAAAATATCTTGAGATCATCTTGAGAAACATCTACCTTTGGCTCATGGATAAAGGTTACCCCAAATATAATTGAAAGTGTTTGTAATAAATATTTCTCAAATTTTTATACATATTTATATTAAAAACAATACAAATGAGGGTTAAAAAATTAAAATAAACACACTAATATATAAAGTGTGTATGTGAGTATATTTGTTTTAAAAAAATTCTACAAAATAGAGCCCTAAAAGTTGGTGTTTCTATCCAAATTTAGAAAGGCACCCAATCTGGACAGACTGCATCTATATGAAAAAGGTATTGAACTATAGGCCACTGTTGGTGTTTCCAAAAGTTTGGAAACATGAACATTTTTTATTCAGAGAATATTTCAACTTTTTAAATATATATAGGTCCTGTGGAAAGGGTGAGAAAAAAATGAAAACCAGAGAAGGCCCACTGAAAACAATTATCTCATAGAAAAGGAATAATATGTCCATGAAAAAATATTTGAATTCTTGGAAAGGTTTTATGATTTTTTTCCTCATATATAGTAACTATTATGAATAGTGTTCATATGTACCATACTAAAAAAATAGGTACACTGATGTCAACATGTTAAAAAGTAAATAAATAACAAGTATACCTTTGGATAAAAATATTTAAATAAGATATCCAAAATAACTACTCATGAGAAGTTAATAAAGAAAAATGATAAATAGTAAGTCATCCCAAAGAGAGTATGCTTCTACTATGTAAATATATTCCACCTCATGAACCATTTCAATATATCCATGAGCATCAAGCATAAAGGTAACAAACTAGAATCCATAATAAATTCAATCTTGGAATTAGATAAAATGATTGTATTGGTGATGGACACACCAGAGGAAGCACCTAAAATCATTCCCAAGAAGGGAAACCAAAGGGTTGTGAAAAGGTGTGTGGAAGTTGTATGAAGGTAAGACACATGAATGACAAGTGTATTTCATGAAATAAAAATAAAAAATAATTTTTGAGAGCTAAAGGGAAAGAACCAATGATCTAAAGTTCTAAAATGGTTTCTATAAAGAAGGAATCTAGTCTAAAAAGATATAAGAGCATGAGTATAAATTTGATAATAATATGGATTGACTTGTTAGAATATTATAGAAATATATAAAAGGATAAAAAGAGTGAAATAAGATTTATTTTTCATGCAAAGAAGGCCATTATGGCTAAGATAAATTCAAAAAGAGAATAAATCCATGAAACCAAAGAAGAAATAGACTTGGAAAATAAAGGACAACTGTTCTGCCTCCGAGGTGGAGCATTTCAGGTGTTGTGGAAATGGTACGGCGATGATCATCTCTCGTCCCTTTTTTATAGAGACAGTTTCATATAAAATTAACCATTCCTATTTTTCAACCCATTCTGTGTCATTATCCTTTAATGAAGGATGGATTAAACCCAAGGGGACTAGGCAATTCACCTCTCTCATTCTGAGAAGAAGGTACCACATTCAAATGATCCCAACGGGTGATTTCATGGGGTCAAGTACTTGTGCAATCCGTCCTCCTCAGATATAACTTCCTCAGATGGTCTCCAACAAGTTTATTTGTGGATCCAGGAACGCCTAACAACCCTAGTATCCATGATTCACGGTTCTTCTTTCAAAATGCATGCACTCGTTGATTGATGATCCAGACAACAACACTTAAGGATTCTATTGGTCAAGAGGATGGAAGGTCAAGCTTACAACACCCTTCCGAGGGAGAATTGTTTCATCTTATGGGACCCTATTATAGATTTAAGTCCTGTTCATATATTTTTGAATCGTTGGTTCATTCCTGAAGAGTGTGTCCACGTGTTACGCTTGGTTTGTAAGATCCTCGTAGGAATTCATATATTTGATGCTATGAAGGTGATACTGACTTGAGCCATATAATAAGTTTCTCTAGAGATTATCATTATCTAGGTGGGAAAGAAGGTGACTTGATGTTGGGATCAGACCCATAAGACGAGTTTCCTACATATCCTCAGGAGAGGAATCCAAACCCACGTAGTTTGGATGGTGTGGGGATTACATGTGGAAGCTGCCCATTTGAGGACACATGCTTGGGTGTAACTTCTTGGATGGGCACCCTTTTGAGCTTGGGCCTTCTGAAAGGCGTCCTATGTATCATGATTTGGTCAGGAATTAGAGTTCTTATAGTTCAGAATCACGTGGATATTGTAACAATCACAAACCTCTAAGCCTAGGTTAGTCATAATCGGTGTGAGAAATTAGAGGATGTGAAATATTCAACAATTCACATGCCTCCTCCCCTATTGGTGGGGGAGAGAGAGCCTGTAGAAGAAGAGGCTGGGGTGATCATGGTCGAGGGTGCAAAGCGATGAACCTTTCAATGTGAAAATACACTAAAGGTTACATGGCCCAACCTTTAAATATTGGGGACTTTCCTCAATGGGAGGGCCCTATAATATGTTCTAGGAAGGGGAGGAATTTCATCCTCATCAAAGGGGGAAGAAAACACAACCCCTTCGATTGATCATTGTTCCTAATTGAATGGAAAAGAGAGTGATCACTATTAATCCCTAGAATGGGGAGGTTCATGTCAGCATCCCATGGTTGGACTCCAGGTTACCATGGGAATGTATATCCACAGTCATTTCTGAAGCTCAAACCGTTGTGGGGAGAGCCTTTGTGACTCTGCTTACCATGGGTATGTAGACTCAAAGGGGTTCACTGATGGACCTGATGATCTGATCATATGGGTCTGGTGTATTTTTTATGATTCCAATGACTGGTTAGTAGAGGAATCATGGATGACAGGATGGTAATGGAAGGGTGATGTTGGAACCAGAGGAAATAATACCCAAAACACACCATTCTGCGTACTTTTTTTATGCGGGATGGGGGAGGCTCAACATACCATAGTGGTATGTGGGAATAGGGGACATTCACATACCTATGAGGTACACGGGTATGGGTATAGACAATATCATACTATAGTCGTACGCGGCCTGTCACGCTGCTTTGGTTTCCATCCCCATATTGATGCAGTACATGGCACCGGGTTCAGTCCGCTTAGCGGTACACTACGTGGAGCACCATGTTGAAGGAGGGTCTAGGGGATTTTAGTTCATGAGGAATTCATCCATTAGAAGTATGTGGTTCAAGATTCACTATTTAAGTTCGTGGTTCTATTATTATTATTCAATTCCCCCATTTTATGGTTTGCGACCAGCTGTACTTGCGGAGAGAGTGGTCCGCGATTCAGGCTTCACTGATGAATCAAGACAGAAGTCAGAGTCTTCTCTGAACTCTTTCTTTCAACCTCTGAGTCCCCTTCAAGAATTAGTCATCTATCGTTCATCCTTATACTATGATCATTTTGTAGAGCATCGAGGCAATTGTATCTATTGGGCACGCGACACCATTTGCAGAGGCCCATGCAGATATCCTGACCCACAGAAGATTTGGTCAATCTGGGATTTGCAGAGGCTTCGGTTCGTGATAATATCTATCAGAACCCTTCTCGTTCAATTCATCCATGGATTTATGGGTTCGTGGAATGGTATGTGAAGAGTCTTCACACGCATGAGTCCTTCGGCATTGTGGTTCACAGTCTACCTTGTTCGCTGGACATCGCTTCATGGGCCAGTGGTTCACATATCATTTTTCATACCTGGTGGTTCACGATTCGTCCGGTCTACATACCTTTCCCGGTGATGGTATGCAGACCACTTGAAATTCTTTGAAAACTTGAATTCCTTCAAGTTTCTCCTGAAATTTGCAACTTGATTTTAGTCTATTCACCCTGCTAGACTTGTATAAATACTTTCTTCCTTCTATAAAGTTATCATGGGGTAATTTTTCTTCCCTTGGAGGAATTTTCAGGACCCTAAAAATTACCCCCATTGGAATGGGGTCTGTTCGGAATGAAAAGGAGACTATTCCAATGTATAAGAGTTCTTGAAATGAAATTGTTTGCAGTAGAATAGATGAAAGTGGTAGGAGGGGGCCACACTTATATATATAGTCCCATGTCATTTTTCCTTTACCATTTATCATGGTGTGAAGTGCGCTCACTTTCCCTGGATTTCTCTGCTTTTGCATACTGTGCTCTTTGTGAAAATACCATTCATGAACTACTTTGTACATACTGCGAACTGATCTTCTCACCAATTCTATATCTATGTACCATATTTTGGGATTCAATAACAACATTGTGGAACATTAAGACTATAATTCAGATTCCGCATAGGAGGTTGCTATGAAACTGGCTTGTCCGCATACTGAACTTGTTCCGGAGAACTGAACTTTGAGAACTAATAATACGAACTTAAAACATTAATCCAAAAATTATGAATATGATCATAATCAAGGCCTAGGTTCACGGTATCCATTCTCTTCAAATGTTTATGTTTTCCGTCCAATGATCCATGGGATAATTCCTCGAATATGGTTTGCATTCCATGATTGTACGCAGTGAAATGAATCCGCATACCGTTGCTGTAGGCATGGTTACTTCAATGTACCGTGGCCATGGGCGTTATGATGCCTCTGCATACTATGCAGTACACAGGATGTGTCTATCACATACTGTTTCCAAAAATAGTACATGGAGTCTTATGTGGACATATTTTGAGTCCTTTAGCCATTCTTCCATAACCTTTATCCAACAATTTTTATTGGACTAACTTTTCATTAACTTCTAGATCTTCTTGTGCAGGTTACAATGAATGCTTTACAGGCTGTGATAAAATTGACGAAGAAAAGAGAAACCATGGAAGGAAATAGATAAGATCATCTTCAAGCCGACGTCCTTCCTCGTGATATCTTCTTGAAGTAATTTTTGAATCCAGATCTCTTAGCTTATCAGTTATCCGTTTAGTTTCCACTTTATGGCTTTGGTCTTCCTGCTGACGTGCCTTTTCCATTGGATGACCCTGATATCCCTTTCATTCTATTATAGGCACCACAAGGTCATGATCGTTCCAACATTTCCCCAATAGTAGAAGTCATTACCACTCTGATTTAGGAGAACATATTCATACTAAGAGGCTTGACATGGATTCAGGGAAACTGCGGGTGCCGCAATGATGTCCCGAGACTAGACGCCTGAGAATACCCATCCATTATCAGCATCTACTAAGAGAATCCTAATGGTGGGTGGATAAACAAGTGAGATATGTGGGCCAGAGGATGTTTCTCTAATGAATGGGCATGGGCGTTCTGGGAACATTAGACCTGTTTGGAGTCCCTCGACCAGTTGGAGGCAATGGACTTATATCAGATAGCCTAGGTTTCTCAGTTTTCATTCTTCTCCCCAAGAAAAATTCCTCCAGAGCTACTGAGCTACTAGTGTTCAAGCACTAACACATTCCACTTATTGTATGGGGAGGTGGGGATCAACATATGGGATATCCACCATCTTGGAGGACTCCCTATCCTTGGGGAAATGTTTGACGAGTATCTCCTGGAAGCCGCCACATGAAATGAACTTGACCAGATGTCCCCATTGAAAAGGAGTGTACTGGTCATGGAAGAGGGATTAATTGATCATCACCTCGAGGATCACTCTATCATCCCATTAGAGGAATGGATAAGGTTATTCCTACAGACGAATGGACCCAATCCAGTGGCTCCCTGCACTCGAACTCATCCAACTCATCAGTTTTTCCAAAATCTAGGGTCATATTGTGCTACCCTTGAAGCATGACGATACACCACATGGGGATATGAGCTTCAGCCAGACATATCACCTATGCTTAGGTTATCAGGTGTCTTTTCCATGTTTTTGAGTGGATGTATTTTCCCATCCCACGATGTATATACTGGGGTTCGAGCCTGCACTTTAATAATAGCTGCCATGATGGAAGAGGTTTGAACCATTAATTTTCCCTTCCTACTCTCGCCCGACTTTATGAGTTGTTGGGACAAATACAGGAAGTTGGTTCTCTGAATTATCTCATTAGACCATTCCAATTCTTGTATGGGTGGATGTAGGAATACTTTCCCTATCATCAATAATGACATACAATAAGGGTTCCCCATTCTGACTTTCATCATGCTCTTCTCAACATTTCTTCCATTTTCCCCAAGACTCTCGGTGTTATTGACGTGATTGGGTTATTGAAAGATGCTTCTTGTTTCTCATTTTCACCCCAACCTACTCCTCATAGATCATTGAGAGGTGATAGGGATGTTTATTTTGAGGAATTCTTGTACCTTATCACACTTTGAGATGGGATGCTCACTTCTCACATAGATATATTAGTCATTTGTGAGCGATACCTCCCCTACCGAGTTTCCATGAAATTTGGATGCCTTCAACAGATTTCACTAATTCTAGATGTTCAATTAAGTGGAGAGTCTCATCCCATAGTTCTCCTCCAATTTTGGCTTATGATGATGCATGAAGGTGCTTCTATGGAGTTTATCATTCCTAACACAACAGGCCCCACATTTCTATCATTGGAATATGACCAGTTGTGGGAAGATTGTTACCCGAATGGGATGCTGAAAGAACCAGTTTTGCAGGTGCAGAAACCCTTAACCATTTCCTGCCCCATCCTTACCCCAATGAAAATACTACACACTCATTCTACTATAAACAGTGTGATATCTATAACTTCTACTTCTATCCCTATAACAACCATCAAAGATACACAACTTGTTCCTACCCTTGTGGTAAGAAGACACTCAGTTCGTCGTCAAAAACATCTGGGAGGGGTCTCATTAGTACAACCTATCTTATTGGGGAGTGATTCAGACTTTTCCCCTCCCACAAATACCACCCAAGACCTCAATGAGGTTGTCACTAGTAGAGTATCACCGATCACCATGGAAGCTGCGACTAGTCCTCCGCATCTGGATCTAGTGGCTGGGCCATTTGAGGGAAACGAGAGTCCCCAATATTGGGTGACCTGTCTTAGGTCTCTCCCCACTCATGTGATGATTATTCCTTCTTACAGACACATTAAGGTGGGGGAGTATCAAGGTACTGATGTTTTAGGGAGGCATCAGGCAGTGTGAAAAGAGGCATGGCATAAATTTGGTGCTCTTTCCGTGGAGACACCTATTGCCAATTTTGTTGACAGGGGTGTCAATTTTCAGCGATTATTCACTGAGCTGGGTTCCAACGGCTTTGATTATCGACACTTACACCTTTTTATCTACCAAATTTTCATTTATCAAGAATAAATTTCCTCTTATAAGGACAAGATGGCCAAGTTTAATTCTTCCCATCACTAGGTGTCAACCTTATGAGATATTTCGGAGGAATTTGATTATATCACGACTGAGGAGGTGAAGTACCATGATTTAGTGGACACACAAGAGGAAGAGATACATGAGTGCGAATCCCATGCAGAAAGGTTGAGGGATCAACTGGCCTCTTCACGTGCCAACTATGAAGCTGTTCAAAAGAAAGGGTAGGACCTCAATGTTGTTCTAGAGTGGGTGCGTATGAAGATCAAGGCCAAAACGGAGGAGAGATATTCTTTGGAGAAAACTATTGATGGCCCGCGACAATAACTTGTCATCCTTCTGGAAAGTTCGAACCGAATCTTGCTGTAGTTATGTTCCAAATCATGATATATACTCTTCCCCTTATTTTTTGATAGTTTAGAGAGACTCCGAACTGGGGATGCTCTTATATTTTTGTCGAACTCAATGAAACTTATTTTCCTTTGAATACTACTTCTTTGAGTTTTCCTATCATGTAAATTGATCAATCAATCATATAAACATCATCTCAATCAGGTATTAATTTTAAACAATGATTTGAAACTAGTAAACTGAAATAATCAAATTGTGCTCTAATTTTTTACTGAGATGCGGGACTCAGCAAGAATAGTTCGACAATTGTTGTGGTTTTATAATATACCTAACGAAATTTTCTGTCTTTTTCATTATGATTCTATTATTTTCCTAATATTTCTTGGAATGGGCTTAGCGGGCATAACTTGACTTTTTCTTAGGCTGCCCTTTGTGGGTTTTCAAACTAACAACATTTATTCCTTTTTTGATGGATCAATGTTTTTTTTAACAAACCAATAATCTAATTTTACCCAGAGGTGCGTTTTATGGATTTTCCCTTTGGAAAGTATGGTGTCTTTTATTCTGAATGTTCAAAGTCCTGCCAATAAAACTTATTACTGATGTTTTAGGTCAAAAAACATTGACCAAACTTAACTGGAAAGGGCCTCAATTTGGGATTATCAACCAGGAATGTTCTAATATCCCCCAGACTTGGATTAGATATTTTTCATGACCCTTAATTTTTGTATTTTTGACATGCATGAGGATAAGGAGCCGCTTTAGTAGTATAGAGGTTGGAAAGGACTCTCCTACGGATGAATTTTCTTTTGATTGACATACTTATTTGTGGGAAACATATGTAGAGCCACCGGGGAATGATGTGCATATTCAAGAAAAGGAGTCTACAGGACACTGGCCTTCCATTTCTAATGGCCTGGTGGGATTTGCAACATTTTGAATTTATTTTGAAGTTAGGTGTCACAATGGGTTACTGACCAAAGTAGTGTTTTCTAAAAACATTAGGGATATTCATATCTACTTTGAGGGGGAAATTGTTCCCACACAGTTTTTACTTGCGTGATTGAGAACTGGTGACTGGTTGGTTCAGTTAGAAGTCTTTTTAATGTCAAGGGAATTTGGAAAAAGAAGAAGTTATGTAAGCCATTATCCAAGATTTTTCCAAATTTGGGGTGTGACAAGACATGAATGTCATTTGATCGTATGAGAGCTGGAAAGGACTCTCCTGGGAACGAATTTTACTTTGATTGATGACCATTTTTGTGGGAAATATATTCAGAACCACCAGGGAATGATGTGCATAGTTAAATAAAGGTGTTCTCAAGACACTGACCTTCCATCTCTGATGGATATGAAGGATTAAAGAGATTGGAGCTTTTTGAATATGGTATATGACCTTCGACAAGGGGTGAACCTAAACACTAAAAAGGGTCATTTTAACTAAATTTATTTGGGTAAACTCATAAATGAGTGGGGAACTCTTCTTCTGTATGCGAATCAACTTCACACATATGGACATGGTATCTTTAGAAACCTCAAAATAAACTAAAGATGAATCAGTCCTACATGTTTTGATATATCCAGGATGTGTTTAATGAGGAAAATGTAAACCATGACTTTGAGGGCCCTAGAATTAGGAGGGATGGAACGAGGCTTGGAATCCATTGGGCTTACTGAGATAGGAGAGGACTCTCCTAGAAAGAATTTTCCTTTGATTAAAGGGAATTTTGGTGGGCAACGTATGTAGAGACTTTGGAGAATGATGTGTATAGTCAAATAAAGGTGTCCAAAGGACACTGTATTTCCATCTCAGATAGAATTAGAGGGTTATGGGGATTCAAGATCACTCAAATTACAGAGTTTGGGGTATGAAAGGAGTGTATCCAGACATATTGTGGAAATTTGTGATGCAGTTTACTCATGGAATTAGGTGTCCCTTATGTATATCTGACTCATATGCATGGTGATACATTCATCCCATTTTTGGGATACCTGGTCATTTAACGTCACATAGCCAGGACGTGGGGTTCCTCTTGGGAGAGGGAACCGTGACATTCCTTTTAGGGTCATGCCTTTAGGGCCAAATTCCTGGATAGTTTTTACATAATTTCACAGTGTATATATTTCTATGTTCCCAAAGCTCACATGGGCTATGATCGGTGTGAGAAACAAGGGATTACGAGGACTCCGACTCATTTCCTAAGAATAGAAAAATAAACATTAGAGGGTAATTTAGGATTGAGCCATTGCTATGAAGTTTAACTTCATATATCAAGGATGATTTTAGCCTTACAGTTTAATGTCTTGGGGTGAGGACTTAATGGTGTGCAGTTTAGAGTCATGTAGTGAGGATGGTTATACTATCATAAAGATCTTTAAGAGTATTGGGTTAATCAAAATGAAGACATTTAAGCATTACATTAACGTGATTGATGATAGAATGTGTAAACTATAGTCTTGGGGTAAAATTGAATCAGGAGAGATGACATGGGGCTTGGAAGTCGTTGGGATTACTGAGATAGGATAGGAATCTCCTAGGGAAGAAATTTCCTTTAGCTGATGAATGTTTCTATGGGAAACATATGCAGATCCACCGGGGCATGATGTGCATAGTAAAACAAAGGTGTCTGTAGGAAACCAACCTTCTGTATCATATGGCCTTGAATGATTATGGGGATCCAAGTTTCCCAAAAGTACAGAGTTTGAAAAATATTAAAGATGCATCTGAGAATGGAGGGAATTTCCAAATCATGATTACCCGCGTATTATTGGATCTTTCCAATAGATATAACTCATATTTAGAAGGGGAAGCATGGTCTTTTGGATTCTCATAAGTGGGGGGAATATGCGGGATCTCGTAACACCGAGGACTAGACCACACATAACTCTTGAAGAATTTCACAGTTTATTGTCATTTGATTAGGACCTTTCATGGGATCCCCATACTAGTCTCACCTTCGCACGGGGAGGGGCATTTTTTTATGGTGACTGGGTTGGGATGCCAAATCTGGGTGTCACTACGTATCATGAGAGAGAATGAATCAAGACATACCTATTTCTGTATGTTCCCTACAATTTTTTTCTTGATGTTTAGGGACATTTGAAGGATTTTTTTTATTATGATGATTTTATGGACCGAGATTCCAAATCCGAGTGTCACTACGTATCCTACAAGGGAATGAATCAAGCCATACATAGTTCTTAAAGTTCCCTATACTGATCTATCTTGGTCCATATATTGGGACATGTGAGGGAATATTTCTATGTTGATGATGGCTAGATCGGGATGCCAAATATGGGCATCACTACATAGAATTTGAGGTCAAGAATCAAGTCATACATAGTTCTGAAAGTTCTCTATACTGATCTGGAAAAGTTCATATACAGGGAAATTTTTTCATTTCATTTTCTAGGGGTTTCAGTTCCACCATACTTCTTCATAACTTATTTTCATTAGAGAATCCTTACCACTGATCTTAATCTCACATGAGTCATACTCATTGTGAGAAATAAGTAGTGGACATAGGTTTTCCTTCACAGGTGTTTTGAGGTAGAGGATATGATGGGGGAATTATTTTTTTCTCTTTGTGGGGATGGGCCAAGATTGAGGATCAAGGCGTCACTATGTATGAGATATGGTCCCTCCCACTTTGGTTCCAGATTTAGGGGTTTCTTCTTGAGTATCATCAGGGTTATGAGGACTAACACGATTTCTCCTTTGAGGAAAGATCGAAGGAGAACCTTTTTGTTGAAGGATCATTCAATCCAATTTTGGTAGATTTCGAAATGGTGCAGAGTGTGAAACATTTTGTCATTTAGCTACCCAAACTCATCAAACCATCTCTAGGATTTCTTTTCCATGGATAGTTGATCAAAAATTCCCACACTAAGTGATGGAACTTGGATTTGAATAGGCAAAACCACTTATGCCCCATATACCAGTGAGTATGGGGTTGCTTGGGTGGCAGTGTGGGTCATGGTTTGGTAAGACTACAAAGCACAAATGACCTTGTCTGCCCATGATTTCTTATCCTTATCGACCATGTTTTGGATTATGTTGGATAGAGTCTTGTTGAAAGCCTCTATCTTCCCATTGGATGATATGTGGTTGTGAGATGAATGATTGGATTTAATTCCATACTCCTGGTATAGATTATCCAACTCAGAAGAGTAGAATTTGGTGCCGTTGTCCATTAGTATTGTATTCAGGATAACAAATCTGTCAATGATGTTTTCCTTCAAAAATATAGAGATGTTTTTCGCCCCAAATTTTTTAATGGTTACGACTTCGGCCCATTTGTAAAATAATTGATTCGTTTTTGAGTATGAAATTGAATTGTCTCATTGTGGTGGGAGGATATGGCCCCACAACATCCATCCCCCAGGTGAAAAATGGCCAGGAGTACTTAGATTTATGCAGTAACTTTGGAGGTCGATGTATGAAATTAGCATGAACTTGGATGGAATGACACTTCTTGGTGAACATGGAACAATCCTGTATCATAGTGGGCTAGTAATACCTAAAGCCTCTAGATCTGGTGAGAGATCTTAGCTATTGATTGGTTCACTTCACAATATCTGGTATGCACTTCTTTCATGGTGACAATAGTCTCTTATCCATCAATGCACCCGAGAAGGACCCCATAAAGGCCTCATTTTTTGAGAACCTTTTCTTGGTTTACCCCATTTTACAAGGTAAAATTGACTACCAATCTTTAGACCTGCTCCATTCCATGCCTATCTGGTGGGAGTTCCCCGATCCAAAGGTAAATTTTAATGGGCATCATCCAACTAGTGGTGTGACCATAAGGCTCAGAGATGGGGATAATTTCATCAATTTATTTCATATTTCTCTCGATAAATGGAAAGACCATCCATTAGTGGGAAATGATAATGAATATTTCATCCCAGTCTGGATCAGTCAAGGTTGTGGCTGTATTTTCCAAAGCGTTGGCTTGATCATTTTGTGACGGGGGGATATAGGTCAATGTTGGTTCTGATGGGAATTTTTTCCATCAGTTCTAGAACGTAGTTCATCAAGGTAACCAATACTTATTTCTTGATGGTGTAGTCACCATTGACCTATTTAATGATTAGCTCTGAATCACCTTGTATTTTTAGGTGTTTGGATTGCACATGAATTTCTAGTTCTAGGCTTGCAATGAAGGCCTGATACTCTACTTCATTTATTGTACACCCTTATAAAAGTAGGAAAGAGTAAAAAAATGTTGAATTTTTAGGGGATACAAGTATAATTCCTAGACCCACTTTATTGATCTTGGGATCCTCCATCCTTTTCCTTGTTGAGCTTTGAAAAGCACCATCGAAGTACATTCCCCGTGTCTAGGGGTCCTCCTAAATGGAAAAAACTTCTTCATCTGAAAGTCCACCATCCAAAAATGTTGTTTCATATGGGGGGTACTAGGCCAGGAGGTCTGTTAACTCCTGGCCTTTGACGGCCTTCTAGGGCACATACTATATGTCAAACTATTTTAGGATGACCACCCATCGTGATAGGTTCCCACTTAGAATGATATGGTTGAGGATATATTTGAGAGGGTTGTAGTGGGAAACCAGATGGACCTTATGGTGTTGTAGATAATTCCAGAGTTTCTGAATCTCAAAGATTAGGGATAAGTAGTTCTTTTCAATTTTTGAATACTGAGTTTCGACATCGATCATTGTTTGGCTGAGGTAATAGGGGGAGTTCTCACTACCGACATCATTCTTCTATGTGAGGAAGGAGCCTAATGACCATTCCAGGATGGTTACATAAAAAATGAGTGGCCTACCCTCAATTGGTGGCATCAACACCAATGGGATTAGAAGATATCTTTTGATATTTTTGAACGCTACTTGGAAATCATTATCCCACTTGTACATAACTCCTTTTTTTGGAACCTGGTGAAAGGCAAAACTTTACCTGCTAGGTTGGATATAAATCCTTGAATGTAGGAGAGGTGCCTCTGGAGACCTCCGAACTTAGTGAGGTTGCGAGGAGGGGAAATTTTAAGGATGGGTTTTGTCTTCTCAAGGTTCACCTTGATGCTGCGATGTCGTATGAAGAAGTCGAGAATTTTACCAAGGTAATTCAAAAGGAACATTTTAGGGGATTCATATTTAAATTATGTTGTCATAATTTGTTGAAGATAGTTTCATGATCTTCTAGGTGTTTCAAGTGATGTCGTTATTTAACCACAAGGTCTTTGACATAGCACTCGACAAATTTTACCAAGAAAGGATTAAAGATGTGATGCATGGTTCCCTTATATGTGGCGCCAATAGTTTTTTACACCAAAGGACATCACTTTATAATAGAACACCCCCTAAGGGGCCCTAAAAGTGGTAGCTTCTTCATCTCCTCAGGCCATCCAAATTTGATTGTATCCAGAATAGCCATCCATGAAGGAGAGGTCTTCATATCCAGTTGTTGCATCGATAAACAATTCTATGATCAGGACCAGGAAATCTCCTTTTGGGAAATTCCAATTAAGGTCCCTGAAGTCAATGCAGATTCTAATCTATCCATTATTACTTTTAAAAAGAGCTATGTTTTCCAACGAGATTGGATATTGGACCTATCGTATGAAGTTGTATTTTATCTTCTTTTCAACTTTAGCCTCTATTTTGGTAGCATGCGTTTGGTGGGTCCATCTGGCTACCTGCTTATAGCTCTAGTGATCTTCTTATAAGTCTATATGATGAGTAGAGACCTCTGGATAGAGGCCTAGAATTTTGATTTAGTTCTAGGAAAACACATATTGATTTTTCTTAAGGAAGGAGGTTTATGACTCATGTTCCTCAATAGGCATTGCTACATTGATTAGAGTGGTCCTTAGGTCATTTTTGGTTCCTATATTTATCTCCCTAAATTCATCGATTGTGGTGTAAACACTTTCTTTGGATGCATGAGTGAAATATTTGAGGTCTTCCTTTTCTTCTTCTTATTATTCTTCTTCTTCATAATCATCATCTTCTTCCTCTTCTTATATGGAGAGGATTTTTGAGATGAACTCTCCAATGTTGGGAGAGAGATCGTCTTTTTCCTTAGTGAGCGAGGAAGCGGTAGTTTGAGGTCCCGTGGATGGGCCAAGAGCATCTTTTATTGGTTTTTTCTTAACATCATGGGAGTCATCCCGCACTTCTATTTCTTTGGACTTAGTGTCCATAATAGAGACCATGAAAACAATTGAGTCTGCATTCGTACTTGCACTTGTTCATTCAACTTGGTTTATGGGTAATACATACTCTTTCCCAAGTTGCTAGAGGGGGTCATCCAAATCCATTTACAATCCATTCGGGGCATTGATCCAATCATTTTCATCAGATGAATGATTTTTTCCTTCTGATTTATAGAATACTACATCGATATAGTGTGACTCACAGGACTCAAATAGGGATTTATCAGTATGCAATGTCTAGTTTTTCCCATTAGTGCAATATTTGATGTACTGATGGTATACCGACAGAATTGTAGTGTGCTGATGCAACCAAGGCCTCCCAGATATGACGTTGAAGGCTGTAATTTTCCATACTAAAAGATACATGGAATCTAACATGAGATCCCCAAGAAATGTTTTTAGCTTGATTCCTCCCATTGTTTTTTGCTCAATTGTTTTTGTATCCCAGCAGATTTGTAGTGCAGGGTGTTAATCTATCTTCATCATAACCCAACCGACGAAGCATTTTCAGCAATAGGAGGTTAACTATAGAGATGTTGTTGATGATGATCCTACAAACATAAATTCCATTTATCTTGTTAGACACATATAATGGGTTGATGTTCCCTTTCATGAAGGTGTTTCCTTCCATGTATCTGAAGGAGATGGAGACATGACATTCATCAGGATTGGTCTCCATTCAGTATACCCCAACTATTGCTACTTCATCCTCAAACTCCTGGGGTATTATTGAGGCTTTGATGAGTGCCTCCCTAAGATCTGTGGACAGGCTTAACGCATCTAGGATTGACATTTTTCGAGAACTAAAGATAGATACTTTAGAATATCATACTTCTGCACTAAAGGTTGGCGCTTCCCATCTCGGGGTTTCTCTTTCACATACACTTTAGGGGTTCAAGCTTTGGACATAGATGGTTCGACCTCTATTACCGGAGCTGGTGGTTCTATGGTCCTTTCAAGGTTGGGACGACTTGTTCCACCTTTATGAATTGGGTGGTTTGATATTTGTTCTTCTCTTGATAGATATTCTAAGATACATGGGCTTGGATTTCTTTTGATGGGGGTGAAGGAGCATTCTAGTTCTTTTTGTGTCTGTCAGAGGGTCCTTCTGCGGGTTTCCGCGATTTTAACAGTTTGAATTGTGGCATGGACGAGAATTTGAAATCAGCCTTGATCATTCCTTCCAAGAAACCTCCGGCCTCTGCGGACTCTTCCTCTGGCTCTCTAGTTGGGCAGGGAGAACTTGGGTTCATGGCTGTAGTCTCCATTCAAGAAGGGATCCATTAAGTGAATGACATTAATGGAGCCGAATATCAATTCTTGATCTGACAATGTTTCTGTCTGACTGTCTCCTTATGATGGTTCCGTTTGACGGGTTGGTTCCTATTGTTCCATTTGGTGGGGTGGTTCCCATTGTTCCAAGTATATTGGCATGAAATCTAAAAGTATCAAAACTAACTTAGGCTTTGGTATCAGATCATATTCTTCCTCCTCCTTTCTTCCCTTCTGGCCTTTGGAGGACCGTGGGGATGAGGAGGATGGATATGCTGTATTAGAAGCTTTTGGGGAATGATTGTTTGTTTAAACTGTGCTTGGATGATGCCATGGGCCCAGTTGACTGTCTTCCAGATCATCCAATTGTCAAAAAATTTCTCCTTATTGGAGACTATTTTATATTCCTCTTCCTCTCTTGAGTCTGAGGTGGAAACATACACCACTTGTGCTAGTGACAAGCCCAACTTAACTTTCCCAGAATCCACTATCTTTTATAGGAGATACTTGAAAACAAATAATTCCTAGATTGTGTGTCTTAGTATCCGTTGATAGGTACAATAATTTGGATGGTCGTTGAGACCCACTTTATCGGCTTAGTTTGGCTCTGGTAGCTATAGAAAATTGCAATTCATGGCGGCTATGAAATAGTTGTGGACCTAGTCGTCCCGGAACAAGTAAAATTTATTTCATTGTTCTTCTAACTAATTTCTTATAGCACCCCATCACTCATATTTCCAAGGTTGGGGTGGTTGTTGGAATCCTGTGGGTCCTTCATGGTTCGGTGGGGGACTCACAACTAGAGATAGTATCGGGGTGGCTTAAGCATAACAGAAGTCGCTTTAGGTTTTCCTATTCTTTTCCCAGGAGATGATGGGGACACTCAAGACTTAATATTGGTCCGTTGTAAGGAGTCTTATATCCTTTTGGTAATGGTAGAGAAATCTCTAAATCCACTGGTGTACTTCACTGGGATGAGTGGTGTTTGCAATTCATCCTAAAAGTTATCGATGCACATGGTGAGCATCTCATCCTAGAGGAGATGCCAATTTAGGGAATACGTTAGGCCTTTCCATCTAGAAATGAAGTCTGAGACTCTTTAATTATCTCACTATTTGCAGTTCATGAGGTCACTGACCATCGTCTTAGGTAGTGTTGAACTAAACTGGAAGATAAACTGTCACCGTATATCTTCCCAGTCTGTGATTGAATTGGCTAGTAGGTTAGTATACCATACGAATGCCGAGCCTTACAAGGTTCGTATGAAGCACTTATGTTTTACTGCTTCTTCTTGATTTGGAGTTCCCATCACGGGGTCACATTAAGAGGCGTAGTGCATTAAATTTTGTTCAAGGTTCCCCAAGACATTGAATACTGGAATATGGGGTTTCTAAAGTTTGGCGGTGGCAGAACATTGCTCACCCAATCAGGGTAGGGTTTGAACTCTGGTTGTATCAGAGTGCGCCACCCATCCATAGATTATAGTCTAGCTATTAATTGCTCGATTTTATTCAAGATCCCTAGATGAATATCCTTTTAGAATTCAGCTTGAGTTGGTGTGGCAGTGGCTAAGACTGGGCATGCTAATGCTGCTGGAATTTGGGTTTGATACCCAGCCAGTGGTATCATTTGTTGGTTTACCTGAATATATTCTGTCTATCTTCCCAATGGGGGAAAGTCTTGATGCCCTTATGGGGATGGGTTAAAAGGACCTCCGATCTTGGCTTCATTCACCGGGATAAGTGTCTGTGGTATATGAACCTATTTTGGGGGCACCTGTTGATGTTCCGCAGGGGGAACACATCCGGCGAGGTAGCTCCCTTCCGGTACCTCAACATTAATTCGCCTGAGCTCTTTCATTTATTCCTCCTGTTTGGAGAACCTTTCCTTGAGGGTGAGAGAAACATTCTCAGGGGGAGGAGGAGGTGGTTCATAGATGACCTAGGATTTATTCTTCTCCTTTTTGGGGTTTCATGGGGGAAGTAGCGATAGATTAGTTGAGGGGGATCCTAGATTCAAGACCGCTCTCTGGTTTTGGGTATGCACATCATTAGGATTGGCATGGGATGCCTCTGGGAGGGAAACATATTCCTTCACATCCTATCCCTCCATGTCATTTCCTGTGAGATCTTTGGAATTGGATTTTACCACGTTAACTGAGGAATACCTCATTGGGGGTGGTGTATCCGGTGCCGAATGGTAAGAAGGCTTTCTGCATCCTTTTTTGGACTTTCCCCTTCCATTCTGCTGTATTCTTTGGGTTTCTTGGTGAATATTGTCCTAAAGGGAGCCTTGGTATGACCTCGTAATGCCCCTTTGTATTGGTGGGTGCGAACCATGAGAAGGCATTGAACGGGTAACTCCTTTATCAGTCTTTCTTCCTAGACAGTGGAAGATAGACATCCGCTATGCGGGGATTTGAGGTAAAAATGCCCCCCAGCCCTGTGGGCTGGGGTTGTTCCCATTCTTCTATTGATGTATTACAACATGGATTTGTTGGTCGTATGTGGGAATTTTTATTTAAAAATTCCCCTAGTCCTGCGGGCTGGGGTGTTCCTATATTGTGATAGTATCCGCCTCTATTTCCACCCTTTCAATTTCACATACTCCCATGCAGGTGTGAGATGAATATAGAATTGGGCCTTCACAGAGTCTATGGTCATTTGATGAAACAGAAACTACTTGCTGGTTGGATTCTCTTAGGCGGGTAGCCTTCTGGATGTTCTTGGTTTCCTGACTCAGATGCTTTTCGATGGATTGATCTCTTTAGTATTGACGATTTCAAGACTTACTCAAGGATGGTTTTTGTTGAGTATCCCATCTTTCATGAACAGGGGGTTTACTTGATTGTTTCCCTCTGGTGATGACATTGTAGGATGTCATTTCCAATTGTGTCTGTTGGAAAGGACATAGTGTGAATTGTAGAGCTCAATGTTCTCCCCCTCCTCGAATGTGAACTCTTTCCAGGGCATTGACAATGAGGTGACAAAACTTATGTAGTGAAGGGAGAAAGGAAAATTCAATGTTTTTCTTATGACTTTTTGATTATGGATACCTTGTGAATGAGAGGGATTCCAGTTCAATTAGATGATGAATCTCCCCTATTATGCTGACATGGTCCACATACCCTTTGTTTGGTAGAAATTTCTCTTTCAGCTAATGAATGGTTGTCCACATATTGAGGAGAATGTCATGCATTCATTCCCCAAAAAACTCTCCTGGTATGTCGAAGTGAGAATTGGATATGGGCCACTACATCACTGGTATATTATCCCTAGCTAGTTGTCTTCTCACAATAAACATATCATATTGTTGTTCTTCTGAAGGCTCCTCTACTTGATATAACTAGCTCGACCACTTCTTAATAATTTCTTTCCAAGAATTCGGGCTGTTGGGAGACTCATTAATTTCCAGATGGTGTGGGGGTGGCTTAGAAGAAGAGCATGGCCCCAGACCATCCTTTGGTTGAGAAATAATATCACTCTCTATAGACGGAGTGCCCAATGTGTCTGACTACATTTTTTCGAGTACCTCATCATAGGTGGGATTTATCATATTTTTTTCTGGCAAGGGGAGGACCTTCCTTATAGTATAGATTTTGGTTTTAGGGAGGACCTTCTCAATTGGTGCTGAAATGGAGAGGGATACTATTTCAACTTGATGGCCGACCATGGGAAATTTCCTTACAACATATACCATGGGTAGGACCTTTAGGGTGGGATACAGTGAAGGGAGGACCTTCTTGCTTCTTGGTGTCACTGAGGGGAGGACATTCTCAATGACTGCTGTGATGGTGAGGAATACTATCACAGCTTGATACCTAGTTGCATGGAGAATTTCTGCAGTGAACATATTGGGGAGGGCCTTCAAGATGTACTATAATGAGGGGAGGACCTTTCCATTACTTAACGTTACTATGGGTAGGACTTTCACAACAACTGCCATTGAAGGGAGGGATTTTGAAATTACTGTCCTCATGGTGAGGACTAACATCATGACTAGATGCCCGACTATAAAGAGAAGCATATCTACAGCGTATACCCTGGGGAGGACCATCAGGGTGGATGATAGCAAGGGGATGACCTTGTTGTCGTCTGATCTTCAGGTCAAGGGAAGGGCTACCCCGACAGGCATAATGAGACAAGATCTCATGATCAGTCATTCTTGGTCCATGGAGTTAGCCCCCATGGGTGATCTGTGGAGGAATTTCAGAGCTGCTGGTGGCGACATTGCGGGGAGGACCTTCGCAACTGGTAATGCCACTTCTATAATTTGGTAATGGACTGATAGGGTCCGGAGCCTTTATTGATATATGTTTGAGGACTTCAAGAACCCCATCTTCTAGTAGAGTAGGATCATGTGTGTGCTCTTCATTTTTTGGTTTCCTTTGGCGCATTTCATTTTTGGGTGCTCTCTTGTGGGTAACTGGGGCCATCTTCTGTTGGTAATGGAATTCATATACGATTACCTGTCTTGTTGGATCCCGTGATTTCTTCTGGATATGCCGACAGACATATTAAGTTTTGGTAGGGATACATGGCTACCCTAAAGAAGCCACCACATTGGACCGACATCCCCCGATTGGAATGAATATTTACATAATGCCCCGACCCTAGTTACCTAGAGTCGTTGCATTATTTTAATACATTGTCATTATCACAAGGGATCAAATACTGAAACACTGATCATTTGAGTACCCTTGGAAGTATTAGATACATTCATAATTTTGACATTACATTATAAAATGAAAAACAACAAAAAAATTGTCAATATTTACCACATTCATATCCCTTAGACTATCCTTATAGGTCATTCAAAATATACTTATTCGCATCTTGGGAAAAATTAAACATAGAAAGGGGTGAGCTCAGATGCTCAATAAGGGTAAATAATTTAGCAGAAGCTATAAAATTTTATGGCAAGATGTCTAATAAAAACAACATCCTTTTTAAACATAATATTGAAAATAATATGGAAAAAATAAATCAAACATCACCATATAAACATGAACATGTATATTCTACTAGTCGAATAATCACATGTAATAACTAATTTCATAATGAGGTAATGCCTGACGCCGAACATCATTACCATATAGTCAAGGCCTTGTGCCAAGACTACAAATTAATTTTTTGTCAAGGCCTTGTGACAAGACACTAGTTTGTCTCATGAGACCTACTGATGCATCGAGGAGATATAGTGGGCTCCACCCATCACTTACTAAGTCAACTAGATTCCTCATATGAAAAATTTGAAACATAACATAAACATTTGTATTAAAACTATCATATGAAATGTCAATACATTAACCATAAACCATGAATGGTATAAAAATAGAACATCCACAATCAAAAATATCATAAATCATTCAATACAATATGGGAGATTATATTATAATAAATAAATATCAATCAAGAATAATATCCAGTAAATGATGCTGACATTGTTGAAAATGATCAGTAAAACTTTTTGAGAGAAATATATCTTTTTGTGAAATCATTTAAAAGTCACACATTTATAAAGGAAGTAATTTAAAATATATTTTTAAATCACAATGTCACATAAAAATTTGAAACTTTTGAAAATATTTATCATTTCAAAACATTCATGTCCATATAAATAAATCCTTAAAATCATTTTGAAAACATAGACATTAATTAAAAGGATTTAGAAAGATAAATATTTAAAACATTTAAAATGATGATCTAGTTAAATATACCCTCCCATAAAACCTTAAAATATTCCTTTTGAAAACATTTTTATGAAATATGGGTATCTATGATAAATATGTCCCAGTAAATACTTACACATAAACGATATCAGAAAATAATGAATTGAAGAAATGGCCCTTACCTTGCACTTTCCTTTGGTCGAGGGTAAATTTAACCTCCAATATAGTAACCATAGTATGATATTAAATTATAAAAGAACTATATTTATATTTATTATATCATACATGATTCATTTATGAATTTATACAAGACATTTAATAATTATTTCCATGTTAAATTAACATTTTGGGTAATAATCGCTTTCTTTATCGTATATGTTTTAACTTGTTATTCTTGATCGTATCAATTAGATCATGATTTAAATAATTCCATAATATAAAACATGATTTATATATCATGTATATTTAGAATATAAATATGTATAATATACAAATATATGAAATGAAAACACTGTTTATGGAGATGGTAGGCCATACGTATGCATAAACGTTGTTTCCGTTTTCATATTGTATTGAACGGAACTAAGTGAATAAGATATATTTAAATACATACATATATATATATAGATATTCATTAGAATTATTATTTCATATAATACATACTTATTAAAAATATATATTTTCATAATCATCGTGGAATGGTGAATGTGGAAAGGAATCTCATCGCGTCGTGGAGATGACAAGTCGTACGTACACATGTGCGATGATATAATTTCCTTAATGATTAAAAGGTATGTAATTGGATGATATATTAATTTTTAAAGATACATTAGAATTTTATTTTGATTATTTATATACATATTAATCATCATTATATCCATCCAAATAACATTGTGTTGAATAACAAAATACACCATGACGTGGAGACGGTAAGCCGTATGTACGCACACATGGTGACATTATCATTAATAGGATAGATAGAATAATGAATATGGTTGTACCAAACTTATAATAACATCAAATTATTTAGAAGTTATTTGAGTTATTATTCTTGTATGGAAATAACTAATAAAGAGAAAGTGAAAAAAGAAAATAACTTTGAAATAGGTGATAAAATAATTACCACTTCTTTGGGTGTTTCCTTTTGATTTGAAAAGAATCACTCTTTAGGTTGCCTTTATTCTCAAGTAAATGCCTCTAGGTTGAAGTGAGGGAAGTTGGGAGGATATTTGGGTAGGATTTGGTGGAGCCAAATGGCTTTGGAGTTGTGATTTTGAGAGAAGGGGAATTATCCTTTTATAAGAGGGGTGAGGGTCACTTTAGGAAAAACTTGAATTATTATTTTATTATTAAATAATATTTGGCATATAATGGCTCCAAATGAATTTATTTTGAGCCTTAGGTGGTTATGGATAAAAATAATCTCAACTAATAGGTTTTAGAAAATTTTAGGTTACCATATTAACCTTATATTTTATATTTAACTATTAGTTAAATAGTTTAACTTTTATCGTGTCTTCATGTATTCTTACACTATATGGTTAATAAACTTACTATAAACTTCCAAGAGAACCTAAAGTGGTCCATTAATGACATAAATAATATTATTTAATCCATCTGTCCGAACCTTAGATTCTTAGGAATATTATATAATTTAATAATATAATATTTGTTTTAAAAAATCTTATATGTCAATTTTGAAACTATTTAGTATTTGGTTTTTTTGAAAGTCATCACAACTTGATTACTTCTCAAAAGATAAATTGAAGCAACCCTAATACATAATATTCACCTAGTAAATTATTTAATGTCATAGAAACTTTGAAATTATATTTATTTTAATATTTATAATACCATTTATTTGATTCATTCTTAATAAGGTAATTACTTCATTATCATTATGTCATAAATAAATTTAATTATTTAATGTCTAAAAATTATAAATAAAATACCACGATGTAGGAAATACTTTTATATTATTAATGAATATTTATATTCGAATTTATCTTATGTATAACCCTATATTAAAAATGGTTTAATTATTAAACTTTAAATTTAACACTTTTAACTCTTCTTTAAATAAAATAATAATAAATTTCCTAATCTAATCTAAGTGGACCAAAAGGATCATATTTTATTCATAAAGTTTTTTTGGTCAAATTACACTTATACAATAGAATTAGGACTTGTATTGAGGTAATTACAATATCATTTTTACCTTTAATTACCCTATTTATATTTAATGTTGGTAAATAAAAGCCAAAAGTTACTATTCACTAAAAATTATTTTCATTTTATTGAACCACATTTTATATACTGATTTCAATCGTGTTTCTCGGATTTTTGAAATTCAACTCATAGAAGCGGTAAAATTAAGTTTTATGCAAATTTGAAAATGCTCATAGAAGGTGGGTAAAAGACGGTAAAAAGTTCAACCAAAATTTATACATCTAATTTTATTATAAAATGACTCTAATTAATTACATTGAACTTATATAGGTATTTTATATATATATATATTAACTTAAAATAAATTTAAATAAAATAAATAATTATTTAAATAAAAATTCGGTTTAAAACAATAATGCAGTGTTTTTCACTATTCATCAAAAATTGAATGTTTTCAAAAAAATACCAACAATTCACCACAATCTAATTTTGATATTCTGAATTCAAAAATTTATTCAATTTTAACAAATTCAAAACATATAAGTTGTAATAATTAATTTAAAATTAATTCCAATTGTCAAAACCAAAAATGAGTTTTTAAAAAGTAAAAACTATTAAAAGATTTACATGTGTTTATGTCAAATTTAAATGTGAAAATACTTATAATGGCATACATTGTATTAAATTATAAAAATATAATATAATTATACTTCCAAACCATTTGAATGCATAATTTTACACTATAAATTATTTCAATTAAAAATTTTGTTTTCAATTAAAATTTATTATTTTTCACTATTCATCAAAATATGAAAGTTATCAGAAAAGAACCAAAAATTTATCCAAATTTTTTTATGTCATGATTCTAAAGAAAAATTTAATTGTAGTCAATTGAATATATAAAAGTGTCAAATATTTTTTTTAAAAAGATTCTCTATTAAATAGGTGGTAAAATTTCATTTTTTGAAAAATACTTCTTTTATCTGAAAAATTAAATTTGTCCTTATATTATGTCTAATAAACACACAATATGAATGTTAAAATTATATAGTATATATGTAAAATTCAAAATGCAGTTAATACTATTCATAACTACTTTTTGAATGGATAGTTTGGTAAGTCGTGGTGCGTTCGAACTCGTTGTTGCATGTAGTGAAAGTTATTGAATTAATTTTAAGAGATAACATACTATGAAATCTTGGGGTGTTACATTCTCCCCTCCTTAAATAAATTTCGTCCTTGTAATTTGAAATTATTCTTCAAAAATAAAAGTTTAAAAATATAAAAATACCTTTGTGGAAAATGAAAATCAGAAATTGGTTTAATAAAATTTATTCTTAATAAGAAGGAAAGGGAAATGAAAAGTCACCAAAAAATTATGATCTCGATTAGGAGAACATTGGTGGAAATTAGAGACACATAATTGGAGGGAAAACTTAAATATTTATAAGGAGTGATTGAGGTCATCAATCATAAACAAGTGTAAAATTGAGAGCCTTAAAGCCATTAATTTATGATGATTTAAAATATCATTGGTTCAACAAAACATAAGGTATTAGGATAATTTTTTTAAGATCCCTTACCTAAAGTTTAAGAAACAATTAATTCATAGAATAAGAGGAAAAAAATATACTTGATAAGTAGAGTTTCATCCTTTAACTAATTCCCACCACAAACTCATCTTTCACTCCAAAAGATAATAGAATTAAAAAATATTCTATTTATCATAATCATATAGGGTTCGAAAAATAATTAATTTATAATTCATTTTTCAGACTATTAAAAAAAACTACATTATACAAACTAGGAAATCAAGTTGGCTAGTGGAAGGTGATTCACCCTTTTCGCCCTTCGGTTGCAGGTTCAAGTCTCGCAGCATTGCCAGATGCGACAGGCTATCACCCAACCTCCTGGTTGTCCTTTTTATAAAAATACAAAAAAATAATATTAAGTAGTTTTTTTGACCTTAAACAATAGTATCCAATGTTTAAATTAATCCATTACAACCTTCAAACTTATCCAAAATACTTCTTTCCAAACTCATAGTCCAAAATTTATAAGGATGGTAAAAATAATGAAGATCCTTTTTTCCACGTAATAACATGTGAATACCTTCATCATGTATTCTTTTAAAACACTATGACAACCTAAATTACCATAAAACCTTTATTGATTACATTCATGCTCCCTTATTCCTTATAGAGTACTAGATATACTCCTTATATCCAAAAATGTTGTAAACTCCAACAATGATGGAATATAAAAACCATTAATCAGTATCATGGTAGTCAAGAATATCCAATATAATTTATCCAAATCGATCATATCTTATTACAAAATCACTTCCTTAGTATTAGAATCATATTAAGGTTTATATTTCTCTCAACCATATATTTTCCAAAAACATTTAACCTGCTATTGAGTCACTTTTCTTGGTTCCACACAATCTCAACTTCTTAGGGAAATAGTAGACCAGTACAATCCTTATATAATCTATAATTCTTATAACATGTACATCATTGATACAAAAACCAAATGACATAATTCTTTAATTTCAACATAAGAAAACTAGTCATTACTCTTCATATGTGGTAATATAATAACTTGATTATTATCCAACATCATCATTTGTGGTATACTCTGATGATTGAGACATTGATTCCCGTAGTGTCCCAAGTCCGTACAGATGAAGCATTGTACATTTGAAACCTTTTTCTTACCTTTGAAATCACATACTAGGTGTCCTTTTTCTCCACACTTATAACAAACTACCATTCCTTTAAAGAATTTACCAATGTGATTCTTTCCACAATTATCATATATGGGAAAATCCTTCTATCCTTTATTCCCTTTATCCATCTTTCTCTCTACCATCCTTTTCTTCTCTGGATTCCCTTCAAAGACATAGGACTCGGAGAATTCTTTACTTATCTTATTAACACATGATACTATTTCTTCATATGATGATAAAACATGGGAGACTATTTCCTTTCTAAATGTTGGATTAATACCATTAAATATATGACCCTTCTTATTCTTTGGATCATGCGTATAGTTGGAGTTCTCATTCCATATTTTTGGAACCATTTCTAAACAATTTTATACACTAAGTTAGTTTTATAAACCATAATTCATAATTCCAAACTTGTAAAATACCTAACGTAAATAGAAAAGATTATGAATATAATCTAAAATCATAAAAAATGTTATCTTTAAGGAAGTATTTATTCCTAAATCATTCATAATGGCTTGTAAAGAAAATGTGAATTATCCTAAGCATATCCCCTAGGAGTGTCATAACCAAGAGCACAACAAGGCCAGTTGTCGTGTACCAGGATACCCCAGGTCAATCCCAAAACTCCTTATCTGAGTTTTCACTCCTAGGTACATCTGTTCTAGAGCTGCCTCTACCTTCTCATATCCAGTCAGGGATGTATTTCTTCTAAAATTTACAAAATCACTATATTACCAAAATTCTAGGATGTTCTTCTATATTAATCTTCAAAGTCTATCTTAGAGTAATGTTATCTAATCAGAGTTTTTATAAATCTAGTTTCTAAGTTTATTTCTAAACTTCCTCTGATACCAACTATAATAACCCTACCCTAGTTACTGAGAGTTAGTGTATTATTTTAATACACGGGAATGATCAAAAGGGATCAAATCCTGAAAGACTGATCAGTTTAGTAACCTTGGAAGTACTTGATACATTTATAAGTTTTACATTACATTATAAAATGAAAAAAAAGAACAAAATTATATCCACTGACCACATTCATATCTCTTAGAATATCCGTATAGGTCAGTCATAATATACTTCTTCTCATCCTAGGAAACATAGAGCATAGAATGGGGTGAGCTCAGATGCTCAGTAAGGGTAAATAATTTAGAGAAAGCTATAAACTTTTAAGGTAAGATGTGTAATAAAAACAACAACCTTTTTAAAAATAATCTTGAACATAATATGAAAAAAATAAATCAAACATCACCATATAAACATGCAGATGGATATTCTACTAGTCGAATAATACCATGTAAAAACTAACTTCATAATGAGGGAATGCCTAACGATGGACATCATTACCATATATTCAAGTTCTTGTGCCAAGACTAAAAATAATTTTTTTTCAAGGTCTTTTGATAAGAAACTAGTTTGTCTCATGAGACCTACCGATGCATAGAGGAGCTATAGTGGGATCCACCCATCATTTACTAAGTCCATTGCATTCTTCAAATTAAAAAGATGAAACATAACACAAACATTCATATTAAAACTAGCATACAAAATGTCAATAAATTAACCATAAAAAATTAATGGTATAAAAATAGAACATACATAGTCAAACATATCATAACTCATTCAATACAATATGGAAGATTTTATTATAATAAATCAATATAAATCAAGAATAATATCCATTAAAGGATACTGACATAGTTGAAAATGATCAGTAAATTTTTTTGAGAGAAATATACCATTCTGTGAAATCATTTAAAAGTAACACATTTATAAAGGAAGTAATTTAAAAGAGATTTTTGAATCAAAGTGTCCCATACCACTTTTAAAATTTTGAAAAGAATTATCATTTCAAAACATTCATTTCCATATAAATAAATCCTTAAAATCACTTTGAAAACATTGACATTAATTAAATGTATTTAGAAAGATAAATCTTTAAAACATTTAAAATGATGATATAGTTAAATAGACCCTCCCATAAAACATTAAAATATTCCTTTTGAAAACATTTTTATTAAATATGGGTATTGATGATAAATATGTCCAAGTAAATACATACACATAAACAATCTCACATAATAATTAGATTGAAGAAATAACCCTTACCTTTCACTTTCCTTTGGTCGAGGGTACATTTAGCCTCCTGTATAATGACCATAGCATGTTATTAAATTATTAAAGAGCCATATTAATATTTATTATATCATAAATGATTCATTTATGACATTATACTAGACATTTAATATTGATATCCATGTTAAATTATCTTTTCGGGTAATAATCGATTTCTTTATTGTACGTGTTTTAACTTGTTGTTATTGATCGTATCACTTAGATCACGATTTAAATAAATCCAGAATAAAAAAAATTATTTATATATCATATATATTTATAATATAAATATGTATAATATACAGATATATTAAATAAAAAACACCATTTATGGAGACGGTAGGCCACACGTACGCAAAAACACTGTTTTTGTTTTCATATCGTATTGAACTAAACTAAGTGAATAACATATATTTAAAAACATAAATACATACATATATATATATATATGTATGTATATATTCAGTATAATTTTTAGGTCATATATTACATACTTATTAATAATATATATTTTTACAATCATTTTTTAATGGTGAGTGTGGAAATAAATCTCATCGCGTCATGGAGACGATAATCCATACGTACACACGAGCGACAATATCATTTCCTTAATGATTAAAAGGTGTGGAATTGGATGGTATATTAATTTTACAGAGAAATTATCATCTAATTATCATTATTTTTATATATGTTACTCATTATTATATCCATCCAAATAATATAGTGTTGAATAACAAATTACACCACAGTGTGTAGACGGTAAGCCGTACATACGCACACATGGTGACATTATCATTCATAGGATGGATAGAATAATGAATATGGTTGTAAAATATTTATAATAACATGAAATTATGTATATGGTACTAGAGTTATTATTTTTTTATGGAAATAACAAATAAATAGAAAGTGAAGAAAGAAAAGAACTTTGAAAGAGGTGATAAAATAATTACCTCTTCTTTGGGTGTTTCCTTTTGATTTGAACAAAAGGGATCCATAGGTTGCCTTTATTCTCAAGGGAAGGTCTCTAGGTTCAATTAGTGTAAATTGGGAGGAGATTTGGGCAGGGTTTGGCCGAGCCAAATGGATTTGGAGCTGTGATTTTGAGAGAAGGGGAAGTACCCTTTTATAAGAGGGGTGAGGGTCACTTTAGGAAAAGATTGAATTATTATTTTATTATTCAATAATATTCAGTTTATAATGGCTAAAAATGAATTTATTTCGAGACTTAGGTGGTTGTGGGTCTATATAATCTCAACCAATAGGTTTTAGACATGTTTATGTTACCATATTAACCTTTTATTTTAGATTTAACTATTAGTTAAATAGTTTAACTTTAACCGTGTCTTCTTGTATTCTTACAATATATGGTTAATAAACGTACACTAAACTTATAAGATAACCTCAAGTGGTTCATTAATGACATACATAATATTATTTAATCCCTTTGGCTGAACCTTATAATTTTATGAATATTATATAATTTAATAATATAATATTTGTTTTAAAAACTCATTTATGTCAATTTTGAAACTATTTAGTATTTGGTTTTTGTGAAAGTTATCAAAAATTGATTACTTCGTGAAAGATACATTGAAGCAAACATAACACGTAATTTTCACCTAGGAAATTATTTTATGTCATAAAAACTTTTAAATTATATTTATTTTAATATTTATAATATCATTTATTTGATTTTTTCATTAATAAGGTAATTACTCCATCATCATTGTGTCATTAAAAAATTTAATTATTTAATTTATAAAAATTATAAAAAATAACATGATGTAGAAAATAGTTTTATATTTATAATTAATATATATAGTCAAATTTATCTTATGTATAACACTATATTAAAAATGGTTTGGTTATTAAACTTTGAATTTAAAACTTTTAACTCTTCTTTAAATAAACTAATAATAAATGTCCTAATTTAATCTAAGTGGACCAAAAGAATCATATTTTATTCCTAATGTTGTTTTTGGTCTAATTACACTTATCCAATAGGATTAGGACATGTGTTAGGGTAATTACAATATCATTTTCACCTTTAATTACCCTATTTACATTTAACCGTGGTAAATAAAAGTCAAAAGTTACTATTCAAAAAAAAAAATACTTTCATCTTATTACACCAAATTTAATATACTTATGTCAACCGTGTCTCTAGGAGTTTTCAAATTCATCTCACAGAAGTGGTAAAATTAAATTTTATGCAAATTTTCAAATGCTCATAAAAGGTTGGTAAAAGAAGGTAAAAAGTTCAATAAAAATTTGTACATATAATTTTTTTATAAAATGACTCCAATGAATTAAATTGAACTTATATTGGTATTATATATCTATTTTTACTTAAAATAAATTTAAGTAAAATAAATAGTTATTTAAATAAAAAGTCATTTATAAACAATAACGTAGTGTTTTTCACTATTCATCAAAAATTGAATGTTTTCAGAAAAATACTAAAAATTCACCCTAAGATAATTTTGATAGTATGAATTAAAAAATTAATTCTATTTTACCAAATTAAAAACATATATGTTTCATTAATTAATTTAAAATTTATTCCCGTTGTCAAAACCAAAAAGCAGGTTTTTAAAAAGTAAAAACTATCAAAATATTGACATGTGTTTATGTCAAATTTAAATGTGAAATTACTTATAATGACCTAAATTGTATTAAATGATAAAAATATAATCTAATTATACTTCCAAACCATTAAAATTCATAATTTAACACTATAAATTATTTTGATTAAAAAAGTTGTTTTCAATTAAAATTTAGTATTTTTCACTATTCATCAAAATATGAAAGTTATCAGAAAAGTACCAGAAATTTATTTAAACTATATTTTTATGTCCTGATTATAAATAATAATGTAATTTCATTAAATTTAATTTATAAAAGTGTCAAATATTTGTTTTAAAAAGGATTCTCCATTAAATAGGTGCTAAAATTTCATTTTTTGAAAAATACTTCTTTTATCTGAAAAATTGAATTTGTCCTTACATTATTTATAATAAACACAAAATATGAATATTAAAATTATATAGAATATATATAAAATTTAAAATTCATTTAATACTATTCATAACCTCTTTTTGAACGGCTAGTTTGGTAAGTCGTGGTGCGCTCGAACTCATTGTTGCGTGTATCACAAGTTATTGAATTACATTAAAGAGATAACATACAATGAAATCTTGGGGTGTTACAATTTATTCCCAATTTGGTTTTTTCTATATCGCGGGATATTTACATTGACTCTTTTGGACAGGACTAGGGATGCATAACTGCTCCAGAGTGACTAACTCATTTTGTGAGTGAGTCATTCTGTTCGAGGAAATCGGGTTGTGGGCCCAATTTCTCACCTTTTCTACCGATGTAATGAAACCTTGGCATGTTTGGAGGATATGGTATGGAATAGACGTTTGATCCTCCATCATTTCTAGGATGTGTTGAGATACATCTTTTGCTAGAACATTTATGAAGGCCCATTTTGTTATCAGAGCATGTGTTTGCAAATGCTCCAGTCCTCCATGAGTTTCAAGTAAATACTAGCTGTTCTCTTGTGACGGGATAGAGGAACAAGTCTGTCATCGGTTGTATACTCTGGTTTCTTCTGTATTTTACTGGTGGGCTTTATATTCATGAGAAGGGATTTTCATCTATTTTCTTGCTACCGTATTTTTCTCATAGGCTTTTTATGCATACGCAAGAATTTGTCTCTGCTTATATTTGGTTTCTGATCTATTTAGATGGTGGGATTGATATGAATCAGCAAATATTTGTGCCTGCGTATAAATTGTTTCCACCCTATTTGGATTCCAGGCTTGAAATTCATCAACAGGTGTTTGTGCCTGTGTGTAGTTGAGTGACACACTATTTGGATGGAGATCTTGTTGTGGCTCGGTAGATATTTGCATCTGCCTGTAGATTTCCACTCTGTCTTCACGGAGGAATAGGTGATCACTAGCAGGAACATGCATGTGCTTGTATTGTGCCACCATATTTTTGTGGTGGGCATGAGTGGGGGGGGAAGAGTCATATTTCTGCCCGTTGAATGCCTCCATGTTAGTACATCAAAGTTGCTCCTTAGGAACTATGGTGATAGTGTGTTCTTGATTATATATTCACCACCCTTGGTGAGTTTCCCGAGGGTCCTGGGTCTCCTGGACTTTGTTAAGTTTCCTCTGCATAAGGTCCTCCTCATCGGGAAGGAGGCTTAGTCATTCGATGTCAGCGGTGACACTCTCTGGCCGGGGCCCATGATTTGGACCCCTGTGCAGTTGAGATGAAGTTGCCAGCATTGAATTCATCTGCCTCTCTAAGATAAGGGAGGTACTCATTGTCACATTCTGGGGACAAGCTCCTGAAACAGTTTGAGATGACCACTGGGGCCGCCTTGTGCTGGGGTGCCGGAAACAGCTAAAGAGGCGGTTGACAAACCTTTTCCTATTGGAGGGCTTGTCTTGTGGCCTATTGTATAGGGAGAGCGCCATTTCAATGGTACTATTTGATCAGCATGTTGGATACCTAGTGTTGAAGACACTGGGTAGGCGAGGGGGTCTTGATCTTCGTTGGGACCCCGACTGCTTGTGGGATCACTAATGTTTCTGTCTTCAGGGGACATTGGGATGTCATTTGGATAGAAGGTTGCTCTTCCAGAACCCACAATATACATATATGACATACAGACCAAGAAACCTATTCAAAGAAGCATTCATTTAAACATGTTCATATCTGAAGATTTATCTTGGCCCCCTTCCCCTTTTCTTTTGTTTTGGGGTGAAGGGGCTTGAGTGGGGTAAGACTACCACCTTGGTTAAGGGTTCATGTCAGGTTCACTATTTTTTTTCTTCCTCCATGTTGGCGCATTTCGTGCATACTAGGGTGAACAAAATGGTCCTATGTGTAGTATCATTTTGTCTTTTATCATTGGGGTAGAACTGCCACCTTGGTTAAGGATTCACATCGAGTTCACCATTTATGTTCCACCACCGAGGTGGTGGTTTTCTAGTGTTGTGGAAATGGTTAGACAAGGATCATCACTTGTCCCTTTTTTATAGAGATAGTTTCCTGTCAGATTCACCATTCCTTTTGATTCAACCCATTCTGCATCATTATCCTTTAAATAAGGTTGGATTAACCCTTCAAGGACTGGGAAATTCACCTCTCTCGTACTGTGAAGGAGGTACCACAATCAAATGATCCCAACGAGCGATCGCATGGGGTCAAGTACTTGTGAAATCAGTCCTCCTTGCATATTACTTCCTCAGATGGTCTCTAATGGGTTTATTCATGGATCTAGGAACGCCCAATGGACATTGTATCCATGATTCATGGACCTTATTTCCAAAAGGAAGGTGCTCGTTGATTGATGATTCAGCCAACGACACTTAGGGACTCCATTGGTTGAGAGGATGGAAGGTCAGGCTCACCGCACCCTTCTAGGGGAGGATTGTTGCATGTTTTGGAACTCTTTTATAGATTTAAGTCATGTTAATATGTTCGTGAATCCTTGGTTCATTTCCAAATAGTGTGTCCATGGGCTACCCTTGGTTTGCAGGATCATCGTAGGCATACATATATTTGATGCTACGAAGGTGATACTGACTTGGTCCATAAAATAAGGTGCTTTGGAGTTTATCTTCATCCAGGGGGTGGAAGGGGACTTGATGTTTGGATTGGACCCACAAGATGGGTTTCCTACATATCCTCAGGAGAGGAATTAAAACCCAAATAGTTCAGATGGTGTGGGGTTTATGAATAGAAGCTTCCCATTTTAGGAGACATGATTGGGTGGAACCTCTTGGATGGGCACCCTTTTGAGCTCAGGCCTTCGGGAAAGCATCCTACGTATCCTGATTTGGTCAGGAATTAAAGTTCTTGTAGTTCATAATCACGTGGATGTTGTAATCATCACAAAAATCTAAGCCCATGTGAGTCATGATCGGTGTGAGAAACAAGAGGATGTGAATGATTCATCAATGCACATGCCTCCTCCACTGTTGGTGGGGTAGGGGGAGCCCACGATGGAAGAGGACCGGGCGACCGTGGGTGAGGGCGCAGAGCGATGGACCTTTCAATGTGAAAAGAAACTGATGGTTATGTGGCCGAGCCTCAGAAGATTGGGTACTTACCTCAGTGGGAGGGCCCTAGAATACGTTCTGGGAAGGGGAGGAGTTTATTCATCATCAAAGGGGGGAGTGAACATAACCCCTTCGACTGATCACTATTCCTTATTAAATGGAAAAGAAAGTGATCACCCTTAATCCCTAGGATGAGGAGTTTCACGTCCGAATCCTAGGTTGTAATTCGGGTTAACTTAGGAATATAGACCAACAGAAATTCCCAAATCCCAAACCATTGTGGGGAGAGACTTTTTGACTCCACTTACCAGGGATATGTAGAATCAAAGGGGCGTACTGATGCACCCGATGGTCTGATCATATGGGTCCGATGGCTTTGGAGGAGGCTTTGGCCTGATGTTGGGGGACTGGTTAGCAGATGAATCATGGAGGACTGGGTAGTAATGGAAGGGTGAGGTTGGAACTGGAGGAAATAATACCCAAAAAAACCCCATTCCACATACTGGTTTCTCATGTAGGTTTGAGGAGGCTCCACATATCATAGTGGTATGCAGGCAAAGGGGTTGTCCGCGTACTGATGCGGTACAAATACATGGGTATAGAAAACCACATAGCATAGTGGTAAATGACAAATCATGCCACTTTGGGTTAAATCTACATACTGATGCAGTACGTGACGCTGGGTTCCATCCACATAGTGGTACACTATGCAGAGCTCCATGTTGAACGAGGGTCTGGGGGATTATCTTTCGAAGGAATTCATCCGTGATAATTATGTGGTTCGCGGTTCACCAATTAATTTTGCGGTTCTATTATTATTGTTCAATTCCCCCATTTTATGGTTCTCATCCTGCTGTACCTGTGGAGAGAGTGGTTCGCGATTCGATCTTCACCGATGAATCAAGATAGAATCTGGACCCTTCTCCAAACTCTTTCTTCCAACCTCTCAGTCCCATTCAAGCATTTTTGTCTGTTCTTCATCCTTATATTATGATCCTTTTATATGGAATCGAGGTAATTGTATCTATTGGTAACAAGACACCATTTTTTTAGGACCATGTAGATATCCTGACCCACAGAAGACTCAGTCAATCCAGGGTTTGTGGAGGCTTCTGTTCACGAAAATGGTTCATGAAACTCTGCTCGTTTACTTTTTCCGAGAATTCATGGGTTTGTGGAATGGTACGCAGAAATTCTTCATGTGAATGATTCCTTAAGATACATGGTTCACATTTTTCCTTGTTCACTGGCCATCGCTCTGTGGGCCAACTGTTTTCAGATCATTTTGTATAACTGGTGGTTCACGATTTTGCTGGTCCACATACCTTTCCTGGTGATGGTATGCAAGCCACTTGAAATGATTTGAAAACTTGAATTCCTTCACGTTTCTCCTGAAACTTTCAACTTTATTTGAGACCATTCAACCTTCTAGACTTATAGTAATACTTTCTTCCTTCTTCAAAGTGATTGTGGGGTATTTTATTCCCTTGGAGGAATTTTTAGGACCCCATAGTGAGTCAAGCATGATGAGTTCTCAAAGAAGTGAATCTATAGCAAAGTAGATGTTTAGGTTGAGAATTTTTTCCCCTAATAATATAGTTAATGAGTTCATGAAGATCCACCTTATTCCTATATTGTGTTATCTATGGATCATGGAAGAGGTAATTAAAGGAAAATCTTTAAAATGAGAGAAACCATGAAATTTTTGATGATTATACAACTAGAGAAAGTAATCCATCATAGAATATAACAATTGGGATTCATTTCAGAACTATTATCAGAAATATTATCTGATATCATACATTCTTGGACCCAAATATGGTATATAATGGAGAGAATCTATTTTGGGGGCTATCTCAGAAGACCAATCTGTTAGATATTTATTCATTTCTTCTAAATCTATAATTTTTATAATATTTATGAAATAAAAGTTGAGTTTTGATTTTATAGCCTAGTAATGTTTTTATTATGTTGAACATATTTATCAAAGGGGAGTGATTTTATAAAAAATAGGGGTATAAACATACCTTTTATTTGAAACGTTTTGTCATGTTTTGTGAAGTTGAGTGTAGGTGTATATACATTCTTGACAATTTGTTTGATAAACCCCATATACAATAAAATTTAATGTTGGAACAACATTTATGATTTGTTGATTAGATAAATCCACAAATACATAGAGATATATATATATATATTATATAATTATTTAAGATAAATTCATGGTTTATTTAATAATTCATTTGTTTTTTATGGTTTTTATAGGAAATTGGTATTTAATTCTCAAAATAGGAGCTATTGTGATTTCAGTAATTTCAAACATTACACATATTGAAACCTGTTCACAAAGTGAATTCCTTATGAAAATGTGACCTACATAATAAAGTTCAACCAATGAAATCAATACAAGTCATGTATCCTCCAGGATAAATAAATACATGATAGGAATTCATTACATGACGTGAAAATTTTGAATTCTGAACTCCCTGAAGATTCAAGTCATGAAATCTGAAAGATGAAATATTTTTGAAGAGTTTTGAGGATCTGCGTACATGATGTGAATTTCCCTTACACAACATAAAAGTTTTGAGGACGAAGTAATTTAAATAAATCTCATGACATAAAACCTTTATACATCATAAGATGATCGAGATTATATATATTCCAGCACTAATGCAGAATGGGAGACGACCACACTTGATCCTTTATTTTATGATTTCTTCTTCTCACCTTTCCATACCAACATTAATCTTCTTTATTTTCTTGTTTGATTGATCTTTTTTTGTTTCACATCAATCCAAACACTTGTGGATTACTCATTATTGTTCCAACTTTTTTTCAATTCCAATTTTTGTTTCAATATCAAATTTTATGTTCCCTTTCTTTTTTCTTTCATTCAAGTAAGTGTGTTGATTAATTTCTAATTGATTTTTCCATGTATTTCTTAATAAAAAATTATTTTATTACTATATCAAGCAAGTTTATAATTTATATTTCATCTAATACCATAATTATCATGTGCATATAATCTACTAGGGTTAGGGGTTTAGAGTATGGGTGGATTGAACCTAATTAATCCTTAAATAAAAACTTGGGTAACCCATTGGCTAATAACTAGGTTAATAATTCTTTTTAGTCACATTATTTTACACAAGAATGATCTGGGGAATTGTAATATAAGGAACATTATCTAATTGGAGTTTAGTAGGTTCAGAAAAATAACCTATAATGCTTTCTGCCATTGTCGACAAACCTTATGCTCCTGTTTTGTTGACTACCTCTAGACCAAAGAGTAGTTTTTAGCTTAGGTAGATTCAATTTGTTTGACTAAAAATAATTGGTGGCCTCCACACTATTTCGTAAAATAATCCATATAACTATCCCAATATGGATTTAGTATTAACTTTCTCCTAACTACTAAAATTGAACATAATATATATATTTCTATTGAACTAAAACAAAACTATATATGTCATAGAAAACTAAAGCTATGAGATTCATGTGAGGAATACATCTTGAAAGTTCTAATCACTAGGTTGCCAAATTTTATAGTTTTTCCATATGGGTTCAATGTAACACCCTGATATTTTATGAGAAGTATACATTTTTTTATGTATTATGTTACATGAAAAAGAATCTTTCACTGCACACAACACTGACTTGGCTTGCATTACATGCAATCACGACCTTCCTCGATAGCGTGTGTAGTACGCATTACCGGGTTCCACTAAATAACGATATATTATTATGGACTAGCCTTTATTAATAGTATTAATTAAATTTTGAATTTTATAACATTATTATTCATCTTACACATTTTCTAGAACATGGTAAGAGAACAAAATAAATTTTTCGGGTAAAATAAGTATTTTTCAAAAAATGCAGTTTTTCCGCCTTTTGATGGAGAACCCACATTAAATCTAGTTTTTGATATTTTTATAAGTTCAATTTGACAAAATAAAATTCTTTTTTGGAATCAGGATATAAATATTTACTTTGGATAAATTTTTGATATTTTTCTGATAACTTTCATATTTTGATGAATAGTAAAAATACACTAATTTTTAATTAAAAACAACTTTTTTTCATTGAGATAATATATATGGTTAAATTATAATATTTAATGGTTTTAAATTATAAATAGAATATATTTTTACCATTTAATATAATATATGTAATTATTATTAATTTCACATTGAATTCATAGGTAAAAACATTTCAATCTTTGGCAATGTTTTAACTTCTAAAACCCGTTTTCTTAACAAAGGGATTAATTTCAAATTAATTATTGCAACTTATGTGTTTTGAATTTTGAAAAATGGATTCCATATTTGGAATCAGTGGATCCAAATTATGTTAATATGCTACTTTTTATTTTTGGGCATTATGAAGAGTAACTACCGTAAATTTTATTTACCCTAGTTAAAGGTAAATCGGGTAATTAAGGGTCAATATAAGATTATAAAATTACCCTAACACCTGGAAAAATCCTATTGAATGAATAAAAGTCTACCCATATCACCTAAGGGTAGGATTATATTCATTTAATGGAATTTATTCCATGAAAATAATTTAATTATTATTACAACCAAAGAAAGTGACAACATGTCACTTTCTTAAATCTTATAAGTATAATAATTTTAATTTAGTGATAAACTTAATGAAACTTCAAAAATGAATAGTATACAGAAATATAATACAATTATCTACATCATATGAATTTATTTAGAATTTTTAGGTATTAAATAATTATCATTAATTATGACACAATAGTGATGTTGAAAATATTTTATTAATTAAAATATCAAATAAATGGTTTTAAAAATATTAAAATAAATATTATATGAACTATTTAATTTTCTCCACTAATTTTCTAGATACATATGACATTTTATTAATCTATTAAATCTTATAGTTAGAACATATCTTCTGTATATATTTTATTTAAATTCAAATAAATGAATAGTGTCAAAATTGACACTATTGTTATTTTATAAAAATAACATATTATAAAATTGTTTAAAAATCAAAAAAATATTTAAAAATTATAAATTTAAAATTATATGGTCTAAAATGTCATAAATTGTCAAATTATGGAAAATTAACACCACATATGTAATTATTTATAATAATTTAAAATTTAGAATATTATTACCACAAATAAAATTAAATTGATAAATAATAATAAATCAAGTTGATAATGTTTAAAATAAATTACTAACATGTATAAATTTTATTGGTTGATGATATTACAACCCTATATCATCTAATATTTTTATATGAGTCATTTTGGAAGTTTTTAAGTGGGGTTGGGATTTAATATAAACTAATATTTATTATATTTCCAAAGGTGCCCATCTCCTCCCTTATAAAGGGGCACCTCCTCCCTCTCTTCCTCACACCAATTTAATCCTTCAATCTCGGACAAAACCTGAAAAATTATCTTCTCCACTTCCTTAAAAACATCATAGAGGTCCTGGTATTCTTAGAAGACCAATTTTAGTGCCCTAAGAGGAGGTCTCAAAGAGGCGCTTCAAAGAAGAGGTAATGTCCGTTACCGATTCTTTCAACTTTCTTTCTTCTTCCAATTCTTCTTCTTTAGTTGTTTCATTATGAAGTAATAAAATCAGTATCACTCATATACTTATATGTTATTATAAGTATGAAACAACCCTATTTCACCATCTATCCATCCCACGGAAAATGAAATCACCACGCGTGCATACGTACGGAATACCATCTCCACGCCGTGGTGTAATATATTTTCCACCACCATCTTACTTGGATGGTTATAATGGTGTAAATAATTACTATATGTGATTATTTTAAAGTTATATTGATTCTGAAATAGTATACATACACTCCAATACAATTCCACAATCATGGGAACGATATCATCGCTCGTGTGTACGTACGGAATACCGTCTCCACGATGTGACGTGACTCGTTCTACATGATCTTCATTGAATAATGATTATATAAATGAATTTAATTAATAAATATGATATATATTACACTAATACCATTCTGGAAATGAGGTGTCTATAACCAAAAAATAGGAATAATAATTTATTCGACAAAACACACATACGAACATAAAGCAATAAACACTTGAATAACAAGTAGAAATGAAATATTACTAATAAGAAGCTAATAATATGACCATATATGATATAATAAAAATAATTATGATTCTGTAATAAGTAAATTACATTATTTAAATCATTATACAGGAGGTTTGGACACTTATGAAGCAAATCAGACCTAAGGTGAAGGAAAATATCACAATCTCATTTTTATCCGAGATTGTTTATACTTCAGAATTTACTGGGGAATATTTATCATCCAAATCCATTTTTCCTAAATATGTAATATTATTTATATCCTCATAAAATTGTTTAAATCTAATTTTACCTTTTGGTGAGTTTTTAGTAAAAGATATGAAAGGAATCTTTTGTCGTTTTCATACGAGGTACTTTTTGACTTTTTCGGCCAAAGTACGAGAAGAATGTTTTTTTAACTTATACAATATGAATGGATTTTTAGAACATTATTTCAATGAATCTTCCTTTAAAATTTTTCAAGTTTATTTTTAATCAACTTCTTTTAGTTCAAAATTATATGACATGTTAATAAAGGAAAAATGTTTTTGAAGTAGAAAGGATATTTTCCTCAAGAACGGAGTTCAAATGTTTTATAAAAATTATTTTCCATATAAGATAATATAGGGTTATGTTTCTATCACTATTTTTACATTGATTTGATTATGTTATTATGGAATTATATTAATTATGTCCTTTTTATCTTATATGGATTATGTTATGATGGCATGATGTTTTAAGATTCCCATTTTTATTACATGGGTTATGTTATGATGTATGGTTTATTATTTTGTGGCACACATAAGAATGGTATCATTATGAGATGGGTGGGACCTATATCTACCTCTAATTCATTGGGTAAAGATTTATATCTCATGATATAGACATGGATGGAACGATAGTTTAAACCGGTTCAGTGAAATATGACTGAAACGAGGAGTGAACTCTGTTCAGAAATGGACTTTTTCCGCTAAGATAGTCTTGGAAATGAGTCTTAACTACTAAGAAATGATTTTCTATGATTATGTGTGTATGCCACAAAGATTCATGTTTTAAGTTATGATTATTGGGATTACATTTCACTTCTATTATTTATCCCATGTTATGATATCTTTTACAGGAGAAGATTTTCAGAATGTTATGTTCTTATGAATATGATATGTTTGATATTTCTTTTGTTTACCCTTACTGAGCATTTTAGCTCACCCTTGTGTTTGTTTTACTTTCCCCAGTTCATGAAGAAGGATATTAAGTAAGATATGCCAAAAAGTAAATCTAGATATGATAAAATAAATGGGAGACAAGGTAGATGATTTATGAACTAGTTGTTTATGTTTCCCAGTTTCTAAAGACACTATACATATACGGTCCTTTCATGGTTTTGTTATATGTTGTAATAAGTGTGATTTAAATTTTGAAGCAATAAAAATGTATGTAAAGTATGGGTCGTTATTGTTTGTATCAGAGGAAAGGTATAGTCAACCTTTGGAAACTAGGATGAGAAATCCTTAGTAAGAAACCTAAGGATATGTTTAAGCATAGAACAAAATCTTAGTGTTTTAGAAATGGCCATGAACAACCTATGATAAGACCTTAAGTGTGAAATTTTATTCTTGATTATGTGGTTTTCCTATTATAATTAGTGTTTCTCACACTATTCTTCTTGGTTTCAATCAATGGATGGAACCGGAAGGAACCATGTTAATGCGGAATGTGACGGGCAATACAATGATTGTCCCCCTGAGCAACCAAACGTTATGGGAGCTAGAATGCAGAATCTTATAGCCATGATCACACAACTTTCTCAAGCTATGAATCATGCATGACTTCCAAACGAGCAAAAGAAGAAGAAACATTCTGTTGAATCCTTCATGAGGCAGCTTCCACCTTCATTCAGTGGGTCTTCTGATCCATTAGTGGCTGAACAATGGATCAGTACCACTGAAAAGATATTTTCGGTTCTTCAATGTTCTGAACATGATAAAGCCATCTTAGCAGTGTATCGTTTGGAAGGTGAGGCTGATCAATGGTGGAATCTTATTAAGAATACGAGGAAAAGGGATGAAATTGAGTCCAGGGAATGGGACGAGTTCAAGAACTTATTTTTCAATAAGTATTTCCCTCTTATTCTTCAAACAAAGATGGATATGGATTTTATTGAAATGAAGCAAAAGGATGATGAATCCGTTGGTACCTAAGAAGCAAATTTTACAAGACTTTCAAGGTACGCTTTCAGAATTATTATCCAACCTGAGAGTATGATCGATCGATTATTTAGTGGCTTAAAACCAAGTCTTCGAAGGGCGTTAGCCATAAGGGATTTCAATAGCTACAAGGAAATTTTTTTATGTGCTCTCAAGGTTGATATGGATATTGGTGTAACCCATCAGTCACATGGGTTTGATAAGAAGAGGAAAATGGAATTAAAAAGAAAATATAAAGACCACACTGAAAAGAAGATGAGTTTTACCTTATGCTCAAAGTGTGGAAAGAAACATGGAGGAAATTGTCTTAAGGGGACAAGAAAGTGTTATAAGTGTGTAAAAGAAGGTCATCGGGAAATTGAATGTAGAAATAATGGGAAGAAGATGTCTAATGATGTAAACAAAGGAAGGGATACACAGAATGAACCTGCTACACTTCAATGTTTCAAGTGCAAGGAGATGGGGCATTATGCCAATCAATACCCAAATCCAAGGGTTGATGATGATGATTGATGTCAACAGACTCTTAAGGACAAAGATAAAGGAAAGTCACATGCAATTACTATCGGCGATGTGGAGTATGGCTACGAAGTGGTGAGAGGTACACTTACCATCCACTCTAAAGTAGAAAATGTTTTATTTGATTCTGGATCCACCCACTCTTTTATTTCTGAAGAATTTTCTAAGGGTATCACCGTATTACCTCAAAAATTAGATTTTGAGTTAGCTGTGACAACTCTTAATGGAACAACAGTCGCATCAAGAGTTTACAATTCTTCTCCGATTGAAGTTTGTGGGAAAGTGATTCCTACAAATCTTGTGATACTTCTTATAGTCTAATTTGATGTGATTATTAGGATGGATTGGATTTCATTATATAGAGCTCATATCAATTGCCAAAGAAGGGAAGTCACATTTCATATTCCAGATCAATCTATGATCGTCTATCGATGCAAGGATGAACATAACCTTCTAGTGGAAATTTGTTCCATCTTATGGGTCTTGATTCCACTAAATGAAGGTTATTTATCTCAAATGGTTGGAGAGAAACTCACGATTAATAATATGCCCATTGTACTAGAATTTGATGATGCCTTTCCAGAGGAATTTCATGGTCTTCCACCAAATCGTGAAGTTGATTTTTCAACAGAACTCTTACCAGGTGCTATGCCCATTTCAAAGAAAACTTATAGAATGACCCCAATTGAGTTGCAGGAATTGAAGAAGAAACTCCAAGATAATCTTGATAAAGGATTCATACACCCTAGTGCGTCACCTTGGGGACCACCTATTCTGTTTGTTAAGAAGAAAGATGGATCAATGAGACTCTACATTGATTATCGGGAACTTAACAACATCACTATCAAGAACAAATATCCTCTCCCACATATTGATGACCTATTTGACCAACTACGCAGAGCTCAATAATTTTCCAAGATTGATCTTCGTTCAGGGTATCATCAATTAAGGGTCAAAAGGGAGGATATACCAAATACAGCTTTCCATACAAGGTATGGACACTATGAATTTATAGTGATGCCATTTGGTCTTACTAATTCCCCTGCTGTCTTCATGGATCTGATGAATAGAGTCTTTAGAGACTATGTTGATCAGTTTGTGGTAGTCTTTATAGATGATATTATTATCTATTCAAAGAGAAAGGAAGAAAATGAAGATCACTTGAGAATTGTATTAAAGACCCTAAGAAAGGAGAAGATTTATTCCAAATATACCAAGTGTGAATTTTGGATTCAAAAGTTGCATTTTTGGGTCACATAATCTCAAAAGAGGGGATATATGTGGATCCAGCAAAAACAGAGGTTATCAAAAGATGGCCGAGTCCATCAATAGTAACTGAGATCCAAAGAGTTCTTGGATTGGATTAATATTACCGACATTTTGTGAAAGATTTTTCAAGGTTATCTAACCCACTAACCAAGTTGAATCGGAAAGGAGTTAAGTTTTTTTGGACGGAGGAATGTGAAGAGAATTTCAAAGAGCTAAAAAGAAGGTTAGAAAGTGCACCTGTGCTCACACTACCTTGCAGCGGAAAAATGTTTGTGATCTACAATGATGCATCCAAGAAGGGACTGGGGTGTGTTCTCATGAAAAATGACATGGTGATAGCTTATGCCCCACGACAGTTGAAAATCCATGAGAAAAATTACCCAACTCATGATTTGGAGTTAGCTGCGGTAATCTTTGCATTAAAGATTTGGAGGCATTACCTTTATGGTGAAAGGTGTGATATTTATACTGATCATAAAAGTTTAAAGTATATTTTCACACAAAAGGATCTGAATATGCGTCAAAGAAGATGGTTGGAGATGATTAAGGATTATGACTACTCAATTCATTACCACCCTGGGAAAGCAAACAAGGTAGCAGACGCATTAAGTCTACAAGACCATGATAGCTTATCCATGATGAGGATCACAAAATATACAATATTAATGGATTTAAAAAGGATGGATCTTGGAATTATAATGGAAGGGGAGAAATCTTATCTTTCTCAAATGAATGTTCAACCATCTATACACATGAAGATTAAAGAGTCATAGAAAGAAGATGTAGAGATACAAAAGAAGTTGAGAAATGTTCCTGAATTCAACCTTGATTATGATGGGATAATAAGGTTCAGAAATTGGGTTTGTGTTCCTCCCATCCCAGAATTAAAGAAGGAGCTACTGAACGAGGCTCATAGTTCTTCATTTTCTATTCATCCTGGAAGTACAAAGATGTATAGGGACCTGAAAGAGTACTTCTGGTGGGATGGAATGAAAAGAGATGCTGCTGAATATGTCTCTCAATGCTTGATTTTTCAGCAAGTTAAAGCTGAGAGACAAAAGTCTAAGGGGATTTTACAGCCATTACCCATACCATAATGGAAATGGGAATACATCACTATGGACTTTATCACTGGACTTCCTAAAACATCCAAAGGCAATAATACTATCTGGGTTATAGTTGATTGTCTTATGAAGTCAGCACACTTCACTTCTATTAGAGAAGATTTTTCTCTTGATCAGATTTCCAGGATATATGTAAAGTAAGTGATAAGATTTCATGGAGTACCACTTTCCATTATATCTGGTCAGGATCCGAGATTTACCTTGAAATTCTGGCGAAGTCTTCAGCATGCTCTAGATATAGAGTGGAGTTTCAGCACTGCTTACCATCCTCAGACAGACGGTCAGTCTGAGAGGACAATTCAAACTATAGAAGAAATTTTGAGAGCTTTCTCTATGGATTTAAAAGGTGGTTGGGATCAACACCTATCTTTGGTGGAATTTTCTTATAATAATAGCTTTCACTCCAGTATTTAGATGGCTCCTTATGAAGCCCTCTATGGAAAGAAATGCATAACTACAACTTGCTGGGATGAAGTTGGGGAAAGAAAGCTATTAGGACCTGATCTTATTGATGAGATGGCAGAAAAGGTTATATCTATTCAACAACACATAAGAGCATCTCAAAGTTGACAAAAAATCTATGCCGACAACCGAAGAAAAGACCTAGAGTTTGAAGTGGGTGATAAAGTGTTCTTACGAATATCTCCCTCGAAGAGGGTCATGAGATTTGGAAAGAAGGGAAAGTTGATCCCAAGATATATCGGTCCTTTCAAAATACTGGATCGTGTTGGGAAGGTAGCTTACCGATTTTTTCTTCCACCGAATCTCTCTCAAGTTCATGATGTGTTCCATGTATCTCTCCTGAGAAAGTACATACTCGATCCTTCACATGTACTCAGCTCAGAAGTTGTACCGCTGGAGAAAGATCTTTCTTATGAAGAATAGCCGATAGAGATTCTAGATCACAGAGAAAAAGTCCTACAGAACAGTACCACTCACTTGGTGAAAGTTTTATGGAGGAATCACCAATTAGAAGAAGCTACATGGGAACTTTAGGATATGGTGAGGGAGAGGTATCCTCATCTGTTTGTTACAATGTGGCGAATTTTGAGGGCGAAATTCATTTTAAGGGGGGTAGAATGTAACACCCTGATATTTTATGAGAAGTATATTTTTTTTATGTATTATGTTACACGCAAAGTAATCTTTCAATGCACACAACACTGACTTGGCTTGCATTACACGCAATTGCGACCTTCCTCGATAGCGTGTGTAGTACGCAATACCAGGTTCCACTAAACAACGATATATTATTATGGACTAGCCGTTATGAATAGTATTAACTAAATTTTGAATTTTATAACATTATTATTCATCTTACACATTTTCTAGAACATGGTAAGAGAACAAAATAAATTTTTCAGGTAAAATAAGTATTTTTCAAAAAAAAAACAGTTTTGTCGCCTTTTGATGGCGCACCCACATTAAATCTAGTTTTTGACATGTTTATAAGTTCAATTTGAAAAAATAAAATTCTTATTTGGAAAAAGGATATAAAAATTTAATTTGGATAAAATTTTGATATTTTTCTGATAACTTTCATATTTTGAGGAATAGTAAAAATACACTAATTTTTAATTAAAAAGAACTTTTTTTCATTGAGATAATTTATATGGTTAAATTATAATATTTAATGGTTTTAAAGTATAAATAGAATATATTTTTACCATTTAATATAATATATGTCATTATCATTAATTTCACATTGAAATCATAGGTAAAAACATTTCAATCTTTGGCAATGTTTTAACTTCTAAAACCCGTTTTCTTAACAACAGGATTAATTTTAAATTAATTACTGAAACTTATGTGTTTTGAATTTTGAAAAATGGATTCCATATTTGGAATCATTGGGACCAAATTATTTTAATAGGCTACTTTTTATTTTTGGGCATTATGAATAATAACTACGGTAAATTTTATTTACCCTAGTTAAGGGTAAATCGGGTAATTAAGGGTAAATATAAGATTATAAAATTACCCTAAAAACTTCCAAAATCCTATTGGATGACTAAAAGTCAACCCATATCACCTAAGGGTCGGATTAGATTCATTTAATGGAATTGTTTCCCTGAAAATAATTTCATTATTATTAAAACCAAAGAAAGTGACAACATGTCACTTTCTTAAATCTTATAAGTATAATAATTTTAATTTAGTGATAAAATTAATATAACTTCGAACATGAATAGTCTCCATAAATCTAATACAATTATTTACATCATATGAATTTATTTAGAATTTTTAGGGATTAAATAAGTATCATTAATTATGACACAATTGTAATGTTGAAATTATTTTATTAATTAAAATATCAAATAAATGGTTTTAAAAATATGAAAATAAATATTATATGTACTATTTAATGTGTTACAATAATTTTCTAGATACATATGACATTTTATAAATCTATTAATGCTTTTATTTTGAACATATCTTCTGTATATATTTTATTTAAATTCTAATAAATGAATAGTGTCAAAATTGACACTATTGTAATTTTATAAAAATAACATATTATAAAATTGTTTAAAAATCACAAAAATATTTAAAAATTATAAATTAAACTTTATATGGTCTAAAATGTCATAAAGTGTCAAATTATGGAAAATTCACAACACATATGTAATTATTTATAATAATTTAAAATTTAGAATATTATTACCACAAATAAAATTAAATTGATAAATAAAGATAAATCAAGTTGATAATGTTTAAAATAAATTCCTAACCTGTATAAATTTTATTGGTTGATTATATTACAACTCTATATCATCTAATATTTAGATATGAGTCATTTTGGAAGTTTTTAAGTGGGGTTGGGATTTAATATAAACTAATATTTCTTATATTTCCAAAGGTGCCCCTTTGATCCCATATAAAAGGGCACCTCCTCCCTCTCTTTCTCACACAACTTTAAGCCTTAAAGCTCGGCCAAACCATACAAAATTCTCTTCTCCACTTCCTTAGAAAAATCCTAGAGGTCCTGGTCTTCTTCAATGACCAATTTTAGTGCCCTAAGAGGATGTCTCAAAGAGGTGCTTCAAAGAAGAAGTAATGTCTGTTACCGATTCAATAAACTTTATTTCTTCTTCCACTTCTTCTTATTTAGCTGTTTCATTATGAAGTAATAACATCAGTATCACTCATATACTGATATGTTATTATAAGTATGAAAAAACCTATTTCACCGTCTATCCATCCTACAAAAAATGAAATCACCGCGCGTGCGTACGTACGAAATACCATCTCCATGCCGTGGTGTAATCTATTTTCCACCACCATCTTACTTCGATGAGTATAATGGTGTAAATAATGACTATATATGATTATTTTAAAGAGATATTGATTCTGAAATAGTATAAATACACTCCAATACAATTACACAATCATGGGAACAATATCATCGCTCGTGTGTACGTACGGAATACCGTCTCCACGATGTGATGCGACTAGTTCTACATGATCTTCATTGCATAATGATTATATAAATGAATTGAATTAATAAATATGATATATATTATACTAATAACATTCTGGAAATGAGGTGTCTATAACCTAAAAAGTGGAATAAGAATTTATTCGACAAAACACACATACGAACATAAATCAATAAACACCCGAATAACAAGTAGCAATGAAATATTACTAATAAGAAGCTAAGAATATGACCATAGATGTCATGAAACAACCCGGGTCGACCCTGAACCGGTCACCCGAGCCGGTTCGTGGCATGGCCTAAGAGGCGTTCCCGATCCTCCCAGGCTGGCAACAAGTGCCAGGGCATCAAAGAGAGAAAGATGGAATGATTTCGGCCAAAGAAAATAAATAGGGTAGCAGAAAGAAAATAGAACAACACAAAGTAAATAAACAACATGAAAAGAAAGAACGACCAACAAAAACAACTAACCTGACCATGAACAAAAAATTCCTCTCAACTTCGATAGGCCCTCACCAGTCCACAACCAAATCTCACCCACAACGAGAGAGCTCAAGTCAACCTGCAACAGAAACTAAAAACATGAAAACACTATAGGCGTGAGTATTAAAACTCAGTAGGTAGGCCTGACTAATTCTATTTCCAATGCTCATACCATTAAATAAAGAATTAATTAATCTCAAGTTTGAACTACATTGTAAAAAATATTGGTTTTTACACACACTTTCATTTCTAAAACAAGTATCAGTCCATTGCCCTTTATAATTTAAAAACAAGTTTAGTGTTTAAAAGAAACAAGTGCATTGCATTTTAAAAAATTTCTGCGAACAATTAAAAAACCAAACTTTAGTTATTATCCAAAAAGGAAAACTACACGTAACATACAACACACACCAATATCGCGGGGTTACCTTCCAAACGCGTTGTCCTAACAAAAAGGTGCAACATGCCTCGCGCATGCGTGCAAGCAAGCACAAGCTGATGACAACAATATCGCGGGGTTACCTTCCAAACGCGCTGAAACAAACACACAATAACTAAAATCACACAAATAAAGACTTAAAAAAATCCAAACGAGTAAACAATGTGAAAGAACCACCTCGACACGTTTTCAAAACACAACTCGCACAGGGCTCATCTACCATAAAACTTGTCAAATCAATTAAACGGGAGAAACAATTTATCAAAACAAAGTAAAACCAATGATTTCCACATGATATAATTAATTTAACAACAAAAACACATGACCAACAACTTAAGAGGTGCGAACATCAAGTGATCAAAGTAAACTTAATTTAAAGAGGCATGAGCAATGAGATCCAACCTCGTGAATAATGAAACTTTCAGATTTCCAGTGCGAAACTTCAAACACACAACGTTCGTACCCCAAGGATGTCATGATCAACCCTAAACAATATTATTAAAATGAAACTTAGGATTCACCCCTAAACATTGAAACCATATCAACAGAATACCATAAAAAGTGGAGGGAGATAAAATAATTACCGAAAGGGGGATTTGCCGCCAAAAGAGAGGCCGATAGAGGGAGAGGGCCGTTGGCAGGGCGAGGGCGGCCGTAGGGCTAGTCAGAGGAGGCTGTTCCAAAGCTGGTCTCTAGTGGGAAGAGTGGTGTGGCCTAGCAGGGGGGGTCACTGGACTTGGGGGTGCGTCCGAAAGGTGGTACAGTGGTCGGACGACGCGCGGACAACGGGTGTGCGGCGGCTGAAGGGTATGGAGCATCCTAACGGTGTAGGGTGGTTGGTGCGCAGCTAGTTGGAGGGTGTGCGCCGAAGCAATGGGATGTCCAGTAGGGTTTCCGAGACAAGGAGGGGAGGTTACAATCAATCAGGTAGGGGGGAAGGAAAACCAGATAGTGGGGGTTTGAGTAGGAGGATCCGGAGAAGGGGGAAAAGATCGATGGTTGGGCACGCGGTGTGGGGAAGCTAACCGGAGGTCGACAATGGCCTGGATGGGCACGATTGGTCAGACGAGGGGAGTGCGTCGGGAGAATAGCACATCAGAGAAGGGTAGGTGTAGGAGCGGTCTGATCGAAGGGAAGGGGGGTTGCATGAAGGAGTTGCACGCAAAAAAGGGGGGAGCTCTCCGTGGGTTTGTTCAAAGGCAATGGAGTAGCCAGACAAGAATTCTGGGTAGTGCACACAGAATAGGGGTATCCGGGGGTTGCAGGTCGGCCGAACAAGATGAGTGCCGGCGAGAGGGTGGTCTGGTCGAGTAGTCGGTGTAGCGTAGGGAATGGGGCGCGGAAAGTGGACAGGGAGGCGTTCAGCTGACCTACTCGAAGGGAAAGGGAGGCTGATAGGAGGAGGACAACGGAGGGGACAAAGGAGTGTGGGATGGTGCGGTGTTACGGCTGATGTAGGGAAGCCTGAGGTGTAGCGCTGTAGGAGGAGGAGTGGCCGGACGGGAGGCCGAGTCAGCCAAACATGAGGTTGCTCTGGCTGGTGTGGGGGAAAGAAAACCATGGGTTCAAGGTAGGAGGAGAGGAGGGCTACCACTGCGCAGGAGAAGAGTTCAGGGAAGTGAGAGGTCCTGCGGGGAAAAGACACAGGGAGAGGGCAGTGAAGGAGCTGGGGTCGCGGGGCGGTAGTAGGAGGGTCGAGCGTCGGCCACAACGACAGGCAGAGCGGCAGGGAGGGCAGGTTGCGCGGAATGTTGCCGAGGAATAAGATCCGAGGGAGAAGAAGGCAGACAGAGGGGTGGTGGCGCAGAAAGGAGGTGGAGGGAAGGAAAAAAATGTGGCGTAGGATTTGGGTTAGCAGAAAATAAAATAAAAAAATAAAAAATAAAACCAAAACTAATAATTGAAATAAACATTTATCTATAATAATAACTCATAAAAATAATAAGAATGACTCTAATAAAATATAATAATGATAAAACAATTCTTTTAATAATAAAAATTACTTAATAAAAATAATAATAATTGTGATAATAATAAAAATAAAAATAATAATAACAATAATAAAATATTTACCATTTCATATTTAATAATAATTTTAAAATTATTACCAACAATAAAAAAATGTTAAACAACATAATAAATCACAAACATCACTCATTTTAAAATTTCTGAAGGCAGGCGGATCGTGCCAATGTCTAAGCAGCGCCGCACGGGGTATCCAAAATGCGCTGTGCCTGGGCGCTCAGTAATGTCAACTGAAAACGTGCCCTGCCCGGGCGCTCAGTGACGCCAGCTGAAAAACACACACTTTTTAACATGACTCAAAAAATTTTTAGTCCGGGCCTCAACCCGAACCCCAACAAAATTTTAAAAAGTCAAAGAAAATTATAAAATAAAATAAAAGATGAAGCAGGGTGTGACAATTCTCCCCACCATAATGCTTTCCGCCCTCAGAAAGCCAAAACAAGATCAAGACCCAAAGATAAAACTCCTTAAGTGTCACTCACCCCCAAAATTTTAAGCGCCTCCAGTTGATAAATCAATACATACACTGAAAATCCATGACACAAAACTCATCCATAAAACAAGATCACCTTAATCGTCACCAAGATGAACTCAAAGCATCTGTTTCAACCAAGGAACGAATGAATTTCACTACCTCCGACATTTATTCCCATAATCTTAGTCTAACAAAACTATTGGGTGTACTCCAATATCAACATTTACTCGAGAGGACGAACCCAGGATGAGGTGGTTCTACACGAGACCACTTACCACCAAAAGATACATGAAAAGAAGCTCTAATACTGACACAAGGAGGCCCGAACGGACTCCCCACCATAAGGATTAGGCTAACTCTAAATTAATTTCGGTGTAACTCTACGAGACCCATAGTGGGTCTCCCCACCACAAGAACTGATGATATTAAATGAACTTAATAACTTTACACACGAACCAAAAACCCCCACCATGAGGGGGGAAGATGGGGAGGGCCCGACTGATAGAGCATCAAAACTATTGTCGTCTCCCCATCAACTGAGCCGTACCCTCGGAAACACACATACCATGACACACTAAGGATGAAGATTAACCCAAGGCCCTTCTCCACCACTGGGGTTCTTTTGACTACGTTATAGCTTCACTCCAAGGCCTATGGCTGGAGCACCGATGATTGAAGCATCCCCTGCCTCGCAGTTAGGCTTCAGAAATTCCTGAACATAACAAACGAATCAGAATTTTACCAAGAACACTTCCTTTCAAAACAAAGGTTTCAAAGAGGTTCAACCAAAACCATTCTTACCACTAAAAGAAAAGAAACACCACAAAACGCCAGAAGATACAACCACTAAATCCATGGTACACTACAAAGAGAAAACCTCAAACTATTCCCCAAACATTTCCCTACTCTTGCTGAAGGGATAAGGTGAACTTAGACGAGCCACGTCTAGCTTCAGCGCGCTTCTTGGAAACATTGTGGAAGAATCACTGAAAGTGACCCAGACATCCATAGGTGCGTCAGGGTTTTAGAGAATTTGGGAACATCGGCCTCTTGTGCCCCCTCTTACCACACTGGTGATAGATCACGACATTGCGATGTGAAGAAGATGACTGAAGGTCTGAAGGTCTCTTGATTCCTCTCCCAGCACCACTAGAATTAGGTCGCTTCTCATTCTTCTTATCACCATCCTCTGCACTGCTTCCCAAATCTGAAGGATTCGCCACCTCAAGTCCTTCTGTTAACCCAGCTTCAGCCAAAAAGGATTTCCCCACAACATCCGAGAAGGTGGTTAGGTTGAGCTCTTCCACTTTCAATCGTAGCTCAGGTCAGAGTCCAGACTCAAATTGTCGAGCCTTCTTGAGATCTTTTGCAACAAGCCATTGGTCATACAGAACTAGGTCTATGAAACGTCGATAGAATTCCAGGACCGATTCAATGCCCAACTGAAGACAACACAACTCCATCCTCTTCCTCAGCTTCGTCAACTCAGAGAAGTGTTGTTGGATGAATGATGACTTGAAAAACTCCCATTTTAGATCTTCTTGAGGCTTATTCTGAGACACAAACTTCCACTATTTCCAAGTTGGGTCTTCAATCATAAAGGTAGCTAACTTCATCTTTGATGACTCAGGTAGCCCAATGAAACTAAACATCCTCTCAATCTTCTACAACCACTCCTCTACCTCATGAGTCTCTGCTTGTCCATAAAAGAGAGGAGGGTTCAACTTACGGAACTCTAGAACATAGTCTATGGGCTGATGAACTGGAGGGTTTTCTAGGGGCGCACCACCCGAAGCTACACCTTGGGCATCCATCAAACTGTCATGGGGGTGAACACTAAGGAACAAAGGAACAAAGAACATAGTCAAAACATGGTCATTTTCATTTCAATTTTAACTTTTCATAATGATTTTCAGAAAGAAGGAAAACCCAAACGGTTCACTAGAGGGAAACTAGTGATGATGGGTGACTCAGCCGTATGGTTGGCAGCCATACGCCAGTCACACCACAGTCACTGAGAGCATTCTAGGGTAAGGTCTCTGGCTCAACATGGTTTGCCAAACCATGCGAGCTCACAGAGGTCACTTGCCCGACTCTCATTTCATTTCCCAACATAAAACAATTCAAAAGAACCAAAAGACACCAACAACCCGAACATCCCATGGTAACCCGAGGTTCAGAATGAGAAAGGGTTCATGAAGTCCTTCTCATCAATATTCCTTGAGTCCCAAAAATTCTACTCCTTATATGATGACAACCCCAAATAACAATGGGTGCTCTGAAAAACAAGGTCCGCTCAAGAATCGACCTGCTTTGATACTATTTTGTCATGAACAAACCTGGGTCGACCCTGAATCGGTCACCTGAGCCGGTCCGAGGCATGGCCCGAGAGGTATTACCGATCCTCCTAGGCTAGCGACAAGCGCCAGGGCATCAAAGAGAGAAAGAGGGAATGATTTTGACCAAAGAAAATAAATAGAGAAGCAGAAAGAAAATATAACAACACAAAGTAAATAAACAACACGAAAAGAAAGAACGACCAACAACAACAACTAACCTGACCACGACCAAAAAATTCCTCTCGACTTTGAGAGGCGCTCACCAGTCCACAACCAAATCTCACCCACAACGAGAGAGATCAAGTCAACCTAAAACAGAAACTAAAAACCGGAAAACACTATAGGCGTGAGTATTAAAACTCAGTAGGTAGCCCCGACTAATTCTATTCCCAATGCACATACCATTAAATAAAGAATTCATTAATTTCAAGTTTGAACTAAATTGTACAAAATATCAGTTTTTACACACACTTTCATTTCTAAAACAACTATCAGTCCATTTCCCTTTATCATTTAAAAACAAGTTTAGTGTTTGAAAGAAGCATGTGCATTGCATTTTAAACAATTTCTGTGAACAATTAGAAAACCAAAATTTAGTTATTATCCAAAAAGGAAAACTACACGTAACACACAACACACACCAAGAGCAATGGAAAAAGTGGCACACAGGGGCCAACAACCGAACAAGACCTCTCAACCGTCCACCACATACAAATAAACACAAAAAGAAACATGGGTCGAACCTAGGAGATCGTGAACAATCCAGAACATACTATACATCTGACTCATCCTGAAGGCATGCCCTAACTCGATGACATCATAACGCCCATACTAATACCCGGTATAGCCCTGTATGGCCTAACTGAGGGGCCCAATCCCCATAGTAGAAATAACCCAGTATTCCCCTGCTATGGGGCCACTAGCTAGTGCATGGTCTAAACTAGTGCAACAATCGTTCTCAGAATATTCACTCACTATGTCAGGTTCCCATGTCAACACATATAATAAAAGAGGGGTGCGTCCACAATGTAAATCAAGAAGTCACAAATAACTAACATCACATATAGCTCACGCAATCAACACACACCAAATATAACCCCCGAGTGGGTTTTCCAAAATAATATATTTTATTAAAGTGACAAACGGGCCTTCACCAATTCTAAAGAAAAACTTCATTTCTCGAGAAAACCCAAAACACTTGTTCAGAAGAAATCATTTATCTTTAAAACTAAAAGTACGTTTGCAATTCCATGAATTATGTTTAAAGTCCAAATGAGCATTCTTTCAAAACTGGGTGTCCGCCCGTCAAGAAAATGTTCGAAGTGTTCGGTATAAAATAAACGGCTATTTTCACACTAAATAATCATTTAAAATTTTATTATCTAATATTATTTATCATTAATTAAAATTAATGAAACATCAATCAATTAATAAATTCTAAATTTAATGGTGAGTGCAATGGAGGACCTACCTCGGCTCGCTGTCCAAACACAAAGGCGCAACATGCCTTGCGTAGGTGTACAAGCAGGCACAAGCTGATGACAGCAATATCGCGGGGTTACCTTCCAAACACACTGCAACAAATGCAAAATAACTAAAATCACACAAATACGGACTTAAAACAATCCAAAAGAGAAGAAAACGTGAAATAACCACCACAACACATTTTCAAAACACAACTCGTACAAGGCTCATCTACCATAAAACTTGTCAAATCAATTAAACGGGTGAAACAATTTATCCAAACAAAGTAAAACCAATGATTTCCACATGATATAATTAATTTAATAACAAAAACACATGAAAAACAAATTAAGAGGTGTGAACATCAATTGATCAAAGTAAACTTAATTTTAAGAGGCATGAGCAATGAGATCCAACCGCACGAACAATGAAACTTTCAGATTTCCAGTGCGAAACTTCAAACACACAACGTTCACACCCCAAGGATGTCAAGATCAACCCTAAAAAATATTATTAAAATGCAACTTAGGATTTACCCCTAAACATTGAAACCATATCAACAGAATAACATAAAAAGGGGAGGGAGATAAAATAAATACCGAAAGGGGGATTTGCCGCCAAAAGAGAGGCCGACAGGGGGAGAGGGCCATTGGCAGGGTGAGGCCGGCCGTAGGGCAGGTCATAGGAAGCTGTTCCAAAGTTGGTCGCTAGTGGGAAGAGTGGCGTGGCCTAGCAGGGGGGTTCACCAGACTTGGGGGTGCATCCGAAAGGTGGTACGGCGGTCGGATGGTGTGCAGACAGCGGGTGGGCGGCGGCTGAAGGGTGTGGAGCAGCCTGAAGGTGTAGGGTGGTTGGTGCGCAGCTGGTTGGAGGGTGTGCGCCGAAGCAATGGGATGTCCAGTAGGGTTGCCGAGACAAGGAGGGGAGATAACAACAAACCGGGTAGGGGGGAAGGAAAACCAGATAGTGGGGGTTTGAGTAGGAGGATCCAGAGAAGGGGGGAAAAGATCGATGGTTGGGCATGCGGTGTGGGGAAGCTACCCGGAGGTCGGTAGTGGCCTGGATGGGCGCGGCTGGTCAGACGAGGGGAGTGCGCTGGGAGAACAGCACGTCGGAGAAGGGTAGGTGCAAGAGTGGTCTGATCGAAGGGCGGTGGGGGGGGGGGGGGTTGCACGCAGCAAAGGGGGGAGATCTCTGTGGGTTTGTTCAAAGGAAATGGAGTAGTCGGACATGAATTCTGGGTAGTGCACAGAGAACAGGGGCATCAGGGGGTTGCAGGTCGGCCGAACAAGATGAGTGCTGGTGAGAGGACTGTCTGGTCGAGTAGTCAGTGCAGCGTAGGGAAATGGGCGCGGATGGTGGACAGGGAGGCGTGCAGCTGGCCTACTCGAAGGGAAAGGGAGGCTGACGGGAGGAGGACAATGGAGGGGACAAAGGATTGTGGGCTAGTGCGGTGTTACGACTGATGTAGGGAAGCCTGAGGTGCAACGCTGTAGGAGGAGTGGCTGGACGGGAGGCTGAGTCGGCCAAGCATGATGTTGCTTCAGCTGGTGTGGGGGAAACCAAACCATGGGATCTTGGTAGGAGGAGCGGAGGGCTACCACTGCACAGGAGAAGAGTTCAGGGAAGTGAGAGGTCCTGTGGGGTAAAGACACAGGGAGAGGGCAGCGAAGGAGCTGGGGTTGCGGGGCGGTAGTAGGAGGGTCGAGCTTCGGCCACGACGACGGGGAGAGCGGCAAGGAGGGAAGATCGCACGGAATGTTGCCGAGGAAGAAGAGCCGAGGGAGAAGAAGAAAGACAGAGGGGTGGCGGAACAACAAAGAGATGAAGGGAAGGACAAAAAGATCCATAGGATTAGGGTTAGCAGAAAATAAAAAAAATAAAAAAAATCAAAAAAATAAAAAAACCAAAACTAATAATTGAAATAAACATTTATCTATAATAATAACTCATAAAAAAAATAAGAATGACTCTAATAAAATATAATAATGATAAAGAAATTCTTTTAATAATAAAAATTCCTTAATAAAAATAATAATAATTGTGATAATAATAACAATAATAATAAAAAAAAATATTTACCATTTAATATTTAATAATAATTATAAAATTATTACCAATAATAAAAAGATGTTAAACAACACAATAAATCACAAACATCACTCATTTTAAAATTTCCGAAGGCAGGCGGATCATACCAATGTCTAAGCGGCACCGCACAGGGTATCTAAAATGTGCTCTGCCTGGGCACTCAGAAATGTTAACTCAAAACGCACCCTACCTGGGTGCTTAGCGACGTCAGCTGAAAAATGCGCACTTTTTAACATGACTCAAAAAAAATTTCATCCGGGACTCAACCCGAACCCCACCAAAATTTTAAAAATTCAAAGAAAATTATAAAATAAAATAAAAGATGAAGCAGGGTGTGACAATATCTGATATCATAAAAATAAGTATGATTCTGGAATAATTCAATGACATTATTTAAATCATTATACAGGAGGTTCGGACACTTACGAAGCAAATCAGACCTAAGGTAAGAGAAATCTCACAATCTCATTTTTATCTGAGATTGTTTATACTTCAGAGTTTATTGGGGAATATTTATCATCCACATCCATGTTTCCTCAATATGTAATATTATTTCTATCCTCCTATATTCGTTTAATTCAAATTTTACCCTTTTGTGAGTTTTAGTAAAATATATGAAAGGAATATTTTGTCGTTTTTCGTACGAGGTACTTTTTGACTTTTCCGGCCAAAGTACGAGAAGAATGTTTTTATAACTTATACGGCATGAATGGATTTTTAGAACATTATTTCCATGAAGCTTCCTTTACAAGTTTTCAAGTTTATTTTTAATCAACTTCTTTTAGTTCAAAATTATATGACATGTTAAGAAAAGAAAAATGTTTTTGAAGTAGAAAGGATATTTTACTCAAGAACGGAGTTCAAATGTTTTATAAAAATTATTTTACATCTAAGATAATATAGGGTTCTGTTTCTATCCCTATTTTTACATTGATTTGATTATGTTATGATGGAATTATTTTTATGATGTCCTTTTTATCTAATATGGATTATGTTATGATGGCATGATGTTTTAAGATTCCCATTTTTATTACATGGGTTATTATATGATGTATGGTTTATGATTTTGTGGAACACATAAGAATGGTATCATTATGAGATGGGTGGGACCTATATCTACCTCCAATGCATTGGGTAAAGATTTATATCTCATGAGATAGACATGGCTGCAATGGTAGGTTAAACCGGTTCAGTGAAACAGGACTGAAACGAGGAGTGAACTCAGTTCAGAAATGGGCTTTGTCCGCTAAGATAGTCTTGGAAATGAGTCTTGACTAATAATAAATGATTTTCTATGATTATGTGTGTATGCCACAAAGCTTCATGTTTTAAGTTATGATTATTGGGATTACATTTCACTTCTATGATTTATCCCATGTTATGATCTCTTTTGTAGGATAAGATTTTCAAAATGTTATGTTCTTATGAATATGATATGTTTTATATTTCTTTTGTTTACCCTTACTGATCATTTGATCTCACCCTTTTGTATGTTTTATTTTCCCCAGGTCAAGAAGAAGGATATTAAGTAGGATATGCCAAAAAGGAACTCTAGATATGATGAATTAAATGGGAGACAACGTAGATGATTTATGAACCAGTTTTTTATGTTTCCCAGTTTTTAAAGACACTATACCTTATACGGTCCTTTCATGGTTTTGTTATATGTTGTAATAAGTATGATTTAAATTTTGAAGCAATAACAATGTATGTAAAGTATGGGTCATTATTTTGAACCCCATGCTGACAATATGTTATGAATTTATTTCTAGTGTAGTTTTTGAATTTATAGATTTAAAATCTGATCAATGTCCATGTATAATGATAAAATTTTGGCATTTTTTCTAAGGTAAAGTTGTTTCTTGGGAATAGTGAGCTTTGTTAAGAACCTAGAATTACCTCTGTAACAACCCAAAGATTTCAATGTAAATTTAATTATTATAATTATGTCATATAATCAGATAAAATTACCACATAATGAATTAATAAGTTCTATGTGACCTTTAAACATAATTTTTTCACTTCTATGTTTTGAATTTTGAAAATATAACATACACGATTGCGATCAGTATGTTTTTTAAAGTCCGATAAGAAAAACATAATTTTTGATGAATAGTAACCTACCCTTATGGATAGAAACATACCCTTATGAATAGTGATATACCGTAATGAATAGTAACCTTACCTATGATATTATATAAATAATATTCAAGTAAAAGTATGATATACCTATATCTTGGAATAAGAAAATAAGTGTTTTAAAATTGTTGTTTTTTCGAGTAAATGAAATATTTAAATAATCATATTTAGAAAATTATTTTTGAAAAATGGATTTCATTTTTTGATTCTACATGTTGAAAAATGGTTAGGGTGAATTTTTTAGTATTTTTCTAAAATACTATAATTTTTTAGGAATAGTAAAATCTGATAATTCACAATAAATGCTGAAACCTGAATTTCTGCATCATGCTTGAGTCATAGATGATGTAAATGACCATTGTTTCTAACTCACATGAATTTATTACTATTATAGGTCAAGGAATATTCACGATTTCTTGTCTTATGAAAAAAATAATAAACTACTTATTATAATATTATGAAAACCCCCTCCCTTCCACTATACCCCCCTCACTCCCTCTTCTCTTCATTCCTCTCCGGCCTTGTGCCTTGATAATATTCTACCCAAATCTCTACCCAAGCTTCTACATCACGTCCAAAGGCCCCTATCATCTTCAAAATACCAAAACCTCTTCCATTAATATGTTATCAAAGGTGGTAGACTCAAGAGGTAAATTCCTCTTACCAATTCTTTCATTTCTTTTAAGTTCTTTTATTTTCTTGTTTCTTTCCTCACCTCAATTCAACCAAATGGTATGATAACTACAGTAAAATATATTTACTATAATTCTTTTGTGCTAATGGTACAATTCATTATCTTCTCTCCTTTTCCCATATTTTATTTGAAAGAAATGAAAACACCGTTTGAGATGTGTTAATTTAGCACAATCAAGGATGGCATGTTATCAATTTCCATTATTTGTTTTCAATTATAGTCATGAAACCATTTTAATGGTTGAATCAGCCCGTAATATATGTTTTATTATTAATATTTGGTTCTTTGATCCTTTTTTATAGTTGGATTTGGTTTATAAATCAAAACATGTTTTTATGGCCAAAAACGGCCAATTAACCAATAAGGATGTCACTAAAGTTATATATAATGATTAAACTTCAATAAAAGTAACCAAATTATGTTTTCAACTATGTAAAATTATGGATATTCAATAATAAAATATAAATTCAATTCTGGATTACCACCTTCATCATACATGTTTATCCGAACATGAACCAATCATTAAAAGCAAGCAAGCAAACAAACCCAAACAATGAAATTGAACCTTATAACCAATCAAAAAGGTCTTCAATGAACTTAAAAATGTTATAATAAATAAATTAAATATATAATAGGTTCTTTAATTATTAATTAATAAACCAAATTTTTTTATTAATGTCATTAATAACAAGTGGAGAACACTATCAGACTTAAGGTAAGGGATCTTCCCCATTTCACTTTTATCAAGATTGTTCTCTATGGTGTGACTTTTTATGTGTGATCCCTAATGATGGGGTATTATTTAAAACCTCTCCCATACTTACCTCATGATTTATAAGTGATGATAAAACCATTTATATCTCATGAAATATCTCTTAAGTACACCAGATACCATGATGATAATCCGTAAGTAATTTTACCCGAACTGCCTTTACTCCTTTAGGTTGCTCTATCTTTCTTTTTTCCCAAATAAAGTTGTCTTTTATTTTTATGTAAAAATTATAAATACTATTTATATGATCCAAACTTATGTTATAATATCCATCCCTCATTATCTTTTGAGGATATACATGTTTTTAAGTGATTCCCTCCTCGATTCTTCTTAATAAGAAAACTCATTTTAAGGGAACTTCCCAAAATTTTACACAATTTCAAGTGAACTATATCCTCTATTTTAAGACACCATTGTCGTTATAAAATCAGTATTTTTATTATTAAAACCTTCTTGGTTTTCTTCTGGTTTTATATTAAATATTTTTTCCTTTTCTATTTTAAAATCTCTTTAGTGTTTTCCTAAAAACCGCACTAAAATGTTTTAATGCTAAGAATTTCCTAAATACTCTTCTTACATGTTTTCACTTATATTTTAAATCAATTACCATTTTTTATTCCTATTTTAACTTACTAATATCCATGAATATTTTAATTTATTTCTCTCATGGACACTTTTATGATACACACATTCATTATTCTTTATTCCATGAATGTGATACCCATTTCTCTCCACGGGTTCCCTTATGTTTATGTATGATTAATTATGTATGATTATTTATGCAGAAAGCATATTCATGAACATTTTAAGATGGGTTCACCCAGATAAATCTCCCATGCATTGGGTAAAGGAAAGTCTCATGAGATGTTATGTGCGCCTGTCTTGGCGGTTTGCCATGGCTTGTGCTACTATGGGAAATGATCTCGGCGGTTAGCCTTGAATCATACTATAGTCATGATTTAAGTTGATGAAAAAATTTATATGATCACATGTTTATATGAATCCTTGTTTATATGTTATTATTAATTTTTCCACATGCCTTTTAATTTCATTAATTTATATTTTATAACCCATGTGCTAAGGAATTATTCTTATTCTTATTCCCTTACTAGAATTTTAGATCATCCCTTTTTTTATGTTATCCAAAGGTTATCCTGTAAATATGTATGAGAAAAATAAGAGTTAGGGTCTCTTAATGAATACTAAATAAATAAATGTTATATTTAGTTCCATGTTTTCAGTTTTATGTACCTAGTCTTCCAAGACACTAGACTTCACGATCTTTGGCTTGTACTATGATGTATAATTATGCTTAAAATAAAGCAATGTTATATGTAAAAGGCTAGGGTATCTATAACATGACACCCACTTTTCAATTTACCCTTTCTTATTAATTTTTTTTTCACATAGTCTAGCACCTTCATCTTCTTTTTTGGCTATTGAATGCACCAGGTCCCTCTGACTCGTTCGAGGATCCATGAAACTCAAGAATTTTTTTCTTTAGATCCTGAGATAGATAGATACCTATCTAGAAAAATACTATCTATTATGGATGATAAAAATAGTCTTTCACCTCATAAACCTCAAAATATTAAGTATGCACCACCTGAACATCAAGGAGAGTAAACAACATTATAGGAAAACATCATATTGAGCAATGGATTACCATCCATTAGTGGTGTTGTGCCCAACATCAATCATCCTCCTATTCAATAAGATAATTTGTAAATTAATCATATACTCATACTCAGGATACAAAACTCGGAAAAATTTAGTGGAATTCAGAAAGAATTTCTACATGATAATATTTCAAGTTTTCTAGATGTTTGAGACACCTTTCAAAGTTAAGGTGTAACATCTTATGCAATCAAAATTAGAGTTTTCCCTTTTTCATTGCATAAAAAATACAAATATTGGCTCAAAATATATACTCCCAAGTCCATTATGACTTGGAAAAATTTAGCCAAAATTTTTTCATACAAATATTTCCCACCAATATGAACATGGATGCACTAAAACTAGATCCAAAAATTCACCCAGGTGGATAGAGAATCAACTTGGGAAGCTAGCGATCACTTCATAGTGATGAATAAAAAGTTCCCACATCATGGACTTGATGTGTGGAAAAAAATTAAAATATTTTACCGAGTAAAATAACCAGACACATGTACAATATTGGATGTGTCCATTGATGGAGGAAACATCCTAAAAAAACCAATGTTTGAAGAGTACCTTTAGATAAAATATCCCATGATGCCAGTGTGCGGTGGAGTGATCGAGGAGTGCCTCGATGAATATTGACCAGGTTGAAGAGGATGCCCACACAATAGTGTGTGTTGAATCCCTCACAAATAATATAGAATATTTTCATCTAACTTCTCCACTCCTTCCACCTCCAACCCCTATTATGGTAATTCAAGCTTATAAAATGTGTAGAGGCCCACACCCATATGAAGACTGAAGTGTAGGAATAAAAGAACCCCAAAACAAGGATTATAATTTTATTAATTAAAATAAAAAAACCAATAATTTCAACAACCACTGAAAACATAGTAGAATTATTATCATAAAATATTGGTTTAATAGCCACAAAAAACCAACCATGGTTACTACCAATAGTAGAGTTGTAAATGACCACCTTCAAATCAGGGACCACTTGAGTAACTAACTCAGAATCCAACTCCTTAAACCCAATAAAAATTTCTTCAACAACCTTTTCCCCCATTGATTCCATTAATTTGATCCCCTAAAATAGTTTTACCAAGTTGAACCAAGGAATATAAAATGATCCTCACCTCAAAAATAAAGTGTTGAGAACCTACTCATTGTATTTTCTTCTTCTAAAAAGTGGATAAGAGAATAACTACTCAATAAACTGAGATGTGGAATCAAAGGGCTGCCCTCCAAAATCTTGATCACCATGTTGGAAAAATATCCAAGACTCTATCAGGATTATTACAGGGTACATTACAAATTAATACCGAGACACATTTGAGAGAGGAGGGTAAGGATGTGGTCCTTCGGAGCAAAAAATGATTAATTTTTTATACATTCATAGGCGAGGAAAAGAATATAGAGAAACTTGAAATATGTGCAACAATAATCAGAAAAGATAGAGATTATAGAAAAAAAACTAGTAAATAATAAAATATGGAATCAGAACCAACTGAAGAAGCTCCTATATAAGAGAATTCGGAAAAAGAATATTTTTATGTGGAACAAACACTATAAAAACTCCTTCTTCCATTTCTAGAGAGGATAAGATAAGGAAAGATAGAGGGGAAATAGAATTTTTTTTAGAGATGTTTAAGAAGTTACATATCAATATCCCATTTACAGAGGCCATATATCATATTCCTACTTATATAAAATTCTTGAATGAGTTTCTATTCTAGAAAAGATAAATGGAAGACCAAATATCTTTCTCCTTGAATGAATAATGTTCTTCAATCATTTAGCGAAATCCCCCACGAAATATGTGAGACCCTAGAAGATTCTTGATTTTTTTCACTATCATAACGTGTGAATTTAGAAAATACTTATGCAACCTCGGTTAATGTATTAATCTCATTCCTATGAGTGTATTCCAAAGGTTAGGGCTTAATGATTTGAAACCAATAAGAGTTTTACTTCAAATATTTGACCGATCAGTCAAGTACACTCAATGAATTATTGATGAAATTTTATTTAAGGTTAATAAATCCATTTTTCATGATGATTTACTTATTTTGAACTTGGAGGAAGAAGGCAATGTCCCCATAATTATAGGGAGACCATTTCTTACAACTTTAAATATGTTGATTGATGTGAATCAAGGAAGGATTATTTTCCGAGTAGGAGATGAACAAGTAATGTTTGATTTAGTGAAAGATTCCATATAAGGTGGAAATTTATTTGATTATAAAGCCATATTTATTATTGATGAGAAATATGACTTCATAACCATTGAGGATAATAAAGATAACTTTTCTCATAATGAAAATGAGTTCAATGATTACAAGGGCATGAATTATAGTGATCCTTTGAAGAGGGATACCATTCCACCATTAATGACCTTGGTCATTAAGCCATTGAATTTAGAATTAAATCCTATAACAAACACATTAATGTACTTGGTCTTAGAAACTGTATCCACACTTCTAGTTATCATCAGTTCAGAGGTGAATCATGTAAAATGAGAGAAACTAATTAAAGACTTAAAAAGGAATAAAAAATTAATTTATTAGGGTGTAGATGATGTCAAGGTGATAAATCCCATGATTTTCACCAATATAATTTAGTTAAATGAAGGTGATAAACTAAGATTCCAACCCCAAGGTAACTTACTCCACCGATGAAAGAAGTAGTAAAGAGGGAAGTACTGAAGCTCCTCGATGCAAAAATAATATCTTATATATCTAATAGTGACTATGTGAGTCCACTACATGTTTTATCAAATAAAGGCATATTGAATATTAATAAAAACAATGAATATGATTTAATCTCAACTCAAATAATTACTGGATGATGAGTATGTGTTAACTACATAAATATCAATACATTGACTTAAAAAGACCATTTTCCAATCCCATTAATGGATCAAATGTAAGAGAGAATATTTGGGAATTAATTCTATTGTTTTCTTGATGGATATTCTATATATAATAAAATTTTAATCAATATAGTTTATTTTTAAAAAATCACATTCACATGTCCTTTTGGAACATTCTCTTATTGAAGGTGATCATTCGGAATGTGAAACACATCAAAAACATTTCAACTATGCATGAATTGTTTTCCATTATATGGAAGAGGAATTTATATAGATTTTTACAAATGATTTATTTATATATGGATGATCTTTCAAAGCATTAAAAATTAATATGAAGTTAGTTTTATTATGCTGAAAAGAAAATTTACTAGTGATAAAATGAAAAATATGTAATTTTATGATCCATGGAGGCATAGTCCTTGAATATGAAATATCAAATCAAGGCATGGAAGTGAATATAAAAAAATAAAAGTGATTAAATATTTACCTGAAGCCATGAAAGTGAAAGGTATACGGAGTTTTCTAGGCCACAGGAGATTTTATATTTCTTCATCCAAGATTTTTCATGAATAAACAACCCACTGACAAAATGATTTTCTAATTACAATCCCTTAAATTTCACTAAAGTGTGTTGGCATGCATTAAAACTATAAAAAATATCATGGTGGACACTCCTATCATAGTATCACCCTAATGGGATAAGGAATTAGAATTTAAGTGCAATACTAATGATTTCACTAGGAGATTTTTTTAGGATAGTCTATTCTAAACATCTTATACCACATATATTATACCATCCATACCCTAAATTAATTTCATTTCAATTAAATGACTATTGAGAAGGAGTTATTAGTAGTGGTCTTTGTATTTGGAAATTTTTTATTATAACTCATTCTTTCCAAAGTGGTGGTGTATATATTTGACGAAACACTAAAATATCTATTGAGAAAAAAGGGATTCTAAACCATGTCCAATACGATGTATCATGTTTCCGTAATAATTTTACATAGTTATCAAAGAAACAAAAGGTATTGAAATGTTATTTCTAAATAGTTATTTTGACTTCCACTATTGAGTACTAAGGATGATGAAAATTTTAGTATGGAGGATGATTTTCCTGATGAGACATTTTCAATATAAATATGCAAACACAAACATGGTTTTATCATATTTAAAACTACCTTGAAATGGGATCTCTTTACCCAACCTTCTTCTATCAATAGATGAATAAGTTTTTGGTCAATGATTCATGCTATTACTAGGATGATTAACTATTATTTAATCATTGTGCTGATGGATTTATGTGATATTACATCCTAGAGGATGAAATATAAAGCATGATCAAAATGTTTCACCCATCACTAACTGGAGGACATCATGGGCCTAAACACACCATAGATAAGATCCTATAAAGAAAACTATTTAGGCCCACACTCCATAATTATGGGAGGAACTTTGTACAAACTTTTGATCAATTCCAGTGGATGGTCACCATTGGAATATGAAATGAAATTTCCCAAAACCCTATCCTTGAAGTTATAATATTTTATGTATGGGGAATTGATTTCATGTTCACATTACTTAATTATTATTGTAAGTATTACATACTGGTCAACATAGACTATGTTTCATAGTGGGTAGAAGATGAAGTCACCACCCCTGACACCGGAAAGGAGGTTATAAATTTTGAAGGAATTTTTTTATCCATATTTGGATTTCCCATATTGGTCATTAGTGATTGGGTAATTCAATTTGGAAATATTTTTTTAAATACCTACTTGAAAAATATTGAATTAATTATAATTCTGGAACACCCTAACACCCACAGAATAGTGGTAAAGTATAATTTTACAATTGGGAGATCAAAAAAATTCGAAAAAATATGGTGAGTACAAGTAGGAAATATCAGAGCCTTAAATTGGATGTTTCACTTTGGTCATATCGTATAACATATAAAACATCCATTGACACTACTATATTTTGTCTTGTTTATGAGAACCGTTGTCACATTCTAGTAGAATTAGAGTAACTCTCTTATTGGTAAATTAAAAAACTAAACTTGAATGCTAAAAAATATAGAAAATATTGAATGAAAAAAAATAATGATTTGAAAGATATTATAGGGGAAACATAGAAAAATTACTGAATTTATAAAGAAAAAATAAAGAAACTTTATGAAGAATGAATTTCATGATGGGTCTTAAAACTAGGGACAAGGTTCCAATATTTAATTCATGTATGAATCAATTATATAGGAAATTGAAATCCAAATGGTCGGGTCCTTTTAAATTCATTAAGTATTCCTCTAAGGGATGATTGAAATACAAAGAGGAAGAGGACCACCCTTTAAGGTCAATGGTAAAAGATTAAAAATTTATTAAGAACAATTTCAAGAGAGGTGTGTCAATTCTTTAAAATTCAATTGACTCAAAGCCTCTGTATAGATCACGATGTTGAATGAAATACAAACTAAGAGGTAACACTTGATAGGTTCCGTAGGTTATAGTATGTTTTTTGAAGTTTAGGAAGGCTCTAAAACTCTAGTAGCTGGTCATAGGATATTGGAAAAAATTTGTGCAAATATGATAATTCACATCATTTAAAATATACAAGATGTGAATCTTTTAGGGCTAAGAAAATTCAATTTCCATATTTTACAAATCATGAATGAGATACATGACATGAAAATCATGGAATGTATTTAAAATCCCCGAATATAGGGATCATGGGCTTCCCCTCCCTTATTCACTCCCCTTAACCTTCATCTCCCCCTATTCTACATGAGCACCCATGACTTCACCTATCCTCTCAGTCACCATTCTCTGCCAATCAGACCTATAACACCCATTCACCTACCTTGCTTGATCATTCATAATATCTATAATGTCATGAACTAAAACTTTCAATGCCTCATTATATAAGAATATATCCCATTAATCCAGTCTTTCTCCACCCTAGAATTTAGTACATGCTCTTCCATCTCCACCTAAATATCCTTTCCTATCATCATCTGCATCAGGTTCTTCCACTCCCAAAACCTCCATCAATTCCCACTCTTCTTTTAGATAGTCCTAAGGTGCTTCCTAGAACCTGTACTTACACCCCTTTCTATAAAATTAACCAATTGAGCATCAGGTTAACTTAGCCCATATTTAGGCCAAGCCCATTAGGACCAAAACTTACCTCAAACAAGCCATGATTGAGAATATCCTCATACACGAGGATGTCTTGGAGCTCATTAGATAGATACACCAGTATAGAATTATTAAGGTATGTGAGGAGACATACTAGGATTTATTCTGGGAGTTTCTGAAAAAGTTGTATCTTGATGTTGTACACATCACCTTTCATCTCGATGCCTATAATTAGGATCTTACATTGGGAGAGTTTGGTGTTGGGATAAGTATTTATACCACTGATTTCATTGATTCTCCTATATATGATTCCTTGGGGAGTGATTTGAACAAGGTAGATTCTTCACAGATCTATTATTTGATATTTGGTAACCCCTATAGCTTTCATGACCCGGATACGGTGAATAGAACTCATCTATGGGATGTTGCTTTACAGATAGTGCATCAGGCTCCCACCCATGCTTGACTGGATAGAAGAGATGCTCACATGAGTGTCATTATGATCATTGTGATCATTTTAGTCTCTTTCATGGGTGGAACCACCATCAACATGGTTTGGTATTTCTCACTCCACTATGAGGCCTAGGCATGGAGAGCTCATGGTACTTTGATGGGGGAAGTTTTATCCCACATCTTGCATGCCGTCTGGGAATTTTTGACACCGCTCTTACCATTTATTCTCTTAGGAATATGAAGTCTATTGATATCTTATTTATCGAGAAGATGAGGATTATACATAATATATGGGCAATAAACTTAGGCCTCATGAGTATGTTATAGCAACTTAGGAGGAGCTAGCTGCTCATGCTCATGATCCTGCTCCACCTACTCCAGCTACCCCTACTACTACTAATGCACCATCCCATACATATACTACTATTTACACCATTGAACCACCCCATTCCCATTCATAATCTACCAAAAAATTGTCCTCATTCTCTTAGGATATTCTTTAGTGTATTTTATAGAAACAGATATGGATTTCCCTTCATTTTAACACCCCTTAGATCCATCCCAGTTTACCACTACTACACCACCACCATCGACTACATCTACCCACCCACCACCTTCTTCTATGGAACTATCTTCAACCTCTACTAACAACTCATCTTACAAGAATATTGACCTCCCTCTAGATATTATAGAACCTACTCCCTAATAAAAGTTTTTGATGGAGCAGGCCCAAAGGGGAAAGGGCCTTGCATTACCTTCTTCATCATAGGTGACTTTCATAGATCCAATTTCCAAAAATTATTCCCCAGTATGGATCAGCACCTCCCATCCACCTAATGTTTTTCAAGCTATATTTCAGTATCTTAACAACTTCTATAGAGTTTTATACACTTGACTCTACCTCAACAGCTTCCATAGATATGGTGGAGTAGATTTAGAGACCCACTATTTGGGTGGGGATATTTGATGCTAATAGTGGTGAGTATAACCACACTGATTTGTAGTTTCCATGTATAACCTTCCCCCAATATACTCTATTTTGGGTTTATTTGTGTACCCTATATATTCCATATTTCTAGTTGTATCATCTGTTTTATCTAATGGAAGAGATATTATTTTTGACTACATTGCATGATTATATTCTCATTCTTACTTGTGAATTTATTTATCCATGTATCATTATACTACATTTTCCATGGTTATAAATGAGCCTGTTAGACTACCAAATGGCCTCTATTATGAGATATTTTCTTGATTGGATAACCTATAGGGATACCTATAAGAGCTCAATCTCCGTACTATATAAGAACCCCCTCCACAGCCTGCATGGAAGATCTAGCTACCACATGAGATCTTCTATCAACCCATTATTAAGGTGGTAAACCCCACCATGTTCTCCATGAGATTTAGAATATCGCTACTAGTTCCTGAAATCAGTATATAACATTTGACCTGATAGACCGCTATGATTTATCATTGTCTATTTATCTGGTTGACGATGTCCTGTTAGAACTTTATGGGACTCAACCCATATTTTTTATGAGTTTTTGATGAGTTTATTAGTATTTTATTTCTTATTTTTTAATTTTTTTTTCATAGTTTGTTATATAATTAATTATATCATGATCCCATAATTTATCTAAGAATATTTTTGCTACTATTTACCGTGTGCACTTTCCCATTTTTTCTACCTCTACATTGCCTATCTCCTATGTACTGATGGTTTATTTTGTGTAGGTATTTGGATTCTAATTTTTTTTGAAGGTTCCAGGTTTCACATCACCATCAATAATTTCCCCCATGTAATGAACTTAGTTAAAGGGGGCTCTTGATTCACAACTTTAAATTAATAATTTTTATCACCAATCTATCTATGCTATTATTATTTTCTCTCCCACATAACTTTTGAAAATAATGCAGACATTGTTTCATTTTTAGTATGGGGGGACATTATTGAGATATATTGGGTTTAAAACTATATTATTTCTTTTTTCAATTATTATTGGTTATATTTTTCATTGAAACCATGATTTAACATGAAATATCATTACAACCATGAAAAAAACGTTTAGTTGGAAAATGTCAAAATATATTTTTATTCATTATTTTAATTTTAGAATGATTTTTGAGTTGAGTAATTATATTTAATTATAATTTACATAAATTAATTTTAATTTACTTATTAATTGTTATTATTCCTTGAGTTATTTACCTGTTTTTTGTATTATCATTCAAGAGATGATTCTGGACCCACTTTTGCATATTATTTTTCTATGAATATTTCTTGATAGATACTTAGGGCATGTAAACCTATAAAAATCCGCATTAGAATATTATCAAATATATGAATTAATAAATAAACTTTTAAAATTATTTAGATAGTATTTTCTATTCCATTTATCCCAAAACCCTCCTGTACATTTAACCTTATTAGGCCCATAGAATCCATGAATGACCTTATTCAGATTGAGCAATGTTATAAGCCCATTTTATCTCATACTTACCTACTTATTATATAATTTCATGATTTTCAATTGAATAAGTTTTGGTAATATAGTAATTTTTAATGGCTTATAGATGATTACTCTTGAGGAGATGTATAATGACTTTTCACATGATCTACAGGAAGTGGTCCATGGTTCTTCTGATATACCATTCATGATTATACTATTAAAAGAATAAAATAATAATACGGGTTGTGTATTAGGAGGGTAAAAATCACCAATAATAGACCAAAGATTCTTATGATGGATCATATGTGGTTAGGTTATGGATGTGATATCTTTTTTAGACATGAATTTCAAAAAACAAAGATAAAAATAAGAGGCAATATACATTAATTTCATTTTTATGAAACATCCATAGACCTACCATAATGTTTTGGGAGTTTTGAGATGTTTATTTCTATAGGAGGTTCTTAATTTCATTATTTCTGATGATCACGTGTTATAATTGAGATTTTACCCTCTTTTGGATCCTTATTTTTATCATCCACCCACCTACCCACAACCATAGAGTTGTTTGAACCTTATTGTAGAAGACTTTAAGATTAATTTTGTGTTTCTATTTATAGAGTAGAGATGTTAGAACCAATGTAAGTATATGGTTAGGAATATACACCCAAGGTGTGAGCATAACTCCAGTTTTGTTTTACCATGGGTGATAAGAGAAAATTCCTGGTGAGTTAAATTAAAATATGAGTATGACTACTAAGGAATATTTAATAAATTGTAATTAAAGAATTAAAAGGTTTGAATAAAGAACTTTAAACATGAGTAATGACTAATTTTCTCTATAGAAGTAATTCTAGTGGACTATATTTTCTTACTAACACTTATTTTTATTTACTTGATTGCAATACACATTTCCTGTTTAAAATTTGTTTCATCTGGATTTCTTATTGAGATGATTATTTATTTAAGACAATATATTGATCATGTTTGGTAGAATTTGATAATATGGATTCATATATATATATATATATGTATATTGGATACATTTATTTAACATATATTCATTATTTATTAGATAATTCATTGGGATTTTCAGGTTTTTACAAGAAATTTGTAATCAATTTTCAAAAGTGGATCTGTTGTAATTTCACCAATTTTAGAAATTACACATCATGAAACTTGTTCAATAAATTAATTCAGTGAAAAAAATACACCTACATACTGAAGGTCAACCCATGAAACCAGTAAAAGCTGTGAATCCTTTAGGATAAATAAATGCATGATGTGAATTCATTACCCAATGTGAAAGCTTCGAATTTTAAACCCATAAAAAATTCAAGCTGTGAAATCTGTGAGATAAAATATTTACATATATTTTTGGGGATATAAGTACATGATGTGAATTTACTTTACACATCATGATTTTTTTAGGAATAATTCATTTAAAGAAATCACTTTATGTAAAACCTTTACACATCGGGAGATGATCGAGATTATATATATTCCAACATCTATGTTGAATGAGAGATAACCACACTACTCATTTCTTTTATTCTTTATTCATCACACCTTTCTATAAATACTTTCCCCAATTATCCTTTCTTTTTTGATTGAAATTATCCTTCTACACATAGTTTTAAATACGTTTGGATTGATCATTCTTGTTCCAACTACTTTTTAATTCCAATTATTATTTCAACCTCAAAAGTTGCATACCCTTTCTTGTTCCTTCATTCAATTTCACGTGTTTATTGATTTAAAATTTATTTAATATAAATTGTTTGATTAATATTTAAAGCATATTTCTGATTTCTCTTTCATCTAATACCTTCATTATCATGCACATATAATCCTCTAGGGTTATATTTCGATAGTTGGGTTGGTTACACTTAATGAATACTTAAATTGATACTTGGGTAACACTTTAGATAATAATTAGGTTAAGAATTATTATTAATCACATTATTTTGCACAAACCGGATCCAGGTAATTGAAATCGAAGGATCCTGGCCTAATTGGAGTTGAGCAGGTTGGGACCAATAGCATGTAAAGATTTCTACCTTTGAAGAAAAGCCTTATGAACCTGGGTTATTGACTACCTCTAGACCAAAGAGTAGTTTCATGATTAGGTAGATCCCATTGGTTTAAAAAAACCAATTTTTGACCTCCACACTACATCATAGACTACGACACGGGACTTTCAAAATATATATTTAGGAATACCTTTTTCCTAATAATTAAAATTAACCTTGATCACTACCTTTCCCTTGATGTAAAACTAAAGTATGTCAGTCTTACAAAACAAAACCTACAAGAGTCACACAAGGAATTTATCTTTCAGGTTATAATAGTTAGGTTACAATTTTATCCATCTTGTACATATGGTTTTAACCTTATGTTTCCACTCCAATACACCATTGTATCTCGTGTATTTTGGGACTTTATGAATTTCTAATCTGATTAATGCTCGTGTGGAATTAATGAATCTTCACTGTATGGTCACTTTTCAATGGAAAAAATTGTTTTATCACTTATTCACTCTTTTATTTATATATATATTATTATCCAATATAGATTTATATTTTATTATTTGATGGATTATTTCTATGAGAACATGTGGTTCAACCCTTCTCTCAAATGGAAGTTGAATGAATCTATCAAAGGGGGAGAATAAACAAAGAGGTAGAAAATGGGTTTCTTAAATTTATAATAGTTAGTTGATGATGATAAATACCTCCCATACACTCATATTTTCAATAAGGGGGATAATAATTTTCTACCTTTTACATTTATTATCAATTTTGGAGAGAATAATTACATTGAACTTTTGACTGATTTATGGTATTTGGAATTAAAAAAAAATCTAAAAGGGAGATTGAATTGATTTAATTGTTGAAGTTGTATTTATTCAAAATATTATTATTAATGTAATTATTAAAAGGTTAAGTTATTGGGAGATATAATAAGTATCCACCCAACATGGAACCATGGACAAGAACACATATATCAATGGTTAAAGTGGTTTAAATGTTTCCCCCTTGAATAGTTGGTTAGATATATTCATGTGGAAGCCCTAACATCACATGAATAGTGAGATAACTTTCATTAAAAATAAATTAAATTAAGGATATATAACTATCTACAATAGTTACAACTATTTTAAAGATGATTTGGCTATTAAACTATTTTGGTCTGTTTTGTAAAAATGTATTTAAAATGTTTAAAATAGATTCAGAGTAGTGGATAAGCTATCCTAGCTATTTAATAATATATCCAATATTATTAAAAATATTGGATGATTAAATTAGTAATAAAATACAATTTGATGAAGTATTATTAAGGTTGAATTAAATGATAAAATGAAAGGGAAATAATGTTTATAAAAATACTCTCATTTGAGTATTTAATTTCTCCGAAGTATCTTAGAAAAAGGATGAAGTGATTTTTGAATTATTTTGATAATCCTTTTGATTTTATTATATAGTAATTTATAGTTTTTGAGAAACCCCACTATGATTTGAATAATCCATTGAACTCATTTCATAATTTTTGGAATTTTTATCATGGAGATGAAAATTTGGGTAAGACATATCTCATATGACTTATGATTCACCATATGACTTGTTAGCACACATAAAACTTCGAGGAGGTAGTTATAAGACTTTTAAATATCTAATATAATACATTGAGTTAGATAATATTATTTTTTACTCAATCACATAATACTTTTTTTCCACAAGAGACTTAATAAATAACAGTGTATGACTTTGAAGCAGCGTGAGACTTACAACATACAACATTGATGTAGGCCGTAATACTTTCTTCACATAACTTATATTAATTCAATACATGAATTTAAAGTATTAAATTTTTTTATTCTACTAGTAATATTAATTATAATTCCAAATATATGTCTTTGAGCTATCTGGTATGACTTTGAAGGCTATATATTATTTCAAAACCGAAAAACCTTTTCATAATTATGCACAATGAAAAATTGAGTTGAAAGTATTTAAATTCTAAAGAAGAAAAATAATTCTAATGATTAAAAATACATTCATTAAGTTTAAAAAACTATGAATCTATATTTATCAATGATCAAATCAAGACATGAGATGGATTAAATGATAATACGAAAGAAAATATCAGTATTCTATATCTGAGAATTTCAAACAAGAATATTTAAAATTTAATATTTGTGATAAAATAGGAGATATAAATATAAATATGTCTGATCAATTATTCTATGGTTTAAACATCACAAAATAAATTTTGATTGAATCTAAATAACTAAGATATAAGGCTCAAAATTTGAATCATATGGAAAATGATAAACTTCAGATTTAAAAAATATAGAAATGGAAAAACAAAAATATGATGATGCTCGAGATATTATTCTATGAATAAAATATCACAAATATAATTTGTGATTATTTCTCTTTGATAAAGAATTGTATTTTTTTAGTTGTTATTTATAGTTTACATATTCAAGATTAATATGTGTAGGTTTTAATGGAAAAAACTTAAGATTTTGGAGAAAAGATCAAAGAAGAAATTACTACTACTATTCATTTTTATACAGTCTTGAATAATATTTAATTGAAACAGTAGGTGAAATATTTTGAGAAGAATAACTGAAGTTATATAGTATAAAATAATAGAGTCATATTTCTATGATTTTCAAAATGATATATGAAACTATATGAGGGTTACTACTATCATCTCACTCGATACAACTATTGAGAATAATGAAGATCATAAAAGATCTTAAGAGAATAAAAAATAGTTGTGTTCTATTCCTGTTACTTTTTTATGTTTACATGTCCCCTGATATATTTGAATAAAAGTTAATATGAGAGGACCCCAAGAAAAAGTGAATCCACCATTATAGAAAATATCATGAGCCTTTAAAAAATAATGGAGGAGTATATTATTGTATTAAAGTGTAAAGAAATTATAAAAACTGAGAGAACTAGTTCTCTTGAAGAAGAATATAACCGATTTTTTAACCTTTTATAAAACTGAAAACAAATTAGATTTAGACGTAGAAGAAGAATAAGAAATCAGAAAAATTATATGATCTGAGAGCTGATGCATGTAGTGAGGCATAATATACCCAAGTTGAGTATTCTTTTACAGAGAAAGATTTTGAGAATTTGTTCCATTAATTATTATTTACATGGTATGATTCTATAGGTTTTTTTATTTAAGACAAAAGAGAAAGGTTAAAATTTAGTGAGGACTGAAAAATATCTGTAGGTAGTTTAGTTCCATGAAGTCTTGAGTTATTATTTTACAGCAATCAAATTCAAAAAGATATGGAAGGCTGTGAAGAGATTGAAAGTACAAGTTTCATGTAATATTCATGAGGATATAAAACAAGTCAAAGACTCTCAATGTTTGATGAAGGATATCATATTTTAGAATTTGTGACATCCAGGTAAGAGTTTGATTTTGTTTTAAGAGTTTGGGGAAAATGACTTACTAGATTGATGCCTGTTTGATGATGTAATTTGATATGTAGTTGATTTTTCAAGAGTATAATATTAAGAAAATTAAATTTTTTTAATAATATTTGACTTGGTTTTAGGATAATATCTTTAAAATACCACTTATTTTGGTGATTTTTATGAAATATAATTTTTTACTTAGATATACCAGGCATGATAAGGAGTATGATTCCTATGAGGGATTGAACCCTATAAAAACACCAGTGTTAAGCTTTACATTCACCCCTGCATTGAGTATAGATGAATACTATTTTAAAAGATAAAGGATAAAATATTCTTATCCATAATTAGAGGTTAAAAGTTAAATGGGGTTAAAAATTTTATTGAATATTTGGAATTTGATAAAAAGTTGACCACACCATATTCACCTCCCTCTCAAGTGTGTACCAACCTATTAGAACAAACAAACTTCCTTGAGATAGTTGAGTCTATAATTATTTCTTCATAGATACAAATATATCTAACAATATTTTTTATTTATATTAAACTTCATCCTCTAATTCATCATAATAAATAATTATATCTTTAAATTGAGTATTTTAGGTTTTAAATCACGACTCTCTTACCTTTTTGTATCCTTTATGAATATTACTTAATTTATTCCCAATGGAATTTTATTTTTTAAATCCATAACCCTTTTATGTTTATTCTTGGGGAGAGATGAAAATGAAACATTATAAGATCTTCCATTGAATTCAGTATTTTTATAATTTTATAAGTAAAATCCACTCCTAGTCTGGGTAGACTAATACCTTTCTTTTTCATATCAATCATGTCTATTGCAAATGAGTGCAAGTAGAAAACCATCCACTCCTTCTATAGTTGAAATAATTTTCCATTTATTATGAGAATACAATTATTGTTGAAATAATTCATACTCTACATAATATATTATTAAATGAAAAATATATTATAAATAAATAAAACACACAAGACCTTTTTGAGTGGTATTAAACACCAATACCAATTTATGTTCCTAGGTGTAAAACAGAAAAACATGAAGAGGGGGGGGGGGGAGGGGTGAATTAGTCCAAAAAAAAATTTATCCCAAAAAATAATTTCCTCTGATGCCAAATAATTCATTATATCAAACAATCAAATTGGAGTGAGTGATAACAATACAAATAGGAACAAAAAAAACATAATTTTTTTTGACAAGGCTCACCAACTCTTTATGTGTGGATAATCCTTAGTGATGAGAAAGGGAAATAACACATTACATGAATTTTATCATATAATAAAAAATGATTAAAATTATTAGTAATATATTTCTAGACTCTATAAAAGTAGTAACCCATGTCAAGAAATATTGGCAAACTAGATTAAACAAAGTTCATGAAATCGAAATAAGGTTTTATTTTTGTTTTGAGTTCTAGTAAAAAACAGCGATGTTATAGGATCAAATTATAAATGTTTTTAATTGTTATAAGATGTTTAATTGGAGGTTTAAAGGCTTGGGTGATTATCAAAATAATGGTTTCATGAAGTACTCAACTATAAAATCCATTGATTACTCAGTATAGGCTTATTAGGTACCCAATGAGTGATCTATAAGAGCGATTTATTAGAAGAAAACTAGATTAAATAGTATTCTTATGAGAGGTACTCATTAGCATGTAGTGTTATTGTTTTATAATTTTTAATTAAATTAATTAATTTTTATTTTAATTAAAATATTCACAAACCCCCTCCCCCCTCATGTTTTCTCAACTGATCCATTGGAGCATAGGTCACATAAACCCCATATTATCCTCTTCTCCTAAATATTCCACCATCTTTATTAAGCCTTTGATAATTTACCTATTAGTGGTAGTGGGATCTTAGAGGTAAGGCTATTCCTCCACTTACTCTTTCCCTTTATTTCTCCCATAATCACTTGATATGGTATCTAAAATCTCAACTTTTTTAGAATTGATCTCCAACTCTGTGATTTATGGTATGTAAATCAAAATAAACAAGTGATTGTCCATGGGTATGACACTAATCAACAATGGTAGGTAGTCACTTTCACTTCTCCCTAGTTTATATAAAGTTTCATGTATGGTGTAATGGTGAGCTTGGGTATGTAGTTGCTTCTGACATCAAATTTACTCAGTTGATCTTTGAATGCTCAAGAAAGGTTGAGTAGGAACCCTTGGGAGCTAGATTGATTTTCCCCTTGTGGTTCATCTTGAATTCAACATTATCAACTAGTTCTGGTATGGTGTGATATATTTTTATATTTTTAATTAAGAACCTTAAGGGTTTTTTACCCTTAATTGATATTTATATTGTATTTCTTGATCAATTGGGATGAATTTTAGTTTTCATGAAAGGTGTTATGGTATTCTTGAGTGAGGGGTTATATTTAGTTGATTTAGTGGTAAAGAGTTATATTTAATTGCATTATTTTTTATTATAGTATTCATTAAAGGTTTTATGGTATTCTTGAGTGAGTTTTTATGGTATTCTTGATATGGTTTGTAAGAAAAGAATTTAAGTAGTCCATGTTCACTTATATATGTGTGTTTTTTAATTATTTGATTCCTTGGGTGGTCTATTAGTGGTCTTAAAGTGAGTTCGGTTGTCAGAAGATATAATTTAAGTATTAAATACTTGAAATAGTTGGTAATGAAATTTTTAGTTATATAAGATTCATTATTTTCCAAAAATAAGGATGGTATTTGAGTTACTTTAGTATAGACTTATAAAGTAAAGGTATACCATTTTAGTCTTTTTTAATTCTTTGTGTATATATCTAAGTATTTGTTGTTACAAAGTTTATATAGTAAGGTGTCTAGTATTAATTTTATGTTTTCTGAAAATCTATTTCTGAGTTAATAAAAGGAGTTTGGAGATCTTAGATTATTGATTTTGGATAATGGAATCCTAGAGGATGAATTAAATAAGTTTGTTCACTAACATTTTTTTTCGGTGTTTTACAAATTCATTGGTATGAAAATTGGAGGTTTTAGAGAAGTTTCACATTTGTTTTAAGGTGAAAAATTATGTCCATGTAGTTGAGTACTTTTTATTAATAAGGATTTCGTGATAGGTTTTCTCACACAACAATAATTCATTATGCGAAGTAGAGAATGTGACTCGTGTAGGGGGTTTCATGACTTTCCAGAGAAGAACACGACCTGAACAGTGGGTGAGAATTTTCAAAATTAATGATTTAGATATTACATTAATTCTTGTAAGAAGTACAAATGGTAAGTATTTGGTTTTATAATTTAGATTTTTTATTTACCTTAACTTCATGAACACAGTCTGTAAAGGGAGTGTGTGGTTATAAGACAAATATTTTTTTGAGTTTCATAAAGGGAGTTTTAAAAGGGTTGAATTGTGTTTTTGGGGTTTAGTGGGTTTAAGGGAGGAATTTTATTATAAATAACCCACTAAGCATTTTATTAATCACCGATAAAAATTTTAGGAAGATCTTGAGAGTATTCATAAGATCTACCAATGAAATACTCATTCATGAAGTTAGAACTACATAGTGAGTATGCAGGGATCAATTTAGAGAGTGTGGTGCACTATCTTTTAAGGGTACTATATGGTATAAAATGTTGGTATGTGAGGTAAATAATAATATTTCATTTGTTCTTAATAAAGTGCATTATGTGGTTAATTATGTGGTCCACAAGGTTAAGTATACAGTGAACTGTGTTCAGCATTGTTACTTCAAGTAAGATTAATCTAGAAATGTGTTATCTCATGAAGATATCAAGTGGGTATTTTTTGAGACAGTGGGGTACAGTAGAGAATAAAATATAGGATATCATGTTTTAATTAAATTCATACTATTGATAATATAAAAGTAACCTTTATGTTTATAAATTTAGGAAGACTTCATCCAGAGTAGTGTGTAAGGGGGAGTAGTGGGAAGTGATTTGGTGAATGTTATCCATAAATTATTTTTTAGGAAATTACATTGGCATGTATCCACTGTGGATAAAAAATTTTAATCCAAAAAATATGGTTATGGTTAGTAGATTCTGTTATGACTAACACATCATCAACTTATGCTCCTTAGACTATCCATTTGTGGTAAACCAAGTAAAAAAATGTGTTCTATTTTATTTCTACATTTGTGTTCTTGGTGAATATCCATTCCAATTAGTCAAGATTTATGAGTTCCTACCAATGTGGGGAAAATATCCTTTTAAACTAAAAGATATATTTGACACTTTTACTCAACCCACTCCTATTAGGGTGTCTAGAGGTACACTAATTTTGTTATAAGATAACTAATATATTAAGTTGAAATTAAATTATCTATTAAAATGAGTTTTAAAAACAATTTACATAAAAATTAATCAAAGTATTTATTAATTTATTTGATCGTTTTATTCATTCATACCATGTTTTATATACATTAATTTTATTAATTATCCAATCTAAGCATGTTGTGGGATATCACACGACATGTATACTTGTAATTAATAAGTGATAATTCCATTAGAGGGAATGAGATGTATAATAAATTAATGTGTGTTGTGTTATATATATATATACATATATATATATATATATTCATAGATGTTCTATATTATCCATGTGTTTAACTATAGTTTTAAGTGGGACTGGGAATGTTATTTGTTGGTTATGAGTCATGTGTATGCACTTTCTTGGTGATTGTATGTGGTTACCCTAGTGATATAAGAAGGGTATTTATATATTATCATTTATTATTTCTTTTCATGTATATAGTTCTTTGTGTTATATTATATTGGGAAATATGGGTAAGGGTATATTTATACATGGCTTGTAATTATGGATGTTTGGATAAATATATCTTGAATGTTGGAAGTAGTATATTTATATACACCGACTACACATGGATATATAGAGGTTCCTATGGTACTTGATGTTTATTATTTTAATAGGATTTAGTTTAGAATTTTTATGAGCCTCTGAACATGAGAGACCATCTCTTCTAACATAATCCATATCCTTTACCACCCCTCTTATAAGTGGATGTAAAACAATTTATATTTTAACTTTTTTGGTTTGTCCTAGAGGATATAGTACTAAATTATGAATTTTTATCTATGATAAAAGTTGGTATATAGAGATTTGGAATCCTTAGTATGGGGATTAATTAAATTTCTTTTTATTTATGTTTAAAATTTATAACAAATCATGATGAAAATTTTTCTATTTACTTTATATTGTTGTTGTATAAAATATCATATTATGGAATCACTTATATATATAATGGATTGTGTTAGGGACGTCATTGGTAGTGACCTACTGACTTATGTACTCACACCCTACTTATTCCTCTTGGTTCATACACAGTTTCACATGTTTCATTTTAAGTATAAGAAGGTTCTTTGATCGGAAAATGTTTTGGTACATTTGGGGGATTGTTGATAAAGGATGTTCTTATTAGGTCAGGTTTGGGAATAGGATTAAATGATATTATCTTGGTAAATATAGTATTTTGGAAGATTTCCATGATCTATTAGTCATATTTAGAGTCTTCATGGTCATTGTATTATGTCTATGCCATGTAGGTTTCATACACAGATTATACTATTGAGATGTAATTGTTTTATAGCGTACAAGATTCAATTTATACTACAAAAATATAACATACTATATGAGAGAACATATAATCCATGATATATATATATAGTTATTTTTATTTTAGGAAAAATTCAATGTATGGAAAAATCATGTTTAATTTCTAATAAAATTTGGTATAGAATCAATATGTTAATCAAAAAGGGTAAACCATTATTCAATGATAAAATTAAACCCTATATTCTATACACTGACACATATATATTAGGTAACTCTTTTTGGGTTAGTGGTGGTCCTATTTAGGAACTATTCAAGTATCTAAATTAGTATGTTATAAGTGTTATGAAATTGGTGTTTAGGGTTTTTCTAATATTTTTATAGACAAGAGATGTGATTGTTTTTATTTGAGAAGTAACCTATAAAAAAGGTATAATAAACCTATTTATAGTGGAAGATAAAATTACCATAGTATGTTTATGTATTTAGTAATCATTATAGGTTTGAGTTAGGATTTTCTTAAAATATTTAGAGTATAATATAATAGAACATGAAAAGTATTTAAGAGCTCATTCAAGACCCGATTTTTTAATTTTTCATAATCATAAGTATAGTGATGTATAATTTCATGTGAATTATATATATATTCAAAATATTACGTATGGGTATATTAAGTTAATTAAAAAATAATAATAACATATTTATTAGTTTCTTTAATTCATTATTAGGGGAAATTTAATTAATTAGATTCACTTATATGTATGTTTATCATGTTAGCAGTTCCTTATGTTCTTGATCAATGATATAATTCTATTTATTATTCATTATTTTCTTAATAATACATTTATATTTATAATTTATAAACTTATTGTTAATTTATTAATCATAGTGAATTTATTTCTTCTTATTACCACACTATTAGTTATTTATTATCTATTTATAGCTGGGAAGATTTATAAATTTTTTTCATTATTTATATGTTTTTAAAATGCTTTTATTTTAAATTTTTTACTATTTTCAATTGAATGAAAATAAATTTTAAAACCATTAGTTTTTAATCAAATAAATTATTTTATATTATGAAAATTTTGAGATATGTTTATGGAATTGAGACCTAGGTTTAAAACAAGGATCTATTTCCATTGAGATATATTTTTTCGTTTAAGTTGAGAACTTGGTTTTCATTCATGATTTAGGCTCAAAGTTGTGTTGCAGATTTTATGTAGTCATGATAAGTTATCTCATATTGGTTGGTTTCCTTGAGTGTGTATGAATTTTAATTATATATAACACTCATGAGGATTATATGTTGTAGGAAATATTAATATATAAGATTTTCAACTTGAGGATTATGCTTATAACCTAAGGGAAAATGTGATTAGACTCATTGTGATATAATATAAATTAGTAGGAAATAAACTTTGGGAAAAACCCTTAGGGATAAGTTTATTTGTTTGATAAGTTTAGTGGGAAATGTAAAAAATATAGGTTGATTAATCTCAAGGAATAATTTACCTTTAGGTGATGTAATAAAGCAAATATGATGGATACACCTTTGATACAACTCAATTATCTAATTTATTAAACAACATTCTATCCATGGTTTAGAAGTCAGATTGGGATACTTAGATATTGAAAAAATATATTGATGATATCAAATTTATTCTAAAATGGATTATAATTCATGGGTAGTCACATCCACCTTTATAGTCTAAAAACTAAAATATGATGTATGTGAGTAATGAAAGACCTAAAGAAAAGAAAAGGAGAAGGAATATCATCTTGGATAAATTTCATCTCTCACTTCTAGGATATGTTCATTTAAATGATAAGTATATTATAGAAATAAATGATAATTATTCTTTTTTATTATCCTTGAAAGGGAATAAACTCTTGATACATACTCTTTTGAGAATAGGTTTAGCGATTTATTATCAATTTAAATATGAGAATTTTCCCTCACACCTATTAACATAGATATATACAACATAATGGATAATAAAAAAAAGAAATACGGTGAAAATATTATAGATGTTTGGAATTTTACCACCAAATAAAGTATTTATAACAAATTAAACAAAGGGAATATGCTTATTAGCATTACTCTAGTGGGTAGGTAGAGGAGATATTTTAACCCTCTATCATGATGCAGTAAAAGAGGGGTTTTTCTATATTAATATTTTCAAGATGTGGGTTTTATAATGAACTATATATATCATTGGACAGTGGTAGTGTAAAACACCAAGAAACCTTCCGAATGTCAGTTAATTTAGTTAAGTAGGTTAATTAAATCATCATGATTAGAATATATGATTTCCAGTGGTCAAATAATGATGGATGTTAGGTTCATTGAATATCAATAAGTGGATATTGAGAAAATCCTATGGTGGGTGACATAAATTTTATTTTTGAGCCACAACCTTTCTTATGATTAAGGTATGTTGTAGGTTATGAATGATGTATTAGGAACACCAACATTGATGGTAGTGAAATTTTTTGTCAGTTTCTTGAAAAAATTGAATCTCATGATACAATATTGAGATATAATTTAATTTGTATGAAAAATTCTTGTCTATTCAATAATTGTATGACCATCGATTTATGTTTTTGAGAGTTTAGATAAATGTAATATTTAATGAATGATACATATATTTTCATATTATCTTATAATTCTCAAATAAATCTAGTATATTCAGTACTTGATATGTTGAGAAATAAATGATTCATATGGTGGGGCGATCAAGTATGCGGGATGCTTTTTTTTGATAAGATAAAAGGATGAAGGTATCATTAAATTGATAAATTTTGTTACAGAAATATTCTCAAACTGAATTTAGGAATTACATTTATTTTGTTAAGATATGTTTAGGTATAACTTTGAGGAACAATTTTTTCCCATAAACCCATGATGAAAACCAAGTTAAGTTGAATTCAATGTTTGAGTTAAAATTAATTTTTTATGTTTATAGAATAATTATGAATATTGAATAGCATCTATGGTTATTATGGGGTTTTGGGTGTGAGTTTATTCCTGAAAATTGTCTTAGTAGAGTATAGATTGACACTTCCCACATTTAATTTTCCACAACGTAATGGATTTTTATCTAATGTATCATTCAAAATATGAAATATGAGTATTTGGGTTTGAAGTAGTAACTTCTTGTAAGGGAGGCAGTTCTTTTAATCAGGTTTTTATAATTTTTATGATTCTTGGGATTTTTATTGATAGATAATATTTTATTTAATTTAGTGATTCAAATTTTGAGAAGTGTTATGACAACTTATTAGGGATGATAATATATATGGTGGTGAGTTTACAGTGACCCATTTACTTAAATATCAACTAAATTGAATGAAATTAGGTTGAAGATAATTTGGATATATAATCCATTTCTTCTCTAATATTTAGTAAATAATTTCAAATTTGGAAGAAGAAATTATAAATAATTTACATCTAACTAGGGGGTTTGATAGACGATTGGTGCTTGAGGTGTTGGAAAGGAAGTTAATGGAATATGTTTTTTAATTATAAGTTCCACAATATTCCTAATAGTGTCTCATCAAGTATAAGTTGACTGATCCAAAGGATAGGGTGGTCTAGGTGAACTACTATGTACATGGTGGCCTTGTACATGGTACCCAATTCCTGATATTATTTTAAGAAATTATTTAAATTAATTATTTAATTATTAATTTAAATAACCACACACATTCTCACCCTCACTCAACCAAAAAAGGGGAGTCGTGGTCGCTTGACCCCTTCTCCTCCTCTTCTATTATAACTTCCATCACCATCATTAGGTTTCTAATCATTTATCTATCAGGGGAAACATAATACTAGAGTTAAGGTTTAACTCTATTACCTCTTTCCATTTATTTGTTACACCATCCCTTAATTTTGTATCTAAAATACCAATTTTGATGGATTTTATTAACTACTTGATTTTATTTTTTTGATACAAATTAATTAATAGTTGGTGAAGGGTCTAATCCTGTCAGTCTATATTAGGTGGTCCCTTTAGTTTTCCCAAAGTTTATATGAATTTTAATGTGTTTTTTTGTGGTAAAAATGTGTAGGTTTATACTTGGGACACACAATTTAACTAGTAGTGATTCAATTTCTTGAGTAAGGTTGAGTAGGGACCCTTGAAATCTAGAGTGATATACCACTTAGAGAACATATTAAATTCATTATTTTTAGACTATTTTTGTATGTTTAAATAGATATCCCTAGATTAAAATAAAACCCTCAACATGTGTTCAAACTTTAACTGATCGTAGTATGATATTACATGATCTAGTGGGATAGAATTTTTATTTTATCAAAATTATATTTGTATTATTGGGTGATTAGTAATATCTAGTTTAGGTTTCTTGATTAAAGTATCTCCAATGAAAAATTAACTAGCTCCCTTTATACTATTTATAATAGAATCACCTTAGAAGACTATGTTCACTTATTATAATGTCATTGTGTGAATTATTTGTGTCCTTGGGTGTTTGGTTAGATTTTATGTAGTGAGTTTGATTATGGAAAGAGGTTAATTGTGTAGAAAATCATTTACACTGTTGGAAATGTGAATTTTAATGAATTTATTTCATTAGTTTCATAAACTAGGAGTAAGGGGATACATAAGTCCCCTCGATGGAAGAAGTGGATATGTGTACAACAGTTGTACATAGAGATATAATGGGTGTGTAATGTCCATGATTTGAATACTTGAATAACACTTGGATTAAATCATAATAACACATTTGTCACACCTTATCATTTTAATGGGATGGTGTAAATTTGACGAGATATATTATGTTCACATGAGAGATGGTACTCCCTCATTGAATTTTTTAAATAAGGTGTTAAGATAAACATTAGGCATAACCCATAGAAGCGACCGATATATGAACCTAAAATTGAATAAGCTAGTTTTAGGTAAATTTTATTCTAGATAAATTCATTATAATAGAATAAAAAATATATATACTCTCACTATAATACATCCCAACTCTAAAACATCCATGAATTCTACTAAATGTGATAAATGAGAAAAAATCATCATTCACATAATAGGAAATCCAACCTCTCCCTGAAATCCAAAATGAAATTTTCCCTAAGATAAAACTCCCATATTATCACATGTGGATAATCACTATGAATTTACTCCAATAATATATCAGAATTAACAAAATACATGATATGTAATCCATACCCTACATGTGTAATAAGCTTGGTTTGAGGTTATTGTTTTTTATTATGTGTTTTTTGAGATTTGTTTTGGTAGGGCATAGTCTCAATATTTTTTTTGTAGATTTTGGTGAGTTTTTAAAGGATTTTAGGAAGAAAAAAATCACATGGGTAGGGGATAACATATAAATTCACTAGGTAATCTTATGTAAGATTGAGGATATAATGCCTCGAAATTATAAAGTAAGAATATTGTATTCGATGGCGTGTATGACACACAACAAAAAGCGTGTAAGGGAATATAATATCTATAAACTTAAGAATACATTTACTCTTTTAAAAAACATTAATCTATGATATAGCCTTCAATTCATGTGACACTGAGTTATCATGTATCACATGCAATAATGAGTTTCTTCAATGTCTTGTGTTACACACATGACCGAGTTTTACTGAACTATAATATATTAATAAAAAAAATTATTTAGTATATTAAGATATAAGATAGAAATTAAATTAGTGGTTATGAATATTATTAACTAAATTATGGAAATATGTGGTATATAAAAATATTAGATGGATTCATTAGTTTCCAATTATTTATAAATGAAAATATAAACGGATTGAATATAAAGGAAATTTCTTTGGGCTCCTAAAGGTGTGTTGTATTAATAAATTAAATTAATTACAATTAATGGATGATATTAATGAAATGTATATTTTATATATTTAATAAAATATTTTTGACATAAATAAAATAGTTTTTATAAAAATAAGATATGAGCAAACCCAATTTTACGCATAAAAACTTATATTTTTCTAAAGATAGTTTTACCACCTTTTAATGGAGAACCTATTTTAAATCCAATTTTTGGAAATTTTATATTTCAAAATAAAATTTATTTTTGAAATAGTAACATAAAAATTATCTTATGGTGATTTTTTGGTATTTTTTGGTGAAGTTTGAATTTTGTTTAACAGTAAAAATACTGAATTTTAATTCAAAACTGCTTTTTCATCTACTTTATTCATAAGGTTAAATTAAATTTTTTATTTTTGTTAAGGTTTAATTAGATAAATTTTAGATAAATTAATTTAATTTAGGTAATTTTAATCAATTTTAATTTTTAAATTGAATATAAAAACATAGCAACCTTTTGAACATTTTTAATTTAAAACCACGCTTTGTCGTCCCGCCTATGGGATTAAATTTAAATTCATTTATTATACTTATGGGATTGTAATTTTGAAAAATGGATTAAATATTTGGAATAATAATAATTTATAATATCTAGTAAGGTAAAATTAGTTTTTTACAAAAAATATTAGTGAAAGTAATTAAAAATAATTGCAGTGATTAAGATAAAAATTAGTTTAAAATGGGACTAAACCTTAAACTTAAAGGCCAAAATGTCCTATAAAATTGTAAAAAATACATATTATTTCTATATTTTGACCCTAAAATTAATTTTATATAATTTAGAACATTATTGGATCCACTTTTCATAGGGAAAATGTCGGCGGAACTCTGTTTTCCAAAATTTAGAAGAATGACACTCCTCCTACACTATAAAAAGGAACTCACCCCTACCACTTATTCACACATATAAAGCCCTTTGGTTACCAAAAATCTGAAAAAAATAATCTACCAACATCCAAAAACTAATTATATAAGAATCAATTTGTACATAATTTAATACAAGGAATTCTTTTGGTTTAAACCAAAAAGAAGCTACCAGAATAAGAGGTAACATTTTTCAACGATCACTTTTTTTATTTACCTATTCACCCATTCAATTATTTTTATATCATGATTATATAATAAAATTAGTATCCTAAATATACTAATATGTTTTCATTGTAAGGTTTATACCTACACTTACACACATTTCCATCTAATGGGTGGTGAACAAACCATTTATGTGTATGATGAACTACCGCCTAACAAAATGATGTTGTTTGTTTTTCCTTTACCACCTCTCATGGTTGGGAATTATGATGAAAAATTATTTCTATATGATATGTATTATATTTATTATGTATGTATGATTTTTTTTATATTTATATAAAAAATTACATCATGCTTTCTATTTTATGGGAATACGATAACATCATTTGTGGAGGTGTGGACCACCGTCTCCTCAAAGAGAAGTGATTCGTTCACACTATACATAGAATGTATAATGGATGATTTTAATAAAAATTTTCAACATATAAAAAAATAAATATGATATTTAAATTATAATATACATAAATATATTATACTTATAATTCTTTTAAATTTGATAAAGAAATGAAAGTAGCGTTCATACCTACACACGACCTACCGTCTCTAGGAACGATGCATTTCATTTATTATCTACAAATATTTAGTATTATTATAAATAAATATATAGTGAATATATATGAAATTTAAATAATTTTTTAAATTCTCGTGATAATGAAATTTTGATCTATTTAATAGGAACAACAAATAACATGTTAAACATACCCGACAACTGGGAAATTACCACCCAAAATAGTGAATATAATGAAATATTATTAAAAAACAGGTCATAAGATTTTATAATAAGATAATATATGATATTAGAAATATAATTATTGTTCTGTAATAAGTTATTGACATTTTTAAAACCATTATATAAAAGTTTAAAGGACCTTCATCTACATAGAAACAGAAGGTAAGGGTTTCTTGTCTCACTTTTCTTTTCGTGAGACATACACCATTTTCACCACTTACTTATTTTGTGTTGTATATCTACTACCCCTTTTAATATATTATATCATGAATTATTTTATATTCATGGTATATAAATTTTCATTATAATTATTCTCTTTCATGGGGCTTATAATTCAAAAGTTACCAGGTAATAACATACTTCATCTCAATTTCCATTCTTTGAAACATATTTTTTTATTATGCACCTAATTTCTTATATATAGTTTTAATACCACAAATTTGACATATAATATCATTATTAATTCATTATTTATGATATTTTGAGTTTAAAATATAATAATTTCATCAAAGGGTATTTTAATTATATGTTACCAAGTGGAAAATAATTTCATAACCCAATTATTTTTCTTTGAGTTATATTACTTCATTGTTGTCATTGATATTATAATATTGTGTGTGTAATAAATTGTTAATATCTATTTTTGTATTTATACATGTTTTATTTTTATTTAAAGTTTACACAAATACTTTATTTATTTATTGATTTTCACATCAATGTCATGGTCTTTCCAGGGGTTTACTTCACAATCTCATTTTGTTCTGGATTGTTTATACTTGAATTTCCATAAGAGGAAATCATCATATCATTGTTCAATAAACCCTTTAATTTTCTCCAAATCTGGTTATTCATGCACGTTATCAATTAATAGTCACATTTTTTCACTCTTTGTAACTCAAAAATGTTTTATAAAATGTTTTTAAGAAAACACGGCTTCATTTATATATTTAGTTAGAGAACCTATTTTCCTCAAAAAAACATTGTTTTCTAAAAAGGTTTAAAAAAATATGTTGATCCTTACAAAATGATTTATTAAATAAAATTTTAACCTTTTATTCTTTTACAAATTTTTTCAAAGTAATCTTTTTTTGCTTTCTTAAAAATTCATTTTCTAAAATTTTAACATGAAAAATGATTGTTCTTTTTACCGTATATGACATGTATGGATTTAACCACAATTATTTCTTTGAAGATTCGTTCTTAGGATTAAATGATGAATTTTTAAAGAAAATATTTTACAAAGATATTGTCAAATAAAACTATTTGTATAACATCGTTCAAAATAAAAAAGTATATTTTCCTCAATAATTTTTTTTAAAATATTTTTTTATAATATTTCTATTCATCAATGACAAAAACCCTTTAGTTTTACTCCAATTTGGATATGTTTTATTAATACCACCCTTATTCTTCCTCTGGGTAGTATATGATTGATTTGGCCAAGTATAGTATTGACATTAACTTCCTCAATTCTTTTTAGCCCCTTGAAATATTCAATTTCCTATTATCATTAGACATAAAATTTCACCGAATTATTCATATCATTTATCCTGGATATGTTTATTTCCTAAACCATATATCATTTTTACATATGGTGTTTAAATTGAAAATTATTTTATTTTTTGGTGAAATATTGATAAATCAGTATCCTTTATTCAATACAGATATTTTGTAATTCATATTATTTATTCTATATGAGAATTGATTTTGTTAGAAAGTGATGGGTGGGGACCCGAACATTATATACCCCCTTGATGCATCAACAGGTTCTCATGAGGAAAATTGGTTATGAAAATTAAACAGGTTTCTACTGATAGTTTTAAACTGTCTAGAGGATAGATCTTGATAGTATATGTTTTCATGTTCCTGATACATGACTTCCAATTATTACGAATTTCATTTATTTTGATTCATTATTTATTATCTATCATATTTTCACTATGAAAAATTCTATGTATTTATTTTATTCTCATTTCATTTATTAAATGGCATGTGTTTCGATTATTTTCCTTAACATATTGTTTACACAATCCCTTCCCAATTTATTTATTACATAGAACATTTCTTCTGTTATTAAATTTCCATATTTATTATTCTCATTTATTCATTTTTTCTTATGTTATACTTGACCCTTACCATGCATTTGAGCTCACCATTTTTTTATTTACCTAGGATTCCAGGAAGTTTCCTAAGAAATATATGCAAGGATATCATAGATAGAATAAAGTTGTTATACTCTAAAGAAAATAAAAATATGTTGTAATCAGTGCATTCATTTTCAATACAACACTCATGTATGTATCTAGTTTACCAAGACTACTAAACTCTTCATTCCTTTGGTATTTGAGTCTTTTTAATAATTCCAATATAATGGTAGTAGACACCAACTCTGAGCTTCTGGGGTTAGGGTGATATAGTTGGTATTAGTGGAAGTTTAGTATCATCCTTGGGAACTAGATTTAGGAAAATATTGATTAGAGAACATAACCCTATGGTTGAATTTGAGGATGATTATAGAATGAAATCCTAGAATTTTGGTAGAGTAGAGATAATGAGAGTCTTTCTAGAAATACCTCTCTATCTGGATACTGAAAGTGGAAATGGTTCTAGTATAGATGTTTCTAGGGGTAACAAATTCAAAAATGTGCATTAGACCTGACTCAAGTATAACCTGGCACATGACAACGATTCTTACTATGCACCTGGTTTGACAATCTCTAGGGATACACATTAGATAATTCATATTTTCTTTACAATCCATTATAAATGATTTGAATAGGGAATGAAAATTAATTACCTAGTTTAAACCTTATATAATGGAATTACTAATGTTGTAATAAAATGGTTGAGTTATTTTTTGAGATTATATAATTAAATTGTAAAATTGATTTTACCAATAATATTTTAGTTATAATAATCATGAAACATATAAGGATTGTTTAAAATTTTAGAAGTACATATTTCTTCATTAAATCAAGAGTGATGGATACCATCATGGGATTATGAGAATATGGTTGACCATAATTCCAAAGTCTTAAACAACTATTTAGATTTCATGTGATTAAGGATACAATGGAAAGAAATTAAAATTGTCCTAATGATCCATTTTTGGTTTGTTTCCTTAAATGTGGAGAACCTAGGAATTACCCGAGTAAATTCCCCCTCCCAAAGGATAAAATCTAGAATAAGTAAGGACACATGTAGAAATAAATGGATGAATTATTTATGTATTGGGGTTGTATTTGAATCCTTATTTAAAAAAATATTTAGCGATTAGAATTATTTCATGGATATCTATTATATTTATCTTGGAAATTATATTAATTTGGTTTTAAAAAGGGACAACATATATGGCAGGTGACAACCCATGAAGTCCAGAAAGGTTGAGGGACTTAAACCCATGAATAAAGGATGATAATGGTTTCATTCCTACCACTGGACTATGTGATATCCTAGTTAATGTATCATTATTTTTAGTAAAACAATTTAATGAATAAATATAAATAATAAATGATTAGGGTTAATTTTTATGTTTAGATATTAATTTATTCACCATATTTGTTTTTTAAAATAGTTTTATAGAAAACTAAATACTTTTTTTACTGACATTATTATATATAAAAAGTAAATTTCCGTGGTTCAGGCATCAAAGATCAATTTTGGATATTCATTTCTTGAAGCAAGGGATGGATTATAAATTGGTAAATACACAAAAAGTGATTAAAATTATGTTTATAGAAATATGTTAAGTAATTATATTTCTTTATATTATTAGGTAGTAAAATAATTACCCAACATTAGGAAAATGATCTAGAAATAAATGTTGTCCTAATATATTAATTTCTTTTGAACTGGTGGTCTTCTAAATAATCATATATTAAAGAATATGGGACCCACAACTTTCCATTGATCATTCACCTATTTTTGATTTATGACCTCAATCACTCCATAGAAATAATTATGATTTTAATTTAATTCCATAATTCCACTGGTCACTATTGTTCTCTTACATAGAATTCTAGTTAAATGTTAGTCTATGTGACCTTAATAATTCCCATTCACTCATTTCTAGGGGATCTTTTATGAAACATTCTCACTAAGTGATATTTAAACATAGAAAAAAACAATATTTTACCAATATTGAGTTTAAATTGTGATTACATAATTTATTTAATGTGGTAGAAAGTAATTCCATGAAATTCTAAAGTAATAACATTGTATTCGACAACATATATGACACACAACACCAAGAGTGTAAGGGAATATAATATCCTGAAACTTTACAATATATTTAATATTTTAACAAAAATTAATCTATGATATATCTTACAGTGAACGCGATACTGAGTTATCATGCATTGTACACAACAATGAGTTTCTTTAATGGTTTGCGTTACACATAAGACCGAGTTTTACCAAACAAAAACATATTAATAAAAATTTATTATTTAGTATAACAATATATAACATGGTAATTAAATAAGTGATTATAAATATTATTAAATAACTTATGAAAATATGTGTTTTATAAAAATATAAGACGAATTCATTGGTTACCAATTAATTATAAATGAAAATATAATCTGATTGAATATAAAGAAAAAGTTTTTATGCTCGTAAAGGAATGTTTCTTAATAAAATAAAATTAATCACATTTAATGAATTATTTTAATTAAATATATATTTTATATATTAAATAATTTTTTTTACATTCATCCAATTTGGTTAATAGGCATAATATATAAACAAACCCAATTTTACGCATAAAACCCTATATGTTTCTAAAGATAGTTTTACCGCCTTTTAATGGTGAACATATTTTAAATAAAGTTTCTAAACTTTTATAAATTTCATGTGTCAAAATAAAATTATTTTTTGAAATAGTTATAGAAAAAAATTGGGTGATTTTTTGGTATTTCTTAGTGATGTTTTAATTTTTTGATGAATAGTGAAAAATACTGAATTTTAATTCAAAACATCATTTTCATATAATTTATTTATAAGGTTAAATTATATTTTTGATTGGTTTTAAATTGTAATTAGATGAATTTTATTTTCATTAATCCAATTTAACTCATTGGAATCAATTTATCTTTCAAATTGAATATAAAAACATACCAAATAGTTGAACCTTTTTTTCTTTAAAAATCAGCCTTGTCGTCCCATATGTGGGATTAAATTTCAATTAATTTATGCCACTTATATGATTGGAATTTGGAAAAATATATTAAATATTTTTAATCATAAAAATTTATAATATATAATAATTTTAACTTGGGTTTTTACAAAATATATTAGTGAAAGTGATTAAAATTAATTACAACGATAAAGAGAAACATTAGCTTAACAAGGGACTAAACCTTAAAATTAATGGAAACAATGAAATATAAACTTGTCCAAATTATATTAGATGGAAATATTTATACCCTATATAACATTTTATCTAATTTTGACCATTATTTGATCCATGTTTCATAGAAAAAACTTGGGTACAATACCCATTCCAAAAATTTACCAGAATACTAGTCCCCGTCCACTACAAAAATTCACTCACCCATACCACTTATTCACACATATAAAAACCTTTTTCTCACAAAATATCTTCCAGAATAATCTTAAAAAATCTCTCCCATAATCCTATAATCCTCACTTTTAGAACAAGTCAATCTATGTAATTCTTTTGGTTTAAACCAAATAGAGTTTCTAGAAAAAGAGGTAACATTCTTCAACAATCACTTTTATTTTATTTACCTCTCCACCCATTAAATTATCTTTATATCATGATTATTTTATAAAATAAGTATAATAAATATACTGATATGTTTTTATGTTATGTTTTAGACCTATAATTACTCACACATCCTTCTAATGTGAAACGAACTTACCATTTATGTGTACAAAGAACTACCACCTCGCAAAACGATGTCATTCATTTTTTTCCTTTTCCACCTCTCATGATTAGTAATTATGATGGAAAAATTATTTATATTTTATATATATTATTTCATTATTATTTTTTAATCTTTATATAAAACATACCTTCATTCTTTCCATTTTGTGGGAATACGATAACATCATTTGTGGAAGTGTGGACTGTCGCCTCATCAAAGCGACGTGATTCAGTCATGCTATAAATGGAATACATAAAGGTTTGTTTTAATTAAAATATTTAAAATATAAGACATAAATATTATCTTTTAATTATAATATACATATATATCATTTAATTATCATTATTTTAAATATGAAAAATAAATGAAAGTAGTTTTCATGCGCGTGTACGACCTACCGTCTGCATGAACGATGCATTTAATTTCTTATCTACAAATATTATGGATTATTATAAATACATATATAATGAATATATTTGACATTTAAATATATTTTTTTCATTCTTAAGCCGATGAAATCATGATATAATTAATAAGAACAACAAATAACAAGTTAAAACAGACCCGACAACTATGCAATTAACACCCAAAATAATGAAAATAACGATATATTATTAACAAACAGGTAATAAGATGTATTAAAAATATAATATATAATATTATAAATATAATTATTATTATATTATAAGTTACTGACATGTTTAAAATCATTATACATTATTTTTAAGGATGCTCATATGAAGGAAAACATAAGGCAAGGGATTCTTGTCTCACTTTTCTTTCCGTGAGACATACACCATTTTTCACACTCACTAATTTTGTGTGGTTTATCTAATATCCCTTTTGATATAACATATCATTAATTGTAATTAATATTATAAGATTTTATGTATAATTTATTTTTGATATCTATTGTTTTATTTACACTTTTTTGTGGATTTATATTTATGCACATAATCTATTTTTTTGTGATTTTCACATCAACGTTATGGTCTTTTAAAGGGTTAACTTCACAATATCATTTTGTTCGGGATTGTTTATACTTGAATTTACATCAGAGGAAATTATTGGATCATTATTTAATAATCCCTTTAATTTTATTCTCCTATTTTTATTCATCAAATTTATCAATTAATATTACCAAATTTACACTCTATGGAACTAATTGTTTTTATAAAATGTTTTAATGAAAACTCAACTTCATTTCTCTCTTTTGTTGGAGAAAATGTTTTCTTAAAAAAACACTATTTTCTAAAAAGGATTTCAAATTTTTTTCAACATTTATAAAATTATTTATTAAATACATTTTTACCCCCTTTTTATTTTATATTTTTTTCAAAGTAATCTTCTTATCGCTTTCCAAACAAGGAATTATTATAACCTTTTATCGTGCCAAAGGAATGTTCTTTTTACCACATGAAACATGTACATATTTAACCTCATTTATTTATTTGATGTTTTCTTTTCATGTTTAAAAGGATAATTTTTAAATAATTTTTTTAAAAAATAAATTTTCAAAGAAAATGATTTCTAAATTTTTTTCAAAATAAAATGAATTCTTTATCAAGAATGTTTTTGAAATATTTTTTATAGTATTTATATTAATCAATGAAAATAACCATTTAGTTTTACTCCAATTTGTATATGTTGTATTGATACCATACTTTTTATCCCTAGCGGTGGTTTATGATTAATTTGGCCAAGGATATAATATAGAAATTTAATTCCTGGATTCCTTTTAGTCCCCTTGAAATATTCAATTTACTATGATAATTAGACATTGAATTTCCCCTTAACCATACATATCATTTATCATGGATGTGTTTATTTCCTAAACCGTATATCATTTTTACTTTTGGTGTTTAATTTCATAGCTATTTTATATTCTGGTGAAATATTGATAAATCTATATCCTTTATTCATTATGGATATTTGATAAGGCATATTATTTATTCAACACGAGTAATTATTTAGTAAAGAAGTGAGATGTGGTGAATAAAATTTATATATAACCTCGATGTATTGTGAGGTTCTGCTAATCCAAATTAATTTCATAAATTAAACTATTTTCTACCTATAGTTTTAAACTATATGGAGGAAAGATCTTGAAAGTAGAGGTTTTTGTGTTCCTGAGACATGATTTCTAATAACTAAACATTTCCCCCATTCTGATTCAGTATTTATTATCCATGAAAATTTCACAATTAAAATGTATATGGATTAATTTCATTCTCATTTCATTGATTTAATGGAATGTGTTTCAGTTATTTTTCTTATCATATCGTTTACAAACTTCCATCTTAGTTTGTTGATTACATGGAATGAGTCTTCAGTTATTACCATTCCACATTGACTATTCTCATTTATTCATTATTTATTCCACTATAATTGACCCTTACGGATCATTTGATCTCACCCTTATTTTTATTCTTTCCCCAGGATTACATGAAGTGTATTAAGAAATATATGCAAGGATATCGTAGATGGAATAAAGTTATTATCCTTAAAAGAAAAAAAGTTTTTTTAATTAGTGTATTGAATTTCTAATACTAATAAACTCTTCAGTCTTTTAGTATTTTACTCTTTGTAATCATTCCAATGTAATGGTAGTACACACTAACTCTGGGCTCTTGGGGTTGGGGTGCTACTTAGAAAGTCCACTAGGAGGTGAAAAATTGGCATATGGTCAAGGGAAGCCATTCAAATTCACTAAGAAACTATGTTACATGGGACATATGTTTTTTTATAGTTGGAATTTTATTTTACCAACCATACAAGTTGGTAGTTTTAAGAAATTGGATCCCACAAAGTTGGTGAATGGGTTTTCAAACTCTGTGTCCTAACCATGTGATGAAAATAATTAAATATAAAAATTTCTTTTTTAACCTAAAAACTCCCCTTAAACCATTATTCTTCCTCAATTGTGGTGGGATCTTAAACTAGGGAACTATCCTAGGATTTTTTGTGATTCTTTTTTATATGGATTTAATTTAATAGATCTTGGTGAGTTAGATCTAAATAATTGAGGTATGTTATCTATTTCTCCATATGATTCTAGGTCTCTTTGTTTCCTATTGAAAAGAACACTAGATTAGAACTGTTATGCTATGATCTATGGATTATGAAATTTTTTAATGTGTTTTTTTGGGAAATATAAAATGGAATTAAGGACAAATACTAGAGTGATGGTTCCAACAGTAGACAGGTGAATTATCTTTCTCTCTCAACTTCTTCTAGAAATTTAAGGATTTGGATTTCTATAACACTTTATTTTTCAGTAAAAAACCCTTGATGAATGTTTTTTGTAAATCCCTATTGTTGTATGGTTTAAAATAATGGTTTTATAAATATGCAAAAAATATGTTTTCTTAAATAAATTAAAGAAAAATGGTTAAAAGATAGTTTATTTTTTAATGAACTTGGAATACAAGGGTTGCCTTGTGTTCATGATTTTAATTATGAGGGACTTTATTGGATTTATACTTAGATACCTATGCCAATTAGGGCACCCAAGTGCACAAATAAGTGATGAATTAGTACGGAAGATGAGTAACCGTTATTGAGTATTGGGATTGTCATCTTTCATGCATACATGTGTGTGTGAGTATGTGAAAAAGGTATGATAAGAGCAAAGAACAAATACTCTTCTTACAAAAAATAATACTATTTCATGAATCTATTTCATAATGGAATGATTGATAAATTTTAATTTTTATATAATTTATTTTAATATGACTCTTATAATCTAGTATATAAAATTAACTTGATAATTATTTGTTTAATAATACCAGTTTTAGTTTAATTATACTGACTTGTTCCAGTCTAATTAGAGTTTGTGGGAACATTCTATTATATTTCCTACAGACTAAATATACTCATACTCTATATACGTGCTTTGTTGTATGTGAAAAAACTATTTTTCATGACATGGGTTAGGAATATATTTCATATTTATCTATTAGAGCATCCTGATGTCTCAATTATAGATAGAGGGAGATATAGCTTCGTAGTTTTTCAAGTCCTAGTATCTAGAGTGGTTCCAATTTGGTGCCTAGTGTCTTTCTTTTCTTTAGATTTATGGTTTCCTATTTCATATTTTTTTCAGATGCTACTTTGATATTATTCAGTTATTTTAGATATGGAGTTATTTTGGTTACCATCATACATTATATTATGTCTAAAAAATATTGTCTTATATATGTTTTTTTAATATAAAAATATATCCCATGTTTTAGTAAATCTATTTTCATTTATTTCCAACATTTATTTTCCTGTGGATGTAACCTAAGGCAAGAATCACCTCCACCTCTTCCCAAGCTAGTGTGTTAGGGGTGGGATGTTACAACATTGAACTAGATACCATGATTTAGAACTTTTACTTTACCTGAGTTACCTATAAAATCATCTATATATATCCCCATAGAACATATATAAGTTTAACAGCTAGGATCTAGAGTTTGGGTTAATTTCCTATCCCATTTGTAAGGGATCATGTATACTCAATAAATAAAATACAACCCTTAACCTTAGAATATATTAAAACATATACATACAACCAATATATGTTTTTATTCTTTATATGTAAAACCACTCTGAGTTAGAGTGGGAACCGTACAAGTTTCAACCAGAGAACACACCAAAAAATATTAATACAAACACAACATAAAATAACAAATAACAAATAGAAAACAAAACAAACAAGTGTATATTACACTTCAGGGAACATTTAGATAGCACAAATACTATTAAAAAGAGTGAATCCTATAAACAAAACTCGAGCCAAAATTCCAATATTGGAAGCTCTTGGTCTAGAAGAAATTTAGATGTTTGAAATAAACCACCAAACACTTAAAATAGGACAAATTTAGTTCATAAATGATAATAAAAAATGGTGTACTTGTAATAAATTTTAGAAATAACCATATTAAAAATCATCATGAATTAAAATCCTCATCTAAATTAGTTAGACATCAAATTCAGACTAAAGCATAAGGGAATAAATATAAATTTGTTTACTTTTATGTGACACACATACTTAAAACATTCTGAGATGTGAGACCTTCATGCATAATTTAGACCATTATTCCTCCAACCATCAAGCAACAAAATTTATCTAAAAAAAGTTTAGCATCTATTAAGCTTCAATGGAACACCCCCACACTAAAATTAGCACACAAGGAAACAATTTAAAAAATTATTCAACCTAAGGAATTATAACCCATCCCCTATCCATCTACTTGTTTTCATTATGATAATTTCCTACTCACAATACATTAAAAGCAATATTTCCTTTATAACATTTTAAAATATAACTTCTGAACTTTGGATAATATCTCTACATGACCAACAAGTAAAATAACTACATTAATAAATTTTAATAACTAGTAAGGTTTATATGAAAAACTAGAAATACAACTCGAACCATAAGGGATAAAAACATACAAGATGACATCACCTCTTTCACATCTAAATATACATGAAAAAAACATTAAACTTACCATGAAAATGTATAATAAAAAACTAATAAATAATAGAGAAGGAATTCGAACATGAAAAACATAAATAGTCCTAGCTAAACAATTCACATATTTCCTATAATGTTTTTCGAAAATTTTATGTTTTTGATAAAAAACATTTCATTTTAATTAAATTAACTAGGTAATATACTTTGTCTAGTCTAAATATTCATGGGTAAGAGTGGAAAAAGGGGTTCACTGGCCAAGAAACTGAAGAATAGATCTATGATGTCTTGAGAGGTATGCTATACCAACATTAGAAGAAATATAACATCATAACATATGATATTTCTAGAGATTTCATCACTACTAATATGGGATCAGAAATTTAGAAATAAAATAATCCTTCTTACCATATATACATCTAGAACAAACCTATGTCATAACTAGACCATAATAAACCTGAAGTATTTAATGAATTTCATATGACAAGGGTTTGGGATTTAGAAGGTTATGTACACTTCCATGTAGAAAATAGTAATAAGAGAATATTAGAGAGATTAAAAACATATTTTAAGGAAAATACATGGTCCTAGGATCATTTGAAATAATATTGAACGAAATTTGAAGGAGGATTCAATTAGGATGGAGGAGAGGGAAAAAAGTGTTAAATAGAGTTGGTTAGTGAGTGAAAGGAAGATAAAATCCCAATTTAGGGTGTTTAAAAAATTATGTTTTAGGGTAGAAATATAAAATACATCCCCATGTAAATAACATAAAAATATACTTGTCACTAAGTTCACTTCCATCAGGTACATAGTGGAGCTGATAGATTTTCAACAGCCCACCAAGGTCCACCATGTACTCCTTCCATAAAGTGTGATGAAAAGATCCATTTAGATGGATGGAAAATAGTTTTTATTATAGGATAATTCCACTAATGATAGGTGGTCCACCCATGAGCCACCAAAATTAAGAATATTGGTCAATAATTGTCCTTAATAATTTATGTGGTTTTCATGTACTAGCCGTCAAATTAGGGCTGGAAGGTAATACTCAATTTCACCAAAGAATCTGAGGCTTGTTATAACCCTTTCCAGAACAAAGATGTGAACCTAGGATTCCTAATAGGGATGATAATAGTTAGTATAACATAAATATTAAAAATATCTCTAATATATATGTATATTCCATAGTTTGGTGACTAAATAAGCTTCCTTAATTGTAAAAAAATAAAGTTTTCTTTTTTCATATGATCCGAGATCACGCAAGCTGCATTTCAACCTCTTGAAAATCTTGGCATGCTAGTCTAAAAGTACAAAATAATTTATTCACAATTCAATGATAGTAATATAAGTATATTAATGGAATATGTAGGTATTTAATTCTATAATTTCACTTATTGACGAGTAATTATTTGAGGAATGATCCTCGCTAACTCATTTTTCATGCCAGGAAACCAGAATTAGTGATGAAAAATAGGGAAAATCACTGTGATTCCAGGATATACAACCCATATAGAAGCATGATAATCATTAATTATTTCCTCCATTATAGTTTTGAAAACTATTTTCCTTTAAAGGATATATAACAAGGGGAAATAATGTTGGAATCAGTCATCAAGGATCTCCCCACCATAGAGCTTCTCTCAAATAATGATACAATCATGGTTAAAAATTTGTTAAAGTTGGTTCGATATAAAAAATTATATGTAATTTATTATAATATACATTAATAGTTTTGAATATTAATAAAGTCATTATAAAATCATGATTTTTCTTCTACATGATATAGTATGTGGTAATGTACTAAGAGTAGTTATTGTACTGAAAGTTCATAGAATTTCCATGCTATGATTAGAACCCAAATGTTCCATGAAACTATTCTTAAATATATGTTCTATATCAAAACAATATAATTTGAGGGACAAAAATGATACATGATATTTGGGGTGGAGACTCATAATAATTTAATACCCCTTGTCATAGTGTACAACTTTTGTAATATCTAGTATAGGATATTGTGAGAATGAGACCTTCTAGTAGGAAATCGAAATTTATGTGTCATTAGATGTTCCTATCTAGGGATGATTGTATTGATCCTTATAAATAAATATTATTGTTAATTATTATTAAAAGATGGGTACTTTGATGTATTGACAAAAACCATGATGACATATGTTCGTGGTGAGGTAAGATACATTGGGTACATCGCGAGTAATATTTCATTAGTTAATAATGGGAGAAATGATTTTTCCCTTCTATTATTTAATGGAAGTTGATATCTTAGGCCCTTTAATAGAAATGATATTTCCTAAATAAATCCATGGCCATAGTATTCTATAAGAAAGTTCAATTTTTAGAAATTTAAAGAAGGAGACATTAAGCACATTAGTTGATGAAACTAGTATTCAACCTACTTGATTAGAGATATCATGATAAAATGATTATATCACATAGTGAGCATTTGTATCAGGTATTATTTCATTTCATAATTAACTTCTTTCTCTATAAATATCTCGGTGTGTAGCTATATTTTAACCTTGTACTTTAGTCTACTTTTCCCAATGACACTAAGAAAGAGGCCTTGAGGGTCACACACTAAGGGTATCTAAAATCTAAGTTAAATAATATTCTATTTATTTATTAATTAAAAATTAGAATAAATGTTATTCCCACACATGGTTTAATTCATTTTTTCTTGATCTCATATATTCCATCACCATTTATACAAGAGAATATTTTGTGATCGGAATATTTAATAAATTTTTATTCACTCTTTAGTGAATATAATATTTATTTATTTATTAGAGAATAATGTGGTGATATTTATTTATTAAATAAATATCCTTTATTCAAGACTTGATAAATATTATGGAGGAATGGTAGACCAATTTTAATGGTAAAATAAGAAATAATATATATAGAAAATTATTTGAATAAATAATATTTAATTTTAATTTGTGAGTTTAGTGCATGTCAAGAAATAATAATAATAATGTCATTATTATAGACATGGGGTTATTTAGGAATTAAATAAATATTAAAGGTCACTTGTATAATTATTTATTTCTAACCCTAGTGGTATATAAATCCAATTATATTATTTTTCAATATAATCAATTTTATTTGTTTTGTTGTCCACAATGAATCGAAAGAATCCTCTCAAATCCCTATAGAGCCTCCTCTCAACGAACACTCCAAAGAATGAAGAGTGATCTTCCTCCCCCTTTCACTCTTGATTCTAGGGATATCAAGGAGAATTCTTTGGAAGTGATTTTCATGGAGATCAAAGATGAACAACATAAGTGATAGGATTTTCCATACTAGCACCTGGAGATTCATACCGTGATGTTTAAATATGTTTGGAACAGGCGTACATCACTGCTAGAGGGAATATTCTCTTGATTTATTTAATGAAATGATGGTACAATGTAGATCTGTTGTTAGATCCACCAATTAAGAAATAATGTTTTACAAAGTAATTATTTTATTGATTAAATTAACTATAAATAATATTTGATGATCCTGTACTCTAGATCTAGAATTTTATCCATTTTTATATTCTGTGATTAAATTCCTTTGATCATGAGATTTATTTTTGTGTAAATATCAGATTGATCATCGATCATGACAAAAATCAATTTTGGGTAGGACCCATCGCACGCTTCCATTGTTCCTAAAACCTTCAAGTTATATTAGAGGTGGTCACATAATTATTTAAAATTATTTAAGAATTATTGATTTATTTACATATTTTTAATTTAGTTTTCAATTATAGTTTAATCTTTATTAAATACCAACTATAATATATGCTTCTTCCTTTTATTTTCTCATTAATATAATCGAATCAATTAATTTTATGAATGAAATAATATTAAATATATCATCTGGAGGAGTTGAGCAATCTGGATGCATAACACAATAGTACATGTCATGTAACATGGAACATACCACGTAATTGTGTTTAATGAAAAAATAATTAATTTATAATTAATTCAAGTCATGTGAATTTATTAAAATAATTTCATTTAATTACACATAGTGTGTTGAATAGGTCAGTCTGGCACACGGTCATCCTGAGTACACACCATATAACTAATGTACACGGCATGTTGTCCTTTAGTCACACATGGGATGTGTATCTTCTTATATGTCCCACCTAACTAGTTACTATGTAACTTCCATAACACATGATATGTACCACATGTAGACATTGGGTCCCTAGGTACGATCCAAGGACAGACAATGAGAAAATTACATGTTTTTAGCAATATTTTACATTCCATGTACTTATACTAAATTTTATAGTATTAAAAATAATTTATTATACCATGTAAGCCTTATCAACATGTGCTTGCGTGTGGTAATTAAGCTGATATGACACTATCTCACTCAGAAGTCACCTTTTGTTTTTTAGAAACGAGATAGAAAATACAAACAAACATACAAATAGACAAATCCATATAAATGTTTAAGGAGGCCTATAATGATGAATCCATAAATCATCACCACTGAAAATAATATTACATTCATGCGGGAGAGAACCAATATTGCAATAAATAATCAAACTATTTTTTGGACTTACTAAGCTAGCCAGGTTGTCTACCGTGAAGTTACCTCCCTAAGTGTATGGGAGATCTCCAACTTATTATTCATAATATACCAGAACTTTATAATTAAATAAGTTAGATACCATGGGATTTTCACACTATCTCATAGAAATCCCACTAAAAGTTTTGAATCACTTTGCATAGCTGAAATGTTGATGTTTTAATTCTTGAACAAGGATAAGCCTCTGAGGAGAGCTATAGTATTCTCCCCTGAAGAGTTTTTTGGGCCATAGAAATCACTAAACCTGTTGACCACTAAACCCTAACATCACAAACTAGGCCTCCACATATCATGAATCCTTTATTTCACGATCCATCTACATTAATCTTGAAACCGATACGTGGTGGACTCCATTTAATCCACCTCCCAGTATGACTTGCGCATGAAGCACAATTTCCATTGAAAAGAGTGTGACCACTACCAACATCATCCACATAAATTAGATGCTCGTGTTCTAACACTAGATAAAGGGCCCGAAACTTTAGCTGTTGAAGAGGGAAATATTTCCCTTCCTGACTTCGGTTCTGTGATTACAAGAGCATCTAGGAAAAAACAAAAAAAGACATTCCACACCATTTAACATCAGTTGCCCACCCCTTGGAATCTTGGAACCAACTAATGATAAAAATTTGAATGTTCTTAACCTACATCTGAAAGCCTATCCAATGACCAACCTGCTACCAGAGAAAGCGATCCCACTCACCCTCTAAGAAAAGTGGACATATGGGTTCAGTATTGGGAAGAACACAATAATGGAACTTTGAAACTAGAAATATTCCCTTCTTTTGAAAATTTTCATCCATAGGGATATCATTATTTTGTTAATGTCAAACCAGAAAGTTCATCTTAGCAGGAATGGATTTTCAACACAACTTGATGTTCCACAAGTCACTATATAAATGTTTAATTAATTTTTTTTGTAAAGTTCAGATCTACATATCATGTATGATTCATTATAAAATTATTACTCTATGTGCATTAAAGAATAAAATGTGATAGAAAAATCAAGTAATCCATGTAATCATTAAGTTGATAATACATGTCCTAAAAGTGCGTGATAATTCATGTATGCCATGTTCCATGAGAGTAAAAAATATACGAGTATAAGAAATGTTGGGTAGTTCAGATAGGTACTCAACGTGTTTTCTCCAAGGTACATTTATATACATAGTTAATTTTAAATAAATTTATTTAATTTGTTTAAAATTAAGGTGGATGAGAATCTCAAAGAAATTCAGATGAAAATTAATATAAAATAATTAATTAATTAAATTAAGATAATAAATTTATTCAAGTGTGATTTATCTTAAATAAGAACGATTAAAATTGAATGGTAATTTTATTAAATGCATAATTCATTGTATGTTTATGATCATGATATTATACCAGGACTTTGTAAGTGATTGGTTACTTTTAATTTCTTATTAAATTATATTTTTGTCCTATGTTACACTTATCCTCTTATTATATAAGGTCTTGAATTCCCATTGTTGATTCTATGTAAATCCCTTCCCCTCACTTGTGTGGGAGTAAAATCATATGTAATAGATGGAGATCCCAAGTTGGTGGAGGTAGTTCGATTTTTGAGATAAGGCAAAGCCAATCCAAGAGAGATACATAGGTCAATAGGTGGAAACCTACAACATGAACCATAAATGGTTTAAGTTATTTTCACTAGGTAAGTAGTCAATTTATTATCCACTAGATTAACTAACCATAAGTAAAATCTCTTGATCATAACACTTTAATATTTTATTTCTATAAAGTTTCATGGTAATTTCATTATGGATTATTTGTTGAGATCACATGAATTAATGAATTAATAAGAATTTAATATAGAACTAAAATAAAATTGTTTATGCATAAATATTATATATGAAATTTTTAATCACTTAATTAAAACCAATTATTATTGGAAATAATGTTATACATATAATAATTATAAATTTACACATAAAATATAAAATCCTCCAATTATATATTAATTTGGTACAGCCTTACACTACTTCAGTTAAAATGGAACCCCAGTTCAAAGTGCTTGACCATCCAAATTTGGTGTGATTTCAAATTATCAAGGAATTATAACATTAAGTTTTGGGTTGACTTAACTGAGTTCACATAAAGGGTTGACTACAAAAGTAGGACTCATTGTAACTAAGGGGAATGGATTGAGGACATCCAATTTAAGGATTTTAAGATTTGGGACTCTACTCAACAGATTAGGGAACTGTGAGTAAATGTCGTTGGCATTTGGAATACCTAACTAAAATCCTTCAAATTACATGATCAACCAAATTTTGGGAGATGAGAAAGATAATATGGATCCTTGTTACTAGAATATCTAAGAAAAATAATATTTCATTTCCAATTGTGAGGGTTATTGGGTTTAGATAAACTAGTGGGAGATTAATAAATATAATATTTATTTATTAGTCTAATTTTATTAGATACAATACTAAAATTATGCTCATCTTATTTATAGAAACAGTAAAAAATGAATTCAAACATATCATTTTGATCCATACTTGAGAAGGAAAACCTTTTCACCAGCACCAATTTCCAAGAATGGAAAAGGCACTTATGAGTTATCTTATGCCATGAATGGAAATTGTATATTCCAAAAGAAACTTTTTATTGATGTGACTAGTAATGAGGTTAGTGAGGAAGAGTTACCTCTCCATGAGAAACGTTTGAATGATTCTATATATGTTCATTGTTTTATGTTATCTTCAATGACCAATGATATTTTTAAGAAACATGAGGACATGGATGTGTATTACATGATTTATCACCTTCAGGATCTCTATTAAGAGAAAGAGAGACAAGAGAGACATGAGATCTCCAATTATATGTTTACAACTAATCCTAGAGAGTCAGTTCCATCTGGCCCTTATGTAGTCAAACTTATTAGCTACATTGAATGCTTATACATCTTAAAGATTAAATTTATAGATTAGTTGCACATAGATCTCATAATTTCATTACTACCTAATACCATCTATAGTTTAGTAATTAATTATAATATGAGAAATAATGAGAAGATTATTTTGTAAATTAATACTTAGATTCTCCAAGTAGATAAGGATATGGGGTGTGATAAACCCACAATACTTATGGTAAATAAAAAAAGTAAAAACAAGGAGAAGGTTCCCATGACTCATAATAAGTCTAATATTCCCAATCACCATCCTTCCAAGAAGAGTAAGATCTAAATGCAGGGTACGGAAAAGGAGGTAGTATATTTTTCATGTGGTAAGCAAGTCCACTGGAAGAAGAAATGCACCCAGAAGCAAGGAGAAGCTAGAGGTTCATCTGTTATTAAGTGTAATCTTAAAAATATCTACACATTATATTTTATATATAGCTTGTGGTGCTCACATTTGTATCCAAATATAATAAACAAGTATATTCTGAAATTTTTCTAGAGGGTAAGTGGATTTTTAAGTTGAAAATGGTGTGAGGTTGGATTCTCTATCTATTGGAGACCCCCCCTTTAATTTATAAGAGAAATGTTATTGGTTTCAAGGTATTGTTGTTATGTACCAATTATTACCAAAAACATAATTTGTGTGTCATTCCTAGATAAAAATGGTTTATTTTTATGTTTGGAAATAAAGGATGTTTATTTTTATAAATAAAACACATGTTATGGTATGACACATTTAAATAATGATATTTATATATTAAATTATGAGAAAAAGTATTAGTAAAACATAAATAATCATGTTCACGTGACTTATATAACACATAATTATGACATCACCAACTTGGTTTTGTAAATGATAAGTGTTCGAAAAAGCTCTATCAAGATGGTTATTTATACTATTTGGAGCTAAAACCAATTAAAAGATGTAATTCGTATTTACAAGGCAAGTTGACCAAAACACCATTTGGTGGATAGGGTGAAAGGGATTTAGAGATTCTAGGATTGGTACACACTAATGTTTGTGGAACATTTTTAGTAGAAGGAAAAGGTGTATATTCTTACTTCATAACTTTTAATAATGACTTGAGTAGATATGGATATGTCTACATAATATGGTATAAGTTAGAGTCATTTGAGAAATTCCAATAATTAAATAATGAATTAGAGAATCAACATGGAAAGAATATAAATAATCTTTGATCAGATTGAGGTGAAGAATGTATTAACAAAGAGTTAATCAAATTTCTATAAGAGTTTGGGGTTCTATATAAACACACTCATTCTTAAAAAACATAATGTAATGTTTTTAGTTTAATGAAGAATGGTACTTTGTTATACATAGTAAGGTCGATGATGATTCATACAGATATTACATTATCCTTTTATGGATATGCATTACAAACGGAGGCATAAAAAATTAGTCGAGTACCAACTAAAGTGGAAAATTAAATTACCTTCGAGTTATGAAGTGCAATGAAACCCGTTTTATTATATACATGGGTATGGGGTTACGAGGAATTTTTATGTCTTTATTAGGCCATAAACTAGCACCCTATAGAGGAAAGTGTATCTTTATAGGGTAACCTAAATAATCAAATGAATGAAACCTATAAAAACACGCATAAAATCTAGTGAATGTCACCAGAAAAGCCTTATTTCATGAGAGGGAGAACATCCTCAAAAGGGATGGTGGGACTAAGATTGAATTTTATGAATATGAAACTCAAGATACACAAGAGTTGTTATAGGAACTGATGTTGAAAGTCCTCATGGAAGAAGTATTTCTTGAAACAAAATTATTACGTAGGATCACTAGAGAGGTAAGGGAACCAAAGATTTATGGTTTTCTAGTCACTAAAGATAGTGACTCATTGTTGGTTGATAATAATGAACCTATCTTTTAAAAATAAGTAGTATAGATATCATAATTTTTAAGATAAAAATAATCCATGAATTCTGAAATGGATTCCATGTATCATAACCAAGTTTAGGTTTTGGTCAATTTGTCAGTTCATGTAAATATTATAGGGTGAAAATGGGTATTATAGAGAAAACTAAACATGGAAGGTAAGGTAAATACCTATAAATAAATTCTAGTGGATAAAGGGTTTAAATAATGTCAAGAAATTTACTATAATGAAAATTTTTCACTAGTTTCCATGTTTAGATCCATCATAATTCTACTTTATATAGTAGCTTACCATACCTAGGAAATTTGGAAGATGTATATAAAAACATCATTACTTAATGGGAACCTTTAGAAAGATATCCACCTGACACAACCAGAAGAGTTTGTGACTCTAGGTGATGCCAAAAATATTTTCAGGTTGTAAATATACATATATATATTGAACCAAGCATCTAGGTCATGGAAAATTTTATTCAATGAAGCTATAAAAAAGTTTTGTTTAATTAATAATGAATGCGACCCATGTGTTTAAAAGAGGTTTAGTGGGAATGTAGTGATTATCCTAGTAGTATATTATGATGAAATATTACTTATTAGAAATGACGTACTAGTCTTAGAGTCTGTTAAGGCCTAGTTAAAAAATTGTTTCTCCATGAATGAATTAGGTGAATCAACCTATATTCTAGGGATCAAGAAAATTTGTGATAGATCTAAGAGGCTTCTTGGACTATGTCAAAGTACATACATTGACCAGATACTAAATACATTTATTATGAAACAATCCAAGTGGGGATTTGTTCCAGTGTCACATGGTATACATCTTTTGATGAAAATGTGTCCTTGGACACAACATGAGAAAGAGAGAATGAGTAAGATTTCATATTCTTCAGTGATAGGATAAATAATGTATGTCATTTCATGTACTAGAGTTGATGTTGCCTATGCATTTAGCATGGTAGGAGGACATCAATAAGAACCAAAAGAACATCATTGGTCTACTGTTAAGACTATCCTCATATATCTAATAAAAACTAATGATATGTTTTATGTGTATGGAGGAGACGGGGAGCTAGTCATCAGGGTTTATACTAATTCTTGTTTTAATAAAACTTAAAATTATCAGATGTCATACTTAGGATATTTTTTATGTTTCAATATAGGAGATCTGAGATATAAAAGTTCAAAGTAGCTAGTTTTCACAGATTCCAAAGTGGATTCTTAGTATATAGTGGCTTTTAATGCATCCAAGGAATCAATTTATATATGAAACTTTATATAGGTTCTTGATGCAGTTACTGGAATTAAGGACCCTATTACATTATATTGTGATAATACTCTAGTGGGATTTATTATCGAAGAGCCAAAGTCACAACAACGGATAAAGCACATACTTCATAAGTATCACCTCTTAAGGGATTTTTATCATAGGGATGAAGTTGTAGTAAGAAGAGTTACCATATAAAAAGACATGTTGGACCCATTGACTAAAGGTCCATCTTAAAAGAATCATGAGTATCACATGAGAGCAAGAAGATTTATGGTTATTTACATTTGGATCTAGTGCAAGTGGGAAGTTGTTGGAGTTGGTTTCCTATAAAAAACTTATGTGTACTTTATGATAACCAATATAAATAGTTTTTAATTCTAATAAACTCAATATCATATCATGATTTTCTTATATGTTACATAATATGTGATAATTTCCTAGGATTATTTTTTGCACTGCAAGTCATAAAAGTTCCCTACTATGATGAGATCCAAGAGGTTACATGAAACCATTCTTAAATATATTTTCTATATCTAGATGATATCATTTGAAATACAGAAATGCTATAGGATATCAGCTATGGAGATTCATAGTACATTGAGGTACCTTCTCACGGTGTACTCCCTTGGTAATATATAGTGTAGGATATTAACAGAATGATACCTGCTAGTAGAAATAGACATTTATATGTGTTATTGGACGTTCATATCCACTGATGTGTGTATTAATCCTTAGGATTTAATATTATTATTAATGAGTAACACAAGTCACATAATTTTATGTATTGATGAAAATGGAGATGACATATATTCATGGCCAGGTAGGATACATTGGGTACATCATGATAAATATTGCATGAATGAATAATGCAATAAAGTATTTTCCCCTTATATTATTTAATATAAGTTTATATCTCATTCCCTTTCATGGAAATGATATATCCTAAATAAATCCATATCCACGGTGTTCTATAGGAAAGTTTGATTTCTAAAAATTCAAATAATGAGACATCAAGATCATAGGTTGATGGGATCAATATGAAACCTACTAGATTAGAGATATCGTGATAAAGGGATAATATTACACAGTGAGTTTTTGTATGAGGTGTTATGTCATTTACGCATTAACATTTTTCTCTATGGGTTTCTTGGTGTGTTTCTAGATGTTAACCTTTGACTTTATGCTACTTTGAATAATTCCACTGAGAAAAAGGCATATAGGGTTTCACACTAAGTGTATCCAAAAAATCTATTAAAAAATATATTATTTATTTATTATTTAACAAGATGAATAAATTTTAATCTTTCATTTTTTAATAATCATTCATGTTTTCTTGATAAGATACATTCTGTCACCATTTATTCAAGAGAATGTAATGTGAGAGGAATATTTAATAAATATTTAATTTATATTCAGTGAGTATAATCTTTATTTATTTATTGGTGAATGATGTAGTGATATTTATTTATTAAATAAATATTCATTGTTCATGGCCCAATAAATATTGTAGAGGAATGGTGGTACAAGTTTAAAACTTGAGTGAGAAATAATATATATTGAATATTTTTTAAATAAATAATATTTAATTTTAAATTTCATTTTTAGTGCATGTCAAGAAATAATAATAATAATATTATTATAGACATGGGGTTCTGTAGAGATTAAATAAATATCAAAGGGCACTTGTGAAATTATTTATTTATGAACCCAGCGATATATAAACCCAAATATATTATTTTTCAAGATAGATAATTTCATTTGTTTTATCATGCACAACGAATATAGAGAATCTTCTTGAATCCCTAGGAATCACCCTTCTCCAAGAATGCTCCCAAAAATTAAGAGTGATATTCCTCCACATTCTACTCTCAAGTGTAAGGACTAAAATTTTACATGTATTTTTTTCATAATATACGGATTAATTTTAGATCCAAGAACTGAGATGAAATGGGATTCTGAGGGCCAATGAGACCATAATAAATTGTTGAAATAAATTAAATATTTCATTATCGTGCACTGGAATGTTTTCTAAAAAAGTGGAATAACACCAGAACGGTGGCTTGGATCCAAAATTTGAGGGAACCATTGAGTTTAGAGTGCGTGTTTTACCCTAGGAATGAAAAAACCTCTTTTTTGTAGGGGTGTTTCTTAAAAATATATAATGGGAACAAATGAATAAAATAAATAGATAAATGAATTTATTTTATTTATTTTTGATGTAGTGGCTGAGATCATATATAAATACATGGTAATTGAGAAGTCTCACGGTTGGCCACTATACCCTAGAGATATGCAGAGACCGTTGGATTGTGTTCTTGGTAGATAATGCTAGATCAGATCCGGAATAAGGATATGTGTGCCAACAGAATATTTGGATTTCTCCAACGATAGAGAAGAGGGACTATTTTCACCAATGATTGATCCAAACTTCAGGTAGGATGACGATTTGTGATTTCTATCCCATTATTTAATCATGGTCGAGCATGGATCAATTCCATTAATAGAATTGATTTTCACATTGATAATAGATTAAATAGGTGGAATTATTATGCTTGTTGATTTTTATCCCTTCTATTGTTTTCTATTTATTTGAAAATGGATTAAGGGAAAATGAATAAAGGCCAAGGTTCATTCCTCACATTTTAGGTCTTATGTATTTCTCCCCCACTTATTCATATATTTCCCACTGGCATTTCTTTATCCCACAATTCAATGAATAAATAGTATTCAGTTGTTGTGAGACTATTATACTTAACAATGAATTGATACTGTGGGTGTGGTTAATGATCGAAGGTATGATTGAGGTATGATGTTGACAGAAGACCATCAAAGGCTGATCAAAACTGATTTTCAGTACCCATTCTGGTTAGTTTTGATGGTGCAGCTACTGACAACATGAGTTTCCATTTTCCAAGTAGATTCAATTCAGGGATATATGATCTCCAGATACTATAGTCTGGTGAGAATGGAGGCTCCAGCAACATGAATAACATCACATAAGATAACCCACAAGATCTAGAAAATCCCAGGTTACATGACGTGTAATCCGATGTTACACGTATTGTGGGACCCCTTATGCGTTGCTAGGGTTTTCCCAAAGAGTTAAATATCACACGCCATGTAACCCTATCACATGAAATGTGACATGTGTTAGTGACTCAACATGTATCTTGGAGATACATGGAAATGGGAAATCCAAGTACACAAACATGGTCAGGTGTACATGGGCATAACCAGGTGTACATGGGTCAGTACAGAGGCATGACATGAAGTATACGATCATAAAGAGATGGCATGAGGTAGTGTTTAGGAAATCTTTACATGTTGTGTACTATTTTTACATACCTTGTATGTAAATATCAACATTCTGTGTGAGTAAATACAATAAGGGTAAGATAGGGGTTGGATAGACACACCATGTACCCCCAGTACACACCTTGTACCCCCTTTGATATGTTTTTATCCCTTCATTTATTCATCCTACACCAGTCCTGGTTAAGTGTATTCTATTTTTCCACTACCTCAAGGGTACTATGTGGTATTATGTCCTCATATTATGATTGTGATCATCTCTAGAGGATGAGTCTTAGATAGAGTTCTTAGTGCCCCTCCATCATACTAGAGTGAGATCCTCTATAATATTTTATCCTAAGTTGGGTTTGTGGAATTAGAATGACCTCCTTGAGTAGGGAGTCGATCCTCTATATATATAGACCTATTGGTACAGTTCACTGTATCATTGGAATATGATCCCCTACAAAGTGTGTTGATCTATATTAGGTTCAAGGTGTCCCCCATGTGGTCCTGGGCGTGATCCCCTATTTGAGTATCCGGGCCTTCTGAGACGAGTGAGAATTATGGGATGGGGATTAATGACCTTGACCCCTTGGATGAGTGCCTCCAGTGATGACATGGATCATGGAGTGGATTATCCTAGAATGATCATTGCTTAGGCAGAATCTTGAGGCTATAAATTGGTTGTGACCGCCCAAGGGAGCATTGTCCTTCCTAAGTATTTGTTAATATATTTCTATTATTAATTGATTTCTATATCATTTATATGAGTAAAATATTATTGATTTTTTTTTGTATTTTTGGGGTGTCCTATTGGGTATTTTAATACCCACCATTATATTGCCTCTGCCCACATGTGTCTTATATTATGAAGATAAAGACACATTTCAAGATGTAATTGGAGGGCATGGATTAGGAGGATCATAGATTAAGCTTAATAGACCAAGATATCTTTTGGGTGCTTGTATTTGGTCATATTCATCGTCATAGAGAAGGTTGGACTATCTACAATTTTTGGTTGGGCTTGTATTTGTTCCCTTTTTCGCTTGTAGTAATTTACTATCATACTCTATTTGTGGGATGGTAGTTTTATTCATGCATTGGTTTTAGTTGTTTTACATTTCAACATTTTTTGGTCTTGGATATGTGTGCATGTGTTTAGGTAAATTAGGGTAATTCTTCCCATGTGTGGGATATTCCTACTTAGTGCTGTTTTCCAACCCCTAGCCTATTGGAGGTAGTCTTGTGGGAGTTTAAGTTTAGACCTTGGTAGGTCAGGGCATGATAGAGTGGTATTAAAGGGGTTTATTTTTACCTTATGATTATATTCTATGATATTCATTTGGGGAAACAATTTTAAGTATTTCAAGTTTATCTTTCATGCCTAGGACTCCAGTATTGGGGCAACCGTCGATGAATCCATAAATTAGGAATTTGATCACCTTCCCTTCAACTTGGTACATGTTGAAATTGGATGTAGGGAAAATATTAGTGCATGCATCATATAGGTGTGGTTTTTTGTTTCCATGTCCTTATTGAGTTATCACTATAGTTATAATCACTAATCATGGTATATATTGTTTATTACAGGATGCCTCTATGAAAAAATACATCCAAGATTCCACTTCATGATCAAGAGGATGATCCGCCAAGTGATGAGGATTTAGTGTATGGGCTATACTAAAGAAGCACCTCTAGGTGGTTTTCCAGCTATACCACCACCTGTTGAGTAGCATCCAACACTGGTAGTGAAATATAAGGATCCATCTAGTTTGATTATGATACACAAGTTCCATAGTAGTGACATCCTAGGTTTTGGGGAGATTTATACCCCGAGGTGACTAAGGACTAGCTAGAAGATGTCACTTGAGTTTTACTCCTTGTGAGGATGCCTTCAGATCAGATGACTGTCCTCATGGAAAGTCTTATTTAGTTCTCTACTGAGAGATGGTGGATTTTAGTAACTCCGTAACATGATGAGACAAATATATCTTGGATTGTATTTGAGTTTCCCTTTAGGAAGAATTTATATCCATACTTGTTGCGACAATTTCACATATATGATCTTCTGCATCTACAACAGGGAAGTTTGATCATGGAAGAGTACTTGGGGAGGTTTAATGATCTCTCGAGATACTCCATGGAAATGGTCCATGATCTATTTTTTAGTGCATGGAACTTTGAGTAGTGTTTATGTCATTTTATCATGGCTTCGGTGATATCCCTCGACATTCCCACATTTTCTGTGTTTATTATGCGGGCCTTGGTGGTGGAGGGATTCTTGGCAGAGTAGCGTCGACAGTGGGTGCTGGTAGTGGGTAACCCGGAGCTAAGACCAAGGAATCAATAAGAAAAAGGTAGTCATAGAAATCCAATAATGTATGAAGATTTAGGAGACAATACAAGGACACATGATCAGTAGTACATGTATCTCATGATGGATCAAAAGATCAAAGGGAGAGGCAATGTTTCTCTTGTGATGTTTACAGACATCTGTCTTGGGATTGTTCGACCCATCATATAAATGATTGAGAGATAGTTGATGGACTGCTAATAAATAGTAGGAGGAGGGATAAGGGTGGTCTATAGGGTGGATTAATATGTTTAAGAGGGGTTGGTAGAGTATAAAGAGGTGGTTATAGGTTTGAACTATTACAATCACCACCCTAGGTGGTTCATGCTTGGATTAGGGAGTTGTTGGTTAGGGATGAGGCCAGTTGTAGTTTATAAAGGCCAATAAACTCAAGACTCCTGGGATGATATGAGGTATAATCTATGAATTTTCTACGTTATTTTATGTATTGATTGAAATAAGTGCAATTCATTCCATTCATTCCACTTCTCTGGTTTGAGACTTAGAGATTCTGGTTGAGCCTTTAGCACATCACTTGTAGTTGGAAACTCCGACAGGTAGTGACCCAGTGATCGAGCACTTCTACCAAAGGTGTGATATGACACTTGGAGGTGAGATATTTTTATGGTATCTCTTTGTATCAATGATGAGGCCCTATGATGTCATCCTATATCCAGAATGCCTTTCCATAGTTCATTCCCACATTGACTATTTTAGGTGAAGGATGTAGTGTGTCTATGATGATGGGATGACGTTTTACTTTATGTGTGATAAGGAAGCCTTGGAAGAGAATGATGGGATTAGGAATTGGAGAGTGAAACCAATTAATCACTAATTGGATATAATTATCTTGGGGAAGTGTATTCTATGGGATACTAGTTCTCTAAGATGGTGTTGGAGTACATAGATGTCAATCTTGGGATGTTCTACGCTTACCTCCTTAGAAAGATTTAGACTTCGACATTTACTTAAACCCTATTATGGACTAAATATCCACAATATCATATCAAATGGCTCCCATAGAGTTTTGTGAGATGAGGGTGCAGTTAGTGGACTTATACGAGAATAGGTTTATCAAACCCAGTGTTTCCCCCTAGGAAGCACTAGTGTTTTTTCCAAGAAGGTGGATGAGATCTTGAGGTTATATGTGTACTACCATCACTTGAACCAGGTGACCATGAAAAATAATTATCCACTACCAAGGATATAAAACCTATTTGAATAGTTGAGAGGGGTGCGATGGTTCTCAAAGATTAATCTGAGATCAAGATTTTACCAGCTACGAGTACAAGATGAGGATGTACCAAAGATGAAAAATAAAATGTCACTATGATAATTATTAGTACTCGGTGATTCCCTTCAGTGTGACGAACACCCCAATTGTGTTCATGGGACTCATAAACCAAATATTTTAGCCTTTATTAGACTAGTTCATAGTGGGTATTCATTGATGATATCCTAGTGTACTCAGTGTCTCAGGAGGAGAATACGAGACACTTGAAGATGGTCCTAGACACACTCTAAGAGAACCATATTTATGGGAAGCTCTCAAAGTGTCAGTTTTGTATTTGAGAGGTCCACTTCTTGGGACACATCATCTTAGAGGTAGGAGTGGCAGTGGACTCAGTGAAGGTTGATGCAATACTTTCTTGGGATCCACCCAAGAGTGCTACCAAGGTGTGAAGTTTAATTGGGTTTATAGGAACAAGTAGAAATTTTGGCTATAACCACAGTAAAAAACCATGGTTATAGGGGTTAAACCCATGGATATAATATATATTCATGGTTCCAGCTGGACATGGAACATATTGGCATGGCTATAGGTAAAATCTATAGCCACGTTTTTCTCGTACTACAGCCACGATTGTCCACCATGGCACCAAAGCTATTGAAACATTTTTCCAAACCGTTGTTATAGCCCCCATAGCTTTACACCATGGCACTTGTTCTATATCCATAGTTTTCCACTGTGGAAATAAGTCTATAGCTCAAATTTTAAAATGTGTATATAACCCAAGTAAACTGTGTCTATTTCTAAAAAATAATGTGTTCCCATTTAGATTTGATCTCTATACCTCCACTATATGAACCTACCACCTTACCACAACACCATTGATGCCTTTGGGTATATATTTATTTATTTTATTATATATATTATTAAACACTGTGGATATATCATGTAAACTGTGGATATATCCCTTCCCGCTATTTTTTCACAGGTAAATTTTTTTCCTCGTAAGGGAATGAAACCTATAGCCATTGTTTCGAGGAACGACGACAATAGAAAATAAGAAAAACTCTATAGCCATGGTTTTACCCAAACCATTGATATATCCCTTGAATCAAACTATATAGCCATAGTTTTTACTAAAACCATGGCTATATACGTTTGTAAAAACTCTATAGCCATGGTTTTACAAACAATGTGTCTATAGGTCTAGGAAAAAGACTTTATAGTCATGGTTTAACAATAAATATAGCTATAACCCTCGCAGAAACACTCTATAGCCATGGTTTTTTAAAAATGTGGCTATAGATAACAAACAAACACTACTAGAAATTTGACCTATATCCACGGACCTATAGCCACAATTTTATAGTTATGTGGCTATATCCTGTTTTTATCCATGGTTTAATTAAAAAACCGTGGATAAAATTTGTCCTTGGTTTTTTTTTAAAATCCATCAGGCTTACCTTACTCATCCTCCACCCCACCCCCCATGTCGACCCTCAGCCTGCGTCAGTATTCTCCTCCATACTCCTTCCCTGACGGAAATCCTCCTCATGGAAACCCTCCTCTCACGGTGACCCTCCTCACACGGTGACCCTCCTCTCAATCCGTGACCCTCCTCTCACGGCGGTGCCCTCCTCCTCCATCCTCCCCCGATATGAAACCCTCATCTTTATTTGTAAGCTTCAAGTGATCGATCTCATTGAGATCCAAGGTGATTCCCTCTAATTTTATTCTCCATTCCTTTTTATTTTATCTTCTTAGGGATTATATGGTATTTTTATTCCTTATCATTTGCTGTGTTTAGGTTTTTTAGTCAATAAGAGTGTTTTTGTACATATTATAAGCACCTTCATGTTCTTGGTAGTGTTCCATTCTTCATTACTTGCTCTCATGCTGTGATTTTTTGAAGCATCATTTGAGGTAAGGGATTGAAAACTTATCTATTATTATTATTTTAAATTGTTTAATTAGTCATACTTTTTCTTTATTAAGAGGATCATATGGATTAACATAATCAAAATAACTAATAAACAAAATTAATTTAATTTTAAAAAGGTGAATCATATGAGTAGAACATGAATTCTTGTTATTGACATTTGATGATGATTCTTGATTTAAATTTCCAATATATAGAAATTGTTGATTATTGTTGAAGTATTTGATTTACTAGAACTAAACATATTGATAAAGAGAACATTTTGGGAGACAAATCTTCTATAGTATAAACTGAGAGGATGTATAAAATTAAAAGAAATGACCTCTTATATTTATTTGAGTAAAAATGATTGGATTAAGTATAAAATGATTAAAATTGTATTAAATATCTGAATGGAAAGTTAAATTAGATAGAAAATAATGACACATAGAAATTTGTTTCAAAAACAGTAGATGAAAATATCATATTCACTAAACAAGTATTCAAAAATATGCTTAATGAAAATGGAGAAGTTATAAAATTCATAGTCATAATTTTGTGAAAGGGATATTCATTAATTGATAGGGTGGTTGTAGATAAAATATTTTCACCAATTGATTGTATTGAGGTTATCAAATTGTTTCTTACCATAGTTATAGAGAGAATATCAAGGTATATCTAATGTATATAATAAAAAGTATTCTTTTCTCATTGGAGTTTTTTAAGGATGTTTAAATTGGTCAACTATGTGAATTTTAAATAAATTATGATGATAATAAATTGTTCATCTTTAAGAATGATTTTTGTTGCTTAAAACAAGTACATGTATCTTGGAACTCAAGGCTTGAAAATGTTCAATTTTTTTATGTTTATGAGAGTAGTTGACTATAATCTCTATATTAATAGGAATTTTTATATCCAAATGATGGTGTAGGTTTATAAAATTTAAACTATCTAAAATATTTCTGTTTGATGAGATGATAGGGATGTGAACTTCATATTCATGTGGTTTTTCTCATTTTTAGGAAGTTCAATATACAATGCATTACCTTGGAGTTAAATAAACTAAGTGTGGGGGAGTGATCAAACTAGAAATTTCATAAATTTTTATATGTAGTTCATTGTTTTATTTCCTCAAATTCCATTAAAATCCTTATCATTGCTATATTTTCATATTTTCTATGATTTTTTATGAGTAAAATACATCAGTATTGATGTGTTGATTTTAGTGATAACATTTTTATGTTTTCATTAATTAAATGTGTTCTCATTTATTTTCATTTGGTTTATGAGGATTCTTCTACTCCTTCCATTTATTTAGGTGCATATGCCGATGCATATGTTGATGGTGATGGTGGTATGAGAGGAGGAGATAATGATATTGGTGTTTTTTATGGAGATGTGGAGGTTCGTGATGGTTTTGGTGATACTGATATTGAGGTACATTTTAGATGTAAATTTTATCATGGGTTTATACATTTAATTCTACCATATAATGATGTTAGTGTTTGGTAGATGTTGAGGTGTATACTATTTTAGGGTGCAAGGAGTGTACAAGTGTGTAGGGGGTGAAGGGGTAGGGGAGGGGCGGTGGGGGGGGAGGGGGTGTGCGGGAGGGGGGCAGGGGGTGTTGGTGTGCATGCGGTAGGGGGTGTGTTGGGGGAAGGGGGTGCTGGGGGAAGGGGGTGTGAAGGGGTAGTGGGTGTGGGTGTGTAGGGGGGGTGTGAACGTAGGGGGCATGGTGGTGTGCTGCTGGCAGGGGCATGAGTGAGTGCAGGGGAGGGGGTAGGGGGTGTGCATGGGAGGGGCAGGGGGTAGGGGGTAGGGAAGGGGGCAGTGTGGGGGTGTGTAGGGGGTAGGGGGAAGGGGGTGTGCAGGGTGGTGTGAAGGGTAAAGGGGGTGTGGATGTGTAGGGGGTGTGGGTGTGTAGGGGTGTGTAGGGGTGTGTGTAGGGGGAAGGGTGGTGTGTTGATGGCAGGGGGTAGGGGGTGCATGAGAGGGGGCATGGGGGTGTTTGTACTCACTGCTTAGATTCTACTTCATCCCAAGTTTCGTCCTGTTGACCTCCCCTTTCTTTTGTTGCAATCATCCCTATATTTTATATTTCTATTTCTGTGTTTTTTTGGTAGTCAAAGGAGGATCAATACCATCTTAAGGGCTTGCATGGACTTCAAGTCAAAGCATCTAGAAATTGAGCCTGAATTTTCTATACAAAAACCAAGGTTCTTGCATCATCCCTCACAATCAGTGCTCTACTTTACATGCTATTTTCTATTTTCTCATCCCACACTGTTGGTTTTGATTTTGAATCAAGATACTTTTTGATTCACATTAGTGAACTGTTTGTAGGATTTGACATTGTATGTGGAATAAGAATCAATGTTGGATCGTTTAACTCTCTTCTTGATCATTCAAACATCCATGACTTTCATTTTTTTGTTTGATTGGTTCGGATTATGTGGATGGTGAGTTATTGATGTTATTATTTTTGTAAGTATTCTAATGCGACCACATATACAGATCTTTATGTTCTTTATGTTTTGGGTGATTTTATTAGGAATCATAACTTTCTTGGGGACTTAGCAATGTTTATTTAGTGGTTCTTGGTCTTTTTCATGATTTATAGTTGTCTTTTTGTAATGCGTGGCTTATGATGAGTACAAATTCATGGAGGTTTTCCTTTTACTTTGAAGTTATTTTATCTTTTAAAAAGAAATATATTAAAAGCATTGGTTCCCTTTAATTATTTTTATCCTTTTATATCCATTTTTTTCTTTCAGAAGTTTCTGAATGCTTGCAAGCGTTACTTTCAGAAGTTACTGAATGCTCGCATGCGTTGATATGCAACATATGTGGCTCTAAGAGACCATGTTAAACATCAATGGTTTGAACGATATATTATCTTCTAGCATAAAAGTATTTTCTAAAGGATATTCTAGTTGAAGTACAAGGTATGCATCTTCATACGTTACACTAAATTTCAGTGATATATTTTAATTTCATAAAAACAAAAATTTTATTACATTTTATATGTGTAATGACAAATACTTCATTAATTATCTTCAATTTATTTTATGATACTATTTAATAACATGATATTTCATTAAATTTAGTCAAAATATCCATTTAATGAATATTTTATGATATTATTTCATAACATGCTTTGTCTTACATTTTATATGTCTCAATAAGTTGCATTCCATTTACTTAATTGCAGTTTAAAAAAAAAACATAACTATGGATAAACCATAATATTTTAAAATTAAAATTAGTTGGAATGATTCAATGGAATTATCATTTTTCTTGGCCACTCATTTATAAACATAATTCACTATAATAAACACCTTTGAATTGGAGCATCACAACCACCCCTTTCTCACTATAGACCTTGTTTTATTTTTGTTGAACTTAAATGACTGAATCTGAAGTTGATTTTGTTTATTTTTAGGTACTTTAATGAGAATTTCCATGTTTTGTGAAAAATATAAGAGGATTGTTGGATCATTAAAATGAAGAAAACGATATCATATCATTACAAGGGAGTAATTAATTTGGATTTTACCAGTTTAGAACAATTCATTCATGCTTCCACTTATTGGAACTCTTTTGAAATTATTGATTTTAGGATGTTATGCTTGTTGAGTTTTTGTGCTGAAACTGTTTATTACTTTTCATACCGATGTTATTGAATTGAATCTGTGTATGATGGTTATTGAAAATATTCTTGGTTATGGTAAAACTTGCTGAGTGTTAAGTTTTAGTGTATGATTATGTTTATTGTGAAATTTATGTTTCATTATTTTTTTGTTTAAAATATGTTAAATATTCATTAATAAGGGTAGAGTGGTAATATAAAAGCTATTTTCACGGTGATTTTAATGTTAAATGTTCACTGTATTTGTCTCTTATCTTGATGAAAAGAGTTTCTTTACATGTTGTTCTGCGTGTTTGACTGGAAATCAGGAATTAATGCATGTGCACACTGATTTTTTTTAAAAAGAATGTATATTGTAACTTTTTTTAGGAATGATACTATTTTCAACCTTCTTTTTACCTAAATGTTTTGGTGCCATCTTTTCATTATATTTTGGTTTGGGGGATATTTTGGGATTTAGGGGGGGGGGTGGTCCAGGGGGGTTGTCCAGTAGGGGGGCTTTCTAGGAGGGAGGGGTGCTATTCAGGTGGGAGGGGGTATATCCAGGAGGGGGGGGGGGCTGCTGAGGAGGGGTGCAAGGGGGGTCTGTAGTGGGGAGGGGTGAAGGGGGATGGGTGGTAGTGTATAGGGGGTGTGGGGGTTTAAGGGGATGTGGGGCTGGGGGAGGGGGCTATCCAAGAGGGGGGGGGGAGGTGAGGGGGGCAGGGGGTGCTGGGGGTGCTGGGGGAGGGGGGCTGTCCAGGGGGGAGGGGTGTCTAGGGGGGTCTCCTCACCATCTGTAACAATAGATAAATCAAAATATTTCTAAATTCAAATTAGTTGGAATGATTCAATGAAAATATGATTTTTTATGGCCACTCCATTCTCACCATAGACCTTGTTTTATTTTTGTTGAACTTAATTGATTGAATATAAAGTTGATTTTGTTTCTTTATAAGTACTTAAATGAGAATAACTAGGTTGAGTGAAAAATATAAGTGGATGGTTGTTTCATTAAAAAGAAGAAAACTGAATCATATCATTATAGGGGAGTACTTAATTTGGTTTTTACTTGTTTAGAACAATTAATTCAGGATTCCACTTATTGGAACTCTTTTTAAATTCTTGATTTATGGATTTTATGCTTGTTGAGTGTTTGTGCTTAAACTATTGAATAATTTCCATGCTGATGTTATTGACCAAAATATATTTATGATGGTTATTGAAAATATTCTTACATATGGTAAAACATGATGAGTGTTGAGTTTTAATATATTATGATGTTTATTGTGAAATTTATATTTCATTATTTTTTTGCTAAAAATATGTTAAATATTTATTAATGAGGGTAGAGTGGTAAAATAAAAACTGTTTTAATGGTGATTTTAATGTTAAATTTTCACTGTATTTGTCTCTTATCTTGTTGAAAAGGGTTGTTTTACATTTTTTTCTGCGTGTTTTACTAGAAATCATGAATTAATGCATGTGCACATTGAATTTTCTTTCAAAAGGGATGAATATTGTTACTTTTTAGAGGAATGATATTGTTTGCAACCTTCTTTTTACCTTAATGTTTTGGTACCATCATTTCATTCTCGTCTGGTTTGGGGGATATTTTGGGATTTGGGGGGGGGGGTCCAGGGGGGATGTCCAGGAAGGAGGGGGATATTCAGAGGGGAGGGGGCTGTCCAGAAGGGGGGGGGGTGTCCAGGAGGGGTGCAAGGGGGTCTATAGGGGAGAGGGGTGAAGGGGGCTGGGGGGCAGTGTGCAGGGGGTGTGGGGGAGGGGGGAGGGGAGCTATCTAGGAGGGGTTGTGGGGGGAGGTGGGTTGTCCATGGGGTAAGGGGGTGTCCAGGGGGGTCTCTTCACCATCTGTAACTATAGATAAACTATAATATTTCAAAATTAAAATTATTTGGAATGATTCAATGGAAATATTGTTTTTCATGGCCACCCCTTTCTCACCATAGACATTGTTTTATTTATTTTTTAACTTAAATGATTGAATCTGAAGTTGATTTTGTTTCCTTTTTAGGTACTTCATTGAGAATATCCATGTTGAGTAAAAAATATAAGAGGATGGTTGGCTCATTAAAAAGAAGAAAATTGCATCATATCATTATAGGGGAGTACTTAATTTGTTTTTTACTTATTTAGAACAATTCATTCATGTTCCACTTATTGGAACTACTTTAAAATTAATTATTTTAGGATGTTATGCTTGTTGAGTGTTTTTTCTTAAACTGTTGAATAATTTTCATGCTGATGCTATTGACCTGAATCTATTTATGATGGTTATTGAAAAATATTCTTGCTTATGATAAAACACGCCGAGTGTTGAGTTTTAATGTATGATGATGTGTATTGTGAAATTTATATTTCATGATTTTTTTGTTAAAAATATTGTAAATATTCATTAATGAGGGTAGAGTGGTAATATAAATACTATTTTCATAGTGATTTTAATGTTAAATTTTCATTGTATTTGTCTCTTATCCTACGAAAAAGAGTTGCTTTAAATTCTATTCTGTGTGTTTAACTGAAAATCATGAATTAATGCATGTGCACACTGAATTTTCTTTCAAAATGGATGAATATTGTTACTTTTTAGAGGAATGATACTGTTTTCAACCTACTTTTTACCTTAATGTTTTGGTACCATATTTTCATTCTCTTATGGTTTGGGGGATATTTTGGGATTTAGGGGGGGTCCATGGGGCTATCCAGTAGGGGGCTGTCCAGGAGGGAGGGGGGCTGTTCAGGGAGGAGGGGGGTTGTCTAGGAGGGTGGGGGGATGTCCAAGAGGGGTGCATGGGGGGTCTGCAGGGGGGAGGGGGCTAGGGGCAGTGTGCAGGGGGTGGGGCAGGGGGTGTGGGGGTTCAGGGGGAGGGGGCTATCCAGGGGGGTCTCCTCACCATCTGTAAACCCCTCCTCTCCCACTTTATCCATTTCCAAGGATCTTGATTTCTCTTCTAAGGGTATCTAGTGAGTATACATAAGAAAATTGATACTTATAGGAGGTAAACTTGATGGTTCTTTCCAATGGTGGGAGACAAATCATCGAATTCTGCTATATGATAATTGTATTTTCAAAATATCATTGTTAGTATAACCATTATCATTTGAGTAAGGCTATTACCTAGTGGAGTATAGTTGAGGATGTATTCCAAATATCTATTGGTCTAGTTTCATGATTTTGTATGGTGTTATCCTAGTATATGAGTCTCATCGAGTCAGGTTATTTGAGCTGGTAAGATCTTCTACTTTAGATTGTTTTTTAATAGGTCACTGAAGTTTAGTGTCTAGAGGGGGTGTCTAGTGGGGGGAGTCCAGGGGGTGTCCAGTTGGGGGAGTCCAGGGGGGAGTCCGGGGGGGGGGGGGGGAGGTGGTCCAGTGGGTCCAGTGGTGGGTATCCAGGGGGGTCTGGGGGAGGGGGTCCAGTGGGTTGTCCAGTGGGGTGTCTGAGGGGGTGTCCAGGGGGGTCCAGGGGGGTGTCGATGGGGTGTCTAGGGGGGGTCTAGGGGGTGTCTAGTGGGGGGGGGGGGGGGGGGGGGTGGGGTGTCTAGGGGGAGGGGGTGTCCAAGGGGGGGGGGGGGGTGTCCAGGGGGGCGTCTAGTGGGGGGTGTCAAGGGGGTCCAAGGGGGGGTGTCCGGGGGGGGTCCCAGGGGGGGTCCAGTGGAGGGTGTCCAGGGGGTGCTCAGTGGGGGGGGGGGGTGTCCAGGGGGTGTCAGGGGGGCAGGGGGTCTAGTGGAGGGTGTCCAAGGGGTGTCTGGGGGTGTCTAGTGGGGGGTGTCTAGGGGGGTTGTCTGGGGGGGGGATACTTCCAGGGGAGTGTGGGGTGGGGGGCTATCTAGGAAGGGGAGTGGTGGGATGTTGCAAGTGGGGCGGGGGATGCTACAATGGGGGTGTGTGTGGGGGGGGGGGGTGTCCAGGAGGGGGAGTGGTGGGCTGCTGCAAGGGGGGTGGGGGCTGTTGCAAGCAGAGTGTGGCGGGGCTATCCAGGAAGGGGATTGGTGGGCTGCTGCAAGTGGGTGGGGGGGGGATGGGTAGGGGTGTCTTTTTTTTATGAAATGGGAAGGTATATATCAACTATTTTAAACCTTGGATAAATCCCTTTAACCATGGTTCCAAACCATGGCTATAGGTAATATGTGTATTGACCTTCTACCATGGGTTGAGACCATGGCTAGAGGGATTTAGCCACACTTTAAACCATGGCTATAGGCTTTTATCCATAGTTTAAACTGTGGATATAGGGATTTATCCATGGTTTGAACTTTGTATATAGGCCAAGTCCTAAAGCCACACCGATTCCATCCATGCTTAATTGAACCATGGCTATAACCTATAGCCATGGTTTGAAACTGTGGCTATAGCCCAAATTTCTAGAAGTGAAAAAACTCTATAGTCACAGTTTCACAAAACTGTGGATATAGCCTTCAAAAATATACCCTATATCCACTTTTTATATAAAACTGTGGATATAGACTTTGTATAAATACCTATAACCATGTTTTTGGAAGACTATGGATATAGGTCCATGGATATAGACTAATTTTCTATTAGTGAGTTTGATGTCATATGTTTATACATGATTTATTCGGATTATTATCACCCTTAACATCTTCAACCCAAAAGGTCCATCCTTTTTTGTGGGCATAAAGGTTCAAATAGTGCTTTGAGGAGTTAAAGCAAAGGTTGACGAGCACTCCCATCTTGAGATTTCTAGAGGAGGGTGTCAAGTATTTAATATTATATGATTCATCAGGGACTATACATGGATATGTTATCATGTAGATACATGTGGTTATTACATATGGTTCATGTTAGTTGAGACCACATGAGAAAAACTATGTGACCTGCATTTTTAATCTAGCAGCGGTAGTCTTCGTAATGAATATGTGGTGACACTACCTAATGGGTGATGAGTTTATCATCTACTATGACTAGAATAGTCTCAAGTATATATTCTATCAGAAGAATCTTAACATAATATAGAAGTGATCACTATATTTCCTCCAAGACTATGAATTTGATATTTTTTATACTTCTGTGAAAGGGAACATGGTGGAAGACGCTCTCAGTAGGAGATCTTATTTTCCATTTTTGGATGAGGTGTTAGAGCAGTTAGCCTCATTGCCATTATACTTAGTGGATAAGGATTGTGATTCATATATATTTTAAATGGTTGTTACCCCTCCAATTTTAAAATATATCAAGGATGATTGGCATATAGATAGTGACTCTGACACCTTATGTACTCAGTTATCCACTGGACATGCTGTGGATGGATATTATAAAGGTAGGGAGCATGTTATCCTTTTTATAGGATGGATATTTGTACCCTTTATGTTATGAGAGGAGGTGATACAAGATCTTAATACATAACTTTTGGTAGTACATCCATGTGTGGAAAGATGTACCAGGTTCTCCAACATCAGTTTTGGTGGTCAGGCATAGAGCATTGTATTGTAGAGTTTCTCTCTTGATGCCTCACTTATCAATAAGTGAAAGCTAAGAACCAGGTTCTAGAGGTTTTATTTCAACCCCTAGAGGTTCCATTTTTTAATTGTTATGGGATATCCATGGACTTCATGGTAGGGTTACCATGTTGATATATGGTAAATGATTCCATCTGGGTGATCATAAACCACTCACCAAGTCATCCCACTTCCTAGACAATCTATTGAAGAGTTAAGTATATATATTGAAAAGATTTTATGTATAAAATATAGTCTGACTCCATGGATTGACCACAATGATTTATTTAGACCATGTTTCTCACATAATATCAGGATTATGGAAAGGATTTTAGAAGGACTTTGGGACTTAGTTGTGTTTGATCATGTCGTTTCACCCCATGTAGATAACCATCCTGAGCATACTATTTATGTATTGGAGGATATGTTTTAGGATTACATGTTGGATTTTGTACATGGTTGGGATGATTTTCAACCCTTGGTATAGTTTACATACAACAAAATCTACCATTCCACCATTGGTAGGGCACCATATGAGGCTTTTTGTGGGTGACCCTTTAGGTCACCACTTCGTGGGATTAATCTAGGCGATTCAGTATTCATGTACCTAGTGTTTTTTTGAGCTACCATAGAGAAGGTTCAGATCATCTAGGAGTAGATGATGAATACAAAATGTTGTCAGAAGAATTATCCAGACAGATGATGGAGACCTCTATAGTTCATGGAGGGAGACCATGTGTTCTTGAGGGTCTCACTTTTATTTATACTACAGAGATTTGGATGAGATATAAAGATATCTTCAAGATTCGTTAGAACTTTCTATATACTTCATAGAGTTGGTGAAGTAAAATATAGCTTAGATCTACCACCAAAGTTGAATCAGGTACACAACATATTCCACCTGTCATAGATGAGAGGTTCATACATGACTCATTTCCTATTATCAACTGAGGAGAGATAAAAATAAATGATGGAGATACCCTTTCTATATACCCCTGGGAGATTGAGGACCAGAAAGAGATAATCCTTCATGGTAAATCGATTCCCCTAGTGTTTGCCATCTGGTCGCATAATAATCCTTAGAAGAAAAACTAGGAATGGGATACCCATAAGCGAGTTGAGTACCCTCAACTTTTTTAGTAGTTTTTTTATTTTCCGGATGAAAATACCTAAGGTGGGTTGAATTTAATGACTCTAATTTTCCATGTATTATTTTTTAATATTATATGGATTATTTTTAGAGTCATTAATTGAGACAACATGAGATTCCAAGGCTCGGTGATCCCAGAATTAATATTTAAAATAAAGTAAATATTTTAATATCATGAGCGCATAGTTTTCTTAAAAAAGATTAATAACTCCAAAAAGGGGTCATAGGTTGAAAATATGAGGGTACTATTGAGTTTAGAGTGTGGGTTTTATCCTAGGTGTGATATAACCTTTGTCAGTGTGGGGTGATTGTGAAAAATATTTCATGAGTGAAAATAAATAAAATATATAAACATTAATTTACATTATTTATTTTTGGAATATAAATTGAGATATAATATAAATACATGTTTATAGAGATGTATATGGGTTCTCTATTAAACCCTATATACCTAGAGAGACCTAGAGAGTGTTCTTGGAATAGGATGTTGGATCAGATCAATATCAAGGACCGGTGTGCCAACGAAATTTGTGGATATCACCAATGATAGTGACACAAGATCATTCTTTTTCAGTGATAAATCCAAACTATAGGTTTTATGTTGATTTGTGATTTTCATCCTGTTCTTTTGTCCCAGTATAATGTGGATCAATTCCAAAAAACAAATTGATTTTTGCATTCAGGGTTGATTAAATTGATGGAATTGTTCATTGATTTTTTTATCCCCCTTTGTTTATTCCTTTGAAAATGGATTGTGGCCAAATAAAAAAAGGCCAAGTTCCATTCCTCATATTTTATATCTTATGGATTTCTCCCCCTCTTATTTTCACATTCATCACGAGAAATTTATTTGTCCCATGATTTGATGGATACTTTGTATTTGGTCATTTAATGGTCGTTCTTCATCGCAACAGATCAATACAACAGGTGTGTTTCATGATTTAAGGTATGATATATTTATAATGAAGAAGGAGGATGATCATAAAAAATTTATGCTACCCATTCATCCTGATTTCAACGGTGCAAATACGGACGATATGAGTGGACATTTCTCAAGAGGATTTAAAGCTAGATCAACTAGCTCCATCAACTAGAGTCTTGTACAAACCTAGATCAATATATTTTTGAGAGAACGGTGGATTCAGGGATATGGATAATAGTATTGAGATGATCTTGTGGGATATGTAAAATCTTTGGTTATACGGTGTGCAATCTAGAGTTACATTCCATGTGTGACTCCCCCTTTATGGTGATATGGTTTCCCCAAAGTGTTAAATATCACATGTTGTGTGACCCTATCACACACCATGTGACATGTATTTGTGACTCAATGTGTATCTCATATATACAAAGACTTGGGAAGACCCAGTAAATGGACACAACTGAGTGTATATATAAATGATGATGTGTACATGGGTTAGTACACAGGCATAGACAGAGGTACACATGAAGAGGAAAACGTAATGGGGAAGGTGTCATGAAATTTCTACACACCATCTACTATTACTCCACACCATGTATGTAAATATTTACATTTTGTGTGATGAAGCACCACACAAACTATACAAGAGTTGGTTGGACACATCATATACCCCTTCTGAGGGTGTTTTTAGCACTTTGTTTCTTCAGCAAAGAACAGTCTTGGTTGAGTGTGTTCTCTTGGTCCATAACCTCGAGGGTACATTGGGGTATTATTTCCAAATATTAGGATTGTGATCCACTCCAAAGGATGAGTATCAGATAGAGTTTATGGTGTCCCTCCATGAGACTAGAGTGTTATCCTCTATCATCTTTTTACCCTAGGTTGTTTTTTTTTCAATTATTGTGACCACATTAAGAAGGGTGTTGATCCTATATCTAGAAATACATATTAGTAAGGTTTTCAGTATCATTGGAATAAAATCCCCTACATATTGGGTTGATATAGATTGGGTTTTTGTTGTCCCCTAGTAGTCTTGAGCATTAACCCCTATCTGAGTATCAGGGACTTCTGAGACTAGTGAGAATTATTGGGTGGGGAAAAAGATCTTGACCTCTTATATGAGTTTATCTATTGATGGCATGTCTAGTGGAGTGGATTATTCTAGAATGATTATTTTTTAAAAGAATCATGTTTTTAGAAATTGGTTATGATCACCAGATGGTGTGATGTCCTTAATGAGTATATATGGGTGTTTTCTATAATAAATTGATTGTTATACCGTGTTTATGAGCTGCATATTCTTGATTATTCATGTTTAGTGTTTTCTTGGTGTCTTAATAGGTATTTTGTACTCACACCTATATGGGATCTTCCCACACGTGCCATGTCTTATTAAAAAGATAACCCATTTTACATTTTTCTGGGATGATAGGGAGCAGGTGGAGTGTAGCTTGATCTTGATAGCCCGAGGTCTTTTCAAGTTCTTGTATTTGATCATAGTCCCCACACTTGAAGTAGTTTGGAGCCTCTTTAGTTTTTGGTTGGTATTTTATTGGGCACCTTTTTCGCTTTTAGTACTTTACTACCATACTCTGTTTTTGGGATAATAGATGTATGCATGAATTGGTAAAAGTTATATTACATTTTAGAATCGTATGGTCTTAGAGATGTGTGTGTGATTACAGTTATATTAGGATATTTCCTCACATGTGTGGGATATGCATACTTGGAACTGGTTTCCTTCCCTAGGCCTATTGGATATGGGATTTAAGTAGTCGTGGTTCAGACCCAGATAGGTCTAGTCATGTCATTTATTTTAGAGATATAAAGGAGAATCCCTTGGAATTTATTCTCATAATGATCAATAGAGAATGATATAAGCAATAGGATCTTTCATAATAGAACCCAAATATTCTTATGATTACATTCATAGATATTTGGAATACATTTGGATCACCATTAGAGGGAAAATTATCTTTATTCCTACATTGAAAGAATCATACAAAGTAGATATGTTGTCATATCTGTCAATAGAGAAAGAATTTACTAAAAGTTAATTCTTTAGTTTCTTAAATTAATTATAAATAATATATGATGATTCGGTGCTATGGTTCTAACATTTTATCCATTTTTTATTCTTTGATTAAATTCCATTGATCATGATAGTTATCATTGTGTAAATCTTGTATTGATCATCTGTATTGACAAAAATTAATGCTAGGAATGACCCATCACAAGCTTCCACTATGCCTAGAACCTATATAATTTTGGGATCCTTAATACTCACCACAATATAAGATATAATATCTAAGTGTATAAAAAAATATCTAAGATTTTATAACATCTATGTAAATTTAAAACCTTTGAGACAATAAAGTTCTTTTAAAATTTTCCTCTTGTACCCATGGGGGGTGGATATTACTACTAAGAGAATCAAAAATTTCATTTCATTTTCCAAGTATACACTGAATAATAAAGTATATATTTTACCCAATTATTCCACATTAACTTAAAATTATATTGATAAAGGATCTATTTAATTATTTTTTAATAGTAGATACTGTGAAGTGTTCAATGAATAAGTAATTTGTTCAATATTTTAGATAAAAAACAACCATAGAAAACTATAAATCATAAGTAGTGTGGTTACATTATTTATGATGTGGCTATATTGGACCATATCCCACTACCTGATAAAATAGGATTAGAATTTGGTTAAGTAAAAATAATGTTATATCATAATACACATCAAAAACTTCACCTATTTGAGGTAATATAAGAACTGGAGATGAGTTTATCCTTTTATTGAGATCTTAATGTTTCTTTGACATTAGTCAGACTAAGTAATCATATCCCATTTCTAACACTAGTTTATCATCAGAGCAAATAATTTTGGGAAATGTTGAATAAAATGGTAATACTATCCTATAATTCCAATGAAATGATATGTTAAAAAAATGAAGAATATTTCTTGGAAATCATAAATTCCCCATTCTTAGGGTTTATTGAGATTTTGGTTCTATAAATTAAATGCTAAAGGGATTTTACTTATTAGATACAAAATAAATATTTTTATAGCCTAGAATATACTGATGTTCTCTTAAATTTCATAAAATAATCCAATGATTTTGACCACAATTGTATCAAGATTTAAAATAAATTAGGATATGATTCATAAATATTATATTGAAAGAGTCAGGAAATAAATGAAATATTTATTTCATTATAGTGAGAAACATGGTTGGTGAATTGGTTAAAACAAATTGTATCCATAGATGTTAAAAATGACCACTCCTACTATGAAAATTAATATTTGTAACATGTTATGGAATTAATTGAAATTCATAAAATCCTAATCATAGGTTATTTTGAAAACAAAATTTCCCCTTTTAACCTATTAAAAAATTCATCAATTCTAAGAAAAGGATAATTATTCTTGATCATTACTTCATCCAGATTGTGATAATCTCCACATAGACATAGAATTTAATCATATTTATTTATAAATAGGGCTTGATCACCTGAATGGGAAGCACTCATCATGATAAACCATTTTACTTCAAGTTCCTCTAATTGAATCTCGAGCTCCCATATTTTTGTTAGTGTGACACCCTATTTTTTTTCCTTTAATTTATTGAATAAATTGTTTTACTCACCACAACAAATTAAAATAAACTACGATATATTTTATTGAGATAAAATATTATAATTCAATATAAAAATTTTTAAATTATGAGAATGAAATATGAAAAATCATTAATAAAACTAAAAGTGGAATAAAACATCAAGTAAATAAAAATTCCATGAAAGTGAAATATTCACCCTCTTGGTTTTCCTTGAATATGATACCCCCAATTAAAATTATGAAAAAAATAAAACTGTATAAAATATAATATACATTTTAAGAGAGAATTAAGAAAATAGGTTGAATTAATTTTAATGAAACATGTAAGGTTATGTGTCGGAATAAAATATGACTGATATATATATCTACATTAGTTATATGGCCATTGGATATATATTTATTGGATATATGGTCATTTTATATACATGTATCTAATAGATATACTGACAATTTTATATTTAAAAGTAAACAACATGTTATACATAAAATATTTGGCATTTGATTAATGTAATATAGATATTAGTTCATTTTTGAAAATATTAATTGACTTAACGAAATGTTTTTTGTATATAATGTATTTTAAATTTAATTTATTCCAATTAAACAAAAATTTTAATAAAATAGATTGAATAAATTCAAGTAATTATTTTTAAAATATATAAATTATGATCAAAAAAATAATTTCAGAGTTTTAAGGATTGATAATTTAGAGATTCATAGTTAAGTATTAAATTTTTTAATTAAAAACATTGTTTTTTATATTTTATATATTTTTAAGTGATATGTTTTTCATATTTTGAGTATAAAATTAAATCAAATGTGTTTTTATTTATTTAATAAATTAATTAACATTCATCTAATGATTATTACTTGTTATATAATAAGAATAAAGTCACCTTTATTCTTGAAATATAGTTTTCTAAAAATTGTTTTTATGTGTTTCATATTTCTTATTTAAATTTATTTTTAACCACTATAATAATTTTAATTTAATAAATTGGATTTTATTTTTATAATTTTTCAATTGAAATTATTTAATAATTTTAATTTCATTCTTGTACAAAAAAAATAGTTATTGAGGTAACAATTGAGTTACCATGTTTAAGGTAAAATAAGGTGAAAATTGAGTTAAATTATGGGGTAAAGACCTAAAATATCTCTAAAATTATATATAATTTTTTTCTGTTATGGTATTAATGACTAATATCCATTATTTTTCATCTTTTTATCCACATTCCATGTAAAATAACAACTTTAGACCTTAGGGGATGAGTATTTGTGGAAATGCCATTCCAAACTCACCTATAAAATAACCCCTCATCCAAACTCCAAAACAACTATTTTACTTATTTCATATTTTTATTTCCTAGATATATTACCACTCTAAAATACTTATTTAACTTTTTATAGACTCTATTTATAATATTGAATCCCAGATCTGTCATTTTGATGGAATCCATTTCAATAAGGTGCATTAATTGATGACACATTCCTTTAAGTGAAATTATAACACCCTTAATCAAGTTCATTTTTATATATTTTCAATAATAGTTTAGGAAATAATATGTAATAATAACATTTTGAAATTTTTTCTTCTTATTTGTATTGAAAACTGATTAAAAGTTGGTTATTGTTGGAACTAACTGGTGTTGAGTTATATTTGTTGTCAATGAGCATGAAGTCAATATGACATATGTTAATATTCATTGAATAAAAATAACATGGATTTATTTTAGAGTACCCAATCATGATGAAGGGAATAATTTTGAATTTACCAATAATGTTTTCATTTTATGTATAGTTTGTAATTGTGAATAATTAATGAGGATTAAATAAACACATTAGGTTTTGGTACTAAGTTTCTATCATTACTCATAAGAGAAATGAGTTGATAGACTACCATTAGAAAAACTTAGGGATATTCATTCACATGGTATATATAACTTTATGAGTTTATGAATCTGGAAATGATTTATTTTTAAGAATCTATCCTATTTTTTATAAATCATGAAAAAAGCTGATGAAAGTTGAATTACACTTGGATGAGGCTGAAAGAGTAAAGTTGATGGAAAAGTGATTCTGAAAATTGTATCTATGAGATATAATTAAATGAGATAAACTTATTAAAAAGTTAATAAGGATGAATAAATTTTTATAAATGAGGTCTAGAATTATTATTTCTAGATAAAGTATACATTTTATATAATCTAGTTGATTAAAATTGATGAATTTTAGTTTTCCAAAATCTATGCATTAAAAGTTTCTGAATTAGTTCCAGATTCACATTTGTGTGTACCTAGAAGTTATCATATTTTAATAAGTTTAATCATCTAGAAGTTATATTATTTCAATAATTTAATAAAATTTATGACTTTTTAGGAAAATGTAAAAGGATTGAGCCATAATGATATGTAAGAATATTTATGTTTTTCAACCTTTTGAAAAAAAAGAAAAGGATATGATAAATAAATATAATCTAAAGGTATATTGAGAATTTGGAAAATTATTTAATCTTTATTGAGATATTTAATAATTCTCCTATTCATATGTTAGTGTTTCTAGAATTAAGATTTTTAAAAAGTGTTGAAGTATCACTATGATGCAAAATTTATTATAGAATTATGAAAAAAACAAATTAAAAAACTTTTTGAGAATAAATAATTATTTTAGAGAATCATATTATGATATTTAATCTTTTTACATTATAAATTTTTTAAAAGAGTGAGGTTTCATTGTGATATATAATACTTTTTATAAAGCATAAGTTTTTGTTTTAAGCTAAGGAAAAAATATAGAAAAGGATAAAAAATTATGTATATATGTATGATATTACAATTAAAATATAAGATATTTTTAAGAGAATAAAATGAAATTTGATAAAGGAAAAAAACTTGCATTGATATATAAGAAACTTTAATATCTCCACTATGATACATAATATATTTCTTATGTAAAGTTTTTTTAGTTTGTAAAAAATGTGAGAATTTTAGACATCCAAATTTTATGACACTATCCTTTTCATATAATATTAAATATAATGATTCTATATGATTAACTTTTTATTAAAAAAAATGGTCTTTATGATGAATAATGGAGAAGTTGAATTGGTTATTCCCTGGAAAGAAGTGTAGGTTCTGGGTGCAACAGAAGCATGTGATGAATGGTGCCCAACATTGATTTTTTCCATAATCAATGATCAATATGAGATCAATATGATTTTCAATACTATAATCCATGGAATTGAGTAAAAAATAAACAATGAATAATTATTCTAGATTTGAGAAATAAAATCATCACATATTATTTATAATTAATTTAATTAAATAAAAAATTACCTTTGTTGGAATTATTTCTTCGTTGATGAATCTGGTGACAGATTTTTGGTCCACCATAATTGCGTTGTAGAAACCAAGTGTATATTTCCTCTATAGGTGATCCACACATGTTACTAGACTCTCTAGATGTCACCGAAGGAATCTTCGGATGCTATCACAACAGATCCTTGTTCTTGCATCATCCTCCTTTGATCACTTTGAGAACCACTTCCAAAGAATTATTCTTCATTCAGGGGATGGGGGTTTCTCTTCTTTCTTGAGAGAGTTCTTAGAGAAGGGATCTCTCTAGTATTGAGAGGATTCCCAAAATCCTTTGTGCACATCCAAGAAAAAAGAATTGGATTTTGTGAAAAAAAACATAACTAGGTTTATATATCGATAGGGTTAAAATAAAATAATTGAACAAGTTCCATTTTTATTTATTTAATCCTAGAAAAAACCCCATGTAAAATAATAATAATATCATTATTTATAAACATTCTCTTAAATTTCCAATTATAATTAAATATTATTTAATCAAATAATATTCCATATTTATTATTTCTCACATGACCTAAAATCTTGGTCTACCATTCCTCCACAATATTAATGAAACATTGAATAATGTACATTTATTTATTAAATTAATATCACTGCATTATTCTCCAATAAATAAATAAACATTATGTATACTAAAATAGAAAAAAATATTTATATGTGATCAAGCATTCATGAATAATTATTAAACCACATACAAGAATAATATTCATTCAACTAGTTAAATAAAAAATAATAAAATATATTATTTTATTGAAACTCTAGATACACTTAGTGTGTGAACCTCTCAGCCTCTATCTCACTGGCATTTGGTAAAAAAAACCTAAATTCCAATGTTAGAATTTAGAAACATTCTAAAGAACCCAAAGAGAAATATGTTAATGTTGCACCAATATGTCACCTCATATGGATGTTTACTATGTAATACAATCCCTTTATCTCGATATCTCTAATCAAGAAGGTTTCATACTGGTTTCATCAACCTATGTGTTCGATGTCTCTTTCTTTGAATTCCCAGAAAATGAATTTTCCTTTATAACACCATGGCCATGGATTTATTTAGGCTATATCATTTCCATAAAATGTCATGAGATATCAAATACTATTAATAAACAGATGGTAAAAATACTTTCTTGAATTATTAATTAATGAAATATTACTCTTGACATACCCAACATATCCTAATTCACTGTGAACATATGTCATCATGGTTTTCATCAATACATCTAAGTTCACAACTTATAATACACATTAGTAATAAAATTAAAGTCTAATGATCAATACAAACATATGTAGATAGGAACATCCAATGACACATATAAATATAGATTTCTTACTGGTGGGTCTCATTCTCATAATATCCTATTGGATATTACTAAGGTCGTGTACTATATGAAGGTGTCTCAATGTTCTATGAGTCTACACCCCTAATAGCCTATATCATTTTTTCTCTCAAATGATATCATCTAGATATAGAACTTTTATTCAAGAACAATGTTGTAGCACTTCCAAGTTCTCATCATAGCAGGGAACTACTGTGACCTTTTTTTGTGATATCTACTCTTAGGAAATTATCACATACTATGTCACATAGAATAAAAATAATGATATGATAAGTAGATTATTAACATTCAAAAAAATGAATACATTTTTATCATAAAGTAAAAATAATTTGGTTCTAGGGAACCAAATCTAATAGAATACCACTTTCACTAGATCCAATTGATAACAAAATTCAATTCGCTAGCTCTCACATGATACTCATGCTTCTACTGAGATATTCCCTTAGTTAAGGGTTCCTACACATTCCATTCTATGGGTAATATACTCACTATAACTTTACCCCTTTTATAAAAATACCTTAATAGGTGATAATTTTGGAGTATATTCTTTATTGGTTGGTGTGACCTTGGATCTTTTTCAAGATCCACCACTATAGTTTTACAATAATATAATGTGATATGGTCTTTAATACTAGGTACTACAACAAGATCCTAGACAAATTTATGAATCCAAATGGATTACTTGGATGCATTATAAGCTTTTATATAATCAGACTCCATTGTAGAATCTGTGAAAACTTGATTCTTTGAACTCTTCCAGCTCACAACTCCTCTGTTAAGACAAAAAACATATCCAAATTGTGACTTCAAGTCATTATAATCTGTTTGAAAATGAGCATTAATATAACCTATAATGACTAGATCCTCATCTCCTCCATACATAGGGATCATATCCTTAGTTCTTCTCAGATTCTTAAGTATTACCTTAATAGTATTCCAATGTTGTTCTCTTGGATCTTCTTGATATCTTCCTACCATGCTCAGTGTATTAGAAACATCAAGTCTAGTACATAACATGAAATACATTATTGATCCTATCACAGAAGCATGTGGGATCTTACTCATTCTCTTTTTCTCATGTTGTGTCTAAGGGAACTTTTTTTTAGAAAGATGTAAACAATGTGACACTATAACCAATCCCCACTTGGATTGTTCCATACAAAATCACTTTATTATTTGGTCAATATATGTACTTTGAATTATTTATAGAATCCTCTTGGATCTATCATGAATGATCTTGATACCTAGAATATAGGCTACTTCAGCTAAGTCCTTCATGGATAAACACTTGCTTAACCAATCTTTAACTGACAGTAAGACTGGTATGAAATTTACAATAAGTATTATTTCATTAACATATACTAATAGGATAACGATCTCATTCCCACTAAATATCTTATAAACACACTGCTCACATTCATTCTTTTTAAAACCAAATTCTTTGATAAATTCATCAAATCGAATTTTCCATAACCTAGATTCTTTCTTCAATCCGTAAGTGGATCTATGCAACATGAAAATTAATTTGGAATTATTTTGAGTCACAAAACCTTATGTTTGTGTAATTTAGACATATTCCTAATGCTCCTCATTAAGGAATTTAGTTTTGACATCCATCTACCAAATCTTATAGTCATGGTAAGCTGTTATAGAAAGTAGAATTCTAATGGATTTAAACATGGAAACTAGTTAAAAGGTTTCATCGTAGTCAATTCCTTGACTCTATTTAAACCTTTTATCCACTAACCATTCTTTATAAGAATTTACATTACATTCCATGTCAATTTACCTCTTGAATACCCATTTTCATTCAATAGGTTTTACATAAATTGGTGCATCGACCAAAACCCAAAATTAGGTCTAATACGAGGAATCCATTTCAGAATTCATGGATTCATTCCATCTTGTAGATCCTAAGCTCTCTACTACCTCCTTTTATGATATAGGTTCATTATTTTCAACCAATAATTAATCACTATCTTCAATGACTATAAAACCATATGTCTCTGGTCCTCTTACCTCTCTTACACTCCGATATAGTACATGTGTTTCAGGAACTACTTATTTTATAGGGACCTGTGGAATCTATTCCTGTACCAACTCTTGTATATCTTGATCATCATCTTCATTGAAGTAAATCTTTCTCCCACTATCCCATTTGAGGATGTTCTCCCTCTCAAGAAAGATGAATTTTTTAGCGACAATCACATTCTAGTCTGAGGGGTTGTATAGGTAGTATCTATTTGTTTCTTTAGGATACCCTATAAATATACTTTTCATGCCCTAGGGTGCGCTTGGTTGCCTAAGAAGTCCTTAAAAATTTCCTCACAACCTGATACGTGTGTATGTGACAAAATTGGTTTATTTCTACTACATAACTCGAATGAAATTTCATTTTCTGCTTTAGTTGGTACTCAGTTTGATGTGTTTTACGTAGTTTGTAATGCATTGTCCCAAAAGGATGATGGATGATCTCCATAAATCATCATCTAACATACAATGTTCAATAAGTTATGGTTTCTCCTTTCACTAACACCATTGCACTATGGTGTATATGGTAGAGTGAGTTGAGATAGAATCCCAAAATCCCATAGAAATTTGATGATCTCTTGGTTAAGATATTCACCACCTCCATCCAATCAAAGATTATTTATCTTCTTACCTAGCCAATTCACTACTTAATTCTTGAATTCCTTGAATTTATCAAATCACTCAGACTTATAACTCATCAAGTTCATATATCCATATCTACTCAATTCAATAATATGAGTTATGATGTAAGAATATCCACCTTTAGCATCCATTAGAAATAGTCCACACACATCAGTGTGTACCAATCCTATAAGTTATGTGGACTTTTCACCCTCTCCATTGAATGGTGGTTTGGTCATTTTTACTTGTAAACAAGAATGACATATATCATGTAATTTAGCTTAGAAAAGTCTAAGTTACCTTCTTGATATAGCTTTTCCAAATGATTCTCGTTTAGAAGACCAAGATGGTGATGCCACAACCGGTTGTTACATGAGTACTATGAACATGATTTTATATTTATTTCCAACACTTGGTGTTTATAATATAATAAATAAATACCATATTTAAATTCCTCATACCATAAAATATGTTTTCCTTATAAAATAAACAACTTTTATATCCAAATTTGAAAATAAACCCAGCTATATCTAAACATGACACATAAATTGTGTTCTTGGTAACTATAAGTACATAATGAAAATAAATTAAAACCAAAATAATTCCCATTAGAAATTAAATGTGGTATTCATCAATATCTAGAGTATCCATCATCACACCATTGGCTGCTTGCAAATCTAACTCTCATCTAGAAATCCTTCGAAATATACTTGGTTTCTGTATTTGTAAATAGATATGAGCACCACAAGATTTATATAATACTCAGTGTCTATAAATGGAAAGATTTCACTTGATAACAAATTCACCTTTAGCTTCCCCTTTCTTTTGGGTGTAGTTCCTCTTCCAGTGGCTTGACATTTCAATAAAAAACATACTTCCTCCTTTTCTTTTCCCTGCATCTAGATATTCTTTTTCTTAGAAGGATAAGGCTTGGGAGATTTAGACTATTTATAAGTCTTTGCCCCATTTTCCTTTTTCTTATTTTTCTTCTTCACCATATGTATTGTGGGTTTATCATTCCCCATGTCCTTATCCACTTGGAGAATCAGGGTCCAATTTTTTGAAAAAAAATCTTATCATTATTTCTCATATTATAATTCACAATAAAGATAGATAAGGTATTGGGAAGTGATGAAAGCATGAGATCTATACAAAAAACATTAAGGAATTTAATCCCGCAGATGTAAAGGTGTTCAATTTAACCTATAATATTAACTACATGAGGCCCAGCTAGTGAAGAATCTATAACATAATTTTGTACAAAGTATTAGAGATCTCTAACCTCTCTTGTCTCGCATGCTCTTGATAGAGATCCCAAATATGAGACATCATGCTATAGGCATCCCTATACTCATATTTCTTTAAAATATCATTGGAAATTGATGATATCATGAAGCACTAAAAATCTGTAGCATCATTCATATGTTTCTCATAGATAGATTGTTCTCCATCACTTGCCTCATTACTAGGCCCAACTAGTAAATGTTTTTCCAGCACGTAAAATTTCCATTCAAGGAAAAGGATGAAATGTAGGAGCATTTTCCACTCATGGAAATATGTGATGGTGATAATGTTTTTGATCTTCAATATGGATCACAATGATATGTTTGATGTAATTTTATTTTTTTATAGACAATTAGATACTCATAATTTTAGTAATTTTTCTAATATAATTGAAACAAATAAACAAATATTATATTTATTAGTCTCCTACTATTTTATCAAAACCCAATATCCCTCACCATTGGATTTAAAATATCACATTTCTTGGATATTAAAGTGGAAAGGGTCCATATCCCCTATCTCATTACCACAAATTTGTTTGGTCAAGCAACTCGAATGGTTTTAGATAGGCATTCCAAATGTCGACTACATTAACTCACAATTCCTTGATCTACTGAGTGGACTCTACAATCCTAAAATTATTAATTTATATTTCCTTAACATTTGACTCTCATTTAAACAAATAATTTTTTTGGTAGACAATCCTTGATGTGAACCATGTCAAGTCAACCCAAAACCTCATGTTAGAATTCCCCGATAATTGAAAGCACCCCAAATTTAGCTGGTCAATTACTTTTATCTATAATTTGTTTTTTTACCGAAGTAAGGTAAGTATACACCGACTTAATATTTTAATGAGATATTTTATCCTTTTATGCAAAAATTTCAAAATATTATCTTTATCACATTCTTGTTAATATTAAGTGGGATTACTTAAGTGTTTAACTATGTCTTAGATTATATTTATACATACGTTGGTTTATTTTAGTTCTATCTCACATGATTGTTAATTCATTAAGTATGTGATAATGACAAGAAATCGATAATTAAATAAACCTAAAACTGATAGAAAGAAAATAAGGTGGTATGAACATGAGATCATATTGGTGGTTAGTTTATTTAGCGGTTGAGAAACTAACCACTAACCTAGGGAAAAAACACCATGAATTAATTATGGTTCATATTGTAGCTTTCCACCTATCCACCTATGTATCTCCTTGTATTGGTTTCACCTTGGATTTGAACTTGAACAACCTTAACTATATTGGGAGCTCTATTGATTACATATGTCTTTTACCCACGTATAGGTGGGGGGGAAGAAGTTTAAAATAAAGAAACCATGGGCACAAAGACCCTACATAATGAAAGTAGAGAATGAACACAAGGAAAAAAATAATTTAAATATAAATTAAATGAATCCAATCACATAAAAAAATTTTGGTTCAGATCATGGTCATCCACATGCATGTAATGAATTACACATTTATTAAAATAGCATTAAATTCATAATCATTCTTATTTAAGATAAATTGTGATTGAATTAATTAATTATTATCTTTAATTAATCAATCCTTTTATCATAATTATCATGTGAATTTCCTTGAGATTTTCATCCATTATAATCTTAAACAAATTAAATAAATTCATTTAAAATTAACTCTGTATATAAATGTACCTTGTAGGAAACACGGTGAATACCCGCCCAATTATTCCCAACATGTATTATACATGTATACTATTTTAATCTTATAAAATATGGTATACATGACTTATCATGTACTTTCAAAACATGTACTTTTCATATAACTACATGAATAACATGATTTTTCAGTCATGTGTTATTTTTAAATTCATGTAGAGTAACAAATTGTAATACAGATCATACATGATATGCATAACTGAACATTATGTAGATAATAATTATATATATATATATATATATTAAAACCTATCACTTGGAATTCCCTATATTTATAACCACACGCAAGTACATGTCTCAATGTTTACACTGTATAATAAATAAATTTTAAATCTACATAACTAGTAAAATTACAAGGCATGTAGTTCTGATTTACATGGCATGTACATCTCTCACCATCCATCTGAGACACATGCCTAGGGACTCAACATGTTGTATGTTCCCTAGAAAATTTTGATTACATGGTGTGTCCAATGGGCCTAACACCATGTGAACTCCAAGTTACATGATCACTAGTCGGGGAGGCCGTGTATGGAATACATAGCCCATATGTGACTTAAAGGAACTACACAATCATGTACATAGGCTACACGATTTGTAGTCTAGATGGTCGTGTGCCATTATATTCTAGTCAACACATGGTGCATGACGTTTTTAATTAATTCAATTATCAATTCCTAATCTTGAATTGATTTTTGAATCAATTCTGATGCATTGATCATGACTACATGGCATGTAACTATGGTTACACAGCATGTAGTCTGGTGTTGTTCAGCCAGAAACCTTGGCACCTCTAGATGATTTCCTTGATTTAATTTTAATAATAAAAGTAAATATCTTGATTAGATCTATGATAAATTAAGGAGTAGTAATCAAATATCACAATTTGAATTAAAATAAAGATTAAACTTGAATTGAAAAAACTAAATTAAAATGCTTAAATCACCAACGATCTTAAATAATTATAAATATTTATGTGACTGCTCTGATACCACTTATAATTTTTAGGCGTAGTAGAAGAATATGATGGGTAATATCTAACTTTGTTATTTTACATAATCAATGATCAATATGACATCTATATGATGATGAACGTTGTGATCCATAGAATTGAGTCAAAGAAACTAAAAATGAATAATTTTGTTGAAATTGAGAAAGAGTATCATCACATATTATTTATAATTAATTTAATTAAATAAAGAATCACCATTATTGGAGTTATTTCTACATTGATGAATCCGATCACATATTTTCATTCCACTATCATTGTGTTGTAGAAACCAAGTGTATATTTCCTCTATAGGTGATCCACATGTGTTCCTAGAATCTCCAAATGTCACTGAAAGAATCTTTGAGTTCTAGTATGACATTTACTTGTGCTTGCATCATTTACCTTTGATAACTTTGACAAACTCTTCAAAAGTGTTCTCCCTGATCTAGTGGAGGGGGATTTCTCTTCATTCTTGGGAGAATTCTCGCAGAAGGGGTCTCTCTAGCTTTGATAGGATTCTCTAAATCCATTATGCATGACCAAGAAAAATGAATTGGTGTTTTAGAAAACAACATAACTTGGTTTATATATATATCTATGGTTAAAATGAAATATTTGCACAAGTGACCTTATTTATTTATTTAATCCAAGAAAAACCCAATTTCAATTAATAATAATAATATCATTATTTCTCAGCATGCTCTTAAATTGAAAATTATAATTAAATATTATTTAATAAAAAAATATTCAATATTTATTATTTCTCACTAGACCGAAAATCTTGGTCCTCCATTCCTATAAAATATTTTTCAAACATTTACTAATTTATATTTATTTATAAAATAAATATCAATACATTATTAACTAATAAATAAATAAATATTATATTTACTAAAATAGTAAATTAATATTTATATGTGATCAAACATTCAAGAATAATTGTAAAACCATGTATGAGAATAATATTTATTCAACCTATTAAATATTAAATAATAATTTATATTATTTAAGTGAGATTTTGGATACACAGTGTGTGACCCTCTTGGATTCTTTCTCATTGGCATTAGGTAAAGTAGCCTAATGTCAAATGTTAGAATATAGAAACACTCCGAGGAACCCATAAAGAAACAATTTAATGTTGCAATGACATTTAAACTTATATGGATGTTTACTTTGTGATATAATAACTTTATCTCTATATCTCTAATCAAGAAGGTTAGGTGTTGGTGCCATCAACCTATGTGCTTGATGTCTCTTTCTTTGACTTCTTGGAAATTGAACATTCCTTTAGAATATCATGGCCATGAATTTATTTAGGTTATATCATTTTCATCAAACAGAATTAGATAAAAACATCCATTAATAAAAATAAGGGACATATACTTTCTCGCATTATTCATTAATGAAATATTACTTGTGATGCACCCAACATATCCTACTTCGCCGAAAACATCTGGAATCATTGTTTTTATCAATACATCTAAGTGCGTGACTCATAATACTCATTAATAATAATCTTAAATTCTAAGGAGAAATACACATGTATGTAGAAAGGAACATCCAATGACACAAATAAATATGGATTTCTGACTAGTGGTTAACATTCTCATAATATCCTACTGGATATTAGCATAGGCTTATACCGTGAGACGGTGTATTAATGTCCTATGAGTCTCCACCCTTGATATCCTATATCATTTTGGTCCCTCAAATGAAATCATATGGCTGTAGAAATTTTATTTAAGAATATTATCGTAGCACTTTCATGTTATCATCATAGTAGGGAAGTACTATGACTTTTTAGTGCGATATCTACTCTTAGGACATTATCACATACTATGTCACACAATATAACAATCATGATGTGATAAGGAGTTTATTAATATTAAAAAAATGAATTCATTTTTATTATAAAGTATATAGAAGTTGGTTTTAGGGCACCAAATCCAACAAGAAGAAGATCAAACCTTAAAGCTATATGTGGATGAAAAATAGGTCAAATATAGTTATGTGGACTAAGATGAATACATGACTAGATAAGATATTCTATAACGAAAACATAGAAAAATAAATTTAATCTTACATCATTTGGATTTTATTCATTCTGTAACTATGTTTATGTATGTTTTTATGTAGGTATGAGGTCAAAAGTGCATATATATTTTATAGTAACCCAAATAAAGAAGTGAGGGAAAGTCTTGGAATAATGAGAAGTCAATACTGGATAATTATTTTATTACTATTATATAACCATAGTTGGATATATTTATGCCATGTATCAAGTAAAAGATATTGTTTTTGAGTTTATGAATATTTCTATATTTGAATATGGAAATATAATTCACATGACTATGAGAACATTAAAAGAATAAAAAAATAAAAGTGTGTAAGTAGAAGAACGGAAAGAGAATATTTTGATACTATACCCTAATAAATATATTAGTATCAAAGAATGAGAAATATTTGATAATTGGTGATATTTCATAGAGATTTAGGACCAATAATGGTTTGGAATAAAAGTAAAAAATTTAAAGGGTTTTCATATTTAATGTATGAAAAATATATATAATTGAGATGATTAGGATATAAATATAAAATAAGAAGAATACATGATTTCATATTAAATAAATACTTAGCACTATTAACCTAAATATTCTTTATGTTGAAGAAAAAGAAGAGATCCAATGTTGTGTGTGTGATGATCATTCATATAAATTGAAGAAGAAGAAGTAGTGAGAGAGGCCGACTTTCATATTGGAGGATGAGAATATTACAAGTTATATAAGAGGAAGTGATAATCCAACGTATGATATCTATATATCATAAGATCTAAAGAAGGAAAAGTATTCCTTTTTCATCACTACATATTGAAGAAGGAGATAAAATTCAAACACTCTCGAAGGACACGATCCTAAATTACTACTGATCAAAATTCAAGGTAGTATAAGGAAAATATTATATTTGAAGAGGGATACTTGGGTTATTCTAGAACCTAAAAACTACAAGTTGGTACATTCATTATCTCTCTTTTGTGCTTGGTGTATAGGTTCAAGGATATATCCTTATATGTTACTATTCTTAATAACAAAACTGGTTTTCTATATTTATGGGATAACAACCACCATACACCAATTATATAATTATCTACATTAAAACTGAACCCAATTATCAAATTCTAGTGCCCCTTGTTATTTATTTTTCATACATAAAGTATTTGAATAAAAACCTAAAATTTTAGGAAAAACTGAGAGATACATTCACTAAATAGATAAAAATTAAGAGAGGGGTAAAGGTTTTGATGGAAAAATTAAATCACAATAAATCAGCCCAACCTTCTCAGTGTGAAAACCCAATCTTAGTGGAACAACATGTTCATTAGACTACTAGTAATGGGGTGTTTTGGGGATAGTTTCTGGTGACTTCCATCCATTGAAATATTATTTTTAATAATATTATAATAAAATCATGTTATTATTGTCTAAAAGAATTTGAAACCCTATAATATAATCTCAAATATGATAATAAACAAACAATTAATTGAATAAGAACGAGATATCAATAATCCTTCTTGCATAAGGTCTGACATTTCTTCATTGTACCCCTTTGATCCTCACTACTTTAATATTGAATACCAAAACATGTTTAGTGGTGAGATGCTCTATCTATTTATAGATAAAATTCACTTGTGACGGAACCATATTCCGTATGCAACTAGAATCACAAAAAAATGAAATATCACTCCCTAATAAATACAAAATAAAAGGATTTTAAAATTTAGACCTATTTTTCATATATTTCAATTTTTCCTTCCAAGGTCCCTTTAAAAAAATTTGAATATTAATATTTTATTTCAAAACAAATATTTTTTCTTAATTATACATTTTATGTCAACTATTCAATATATATGGGATAAAAAACAAAATATAATCCATTTTACTCGAATAGTCTAATAAATTTTCATTTCAAAACTAATACATTACATTCTCTTTACATTTAAATGAGGATAATCAAGCATTTTATACATTAATATTGCATCATTTTATATAAATATTCAATTCACTTCCCAATAATACATGCTTGAGGACTGAAAATGTTTTGTTTATTTAGAGACTATAAACACAATCATTTTATTTATTGGAAGATCTTTAACATATTTAATAAAGATATTCTCACATTTTACACTTCTTATACATACCATACTTAAAACCCTTATTCATAACCTGGGGAAAGGAAACCTTGGAAAGGGTAAGCTCAAATTCTCAGTAAGGGTAAACATATAAGGTATCAATCAATAATCCTATATGATCATAAGAGAAGAATAATCATACGATTATGTGATCATCAAAAATAATAATCATACACAAGTAGTCAAATATTTTAAATAATGAATCATGGAATAAGTTTCTTTGAATCAAAATAATTGAGATATAAGAGTTTAGATATAGTGACTCAAACATTTCACATATAGGTACTATTTCTTATTAGATGAATATTCATTTCATGACATTAATATCCATGTCAGAACCATAAAGTTTTACTATCTTTAGAGAATAGATACACAATATTCTTATTTTTTGAAATATATTCAATATCTACCACTACAATATTCACATATAGCATTCTTATTGGAAATAAAATACTTGAAACATTTTTTTGTAATCTAGGGAATATAAATATAATAATGGGTGAGATCATATACCCGATAAGGGTAAACATAAGAGATATCAATCAAAAATAATAAGTGAGAATAATATAAATATAAGAGTATAAGAACATGGTCATAACTTATAATAATCATACCAAATTAGTCAAATATCATTAATCATAAATCATGAAAAAGGATTTTTCATAAAAAAGACAAAAGTAATAATCAATTCTAATTTCTGAGAATGCATCATAAGCATAAGTCATAAGTTTTTATCATAAAAATAAGCATAGAAATAATTTATGTAGCCAAGGATAATTTTCAACACTATCAAAGTGGATTAGATTCTCTCCCCATTCCATTATATCCTAAGCCAAGGATCAATCACAAGACTATCATAGAGGACAAAGTTCCTTACTGAACTTGGTTCACTACCTATTCTAGTTCTAATTGTCTCATGTGATGTACATCATTACCCAATACTTTATAGGGATATATAATTCTAGTAAAACCGACCACATAATCATAATCCATTCATATGTGTTCCACAAGATCATAAAACATTCATCATATAATTATATCATAGCCCATGGAAAAGAAATGTGTTTCATAAAAATTTCAGTATCATAATCATAAATCACCCATAGAACAAATAAGGATAGTTTTATTATATTATATCCCTATTAAATTATAATTAACATCAAAGGATGTTATCATGGGTGAAAATTTTATTTAAAAGATCATTAGAATATTTTTTAAGGAAAGTACTATTTTTGTTTTGAAATAACATATTTAAAATTAAAATATTTTAGAAAATATTAAGGAAAATATTTTCTTTGAATATAATAATGGAAAACAGTAAAATAAACTTCAAATAATTGAACCTAAATGATGGTAGGAAATTTTATTCATGTAAAAATATTTAAATCAAGTATTATGTTCACACATTTGGTAAATAGTACCTTATTTAGAAAATAACAAGAATATCCTTTAAAATTCATTCTGTAAGAAGTAAAAAATGGGTACAAACGACTTTAAAAAATAATTTAATAATATTAAAAAATATATATTTTCAATATTTTAAAAAACATGGACGTGGAAGAAAAAAAAATATTGATTGAAAGAGAAGAAGTAAGATTAGATTTTCTTAAGAACATATTCTGAATCATTTAGCGTATCCAAGAGAGGAAAATGACACTAAAACATCAAAATTCAAAAAATAACTATAATATGATAAAAAAATGTTTTATTTTTATCAGATAATGATCATATAATTTCCTCAATATGTATTCAATCATAAACAGTCCTTATTAAATGTGATTGAAACATAAATACCTTACGTCAAGTATCATATTGCTTCGTACATGTTTGAAAACTATTATAATAAATATAGATTTATTATAAATATATTATAGAAAAATAATAACAAATATTATTTCATAAATTATTTACTTATAAAATCTTATAAAACATTTTTTAATAATTCTTTATTAAAATCAATGTCCCAAGTGATAACCGCTTCAGTTTTCATTCATGTTTCTGTTCAGCAGTCCCTAACTTATACTTTGATTATGGTTCCATAATCTAAAAAATTTGAATAATGATAAAATATAATATAATTGTATACATATTTATAATCATCCATAAAAGGTATAGATAGAAAAAATATTTATATCATTCATGGAGACAATATATCATATGTGTGTGTGAACACTTTTTTCATTTTTTAATGAAAATAAGGAAAGAAAGATAAATAATATTTTATAATTGAAAGACCATAATAATACCACAAATAAAATATATAAACATAAAATCCTTTATAATAATCAACCTTCAATGTTGGTTATGGAGAATGGATTTTATTGCTATGTGGGGGCGGCAGTCCACACATACGCACGAGGGATACTTTAATTTCCCATTTGAGTAAAAATAAGGTGGATAATGGTGGATCCATAATAATAATAATATTTTATTATATTTAAGATAATTATGTTATTAATTTATGATAAATAAAATATATTTTAATGAGGTAAAAGAAGAAATAAAATTGAAAGTACATAGTTAAGAGTTATACCTCTCTTTGAGAAACATATTTTGTCTTACACCTTAAGCCTTGAAGGATGGTATTTTGAAAATAACCTAACATATAGGATGTTAATAATATATAAAATAAGGTATTCGTCTGGGGATTGGCCAATCTATAAGGATTATTAATTGTAGATAAGAGAATAGATTTGGTATCCTTTTATAAGGGTGGGAAATAAGACATTAGAAATCACTTAAAAATTAAATTATATATATATATATATAATAATGATAGTGAAAAAAGTGTAGATATGATTTTTGTGGCTTCTATGAGTTTTAAATAGATTTTTAAATATTTATAGTGATAATAAATGAGACGTCACATGATTCTGAAGCCTAGTGTGGCCAAAATTAATTTCATAAAAATATTAAATATATTTTATATCACACATGCATAGTTTTTCAAGAATAATATAATATATTCTAAAAAAAGTATTAAATTTTAAATATAAGGACATATTTTAATATATACTATGACATTTTCCCTATGGGATACCAAAAATGGGTTGTTGTGGGATGTTCGAATAAAGCATCCGTTGGTGGGTGTGTTTCATTAAAATAAATATTCTATATATTAATATTAAATTATATAACCTAAAGAAGAATCCTATATAAATATAATATTATTTTAAATATATAGGGTTAACAACATAAAACTATGACAATTTAGAGAAGTATCAACCATTTTTCATTGGTGGATCAAGATTGGGTGAGGATCAATAATCAGATCAAGGTGAATTGAGGTGAAGTGAATGTAATAGATCTCCCTCCTTCACTAGCAGCAGCGTTCTTCACCAGAAATCGATCAAATATTGAGGTAGGACTGATAATTTTTTTATTATACCCATTTTTATTAAAATATTGATAATTATCAATTATTTTTCTTTTATCTACGTTTTATTTGAGCCTTTGCTTGAGCTCGCATATCAGATTTAATTTTTCTATTTGATTTATCCCTATTGTGCCATGTTTCACACCCCAATTATCCCCAATATATGTTTTTGGTAAATAAATTTTGGATAATAATTATAGAAATAATTTTTATTGTGTTTCAGCCATATTATTTGTGATCTTCTTTGTTGTCCTATGGTTTCATGGTTCAACATTTCTGGGTGGGATCTTGCACGATTGGACCCCCAGAATCACAGTCGATTTGCAGGTGGTGAAAGAATTGGTGATCAAAGAATGGATCTAGATGTTTTGTGGGATATGTGTGATTCCATCATATATTGATAATCCAATTAGGTGATCTGAGGTTCCATAGGTGAAGGTGGCATGAGGTGGCTTGAAGCTGGAGGATCGAAACACCGATTTCCTGCTATTAGAGGTCCAAAACCGACAGTTGGAAACGTTTTCACCAGCTACTGGGGGCCAAATGGCTAGATTCAGTGTTAAGATAAAAAAAATAAGGGATCCAAGTAGAATATCTAGAATTATGTGAAGAACTGGACTACAAGTTGTGTAGTTTGATTTATACACATCGTGTATCCCCCTAACTGAGACGGCTAGGGTTTTAGGTGAGTTAAATATAACATGTTGTGTGGGATCCCCACACACTCTGTGAATCAATGTTGGTGACCATGAATGTACTATGGGAGTACAAGAACATAGGTATGTCTAGACACCTGGCCAGTGTACACATACACATCCCAAAGGATATGTCCAGGGTATATAGACACGACCCGGAGGACACAGGCCTAGCCAGGAGAACATGGTTCGACCTTAGAGGGCTGAGACATGTCATGCAGTCTCCATACACATTGTTCAGGGATACATTAGAAATTATCCATGTATTTTAATGGACATTATAAGGTAGAAATGTGGTACAAAACACTATATGGCCCCCTTACACGTTGTGTACCTTCTTCATGAAAATTTCTACATCTTCTATGTCCATTGTTTGGACTCAGATTTTGGGATATGAATAGAATATCCTAAGTTTTATTCCATGTAGAATGTGATAGTGTAATTTTTAGTGGATTTTGAGTTACGATTCGAGGTTTTTTGGACATAATGCTTCATTAGGTGATGCTCGACAATTTTAGTACTCAGGCAGGATCATCATATAGATCAAAGTGGCACCCTCCGGCTAGGATATTCCATGGGTCCTCTCTCGACCATTAGAGTGGAACTATTCTCTAGTGTTAGAGAATAGATCCTATATCATCATGGTGGAACCCTCCTATGGTGTCATGATATGGGTTATCTATTGACCATTAGATTGGAACCCTCAGGTGGCTTCAGGGCATGGTCCCTCTACCATCAGAGTGGCACCCTCCTATAGAGTCAGACCATTGGTCCTTTATTGACCATTAGAGTGGCATTATTCTACATTGTCAAGGAATGGGTCTTCTACAATAATTGTGGAACCCTTCTATAGAGTCATACCATGGTTTATCTATGTATCTACTAAGTGGTACCCTCTTCTAGTGTCAGGGAATGATTCCTTGACCATCAGAGTGGAACCCTCCTACTAAGACATGGCAGGGTTCCTCTATTGACCATCACATTGTCACCCTCCAGTTAGATTAGGGCAGGGTTCCTCTCTCTATTTGTAGGAATACACTTGTTATACCAGGTAATGGGTCATGTACCAAGAGATTATACCCCCTTGATTGTGTGAAATAGTGACTAGGTGTGGCTTGACATTGATGTTTTTTCAGAAAAAAATATGATATGTTGGGTATCATTGAGGTACCTCTTAGAACTTATGGAAAGCTATATTTTTGGGCTGGGCTATGAGATGGAGGTCCCATTTCTCTCTCATATGTGTTTCTTTTATGATCATATATCATTTATTATTGGTTTTTGTTTCTCTCTTTCTATGGGTTGAGCTATTTACTTCTATTGTGTCTCTTATTTACCCCTTAATCTTTTAGGGTGTTCGACTGGGTATGTGTATACTCACTCTTACATGGTCTTTTTGAACATGTGTCGTGTCTTATGAAGATGAAAAACATGTCGGTGGGGATTACAATGGAGCATAGAAATACCTTGGTGAATTTGATCATGTATAGAATTTAGGGATTAGAGATCTAGAGTCGGGCTCTGTCAGCATTTACTTTTATATTTATTTTCTTGTTGGTACATCTTTATGGTTGGGTGTCCATTTTTCCCCTTTACTTTTAATATTATGTTTTCATACTCTTTTATTCCCTAGAGGTTGTTACATGAACAGTTATTACTCTATATGTTATTATATTTTTTATTTATTCCTCTTAAATTGTCCATAGAGATGGTTGGGTGCATTTGTACAGGAACATTAGGAAAAGGCCTCTAGTTTTAGTTATTCCTTTCAATATTTTTTGAAATCCCTTTACCTATGGAGGCAGCCTGGGAGTAGTTGTGGCTCAATCCCTGTTGTGTCAGTTTGTGATAGATCGGAATTAGAGATGGTTCATTCCTTAGTATGGTGTTTGGAGTTATCCCCTTATGAGGATTTGGTTGGGACTTAGGAAAAAACTATCAAAGTTTCTAGAGTGTGGATTTAATGCCAAGGAACCCAATATTGGTGTAGAAATTGATGTATCCATATATTAGGACTCTGACCACCTTCTTATCGACTTGGTATACTGAGACATTGGTTGTAGGGAACAATAGTGTATTCATCATATAGGATTAAGTCCTTGAATTTTCTTATTGATTTAGTTCCCAATATATATATGCTCATCTTACCATGGTTCGTCTTAACTAAACTTTGATAATGAATTTAGGAAGAAAACCATCTAGGTTACAAATTCAGGACCGTAACGACAATCTAATGAGTTATGAGGCCTCAGTTCAGGTTACGTCACTTGAGATTCTTACTTCAGGAGGGCGAGTAGCAACGTCCCCACCTATCTAAAAGAAGATAGTACTAGAAGAGTAGGATGAGGATGCGCACAGTCTTAGAGAACTCCATGATTTATAGATCCATTGGCTAGGCTCTACAGTGAGCTAGATTCCCAGGATTTTAAGGATTGGATAGAGTTAATGATCCGAGTTGTTAGGCTTATCTGTACCCTGACTGATTAGGTGGTTATGCTGACAACCATATTTTTCCTTAGAGTAGTTAGTAACTGATGGATTCTAGTAACACAAATTCATGATGCATAGAAACTCTCGCTGATCAAATTCTAGTATATTTTTCATGAGTAGTACATACCCTCATTCTTACACATAGTTTGGATTCATGATATTTTGGAGTTTCTATAGAGAGTGATGTTAGTTACTAATTATGTTGCGATTTTTACAGACCTTTCGTGGTACTCCCTCAATATATTTTGATATGGATACTTCCAATCATGGAAGTTTTAAGGGTCTCCATAGAGACATTTGTGTCGGTGTAGTACCCCTATGAATTCCTTCTTATTCTAGAGTGGTGTAATGGTAACTGTGGAAGGATAGATTACTGTAAGAGTAATTCCATATTACTGGAGTTCATATTGGGAATCATAGGGCTGAGTAATCAGCAATAGCTAGTAATAACTAGTCTGTAGGATATCTTATAAGGATATCTTCCCAGAATCATACTCAAGAACACATTCATGCAACATAGGTACTACACATGGTACTGGGGAATACTTGAGAGGGGTAGTTCTACACATTTTATGGGAGAGGTCACATGGAACATTATTTCCCAACCCAATGTGTTGAGGAGGGAATACATATAATAGATGAACCTCTATGACAGAGACAATATTATGATCATGGATCTCCTAAGTGAGGGTAGGGAGGACCTATGGAGGTGAAGCTAAAAGAGTAGAAGTTGGGGCTCTAGGATCAAGAGCTATAGGTGGTGGACTATGTTATGAGCTCCTTCAACAACCAAAACTATATGGCCCATGTCTGGCTCAAGGAGCTAACAGTTGAGGCCATGGGATGTTGTAGGTTATGGACACATATGACACGACAACTCATGGGGTGATTAGAGTTATGATATGTGATAATTCTACTCTCATTTCAGTATTTTTAAACACATGTGTGAGTCATTCCTTATTTATTCACTCCTGGTGCGATATCTAGAGATCCCTTTTGATACTTTATCCCAACATCTTTTCCTTGAGTATCCTATAGGGAATGATTTTTAGATATATTTTATCCACTAACAGTTTGAGTTATTTATTTATGGATAGAGTTTCTCATGGTAATACTTAGTTATCATGTTGAGACCTTATGACATCATCTTGGTTATGGACTAGTTTTCTATGGTATGAGCCCATATTTACTATCACCATAGATGATTCAGATGCCTTCTCACTGATAGGATGAGGTTCTTATTTTTAGGGGATATAGATCTTATGTAAGGATGAGTGGGGCTTGCGAGAAGGAGGCAACAACCCATCACCCATCATTTAATGAGTGTGTCCCTTGGTGAAGCAGTCTCTTTAAGCATCTGGATTCCTTTAATCATGGAGGATTTTATAAACATATTTCTTGAGGAAGTTCCATGACTACCTTTGAGACAATAGATTCATTTTTACATCGATTTTCACCATATGACCACCCTGATATCTTCTATAGAATATCAGATGGCCCCTATTGAGCACGGGGAGATACAATTGTATTTGGAGGTCCTTAAATTTAGGGTTATATAAAAAACAATGTGTCCCACTAGGAAGCTCTGATATTGTTCGTAAAAAGTGTTTATGGGAGATTTCATATTTTTGTAGATTATCATCACCCGATCTAGGACATGATAAAGAAAAAGAACCCATTTCCAAGGATTGACGACCTATTTGATTGGTTTAAAGGCATAAGATGGTCCTGAAGATCGATCATAGTTTTGGTTACCACCAGTTGAGAGTTCTCAAGGCTGATATTCTAAAGCTGGAATTTTAATGTCACTACAGAAACCAGGATTTCTTGGTGATTCTTTTTAATGTGATGAATTCCCACACTATGTTTATTTCTTTAATGAATCATATTTTCCATCCATACATAGAAAATTTTATTTTTTTTATTAATTAATGACATACTCATATACTCTGTATCATAGGAGGAGCATCAAGAGCACTTTAGGATTGTCTTAGATTTTCTTCAGGAGCCCAAATTTTATGGTAATCTCTTGAAGTTCTAGTTATAGATTCATAATGCTCACTTTTTGGTGAATGTCATTTCTGATCTTGGATTATCTATAGACCTAATGATTATCGATACAATTCTTTATTGGGAACCACCTAAGAGCATGTCATAGGTGCATAGTTTTATTCACTTGGTAGGGTACTACATGTGTTTTTTGGTAGAATTATCTTCAATTATAACCCCTTTGACCACTCTAATGGTGAAATGGAATTCATTTACCTAGATGGAGTAGTAACATATATTATTTTAGGAGTTGAGGATATGGATGATGAGTGCCCTTATTTTGACACAACCAGAGGAAGGTGTAGAGTACATTGTATATTGCAATTCCTCTAAGGATGGGATTGACTATATGTTGATGTAGAGGTGGGATGTGATTGAATATAGATCAATTAAGTTGATACCCCATGAGAATAACTATGCAAGTCATGAACTGTAGTTGGAAGCAGTATTCTTTGATATGAGGATGTGAAGGAAATATCTTATGGGAGAGATGTTTTTTTGTTTACTCATACCATTAGAATCTTAGGTATGTCTTCACACAGAGAGACCTAAACCTAATAAAAAGGCATTGGATGGAGTTATTACATGACTATGACATTAATATTGTCAATACTCCTCAAAAGGGAAACATGGTGGAAGATTACCTTAGCAAGAATTTCTAGGATCACTTGGTGGATGAGGCATCTAAGTAGTCAGCTACGTTTCAGTTGATCCTAGTTGAGAAGGAGGGTTCTAATTTTCTTTATTAAATGGCGTTGAACCCTCTACTTATCCAGTGCGTGAGAGAGTCCTAATTGGGATACATCAACTATGAGGACTTACATGACAATATATCCTCAAGAGATTCACTAAATGGATTTTATGAAGGAGGGAATCATTTCAACCTTCTCCAAAGAAGGATGATGGTTTTAGTCATGATAGGGGAGGAGGAGATGACATATTTTCACACATCTTTTTTGGATATGCACCTTAGTGTAGGGGAGATGTACAAAGACCTTCAATGGATGTTTTTGTGGGATGGAATGAGGTGAAGCACATATTATTTCATCTCTAGGTTCCTCACATGTCACCAAGTGAAGGCTATGTTCCATGTTCTAGAAAGTTTGTTACAACATCTTGATATCCCAGAGTGGAAATGGGATGGAATATGAGTGGATTTATTATGGGGATTCCACAGATAGTGAGAGTCCATGACATGATCTGGGTGAGCATTAACTTACTTATAAATTTGGCACACTTACTTTTTATTAGAGAGAAGAGTTTAGTGGAGAGTTTGGGAAATTTTTTCTTATGTGAGATCTCCTGGATTCATGGATTTCCCTTTACTATTTCCTATGGATGTGATTCATGTTTTATGTAATGGTTATGGAGATTCCTTCATGAGGCATTTGGATGCCATGTGAGGATGAGTATAGCCTTTCACCCCTAGACAAATGGGTGGACAGAACACACTATACAGGTGTTAGAGGATATGATGAGGGATTGCATGTTAGACTTTGTCTAGAGTTGGGAGGATCACTTAACCTTGGTGATGTTTTCTTATAATAATAGCTATCACCCTAATATCAACAAGGAACCTTTTGATTCCCTATATGAGAGACCCTATAGTTCCCCCTTATGTTGGACTTAGATCAATGAGAATATATTATTTTCCCATAGATGGTGCATGCGATGACAAAGAAGGTCGAGGTGATCCATGAGAGGATGAGAAAAAGATCACAAAAAGAATAAATCTTATATAGAATAATTTCATAGGCTCTTGGAGTTTGAGTAGGGAGGCCATGTCTTCCTGAGAGTCTTTCCACGATGAGGGTTTCAGAGATATGGGAAGTGATTCAAGCTATCCCCAAGGTTCATTAGTTCATTCAAGACCCTACAGAGGGTTGGAAATGTTACCTACCACCTTGGCTTGCCCCCATAGTAAGAGCAGATACACGACATCTTCCATGTGTTGTAGTTGAGGAGATATGTGCATGACCCTATGCACATTATTGACTTGGATGAGCTGGACATCGAGGATGGATCCACATTCCCATAGCACCCAGTGGAGATAGAAGATTAGAAAAATAGGATATTATGTGAAGGACTATACCCTAGGTTCATGTGTTGTGGCAGCATGGGAGCATGAAGGAGAGTTCTTGGGAGAGGGAGATCCATATGCGGGCTCAGTATCCCTAGTTTTTTGTTTAGTTTTTCCTTTTTTGAGAATTAAAATATTAAATGAGGGAATAATTTAGAGGCATTATTTTTGAATATTAATAATTTATATATCTGGAAATATTTTTGGATCTAGGTGTTGTAGATAGGAATGATTTTAAGGCCCGATGTTCCTAGAATTAATTTTATAAAAATATTAAAAATATTTTATATCACGCATGATCGGTTTTTTAGTAATTATGGAATATCTCATAAATGGAGTCTCAGATTGAAAATATAAGACCAGGGCCTAATATGTAATGATAGGTACACCCTATATGTGACCTAAAATGGGTTAATACATAATGTTTGGATAAAGTAGTGATTAGCGGGTGTGTTTAATTATAATAAATAATTTATTTATTCATTTTAAATTTAATGAATTAAAGAGAGTTTTATATAAATATATTTTTATGGAGAATATCTAGGGTTAGTTGCATAAACATGGGACTCTTGAGAGGAGTATCCATAGTTCTTCATTGTAAGATTGAGATTTGGCGATGATCAATAATTGAATCAAGGTGAATTGAGGCACAACAAATCTAACAGGTCTTCATCTTTCATTAGAACCAGCATTCTTCACTAATTATTGATCAAATATTGAGGCAAGACTTGTCATTTTTGGATTCCTACCCTTACAACTAAGATATTTATCATGATTAATTCTATTTATTTGATTTGTGTTTTATTTGATCCTTTTCAAGCTCCTGCATATAAGATTTATTTTTTCGACTCAATTTATCCCCATTCTTCCATGTTTCTCACCCCGGTTATCCCCAATCTATATTCTTTGACCAAAAAAGCTTTTATAATAATTTTATCACCCTTGTTTCTATTTCTTTTCCCTTATTTTTCTTCATGATCATCACTGTTGGCCTATGGGGTCATAGTTCGACATTGTTGGGCATGATCGAGCACGATAATACCCCTGTCTTCGTGGAAGATTCTCAGGTAGAGAATGGATCCATAATAAGATAATAGTTTGGGATATTTTGAGGGATATGGTTGATTCCACTATGTATTTAGAATCATGTGAGGAAATGGGATGTACCATTAGAGAAGTTGGTGTGATGAAGATTCATACAGGAGGATCAGAACACCAAATTTCGACCATCTAAGCGATAAAACCAATGACTGAAAGATTTTTCACCTACTATGGGTGGAAAAAAGGTTGGATTCGGTGGTGGGAGTAGTGGATCGATGATCTATGGAGTAGATCTATAATTCTGGAAAAAAAAACCCAACTATATACTTCATAGTCTATATAACTCACAATTTGTATCCCCCAGGCTATAACATCTAGGGTTTCAGATTATTTAAATATCACCTGTCATGTGGGCCCCCCACATGCTATATAACTCGATGATTGAAAACTGACATGTACTCTAGGAGAAAATAGAAATGGGAATGGTAACGAATATAGCTAGTGTACACAAACATGGCCCTAAGGACACAACTAGGGTACACAGACATGACTTGAAGGGCACAAGAATGTCTAGAAGAACACAGCTAGACCCCATATGGCTATGCCGCACCATGTAGTCCTCTTACATGTCATGTAGGGATACACGAGAAGCATTCCATGTACTTTTTAGGACACTTAAATGTATCATAATAGGACCACGCACTGTGTGGTCCTCCTACATGTTGTGTACCTCATTTTTGGAAGTTTCTATTTCTCACATCTTCTTCATTTAGAATCAGATTTTGGCCCGTGAGTATCCTATCCAGAGTGCTTTTTCACATAGAACATTATGGTGGAATTTTTATTTACTTTTTTGATATAATTCAAGGTGTTTATAGTGAGATGGTTCATTAGTAAACACTCAATGAGAATGATTGGATGGGATCGCTAGAGAGATCAGACTGGCACCCTCCATCTGGGACAGGGAATGGGTCCTCTGTCAACCATTAGAGTGGAACCCTCTTTTGAAGTATGGACATGGGTCATCTATAGACCATTTGATTGGAACCCTCCTGTGGTTTCAGGGAATGGGTCATGTACCCTCAGAGTGACACCCTCACATGGAGTCAACGCATGGGTCCTTTGTTAACCATTAGAGTGGAAACCTCCTGCGTTGTCAAGGAATTATTCCTCTACCATCAGAGCGACACCCTCCTACGAAGTCAGGGTGTAACACCCGAGAATTTTATGAGAAATACTTTGTTTTTATGTTATCAAAGGAATCTTTCACTACACACAATACTAGCTTGGCTCGCTTTACACGCAATTGCAACCTTCCTCAATAGCTTACATCATACACAATATCGAGTTTCACTAAACAACGATATGCTATTAAAATATTATTAAAACTAGCCGTTATGAATAGTAATTCCCAATTTTTGAAATTTTGTAAATTTTATTTTTCCAAATGGACTTCATTTTTGGATTCGGAATATCGAAATTAGCCTAGGGTGAAATTTTGGTATTTTCTTGAAAACTTTCAATTTTTGATGAATAGTGAAAACACTGGGTTACTATTTAAAAACCTACTTTTTATTTAAATAATTATTTATTTTATATAAATTTATTGTAAGTAAAAATTGATACATAATACCTTTATAAGTTCAAAGTAATTCATTGGAGTCAATTTATAATAATTTTAGATATATAAAAATTTTATTGAACTTTTCACCGTCTTTTACCCACCTCCTAGGAGAATTTGGAAATTCACATAAAACTTAATTTTATCACTTATGTGAGTGGAATTTCGAAACTCCGAGAGACACGGTTAATATCAAGGACTAAAATGTGGTTCAATGAGATGAAATTTTTTTTGGTGAATAGTAACTTTTACTTTTTTTTTACCACGGTTAAAAGTAAATAGGGTAATTAAGGGTAAAAATGATATTATTATTAACCTAACACATGTCATAATTCTATTGTATAAGTTTAATTCGACCAAAAACAACCTTATGAATAAAATATGACCATTTAGGCCCACTTGGATTAGATTAGGACATTTATTATTAATTTATTTAAAGAAGGGTTAAAATAGTTAAAATCAATGTTTAATAACTAAATCATTTTTAATATAGGGTTATACATAAGAAAAATTCGACTATAAATATTACTTATAAAGATAAAACTATTTCCTACATAATGGTAATTTATTTATAATTTTTAGAAAATAAATAAGTTAGTTTATTTATGACACAATGATGATGCAATAATTATCTTATTAATGAAATATTGACATAATTGATGTTATAAATACCAAAATAAATGTAATTTGAGAATTTTTATGAATTCAAATAATTTTATATGTTAATATGACATGTTAGTATTGATTTAATATACTTTTTCCGAACTAATAATTCTGTTATGATTTTCACAAAAATCAATTACCAAATAGTGTCAAAATTGACATAAAATAGTTTTTAAAACAAATATTATATTATTAATTGTTATTATATTCCTAAAAATATAAGGTTCGGCCAAGATACTTATATCATGATAGGTGTATCATTAATGGACCACTTTTGGGTCTCTTGGATGTATATGGTAATTTTATTAACTATATAATATAAAAATACAAAGTGACAAGGTAAATGTCAATCTAATTAACTAAGAGTCAAAACTAAATGATAAGGTTAATATAATGATCTAAACATGTATAAATTCTATTTTATGAGAGTATTTCTACCCATACCCACCTTAGATTCTAAATAAATAAATTTAGAGCTATTAAAAACTGAATATAACTTTATAATAAAATAATATGTTTAGTTTTTTCTAAGGTGCCCCTCTCCTCCCTTATAAAAGGGCACCTCCTTCCTCACTTCCTCACACCACTTTGAGCCTTCATGCTCGACCAACCCCTGCCAAATTATTTTATACACTTCCCTAGAAAAATCCTAGAGGTCCTGGTCTTCTTCAAAGACCAATTTTAGTTCCCTAAGAGGAGGTCTCAAAGAGGCGCTTCAAAGAAGAGGTAAAGTCCGTTACCGATTCTTTCAACTTTATTTCTTCTTCCACTTCTTCTTATTTAGTTGTTTACTTATAAAGTAATAACATCAGTATCATTCAAATAATGGTATGTTATTAGAAGTATTAAACAACCCTATTTCACCGTCTATACATCCTACGGAAAATGAAATCACCACGCGTGTGTACGTATGGAATCCCGTCTCCACACCGTGGTGTAATCTATTTTCCACCACCACCTTACTTGGATGGGTATAATGGTGTAAATAATAATTATATATGATTATTGTAAAGTTATATTGATTCTGAAATAGTATACATACACTCCAATATAATTCCACGATCAGCGGAATGATATCATCGCTCGTGCGTACGCACGGAATACAGTCTCCACGATGTGATGCGACTCGTTCTACATGATCTTCATTGCATAATGATTATATAAATGAATTCAATGAATTAATATGATATATATTACACTAATAACATTATGGAAATGAGGTATCTATAACCTAAAGAGAAGAATAAGAATTTATTCGACAAAACACACATAATAATAAAAAGTAATAAACACCCGAATAATAAGTAGAAATGAAATATTACTAATAGGAAGCTAAGAATATGGAAATATATGATATAATAACAATGATTATGATTCTGGAATAATTCAATGACATTATTTAAATAATTATACAGGAGGTTCAGACACTTACGAAGAAAATCGGACCTAAGGTAAGGGAAAATATCACAATCTCATTTTTATCCGAGATTGTTTATACTTTGGTATTTACTGGGGTGTATTTTATCATCCACATCCATGTTTCCTCAATATGTAATATTATTTCCATCCACCTAAAATTGTTTAAATCCAATTTTACCCTTCGGTGAGTTTTTAGTAAAAGATATGAAAGGGATCATTTGTCGTTTTTTCGTCCAAGGTACTTTTTGACTTTTACGACAAGAGTATGAGAAGAATGTTTTTTTAACTTATACAGCATGAATGGATTTTTAAAACATTATTTCCAAGAAAATTCCTTTAAAAGTTTTCATGTTTATTTTTAATCAACTTCTTTTAGTTTAAAATTGTATGACATGTTAAGAAAGGAAAAATGTTTTTGAAGTAGAAAGGATATTTTCTTCAAGAGTGGAGTTCAAGTGTATTATCAAAATTATTTTCCATATAAGATAAAATAGGTTTCTATTTATATACCTATTATTACATTGATTTGATTATGTTGTGATGGAATTATTTTTTTGAATTCCTTTATCTTATATGAATTGTTTTATGATGTCACGATGTTTAAGAATCCCATTTTTTATTACATGGGTTATGCAATTATGTATGATTTATGATTTTTTGAAATACATAAGAATGGTATCATTATGAGATGGGTGGGACCTGTATCTCCATACAATGAATTGGGTAAAGATTTATATCTCATCAGATAGACATGGCTGGAACGGAAGGTTAAACCGGTTCAGTGAAACAGGACTGAAAAGAGGAGTGAACTCGGTTCAGAAATGGACTTTGTCCGCTAAGATAGTCTTGGATATGAGTCTTGACTACTAAGATATGATTCTCTATGATTATGTGTGTATGACAAAAAGCTTCATGTTTTAAGTTTTTATTATTGGGATTACATTTCACTTCTATGATTTATCCCATTTATGAAATTATGAGTTCTTTTTCAGGTTATGATTTCCAAAATGTTATGTTCTTATGAATATGATGTGATTGATTTTTCTTTTGTTTACCCTTATTGAGCATTTGAGCTCACGCTTTTGTATTTTTTCTTTCCCCGGGTATGGAAGAAGGTTATTAAGTAGGATATTCCAAAAGGAACTCTAGATATGATGAAATAAATGGGAGACAATGTAGATGCTTTATGAACCAGTTGTTTATGTTTCCCAGTTTCTAAATACACTATACCTATACGGTCCTTTCCTAGTTTTGTTATATGTTGTAATAAGTGTGCTTCAATTCTGAAGTAATAACAATGTATGTAAATTATGGGTCTTTATAGTTGGTATCAGAGGAATGGTATAGTCAACCTTTGGAAACTATGATGTGAAAGCCTTAGTAAGAACCCTAAGGATAAGTCTAAGCATAGAACACAATATTAGTGTTTTAGAAATGGCCATGAAAAACCTATGATAAGACCTTAAGTATGAAATTTTATTCTTGATTATGTGGGTTTCCTATTATAATTAGTGTTTCTCATACTATTCTTCTTGGTGTTAGTAAATGGATGGAACCCGAAGGAACCGTGTTAATGCGGAATGTGACAGGCAATGCAATGATAGTCCCCCTGAGCAACCAAACGTTATGGGAGATGGAATGCAAAATCTTGTATCCATGATCACACAACTTTCTCAAGCTATGAATCATACAGGACTTCCAAACGAGCAAAGGAGGGAGTAACATTCTATTGAATCCTTCATGAGGCAGCGTCCACCTTCATTCACTGGGTCTTCTGATCCATTAGTGGATGAACAATGGATCAGTACCACTGAAAAGATATTTTCAGTTCTTCAATGTTCTGACATGATAAAGTCATCTTAGTAGTATATCATTTGGAAGGTGATGCTGATCAATGGTGGAATATTATTAAGAATACGAGGAAAAGGGATGAAATGGAGTCCATGGAATGGGACGAGTTCAAGAACTTATTTTTCAATAAGTACTTCCCTCGTATTCTTCGAACAAAGATGGAGAAGGAGTTTATTGAACTGAAGAAAAAGGATGATGAATCTATTGGTACCTATGAAGAAAATTTTACAAGACTTGCAAGGTATGCTTCTGGTATTATTATCCAACCTGAGAGTAAGATCGATCGATTCTTTAGTGGATTAAAACCAAGTCTTCGAAGGGCGTTAGTCATAAGGGACTTCAGTAGCTACGAAGAAATTGTTCGATGTGCTCTCAATGTTGTAATGGAGATTGGAGTAACCCATTAGTCATATGGGTTTGATAAGAAGAGGAAAATGGAATTCAAAGGAAAATATAAAGAGCACACTAAAAATAGGATGATATTTCCCTTATGCTCAAAGTGTGGAAAGAAACATGGAGGGAGTTGTCTTAAAGGGACAAGTAAATGTTTCAAATGTGAAAAGGAAGGCCATCGAGCATTTGAATGCCGCAACGATGGGAAAGAGATGTCTAGTGATGCGAACAAAGAAAAGGCTACACAGAGTGCACCTCCTACACTTCAATGTTACAAGTGAAAGGAAATGGGGAATTATGCCAATCAATGCTCTAATCCAAGGGTTGTTGATGATGATCGACGTCAACAAACTCTTAAGGATAAAGACAAAGGAAAGTCACATGAAATTTCTATCAGCAATGTGGAGTATGATAACGAAGTGGTGAAAGGTACACTTACCATCCACTCTAAAGTAGAAAATGTTTTATTTGAATCTGGATCCACCCAATCTTTTATTTATGAAGAATTTTCTAAGGGTATCGCCATATTACCTCAACAATTAGATGTTGAGTAGGTTGTGACAACTCCTAATGGCACAACAGTCGCATCAAAAGTTTACAATTCTTCTCTGATTGAAGTTTGTGGGAAAGTACTTCCTGCAAATTTTGTGATCCTTCCTATAGTGGAATTTTATGTGATTCTTGGCATGGATTGGCTTTCTTTATATGGAGATCATATCAATTTCCAAAGAAGGGAAGTCACATTTCATATTCCAGATCAATCTATGATCGTCTATCGATGCAAGGATGAACATAACCTTCTAGTGGAAATTTCTTCCATCTTATGGGTCTTGATTCCACTAAATGAAGGTTATTTATCTCAAATGGTTGGTGAGAAACTCACGATTAAGAATATTCCCATTGTACAGGAGTTTGATGATGTTTTTCCGGATGAATTTCTGGGTCTTCCACCAAATCGTGAAGTAGTGTTTTCAATAGAACTCGTACTGGGTGCTTTACCTATTTCAAAGACACCTTATAGAATGGCCCCAATTGAGTTAGAGGAATTGAAGAATCAACTCCAAGAGAATCTTTATAAGGGATCCATACGCCCTAGTGTGTCACCTTAGGGAGCACCTGTTCTGTTTGTTAAGAAGAAATATGGATCAATGAGACTCTGTATTGATTATCGAGAACTTAACAAAATCACTATCAGGAACAAATATCCTCTCCCACGCTTTGATGACTTATATTACCAACTACGCGGAGCTCAATATTTTTCCAAGATTGATCTTCGTTCAGGGTATCATCAATTAAGGGTCAAAAGGGAGGATATACCAAAGACGTCTTTCCGTACAAGGTATGGACACTATGAATTTATAGTGATGCCATTTGTTCTTAATAATGCCCCTGTTATCTTCATGGATCTGATGAATAGAGTCTTTAGAGACTATCTTGATTAGTTTGTGGTAGTCTTTATAGATGATATTCTTGTCTATTCAAAGAGCAAGTAAGAACATGAAGATCACTTGAGAATTATATTGAAGACCCTGAGAAAGGAGAAGCATTATGCCAAATTTACCAAGTGTGAATTTTGGCTTCAAAAAGTTGCATTTTTGGGTCCCATAATCTCAAAAGAGGGGATATCTGTGGATCCAGCAAAAAAAGAGGTTATCGAAAGATGGTTGAGACCAACAACAATAACAAAGATCCAAAGTTTTCTTGGTTTGGCTGGATATTATCAACGTTTTGTAAAAGATTTTTCATGATTATCTAATCCACTCACCAAGTTGAATCAAAAAGGAGTTAAGTTTGTGTGGACAGAGGAATGTGAAGATAATTTCAAAGAGGTAAAAAGAAGGTTAGCCAGTGCACCTGTGCTCACACTTCCTTGTAGTGGAGAAAGGTTTGTGATCTACAGTGATGTATCCAAGAAGGGGCTAGGGTGTGTTCTTATGCAAAACGATATGGTGATATATTATGCCTCACGATAGTTGAAAATCAATGAGCAAAATTACCCAACTCATGATTTTGAGTTAGCTACGGTAATCATTGCATTAAATATTTGGAGGCATTATCTTTATGGATAAAGGTGTGATATTTATACTGATCATAAAAGTTTAAAGTATATTTTCACACAAAAGAAGATGAATATGCGCCAAAGAATATGATTGGAGCTGATTAAGGATTATGACTGCTCAATTCATTACCACCCTAGAAAAGCAAAAAAGGTAGCAGACACATTAAGTTGACAAGACCATGCCAGTTTATCCATGATGAGGCTCACAAAAGATCCAATATTTATGGATTTACAAAGGATGGATCTTGGAATTATAATGGAAGGGGAAAAATAGTATCTATCTCAAATGAATGTTGAACCATCTATACATGTGAAGATTAAAGTGGCACAGAAAGAAGATGTAGAGTTACAAAAAAAGGTGACAAATGTTCCTGAATTCAACCTTGATTGTGATGGGATAATAAAGTTCAAGAATCGGGTTTGTGTTCCTCCCATCCCAGAATTAAAGAAGGAGTTGCTGGATGAGGCTCATAGTTCTTCAATCTCTATTCATCCTGGAAGCACGAAGATGTATAGGGACCTGAAAGAGTACTTCTGGTGGGATGGCATGAAAAGAGATGTTGTTGAATATGTCTCTCGATGCTTGGTTTGTCAGTAAGTTAAAGCTGAGAGACAGAAGTCTAAGGGGATGTTACAACCATTACCCATACCAGAATGGAAATGGGAAAACATCACTATAGACTTTTTCATTGGAATTCCTAAAACATCCAAAGGAAATAATGCTATCTGGGTTATAGTTGATCGTCTTACGAAGTCGGCACACTTCATTACTATTAGAGAATATTTTTCTCTTGATCAGCTTGTCAGGATATATGTAAAGGAAGTTGTAAGATTTCATGGAGTACCACTTTCCATTATATCTGGTCGGGATCCAAGGTTTACCTTAAAGTTCTGGCGAAGTCTTCAGCATACTCTGGATACAGAGTTGAGTTTCAGCACTGCTTACCATCCTCAGACAGACAGTCAGTCTGAGAGGACAATTTAAACTCTAGAAGACATGTTGAGAGCCTGCTCTATGGATTTCAAAGGTGGTTGGGATCAACACCTACCTTTGGTGGAATTTTCTTACAATAATAGCTTTCACTCCAGCATTCAGATGGATCCTTATGAAGATCTCTATGGAAAGAAATGCAGGACTCCAACTTGCTAGGATGAAGTTGGAAAAATAAAGCTATTAGGACCTCATCTTGTTGATGATATGGTAGAAAAGGTCCGATCTATTCAACAACACATAAGAGCAGCTAAGAGTCGACAAAAGAGTTATGCCCACAACTGAAGAAAAGGCCTAGAGTTTTAAGTGGGTGATAAAGTGTTCTTACGAATATCTCCTTGGAAGAGAGTAATGAGATTTGGAAAGAAGGGAAAGTTGACCCCTAGGTATATCGGTATGTCGAAATACTGGATCGTGTTGGGAAGGTAGCTTACCAATTGGAACTTCCACTAAATCTCTCTCAAGTTCATGATGTGTTCCATGTATCTCTTCTGAGAAAGTACGTACCTGATCCTTCACATGTACTCAGCTCAGAAGTTGTACTGCTGGAGCAAGATCCTTCTTATGAAGAACAGCCGATAGAGATTCTGGATCGTAGCGAAAAAGTCCGACGGAACAAGACCACACGCTTGGTGAAAGTTTTATAGAGGAACCACCAATTATAAGAAGCTACATGGGATCTTGAGGATATGTTGAGGGAGAGGTATCCTCATCTGTTTGTTGCAAAGTGACGAATTTCGTGGGCGAAATTCATTTTAAGGGGGTAGAATGTAACACCCGAGACTTTTATGAGAAATATTTTGTTTTTATGTTATCAAAGGAATCTTTCACTACACACAACACTAGCTTGGCTTACTTCACACGCAATCACGACCTTCCTCGATAGCTTGCGTCATACGCAATACCGAGTTTCACTAAACAACGATATGCTATTAAAATATTATTAAAACTAGCCGTTATGAATAGTTATACCCAATTTTTGAAATTTTGAAATTTTATTTTTCAAAATGGACTTCATTTTTTGATTCAAAATATCGAAATTAGCCTAAGGTTAAATTTCGGTATTTTTCTGAAAACATTCAATTTTTGATGAATAGTGAAAACACTGGGTTACTATTTAAAAACCAACTTTTTATTTAAAAAATTATTTATTTTATATAAATTTTTTTTGGTCAAAATTGATACATAATAACTTTATAAGTTCAAAGTAATTCAATGGAGTCATTTTATAATAATTTCAGTTATATAAAAAATTTATTGAACTTTTCACCGTCTTTTACCCACCTCCTAGGAGAATTTGGAAATTCACATAAAACTTTATTTTACCGCTTCTGTGAGTGTAATTTTGAAAATATGAGAGACATGGTTATTATCAAGGACTAAAATGTGGTTCAATGAGATGAAAATATTTTTTGGTGAATAGTAACTTTTTACTTTTTTTACCACGGTTAAAAGTAAATAGGGTAATTTAGGGTAAAAATGATATTATTATTAACCTAACACATGTACTAATTCTATTGGATAAGTTTAATTCGACCAAAAACAACCTTAGGAATAAAATATGACAATTTAGGCCCACTTGGATTAGATTAGGACATTTATTATTAGTTTATTTAAAGAAGGGTTAAAATAGTCAAAATCAAAGTTTAATAACTAAATCATTTTTAATATAGGGTTATACATAAGATAAATTAGACTATAAATATTAATTAGAAATATAAAAATATTTCCTACATAATGGTATTTTATTTGTAATTTTTAGACAATAAATAATTTAATTTATTTTTGACACAATGATGATGTAGTAATTATCTTATTAATGAAATATTGACATAATTGATGTTATAAATACCCAAATAAATGTAATTTGAGAATTTTTATGAATTAAAATAATTTTATATGTTAATATGACATGTTAGTATTTATTTAATATACTTTTTTCGAACTAATCATTCTATTATGTTTTTCACAAAAATCAATTACCAAATAGTGTCAAAATTGACATAAAATAGTTTTTTAAAACAATATTATATTATTAATTGTTATTATATTTCTAAAAATATAAGGTTAGGCCAAGATACATATATAATTATAGTTTTATCATTAATGGACCACTTGGGGGCCTCTTGGATGTATATGGTAAGTTTATTAAATATATAATATAAAAATACAAAGTGACATGGTAAATATCAATCTAATTAACTATGAGTTAAAACTAAAAGATAAGGTTAATATAATGACCTAAACTTATCTAAATTCTATTTTATGAGAGGATTTCTACCCATACCCACCTTATCTTAGAAATAAATCAATTTGGAGCTATTAAAAACCGAATATGACTTTATAATAAAATAATATGTTTTGTTTTTCCTAAGGTGCCTTTCTCCTCCCTTATAAAAGGGCACCTCCTTCCTTTCTTCCTCACACCACTTTGAGCCTTCAAGCTAAGCCAACCCCTACCCAATTATTTTCTACCCTTCCCTAGAAACATCCTAGAGGTCCTGGGAGTCTTCAAAGACCCATTTTAGTGCCCTAAGAGGAGGTCTCAAAGAGGCGCTTCAAAGAAGAGGTAATGTCTGTTACCGATTCTTTCAACTTTATTTCTTCTTCCACTTCTTCTTCTTTAGTTGTTTCATTATGAAGTAATAACATCAGTATCATTCATATACTGGTATTTTATTTTATGTATGAAACAACCCTATTTCACCATCTATCCATCCTACAGAAAACGAAATCACCGCGCGTGCGTACGTACGGAATACCGTCTCCACACAGTGGTGTAATCTATTTTCCACCACAACCTTAATTAGATGGGTATAATGGTGTAAATAATAACTATATATTATTATTTTAAAGTGATATTGATTCTTAAATAGTATACATACACGCCAATACAATTCCATGATCATCGGAATGATATCATCGCTCGTGCGTACGTACGGAATAGCGTCTCCACGATGTGATGCGACTCATTCTATATGATCTTCATTGCATAATGATTATATAAATGAATTGAATGAATTAATATGATATATATTACACTAATAACATTCTGGAAATGAGGTATCTATAACCTATAGATAAGAATAAGAATTTATTCGACAAAACACGCATAAGAACAAAAAGTAATAAACACCCGAATAACAAGTAGCAATGAAATATTACTAATAGGAAGCTAAGAAGATGTCCATATATGATATCATAATAATGAGTATGATTCTGGAATAAGTCAATGACATTATTTAAATCATTATACAGGAGGTTCAAACACGTACGAAGCAAATCGTACCTAAGGTAAGGGAAAATATAAAAATCTCCTTTTTATCCGAGATCGTTTATACTTTGGTATTTACTGGGGTTTATTTTATCATCCACATCCATGTTTCCTCAATATGTAATATTATTTCCATCCACCTACAATTGTTTAAATCCAATTTTACCCTTCGGTGAGTTTTTAGTAAAAGATATGAAAGGAATCTTTTGTCGTTTTTTCGTACGAGGTACTTTTTGACTTTTCCAACAAAAGTATGAGAAGAATATTTTTTTAACTTATACGGAATGAATGGATTTTTAAAACGTTATTTCCAAGAATATTCCTTTACAAGTTTTTGAATTTATTTTTAATCAACTTCTTTTATTTTAAAATTGTATGACATGTTACGAAAGGAAAAATGTTTTTGAAGTAGAAAGGATATTTTCCTCAAGAATGGAGTTCAAGTGATTTATCAAAACTATTTTCCATCTAAGATAAAATAGGTTTCTATTTATATCCCTATTATTACATTGATTTGATTATGTTGTGATGGAATTATTTTTATGAATTCCTTTATCTTATATTAATTGTTTTATGATGTCATGATGTTTAAGAATCCCATTTTTTATTACATGGGTTATGAAATGATGTATGATTTATGATTTTGTAGAACACATAAGAATGGTATCATTATGAGATGGGTGGGACCTATATCTCCCTCCAATGAATTGGGTAAAGATTTATATCTCATGAGATAGACATGGATGGAACGACAGGTTAAACCGGTTCAGTGAAACAGGACTGAAACGAGGAGTGAACTCGGTTCAGAAATGGACTTTGTCTGCTAAGATAGTCTTGGCTATGAGTCTTGACTACTAAGAAATGATTCTCTATGATTATGTGTGTATGCCAAAAAGATTAATGTTTTAAGTTATGATTATTGGGATTAAATTTCACTTCTATGATTTATCCCATTTATGAAATTATGATTTCTTTTACAGTTTAAGATTTCCAAAATGTTATGTTCTTATGGATATGATGTGATTGATTTTTCTTTTGTTTACCCTTACTGAGTATTTGAGCTCACCCTTTTGTATGTTTTATTTCCCCAGGTAAGGAAGAAGGTTATTAAGTAGGATATGCCAAAAGGGACTCTAGATATAATGAAATAAATGGGAGACAATGTAGATGCTTTATGAACCAGTTGTTTATGTTTCCCAGTTTCTAAAGACACTATACCTATACGGTCCTTTCCTAGTTTTGTTATATGTTGTAATAAGTGTGCTTCAATTCTGAAGTAATAACAATGTATGTAAAGTATGGGTTGTTATACAGGGCATGGGTCCCATTTTTATATACTGAGTGTACCCTTCTATGGAGTCAGGGCATGGGTCCTCACCCATCAAAGTGGATCCCTCCTCATGGGATAGGGACTGGGTCCTCTATGGACCATCAGAGTGGAACCCTTCTATTGGATCAGGGCATGGGTCATATATCTATTGAGTGTCACTCTCCTGTTGGATTAGGGAATGGTTCATCTCTCTATTGAGTGTAACCCTCCTATTATACCAAGTTATGGGTCCTCTACCTATAGATTATGTCCCCTGGACTGTGCGATATAGTGATGAGGTGTGTATTGACATGGATGTTACTTCGGATAGACATGCAGGATATTTGGAATCATTAATGGAACTATTGGAATATATGGAAGACTGTTTTCTTAGGCTAGGTTGTGAGATAGAGATCCCCTTTATCTTTCATTAGGGTTTTTTTTATAATCATATATATCAGTTTATTGGTTTTTGTTTCTATCTTTATATGGGTAGGGTTGTTTACTTCAATCATGTCTCTTAATTCTCCCATTTTAAATTTTTGGGTTCTCTATTGGGTATGTATATACTCACCCCTACATGGGATTTTCTCACAAGTGTAGTGTTTTATGAAAATGAGGGACAGGTCGATGACAATTATAGAGGAGAATAAGGCTACATTGGTGAATTTGACCATGTATGGTGGTTAGGTATTGGAGATCTGGCACCAGGATCTCTCAAAATTTAATTTTAGATTTATTTTCATATGGATACATTTTCTAGGTTAGGCGTGTACTTTTGCCCTTTAATTTTCATATTATATTGTTGTACTCTTGTATTCCCTAGAGGTTGTTACATGCATGGTTGTTACTAAAGATGTTACTATCTTGTATATTTATTCTTTTTCATTACTTCATGGAGATGGTTGGGTGTGGTCGTACAATTACATTAGTTATAGTCCTCCCATGTTAGTTATTCCTTTTCTCACTTGTCACCATCCCCGGGCCTATAGAGGTGGGCTAGGGGTAGTGGCGGATCAGCCCCTATTAGGTAGGGTCATGAAACTAAGGCATAAATAACTCAAATATAATATGTGATAAGGTCTAAATGAACTCAACCAATCACATTTTAACAAGTTTTGGATAAATTTTAATCATTATGTTATAGTTTAGCCACTTTAAACTCATTTTAACCTTAACCGTGATAACTTGAGTTTTTACCATGATAACATAATTATATTTAAAAAAATGAAAGGGTAATTTTAATTTTTTTGAAATTCTATTTCAAAATTTAGAATCCATTTTATCATTTTCAATATCTATGGGTAGACAAAATTACTTTTAATATAAGAACACAAAATTCAGGAAAAATAGTTTTTTTTAATATATAATTTTAAGATTAAATAAGATTTCACCTTTAAATAAAGTAATAAATTGATTTTATTGATTTATTTTGGTTAAATAATAAAAAATAAACATTTTTATACTTTTGGAGAAATCCAAAATAGAATAAAATCTTTCAACCATGCTAGTAAATGTAAAGACCCAAAAATAGTTTTAAATTTAAATAAAATATAACTTATCTTCATAAAATTCAATATTAGGTCCTAAATTCACAATATTCTTTAAAAATATATTATTAAACACCATAAAAATATATATTTTTCAGAAAAACAACCTTCTAATAGGATAAATTCATCTTCTGGATATATTTTAAAGATTTACCCCATGGAATTAACCTAATTTTACCTCTTATACCAAGGTGACAAATATTTACTATGGTTACTATTTATAATGACCAAAAATTAATGTGACCATATTAGATTATATTAATTATGATAATAATAAATATGGAATCAATTTTATCAAATTTAATTCATATAATTATAATAATTTAATATAAAATTAAACCAATAAAATGCGATGAAAAGCAGTTTTCTATAAAAAATGTCCACTTAAGTATAAAAATTTTTTATACCAAAATAAAGAATGAAATTGATTATAATGAAATTAATTAAATTAATAATTACATAAATTAACTAATTTTACTTTGAAAACATTTTAAAAAATGGAACTTTGTAAATTCTAGAAATGAATATTCTTTTTAATAAAAAATCATTTTATTCCAGTATTCACTATAAAGTAAACCTTTTATGAAAAATACCAAAATTTCACCCTAATATAAATTTGATATGATGATTTAAAAAGTAATATAATTATAATAAAATTCAATTTCTAAAACTAGTACAAATTAATTATAATATTTTCTTATAAAAGTAATAAAAACCGTTATTTAAAAAAATGTATTTTGGAAGCATAAAATGATTTTACTAAAAATTGAGTACTTATATATAAATGAATTAACATTAAATAAAACCATAATCTATATTTTTAATAATGTGTGCATTCCTATTCATACTTTCAATTACAAAATCTAGGTTATAATGGTCACATTTAAATAATAATATTTGTATTGTGGTTGATTTAAACTTGGTGTTTCATATAAAGAATTCTATCAAATAAATTAAATTTATTTAAAGAGAAATATATAATAAAATCTCATGGCATTATAGGGGAATCATAAATAATCAATCCTCATCCAAAAGAATAAATCATAGGCATAGGATATAATATTTTGGCATATATATAAGTATAGAAAATTAATTCCTTATATATGGATCACTCGTAGGATTATCATTGTGGAGAAAGTCCCAAAATGAAAATTAATACTCAAAAATGTCTAAAAATATATTAAGAGTAACTTCAATCTAGTTAACTTCATCATGTCACAGAAGTTTATTAACTATGTGGATATTCACAACACAATCATCATTATCCAACGCATTAGAGAGCTATATAATTTCGAGCCAAATAATCACATAATGAAAACTATACATATGTATTAGAGAAGATAAAAAACATTCATCATATCATCATATCATATCCAATGTAAAGGAAACTAGGTTCATAAAAATTTCATCATTTCATTATATCAGAAATCATGGAAAAGAAATGGTTTTCCTAAAGATTTCATCACATCTAAATCAACCCATTGGAAAGAAATGGGTTTTATAGAATCATTCATAAATAATCATCATGATAATCCATCCATAAAAATAAATTGGATGGTATCATATGATCTGATACACAATTATGCATAAAAATTATTAAATTACATAAATATATAAAAACATACCTTTGAAAGATCATTTAGACCTTTATTTGAAATCAAGATAAATTATCATTTTATTTTTATAAAATTTCAAATTAAAATTACTATATATCGTGAAAATAATTTTTATTAAAAATAACCAATAAAACTTGTAAATGAAGATTAAAATAAAATAATTTAGATGATATTGGGAAAATATTTTCCCATTTTATATGTTAAAAATAAACATTTGTTTCACACCACTGTAAAAAGTCAAAATGAATTGTTTGGGAAAATGTTTCATTAAAATTTTTCCTTTTTATATCTTTTTAAATAAATTAAAAGGTAGTGAAAATTATAATTTTATATAATTTCAAGTATAAGTAATAACTTTCATATAATAATTTTGAATATTATGGACTTGGAATAAAAATTATTTCTACCAAATAGGAAATAAGTTTGGATTTACTTAAAAAAGTTCTCAGTCATTTCAAGTAACAAATAGTGGAAACTAATAACAATACATAAAAAATATAGAAATAACCACTATAGAAAAAATATATGGGGTTTAAAGGATTAGATTTGTATAATTTCCTATCACGGTCCAACTTAAGTTGGGGCTTGAACCACAACTACCCCATTCCTGCCTCTACAGACCAGGGGCCGACGACCAGTGCTGAAGAAACAAATAACTTGGGGAGGCATTTTCCTTGAAATCTACACAAACACAACCATATCTATATATAAGTTCCTTGTAATAATAATAAAAGATAAAAAATACTTGTGGAACAACCATTTATGTAAAACCTCTAGACAGTAAAAGAGTATGATAGTGTAGACTAAAAAGTAAAGTAGAAAAATACAAACCCAGCCATAAATATGTCCTAACCAAAAAAATGGAAAGTAAAATACTAAGAAAGACTATATTCTGATCTCCAATATGTGACCACCATATGTGGCCTAAAGCACTAGGTATTCCTAAGCTCCCCAATAGTCATCGTCGACCTATCCTTCTTCTACATAAGACATGACACGTGTAGGTAAATTCGATGAAGGGGTGAGTATATACATACCCATTAGGATGCCCTGAAAGCTAAAGGGGGATAAGTAGGAGATAAAAAATGAATATAAATCATGTAGATAGTAAAAAGGATAAAGATAAACATAAATAAATAGAAATATTAACCTCTTCTAAGCATAGGGGGATCAACACGGTGAGTGGATAAACTACACATAGAGTCTTTCCCACTGATAGTATGGGAGTAAAATCATTCAAATATGAGAAGATAAATATATAAATCACATAGAATAGCATACATGTCTTCACATATCATGGAAAAAAGACTAACTAAATACGAAGGTATGCATACATATGTTTATATATATGCTCATCCAAAGATTCTGAAATGAAAGAGTAAGGGGATCTTTATCTGACTGCTTTTCCCATGAAGAAGATTTTCCAAAAAATTCACCCTCAACGATACCCAACATCTCACACGTCTACTCAGAAGTAACCGTGTGAAGTACCGTGCTTCATCAATATGACTCATATATGAGGGGGACTAACTTTAAGTAAAGGAATTTCTCCCTAGTACGTCAGGTGGTTCCACTCTATAAGTATCCATAAAGGACCTACACCCATACTGATGGGGGGTTACAATCTTGTTTCATAAGGACCCTGGCCCAATCACAGAGGGGTTTCAACTCTGTATGTAAATTTAGAGGACATGTTCCCTGATGAATCTGGGGGATTCCACTCTATAGGTGGAGGAACCGTACACTAGTGTGATAGGGGGTCCCACTCTGGTAATTGAGGACATGTTCCCTATTTGATAGAGGGTTCCTCTTGCTAGGTAGATGACCCGTACCCAAGATGACAGGGGTCCAATATATAGGAATCCTTTAGTGATCCCTACTAGTCATTTTCATCCTCCGACATCACCTCAATACGTTCAATACCTATAAAAGTTTACAACATTTCTCAAAATCCACAACTGATGGAACTATCATGTTCTATGTAGAAAAATAAAAAAGATAGGCTACTTGTGGTCCAAAATCCAAGTTCAAATAAATGAGATATAGAATATTTATGTCTTCTCAAAGGAACCAAGGGGGTATACAGCTTGTGAGGGGACCCACATGGCATGTGGTTCTACTCCATCATTTGGATGTGTCCCTAGAGGTACACAGATCGCCAACTATGTAAGAATACATGACATGTGAAGTATATACATGACGTTCCCATGCCACTTAGGGTTATACCCATGTGTTTGGTTGTGTATGTGTATACAATAAGTGTCCATATACTTTACCATGTGTTTGTGTACTTCAGTAAAGGATGTGTGTCTCACACAGGGTGATAAAAGCATACTCTGGCCCTGCTCGTGTACTTAGGAACATTGTGTGTGCCATGTTTTATGCTCCACTACATGACTTATCCACATAGGAAACAGGGTAAACAGTATGTTTGGAGTTTACACAATATCCCATCTTTATGAATTCCCAAAACCCTATCTGCGAAAGCCTAGGGGGTTACATTCCTGTGTTCATCATAGTACATGGAGTGTAGTCGGGGTTCTCATGGTTTATCATATCTGAACCCCATTATTCAATTCAATATATTCTTCCACATATATTTTCTCATTTCTGCCTGATATTAGTGGACCTTGCTCAGATCTATCATTTCCGACCATCTGATGGTCAGAAATCGGTTATGTTGATCATTGAAGGTTCTTTTCTTGACCCATATGTTGATAATCATTCCACCTCCAGGTATTTGATCTTTGATCATCAAAATGATTACCCATATCTCATAAATATCCCATATCTATCCTTGAATCATCAATTTGTCCATCAAATGTTGATCTGTCATGATTATAGGGGTCTTATCGGGCTCAGTATCGCCCAACAATGACAAACTAGAACCGCCGGGTATTACTGGTGGAGAATGAGAAATAATTAAGGGATTAAATGAACAAGAAACAAATTTTAACCATTTTTAGACAAGAATTTTTATCCGTCAATCATGAACGAGGATATCTAGGTTAAAAATCAAGGATAAAAAATTAAAATTTCAATACATAGGTGCATGGTCATGCCAAAATTGGCACAGATCCGAGAAATGAATTGTTCTGCTTAATAAATTTAATAAAAAATAGTGTAATCCAAAAATTGATGATTCCTACCTAGATATTATATCATTTATCATCGAATATTTTTTTCACCAATAATTAGTGGATTTTTTTTGTGTTCTTGACATCCCAATATGCTCATATCCAAAGATTCATCATCATCTGATATGATCCATAAACTGAAGGAGAGGACGAGTTTATCCTAGAGATTCAAGGCTTATGAGTCTGACCCTAGGTTTATTTCCATAACAATTTATTTATAGGAAAATCCTACTATGATAAATGAATTAATTAATCAATTGAATGCACCACCAACAAGAGAGACATTAGAACGGCCCATACCAACAAATTTTAGGTCGCTCCAATGGTAAAATATACATTATATACTCAACCATGGTATTGGATTTCTTATCTGATCTTACTTTGTAGATTTATCCCATTTTATTTAAGAAACTGTGCACACGCAATATAAAATATATTTAATATTTTATAAAATAAATTCTAGGCTCACTAAGCCTCATAATCACTAATTTTCATAGCACATAGATCTAGAAATATATATATAGAAATATTTCAATGTCTTACATGAAAAAACAAGGTATTTACATCATTACTCCTTTATGATTTTCATCGTTGAAAAAAAAACTAAAAAAATAACTTGGGATACTAAGCTCTCCCTTGGACCTCTCACACCCAATATCTCTATTAAACGTTCCCATGATACCACAACATGTGAACCAAGGGTATGGTATGTCAATGCAGGTTCCTCTTATGTCAGTCCTTGATCACCTTTGGGTGATCTGAAAAGGTGTATCCATCCTTGATGTCTAGATCACTCCAATTGATTATGTACGTATAGTTCATGCCTGTATTCCCTCAGCTTTAACACATGGAATATGTCTTGCACCTGCTCTTGATATTGGTGTAGGGTGAGGAAGTAAGCAACCTCACTAACCCTATGCACGATCTAGAATGGTCTAAAAAATCAAGGGGATAGCTAGTCTACCCAACCAAACCATTGCAATCCTTATCATGTGGAGACTCTTAGGAAAACATGTTCCCTATAATTGTACTCAAACGTCCTATGATGGAAGCCTATGTAATATTTATGCATACTCTGGGATGTCCTCATCCTCTCACAAATGACCTAGACCTTCTCCGTCATTACTTACACCAACTATAGGCCCACAAGGGATGTCTCATCAATTTTTTTTAACATAAATGTGACCTTAATTGTCTCTCATACAACACCTCAAAAGGTTCCATGCCAATGTAGCTTGGTATTTGGTGTTTTATTCAATCTATAACAAGGGAAGGTGATCCTCCAAGATCCGACCGAAGTCTAACGTGAAAACCCACCACATATACTTCAATGCATGGATAGTGTGCTCAGTATTCCCATTAGTATGGGGGTGAAACGTTTTACTAATCCTCATCTGGGTCTTAAATGTATCCTACACGCCTCTCTAAAATCATTTTATAAACTACATGTCACGATCAGAGTTAATCATCGAGATAACTTCATGGAGTTGAATAATCTCTCGTATGTACAACTTCCCCAAACTCTCCAGCAAACTCTTCTCCCTGATAGAAATAAAGTGTGTTTACTTCATGAGTCATTCAACTATCATCCAGATGGTGTTGTGCTCCTTCTTTGTCTATGGATTCCCTATGACAAAATCCATGGATACTCCATCCCACTTCCACTCTGGGATATCAAGGGGCTACAACAAACATACTGAAAACATGTTCTTAGCCTTCACTTGATGACATGTGAAGCACCAAGAGTGGAACTTGGAAAAACTCTACATCAGGGAGGACCACCAAAACTAACAATAATTGTCTATGTACATTTTCCCTACACCGGAATGTGCAGCTATGGTAGAAATGTTGAACTCTCAAATCACCTCCTCCTACATCAAGACTGGAATCATCGTCCATCCTTGAAAAAAGATGATGTGATTATCTCATTAATAATATCCATTTGGGGAGTCCCCCTTGGATATATAGTCATATAATACCTCACAGTTGATATCTCTCAATTGGGGATCCCTTATACGCCCGAGAAGTAGAGAAGTAAACACCATCGACTGAAGAAAAGTTATACCCTCCTGTTTTACTAAGGGCAGCTGCAAGGAAGCCAACTACTCTTAATCTTCCAGCACTAAATGAGCCTGAGACTTCCTACTAAGGGAATATACTACCACATTCCCCTTATCAATAGTATAGACTATATTGAAGTCATATTCTTGAAGGAACTCCAATCAGTGTTGATGTATCTGGTTCAAGTCCCTCTATGTAAAGATGTACCTGAGACTTTGATGGTCTGAGTAAACTACAAATCACTCCCCCAGAAGGTAGTGCCTCTAAATTTTTAGGGAAAAGAATACCGCTACTATATTTAGGTCATGATTAATGTATTTGTGCTCATGAGGTATCAAATTCCTCGACCTGTATGTGATAACTTCATATAGATACATCAACATGAAACTGATCCCAACACTTGATCCATAATAATAAACTATGTACCCTACATCATACGTTGGTTGTCTCAACACAAGATCACTCAAAATCCTATTCCTCAACTAATCAAAGGCCCTCTAGCACAGCTCAGTACAAGTAAACAACTCCCATTTCCATATCAAGATTGTAAAAGGGGCTACAATTTTAGAGAGTTTTTCCACAAGCCTCCTATAGTACCCCACCAAGAAAAGAAACATATGCACCTATAACATGCTCTTGGGTGGATCCAAAGAAATCACTCCATTGACCTTTGCTGTGTCCATGGAAAAACTGTGTTCATAATTGAGATTCCCCATAAAGTGAAACTCATGAATCCAGAATTTTAACTTTGAGAGATTCCTATAAAGTTAGTTCTCTCAAATAAAATCTAGAACCATCCCAAATTTCACATCATGATGCTCCCATGATATTTATTATATGAGTATATCATCGATGAAGATGACCAAAAACTGGTTTAAGTACAACTAGAAACATGGTTCATCAAATCCATAAACATGGTGTGGGAATTCATAGTGTTTATAGAAACAATGAAATTCTTGCTTCGAAATATCGACCTTGAGAACCCTCAACTGGTCATAGATGGACCAAGGATAGATCTTTGAGAACCATCTCAAACCTTTAAAATGGAAAATAATTCATCAATCCTCAACAAAGAGTACTTCTCCTTTATCGTGGCATAGTTCAGAAAATGATAATCCCTACAAAGCTACAAGATCATATATGCCTTTTTCATAAAAAACATTGGAGATTCCTAAGGGGACACACTGAGCCTAATGAAACCCTTCTCTAGAAGGTCATACAACTAAAACCATACCTCTTGGAGCTCTTTAGGGTCAATCTAATATGCCACAAAAGATATCAAAGTGGCACCAAGATGTAATTAGATGAAAAAAAATCCATCTCTCACTTCAGAGGTAGTCCCAAAACATCATCGAGGAAGAAATCCATATAATCCTACATGAATAAAGGAATAAAAATTCCTAAAGAGACAACTGAAACTAAGGATATAATTTCAAACTGATGGGTAATGGGTTGCAACCTCATTCTCGTAAAACCCACTTGTCTTTCCATGGGATCTCTCACACCCATAAAGGTGAATCTCATCCTATCAGTACGAAGGCATCTAACTCATATCTAGTGACAATACATTTGGTCTTGGGCCATGTAAAACCAATCCATATCCAATTTGACATCATAGATTTCCATTATGATGACCAAAAGGTCTCATGTGAAACTATATCAACCAAGAGATAGATCTAACTACCGATAGATAAAGGATATAGAAGAATCATTCAATTTAAGAACCTCAAGATGGAGCAGTTGGGATAGAGCCTCAATTGGGAGCTTCAACTCTTGTACTAGGAGTATAGAGATGATGGAATGGTTTAAATGTATTTCTACTAATATTGAAGAAAGATTATAAAACACACATATCATATCTCTAATTATCTTGTACACTATGGGGTCATAAGCCTCTAGAGACTGTAGATTTCCATGAACTCGATCGCTAGTTCCTTGAGCCTAACATGGTCCTACTTTTAGTGGTGGTGGAAGGATATAATAACATAGGCTACCACCCATATCTCCTTGAAATTCTATACTAGCTCCACCTCCATGGGGGCCACCCTACCCCTCGTAAAGAGATCCTTGACCATGGGGTTGCCTTAGTCATGATAATCCATCAACTATCTATCTATGCACCCCAGTAAAGTCGAACAAGGACTTTGGGGTCCTACCGATGAAGAATGAAAAATGATTGAGTTAAGAAAGGAACAATAAAAAATGTTTAACCATTGTTGGCCAAGAAATTTTTTCCAATGATCAGAAACAAGGATATCTGGGTTAGAAATCAAGAATAACAAAATAAAATTTAAATGAAAAGGTGCATGCTCAAGACAAAATTAGTGTAGATCCCGGAAAGAAATTTATCTTCCCAATAAATTTAATTAAAAAGGGTTTAATACAAAAATTGATGAGTCCTACCTGATGATTGTATCATTCATCATTGAAGAACGTGCTCTCCCATGATTGAAGTAAGTCGTTACATTTTATGTGTCCCAGTATACTCTAATCTGATGTCTCATCACCATCCAATACGATCCACCAATAGAAGGAGGAGAATAAATTCACTTGGAAATTCTAGATTTATGAGGCTAAATATAGTTATATTTTTATGAAAATTTATTTATAGGAAAATACTTCTAGGTTAAAATAATCAATTAATTAATTCATTAACTAATTAGTCTACTGGACATACCACCAATGGAAAAGATATCCAAACACCCAGCACTGACCTATTTTAGGTCACAATTAGAGTACAAATTTGTTATAGAGTCAACCATGGTCTTAGATTTATAATCTAAGCTATAATTTAGGAGTTATACCATTTTCATTATGAAACTTCACATGTGCAATATAAAATATATTTGATATTTTTTTATAATTAATTCTTGGAAAACAGGGCCTTGGAATCGCATTTCATATCAGCACCTAGCTCTAGAAATATATATAGAAACATTTTAGAGTCTTAAAAGGAAAAAACTAGGTCTCTCCATTTCTCTCAAAAAACAAATAATATAGGCAATACTGAAAAAAGGGGATTGTAACATAAATCAGTTACTACTTTGGTGTCCATTGAATCATAACACCCATGAGATAAATAAATTAAAACACCGCTTTAAATTAAATTAATATAAATATTTTTAGATGTATCATATCAATGTGGAATTATATATACAAAATTATTGAAACAAGTGGTGAATATGACTTATGACTCATGGAAACAAAAGTGAGATGAGAAACATTTACCCCAAGTTTTGTCTTTCGTCATACATGTTCAAACGTTATGTATGATAAAAATATATTTATTTTAAATAAACTCAAAAAATATATTCACATATAACATACCATGTTTCATTCCTTTATAATTTCAAATTACCCTTTAATCAACAATTCTTCCTTAAAATGTACATTTGGGTGAAAACTGGTCTATTTTCTATAAATATTTCAGTACAATGGTTCTAATACTTACTACTTGGTCATGGTTAAATCATCTAAAGGGTCATAATGTTGAAACAATTATCATATTTATTCATTAAATATACTTTTATAACCATTCATATAAATTGGGGATGAAAAATGAATTACATCACTTTATGGAGATGGTAATCCATACGTACACACGAGTTATGACTCCATTTTTTGATAGATGGACCAAAATAAAGATAAATAATAATTAAACATTTAATAATAATTATAAAAATATAAATATAATATATATTCATTAAATTTATCCTTATTACCATCTGTGTAAATAAAAAATAAAAAATGAATCTCATCACTTCATTGAGGTGGTAGGCCACACGTACGTGCGATCGGTGTTATCATTTCACAACTGATATGAAAGTAAGAATGTGGATATGATATTATAATTTTATAATCATAATCATGTCATAAATATTATATATAAATATTAACTATATCATAGTAACTAACCATGAAATTTGGTGACGGAAAATGAATCATATCACCAGATTTAGTAGGTATTCCACCGGTACGCACAAGCGATACTTTCATTTCTCATTTGATGGAAATGAGGTTGAAAATTGTTGTTTCATCATCACAATAAAATATAAATATATTTATGATAATATATTAATCATTTTATGAAGTATAAAACATGTTTAGTATGGGTGTAACAAGAAATAAAATTTAAATTAATCGGTTAAGAGTTATAAATCTCCATTGAGAAACATGCTTTTTCTTAATCATTAAGCCTTGAAAGGGTGGCATTTTGATCAAAAAAGGACCTGTAAAACACGAACATGGATTTTTTGAAAGTATTTGGTCCAACATACTTTGCGATAAGAGTATATTTAAGTGTATATAAGAGTGTATAGGTGGTTCCCATTTATATCAAAGGAAATGACACTCTCAAAATTACTTAAAAGATTTAAATATAATAAATTCTTTTTCAAGTGAATGTGAAAAAATGCTTACAAAATTTCTAAGATAATATTTCTTAAAATTGAAATCCCTCTGAAAAATAAATTTTTGAAAGATTTATATGGTATTTTAAACCTTATATTTTTATTTAATCCCTTCGTTAACCAAATTTGACCTTAACTGTGGTAACACAATTTTCATTATAAAAGGGTTATAAATTTAATTAGAAGGTAAAAAATGGATCAAAAATGGTAAAATTGTGACATTTTAGACCATAAATTACCCATATTGTACTATCTTAATATTTTTATGATTTTTAAATCATTTTGTAAAATATTATTTAACATACAATACTATGAAAACCATTTTATGAACAATTAACATATTTTATCTTTAAAGACGTCCAGACAAGAATGGAATTTCAATATAAAATCTTTATCCAAAAATTATACATTATTATTAGCTATAAAATTATTTTTACACCATAATGAATCAAAATAATATAACTTTTGGTGATTTTAAAATCATTTCTCTGATTGTTTCTACTAATTGGACATGGATTGTGTCAGCTTTTTATAAGAATTTAAAGTAATTATACCATTACTAAAATTTAAAAATAAATTTACAAAATAAAAAATTATGTTATAAATATAATACAATTTTATTTTATAACATATTATTATCCCTATATAAACATATTATAGAAATTGAAAGCAAGATATTGACATTTGGGAATTTTCCTTCGCTTAAAAATAATATAAAGGAATTTATCAATGAATAAAACCAAGATACCATAAATTATAATATATGATGGGTGGTAGAATTATAATTATCCAATTAAATATATTCAATTTTAGGTATTATTTTAAGACTTATTCTATAGTTTTAACCTTGTCTATCCATTTTACCCTTTATCAAGGCTATAAACTTATCACGTTTACTATTCATATTTTCTAAAAGGGGGGGGGGAACTTAGTAAATTTGAAACTCATAATTATAAATTTGGAATATATTTATTCAATATTCAATTTTTATAAGTTAATAATATCAATTTTAATATAAATTCATAAAACAAAATTGTTGGTCGGAGTGGTTTACTCAAGAGGGGGGTGAATTGAGTACCAATTAAAATTTCTGTATTTAAAAACACTGTCTTAAAGACCCACAAATAAAATAATAAATTAAACTGTAGTGAATTTATATTAAAGTAGAGGTTCTGTTAGATTCTCAAGGGATTGATTAATTCCCATTTAATCAATACAAGAGTGTATGATTATCTTTTGAAACTAACTTACTAATCTACACTTAACATAAACACTTGCTAATTTAATTATCAAAGTAACTTTAAAAATAGTATTAGTTTTAAAGTGATTAGCAGCGGAATAAAACTTTAAAAGAGATGGCACAACAAATGTAACCAAGAGGTTCAGTCTCAAGCCGAGACTTAGTCCTCTCAACAGTTTATATAAAAATGATCCACACCCTGGATCGGGGTTCAACAGTTTACAACTGTCCAGGTCCAAGACCTCTACCACTGTTATCCGTGGGAAACAGTACAACAGCAACCAGCTGTCCAGGTCACACACGGCCTCTACCACTGTTATTCGTGGGAAAGAATAGAATGCAAGAATTTGGTAAGGATTTACAAATCCTTCAGTTTAAGTATAGGAGACAATGTATGTGTTAGATACAGCAGATAACACACACTGCTCGAAAAGAATAATAATAAATCACAGAACAAGAGATGTAGAGTTTAGAGATGGTTCTGGTGATTTCAGTGTAGCTATGAACTCCTTTGGATTCGATCAGAAGTGAGTCTGAGTCCTCTTCTCGTTTCTGTTTGAGAAACAGAGTGTCGTATTCTCCAGGTTCACAGACAGTGAAAATGTAGTGGTTGAAGTTATGCATAGAACACTTCTCGAGTATGCTTGATTGTCTATGAGCTTCTCTGTGTTCTTGATGGAACTGGTTTTGCTCTTGATTCTTCTTGTTCTTGCGTTTCTGGTATATTTCATCCACCACACACTTCTCTCTGCTGGGCAGCGTAGTCTTCTCGTATTTATCTCACGGGCAACAGGGGACAGAAAAGATTTCCTTTCTACAGGTACGAGGTACGGGTTCCTGACATCCGACAACCTTTATCAGATATTTCACAAATCATTAAAATGTACATTATATGACCGTTGGATAGATTAAATAAAGATAGGAAATAAAGAAATTCAAACAGTGAGTTGAGTGATCGATAGGTAATCAGCATCGGTAGCTTGGACATCGGTAGCTCAATTTCATTAGTTGCTTTGACTCTATCGGTGGCTCTATGCGTCGGTTGGTATATGCTTGTATCAGTGACTTTGTTTATCAGTAGCTCCATGCGTAGGTAGATTCATGCGTCGGTACCTGTGAGTCTGTCAGTAGCTTCGTCCATCGGTGACTCTTATTCCATCGGTAGCTATTTATACTTACACCGGTAGCTCTATGTTTGTATCGGTAGGTATCTGTAAGTCAGTATCTTACATTTATAAGCACATCGATAGCTCTGTGTTAAGTATATCGGTGACTCTGTCTGTCGGTAGACTACGTCTATCGGTAGACTGGGTACCGGTAGCTCTTTATCAGTAGCTATAGGCAGATTACTTATCTGTTTTATGCAGAACACATCCGATTGTGTTAGAATTAATTTATAACTTGTATGAACATGGATAAATGAGGATTAACATATTCCAAAGACTATTTTAAAAATTATTATTGGTTTGATCAAAGATTTGAAAGAATTAAAGTATAGATCAATGATACTTAAAAATATCATAGAGAATGAAAACATAATTGGGATTTTCAACACATATGAATACATGATTGAGATTATCAAAACAGGTGAGGTCAACAATCTCCCCCTTTTTGATAATCACAATTTATGATATGGGCATTTAACATAGTGAAAATATAATAGTAAAGAGTATAATATTGAATTCAATTTTCTCAGAGAAAACAGCATCAGAGATAATAGAAATAGTATGATATAGACATAAGTTATCAGAGGTAACAATCATAAGGTACCGAAGGTAAAAAGAAACATAATAATATCAGAGATAAAATTGAAACGAAGGTTATTTTTCTCCATTGAAAACATTTCTCATTCTCTCATTTTGTTATCCCCCTTTGTGATAATCAAAAAGTGGGAAAGCATATATAGGAGAAAAATAAAACATGAGAAGTAAAAAGAGTTCCTCTGTATTAGAGCAGTCAGAAAGTACAGAAACAGAATACAAATGAATTCCTATCAAAAATCCAGGCCACTGGATCAATCCACATCTTCAACGTGAGATTTTCCTTTGGGATCAGAAGAAGGTTCGGGTGGTGAGGATGCAGGTGAAGGTTTTGGAATGCCAGAAATGATAAAAGGAGGCTGAGCTACTGACATAGAGTCAGGCCTGTAGGTTGAAGATCTTTGGGTGATCACTAGTGTGAGGCTTCGAATAGCTTGAGCAGGAGTCAGCTGGATTGTGGAAGCAGCTGAGGCAGAAGCAGGCAAAGCAGGAGGTACGATGACTGGTCTGGCATCAACATGCAAGAAGGGAAGCAACAAATTTCTAAAATCCATAATAATTCCTCCTCCTCTTTCCATAGAAGAGATGAAATCATCTTTTTTCTCCATGAATTTCTCCAAGGCAGGAGTCAATTGTTTTAGTTTGCTCACATGTTCTCTAAAGGCTTGAGTTACTGGAGGTAGATTCATGTTTTCCAACATCAGCTTGAAGTGGTGATCGAGTTGATGCTTGGTGAAAATTATGGTGAAGTAGTAGTCCACTTTGCTCTTTATGGCTTCCTGAGAGGCAGAGGCTTCTCTCATATAATCTTGGACAATCTTCATTATTTCTCTAGCAGAATCTCTTGTAGAAAGCACCACTCGGCTCAACTCTGATGAGTCCACAGAGCCACTGGTTGAAATAGAACCAATCTCCTCCTTCAACATTGCTCGAACTAGATTCAGGTCAACTAAAAGTTTGGATGTGAGAGGGCCAAGAGAGAAGGAAACAGTTTCTTTGAAACTCTTAGACAAACCACTGATTAGGATTTGAACTTGAGAGTCCTGTAATTGAACGTGATCCTTCACTGAGGTTTTGAAACTTTCAAACACCGAGACAAACTGGCTTACTACACACTTCACATAAACTAGGTCCTTGTCAGCTTGAGACTTGGAGCTCATATAAGAATCCAAAGCAGCAACTGATGTCTTGAGAGCTTCAAGATCTGCTTCGATTCTAGAAGACTGAGTCTGGCACTCTTTCACTTCTTCCATAAACTCAGACACAAAAGAAGATAAATTACAAGCCAGAGATAGCTCGAAGGATCTCTCTAACATTTTCATTTATTCATTAAAGCTTTGCTTCATCTCAGCAACTGATACACTGAATGATTCTTTCAGCTCATTCTTCATGGATTCAAGATCAGATTTAGAGACAAAATCATTAGGGACAACTGCAGCAGATCCCCTTGTTGAGGCCAAACTAACTACAGAATCAGTCATTATTGATTGAATTGAGGATGCAAGAGAGGTTTCCATTAAATTCACTTCTTCAACAAAACTGGTTTTGAGGTCCTCTTTCAGCTTATTCATATCATGAAATCTGACCACATTATCGGGCAACAACTCAGAAGCAAGATCATAATTGGTCTTCGGTCTATTCACAGACATCTCATTATCTGAATCCGGATAATCCAATCCACAGACTATAAACCCTGGGTCTTCTACCCAGTCTCCAAACTCAACAGCTACTGTAACATTTCCAAGAACAGATTGATGCTCCCCCTCAATGGGTGCATTACCATGTATCACAACAGAATTCAGTGCTGGATTCTCTTCATCAGAATCTTCTACTACAAGTTCCATCGGTGCAGCATCTAGAAGATCTTCTGATACAGGTACAACTTCTTCTGTATCTATTTCTACTTCATCAGTCGGCATAGCTGAGTTTCCAATCAAAGGACTCATACTTAAACTACCAGAAGAAGACAATTCAGATACATTCTCCTTTTCCTCTTCTTCTTGGTGAGGTACAGACTGGTCTTACTCATAAGTAGACAAAATTTCCTCTACCTTTACTTTCCTAGAATAAACCAATTCTGCAACAGGACTTGGGGGCAAGTCTGGATCTCCTCCAACATCCATGGGAGTTTCTTCTTATTCTTCTGTTTCTTCTTCTGTTTCATTACTATAAACAGGTTCCTCTTCATCAGGTCTCAGACTCGGATCTCTCTCATCCTTTGGTCTTGAGGGATGATCCACAGGATTAAACCTATCATATATCTTCTGATCATCACTGACCCATTCTCCCTTCCATGGGTTCCAGTTAATTTTCATGTACTTACAAACAGTTGAGGTGATCAAGAAATTATTCCTGACTAAAACTGTCTCATCCTGAGACTCAGCTATTCCATTCACTTTTATCATTACTGAAATCAGCTTGGCAAAGAATAAAGCATTAGTCTTTGACTTTGGTCTAATCATGTCTTCCATTTAAAGCATTAACAATCTGCACAGATTTATTTTCACACCATGTCTTATCAGATGAAGAAGATAGATATATTGATATCTCATATTTGCAAAATTTCCTCGCCTCGGTATCAACACATGCTGAACAAACTTGAAGAGCAGTCGATTCTCTCCATCCATTTCAGCGGCAACCACTTGCCTTTGATTCCCATTACCGGTCAGTTCTTTTAAGGCGGTTTCATAATCAAAGATGTCACTGCTAGGTGGAATTGCTGTCGATACATACCCATAGACACCTTCATGTGGTACTTTTAAACACTCATCCCACTCTATTGAAGAAAAAGACATCTCTTTTCCATTTAAAAAAGAGCTTACCCGATTCTCATTTTCAGACTTCTCGAAGGTTACAAACTCGTAGAACTGTTTTACAAACTTCGGGTAGTATGGGCCATTGTTATTCGAGAAACAATCCACCCATTTCTGGTCCTCCAGAATCTCGAGTACTAACGATTTGCTAGGCAGTAGCCATTCCACGCACAGTTCCTTCTCGATTACTATGTCTCTATTCTGCAAGTGAGGATTCACTGGTCGCCTTCCCGATCTAGTTCTTACTTCACTAACACTGGCTTTATGTTGTGTCTTCTTCTTCTTAGCTTTTGGTTCTACACTTTCATCTCTGACGGTAGGAAGCTTTGTTTTTGCCATCGCGGGTTTAGGGTTCTTGGCCGATTTGGGAGCTAAGGTTCGAAGGTGAGAGATTTTGAGCTCGGTGAGGTAAGAAGTGGCTTAGACTTAGTTTTATCATTTAGGAATTCCAAATAAACGACTAAAATAGAGTAAGATAAAATAAAATAAAACGATTCGTATTCTTGGCGGCAGACAGAAGTTTTAAAATATAGCATCGGTGAGAATTTCAACATCGGTGAGGATTTTCACATCGGTGAGAATTTCACATCGGTGAGAATTTCACATCGGTGAGGATTTTCACATCGGTGAGAATTTCACATCAGTGAGGATTTTCACATCGGTGAGAATTTCACATCTGTGAGGATTTTCACATCGGTGAGAATTTCACATCAGTGAGGATTTTTACATCGGTGAGAATTTCACATCAGTGAGGATTTTCACATCGGTTGTGATTAAACATTCCCAATTCGTGTCTTATGGAACTTAGCTTATCCGAACTTAAAGGTTTAGTGAAAATATCAGCCAATTGATGTTCAGTGCCAATAAATTCAAGAGAAATATCACCTTTTTGATAGTGATCTCTTAGGAAATGGTGTCTTACATCTATGTGTTTGGTTCTAGAGTGAGATACAGGATTCTTAGAGATGTTTATTTCACTGGTGTTATCACAGTTGATTGAAACATGTTTAAAAACATATCCATAGTCCAAAAGAGTGTGTTTCATCCATAGAATTTGTGCACAGCAACTACCAGCAGCTATATATTCTGCTTCGGCAGTAGATAATGCAACTGAGTTCTGTTTCTTACTACACCAAGAAACTAAGGATTTTCCAAGCAAATGACATGTTCCTGATGTGCTTTTTCTATCTAACTTACAACCAGCAAAGTCAGCATCTGAATAACTCATTAACTCAAAGGATTGTCCTTTTGGGTAAAACAAACCTAAGTTAACCGTGTGTTTGAGATATTTAAAAATTATTTTAACAGCAAGCAAATGAGATTCTTTTGGATTAGCTTGAAATCTAGCACACATACACACACTAAACATAATATCAGGTCGACTAGCAGTAAGATAAAGTAAACTACCAATCATACCTCTGTAATTTGTTTGATCAACTGGTTTCCCAGTTTCATCTGCGTCCAATTTACAGGTAGTACTCATAGGAGTTTCACTTTCCTTGATACTATCCAGACCAAAACGTTTTAAAAGATCCTTTTTATATTTACTTTGATTCAAAATAATACCATTTTCATTTTGAAATACTTGAAATCCAAGAAAGTACTTAAGCTCTCCCATTAAGCACATTTCAAATTCATTTTGCATACTTTTTGAAAAATCAGTACATAAAGAGTGTTTAGAAGATCCAAAAATAATATCATCAACATATATTTGTACAACTAAAACATCTTTAGAAATTCTTTTAATGAAAATAGTTGGATCAGCAATCCCTTTAGTAAAACCTTTTGAAATAAGGAAATTGCTAAGTCTATCATACCAAGCTCTTGGAGCTTGTTTTAAACCATACAAAGCTTTAGAAAGTTTAAAAACTTGATTTGGAAAATGGGGGTTAGTAAATCCAGGTGGTTGTTCTACAAAAACATCTTCAATTATAAAACCATTTAGAAATGCACTTTTCACATCCATTTGATATAACTTCAAATCCAGATGTGCAGCATATGCAAGTAAGATCCTAATGGATTCTAGTCTAGCTACAGGTGCAAAAGTTTCCTCATAGTCTATACCTTGTTCTTGACTATATCCTTGTGAAACTAGTCTAGCTTTGTTTCTAACTATATTTCCAGATTCATCTACTTTATTTCTAAAAACCCATTTTGTGCCTATTGTCAAAGTGTCCTTAGGTCTGTCAACTAATTCCCAGACTTTGTTTCTTTCAAACTGATTTAATTCCTCCTGCATATCCATTACCCAGAATTCATCATTGATAGCATCATTGATATTTTTGGGTTCTAGCTGTGAAAGAAAAGCTTGATGTTCAACATGGTTTCTTAGAGAAGCTCTAGTTTGTGTTCCTCTATCAAGATTACCAACAACAGCTTCTAAAGGATGATTCTTTAGAATCCTCGTTGATCTGGTAAAGGTTGGACTAGAAATTTCAGGTTCATCTATAGGTTCGGGTTTAACAGAAGCAGATTCTGGAAAAAGTCCAGAACTGGATGTTTTGATAACAGGTTCGTTAGATTTATCATTAATGTCCAGAATAGACAAATCTTCTTCAAGATTCTCAAGAGAGGTTTTAGTCTCATGTGGATTAGTTTCATCGAATTTGATGTGAACAGATTCTTCCACACATTTGGTTTTCCTATTGAATACTCTATAGGCTTTACTTGAAATAGAGTAACCCAGAAAAATTCCTTCATCACTTTTGGAAGAAAACTTATCCAGATTATCTTTAGTATTTAGAATAAATACTTTGCAACCAAAAACTTTAAAGTAATTAACATTAGGCTTTCTATTGTTCCACAATTCATAAGGGGTTTTCTTAAGAACAGGTCTAATTAAGACTCTATTAATAACATAACAAGCTGTATTTACAGCTTCAGCCCAAAAATAAATAGGCAGTTCATATTCATTGAGCATGGTTCTAGCAATTTCTTGAAGGGTTCGGTTTCTTCTTTCTACTACACCATTCTGTTGGGGTGTTCTAGGGGCAGAAAAGTTATGAGTATAGCCATTGTGTGAGCAATAAGATTCAAAATCTTGATTTTCAAACTCACGACCATGATCACTTCTCAAAGTTTTAATCTTAAGTCCACTAAGGTTCTCTACAGATTTAGAGTATTTAACAATAGAAGAACAAGCTTCACTTTTGTGAGCTAGAAAATATACCCAAGTATATCTAGAAAAATCATCTACAAGAACATAAACATAGTGCTTCCCATTTAAACTAGAAACTCTTGATGGTCCAAACAAATCCATGTGAACCAATTCAAGTGGTTGAGAAGTCGAAACTTCTTTCTTTGATTTAAAAGAAACTTTGTGTTGTTTTCCCTTTTGACAGGGGTTACACACTCTATCATTTGGGAATTCTAATTTAGGTAGGTCTCTAACTAGGTTTTTTCTAGAGAGTTTTATAAGTGAATGAATTTTGCAATGTCCCAATCTTCTTTTCCATAGCCAATATTCTTTATGAAAAGCATTCAAACAAGTAATATTCTGCTTAGCTAAAGAATTCAGATTAACAGCATAAACATTTTCATTTCTTAAGGCAGAAAATACCAAAACATTCTTAGAATTAAAAACTTTGCAAGAATCATTTTCAAATTTAACATGAAAACCATCATCACATAACTGAGAAATACTTAATAAATTGTATTTAAGGCCATCAACAAATAAAGCTTTAGAAATCAAAATTGAATCAGTGTTACCAATCTGGCCTAGGCCGATGATTTTTCCTCTTGAATTATCACCAAAGGTGACAAAGCCTCCATCAACTTTTATTAAACTCTTAAAACAAGAGAAGTCTCCTGACATATGTCTTGAACATCCACTGTCCAAATACCAGGTCTCTTTACAGGAGCTCTTTAAGCAAGTTCCCTACAAAACAGATTCAGATGGGAGATGATTTTGGTACCCAGATTTTCTTGGGTCCAGACAGGTTAGCCAATAACATTTTAGGTACCCATATTTGTCTAATTGGTCTCATATAATTTGTAGAATTGACATGCTTTGAAAGATAAACTTTATTAGATCCATACCTATGTATATAACTGGTTGAAGCATATAAAGTTCCAGAATTACCTTCATTCTGTCCAGATTTAGAAATTAATCTAGTTTTGGCAATTTTCCTTTGTCCAGGTTGGTATCCTATACCAGTAGTATATTTAGGTGCTATTTTCTTTCCTAGCATCTGTGTTAGTGTATTTTTTCCATTGGTGAACTTCTCTAAGTCTTTCTTGAGTTTCTCATTAGATAGTTTCAGTTCAGTGTTTTCTTTTAACAGTTGATCATTTTTCTCTTTTTCAATAGTGAGTTCGGTTTTAACTATAGTGGTGAGAGCATGCTGTTTCTTTAATGACTTGTATTTATCCTTAAGTTCATTACATGTCTCTTCCACCATATCACAGTACTCAAACAATTCATTTTTAGACATTGTTCCAGAATCAGAATCAGATTCTGTATTATCTCCAGAGTAATAATTTAAAGCAGGAGTTTCAGTAGTTACCTGAGAAGTGTTTGTCATAAAGCACATATTTGCCTTATTTTTGTGTTCAGTTTCAGAGCTTTCAGATTCAGTAGAGCTATCCTCAGAAGCACTCCAAGTAGCCTTCATGGCTTTCTTAAACTTATTGTCCTTATATTCATATTTCTTTTTATACTTCAGCTTTGGACAGTCAGCTTTAATGTGTCCTTTTCTCTTGCACTCATAGCAGACAACATCATCTGATTTGTCATTCTTCTTCCAATCCTTTTTCCATTTACCTTGGTGATCATACTTACCCTTATAATTTGTTTTTCTGAAGAACTTCTTTTTCCTATAAAATTTCTTAAATCTTCTAGCAATGTGAGCCATCTCAGCATCACTGTCAGAATCACTTTCACTGTCTTCACAACTTGAACTTTCAACTACAGCTTGAAGCTTTTCTTTGTCCTTATTCTTTGAAGTTGAAGATTTGAAAGCGACAGAATTTCTTGGAGGTTCATTTTCTTCCTCTTTATTCACTTTAAGCTCTTCTTCATACATCATCAGCTTTCCAATTAGTTCCTTGACAGGTAGAGCAGCAATGTCACATGATTCTCTGATTGAGACAGATGTGCCTATCCATCTATCAGGTAGACATCTCAAAATTCTCATAATTTGTTCCTTCGATGAGACATCCTTTCCCAGCGAGATCATTGCATTGACAATTTCATTGAACCTGAGATACATGTCAGAAATGGGTTCATCAGTCTTCATTTTAAAATTATCATACTTGATAGTATAAGTGTTCAATCTCATTTCTTTAACATTCGTTATTCCTTCATGAGAAACAGCTAAGGTATCCCAAATTTCATATGCAGTTTTACAAGAAGAAATTCTATTAAACTCTTCATCTCCTAGAGCACAGTACAAGGAATTCATAGCTTTACAGTTGTTATTGTAAGCAGTCTTTATAGGTTCATCCCAAGTAGATCTAGCAGTAGTAGGAATTTTGTATTCTGATTCAATAGCAGTCCAAATATCAAAACCTATGCTTTCTAGATGAATTTTCATTTTCAGTTTCCACTGAGCATAATTAGTCCCATTGAAGAAAGGTGGCCGGTTAGTAGAAGCACCCTCAAGTCTATTTTCCATGATGAGAAAATTTTAAAGAGATAAAAATTTAGATATAACAGAAATTTTAAGAACTTTAAAATACAACTAAAATCATAGTTCAAAAGCAGAGTACTTTAAGAGAGTATTTTCAATCCTCTGATACAAAGTGTTGGTCGGAGTGGTTTACTCAAGAGGGGGGTGAATTGAGTACCAATTAAAATTTCTGTATTTAAAAACACTGTCTTAAAGACCCCCAAATAAAATAATAAATTAAACTGTAGTGAATTTATATTAAAGTAGAGGTTCTGTTAGATTCTCAAGGGATTGATTAATTCCCAGTTAATCAATACAGGAGTGTATGATTATCTTTTGAAACTAACTTACTAATCTATACTTAACATAAACACTTGCTAATTTAATTATCAAAGTAACTTTAAAAACAGTATTAGTTTTAAAGTGATTAGCAGCGGAATAAAACTTTAAAATAGATGGCACAAATAATGTAACCAAGAGTTTCAGTCTCAAGACGAGACTTAGTCCTCTCAAAAGTTTATATAAAAATGATCCACACCCTGGATCGGGGTTCAACAGTTTACAACTGTCCAGGTCCAAGACCTCTACCACTATTATTCGTGGGAAACAGTACAACAACAACCAGCTGTCCAGGTCACACACGACCTCTACCACTGTTATTCGTGGGAAAGAATAGAATGCAAGAATTTGGTAAGGATTTACAAATCCTCCAGTTTAAGTACAGGAGACAGTGCATGTGTTAGATACAGCAGATAACACACACTGCTCGAAAAGAATAATAATAAATCACAGAACAAGAGATGTAGAGTTTAGAGATGGTTCTGGTGATTTCAGTGTAGCTCTGAACTCCTTTGGATTCGATCAGAAGTGAGTCTGAGTCCTCTTCTCGTTTCTGTTTGAGAAACAGAGTGTCGTATGCTCCAGGTTCACAGACAGTGAAAATGTAGTGGTTGAAGTTATGCACAGAACACTTCTCGAGTATGCTTGATTGTCTATGAGCTTCTCTGTGTTCTTGATGGAACTGGTTTTGCTCTTGATTCTTCTTGTTCTTATGTTTCTGGTATATTTCATCCACCACACACTTCTCTCCGTTGGGCAGCGTAGACTTCTCGTATTTATCTCACGGGCAACAGGGGACAGAAAAGATTTCCTTTCTGCAGGTACAAGGTACGGGTTCCTGACATCCGACAACCTTTATCAGATATTTGACAAATCATTAAAATGTACATGATATGATCGTTGGATATATTAAATAATGATAGGAAATAAAGAAATTCAAACAGTGAGTTGAGTGATCGGTAGGTAATCAGCATCGGTAGCTTGGACATCGGTAGCTCAATTTCATTAGTTGCTTTGACTCTATCAGTGGCTCTATGCGTCGGTTGGTATATGCTTGTATTGGTGACTTTGTTTATTAGTAGCTCCATGCGTTGGTAGCTTCATGCGTCGGTAGATGTGAGTCTGTCAGTAGCTTCATCCATCGGTGACTCTTATTCCATCGGTAGCTATTTATACTTACACCGGTAGCTCTATGTTTGTATCGGTAGCTGTCTGTAAGTCAATAGCTTACATTTATAAGCACATCGGTAGCTCTTTGTTAAGTATATCGGTGACTCTGTCTGTCGGTAGACTAAGTCTATCGGTAGACTGGGTACCGGTAGCTCTTTATCAGTAGCTATAGGCAGATTACTTATCTGTTTTATGCAGAACACATCCGATTGTGTTAGAATTAATTTATAACTTGTATGAACATGGATAAATGAGGATTAACATATTCCAAAGACTGTTTTAAAAATTATTATTGGTTTGATCACAGATTTGAAAGAATTAAATTATAGATCAATGATACTTAAAAATATCATAGAGAATGAAAACATAATTGGGATTTTCAACACATATGAATACATGATTGAGATTATCAAAATAGGTTAGGTCAACAAAAATGAAAAACAATCTTTATAAAAATGTGTTTTAAGCCTAAAATTGAACCTATACCAAAATCTAGTATAATGCTTATTACTATGTAATTAATTAGAATATATTTAATTAAAGTAGAATTATTTTAATTTTATATTAAATTCAAAATATATTGTCACCTTTAAATTTTTATATTTAATGAAAAGAAATGATAGTGTTACAAAAATTGAAATTTTTAACTATTCACTGAAAAATAAATCTTTTAATATTTTTAAAAACATTCACCCTTAGATAATATTGAAATAATTATTTTAAAAATGATATTAATTTTGAAAAATAAAATTTCTAAAAACATTATAAATTAGTTATAATGTTCATGAAAAAAAATCAATAAAATTATTTTTTGAAGAAAACATATTTTTGAAGCATAAAATTAATTTATTAAAAATTGTGTATTCATTTGTTATGCATTAATAAATAAATTTTCATTTTATAAAACCTATATACATATTTTCCATAATTTTTAGTATACCAATTCATACCTAATATTTAACTACTAGGTTATAATGGACACAATTAAATAATAATATTTTTATAGTATATCGTAGTTTACAAAAAGCTCAATATTGTGTATTAAGAATTCTATCGAGCATTGTATTTTGTTAAACTAAATTTTGGGGGTGTTAAATTCACCCAACCTTAAATAAATAATTCCCTTTTAATTTTATTTCGATAATTAGTGGTTTAATATTTTCAAACACCATTGTTGAAAACCAACATCTTATAAAGGGATAATAAAACAACTCATATAAATGAGAGGAATGTAGAAATGATTGAGGAATGATATTGGAATCTCCCTATTATATTATTTGATAATGGCTTGCTCATAGGAAACTTTTTCAATGTCAATAGCTCAACCTAGGACCAGTACACAGTGTGAATCATCTTAGATCCTCTCTTTGTTTTTTTTTCTATGGAGTAGTGTTGTATTGGATCTTGATTGGAGTTGATACTTGACGTTGATGGGAGAAGATGTTGGAGGTCGATGGGAGAGATTTTTGGAGAAGTGGTCATGGATTTTTGGTATTATGGGTTATATGGGGTGTGATGTAATAAATTTTGGGTTGTGTGTTTGATTATTATTTTGGTGATGTTAGTGTATTTGGTTATATATTTCTAGCATCTTGTTTGATACGGATGAAATGGACTAGGATGTTGGGATTTCAATGGTGTATGTATTGGTTATTTTTGATTGGTAGTGGAATATCATAGTGCTGGTGTTATGGTTTTATTTCATTATCAAGAAGTTTTCATTTAGAAATGGTGGTTCTAGAATGGTGGTATATGGATCCCCTTTCATGCTTGATTATCAGTAATGGGATCGGTCTTGTTTCTATTGTAGGTGTTTGATAGCGATTATGCATTGATGTAGCCTCGAGAATGTGATATTCTACATCATTGTGTGCGGATCTAGGTGGTCAGTATCCTGAGGCATTGATTTCTACCTTGCATGAATTTTGAATTCATGGAGCATTTTATTTAAATTTTAACTCTTGGTGTAAACCTCTTAAATTTAATTTTTTGTTGTTTTGATTGAATTTTAATTGGGTTTTTTGATAAATAGTGAGTTTCCCAATCTACTATAAATGTGGTTATATGAAAATACGAAAATATTGATTTTGAGTGGGTGGGTAACATGAAGGTTTCATAAAATTACACATAATTGGGTTCTGAGATAAGTAGACCATTAGTAGGATGAGAAAATAAAGACATGGAGGAGAAAAATAATATCTTTGAATAATTGATAGTGGTAGATAACATGATCATCAGAAATTTAATGGACAAAAAACAATAAATTGGTAAGGGGTAATAAAGTCCATAAATTCATCCAAAATAAAGGTAAAAGTTCACCATTTTTATTTCAAGATCCTTTTTCTAGAATTTTTGGATTCTTTTATTATCAAGAATGAATATATGATAAAAAATAATTACATGATTTATTTCAATTTCAAAAGAATAATTTAATCCATTGGTTGTTCTTCAATTTATTTTCACTCATATCTCATATATTAGTCTAAAAAGTGAATATTTAAGATGAATTTTGTTCATTCCTAAAGCACTAAAATTAAATTTTAATGGGTCATACGATCCACAAAATAATTACAAGTCATTCCTCCTATATCTAGATATTTACCAAAACCAAAATAGATATAATTGGTTATCCAATTAGGATAATCTTTTATATGATTAAATAAAACATTAATCTTCAAAAATAGTTAACCTTAAGTATCTACCAAAATATGTTATACCAAATTTGAAACGAAAAAATTTAGAAAGAATGTCACTAAATTTAAAAAATCAACATAAATTCAATCCCTAAAAAAATAAATTATCTCATGTTTTCATATTAAAAACACGTGAATATGATGAATATATATTATTTTAAAACATGGTAATCATTTCCCAAAATTACCTAAATCGTCATAAAACCTCAATAAAAACATAACTACTACCAAAAATTAATTATGTCCTTATTTATTAAATAAAATCATATATTATCAAGTACCTTCCATAGATTAAAAAATGTAGTAAAATTAAACAATGATAACATAAATCACTTTTTCATTAAATCACTAATAAATTCCAAGGCCATCAATACAATCAAATTTACTTTATCAGTATAAATCATATCATTATCCCATATAAACTTTATTATCTCAACATCAGGTATATATTAAGGGTTATCTATCCCTCAATCACATGATTTCTAAAAATACCACCTTATCATTAATTCAATTTTCTAGGTTATTTGTACCATTAAAGATATGTTTTCCAATCCTTCAATAAAAACTACAAAACAATACATAGATATTTCAACATTCTTATAACTATAATACCATTGAAAAAACACTATTATAATATATTTATTAAATACAAATACCTAAACACATCAATTATTCCACATATTAAACAATTAATTATGAATTTTCATCTTATTATTTAATACTTCCTTCCTTTCACATGTCATTCGTAGTCTCCTCATTTTCAATAATAAAACATTTACTCAAAAAAACTTACTAATCCACTTTTCGATCTTCCCCCCAAGGACACAGATTTGTATAATTACCATTCATTAAAAAATTAAAATATTTAACTGTAGATCGTACCTTATGGAAACCATAATTCATATCCAATGTGTTAAAAATAATTGTTCCTCATTAATTTACTATTTTATGCACTTCTTTTCCACGTATAATAATTTTATTATTCCTTTGAGAGATTCTATTGAGTGATTTTTTCCACATTCTGAACACATATGAAGATGAATATTCTTTACTTTATGGTCTTTATCAAATGAACATTCATAAAACCCTATTTTTCTCTTATTAGGCGAGTTAGGAAACTTGCATAGGTTCAAATTTTTAATCATTAATCAAGATAACTTGTTAGGAATAATCATAATATTTTTCATTCCATCTCCCATTTCATTTGGTTTCTCGTAAGTAAATTCATTGTATCATCCATCACATTTAGTGTTAACATGATTCATCCTAGTTCTAGACATTTAATAAAACCAAAAAATATAGTGTGAGAAATAATAATAATTGTGATAAATCATGTAATCATGAAATATTATTCAAATAATGGAAAAATAATGACATATTCTTTTCAATCAATGACACCTTCAATTTAAACTATATCATACATGGTCATCATATATTCAAATCCTTCCAAATTTTTCATAAATAAATTATGAATTAGCCCAAGAATATCCCCCATGAGTGTCTATCTAGGTGTGTCATCTTAGTACCACTGATCATGCACCAATAAGAATCGAATTAATACTAAATCCATCTCATTAAGTGTTGTTAAACCTTGGTGCATTTGTTCCATAACCACATCCAATTTCTATTATCCAAATTTTGATGTATTTACTGGGAAACCCATATAATCTCTCCTTTAACAATGCTTAAATATTTTATCTTATACTTTGAATTATCCTTAAGGTTTTGATTAAATTTCTTTAACCCTAATCCCTAAAAATAACTAAACCCTACTATGATAAAAATTGATGCATCCTAAGAATTTCATATATTAATATTTCATCATTTTAGATGAATATTCAACATATTTCACAATAATAAACACATGATTATTGTAAATTTTTAATGTATGTTGAGGCTAGATACATATTTATCTTATTTCTAGAAATATATTCTCACATAGTACACTTCTTATACATAAAATACCTAAAACCATTCATCATAATCTAGGGAAAGGAAACATAAGAAAAGTGTGAGATAAAATTCTCAGTAAGGGTAAACATGATCAATGATCATATGTGATCATAATATAACCATAATTATTTGAGAACAAGAACATAACTTACAGTAATTATACCTAATTAGTCAAAGAACTTTAATCTCAAATCATAGATTAAGTTTTTTCAAACAAAATTCATAAACAATAAGAGTGAAAATCATTAATAATCAATCATGATCCATGATAACATATCATAATCATAAAACATAAACTTTTGGAATACACATAATCATATAAAATTACTTCCTTGGTCATGGTGCACTCCCAAGGCAATAATTGTGGATAAAGTCCCATAATGGAAATGTCTACCTAGTTAGTACCCATATTATATTAGAAGTAACTTCCAACTTTTTAACTTCCTCATACCTTAGGATTTTATTATAAAATTTCATATATTAGGATTTTCCCAACTCCATTATAAAATAACTAATTCATCGGAGGGATAAATAATTTCGGTAGCACCCATTACATAATAAAAATTATACATATATATGACACAAGATCACAATACATTTTTCATATCATCATTTCATAACCCAGGAAATGGAATGTATTTAATAAACATTTCATCATTATATCATAGTTTAACCCATGTAAAATAAATATTTTTCATAAAGGTTTAATTATAACATAATTAACCCATGGGAATGAAACAAGTTTCATAGAATCATCCTTAAATCATCATCATTATAAAACAGCCAGAGAAAGAAAGTGTGTTGTATAATAAGATCATATTCCCAGTAAAGAATAAAAATCCATAAAGGATATTTATATAGATAAAAAATACCACTAAATGATAATTTGAACATTTCTTTGAAATCATGATAAAATATCATTTATTTGGATAACATTTTATATGAAAATTACTAGAGTATTAGGGAAATAATTTTCTTTTAAAATAACCTAGTAAACTTGTAAATGAATCTTAAAAGAAAATAATGTTTGTGATTGTGGAAAAATTTGTTCTTGTCTTAAATGTAAAAAACATTCATTTAACACATTTGTAAAAATTAAAAAAGTCTTATATTGAAAAAGTTTCATTAAAAAATCCTTTTTAAATCATTTTGAATAAACTCAAAGTTAGTAAAAATGACCAATTTTCCAAAAAAAATCAAGTATAGTTAAGAACTTTCATAAAATTATTTTCAAGAGTAGGGACATGGAAGAAAAGTTTCATCAACCAAAATGGAAATAAGGTAGGTTTTTATATAAAAACATTTTCTCAATAATTTTAAGTAATAAACTGAGTAAAATGGTAATAATATGTAAAAAATATATAAATAACCATGGGATAAAAAATATATGGGTTTTAAATAATAATATCAATATAATTTACCCAAAATAAATTTAATATAAACAATCATGAAAGGAAATTACATTGTAACATAAATCCATTATCATAATGGTAAATTTTAAATCATAACCCCCATGAAATAAATATATTTATATTAAACTTTAAATACCTTGAATATAAATATATTTAGGATATATAATTTCAAACAATAATTATATACACCACTTGAAATAAACAGGTGGTTAATATTTCCTATGTCTCATGGAAATAAAAGTGAGACGAGAAACCCTAACATTAAGTCTCATATTTCTTTGTATGAATTAAAACCTCCCATATAAAAAATATAAATTTATTATAAATATATTACAAAATAATATTTATACATAACTAAGTATGTATCATTCCTTTATAATTTCTAAGTATCCTCTTATTAACAATTCTTCTTTAAAATAGACATTAGGGTGAAAACTAGTTCGTTTCCCTGTGAGTTTCGGTTTAATGGTTCAGGTACTCGCACCTTGGAAATGGTCGCATAATATCTAGAATATTAATCATTAAATAAGTATCACATTATTTAATATATACAATTTTATAACTATTCATATAAATTAGTAATAAAAAATTAATTATATCACTTTATGGATAAATTTATTTGTACGTACACACGGGTGATGTTTCTATTTTTTGATTGATGAAACAAAAGAATGGTAAATAATAACTAAACTTTATAAAATCATTATAATATAATATATATAATATATATTTATTAAATCTATCCTTATTACCATTCATATAAAGAGGAAATGAAAAATGAATCACATTGCTTCATAGATGTGGTAGTCCACAGGTACGCCTGACCGATGTTGTGGTTTCACAGTCGATGGGAAAGTAAGATGTTAGATAATATATTATAATTAAATAATAATAATTATGTCATAGATATTATATATGAACATTAAATCTTTCAAAATAAAAAACCATGAAAGATGGTGATAGAAAGTATCATATCTTTATGTGGAGGTGGTAGTTTACATGTACGCATGAGTGATACTTTAATTTAACATTTAATGTAAATGAGGTGGAAATGGCTGTGAAATAATAATAACAACAAATGGTTATATTTATGATGATTCTTTCATCCTGTTATGATAGATACAATATATTTTTAGGTGTTTTATGAGGAAATAAAATTGATAGTTCTCAGTTAAGAGTTATACCACCTTTATTTAGAAACCACATTTGGATTACACCTTAAGCCTTTAAAATATCGTATTATGATAAAAAAGTACCTTTAAAATGTGGGGAAAATTTTTAGTAAATTATTTGTTTATATAATTTCTAAGACAAGTGGATCATGAAGTGTAGATAAGAGATGGGAGTTAGTTTCCTTTTATAATGAAAAAATTCCACATTTAGAACGACTTAAAATATTTAAATATAATAAATTATTTTTCATTTTAAATTAGTAAAAATTGGAAAAAAATTAATTTAAGGTTAAAATATCCTCAAAAAATAAAATTTGGATAGTTTTATGTGTAATTTGAAATCTTATATTTTGGTTTAACCCCTTAATTAATCAATTTAACATTAACTATGGTCACAAAATTTTTAATTCTTAAATTTTTATAAATTAAATTGGATAAAAAAATGTTCATGTTATGAAATTTTAGACCATATGAATTCCATATTGTATTATTTAAATATTTTTGTCATTTTTAAATAAATAAGTATAATTAAATTTAACATAAAATACCATTAATGTCATTTTAAGAATTATTCATATATTTTGATAATAAAGACATAAATAAAGGAATTAAAATTGAATATAAAATATTTAAAAAACAATTATGAATTATTATTAACTATAAATTTCTTGTGACTCCATAATACGTTCATGAAATATTACTTTTTATGTTTATAAAATTGTTTACTTTTATTTTTCTACTGCTTTCACAAACCTTGGGTCAGTGTTGTGTAAGTATTTAAGGTAATTATACCATTAATAAAAATTAAAAAATAAATTTAAGTAATATAAATAAATTATCTATTTTTAAAATAATCCTTTATATTCATTCGTAAAATTTTCTTATCCCTATGTTAACATATATGATAAATTGAAAGCAAGAGAGTGACATTTTGGAATCTTCCATTACTTAAAATAATATAAAGGTACTTTCAAATATAAATGTCACCAAGATGAAATTTGTTTGAATATATGAATGGGTGGTCTAAATAAACTCATAAAATTATATATTATAAAGTTTATGGATGAATTTTAATCCTTAATCTATAGTTTTAAACTTGATTATCCATTTAACTCTTTACTAAAGTGATAAATTTTAACACAGTTACTATTTATAATGTCTAAAAATAGAACCAACCTATTTACCAAATTTATAAATAATGAATAAAAATAAGGAATTAGTTTTTTAACATTAAATATATATATGTGGTAAAAACTAATTTAATATAAATTCATTAAACACAGATAAAATAATATTTAGAAAAATTTGTTTTTAAGTCTAAAAAAAACTTATACCAAAATAAAAAATAGTGAGGATCCCTATGTAATTAATTTGATTATAAATAAGTAAAAAATAATTGTTTTAATTTAATATAAAATTGAAAACATAATGGGACTTTTAAATCACTTTAATTAAGGAAAATAAATGAGAGTTTTACAAAAATTGGATTTTTCACTATTCAGAGAATAATCAATATTTTTAGAAAAAATCCGAAACAGTCACCCTAAGATAACATTGAAATACTAATTTAAAAAATAATATTAATTTCCTAAAATAAAATTTCTAAAAATGGTATAAATTAATTATAATGTTCACGCACAAAATTCAATTAAATCAATTTTTTAAGAAACCATATTTTTGAAGTATAAAATGACATTACTTAAAATTTAGTAATTATTTATTTGGATTAAATAAATTAATTTTTATTATATAGAACTTTTATACATATTTTTCATAATGTGTTTATTCCTATTCATAGCACCAATTTAATGCTTAGGCTATAATTATCACATTTAAATAATAATATTTTTATTATATATTTTTATTCACTTGAAGCGCGACATGTCATGTTAAGAGAGTTATTGAGAATAAAATTGTTTTAAACTAAGTTTTTAGGTTTTTACATTAAATATTTTTATCCCATACATAAAATAAAATTATAGAATAATTTACTAAATCTTTTACTTTATTTCATACTCCCAAGTAAGGATTGATTTCATCATACTTCCATGATTATTACATAAATAAAATCAGGAACGTACTAAAAACACTACTTAGTTTAGTTCTCCAAAACTATTTAAAATTTAATGAATATGTGTATCCATTTACATATCCATTCCTTGTCATACCATGATGTGTAACTTTACACATGTGAACTATATGTGATATTTTTTTAATATATTTTACGTTAACTGGTTCGAGATGATAGTAATATGGCTAGGTCACATCACCTATACCACTCAAAATGGGATCATTATATGAACAAAACAATTATTTCATGATATTGATCAACTATCATCAATCCATTACATGTTTTTTTCAATAGTCTTGTTCAATTTCAGGAAAAATATATCATTTAAAATCATTATATAATATATAGAACCTAGAAAATACACTTCATGTACTCGTCCTCTTAAGAGTAAGACACTGAATTAAGATGTACTTGGGTATCCAAAATATTATAAGAAACTTATCCATTATCAATAGATAAAAAAATTTCTCAATTAGAAATAATTATCAATAATATTACCTAAAAAATAACCTCAATTATATACAATTGTTTGATTCTCTTCAAGGAATTAAGAATCTTGATTCATCAATGAAAGAGAAAACCAAATAAATGGGTAAATTTCCACATAGACAATGTCATGGACCTTTTTAAAACTAAAATGATGTATTAAGAAAATCATATCAATACTACGTCCCATCTATCATAGTATATTCAATGTGTTTCTCAATGTTTCTTTATAATCCCATTATTCTTCATTATTTAGAAAATTATAAGGTTTCAATCTATAAACTTGGTGATACTATACATACTTATCTAATAATTTTTTGACTATAGATCATATTTCGTCATCACAACACAATGATATGTTTATAATTATTGAAATTAAAATAATCACTTGACACTTCCATTCCTAGATTAATTAATGTCACAAATAATCTCTAGATTTGAATGTCACACTCCTACACATTTATAAATTTCAACCAAAATAATTTATTGAGATTATTTTATCACATCCAACCTCATTGTCAACATATTAATGTTTCATGTTTTTTCAATATAATTCTTAGTTTTTAGTTATTTTTATTATTTCTTCTGGAATATATTTTTTAGAAAAAACTATATTTTTCATATTTTCATCCCAAATTTATATTGGTGCATAATTATACCCATCATATCCTCAATTAAATAAATGTGTCCTTCAAAAAAAAAATCCGATTTACAGACATCGCCTAATGCATTCTCATTTTAAACCCAAAAAAATTAAATTCTTATTAAATTTAAAGGTTTTCACCCTATAAATAAAAACCCAATCATAGAATAATATACTAAATCTTTTTCTTTATTTCATAATACAATTTTCCCAATTAATTTGATCATCCTTCCAAGATTACTCTATAAGTAAAATCAGGCACTTTTTGCAAACCCAACCCAGATCGGTGCTCCATTACTATTTTCCTTTTAATGAATATGTGTATCCATTCCCATAACCAAATAATGTCATATGATGATGTGAAAATTTCCAAAAATGTACTAGATATTCTAAAATTCATTGAAGATATTGTGCGTTCACTGGTTTGAGATGATAATAAAATAGATAGGACACAACACATATACCACTGAACATGGGGTCATTCCATGATATTAAAAATGAGTTCATGACTTTGATCAAAGATTATAAATCCATAACATATACAATTATATAGGATATCTTAATTTCATGGAAAATATATCATTAAATATCATCATATCATAGTGAGAACCTAGAAATTCAACTTAATTTTCTCATCCTCATAAGAGAAAGACATTGGATTCAGATGTAGATGAGTCTCTAAAATATCATAATAAACTTTTCCATAATTCATATATAAAACAAATATCTTAATAAAAAAATATTATCAATAACATTACCTAAAAAATAACCATAATTATAAAAAATATTTTGATTAAATATGAATCATGAATCATCAATTAAAGATAAAACTAAACCAATTGGTCAACTATCCAAATAGTACCGCCTTTCCATCCTAGGTTATACAAGGGATTTATTAATGGTTCTTTAGAATACCAATGTTCGACCTTATTTAGATAATAATAACGAGTTAACCTATAAACTTATTGATACTCTACATACATAACCAATTATATTTCCACCAAAGATCTTATTATATCCCCACAATACAAGAACATGTTTCTAATTGGTTAATTTACAAGACTATCATGACCCCTCCCTCCAAAGACACCCCTCCTGGGATGGTAGTGAATAAAGGGAGATAATGACCCCCTGAGTTCCACTTTCTTTAGGACCCAGGGTGGCGACTGACACCAAGGGTACAAAGATATCACAATATGGGTGGCATTACCCTTTATAAGAAAACAATATTAGCATATAGGAGGAATTAATCTTAAAAAAACTCCATGAAATATATAAAATAATGTCAAAACATACCACAATTTATGTATAAATCCAAACTAATACATATAAAAGTATCCAAAAGAAAGACCAAAATATTAAAATCTAATGATGTGACATAGCAACATCTTTAAAGATTGAACTAGAAATATCCTGCACTATCCACAAAGTCTTCCTGGAAACCTAAAAACATTTTTTATATATATAGTGTGGGCATATATGTATACTCAATTGGAAAACCAAAGTCTATCATGCACAAGTGGGAGAAGCATGCTAATGATCTTGTGAGAAAACAAATAGAACCTAATAAGGTATACTAGTCATCACCTCCTCACCAAGGCACACTCACCAAGTAACACAAGTCAAGTAAAGTAATATATAAATAACATTGATGATAGGGTACCCCACACCACTTTCCTACAGATTAGACACTCTCACACCCTAACAAAAAACATCCTAGTTCTCCCACCTCTTTCGAAAGAACCACATCACAACCCACCCACACACACTTGGGCCTCACAACCATGTCTCTCCCATAGACACCTGGTCCATATACCAAATTAAATCCTCCCTGCACACACCTGGGCCTCAAAACTACATCTCTCCCACAGACACCTCGGCCACATACCACATACCATCCCATACTGAAGACACATAGGGTGAACAATACATATCATCTCATCCTAAAGACACCTGGGAAAGTAAAACACTTCTCATCTTGAAGACACATGGGAAATAACGACTCACCCCACCACACCTGGGCCTAATAAACTACAACTATCCTGGATAATAATGGGCTATCACCACATAGAAGAGGGAGTAGGGAAGAGTGGGTGGCCATACATCCATCCTCCTTCCAGGATGTTTGGGAAAGACACCCTCCCCCATGATGATGGGGGTGTTCATCACATAGTTCTCAACTAGGGTGGGGTGCTTATAGAAATCAAAAGGAAATACAAGTATATACATTTATATTTATAGCACACAAACCCATCATATGGGTTTGTAACAAGGACTAAACATCTCATAGAGTTCACACAATCGCTTACACCTATAATTGTATAGAAACACACAAACAATGAACAAACCACGATTTGTTTTCAATATTTAAGCCATATTCTAGAGTTTCAGTTTAATAAAAAAATTTCAACATTATCATCCAATTGATTTGTGAAATCAGCATTCATTGAAAAAAAACCATTTAATTTATAAGGAAATATTATTCCATATTTCCAGCCCATTTTTTATACATAAAAATTGTTAAGTTAATCAACACAACCCATCCTCAATTTCTTCATTTAACATGCCAATTAGAAATTACTACCATACAACATTAATTCCATTAACACTTAAGTTGTTTTAATAGATCCAACCTATAACACCCCGAGATTTTATGAAAAATATTCTTTTAATTTCATTAATTTCTTGTGTTGTATGATACACCAAGATTACCTTGCACTATATGCAACACCGTATTAGCTTTCAGTATACGCAACACTATTCTTGGATCGTGTTACACACAATTTTGATAATAGTTATTCTACACAACATTGAGTATATATATATATATTCAATGTATAAATTAAATATGGTTGGATTATATTATATGAAACAACGAAGTATTCTTTCACAACATGCAACCCTGACTAGGCTTGCATTACATGCAATCGAGACCTTCCTCGATAGCATGTGTTGTACGCAATGCCGGGTTTTACTAAACAATGATATATTATTATAATATTATTATGAACTAGCCGTTATGAATATTATTAACTAAATTTTGAATTTTATAACATTATTATTCATCTTACACATTTTCTAGAACATGGTACAAGAACAAAATAAATTTTTCGGGTAAAATAAGTATTTTTCAAAAAATGCAGTTTTGCCATCTTTTGATGGCGCACCCACTTTAAATCTAGATTTTGACATTTTTATAAGTTCAATTTGAAAAAATAAAATTCTTCGTTGGAATCAAGAAATAAAAATTTACTTTGGATAAATTTTTCGTATTATTCTGGTAACTTTCATATTTTGATGAATAGTAAAAACACGCTATATTTTAATGAAAAACAACTTTTTTCATCGTAATAATTTATATGGTTTATTTATAATATTTAATGGTTTTAAAGTATAAATAGAATATATTTTTACCATTTAATATAATGTATGTCATTAGCATTGATTTTACACTGAATTCGTAGGTTAAATCAATTCAATCTTTTGCAATGTTTTAAACAAAAACCCATTTTCATTCGACAATGGGATTAATTTTAATTTAATTTCTGAAACTTCTGTGTATTGAATTTGAGAAAATGGATTCCATATTTGTAATCAATGGGTCCAAATTATGTTAATAGGCTACTTTTTATTTTTTGGAATTATGAATAGTAACTACGGTAAATTTTATTTACCATAGTTAAAGGTTAATCGGGTAATTAAGGGTAAATATAATATTATAAAATTACCCTAACACATGACAAAATTCTATTGGATGGATAAAAGTTAACCCATATCAACTAAGGGTCGGATTAGATTCATTTTATGGACTTTTGACCATGAAAATAATTTAATTATTTTTAAAACCAAAGAAAGTGACAACATGTCACTCTCTTAAATATTATAAGTATAATAATTTTAATTTAGTGAAAAACATCATAAAACTTCGAACATGAATAGTCTCTAGAAATATAATAAACTTATCTACATCTTGATAATTTATGTTTAATTTTTAGGGATTAAATAATTGTCATTAATGGTGATACATTAATGATACAGAAATTATTTATTAAGTGGAAAATAAGTAATATAGTTTTTATTGAAATAATAATACCCATTAAAAGGCCCACAAACCTGACCAAAACTTATTGGTAGTTTATATATACACCTTAATCATCCAATGACCTAATATATAACCGTTTGGATCCTTATAAAAGTGATTATGACACTTATATTATTTTATTTTAAATGATGACAAAGTTGTGACCTTCATAATTTAATAGATATAACAATTTAAATATTGTGATTTTAAGATGATAAATTCGAGTAAAAGTATTATTGTAAAATTTAATAGACTTATATTAATCATAGGATTTTATTTTAAATTTTTATGCAACAAATCGGTATATTAAATAATTATACACAATTTTTGTAGTAATTATTTTATTAAGAGATAAACCAAATAAATGGTTTTAAAAACAATAAAATAAATATTATATAAACTATTTAATGTGATCCACTAATTTAATAGATACATATTACCTTTTATGAATCTATTAAGGCATTTAGTTAGAACATATCTTCTGTATATATTTTATTTAAATTCTAATAAATTAATAGTGTCAAAATTGACACTATTGTTATTTTATAAAAAGAACATATTATAAAATTGTTTAAAAATCACAAAAATATTTAAAAATTATAAATTTAAATTTATATGGTCTATAATGTTATAAAGTAAACAATTAAGGAAAATTAACAACAAATAAGTAATTATTTGTTATAATTTAAAATTTAGAATTTTATAACCACAAATAAACTTAAATAGATTAAATAAGGATAAATCAAAATGATAAGGTTTAAACTAAGATCCAAACATGTATAAATTTGATTTTTTGATGAGATTACAACCCTATATCATCTAGTATTCTAATAGGAGTCATTTTGGGAGGTTTTTAAGTGGGGTTAGATTTATTATAAATTAATATTTTTAAGAATTCCAAAGGTGCCCCTCACCTCCCTTATAAAAGGGCACCTCCTCCCTCTCCTCCTCACACAAATTTGAGCCTTCAAGCTCGGCCAACCCCTGCAAAATTATCTTCTCCACTTCCCTAGAAACATCCTAGAGGTTCTGGTCTACTTTAAAGACCAATCTTAGTGCCCTAAGTGGAGGTTTCAAAGAGGCGTATCGAAGAAGAGGTAATTTCTTCTCCCGATTCTTCCAAGCTTCTTTCTTCTTCAACTTCTTCTTCTTTAGTTGTTTCATTATAAATTAATAACATAAGTATCACTAATATACTTATTTGTTATTATAAATATGAAACAACCCCATTTCACCTTCTATCCATCCCATGGAAAACAAAATCACCGCGCGGGCGTACGTACGGAATACCGTCTCCATGTCGTGGTGTAATCTGTTTTTCCACCAACACCTTACATGGATGGGTATAATGGTGTAAAGAATAACTATACATAGTTATTATAAAATAATAATTATTCTGATATATTGTATCATCCACTCCAATTCAATTCAATAATCACGGAAACGATATCATCGCTCGTGCGTACGTACAGACTACCGTCTCCACGACGCGATGAGATTCATTCTCCATGTTAACTATTTAAAAATGATTATAAAGTATATATAATCAATAATAATAAAATATGTGACATTATAAATCTACTGGATTTATGTATATATGTATTTCATCTACTTAATTCCATTCAACTCAATAAGGAAACGAAAACAGCGTTCATGCGTACATACGACCTACCGTCTCCATAAATAGTGTATTTCTTTCCATTTATCGATCTATTATATATATGTATATTCTGAATATATATTATATATAAATCATGTTTTATATTCTGGAATTATGTAATCGTGATCTAAGTAATCATATGAATAATTACAAGTCAAAACACGGACGACAAATGAAACGATTTTACCCAAAACACTCTTTAACATCGAATTTACAAAAGAACGTGTAATATAAAGTCATAATTGAACCATATATGATATCATAACAATGAATATGATTATTTAATAAGTCAATGAAATTATTTACATAATTATACAGGAGGTTCGGATACATACGAAGCATATCAGACATAAGGTAAGGGATAATTTTGCAAATCTCATTTTTATCTGAGATTGCTTATTCGTAAGTATTTACTGGGGTTATATTTATCATCCATGTCCAAATTTTATTAAAAATTTTTCATGAATGTTTAAATTCCTTTTTACCCATTTTTGACTTTTACTACATGGTATGTAAGGAATCTTTCTTTTGTTTACGTTACGAGGTACTTTTTTAACTTTTTCGACCAAAGTAAGAGAAAAATGTTATTTTTAACTTATACGGCGTGAATGGATTTTTACGGTTTCATAACGCTTCATTTTCGTAAAGCATACTCTACAAGTTTGCGTGATTATTTTCAACAAAACCCTTTTCTTTTAAAAGTGCATGACATTTTTTGAAAAGAAAATGATTTTGAAGAAGAAAGGATATTTTCCTCAAGAATTCATTTCAAGTGTTTTATCAAAACCATTTTCCATATAAGATGGCATTATTTCATATGTGTATGTTTCAAGTATAATGTCTCTATGATTTACATGTTTTCAATTTTCTTATTAGGAAATGATATCCATTTCTTTCATATGGATTATGTGATGGGATGATGTTTATTAAACCCATTTTATTTATTGGGTTATTATGAATGATGTATATTTATTTTGTTGCAAAAGTAAGAATGATTTAATTATGAGATGGGTGAGACCAATATCTCCCTCCAATACATTGGGTAAAGATTTATATCTCATGAGATAGACATGGCTGGAACGGCAAGTTAAACCGATTCAGTAATACAGGACTGGAACGAGGAGTGAACTCGATTCAGAAAGGGACTTTGTCCACTAAGATGGTTTTGGCAGCAATGCCTTGGCTACTATGGAAATCATATCATGTGCTTAATGGTTGCCATAATTACATGTTTTATTCCCATGCTATTTTATCATTATTAATGTTTTTTATGATCTATGCCTTACGTACTTCCATGTTTTATGTCATTGCTCATGCTTTTGATGTTTAATCATTATGTTCATGTTTTTAAGTTCAAATGTATATGGTATGTTTTATTTTATCCATGATTACCCTTACTGATCATTTAATATCACCCTTTTTATGTTTTCTTTTCCCCAGGATATAAAGAAAGGTTTTAGGTAAGAAAAAAAAGGGGAAGATCTTTATGAGAGATGTTGAAGATCTTTCACCACGATTAGAAGATTACGTTCCAAGTTTCCAAAGACACTAAACTATTACAATCCTTGTGTGTCTGTTATTGTTATGTATTAAGTATTCTGCTAAAGTAATGTAATATCCATGTACGTTAAGCTTAGGGTCTCTACTGTAACAGCCCAAGATTTTATAAAAAAATATTCTTTTTAATTTTATTAATGTCTTGTCTTGTACGCTACACCAAAAGGATCTTGCACAACACGCATCCTTGTCTTGCCTTGAATTACACGCAATCGCGACCTTCCTCGATAGCGTGTATAATACGCAATACCGAGTTTCACTAAACAACGATGTGCTATTAAAATATTATTAAAACTAGCCGTTATGAATAGTAATAACCACTTTTTAAAATTCTGTAAATCTTATTTTTCAAAATGAACTTCATTTTTGGATTCGGAGTATCGAATTTAGCCTAAGGTGAAATTTTGGTACATTTCAGATAACTTCCATATTCTGATGAATAGTGAAAATTACTAAATTATAATTAAAAACAACTTTTTTAATCGAAATAATTAATAGTGATAAATTATTAATTTGAGTGGTTTTAAAGTATATTTAGAATATATTTTTACAATTTAATACAATGTTGGTCATTGGTTGTAATTTCACATTTAAACCAGACATAATCAAGTGTCAATCTTTTGATATATATTGTTTCCTAAAAACACGCTATTTATTTTAACAGCAGGATTTAATTATAAAATTAATTAATGCAACTTCTATGTTATGAATTTGGTAAAATAGATTTCATTTTTGAATTCAGAATATGAAATATAGCTTAGGATGAAATTTTGGCATTGTTCTGAAAAACATCAATTTTTGATGAATAGTGAAACTACTAAGTTGTAGTTAAAAAAACTGAATTTTTCATAAAACATAATTTTTCCGCTTCTGTGAATGGAATTTCGAAAATCCGAGAGACACGGTTAATATCAAGGACTAAAATGTGGTTCAATGAGATGAAAATAATTTTTTGGTGAATAGTAACTTTTTACTTTTTTACTGCGGTTAATAGTAAATAGGGTAACTAAGGGTAAATATGATATTACTATTACCCTAACACATGTCCTAATTCTATTGGACAAGTGTAATTCGACCAAAAACAAACTTAGGAATAAAATATGACCATTTAGGCCCACTTGGATTAGATTAGGACATTTATTATTAATTTATTTAAAGAAAGGTTAAAATAGTTAAAATCAAAGTTTAATAAGTAAATCATTTTCAATATGGGGTTATACATAAGATAAATTCGATTGTAAATATTCATTAGAAAGCTAAAAAGATTTCCTACATGATGGTATTTTATTTGTAATTTTTAGACATCAAATAATTTGATTTATTTATGACACAACGATGATGTAGTAATTATCTTATTAATTAAATATTGACATAATTGATGTTATAAACACCAAAATAAATGTAATTTGAGCTTTTTTATGAATTCCACTAATTTTCTAGGTTACTATGATATATTAATGTTGATTTAATCAACTTGGTTCGAACATTTAATTCTTTTATGACTTTCACAAAAATCATATATCAAATAGTGTCAAAATTGACACAAAATAGTTTTTAAATCAAATATTATATTATTAATTGTTATTGTATTCCTAAAAATCTAAGGTTCGGCCAAATGACTTAGATAAGGATATATATATTAATAATAAACAATTTGGGGTTCGTTTGGCATGTTATAGTAAGTGTATTAACCATATAGTGAAAGAAAACAAAAAGACATGGTAAAAGTTAAATTATTTAACTTAGAGTTAAATCTAATTGATAAGGTTAAAATAATATCCTAAACTTGTCTAAATTCTATTGGTTGATAGGATTTAGACCCATCCCCACTTTAGCTTTGAAATAAGACCCTTTGGAACCATTATAAACCGATTTTGACTTTAATATAAAATAATATTTTGAGATATTCCTAAGGTGCCCCTCTCCTCCCCTATAAAAGGACACCTCCTCCCCCTCCTCCTCACACCAATTTGAGCACTCAAGCTCGGCCAACCCCTGCAAAAATATCTTCTCCACTTCCCTAGCAACATCCTAGAGGTTCTGGTCTTCCTCAAAGACAAAGTTTAGTGCCCTAAGAGGAGGTCTCAAAGAGGCACTTCAAAGAAGAGGTAATTACCGTTACCAATTCTTTCATCTTTATTTCTTCTTCCACTTCTTCTTCTTAGGTTGTTTCATTATGAAGTAATAACATCAGTATCACTCATATACTGATATGTTATTATAAGTATGAAACAACCCTATTTCACCATCTATCCATCCTACGGAAAAAGAAATCACCGCGCGTGCGTACGTACGGAATACCATCTCCACGCCGTGGTGTAATCTATTTTCCACCACCACCTTACATGGATGGGTATAATGGTGTAAAGAATAACTATACATAGTTATTACAACATCATATTGATTCTGTTACATTGTATAATCCACTCCAATTCAATTCAATATTTATAGAAATGATATCATCGCCCGTGCGTACGTACGGACTACCGTCTCCACGACGCGATGAGATTCATTCTCCATGTTAACCATTTAAGAATGATTATAAAGTATATATAAGAAATAATAATGAAATATATGAAATTATAAATATACTGGATTTATGTATATATATACATATTTATGTCATCTACTTACTTCCATTTCAAGACAATAAGGAAAGGAAAACAGCGTTCATGCGTACGTACGGACTACCGTCTCCATGAACGGTGTTTTTCATTTTATTTATCTACCTATTATATATATATATACTGAATATATATGATATATAAATCATATTTTATATTCTGGAAGTAAGTAAATCATGATATAAGTAATAACTATGTCAAGAACAACAAGTCAAAACACCTACGATAAATGAAACGATTTTACCCAAAACGCTTCTTTAACATGGAATTTACAAAAGAACGGGTAATATAATGCCATAAGTGAACCATATATGATATCATAACAATGAATATGATTCTTTAATAAGTCAATAACATGATTTAAATCATTATACAGGAGGTTCGGACACTTACAAAGCAAGTCGGACCTAAGGTAAGGGAAATATCACAATCTCATTTTTATCCGAGATTGTTTATTCGTAAGTATTTACTGGGGTGTATTTTATCATCCACATCCATGTTTCATCAATATGTAATATTATTTCCATCCACATACAATTGTTTAAATCCATTTTTACCCTTCGGTATGTTTTTTTAAAAGATATGAAAGGAGTCTTTTGTCGTTTTTCGTACGAGGTACTTTTTGACTTTTCCGACAAAAGTACGAAGATTGTTTTTTTTAACTTATACGGCATGAATGGATTTTTAAAACATTATTTCCAAGAAACTTCCTTTACAAGTTTTCATGTTTATTTTTAATCAACTTCTTTTGTTTTAAAGTTGTATGACATGTTATGAAAGGAAAAATGTTTTTGAAGTAGAAAGGATATTTTCCTCAAGAATGGAGTTCAAGTATTTTATCAAAATTATTTTCCATATAAAATAATAAAGGGTTATGTTTTTATCCCTATTATTACATTGGTTTGATTATGTTGTGATGGAAATATTTTTATGAATTCCTTTATCTTATATGAATTGTTTTATGATGTCATGTTGTTTAAGAATTCCATTTTTATTACATGGGTTACGCTATGATGTATGGTTTATGATTATGTGGCACACATAAGAAAGGATTCATTATAAGATGGGTGGGACCTATATCTCCCTCCAATGCATTGGGTAAAGATTTTATATCTCATGAGATAGACAGGGCTGGAATGGTAGGTTATACCGGTTCAGTGAAACAGGACTGAAACGAGGGTTACTCGATTCAGAAAGGGACTTTGTCCACTAAGATAGTCTTGGAAATGAGTCATGACTAACAAGAAATAATTTTCCATGATTATGTGTGCATGCCACAAAGTTTCAAGTTTCATGTTATGATTATGGTGATCTCATTTTCACTTCTATGATTTGTTCCATGTTAAGATATTATGATCTCTTTTGCAGGTTATGATTTTCAAAAAGATATGATATGATTTTTATTTCTTTTGTATACACTTACTGAGCATTTGAGCTCACCCTTTTATGTTTTCTTTTCCCCAGGATATAAAGAAAGGTTTTAGGTAAAAAAAATGGAAGATTTTTATGGGAGATATTGAAGATCTTTCACCAGGATTAGAAGATTATGTTCCGAGTTTCCAAAGACACTAAACTATTACGATCCTTGTGTGTGTGTTTTTGTTATGTACTAAGTATTCCGAAAATGTAATGTAATGTCAATGTACGATAAGCTTCGGGTCTCTACAGTTGGTATCAGAGGGAGGTTTAGTCAACCTTTGGAAACTAGGATGTGAAAACGTTAGTGAGATCCCCAGAGATATTTCTACGGTATGTCTAGGGATGTCCCTAAGGTTAAGTAGACGTATAAGTTATAGTACTAGAACTACGCTAACGATCATAGAATTAAACCTAAGATGTTAGATATTGAATGTACTCCCCCTTTATTATGTTGTTTTCCCTAGCATGATTTTTGCCTCTCACACTATTCTTTTTGGGTTTTAGAAAATGGCTGGAAACAAGATGATTCACGATAATGGAGGATATGATGGACAATGGAATGATATTATTCATAATGAAATGGGATTTGGAAGTCCAAACATAATTATTATACCGAATCAGCAATCTCATAATATGATCAATAAAGTAAAATTTGGTAAGTTTCCTGACTCGGCTAATAAGAGAAAGATGGAGTTTCATGATGATCATAGAGGAAAGAAAGTTCAATTTCCCCTATGTAATTCATGTGGGAAGAGGCATCAAGGAGAATGTTTCAAAGGAACTGGAAGATGCTTTGGGTGTGGAAAAGAAGGACACAAAGCAAGTAAGTGCAAAGGAAAAGGTTCAGTTAACACCATGGATGAGGATAATGGTATTGCTACGACATCAAAAATGGTTAAGTGTTTTAAATGTGGAATGTATGGGCATTATGCAAACCAATGTCCTAAGGGAAAGACTCATGAAGAGAATCAGTATGGCCGTATGGGTAGTATTTATGTGGATGATGATGAAGAGACTACAAATGATATGTGAGATGAAAGAATTGTTGAAGCTCGGTTAATGGTTTAAGAATGTAGTGGAATGATTACATGTTTATCATGTGTAATGTTGTATAAGTAATCTCATGGTACTATGGAATAAAGAGACATGTAAGGATTGTTACATTATTGTCTGATTAATGTTACAAGTAACCATGAAAGGTTATTCAGATACTTTTGGAAAGTAGATGATAAGTGCATAATGAAAGGATAAGAAGATAATGAGATGTTTGATTGTATTCATGAGCTCATGATTGATATAAGGACTAAGTGATATCATGGTTTGAGTATATAGAATTTTGAGGATTTTGGTATGTGGAAAGTGTTAACTTTTAACTGCATTCATGTTTTCACTAAGGTATTCAAGAGAATACACGATTAAGGACTTTGAATGTTTGGAATGTGACCAACAAGACATATCTTATGATATGTGGGGATCAACGACAGTATTAAATCTCTGGTAATCGTTGTCACTATATTATGAGAGTGGACTGCAGTATTATGTATAAGCCTAAAGATTAGACTGGATTATGTTGGACGTAAGTTAGTATTGTTTAAGGATAGAAAATTTTTTTCGATATTATTGATGGGATGTTATAGTAATATAGTTTTGGAAAAAGGACAACCTGCAGGACGGGCGACAGCCCATCGCTTCGAACAAGGCTGTAGGAATCGAACCCACAACCAAAGTGCGACTGGCCTTTATCGCCTACCACTGACCTACAGGAAGTCCCTGTTTAGTAGAAACTAGTTTTATTATATTAAGCAGTATGATATGTGAAGTATAAGTCCATTTTAGGAACCATATATGATTAATCTCACTATAGATCGATTTATGCATATAATTTTTTTTTTGCTAACCTTTTGTTTGAGACAGATGGAATGACCCGTCATTCTATCAAATGATCTGCTAACACTTCACGAATAACAAATTCATCTTCATTTATTTAAGAGATGAAGTGGAAATTGTTCAAGGCACGAACAACAGTGAGATTGTACCAAATTAAAGTAAGTATTTATTCTAATTCAAATTTTCAACTTTAGGGGAAATGATCTTGAAAACCAAAAATGTTGTCCTAGTGATCTTATACCTGATGAATCAGATGGTACCTTATATCATCACAAATCTATGGATTTTTGATTACTGGCTTTTCCATAGCCATGTTCTCTACCACTCTCCATCAGAACATGATGGTTAGATTTCTCTTCCATATCCATATTTTCACCTATGTGGAAACCCAATGATTAGTTTATTTGGGTAACCGTTATGTTTCATACTTTTTTTTTTAAAGATTGGTTTTGATATTCCTTTTTACGATGTGGGTTTCTATTAAAGAAACTTTCAAATAGTAAACCATTTATAACCCCGACGAATTTCGAGGGCGAAATTCATTTTAAGGGGGGTAGAATGTAACAGCCCAAGATTTTATAAAAAAATATTCTTTTTAATTTTATTAATGTCTTGTGTTGTACGCTACACCAAAAGGATCTTGCACAACACGCATCCTTGTCTTGCCTTGAATTACACGCAATCGCGACCTTCCTCGATAGCGTGTGTAATACGCAATACCGAGTTTCACTAAACAACGATGTGCTATTAAAATATTATTAAAACTAGCCGTTATGAATAGTAATAACCACTTTTTAAAATTCTGTAAATCTTATTTTTCAAAATGAACTTCATTTTTGGATTCGGAGTATCGAATTTAGCCTAAGGTGAAATTTTGGTACATTTCAGATAACTTCCATATTCTGATGAATAGTGAAAATTACTAAATTATAATTAAAAACAACTTTTTTAATCGAAATAATTAATAGTGATAAATTATTAATTTGAGTGGTTTTAAAGTATATTTAGAATATATTTTTACAATTTAATACAATGTTGGTCATTGGTTGTAATTTCACATTTAAACCAGACATAATCAAGTGTCAATCTTTTGATATATATTGTTTCCTAAAAACACGCTATTTATTTTAACAGCAGGATTTAATTATAAAATTAATTAATGCAAATTCTATGTTATGAATTTGGTAAAATAGATTTCATTTTTGAATTCAAAATATGAAATATAGCTTAGGATGAAATTTTGGCATTGTTCTGAAAAACATCAATTTTTGATGAATAGTGAAACTACTAAGTTGTAGTTAAAAAAACTGAATTTTTCATAAAACATAATTTTTCCGCTTCTGTGAATGGAATTTCGAAAATCCGAGAGACACGGTTAATATCAAGGACTAAAATGTGGTTCAATGAGATGAAAATAATTTTTTGGTGAATAGTAACTTTTTACTTTTTTACTGCGGTTAATAGTAAATAGGGTAACTAAGGGTAAATATGATATTACTATTACCCTAACACATGTCCTAATTCTATTGGACAAGTGTAATTCGACCAAAAACAAACTTAGGAATAAAATATGACCATTTAGGCCCACTTGGATTAGATTAGGACATTTATTATTAATTTATTTAAAGAAAGGTTAAAATAGTTAAAATCAAAGTTTAATAAGTAAATCATTTTCAATATGGGGTTATACATAAGATAAATTCGATTGTAAATATTCATTAGAAAGCTAAAACGATTTCCTACATGATGGTATTTTATTTGTAATTTTTAGACATCAAATAATTTGATTTATTTATGACACAACGATGATGTAGTAATTATCTTATTAATGAAATATTGACATAATTGATGTTATAAACACCAAAATAAATGTAATTTGAGCTTTTTTATGAATTCCACTAATTTTCTAGGTTAATATGATATATTAATGTTGATTTAATCAACTTGGTTCGAACATTTAATTCTGTTATGACTTTCACAAAAATCATATATCAAATAGTGTCAAAATTGACACAAAATAGTTTTTAAATCAAATATTATATTATTAATTGTTATTGTATTCCTAAAAATCTAAGGTTCGGCCAAATGACTTAGATAAGGATATATATATTAATAATAAACAATTTGGGGTTCGTTTGTCATGTTATAGTAAGTGTATTAACCATATAGTGAAAGAAAACAAAAAGACATGGTAAAAGTTAAATTATTTAACTTAGAGTTAAATCTAATTGATAAGGTTAAAATAATATCCTAAACTTGTCTAAATTCTATTGGTTGATAGGATTTAGACCCATCCCCACTTTAGCTTTGAAATAAGACCCTTTGGAACCATTATAAACCGATTTTGACTTTAATATAAAATAATATTTTGAGATATTCCTAAGGTGCCCCTCTCCTCCCCTATAAAAGGACACCTCCTCCCCCTCCTCCTCACACCAATTTGAGCACTCAAGCTCGGCCAACACCTGCAAAAATATCTTCTCCACTTCCCTAGCAACATCCTAGAGGTTCTGGTCTTCCTCAAAGACAAAGTTTAGTGCCCTAAGAGGAGGTCTCAAAGAGGCACTTCAAAGAAGAGGTAATTACCGTTACCAATTCTTTCATCTTTATTTCTTCTTCCACTTCTTCTTCTTAGGTTGTTTCATTATGAAGTAATAACATCAGTATCACTCATATACTGATATGTTATTATAAGTATGAAACAACCCTATTTCACCATCTATCCATCCTACGGAAAAAGAAATCACCGCGCGTGCGTACGTACGGAATACCGTCTCCACGTCGTGGTGTAATCTATTTTCCACCACCACCTTACATGGATGGGTATAATGGTGTAAAGAATAACTATACATAGTTATTACAACATCATATTGATTCTGTTACATTGTATAATCCACTCCAATTCAATTCAATATTTATAGAAATGATATCATCGCCCGTGCGTACGTACGGACTACCGTCTCCACGACGCGATGAGATTCATTCTCCATGTTAACCATTTAAGAATGATTATAAAGTATATATAAGAAATAATAATGAAATATATGAAATTATAAATATACTGGATTTATGTATATATATACATATTTATGTCATCTACTTACTTCCATTTCAAGACAATAAGGAAAGGAAAACAGCGTTCATGCGTACGTACGGACTACCGTCTCCGTGAACGGTGTTTTTCATTTTATTTATCTACCTATTATATATATATATACTGAATATATATGATATATAAATCATATTTTATATTCTGGAAGTAAGTAAATCATGATATAAGTAATAACGATGTCAAGAACAACAAGTCAAAACACCTACGATAAATGAAACGATTTTACCCAAAACGCTTCTTTAACATGGAATTTACAAAAGAACGGGTAATATAATGCCATAAGTGAACCATATATGATATCATAACAATGAATATGATTCTGTAATAAGTCAATAACATGATTTAAATCATTATACAGGAGGTTCGGACACTTACAAAGCAAGTCGGACCTAAGGTAAGGGAAATATCACAATCTCATTTTTATCCGAGATTGTTTATTCGTAAGTATTTACTGGGGTGTATTTTATCATCCACATCCATGTTTCATCAATATGTAATATTATTTCCATCCACATACAATTGTTTAAATCCATTTTTACCCTTCGGTATGTTTTTTTAAAAGATATGAAAGGAGTCTTTTGTCGTTTTTCGTACGAGGTACTTTTTGACTTTTCCGACAAAAGTACGAAGATTGTTTTTTTTAACTTATACGGCATGAATGGATTTTTAAAACATTATTTCCAAGAAACTTCCTTTACAAGTTTTCATGTTTATTTTTAATCAACTTCTTTTGTTTTAAAGTTGTATGACATGTTATGAAAGGAAAAATGTTTTTGAAGTAGAAAGGATATTTTCCTCAAGAATGGAGTTCAAGTATTTTATCAAAATTATTTTCCATATAAAATAATAAAGGGTTATGTTTTTATCCCTATTATTACATTGGTTTGATTATGTTGTGATGGAAATATTTTTATGAATTCCTTTATCTTATATGAATTGTTTTATGATGTCATGTTGTTTAAGAATTCCATTTTTATTACATGGGTTACGCTATGATGTATGGTTTATGATTATGTGGCACACATAAGAAAGGATTCATTATAAGATGGGTGGGACCTATATCTCCCTCCAATGCATTGGGTAAAGATTTTATATCTCATGAGATAGACAGGGCTGGAATGGTAGGTTATACCGGTTCAGTGAAACAGGACTGAAACGAGGGTTACTCGATTCAGAAAGGGACTTTGTCCACTAAGATAGTCTTGGAAATGAGTCATGACTAACAAGAAATAATTTTCCATGATTATGTGTGCATGCCACAAAGTTTCAAGTTTCATGTTATGATTATGGTGATCTCATTTTCACTTCTATGATTTGTTCCATGTTAAGATATTATGATCTCTTTTGCAGGTTATGATTTTCAAAAAGATATGATATGATTTTTATTTCTTTTGTATACACTTACTGAGCATTTGAGCTCACCCTTTTATGTTTTCTTTTCCCCAGGATATAAAGAAAGGTTTTAGGTAAAAAAAATGGAAGATTTTTATGGGAGATATTGAAGATCTTTCACCAGGATTAGAAGATTATGTTCCAAGTTTCCAAAGACACTAAACTATTACGATCCTTGTGTGTGTGTTTTTGTTATGTACTAAGTATTCCGAAAATGTAATGTAATGTCAATGTACGATAAGCTTCGGGTCTCTACATCTACAGTTGGTATCAGAGGAAAGGTTTAGTCAACCTTTGGAAACTAGGATGCGAGAACTTTAGTGAGATCCCTAGAGATATTTCTATGGTATGTCTAGGGATGCCTCTAAGGTTAAGTATAATTATAAGTTATAGTACTAGAATTACGGTAACCCAAGATGTTAGATATTGAAGTTACTCCGCCTTTATTATATTGTTTTCTCTAGCTTGATTTTTTGCCTCTCACACTATTCTTTTTGGGTTATAGACGATGGATGGAACCTGAAGGAACTGTGTTGATCAATGTAATGGACAACGCAATGATTGTCCTCATGAACAAAAAAATGTTATTGGAGATGGAGTGCAAAATCTTATTGCTATACTTACACAAGCTATGAATCATTCTGGACTTCCAAATGAGCAGAGAAGGGAACAATATTCTATTGAGTCCTTCATGAGGCAACGTCCACCTTCTTTCAGTGGGTCTTCTGATCCACTTGTTTCTGAACAATGGATCAATACTACTGAAAAGATATTTTCAGTTCTTCAATGTTCTGAACATGATAAAGTCATCTTAGCAGTGTATCGTTTGGAAGGGGATGCTGATTAACGGTGAAATATTACCAAGAATACGAGGCCAAGAGATGAAATTGATTCCATGGAATGGGATGAGTTCAAGAACTTATTTTTCAATAAGTACTTCCCTCGTATTCTTCGAACAAAGATGGAGAAGGAGTTTCTTGAACTAAAGCAAACGGATGATGAATCTGTTGGTATATACGAAGTAAATTTTACAAGGCTTGAAAGGTATGCATCTGGATTTATCATCCAACCTGAAAGTAAAGTTGATCGATTCTTCAGTGGCTTAAAACCAAATCTTCGAAGGGAATTAGCTATAAGAGACTTCAGTAGCTATGAAGAAATTGTGTGTTGTGCTATCAAGGTAGAAATGGAAGTTGGTGTTACTTATCCATCTCATAGTTTTGATAAGAAACGAAAGATGGAGTTCAAGGAGAAATATCAGAATAATGGCGAAAAGAAGATGAATGCTTTATTATGCTCAAAGTGTGGAAAGAATCATAGTAGAGATTGTCTTAAAGGGACTAGAAAATGTTTTAAGTGTGTAAAAGAAGGTCATCAAGCAGCTGAGTGTCGAAGTAATGGAAAAAGGGTTTCTAATGATGTGAATAAAGAAAAGAATACAGAGAATGCACCACCAACACTTCAATGATTCAAGTGCAAGTAAATGGGGCATTATGCTAATAAATGTACTAATCCTAGGGTTAGTGATGATCGACATGAGAAACCACTTAAGGCAAAGGACAAAAGGAAGTCACATGCAATCACTATTGGCAATGTTGAATATGACAATGATGTGGTGGAATGATTAAGTGTTTATGTAATGGGATTCCAAAATAATGTTGTATATAGTATTGTGGAATATTGGAATATTTATGTATTGGCCTATTGTGGTTTTCAATGGTACCGGTAACCATGGAATGTGATTGAGATATTTTTGGTAAGCAGATGATATGCGCATAATGAAGGGATAAGAAGATAATGAGATGTTTGATTTTATTCATGAGCTCATGATTGATATAAAGACTAAGTGATATCATGGTTTGAGTATAATGAATTTTGAGGATTTTGGGTTGTGGAAAGTGTTAACTTTTAACTACATTCATGTTTTCACTAAGGTTCAATGAGTATTCATTTTTCAAGACAATACATGATTAAGGCCTTCAAATGTTTGTAATGTGACCAACAAGACATATCTTATGATATATGGGGATCAACGATGGTATTAACATGCTTCTTATATTAAATCTCTAGTAATCGTTTTCACTATAATATGAAAAATGGACTACAATATTATGGATAAGCCTAAATATTGGAATGGATTATGTTGGGCATAAGTTAGTATTGTTTAAGGATAAAAACTTTTTTTCGATATTATTGATGGGATGATATAGTGATGTAGTTTTAGAAAAAGGAAAACCTGCAGGACGGGCGACAACCCATTGCGTCGGACAAGGCTGTGGGAATCGAACCCATAACCGAAGTGTAAATGTCCTTTATCACCTACCACTGGCCTACAGGAAGTCCTTGGTTAGTAGAAACTAGTTTTATTTTATTAAGCGGTATGATATATGAAGTATAAGTTCATTTTTGGAACCATATACGATTAATCTAACCATAATATGGATTTATAACTTTTTCTAACACATCACGAATAACAAATTCAACTTCATTTCTTTATGGGATGAATTAGAAATTGTTCAATTCACGAACAACAGTGAGATTGTACCAAAATCATGCAAGTATTTCTTTTAATTCATCAACATTAGGGAAATTATCTTGAAAACCAAAAATGTTGTCCTATTTCCCTTATATCTGATGAATCAGTTGGTACCTTAGATCATCACAAATCAATAGCTTTGTGATCGTTGGCTTTTTCATAGTCATGTTCTCTACCACTCTCCATCAGAACTTGATGGTTAGATTTTTCATCCATATCCATATTTTCACCTATGTTATCCTACGTGGAAACCCAGTGATGAGTTAATTTGGGTAACTGTTACATTTCATACTTTAGTTTTTAAAGCCATGTTTTGGTATTCCTTTTTATGATGTGGGTTTCTATTAAACAAACTTTTGAGTAGTAAACCATTTATAACCCCGACGAATTTCGAGGGCGAAATTCATTTTAAGGGGGGTAGAATGTAACACCCCGATATTTTATGAAAAATATTCTTTTAATTTCATTAATGTCTTGTGTTGTATGCTACACCAAGATTACCTTGCGCTATATGCAACACCGTATTAGCTTTCAGTATACAGAACACTATTCTTGGATCGTGTTACACACAATTTTGATAACAGTTATTCTACACAACATTGAGTATATATATATATATATATATTCAATGTATAAATGAAATATGGTTGGATTCTGTTATACGAAACAATGAAGGATTCTTTCACAACACGCAACCCTGACTTGGCTTGCATTACATGCAATCGCGACCTTCCTCGATAGTGTGTGTTGTACGCAATACCGGGTTTTACTAAACAACGATATATTATTATAATATTATCATGAACTAGCTGTTATGAATAGTATTAACTAAATTTTGAATTTTATAAAATTATTATTCATCTTACACATTTTCTAGAACATGAAATAAGAACAAAATAAATTTTTCGGGTAAAATAAGTATTTTTTAAAAAATGCAATTTTGCCATCTTTTGATGGCGCACCCACGTTAAAACTAGTTTTTGACATGTTTATAAGTTCAATTTGAAAAAATAAAATTCTTATTTGGAATAAAGAAATAAAAATTAACTTTGGATACATTTTTCGTATTATTCTGGTAACTTTCATATTTTGATGAATAGTAAAAACACGCTATATTTTAATGAAAAACAACTTTTTTCATCGTAATAATTTATATAGTTAAATTATAATATTGAATGGTTTTAAAGTATAAAAATAATATATTTTTACCAATTAATATAATTTATGTCATTAGAATTGATTTTACATTGAATTCGTAGGTTAAATCAATTCAATCTTTTGCAATGTTTTAAACAAAAACCCGTTTTCATTCAACAACGGGATTAATTTTAATTTAATTTATGTAACTTCTGTGTATTGAATTTGAGAAAATGGATTCCATATTTGGAATAAATGGGTCCAAATTATGTTAATAGGCTACTTTTTATTTTTGGGAATTATGAATAGTAACTACGGTAAATTTTATTTACCATAGTTAAAGGTTAATCGGGTAATTAAGGGTAAATATAATATTATAAAATTACCCTAAAACATGACAAAATTCTATTGGATGGCTACAAGTAAACCCATATAAACTAAGGGTCGGATTAGATTCATTTTATGGACTTTTGACCATGAAAATAATTTAATTATTATTAAAACCAAAGAAAGTGACAACATGTCACTCTCTTAAATCTTATAAGTATAATAATTTTAATTTAGTGATAAACATCATAAAACTTAAAAAATGAATAGTCTACGGAAAGATAATAAAATTATCTACATCATGATAATTTATTTTGAATTTTTAGGGATTAAATAATTGTCATTAATGGTTATACATTAATGATACAGAAATTATTTATTAAGTGGAAAATAAGTAATATTGTTTTTATTGAAATAATAATACCCATTAAAAGGCCCACAAACCTGGCCAAAACTTATTGGTAGTGTATATATACACCTTAACCATCCAATGACCTAATATATAACCGTTTAGATCCTTATAAAAGTGATTATGACACTTATATTATTTTATTTTAAATGATGCCAAAGTTGTCACCTTCATAATTTAATAAATATAACAATTTACATATTGTGATTTTAAGATGATAAATTAGAGTAAAAGTATTATTGTGAAAGTTAATAGATTTATATTCATCATAGTATTTTATTTAAAAAATTTATGCAAAAAATCAGTATATTAAATAATTATACAAAATTCTTGTAGTAATTATTTTATTAAGAGATAAACCAAATAAATGGTTTTAAAAATAATAAAATAAATATTATATGAACTATTTAATGTGATCCACTACTTATATAGATACATATGACCTTTTAGGAATCTATTAAAGATTTTAGTTCGAACATATCTTTTGTATATATTATATTTTAATTCAAATAAATTAATAGTGTCAAAATTGACACTATTGTTATTTTATAAAAATATCATATTATAAAATTGTTTATAAATCACAAAAATATTTAAAAATTATAAATTTAAATTTATATAGTCTATAATGTTATAAAGTAAACTATTATGGAAAATTCACAACAAATAAGTAATTATTTGTTATAATTTAAAATTTAGAATTTTATTACCACAAATAAACTTAAATAGATTAAATAAGGATAAATCAAAATGATAAGTTTTAAAATAAGCTCCAAACATGTATAAATTTGATTTCATGATGATATTACAACCCTATATCATCTAATCTTCGAATATGAGTCATTTTTGGAGGTTTTTAAGTGGGGTTAGATTTTTTATATATTAATATTTTTAAGAATTTCAAAGGTTCCCCTCTCCTCCCTTATAAAAGGGCACCTCCTCCCTCTCCTCCTCACACCAATTTGATCCTTCAAGCTCGGCCAACCCCTGCCAAATAATCTTCTCCACTTCCCTAGAAAAATCCTAGAGGTTCTGGTATACATTAAAGACCAATCTTCGTGCCCTAAGAGGTGGTTTCAAAGAGGCGTATCGAAGAAGAGGTAATTTCTTCTCCCGATTCTTTCAAGCTTCTTTCTTCTTCAACTTCTTCTTCTTTAGTTGTTTCATTATAAAGTAATAACATAAGTATCACTAATATACTGATTTGTTATTATAAATATGAAACAACCCCATTTCACCTTCTATCCATCCTACGGAAAACAAAATCACCGCGCGTGCGTACGTACGGAATACCGTCTCCACGCCGTGGTGTATTCTGTTTTTCCACCAACACCGTACATGGATGGGTATAATGGTGTAAAGAATAACTATACATAGTTATTATAAAATCATATTGATTATGATATATTGTATCATCCACTCCAATTCAATTCAATAATCATGGAAACGATATCATCGCTCGTGCGTATGTACGGACTACTGTCTCCACGACGCGATGAGATTCATTCTCCATGTTAACTATTTAAAAATGATTATAAAGTATATATAAGAAATAATAATGAAATATATGACATTATAAAGCTATTTTATTTATTTATATATGTATTTCATCTACTTAATTCCATTCAATTCAATAAGGAAACGAAAACAGCGTTCATGCGTACGTACGACCTACTGTCTCCATGAACGGTGTATTTCTTTCCATTTATCGATTAATTATATATATGTATATTCTGAATATATATTATATATAAATAATGTTTTATATTCTGGAATTATTCAATTGTGATCTAAGTAATCATATGAATAATTACAAGTCAAAACACATATGACAAATGAAACGATTTTGCCCAAAACACTCTTTAACATGGAATTTACAAAAGAACGGGTAATATAAAGTTATAAGTGAACCATATATGACATCATAACAATGAATATGATTCTGTAATAAGTCAATGAAATTATTTAAATCATTATACAGGAGTTTTGTATACATACGAATCATATCGTACATAAGGTAAGGGATAATTTTGCAAATCTCATTTTTATCCGAGATTGCTTATTTGTAAGTATTTACTGGGGTTATATTTATCATCCATGTCCAAATTTTATTAAAATGTTTTCATGAATGTTTAAAGTCCTTTTTACCCATTTTTAACTTTTACTACATGGTATGTAAGGAATCTTTCTTTTTTTTACGTTACGAGGTACTTTTTTGACTTTTTCGACCAAAGTAAGAGAAAAATGTTATTTTTAACTTATACGGCGTGAATGGATTTTTACGGTTTCATAACGCTTCATTTTCATAAAGCATACTCTACAAGTTTGCATTATTATTTTTAACAAAACCCCTTTCTTTTAAAAGTGCATGACATTTTTTGAAAAGAAAATGATTTTGAAGAAGAAAGGATATTTTCCTCAAGAATTCATTTCAAGTGTTTTATCAAAACCATTTTCCATATAAGATGACATTATTTCATATGTGTATGTTTCAAGTATAATGTCTCTATGATTTACATGTTTTCAATTTTCTTATTATGAAATGATATCTATTTCTTTCATATGGATTATGTGATGATGGGATGATGTTTATGAAACCCATTTTATTTATTGGGTTATTATGAATGATGTATGTTTATTTTGTGGAAAAAGTAAGAATGATTTCATTATGAGATGGGTGGGACCTATATCTTCCTCCAATGCATTGGGAAAAGATTTATATCTCATGAGATAGACATGGCTGGAATGGAAAGTTAAACCGGTTCAGTAATACAGGACTGGAATGAGGAGTGAACTCGATTCAGAAAGGGACTTTTTCCACTAAGATGGTGTTGGAAGCAATGCCTTGGCTACTATGGAAATAATATCATGTACTTAATGGTTTCCACAATTACATGTTTTATTCCCATGATATTTTATCATTCTTAATGTTTCTTTATGATCTATGCCTTACGTACTTCCATGTTTTATGTCATTGCTCAAGCTTTTGATGTTTAATCATTATGTTCATGTTTTTAAGTTCAAATGTATTTGGTAAGTTTTATTTTATCCATGCTTACCTTTACTGAGCATTTGATCTCACCCTTTTTATGTTTTATTTTCCCCAGGATATAAATAAAGGTTTTAGGTAAGAAAAAAAAGGGGAAGATATTTATGGGAGATGTTGAAGATCTTTCACCACAATTAAAAGATTACATTCCAAGTTTCCAAAGACACTAAACTATTACGATCCTTGCGTGTCTGTTATTGTTATGTATTAAGTATTCTGCTAAAGTAATGTAATATCCATGTACGTTAAGCTTAAGGTCTCTACACAACCACATAGCTTAATTATAACAATATAAAATTATAACAAAATCAACATGTCTCATTATACTTTAAACCCACATTTATCTACTTGACAAATTTCACAAATATCGAATAATCCCATATTAACAACACATTGGCTCATTAATACCATTTCCTATTATAATTCATTCATTAGCTATTAACATTCCACATTCCACCCCAACTAAATCATTTTTTATATTATTCACAAGAACAGATATTCTATTTTTGTTCCACACATCCTAAGGAGCAACAATTAATTCACACGATACAATACCCAACATAAAGAATGTAGCACCACCCAATAGACCATTACTCTTTACTAATAACCCCACATCATCACCAATTTATAGCCACATCCCATTTGCATAGCCTTGATGCACATCCACACCATAACCATCATTACAACTCCATGGTAACATTACAACAATAAAAAAACCTACTACATAACAACACCACACCCATCACATCCAACAAAATAAACATAGCACAACCTGATGGAAGTCCAACTATCCAACACTACCCATAAATTCCACAATCAATCAATTTCTCAACCGGATATTACATTACACCACCCGAACCACCCAACACATACTCACACCCTTAATAGCAGCACAACACAACCATACAAGGCACAATTTTTAGATTTAACAAGTCTCTAATTCTTTAGTTCCACTTTTTAATTAATGGGTGATCACAAAACAAGTTAGATCATGGGGAATCCATTTATTTAATTGAATATAAGTGTTTAATCAATTTTATATATATAGTCATTCAACGCATGATAAAAAACAAGTCATTCTAGGTGAAAAAATAAATACCACCAACGACTATGATTTTTAGTGTGAATATAGACCAAATAAAACACAATACCAAAAAAATAATAATATAAAAAATCACACATCACTTTTTACCAGCCCCTGTATATTGATCATAAATCGATTCAATTATATACATTACGTTTGAATTTTTGATATCTTCATAAAGATATATTCATATAGACACCCCACATGATACACAGATAAAGGAGAGATGAAGGAATCCATACTTGTAAGATGAAAGATCAAAACTTCTTTATTACACAAAATTGGGGGTGTAGATGCAATAGAAAGAAGGATCCTACAAAACGAGATCCAAGGCTACAACACAAATGCACAAATCCATAGGGAAGAAAGGTTATATGGATTCTTGGTAGCAAGATTAAAGATAAAACACACAAGGGATAAATGATCTTGGATTTAGAAGGCCAAATCCTATATCATCGGAAGAATAGTTTCAAAACCCATTAAAGTTAGATCACAACCAAGACCATGAATTTCAGCCATTTAAAAGGCTAAATATTTTAGAGGAGTCAAATATATTATTTGGTAACTTTTAAACGTCTTCAAAACCACTTAAATATGGCAGTAAATTTGTTTTACATCAATTAAAAATGTAAAGGGAAGAAACATGAAAAAATTGGAAGATTCTAAAATTTTGACAAACTATCATAAATGATTCACTGTTGGGTGAGTCACCATCATGAGTCACAGGTGGGTGAGTTAGTGTTGGGTGAATCACCGTTGGATGAGCTACTGGTGGATGAGTCCCCATTGGGTGACTCATCGTTGGATGAGCTACCAGTGGATGAGTCACATTGGGTGACTCACCATTAGACAAGATACCGGTTGACGTGTCACCCTTGGGTGACTCACCATAGGACAGATCACTACTGAAAACCTACCATCATGACCTACTATTGCAAGTCACAGGTGCGAGTCGCAGTTCTGACTCACCGATCCTGACTCTCTGGTCCTGAATCACCAGTCCTGACTCATAGGTCATGACTCATCAGTCCTAAATTACTATTGTGAGTCACCGTTTTAACCTACCATCACCACCTAATGCTGGATAACTCACTGTTAGACGAGCTACTGTTGGAAAATTGGATTTTTGAAAAACTCCTAAAATGAGTCACTGTTAGCTCCAAGAATGCCTCAAACACCAGATTTTCAAAGAGGAATGGATCATAGAGGTATGGACCATTACATCAGATACCTATAAAACTATTATAACCTTCAAGAATTTAAAACAAAACCCAGAAGGGAAAAGGTGTATAAACAACCACCCTATGAGATACCTCTCAAGAATCTTATTACACATGAAACACTGTCAATAACTAGACATGTTTCCCCAAAGACCCACAACATCACAATAGAAATCCTTGAACATAGGATGAATGGAATACCACCCTCTAGGGCACCATTCCTTCCTATCAGCTGAAGCATATGAATGGTTCATCATCAAGAACTGAAATAAAACTTTAATGAAAGAGAATAGTGGTCTGACAAACCCATGAAATACCTATTACGAATTTCAATATATTTGGAACTAAAAAATAACAAGGGGAATGAAGTGTAAACCTACATAACACTTTGTAAAAATATCTCAGTGGAGATACCTCTCAAAGAGAACAAGGTTACATAGATAGGTATAATATGTCCATTATGAAATGAATATCAATCAAAAAACCAAAATAAGTCCATGGAAAGGAACACATTAAAAAAAATTCCTTAACATTATTTAAACCCCTTTATATCAATGACTTTACTTAGACATTCCATTGCATGAATATCTACACAAGAATTATATTTATCTACTAATCCATAAAAAATTTAAATTAAAAACTTTTAAAACATATAATACTTGTTAAAATATTTCCATGAAAATCATGTTTTAAAAAAAATTAGTCAGCTAAGAAAAATATTTTTAGTTAAAAACAGATTTTTGAATCCATCTTATTGAATAAAATTTATCCAAATACTTTTTGTGAAAATTATTTCAACAAATTTTGTAAAACCAGTTTTCTTTAACATGTTTCCCAAGAAAACTTAAGTAAATTGAAAGGTTTCATGCTTTCACAAAAATTTATTTTGTTCTACTAATAGAACTCTATCATTCTCTTCACTGAGTTAATATCAACATAGATAATCATCAAACCCAGAAAAATAAAACTAACATATGGAATGCATCACAAATATGATATGAGTTTTAAATGTACCAGCCTATGAAATTTCAAAATTATTCTATGTTTTCCAACAAGAAATTAATTTAAAGGAAAATTATTATTCTGAAATAGTAAATGGTTTAACATTCTAATTACTATTTTTCAAAGGTTCATGTCCTTACTTGCAAGATTTTCCAATATCATTCCTCTACCAACAAAATAACTAATTTTAAATATAACAACCCTTCTCTTTATTACACACGTAATCATGATTTGTTACAAAAATGTCACTTGATACAATATATAAGATCGTGAGGTCTAGTGTCTTTTGGGATTGGGAATAATAAATAACAACTTAGAACATAAAACACACAACATATTTATTGAAAACTTTCTCTACATAACCACAACATTCCCTCATACATAGCATTCCATGGGATAACCAAAGGACATACATGTGAAAAGGGTGAGATATAAAGCCCAGTAAGAGAGTAAACAAGGAATAAAATTAAGAATACAATACATTTTAGGAAATAATAATATCAATGGATCATAAGAGAAACATGAACATAAAGGCATGATAAATCATGATTATCATGACATGGAAATGTGACAACGTCACATAACATGGTATTACATGAGCCAAGGATCATTAAAAATGGAGCATGAGTAAATCCTCATTACACTTGAATTATCAAGAGTAAACCCTCATTTCACTTGGCATATCATGATACTAATATTTACCCAGTGCGTTGGAGTGCTATTAGGGTGAACCCTTCTTAAACATTTCATTTCAAGAATAAGTCTGCAACAAGATCATACAACATGGATTCATTAAAAATAATAATTCATTCCATGATAAAGGAATGTGGAATTAATACATTAAACACTTCCATAAATAAGTAAATTTGCATAAATTTTAATACTCTTGATAGATAAATGGTCATGGTATTTATTACACAATGAGTTTGGCTTGGAAAATTGTGGTGCAATTTCATCAGCATAACAGTGTGACATAAGACTTCATAAAACTGGTTGATGAGAGAGAAAGGGTTGTCTCAGCATATGTACATGAAATTTACAGTAATGGAATCATATAGATACATTTCCCAACATAATTAATGGAATTTATATTCATAATACAAAATAATTACTTCAATGTAAATGAGGAAAGAGAAATTCCTTACAGAATTTCAGCATGGTAACATGTATACAAGGAAGACAACGATGAGAGAGAAAGGGGTCTATAATCATTCAAACATAAAGAGGAAAATATATTGGAGGTGATAAATTATTCCCCAATATTTATAATTGAAAATAAAAGTTCATAACAATATTAAGAAACATCGATAAAATGAGAAATGAAGGATTCCCTTACAGAATTTTGGAATAGTAACGGGTGTACATGGGAGGAATTAATAAGAGAGAAAGGGATATATCATCATTAAAAACATACGGAGGTTATTATAGGGGAGGTGATAAACCATAATCCAACATTTATAATTGAAAATAAAATGACATAACAATATTAAGAAACTTGGATAAAATAAGAAAGGAAGGAATCTCTTACTTGGTGGTGTGATCCTAAAGGCTTGGGAGGGGATTGAGAGAGGATTCTTGTGATCTTGGGGTTCCTTGGGAGGATTATAGAGAGAGGATGAACATTTTTGGATGAACTCCAAATGCTTTGAGTGAATAGAAGTGGGAACTTGGTTGGGTTTATATAGGAAATGAGAGGGAATTCTTTATTATTTAGGTTTGGGACACCACAAAATAAACTAATCAAAACCACAAACCAACCCATGGTTTTTGTCCATGGATTTTTCCAAAGGAGAGTGGAAAAAAATATTTTATAAGGCCAATGTCTGATCTTCTTAAAAAATAGGGTTGCTTCTGTGGAGGTGAGTTACACTCTTAAGGAAATAAATTTAAAAAGCTAAAATGATTTATAAGTCTTAGAGGGTTTACTAAGGCTTTGTAAAATAAATAAAATAAACCTAAAATCTCATTATTTTAATGTTAAAACAAATATTCGTCGAAAATAACACTTTTAGTATTTTATTACATCACTATTGTGTCATTGTGATTCCATAAAACACATTATATAATTAAACGATATTTAATTTTTTACCCAAAAATTCAACTATCTCAAAAAATTATGAAACATTCACCATTGTATAATTTCGACGTCCATATTCCAAAAATGATATTCATTTTACCTAAATAATTTTCTAACTATTTGAATTTTTACTTTTAAAATAAAAACCGACATTTACCAAAAATTCATGGGGTTTGACAAAAAATGGCTTTCAAACATTAATAAAAATTACAATCGTATTCCTAAAAATTATATGATCATTTATATTTTTTAAAAATTAATTTAGTAATAATATTTTATTAAAATTTTATTTAATTCAAAAATCCATTAATTCATCAAAATAGATTTCATAATTTAATATTAACTAAAAATACTATTTGTGATTTTAAAAACTATTTACAATGTAAAAATAAAAAATATATTAAAGTATATTCTTTATTATATACAAAAATAATGCACATAATCATAGTGCTAAAGTATTGTTACATAACCCCTTATAACACCTGCATAGGACCGAAGGGTAAGGTGTGTGATGGTGACAAACTCTTAGGGTGGCTCCGATAACATTGCTTGGGTGCTAATCTATATCATCTTCCTCTTCTCCCGTAGGCAATTCCATTTGAGCTTAACATGTTCAAGATTAGATTGGGATTAGTTAATACCGAAGCCCAATGATTCCACCTCCTTTCCGAGCTCTGAAAAATGGGCTCTGTATGGAGAAAGTCTACAAGATGAGGCCATCGCTTCTTTTTTCTAAGTAGATTGGATTTTTTAAAGCCCTATATTTATACTAATCATATGATCATTGTTTAACAGCTATATTAGCAACTATCAAAATTCCTAACAGTATTTCAAAATCCAAAAACATAAAACCAAGGAATTTCATAAGTTTTATATATCCATAATAATAAATTTAATTAGATGAAGAGGAATTTTTATTAATGAATGTTTGGGTCGTTACAATCATCCCCCCTTAATAAATTTCACCCTCAAATTTTCCTTTTCCCACACTAAAACAGATATGAGTAACTCTACTTCATCACTTCCTCTTATTTGCACGTCGCTACTTCAAACTTGTGGTTTCGCCACAAAACATTAATGAGGGGCACTGTCTTATTTCGTAGAACTTTTTCTCTATGATATAATATCTTCACCAGCTTCTCTTCATAGGAGAGGTCATTCTCTAATGGTAGAACTTCTGGATTAAGTACATGTGATGGGTCAGGTATGTAATTCCTCAAGATTGATACATGGAATACATCATGTACTTGAGATAGGTTCAGTGGGAGTTCTAGTCAATAGGCCACTGCTCCAATGCGATCAATGATATGAAAAGGGCCGATGTACCTTGGACTAAGCTTTCCCTTCTTCCCAAATATCATAACTCCCTTTCACGGTGATATGTGAAGGAATTCCATGTCTCCAACATCAAACACTAGGTCTTGTCGACGATTATCAGCATAGCTCTTTTGTCGACTCTGAGCAGCATTAATGTGTTGTTGGATTGTCTTAACCTTATCCACCATTTATTCAACCATTTCTAGACTAAGAAGTTTTATCTCCCCAACTTCGTCCCAAAATGTCAGTGTTTTGCACCTCTTCCCATATAGGGCTTCAAAAGGATCCATTTGGATGATTGAGTGGAAACTGTTGTTATAAGAGAACTCAACTAGAGGAATATATTGATCCCATCGTCCTTTGAAGTCCATTGAGAATGCTCTCAACATGTCCTCTAGTTTCTAGATAGTTCACTCAGATTGGCCATCAGTTTGAGGATGATAAGCCATACTAAAGTTCATCTCAGTATTCAAAGTGTGTTGGAGACTCTTCCAAAACATAGAGGTGAATCATGGAACTCGATTGGATACAATAGATAGTGGTACTCCATGCATCCTTACCACATCTATGATGTATATCTGTTCCAGTTAATCTAATGAGAAATCTTTATGAATATCAATGAAGTGTTAAGTCTTTGTAAGACAATCCACAACAACCCAGATAGCATTGTTTCCTTTGGATGTCTTCAGAAGTTCGGTGAAAAATCCCATGGGGATCTTCTCCCATTTCCAGGCTGGTATGGTTAATGGTTGCATCATCTCCTTTTACTTCTGTCTATTATACATCACTTGCTGACACACCAGGCACTTTGATGAATATTCAACAATCTCCTTCTTCATGTTATCCCACCAACAATTCTCTCAGAGATCTTTATAAATCTTTGTGTTTCCTGGGTGAATGGAGAAATTTGAACTATGTGCATTATCAAAAAGTTCCTTCTTCAGCTCCATACTTGATGGAACACAAAGTATTTTCCCAAATCTCACAATTCCTTCTTCATTAACATTGAACTCTGAGTATTTCCATTTTCTGATAGTTTCTACTTTCTTATTAATTCCCACATCATCCTTTTGAGCATCCTTTAACCTTTCCAAAAGAGAATTTTGATCAATCATTTGTGAAAGTATTCATCATGTTCCCTTATTTATGATTCCCATGTTAATCTTCATCAAATAAAATAATATTGGATCCTTTAAAGTTCTCATTAATGATAGAATTTAGGGATTCTTTCTACTTAGAGCATCAACCACCTTGTTCTATTTCCTAGGGGGTAATGGATTGAGTAGTTATAGTCTTTGATCATCTCTTACCATCTTCATTGGTGCATGTTTAACTTTTTCTATGTGAATATATACTTGAGTCTTTTTTGATCTGTGTATATTTTACCATTCTCCCCAAAGAGATAATACCACTGAATTTTCAAAGCGAAGTTTACTGAAGCCAACTCCAAGTCATGTGTTGGATAGTTTTTCTCATGAAATTTCAATTTCCTTGAAGCATAGGCAATGACTATCATTTTGCATCAACACACAGCCCAGACCCTTCTTCAAAACATCACTAAATACCACAAAAAGTTATCCACTTATGGGTAGTGTAATCATGGGTGTAGTAATAAGCCACATTTTTTAACTCCTTGAATCTCTCTTCATATTCATCACTTCAAGAAGACTTTACACCCTTCTAAGTTATCTTGGTAAGAGGGTTGTACAATCGTGAGAAATTTCTCACAAATTGGTAATAATATCAAGCTAACCCCAAGAAGCTATAGATATCTGTTACCGATGATGGCCTTGGCCATCCATCAATTGCATCTATATTGGAGGAATCCAAAGATATCCCATTTCTTATGATGATATTACCCAAGAATGATACCTCCTTAAACCAGAACTCACACTTGATGTACTTTTCATAGAGATTCTCCTTTTGCAAGGTCTCTAGTACAGTTCTTAGATTCTCCTCATTCTCCTCCTTGGTTTTGGAGTATATTAGAATATCATCTATAAAGACTAACACAAATTTATTGAGGTAATCTCTAAAGACTCTATTCATCAAGTCCATGAAGATTTTTGGAGCATTAGTGAGTCCTAGAGGCATTAATATGAATTCATAGTGCCCGTATCTTATACAAAAAGTAGTCTTGGGGATATACTCCTTCTTTAACCTTACTTGATAATATACCGACCACAGATCTACCTTGGAGAATTATTGTGCTCTATGTATCTGATCGAACAAGTCATCAATTCATGGTAGAGGATACTTTTTATTTTTCATGATTTTTTTGAGCTCACGATAATCAATACAAGGGAACATTGACCCATTCTTCTTCTTGACAAAGATGATTGGTGGATCCCATGGTGAATAACTTGGGCATATAAACCCTTTATCCAGATTCTCTTGTAGTTGTTTCTTCAGATCCTCAAGATCCACAATATTCATTCTATATGGAGTCTAGGATATTGGTAACTCCCCAGGTATAAGGTCTATTGATAATTCAACATCTCTTCTAGGAGGAAGACCAAGAAATTCCTCAGGAAAAACTTCAGCAAATTCCTTCACAATAGGCATGTCTTCAAGGATATTTGCATCCTTAGACTCAATCATATGATTCAGATATGCATGCTCATAGGGAAGTAATATCCACACTTAAGATGATGGGGATAAAGAAGATTCATCTTCCTCCTTTCACTTGTATAGAATAGGGGGTCGATTCTCCATATAGAGAGTGATTTACCTCTCACAGCAATTTATGTTGGCTCTATATAAGGAAAGTCAATCCATGCCAAGAATTGCATCAAATTTTACCAGAGTGAGTATGACGTGGTTCACCCAGAAGTTCAATCCAAAAATTATGATAGGGTAAGAGTTATATTCATGGGAAGCAATGATTTACCCATTTTTTGTACTCACCGACATCTTTACTTCCATGATTTATGGTGGTGTCGGGATTTTTATACTAAATTTTCAGGATATAAAAGAATGAGTAGAACTAAAGAAGATAACCCTTCCTTTAACTTTTTTATTCTGGTTCTACTTTCTCCAAAAGAACATAGGGAATATAACTATTAAACACATAAAGGGGAATCCAATTACAAAAAATAATAACTTATAAATTACATTTGTTTCCTTAAATTGAAAATTTATAGGCATCAATCTATGTTATCCATGATGTACTTCCCAGCATTTATTCTTAGGGGCATTTTTTATTCCCTTTACAATGGTTCATACTAATCTTGTGAATTTACCAAAGCATATCCCCCGAGAGTGTCATAACTAAAAGTGTAGTAAGGCCCATTGTTGTGTACCAGGATACCCCGAGTCAAGCCCAAAACTCTTTGTCAGATTTTTCACTCCTATGTACATTTGTTCGAGATCCGCCTCTATCTGCTTGTATCTAGACAGGGATGTATTTTATTGATAACCCACTTACTCAATACTCACAAAAATTTAGGGATTTTTTTATTATACTTAGTCTTATTCCTAAGGCTTTCACTAGGGTTTTATAATACTAATCCCAAAAATAACTAAACATATCCTCTGATACCAACTATAACAACTCTTCTCTTTATTAAACACTTAAACATGATTTATTACCTAAATTTTACTTGATACAACATAGAATATCGAGATTTATAGTGTCTATATGGCTTAGAAACATTACATAACAACTTAAAACATAAAACACACAACATATTTATTGAAAACTTCCTTTACATAACCACAAAATTCCATCTTACTTAGCATTTCATGGGATAACCGGAGGAAATAAATGTGAAAAGGGTTAGATATAAAGCCCAGTAAGGGAGTAAAAAAGGCATAACAAGAACATAGATCATGAGTAAACACTCAATGAACTTGAATTATCATGAGTAAACCCCTATTTCAATTGAAGTATCAGGATACTAATCTTTACCCATTGCGTTGGAGTGCTATTAGGGCACACCCTTCTTAAACATTTCATTTCATTCATAAGTGTGCCACAAGATCATACAACATGGATTCATTAAACATAATAATTCATTCAATGATAAAGGAATATAGAATTCATACATGAAACTTTTCCATAAATAAGTAAATGTGCATAAAGCTAAATAACCTTGATAGATAAATGGGCATGGTATTCACAGCTCAATGATTTTGGATTGGAAAATTGCGGGGTAATTTCGGCAGCATAACGGTGTGACATAAGGCTTCATAAAAATGGTTTATGAGAGATAAAGGGGTGTATCATCATATGTACATGAAATGTAAAGTAAGTGGGTCATATATATACATGTCCCAACATAATTAATTGAATTTATATTCATAATACAAAATAATTGCTTGAATGTAAATGAGGAGAGAGAAATTCCTTACAGAATTTCGACAGGGTAACAAGTATACATGGAAGGAATCTATGAGAGTGAAAGGGGTATATAATCATTAAACAATAAATAGAAAAGTATAGGGGAGATGAAAAATCATACCCAAATATTTATAATTGAAAATAAAAGTGCATAACAATATTAATAAATTTGGATAAAATGAGAAAGGAAGGAATCCCTTACAGAATTTTGGCATGGTAATGGGTGTACACGGGAGGCATTAATGAGAGAGAAAGGGGTCTCTCATCATTAAAAAATAAGGAGGTAAGTATAGGGGAGGTGATAACCCATACCACAAACATGTATAATTGAAAATAAAAGGACATAACAATATTAAGAAACTTGGATAAAATGGGAAAGAAAGGAATCCCTTACTTGGAGGTGTGATCCCAAAGGATTGGGAGGGGCTTGAGAGAGGTTTCTTGGGAGCTTGGGGAACCTTGGGAGGATTATAGAGAGATAAGTACAGAGGTTGGACGAAATCCAAAGGATTTTATTGAAGAGTAAGTGGGAGCTTGGATGGGTTTATATAGGAAAAAAGAGGGAATTATTTATTATTTAGGTTTGGGACACCACGCATTAAACTAATCAAAACCACAAACCAACCCATGGGTTTTGCCCATGGTTTTTTACAAAAGATAGTGGAAAACAATATCTTATAAGAAAAATGGCCAAAATTCTTAATATAATAGGGTTTTTTTATGTGGAGGTGAGTCACACTCTCAAGGAAATCAACTTAAAAAGCTAAAATGTTTTATAAGTCTTGGAGGGTCTAATAAGGCTTTGTGAAATAAATCAAACAAACCTAAAGTCACATTATTTTAATTTTAAAATATATATTGGACTAAAATCCCACTTATAGTATTTATTACATCACTATTGGGTCATTATGATGTCATAAAACACACTATATAATGAAACATTATTTAATTTTTTACCCAAAAATTCAACTATCTCAAAAAATTATGAAAAATTCACCATTGGATAATTTTGAAGTACTGATTCCAAAAATGATATTCATTTTATCTAAATAGTTTTCTAAATATGTGAATTTTTTATTTTAAAATAAAAACCTACATTTACTGAAAATTCATGGGTTTTGACAAAAACGACTTTCAAACCTTGATAAAAATTACAATTGTATTCCTAAAAATTATATGATCTATTATATTTAATAAAAATTAACTTTGTAAAAATATTTTATTAAAATGTTATTTAATTACAAAATCTATTAATTCATAAAATTAGATTTCATAATTGAATATGAACTAGAAATACTACTTGTGATTTAAAAACCATTTACAACGTAACAATAATAAATTGAAAGTATATTATTTATTATATACAAAAATACTGCACACAATCATAGTGCTAAGGTCTTCTTACATAACCCCTTATAATACACACATGGGACCGAAGGGTAAGGTGTGTGATAGTGACATACTCTCGAGGTGGCTCGGATAACATCACTTGGGTGGTAATCTCTATCAACTTCCACTTCTCCCGTAGGTGGTTCTGTTAGAGTATAATGTGTTGAAGCTCAGCTTGGGCTTGGTCAAGATCGAATCCCAATGATGACACCTCCTTTCCAAACTCTGAAAAATGGGATCCATATGAAGAAAGTCTACTGGATGAGGTCATCGTTTCCCATGTCTGGGTAAATTGGATTTGTTAAAGCCATATTTATATACTAATCATGTGATCACTGTTTAATAATAATATTAGCAAATGTCACAATTCCTAACGGTATTTTGAAATCCAAGAACATAAAACCCAGGTTGTGCATAAGTTTTATAAATCCGTAATAGGAAATTTAATTAGATCAAGAGTAATTTTCATTAATGAATGTTTGGGTCATTACATTAACTGATCCATAGCTACCAAAAGTATACAAATGAAAGAAAATCATCGACCACACCGTGATATTGTCCGTTTTGGGAAGAACTGACTAGCCTACATGGTTTTAAAACATTTTGTAATATAACGTGTTATGATGCGGGAAATAATTTCCCCTTTAATCATATGTTTGAGTTCATAAAACATGTCATCAACATAAAATCAATCACAAAATAACCCAAAAACAAGATAATAGTCAAACAGTCTCATAAATTATGTTACAAAAAGAGATTACACATTGTAGGCAATCCCATCAATATTTCTTTCAAGATTCCAAAAACTACCATTTTATTTTATTTCTGAGTTTAAGTGATTAATCATTTTTTTTGGTGGTGATTCATTTCATTAGAAGAATCACAACACATCACAATAAAAACCCAAGTCAAAAAAATCATGATAAACATATATATCATCGAACACACATCACCACTACATCAAAACAAAATCATTTCCCCCAAACTCAACAACTAACAAAAACTTCCACCATGCATTTCATGCAACCACATAAACGCACCACTTTACCATCCACTGGAAACTAAAAATTTATCATCACCACCTAGTCCATCTCATACTCCACACTTCCCCAACAAAATATCAGAATTATTATCACAAATAAATCCCCAAGAACACAAATCATGGAATTCCCTCTTTCATGTCGAGATATTATCCAATTTAGGTAGCACTAACTCACGTGCTTGTTTTCAATCACGTAAAGCTATAACACATCTCAATTAAGGATTTGGTCCTCCCATCATCGTGTGATTAAATGATTTAAATCATAAAACGCACAAGGGAATAAAAAAAAGAACAACCACACATAGCAGTAAAACATAGTATCTTTCAAATCTGTTCAGGGGATTACATTATTACCTCTTATTATTTCTCATTGGTACTTTCCCACAGTTTTAAATTTCCATGGGAAATCAGTTAATTATCTATATATAAGTGAATAACCATTCAAAACATAGTTATTTTAATCAATTGATCATATCAAGGGTATCATAATCTACAACAATCAAAACATAAACATGGTTTCTAACAACTGGTTTTTTTAGAAATTCATAACAACACATCAATGCAACGATAATAATGAAACCACAAAAAACACTTGTGAAACATAATTTCTTTCATTTAATATAACCAAAATGTACAAATGGCAAAGATAAAACTATACAAATTTTATATGACAATCCATGTTTAATATGGTTACACAAGGCATTCTGGGTTCATATTATTATCTAGGTAATAAACTTCCAACTTCATATGAAAAACTATACATGCTATGTTCTTGTGTTCAATTAAAATAATACATTATATAAACAACATGCTATCATGATAATCAAAGTAGGGCATTCTTTCTGGAAAAAAAAATTTGACCTACCCTCATTGTATTAAAAAATATGATTTTATACCCTACACAAGAAAAAAATTATTTAATTATTTCATAGTCCAATAAAACATGATAATATACTGATATAAGGAAAACATTATTTTACATACATATTTAAATATAACTTATCAAACATGAGATATGCACAAGTCTCTCATAATATAATTTATTTAGTTACCACACCAATGATTTTAACATTAGTCATGCTTCTCATCACAAACTACTCATGACTTAACATGTGAGGTAAAGTCATTTCAGTACCTAAAAATTCCTATCAGTCATAAAATATTAAGTTTAATCACTTGAATAGTTTTAAGTCTCAACAATTTACCACAACACATGCTTATAATTTTTCAAATTTGGAAATAAATTTCAAAAGAATTTCTACCCAAACGTATGATTACAACATATAGTTGTATCAATATTATATAACTATAATCCTTCCAAATAACAATAAATTTATTATTTTCAAGGTTTCCATATTCAAAGTAATCATCAATAAAAGGTATGGACATTTTTAGGAATTTTAGAATTTAAATGTCTAAAGACACATTTTATAACAGGTCAATAACATGGGTTTCTTGATAAAAATGTACCGTAAATTCATGGCATGTTAAATCACATTGGAACATTAATACACAAAAATTTATTTTATCATGCTAGTGTGGAGTCTACTTCATGGTAACATGCTTCATAAGGGTTTCCAAAATTTAAGTAGTTTATCATAAGAAAATACACTTAGCATTCTTCTTTGACAATTTCAAACATTGAGAAATCTAAATGGCATGTAATACATTCCTAACAAAGGAAGAAAAATCCAATTTATCAAGAGTTATGCTATAATAAGAAAGTGGAAAACACATTCAAACCTAAAGAAGGTTTAAAACAAAAAAACCAATCCAGTTAACCATCATATTACTCTTTAATATTTGTTATACAAGAAACCCAACGATAATTTATGAATCTTATTAGCAATAGAAGCATATGAAAATTTAGAGATACACATGTAAAATTTCATGTTTCACTTAATTTATTTTAACTTTACTAAATTAACCAATTCAAGAAAGAACCCAAATCATTATGATGCATCTACCGTTCCTTGGGTCTATACCTTGAAAATGGTGTAGCCTCAATTGGTCATTCGGCAGGTTCAGGGTACTGAAAACCGATCACGGGGTCCCCTAAAATCCCATGTCCTAGCTGGTATTCTTTGTCTATGCCATGCACCAAGATCACCGAACATTTTTCCCCTACCAACCCATGTAATCCTCGATATTCCTAACTCCAAACCCCATCCTATCTCTCAACCATCATCCTATGATACCATTCTATAATGACTCCCTCCCACCAAAGATACCCCTCCTAGGAAGTTAGTGAAGAAAGGGAGATGATGAACCCTAATTTCCACCTCCAGTAGGACCTAAGGTGGTGATCAGCACCAAGGGAACAAATATCTCACAATATTGGAGGCATTACCCTTTAATATAAAACAAGATCGGGAGAGAGGAGGATTCAACCGTAAAAAACTCCATGACATATATAAAATAAAGACAAACCATCAAATAATGCTTGTATACATAAAAATTTATACACATACAAGTCTCCAAAAGAAAGACCAAAAGAATAAAAGATAAGGCATCAACATAGTAACAGCTCCAAATACCAAACTATAAATGTCCAACACAGTCCACAATTTCCACCTATAAACCTAAAAAAAGTTTTAAAATATGTAGGGGGTCATACATGTATACTCAGTAAGTCCCTCATGCACATGTGGGAGAAGAATACTAATGATCCCATGAGAAAAAAAATAGAACCTAATAAGGTATACTAGTTATCCCCACCTCACCAAGTAACTTTCACTAAGTAACGCAAGTCAGGTAAAGTAATATAGTAATCAAATAAATGATAGGGTACCCCACAACACTTTCCCACTGATTATCCCCTCTCACGCACTAATATAAAATGTTTTTGTGATCCCACCTCCTCTGAAAAAACCATGTCACAAACTTTCTGAACAAACATGGGCCTCACAACCACGTCTTGCCTGTAGAAACATGGGCCATATACCACATCAAATCCCACTCGCACACACCTGTGCCTCACAAATATCTATCTCCCATAGACACCTGGGCCACATACCATAACACATCTGATCCCAATGACATCTGGGAAGGACAACGCATCTCATATCATTCCGAAGACACCTGGAAAAGCACAACACATCTCATCCCGAAGACACCTGGGAAAGCACAACTTGCCCGCACACACGTGGTCCTCACAAACCACAACATTCCTGAAGAATATTGGGTTATCACCACCTGGAAGATGGAGTAGGGGAGAGCAGGTGGCCTTCCATCCATCCTCCCACCGAGATGCTTGGGAAATACACCCTCCCTCGTGAAGATGGGGGTGTTCGGGACATAGTGCTCAACTAGGGTGGTTTTCATATAGAAATTACAAGGAAATGAATGAATATACATTTAGAGTTATAACACATAAGCCCATTGTAACACCCAGATGTTTTTATGAAATATTTTCTTTAAATAATTTTTATTCTTCAGTAGCTTTCTTTGCACAAAATTATGATTTTTAACGTACTGTGAGATGCCCTTATTATAAAATTATTATTATGTCCTAATTGTTTGGTTAGAAAAAATAATTATAACTAACTTAAGAAAATTCATTATGAGTTCATTGCCTTTCAATTATTTATGAAATATATAAATCAATTAGATCTTTGTATTTTTGAGTGATTTATTTTGGTAATGAAATTAATGAGATATATATGGGTTATATAATTAATAAAATATTTTTTACATTCATCTGATGGATATTTTAGTCATAGGGTATGAATAAAACCTTATTTGATGTATTAAACCCTATTTTTTTAAAAGGTTAATTTTACACCTTTTAATGGTGAACCCATTTTAAATTAAGATTTTGACACATTAATAATTTTTATATGACGACATAAACATTTTATTTTGAATTGAGACATAAAAAATTTACTTTGGATAGATTTTTGATATTTTTATGATAATTTCCATTTTTGATGAATAGTAAAAATATGCTAAATTTTAATTAAAAACAATTGTTTTAATCGAGATAATTTATATATTTAAATTATAATATTTAATGTTTTTAAGTATAAATGAAATATATTTTTATCATTCAATATAATTTATGTCATTAGAATTAATTTTACATTGAATTCATAGGTAAAAACATTTCAATGTTTTGAAATGTTTTAACTTTTAAAACTCATTTTCTCATTTCAAAAACAAGATTAATTTTAAATTAATTACTGAAACTTCTATGTTTTGAATTTTTAAAAATTGATTCCATATTTGGAATCATTAGGTCCAAATTATGTTAATATGCTACTTTTATTTTTTGGAATTATGAATAGTAACTTTGATAATTATTTTTGTTATCATGGTTAAAGGTAAATCAGGTAATTAAGGGTAGAAATAATGTTGTAAAATTACCTTAACACCTATCAAAATCCTATTGGATGACTAAATTCGACACTTATCATCTATTGTTAAAACTGGAACCACTTGTTTGTCACTTACCTATAAATATGACCTCAATGTAATAAAAACCAATGAATGTGACAAAATGTCTCAATCTCATTTTATACAATTATATTAATTTTAATGTATGGAAAAATATGAGCTAATATTTACTATAGATATTCTTTGGAAAGATAAAATAATTACATACATCATAAGAATTTATTTATAAATTTTTGGGATTAAATACTTACCATTAATGATGACACAATAGTAACGTAAAAATTATTTTATTAATAGAAATATCAAATAAATGGTTTTAAAAATATTAAAATAAATATCATATGAACTAATTCATATTCTACATGAATTTTCTAGGTGACTATGACATGTTATGAGTGTATTGATTTTTTTTGAATTTATCTCTTGTGTGTATTTGTTTAAGTCAAATAAATGAATAGTGCAAAATGGACAATATTGATATTTTATGAAAATAACATTTTATTAAATTATATAAAAATAAAAAAAAAATTAAAATAAAAAATTTATAATTATAAAATTTATAATTTCATAAAATATCTATTTATGGTAAATTAACACCATATAGGTAAATATTTATAATCATTAAATGTTTTTAATGTTATTACCAAAATTATAATTAATTAGAATAACTAAGTGTCAATTAAAAAGATGTGGTTTAAATTAAAAAAAATAAATTGTCCAAAATTTATTGGTTGATGAGATTTCAAACCTATCTCTTCTCATCTTTGAAATTGGGACATTTTGGAGGTTTTTGGGTAGGGTTTTATTTTATTATAAATTATTATTTATGGGGTTTCCAAAGGTTCCCCTCACCTCAATTATAAAAGGGAACCTCCTCCCTCACCTATTAACTTCATTTTTAGCCTTCAATCTCATAAATTCCATAAAATGTTTCCTTTTCAACTTACATATATTCATTCTAGACGTTCTGGTCATCTTTAGAGACCAACTATAGTGATCTAAGATGATATTTAGAGAAGGCACGTCGAAGAAGAGGTAATATCATTTACCGATTCTTTCAAACTTATTTCTTATTCTACTTATGATTATTTAGTTGTTTAATTATAAATTAATAACATCAATATCACTCATATACTGATATTTTATTATAAATATGAAACAACCATAGTCCATCTTCTACCCATCCTATGAAAAATCAAATCACCACATGTGTGTACGTATGGATTGTCATCTCAATGTTGTGGTGTAATCTGTTTTTCACTACCACCTTATAAGGATGGGTATAATCATGGAAATAATAACTATATATGTTTAATATAACCTGATTCTGATACTGAAATATTATACACCATCCACTTCAATACCATTCAAAAAATTTGGGAATGATATCATCGCTCGTGCATATGTACGGCCTACCGTCTCCATGATGTGATGTGAATCATTCAACATGATCTTCATTAAAACATGATTACATACATGAATTTAATGAATAAATATTATATATATTATACTAATATCATTTTTTAAATAACATAACTATAACCTAAAAAGATGAATAATAACTTATCCGAAAAAACATGCATAAGAAAATAAAGCATTTAAAACCTGAATAATGAGTAACAATGAAATGTTATTAACAAAAAGATGAAAATATGATCATAAATGTTATCATAAAAATTATTATGATTCTATAATAAATAATTAATTTCATTTAAATCATTATACAATAGGTTACGATACATATGAGGTATATCATACCTATAGTAAGGGATAATTTTGAAATCTCATTTTTTTTGTCTGAGATTGATTATATATAAGTATCTACTGGGGTATATTTATCATCCACATCCATGTTTCCTAATTCTGTAATATTATTTATATTCTTATAAAAAAATTTAATGTTAATTTTACCCTTTGGTTAATTTTTATTAAACTTTATGAAAATAATATTTTGTCATTATTTGATTTGAGGTACTTTTTGAATTTTTTGGAAAAAGTATTAGGAGAATGTTTTTTTAATTTATAAAGCATGAATGGATTTTTATGGTCTCATGAAACCTATATCCATGGAACTTCCTCTACAAGATTTCAAGATTATTTTCAAAAAAAATATTTTCTTTTAAAATTTTGTGGCATTTTGATAAAATAAGTTTTTTTTAAAAGAAAGGATACTTTCCTCAGGAATTAAGTTCAAGTGTTTTACCCAAATTATTTTCCATCTAAGATGATACTCTTTAAATAGGGTTACATTTGTATCTCTATTATTACTATGATTTGATTATGTTAATGATGGAATGATGTTTAAGAAGCCCATTTTATTTCTTGGATTATTCTATGATGAATTATTTGTGTTTTGTGGTACATGTAATAATTATTTCATTATGAGATGGGTGGGACCTATATCTCCTTTCAATGAATTGGGTAAAAATTTATATCTCATTACATAGACATGACTCAAATGACAAGTAAATCCGGTAAAGTAATACATGGCTGGAATGAGGAGTGAACTTGGTTTAGTAATTAACATTGTCTAAAATGATGGTCTTAGAAATGAGACTTGACTAATATGAAAGGATTTTCTATGCATATGTGTGAATGCCTTGAAATTTTATGTCTTATGATATGACTATTAGTAATACATTTCACTTTAATGATTTATCCCATGACATGATATTATGGTCTTTTATATGTAGGATAATTTTTCAAATGAAATGTTCTTATGATTATGATATGATTGATATTTCCTTTGTTTACCCTTACTAAGCATTTGAGCTCACCCTTTCATATGTTTATTTTCCACAGGTCATGAAGAAGGGAATTTAGTAAGATATATAAAAAGGGAGTTTAGTTATATGGAAATAAGGGGGTGATAATGTAGATGTATTATGAACTAGTTTTTTATGTTTCTGAGTTTCTAAATACACTAAACCTATATGGTCCTGGAGTGGTTTTGTTATGTTATGTAATAAATATTCTTCAATGTTGAATTAATATCTATATGTAAATTATGCGCTATTATTGTTGGCATCAGATCAAAGATATAGTTAACATTTGGAAACTATGATGAGAGAACTTTAGTAAGAACCCCATGGATATGTCTAAGTATAGGTTACAATCCAATAATAGTGTTTTAGAAATGTTCATGAATAACCAAGGATAAAACCTAAAGTGTCATAAATTGAAATTTTATTCTTGATTGTGTGGTTATCCTTTTATGATTAGTGTTTATCACACTATGCTTCTTAGTTTTAGTCAATGGATAGAACCCGATAGAACCACATTAATTCTGAATGGGATGGAAAATGTAATTATTGTACCCCTGAGAAACAAAATTTTATGGGAGTGGGAATGAAAAATCTTGCAGCCATGGTCACACAACTTTATCAACCTATGATTCATGTATGACCTCCAAATGAGAAAATTAAGTAGAAACATTCTATTGAGTCCTTCATGATACAACATCCACCTTCATTCAGCAGGTCTTCCGATCCATTAGTGGCTGAACAATGGATCAATACCACTGAAAAGATATTTTCATTTAAAAAATATTATGAACATGATAATGTCATCTTAGTAGTCTATCATTTGGAAGGTGAAGCTGATTAATGTTGGAATATTATAAAAAATACAAGGAAAATAGATGAAATTGATTCCATGGAATGTTACGAGTTTAGGAACTTATTTTTCACTAAGTACTTCCCCATATTCTTCAAACAAAGATGGATAATGATTTCTATGAACATAAGAAAATGGATGATTATTCTGTTGGTACCTACGAAGAAAATTTTACATGACTTGCAAGGTATGATTCTAGAATTATTATCCCACTTGAGAGTAAAATTGATTGATTCTTTAGTGTCTTAAAACCAAGTCTCCAAATGGAATTAGCCTTAAGGGACTTCAATAGCTATGTGAAAATTGTTTTATGTGCTCTCAAGGTTGAGATGTATATTGGAGTAACCCATCAGCCATATGGGTTTGATTAGAAGAGAAAAATGTAATTCAAAGGAAAATATAAATACCACACTAAAAAGAAGATGAGTTTTCACTTATTCTCAAAGTGTGGAAAGAAACATTGAGGGAATTTTTTTAAAGGGACTAGTAAAACTTTTAAGTGTGGAAAAGAAGTTCATAGGGCAGTTGGATATTGAAGTGATGGGGAAACGATGTCTAATGATGTGAACAAAGAAAAGTCTACACATAATGGGCCACCAACAATTCTACATTACAAGTGAAAGGAGATGGTAAATTATACCAATAAACTCCCAAATCCAAGGGTTATTGATGATGATTGATGTCAACAAACTCATAAGGACAAAGGCAAAGGAAGTTCACAAGCAATCACTATCAGAGATGTGAATTATGATAATGAAGTGGTGAAAGGTACACTTACCATCCAATATAAAGTAGAAAATGTTTTATTTGATTATAGATCCACCCACTCTTTTATTTATGAAGAATTTTCTGTGGGTATCTACATATTACCTCAACAATTAGATATTGAGTGAGCTATGACAGCTCCTAATGGCACAATAGTCACATCAAAAGTTTATAATTCTTCACTAGTTGAAGTTTGTGGGAAAGTGCTTGTTGCAAATTTTATAATCCTTCCTATAGTGAAATTTGATGTTATTCTTGGATTGGATTGGATTTCTCTATATAGACCTCATATCAATTTACAAGGAAGGGAAGTCACATTTCATATTCAAGATAAATCTATGATCATATATCAATGCAAGGATGAATATAAGCTTACAGTGGAAATTTATTCCATCTTATGGGACTTGATTCCAATAAAAGAAGGTTATTTATCTCAAATGGTTGGGGAGAAACTAACGATTAACAATACACAAAATTGTATGGGAGTTTTATGATGTCTTTCCAGAGGAATTTCCAGGTCTTCCACCAAATCGTGAAGTTTATATTTCGATAGAACTCATACCAGGTGCTATGATTATTTCAAAATCACCTTATAGAATTTCCCCAATTGGGTTGCAGGAATTGAAGAAGAAACTCCAAGAAAAAATTGTTAAGGGATTCATACTCCCTATTGTGTCACCTTAGGGAGCACATATTCTATTTGTTAAGAATAAAGTTGGATTAGTGAGACTCTGCAATGATTTTCAAGAACTTAACAAGATCACTATCAAGAAAAAATATACTCTTCCATGAATTGATGACTTATTTGACCTACTATGTGGATCTCACTACTTTTCAAAGATTGATCTTCATTCAGGATATTATCAATTAAGGGTCCAAAAGGAGAATATACCAAACATTTCATTTCGTACAAGGTATGGACACTATGAATTTATAGTTATTCTTTTTTGTCTTACCAATGCACCCGCTATCTTCAAGGATCTAATTAATAGAGTCTTAGAGACTATATTGATCAGTTTTTGGTAGTATTTATAGATGAAATTATTTTCTATTCAAAGTGAAATTAAGAACATGAATATCAATTGAGAATGGTACTAAAACCCCTAATAAAGGAGATGTTTTATTCCAAATTTACCAAGTTTGAATTTTTTCTTCATAAAGTTTCATTTTTTGGTTACATAAGAAAAAGAGAGGGTATATCTATGGATCCAACAAAAATAGAGGTTATTGAAAGATGGTTAAGACCAACAACGGTTACTAAGATTCAAATTTTTCTAGGTTTGTATATATATTATCTATTTTTTGTGAATAAATTTTCCTGATTATCTAATCCACTCACTAAGTTGACTTGGAAAGTAGTTAAGTTAATTTGTATATAGGAATGTGAAGATAATTTCAAAGAGTTAAGAAGAAGGTTAGCCAGTGCACATGTGCTCACACTAACTTGTAGTGGAGGAAGGTTTTTGATCTACAGTGATGCATCCAAGAAAAGGATAGGATGTGTTATCGTGAAAAATGATATGGTGATAGATTATACCTCATGGTTGTTGAAAATTAATGAGATAAATTACCCAACTCACAATTTGGATTTATCTGTGGTAATCTTTTCATTAAAGATATAGAGGAATAATATTTATCATGAAAGTTGTGATATTTATATTGATCATAAAATTTTTAATTATATTTTCACACAAAAGGAGCTTAATATGTTCCAAAGAATATGGTCATAGCTGATTCAATATTATAACTACTCAATACATTACCACCCTAGGAAACCGAATAAGGTAGAAGATGCCTTGAGTCGAAAACACCATGCTAGATTATCCATGACGAGGATCACAAAAGATCCAATATTTATGGATTTGAAAAGGATGGATCTTAAAATTTTAATGGAAGGGGAGAAATATTATCTTTCTCAAATGAATGTTAAAGCATCTATAAAATTGAATATTAAATAGGCACATAAGGAATATGAAGTATTACAAAAGAAGATGAGAAATGTTCCAGAATTCAACCTCGATTGTGATGAAATAATATGGTTTAGGAACTGGGTTTGTACTCCTCCCATACCAGAATTAAAAAAAGGAGCTATTGGATGAGGCTTGAATTTCTTCATTCTCTATTAAACCTGGAGTCACAAAGATGTACAAGGACCTGAAATAGTACTTCTAGTGATATGGCATGAAAATAGATGTTTCTGAATATGTCTCTTGATTATTGGTTTGTCAGCAAGTTAAGGCTAAGAGACATAAGTCTAAGGGGATGTTACAACCATTACCCATACCATAATGGAAATGGGAAAACATCACTATGGACTTTGTCATCATACTTCCCAAAAAATCGAAAGGAAATAATGTTATCTAGGTTATAGTTGATCGCCTTACAAAGTAGGCACACTTCATTGCTATTAGAGAGGAATTATCTCTTGATCATCTTGCCAAGATATATGTAAAGGAAGTTATAAGATTTCATGAATTACCACTTTCCATTATATCTGATCGGGATCCGAGGTTTACCATGAAGTTTTAATGAAGACTTCAACGTACTTTGGATACAGAATTAAGTTTAACCATTTCTTATCATCCTCAGATAGATGGTCAGTCTAAGAGGACAATTCAAACTCAAGAAGACATGTTGAGAGCTTGCTCTATGGATTTCAAAGGTGGTTGAGATCAACACCTACCATTGATGGAATTTTATTATAATAATATATTTCACTCAAGTATTCAAATGGCTCGTTATGAAGCGCTATATGGAAAGAAGGGAAGAACTCCAACTTTTTGGGATGAAGTTGGGGAAAGAAATCTATTAAGACCGGATCATGTTAATGAAATGGAAGAAAAGGCCAGATCTATTCAATAACACATAATATAAGATCAGAGTCGACCAAAAATTTATCCTGACAACCAAAACAAATGTCGAGATTTTGAAGTGGGTGATAAGGTGTTCTTACGAATATCTACCTAGAATAGAGTAATGAGATTTGGAAATAAGGGCAAGTTGATCCCTAGGTATATTAGTCCTTTTTAAATTTTGAATCTTGTTGGTAAGGAAACTTACTGATTGGTGCTTCCCCTGAATCTATCTAAAGTTCATGATGTGTTCCATGTATCTCTCCTGAGAAAGTACAAACCTGATCCTTCATCTGTACTATGCTCAGAAGTCATACCGCGGGAGTAAAATATTTCTTATGAAGAAAACCCGATATAGATTCTGGAACATAGCAAAAAAGTTATATGAAACAAGGCCACTAACTTGGTTAAAGTTTTATAGAGAAACCACTAATTTGAATAAGATAAATGGTAACTTGAGGATATGTTTAGGGAGAGGTATCCTCATCTGTTTGTTACCAAGTGATGGATTTTTAGGGTGAAATTAGGTTTATGGGGGGTAGAATATTACTCCCAGATGTTTTTATGAAATATTTTCTTTAAATAATTTCTATTCTTCAGTAGCTTTCTTTTCACAAAATCGCGAGTTTAAACGAAATGTGAGATGACCTTATTATAAAATTACCATTATAGCCTAGTTGTTAGGTTAGTGAGAATAGTTATAACTAACTTATAAAAATACATTATGAATTCATTGGCTGTCAAATATTTATGAAAAATATAAATCAATTAGATATTTTTATTTTTGAGTGAATTACTTTTGGTAATAAAATTAATGATATATTTATATGTGTTATATACTTAATAAAATATTTTTAATATTCATCCAATAGATATTTTAGTCATAGGGTATGAATAAAACCCTATTTTATATATAAAAACCTATTTTTTAAAAATGGTTAATTTTACACCTTTGAATGGGGAACCCATTATAAATTAATATTTTGACACAATAATAATTTTTTTATAACAAAATAAACATTTTATTTTGAAGCTGGATATAAAAATTTACTTTGGATAAATTTCTGATATTTTTCTGATAACATTCATGTTTTGATGAATAGTAAAAATACAAAAAAAATTAATTAAAAAAAATTCATCGAGATACTTTATTTGGTTAAATTATAATATTGACTGGTTTTAAAGTATAAATGGAATATAATTTTATCATTCAATATAATTTATTTCATTATTATTAATTTTACATTGAATTTATAAGTAAAAAAAAATTAATCTTTTGCAATATTTAAACTTTTAAAACTCATTTTCTCATTTCAGCAATGGGATTAATTTTAAATTAATTAATACAACTTCTATGTTTTAAATTTTGAAAAATGGATTCCATTTTTTGAATCAGTAGGTTCAAATTATATTAATAGGCTAATTTTATTTTTGGGCACTATGAACAGTAACTTAGGTAATTATTTTTATTACCATGGTTAAAGGTAAATCAAGTAATTAAGGGTAAAAATAATATTATAAAATTAACTTAACACATATAAAAATCTTATTGGGTGAGTAAATTAAACCCTTATCATCTATTGTTCGAAATTGAATCACTTTATGGCCACTTATCTAGGAATATGACATGAATGTAAAAAAAACCAATGAATGTGACAAAATGTCACAATCTCATTTTATATAAGTATATTAATTTTAATATATGGATAACTAGGAGATAATATCGACTAAATATAGTATCTGGAAAGATAAAAACATTAAATACATCAAAGTTATTTATTTATAATTTTTAGATATTAAATAATTAGCATTAATCATGACACAATAGTGATGTAAAAATTATTTTATTAATATAAATATCAAATAAATGGTTTTAAAAATTAAAATAAATATCATATAAACTAATTAATATGCTCCACGAATTATCTAGGTGACCATGACATGTTAGGAGTGTATTTAATATTTGTTTTTGAGTTTATCACCTGGATGTATTTTTTTTAAAGTCAAATAAATGAATAGTGACCAAATTGACATTATTGATATTTTATAAAAATAAAATTTTATTAAATTATTTAAAAAAACATATAAATATTTAAAATTTACAAATTTATAATTATAAGATCTAAAATGTAATAAAATAACCATTTATAGTCAATTATCACCATATAAGTAAATATTTATAAACATTAAATATTTAGAATGTTATTACCATAATTAAACTTAAATAGAAAAACTAAGTGTCAATTAAAATGTTATGGTTTAAATTAACAAAATAACTTGTCAAAAATTTATTGTTTTATGATATTACAATCTTGTCACATCTCATATTTTAAATTGGAACATTTTTTAGGTTTTTGGGTAGGGTTTTATTTTATTAAAAATTATTATTTATGGAGTTTCCAAAAGTTACCCTCACCTCAATTATAAAAGGGCACCTCCACCCTCACCTATTTACTTCATTTTGATCCTTAAATCTCATCAAACCCCTGAAATATTTCCTTCTTAACTTTCCTATTTTCATTATAAAGGTTTTGGACCTCTTAAAAGACCAACTCTAGTGCACTAAGAGGAGATTTAGAGGAGGCACATCGAAGAAGAGGTAATATCAGTTACTCATTCTTTCAAAATTCGTTCTTCTTCTACTTCCTATTAATTAGTTGTTTCAATATAAAGTAATAACATAATTATAAATAATATACTTATATGTTATTATAAATATAAAACAACCAAATTACACCTTCTACCCATCCTATGAAAAATGAAATCACCACATGTGCATACGTACGGCTTACCGTCTCCACGTCGTGGTGTCATATTTTTTTCACCACTACCGTACATGGATGAGTGTAATGATGGAAATAATAAAAATTTATTATTATTATAACATGATACTGATTATGAAATATTATACAATATTCACTTCAACACCATTCAACAATTTTGGGAATGATATCATCGCTCGTACGTACGACCTACTGTCTCCACAATGCGATGTGATTCATTCAACATAATATTCATTAAAAAATAATTATATACCTGAATTTAATGAATAAATATGATATATATTATTCTAATATCACTCTTTAAATGATATAACTACAACCTAAAAATAGGAATAAGAACTTATCTGACAAAACATTCATTAGAACAGAAAGTAGTTAATACCCAAATAACGAGTAATAATGAAATGTTACTATCAAACAGATGAAATAATGATCATAAATGTTATCATAAAAATGATTATGATTCTGGAATAAATCATTAACCTTATTTAAATCATTATATAGGAGGTTCAGATATATACGAAGCATATCAGACCTTAGGTAAGAGATAATTTTGCAGTCTCATTTTTTTATCCAAGACTGTTTATATGTAAGTATTTTCCAGGGTATCTTTATCATCTAAATTCATGTTTCCTAATTATATAATATTATTTATATTCTTAGAAAAAAAATTTAAAGTTAATTTTACCCTTTTTTAATTTTAATTAAATGGTATTAAAGGATTCTTTTATCGTTATTCGTTTTGAGGAACTTTTTGACTTTTCCGGAAAAAGTACAAGGAGAATGTTTTTTAACTTATAGGGCATGAATGGATTTTTATGATTTCATGAAAAATTATTTCCATGAAGATTCCTATACAATATTTAAAGATTATTTTCAAAAAAAATTATTTTCTTTTAATATTGTGTGGAATTTTGAGAAAATAAAATGTTTTTGAAAAAGAAAGGATATTTTCCTCAAGAATTAATTTTAAGTGTTTTATCAAAATTATTTTCCATCTAAGATGACGCTCTTTAAATTGGGTTAGTTTTATATCCCAATTATTACTATGATTTTATTATTTTAATGATGAAATTATATTTTATATGGATTATTTTATGATGGAATTATGTTTAAGAAGCCCATTTTATTTCTTGGGTTATGCTATGATGAATGATTTATATTTTTGTGGCATGTGTAAGAATGAGTTAATTATGAGATGGGTGGGACCTATAGATTCCTCCAATGCATTGGGTAATGATTTATATCTCATGATATATACATTACTATAATGGAAAGTAAATCTGGTTTAGTAATACAGGGCTAGAACGAGGAATTAAGTTCAGTAATGGACTTTGTTCTCTATGATGGTATTGGCAATGAGCCTTGACTAATATGAAAGTATTTTATATGCTTATGTATGTATGCCACAAAATTTAATGTATTATGTTATAACTATTGGGATTATATTTCACTTTTATTATTTATCCTCGGACATGATATTATGATCTTTTATATGTAGGATAATATTTTCAAATGTTATGTTCTTATGATTATGATATGATTGATATTTCCATCGTTTACCCTTACTGAGAATTTGAGATCACTCTTTAATATGTTTCTTTTCCCTAGGTCATGAATAAGGGTATTAAGTAAGATATTTCAAAAGGGAGTCTAGTTATGAAGAAATAAGTGGGAGACAATGTGGATGTTTTATGAACCATTTTTTTATGAGTCTCAGTTTCTAAAGACACTAAACCTATACGGTCCTGGTGTGGTTTTGTTATGTTATGTAATAAATATTATTAAATGTTTAATTGATATAAATATGTAAATTATGGGTTTTTATACCCATTATATAGTTTTATGACAAGGACTAAGTATCTCATAGAGTTTACATAGTCGCTACCACCTCTAAATTCATAAAAACACACAAACAAGGCACAACCCGCAATTCGTTTTCAATCTTTAAGACATATTCTAGAGTTTATGTTTTGTCAACAATTTCCACATTATAATCCACATTATTTGTGAAACCAAAATTAATTAGAAATCCCATTTAATTTTGAATTAAATATTATTCCATAATTCCAACCCATTTGTTTATAAATAAACATCAGTAATTTAATCAACACAACCCATTATCAATTTCCTCATTGAACATTTCCATTAGAAATTAATAACATAAAACATTAATTCCATTAACACTTATGTGGTTTTAATATATCCAACCACATAGCATAAGCATAAGAACATACAAGTAGAACACAATCCATAGGTTTTAGTATACTTTAAACCAACATTTTGCTACTTGATAGATTTCAAAAATATCGAATAATCCCATATTAACAACACATTGTCTCGTTAAAACTATTTATTGCTATCATTCATTCATTAGTTGTTGACATTCCAAATTCCATTCCAAATATAGTATTTTTCAGATTCTTCCCAAGAACAGATATTTCATTTGTGTTCCACACATCCCAGGGAGCTAAAATTAATTCAAACAATACAATGCCCAGAAAAAATAAAGTAGCACCACCCAACATCCAATTACTCTTTACCAATAACCTCACATCATCATAAATTTGTGTCCACATCCCCTTTTCACATTCACGCTTCACATCCAAACCATGACCATAATTACAGCCTCGCGGTACCATCACAACAATTATGGCCCCACTACATAACAACACTACACCCACCACATCCATCAATATAAATATACCACAACCTGATGGTAGTCCCGCTGCCCAACACTACCCATAAATTCCATAATCAGTCAATATCTCAACCTGAGATCACATTAAACCACCTGAACCACCCCACACATATTCATACCCTTAACAGCAACACCACACAACCATAAAAGGCACAATTTCCAGATTTAACAGGGATCCCATTCATTAATTCCACTTTTTAATTCAGGTGTGATCACAGAACAAGTTCAACCCTGGGGTGTCCATTTATGTAACTGAATATACATGGTTAATAATTTACATATATATAGTCATTCAAAAAATATAAAAAAACAATTAATTATCGGTGCACAAACAAATACCACCAATGACCATGATTTTCAGTAGGCATATAGCCCATATAAAACAAAATATCAACAAAAAATAATAAAAAATTAGCATATGTCACTTTTCCCAGCCTTTATATATTGATCTTAAACTGATTAAATTGTCTCTATTAAGTTATCATTAAAATATATTTAAAAATAAACATTCATACACCCACCCCTGTATGATACACAAATAAAGGATAGAAAAAGTATTCCCTACTTGGAAGACAGATGATATACTTCTTTATTGCACTAAATAGGGGGTGCAGATGCAATGAGAAGAAGCCTCTTGGGAAATGTGATTTGAGTACATTAAAAAATGTATGAATCCCTGAGGAAGAATAGTTCTGGGTATTCTCAGTAGTAAGGGTAATGAGAAAATTTTCAAGGGAAAAAGGATCTTGGTTTTAGAAGGCCATATCCTATATCAACGGAAGAACGGTTTCAAAAGCCATTAAACCAAAATCATGACGAAGACAATGTTGTTCGACCATTTAAAATCATCATGATTTTAGAGGAGTCAAATATATTATTTAGGAACTTTGAAACATATTCAAAATAACTTAAATATGGAATTAAATTCATTTTATGTCAATTAAAACATTGAAGGGGAGAAACTGGAAAAACTGGAAAGATTCTGAAATTTTGAAATACTGTCAGAAAGGACTCACTATTGGGTGAGTTACTATCATGAGTCTTTGGTGGGTGTGTAAAAATTGGGTGACTCACTGTTGGATGAGTTATGGTTGGGTTACTCACTATTGGACGAGTCACCGGTGGATCATTCACCATTCTGTGACTCATCATTGGATGAGTTACTAGTGGATGAGTTACTGTTGGGTGACTCACCGTTGGATGAGTTACTATTGGGTGACTCACCATTAGAAGAGCTACTGGAAGATGAGTCATCATTCAGTGACTCATCGTTGGATGACTCACCACTGGATACCAACCATCACGACCAACCATTGTGAGTCACTAGTGTGAGTCACTATTCTGACTCACCAATCCTCACTCACCGGTCCTGACTCACCAGTCCTAACTCACTGGCCTTGACTCATTAGTCCAGAATCACCATTTTAAGTCACCATTTAGACCTACGATTTCCACCTACCAGTGGACGACTAACCATTAGACGATCTAATGTTGGAAAACTAGATTTTTGGTGAACTCTTGTAATGAGTCGCCGTGACCTCCCAGAACACTTCAAACACCTAATTTTCACAAAAGAATGGATAAAAAATATTTGGGCCATTACATCGAATACCTTTAAAACTATTCTCACTCTTGAGAATTTAAAACCAAACGCAGAAGGAAAAAAGTTATCCAAACAACCACCCTATGAGATTCCTCTCAAGGATCTTGTTAGACATGAAACAATTTCAATAACTTGACATGTTTTCCCAGACACCCACAACATCATAGCAGACATCCTTGAACACAGGAATAAGGTAATACCACTCTCCAGGGCACCATACCTCCTCATCATTTGAACTAGGGGAATGGTTCACGCTCAAGAATAGACACAAAACTGAAAGGAAAGAGAATGGTGGCCCAACCAACCCATGAGATACCTATCATGATTCTCGATGTATTTGGGACACAAAAATTGCAATGGAAAACAAATGTAAACCTGCATAATACCTTGAAACAATATCCTAGGGTGGATACCTCTCAAACAGAATAAGGCTACATAGATAGGTATAATACCTCCAGTATAAAATGCATATCAATCAAAAAACCATAATAACGCCAAGGAAGGGACAACATTAAAAAACAATTCCTTCACATTATTTTAACCCATTTAATTTAATGAATTCACTTAGATATTTCATTTCATGAATATATATACATGAATTATATTTATCTGTTAATCCATAAAAAATTTAAATTCAAAAAATTTAAAACATATCAAACTTGTTAAATCATTTCCATGAAAACCTTGTTTTAAACCAATTTCAGCCAGCTAAGAAAACTATATTGAGTTAAAAACATATTTTTGAATCCATATTATAGCATGGTATTTATAAAAATAATTTTTGTGAACATTATTTCAATAAATTTGGTAAAACTTACCTTATTCAATATGTTTCATAATAAAACTTATGTAAATTGGAAGGTTTCATGCTTTCACAAAAATTTATTCAATTCTACTAATAGAACTCTATCATGCCCTTCACAAAGTTAATATCAACACATATAATCATCAAATCCAAAAAACATGAATTTACATATGGAATGCCTCACAAAAATGATACATGTTTTAAGATTATCATCTTATCCAAGTTCAAACTTCTTCAACATTCTTCATCAATACATTAATTGCGATGCAAAAACAATAAATGGTTTAACATTCCAATTCTAATTTTTCATAGGTGTGTGAAATTACTTTCAAGAGTTTCTAATAATATTCCTCTACCAACAAGAAAACTTTTATTAATTGAGGCATAGATACCACAATAATACAAATCAATGAAACTTATCCACCACACCTTGATATTGTTCTCTTTGGGTGGCACTGACTCACCCGCACAATTTTAAAACATGTCTTAATATAATGCGTTGTTATGTGGGAAATAATTTCCCCTTTCATCATATGTTTGAAATCATAACACATGTCATCAACATAAAATCAATCACAAAAAACTCAATAAAAAAGATAGCAGTCAAACCCACTCATCACTTCCTTTACAAAAAAGGGATTACACATGGTAGGAAAGCCCATATTCATTTCTTTCAAGATTCCCAAAACAACCATTTTATTTTATTTCTGACTTTAAGTGATTAATCCTTTTTATTGGTGGTGAGGCATTTCATTAGAATAATCACAACACAACAAAGCAAAAACACTTGTCAAAACATCATGATAACCATATATCTCATCCACCACACATCACCACTACTTCACAATAAAACCACTGCCCCCAAACTCACAAACTAACAAAAACTTCCACCAAGTATTTCATTAAACCAAAGCACCGCACCACTTTACCATCCACTAGAAACTAACCTTTTTCACATAAACACCTACTTCATATCATCAACCACACTGCCCCAACCAACTTCACAATTATTATCACAAACAAATCCATAAGCACAAAAATCAATAAATTCCCTCTCCCATGTTGAGATATTATCCACTTTAGGTGGCACTGACTCACCTAAAAAGTTTCAATCACATAAATCTATAATGAATCTAAATTAAGGATGAGGTCTTCCCATCATCTTCTGATTGAATAATTTTAATCATACACCACACAAGGGAGCACAACAAGAACAACCACACATAGCAATAACACATAACATCTTCTAGAACTATTGAGAGGCTTAAATTATTTTCTCGTATTATTTTGTATAGTTTATTTCACATAGTTTCATATTTTCAATGGGAAATCAATTCATTGTCCATATATAAGTGATTAACCATTTAATACATGGTGAGTTTAATCAAGTAGTCATATCAAGGGTCTCATAATCTACAACAATCATAGCATAAACAAGGTTTTCAACAACTGATATTTTTAGCAAGGCATAACAACACATCAACGCAATGATAATAATACAACTAAAAACAAAAATAGTGAAAAATAATTTCTTGTATTTAAATAGCTCTAACATGCACCCAAGTTAAAGAAAAAATTGTACACATGTTATATCACACACCATGTTTAATATGGTTACACAAGTCATTATAGGTTCATATTATTATCATGTTAATAAACTTTAAAATTTATATGAAAAATTTGACATGCTATATTATTTTGTTCAATTCAAATAATACATTACATAAACAATAGGATTTCATAATAATTAAAGTAAAAAATTCTTTCTAGAAACAAAATTTTAACTACGCATGTTGTATTAATAAATCTCATGCTTTACCATGCTCAAGATAAACATTATTTAATAATTTCATAGTCCAAGAAAATATGATAATATACTGAAATAAGGACAAAATGATTCTAGTTACATATTTAAATGTGATATATCAAACATTCTACTTGCACAAGTCTCTAATACTATAATTTCCTTAGTTTCCCTACCATTGATTTCAACTTTTGGATCATTTACCATACGAATCTACTCATGACTTAACATGTTTGGTAAGATCATTTAAGTACTTAAAATTTCTTACCAATCATAAAATAATAAGTTTAATCACTTAAATTGTTTTAAGTAGCGACCATTTACCACAAGGTGTGATTATCATTTTCTAAATTTTAAAATAAATGTCAAAATAATTTATACCCTAATACATGATTATAACCTATAGTTGTATCAATACTATAGAACTAAAATCTTTCCAAATAAAGAGAAATTTATTCTTTTCAATATTTCCAAATTCAATGGAATTATAAATACCAAATATGGATGTTTTTAGGAATTTCAGAATTTAAATTTCTAAATCCACATTTTACAACAGGTCAATAACACATGCTTCTGATAAAAAATGTAAAGAAAATTCATGGCATATTAACTCACATGGAAACATTCATACATAAAAATTTATTTTACCATGCCAGTGCAGAATCTACTACAAGGTTGAATGCTTTATAAGGGTTTTTCAAATTTAAACAGTTTATCATAAGAAAACACACTAATTATACTTCTTTGAAAATTTCAATCATTGGGAAAACTAAATGGCTTGTCATACATTCCTAACAAAGGAAGAAAAATCCAATTTATCAAGAATCGTGGCATAACAGGATAGGGAACAACATATTTAAACCTTAATATGGTTTCAAAAAAAAACCAAGCTAGTTAACCATCACATTAATATTTATTATTATTTTTACAAATAACTGATCAATAATTTATGAATCTTATTAGCAATAGTATCATATGAAAAGTTAGAGAAACACATATATAATTTCATGATTCACTTAATTCATTTTAACTTCACAAAATCAACCAATTTAAGAAAGAACACAAGTCATTATGATGAGTGTACCTTTTCTAGGGTCACTACCTTGCAAATGGTGTAGCACCACTTAGTCGTTCTGTAGGATCAACGTCCTTACATCAGATCATGGAGGGCCCTAAAATCTTGTATCCTTGGAAGTCTTCCTGGGCCTATGTCATGCACCAAGATCACCCAACACTATTTCCCTACCAACCCATGAAATCCTCATTTTTCCTAACTCTAAACCCAATCCTATCTATCAACCATCAGCCTCTAATACCATTCTGTCATGAACCCCTCCCTCCAAAGATAACCCTCCTGGGCTGGCAGTGAAGAAATGTAGATAATGACCCCCAATTCCAACCTTTAGTAGGGCACTGGGTAGTAACCATCACCAAGGGTACAAAGATCTCACAATATGGGTGCCAATAACCTTTATAAGAAAACAATATTGGGATAAATGAGTAATCAACCATAAAAACTCCATGACATATATAAAATAAATACAAACCATCCCACAATTCATGTATACATAAAAATGGATACATATACAAGTCTCCAAAAAAATATCAAAAAGAATAAAAGCTAAGGTAATGACATAGAAAAAACTCTAAAGCTCAAACTAGAAATGTCCAGCACGGTCCACAAAGTCCTCCTAGAAACCTGAAAATACATTTTATATACATAGGGTGAGAATACATGTATAATCAATAGGAAAACCAAAGTCTCTCATGCATAAGTGGGAGAATCATACTAATGGTCCCATGAGAAACCAAATAGCACCTAATAAGGTATACTATCCATCCCCACCTCACCAAGGCATGATCACCAAGTAACATAATTCAATTAATGTAATATAGTAAGAACATCGATGGTAGGGTACCCCACACCACTTTCCCACTAGTTATCTTCTCACACACACTAACATAAAACGTCATGGCTCTCCTACCTCTTCTGAAAGAGCCACATCATAACCCCTCGCACACACCTAGGCCTCACAACCACATCTCTACCACAAAAACCTGGGCTACATACCACATCACATCCCACCTACACACAACTAGGACTCACAACTACGACTCTCCCATAGACACCTAGGTTACATACCACATCACATCCCATCCCGAAGAAACCTGGGAAGAACAACACATCTCATCTCATCTCAAATACACCTAGGAAAGTACAACACATCTCATCTTGAAGACACATGGGAAAGAAAAACTCACCCGTACACACCTGGATCCCACAAACCGCAACATGCACAAATAATCTTGGGCTATCACCACCTGGAAGAGGGAGTAGAGAATGGTGGGTGGCCAACCATCCATCCTCCCACCTTCATATTTGGGAAAGAAACCATCCACCTTGATGATGGGGGTGTTCGGCACATAGTTCTCAACTAGGGTGGGGTGCATATAGAAATCACAAGGAAATACATGTATATATATTTATATTTATAGCACACAATCCCATCCTATGTTTTTATAATAATAACTAATCATATCACAGAGTTCACACAATTGCGGCCACCTCTAAATTCATAGAAACACAAAAATAAGGCACAAACCACGAGTTGTTTTCAATCTTTAAGCCATATTCTATAGTTTCTATTTTTATCAAGAATTTCCACATTATCATCCACTTGATCTGTGAAATCACCATTCATTAGAAAACCCATTTCATTTTGAAGGGAATCTTATTCCATATTTACAACCTATATGTTTATAAATAAACATCATTAAGCTAATCAACACAACCCATAATCAATTTACTCATTAAAACACATATCATAACAACAATTTGGTGGTTTTAATAGATCCAACCACATAGAAAAGGCACAAAAACATACAAGTAGAACACAAGCCATATTTCTCATTGTACTTTAAACCCACATTTAGATTCTTGATAGAAATCACAAATATCAAATAATCCCATATTAACAACACATTGTATCATTAAAACTCTTGCCTATTATCATTCATTCATTAGTTGTTCACATTCTACATTCCATTCCAAATAAACCATTTTTTAGATTCTTCCCAAGAATAGATATTCTATTTTTATTCCACACTTACTAGGGAGTTAAAATTAATTAAAATGATACAATACCTAGCACAAAGAATGTAGCACCGCCCAATATTCAATTACTCTTTACCAGTAACCCCACTTCATCATAAATGTAAGGCCACATCCCCTTTTTGTAGCCTTGTTGCTCATATACACCATAAAAATCATTACAACCCCCACTGTACCATTACAAAAATCACATCCCCATTACATAACAACACCACACCAATCACGTCCATCAATATAAACATAACACAACCCAAGGGCAGTCTCGCTGCCCAACACTGGTCATCAATTCCACAATCAATCAATCTCTAAACCTGAGATTACATTACACCACCCGAACCATCCCACACACAAATGTACCATTAATAGTTGAATCACACAACTATACAAGGCACAATTTCCTAATATAACAAGGATCCCATTTTTTAATTTCAATTTTTAATTCATGAGTGATCACAGAACAAGTTTGATACTGGGGAATCTATTTATTTAACTGAATATAAGTGGTTAATCAATTGTATATATATGGTCATTCAACATAAGATCAATAATAATCCATTCCATTAGCATAAAAAAATACCACCAATGGCCATGATTTTTAGTTTTCATATAGACCATATAAAAAACAATATCAATAACAAATAATCAAAAAAGAATCATGTGGTACTTTTTCTAAGCCCTTTTATATTGATCTTAAATCGATTCAATTATATTTATTAATTAGAAATTCTTCTATCTTTAAAAATATACATTAATACACCCACCCCAAATGAAAAAAAAATAAAGGAGAGATGAAAGAATCCCTACATGGAAGACAGACGATATCACTTCTTTATTATGCCAAACAGGGGGTGCAGATGCAGAAGGAAGAAGCCTCCTGGGAAATGCGATCCAAGGACACAACACATATTCCTGACTCCTTGGGGAAGAAATGTTATGGGGACACTCAGTAGCATGAGTAAAGAGAAAACATACAACATAGAAAGGATCTCATCTTCAGAAGGCCAGATCCTATATCAATAGAGGAATGGTTTCAAAGGCCATTAATACCTAATCATTACCAAGACCAAGTGGTTCATCCATTTAATATCCTAGGGAATTTAGAGGAATAAAATATATAATTTAGTATCTTTTAAATGAATTAAAAACCACTTAAATATGGAATTAAATTAATTTTACATTAGTTAAAATGTTAAAGTGGTGAAAATGGAAAAAATGGGAAGATTCTGAAATTTTGAAAAATTATTAAAAATGACTCACCATTGGGTGAGTCACTGTCGTGAGTCCATGGTGGGTGAGTCTCCATTGGGTGACTCGCTATTGGATGAGTTACCTTTGGGTGACTCTCTGTTGGAAGAGTCACCAATGGATGAGTCACCATTATGTGACTCACCATTGGGAAAGCTACCGATGGATGGGTCATAGTTGGGTGAGTCACCGTTGGACAAGATAATGGTGGATGAGTCGCCATTGGCTGACTAACCATTATACGAGCTACTAGTGGATGAGTCATCATTGGGTGACTTACCAATGGATGACTTACCGCTAGGTAACTACCATCGCGACCTACCATTGCGAGTTGCTGGTGTGAGTCACCGTTCTGACTCACTAGTCCGAACTCATCATTTTGAGTCACCGTTTCGACCTACCCTCACCACCTACCAGTGGAAAACTCACCGCTAGAGGAGCTACCATTGAAAAACTGTATTTTGGGAATACTCTTGAAATTAGTCACAACAACCTCCCAGAACACTTTAAACACCTGATTTTCACAAATAAATGAATCAGAGAGGTATAGTCGATTAAAAATACTCACTAGATAATTTTCCTCCTAATTCATTTAATATAACTAATCATCTATATAGGGAAACTTCATTCTACCTAACGTTAAAAAATTCCATCAAAATCATGAGATGAGAATGTTTTATCACATCAAATCTAACCATAAACATCTTCATGTTAAGATAACTATACTTGATTGATAATTATAAGTCACCCACATTGAGCACAAAAAATGGACACCACTTTATCTTCCATAAATAATTTTATTGTTTTTAGATATTACATCCTCCAAATAACTCATTTAAAAATATTTATTAAAATGATATATGAATTTCTTACCATATCCCCACCACCAATAGAAGAAACATTAAATATGGTAATTTATTGGTGAATTGTAACAACACTCAAGCTGATGTTTTAATCCATTTAATTCATCATTAAAACAATTTTTGATTGATTCTATTTAAATAATGGATTGAGGTAACACAAATCATTCCAAAAATATTTATAATAGGATTCATTATTTATCACCAAACTTGTTAGCCATGAAAAAAATGAGATTATTGTTATATTAACATAAATTTACTACATGAGGAAAATAATGCCAACCTTCAAAATTTTCTTACTATCACTTGATAGTGACAAAAAGGTGAGAATTTCCACTATTTTATTAAATATAAACCTTGTCAAATTTAGTATCCTCATTCTAACTAACTTCATTTATCTCTTTTTTCATTAGTTGGAAAAATTTCCCTAGTTTGGGTAATTTTCACTCTATCATGGAAGTTTTTGTTAATGAAGTCCTGTGTTTCATAATCACTCTCCCACTTTCAAAAAACATAAGGAAAAATAAAAAATAGTCTATCAGTGACCCATACGCCCACATCTAATGTGGAATGTCTTTTTTATATCTAGATGACTACAATTATCTCCTTGATATCCTAGGATAATACCTATCATATCATGATTATTTGACCACAACAAAAATGAATCACATATTCCAACCACTATTGATAATATAACACTATAATTTGTGGAATCATTGACCACAAGTGAATCATCATATATATTCTTGTGAAATAGTTATTAAAATAACCTAGTGAGACATCACATGTGCTAAGGAATTCCAAATTTTAACCTGTCGATGCATAATAATAAAATCATATGGAATCTTAATACATAGTTATAAACTCATCGAATATTACCACCTAGGGGTAACCATATTCAAACATTTTCTAGAGGATTATTCCATTCTAAAGGTCCCATAAGATACTATATATGATTCTATATCATCCCAAATTTTTGTAAGTACTTTTCTATAAATCAAACTCAGTAGAAAATATATTCTTAATCTCACCAAAAACATTTATTCCAAAATAAAAAATATTTTGAAGCTACACACACTAAAAAAGGTCAAATATTTATTATATATGATAAATAATCATTCACTATAAATAAAAAATATAATTATCCTAAAATCATTTACAAGGTGGAGGATTCAAACTCCATGAAGGTAATGTGTTGGTCAGGAGGATACCTGGACCCATTGATGGGGGTCCAATTCCTTATCAATGATAGTTTTAGTAAACTGTGTACCTAATCATGTCTCTCATGAGGGGTGCATTCCCTTCAATCATAGTTTTGATTAGGGGATATTAGACCAAATATATCAATAAAACTAAATGATCCCCATTGATGATAGAAGGGGGTCACTAAACTTCATATCTCATAAAGGGGAGCTACACACCAGAGATGATAATGTCAATCAATGTAACATCTCAAATTTTCTAGCTATACAGTAACTAGACCAGTTCACTATGTGACCTTAGGTTTGAGTCCCTATATGCCAGAATCAATTGAGCTACTACAAGGGTCTTGGGTGTTACCATAGGGATATTATACCCTCATAACAAAGTAAATAAAAATAATGGAAATAAAATAAAATAAATCATTAAAATACACAAATAATAAATAAATATCAAATAACAAGATACTATGATTAAATAATACATAACGTGTATGATAAATGTACTTTCTAAAATAGTACATGAGTCAAATGGAAATCAACCAGATATTTCATAGGCATGTCCCATATAAAAAATACTAAAAAAATAAATTGAAATCTAAAATTAGTCTCAAATCCCAACATATCCCCACATCCCAACTCCATAAGACTATACAACACAAATATCAAACTCTGGTCCTCTATTATAGCTTTAACGGAAATAACAATTTTTTTGGGGTGCTAATATCCCATTGTCTCCCTGGAAGGGTGTGAGGAAAAATTACTAAGCCACCACCAATGGTGTCCATAACATTTATAGAAGATACTAGTAATTTACACCATAATATACTTAGAATAATAAAATTAAGTAAAAATCACACTAAATAAATTAGTATAGATCCTTGGGTTCTAAGGATACACTCGAGACTGACCATACATGCTTTGTCTAGTTTTTTATATCTCTAAACATGTCATATAACCATAATAAGGTTTGGATAAATGTCTTCCAATAATACCGTCAATGTTTATCACAACCATTAGGGGGAATATCTCCCACCCAATAATTCCATCATATCATCAGGTGGATTTTCTCTCACATTGTAATACCATCATATATCATAATTAGAGGGATTAGTTCCCCCTATAATATAATCATAGATCATCATCATCAAGGGGTATTAGCACCCAACCCATATTTCTATCATATATTATCATCAGGGGGATAACACTCACCTCGTAATACCATCATATAACATAATCATGGAAATTAGTACCCACCCTATAATACCACCATATGTCATCATCAGAGGGTAATAGTTCCCCACTATGGAAACATATATTATATCACCATTAGAGAGAATAACTCCCCACACTGGAAACATATCATATCATCATTATGGGAATAAAATTATACTATGTGAACATATCATATATCACACTCATAGGGGAATACTCTACCCTAAGAATATCATATATCATATACATAAGGGAATACTCTCTCCTTGGAATCTCATATATCATAAGCACGAATGAACTCTCCCCCCTCACAGAATCTCATATATCATATACACATGCAAATACTCTCTTTAAAAAATATCATATATCATATAAAATAAGGGGGATATGGTTCTCCACCTTTTAATTCCATCGTAACTCATCCTCACACATGTTGTCCACTCGCCAGAACCAGTCACACTTTTCTTAGGTTAGTTTCTCAAGTACAAAGCTATACTTTTCACTATATTCATAATCTAATAAGTCATCTCAAGGACTAGAAACCCCACAAGGGTTCCTTTATCTCATTTTCAAATCTATATAAAAATCTTATCACTCAATGGGAATAGTTTCCCTAAATACAACCATACCTGCATCATGGTATAATTGGTAATATAGGTTATAAAATATAGGCATCACACTAAAATGATGGTGTAAAGCCCATATCACTTCCAAATTAAAACAAGGTCGGTCCTATCATACCCAATCTATGCATAAATCCATTCCTAGATTAACTAGACCGAGTACGTATATACTAATGGGGAAGTAACACTCACTCCATGCTCTATTCAAGTATCCCATGATTATAAGGTAATTTAAGATTTCAGAAGGCCCACCCTTAGTCACATTATCCCCAATCCATCACACTTTCCCACTAGGAGGTATCTAAGGGAACCTATCTCATTTTCCTCTATATTAATTCATTTAATTAATAACCATCTAGTGTCTATACATTATATATCAAACATATCTAGTCATTACCTTGGGCACCATTATTTGATGCAACAAACTAGTTTTCAAAGTTCCATCTTGGACAAAGATAGTTCATTATACTCATAGATATTTAAAGGAATCAATTCTTTTATTCAAGAATGACAATCACACAAAAATGGATAGAATTAATTGAAGGTTCCAATCATAGTGTAGGAACCTAGTGGGAAAATAACCATAAATTTTTTTGTCTGATTTTCTGGACTATTCTCCAATTTTTTAAGATGTAAACATCATGACCAATAAAATTTTTCCATTGAATATTGACATAAGAAAGACTAAATTCTAAAGGGGATATTCTGAAAAATATGCTTATAATTAATTTAAATAGATTTGAATAAACAATACATATTATTAGGATCTTTATTTAATATTTTTTTATCATTTAAAACCCTTTTCATATTAATATTGTTGCATTGGTATGAATCAAAGTAGATATTCTCTAGTAGGGATCCATACATGGTCCTTTGATCTCTAAATGACACCGATTGATTTTCAAGTGTTGTTATGGTGGATCAATCATATTGTGTTGTTCATATTGTTTGCTTATAGTTCCTTAAAGCTAGAATGAATCTCTCATTCTTGAGAGTATGAGAGGATGATGAATCCATGGAAAAATCTATTGGGTGCAATGATTCTCAATTCTCGATTAAACCAAGGTGATGGACAAAACAATCAATTTATAGATATATAGTTTAGGTTAAAATATTACTTAATTGAAAAATTTCTTTCATATAATATAATAAACCTTATCTAACCACATTTTATATATTAATAATTATATTATTATTTTATATCTTACAAAAAACTGGTGTAACAATAAATATTGTTTTACAAGCCTGTAAATTTATATTTTTCACCAGACATGATCTTGGAATGTTCATCCTCTTCAGTATTTACTGAATACCTAAATAACTATTTATTAGATATTTATTCACAAATAAATATTATATTTGTAGTTTGGAGAATAAATACATGTTTAATATTCAATAAATAAAATAACTATTCTATATACAATGTGGAGATTAAATATTTATTAAATATTAATGTAATTAACTAAATAAATTATTAATAAACAAATAATTATTTATTAACTTATGAATATTTGTGATCAATATGAATTAAATAAAATTATTCATGAATCTTGAGAATAATATTTATTCAAATAATTAAATTCATATATAATTTAACAAAGATCAACAAAAAAACTTAGTGCACGAACCTATATGATTCTATCTCATAAAAATTAGGTGGGATTTACTAATTCCAAGATTACTATCTAGAAACAGGTCAAGGTTCCCAAGAGAAATTAGTTAATGTAACAATGTATACAACCACATAAAACCACTCACTACTTAATATAATCCCTTTATCATAATATGTTATCAAGAAGGTTTCACATTAGTTTCATCAACCAATATGCTTGATATGTCTTTCTCTGACTATCTGAAATAAACATGTCATTACACCATGTCCATGTAATTTAATATCACAGTTCCATTTCAATCAAAGGGTCGAGATATCAACTTCCATAAATATGAAATGGAAAAACCTTCATCATCTAATCCATTAGTGATATGTCATTCATGATGCACCCAACAAACCCTGATTCCCATGAATAGATGGAATAATAGATTTGGTCAGTCACTCTAAGTGTGTGAGTCATCAAATGCATTAATAAAAATATTAAATTCTAAGGTCCATTTCACACACTCATATATTGTAATATCTTATGACACATAAACATACAAAATTATTACTGGAAGGTATGTTATCATAATATCCCATATTCTAGATTAGCAAGCAAAAACTTCATGAGATGAAGTATCTTTCACTTATGAGTACTTGGACCTGACATTCAATATACTATGTTCCCCATCATTGAATATTATCCTATTATAAAACTAGATTTAAGAATACTATCATGGAATTTCAAGGTTCCCATCTTAGCGGGAAACTACTATGCCATTTTCAAATAGACAGACACCATAATAAATTATTACAGAAATTTTATGAAAAATAATGAACAATATATAATAATATGTTTTAATAATATTAAAATATTTAAATATAAATTGAATTTAAAGTAAAAAAATTGTTTTTAGAACACACAATCCAATTAAAATTCCACTTTGATTAGAGAAAATTTCCTATGACGTTCATTTTCCAAGACCACCAATAATGATCATGTTTTAGCTGAGTTAAGGGTTTAGTAAAGGGGTCGACTACATTGTCTTATGTGTATATTCATCTCCCTATAACTTCACCTCTATGAGAAGGATCCCTCTAGAGATAATACTTATGATGTATGTGATTAATATGCTAATGTATCTTTAGCTTCTTTAAATGGTCCACTATTGCAGTATCATCGCAATAGAGTATGATGGGATATTTTCTACTAGGCACCACATCAAAATCTGAGATAAAGTTTCATATCAAACCTACTTCTTTAGCTTCCTAAGAAGCCTCAATATACTCAAACTCTACTATAGAATCTATCACCACAACTAACATTGAGCTCTTCTAACTCACAACACATCTATTGAGAGTTAACATGTATCTCATTTGTGATTTTAGATCATATTGATATATTTGGTAACTAGAATCTTCATATCCTCTGATGACTAGTTCCTTGTATCATCTATTGATAGTGAACATATCCTTATTATGCCTCAGATACTTAAAGAGAGACTTGACTGCCATCCAATGGAGGTCACCTAGATCAACTTGATTTCTTCCTACTATACTTAATGTATAGGAAACGTCTATCCTAGTACATATTATAACATACCTAACTTACCCAATATCTAATGAATATATAATCCTTGTCATTATTTTAATTTTCTCATGTGACTAAGGAAACATTTTTTTACAAAGATGAATTCCATGGGACAATGGCAATAATACCATCTTGGATTGTTCCATATTGAAACTCATTAATATATTTTAAATACGTGTACCTCGACTTAGACAAGGTAACCTCTTGAATCTATCATTATGTTTCTTTATCTCAATAATATATACAACATCACTGAAGTTATTCATGGATAAGAATTTTTTTAACTTGGATTTAACAAAATGTAATGCTAGAATCTTAATTCTAATAAGTAGTATGTCATCAATATATACTATTAAGAAAATTAATGCACTCACAATATACTATTTATAGATACAAATCTTGAACTCATTCTTTATAAAACCAAATTTTTTTAATTCTTCATCAAATCTAATATTCCACAACCTATATTCTTAGTTTAAAACTTAAATGGATATTTATGATTTTTATACCTTTATAGCATTCTTTTTAGTCACAAAAACTAATTTTTATTTCATATACACATCTTTTTGAATTTTACCATTAAGAAATGATGGTTTGAAATCCATTTTACAAATCATATAGTCATGAAAATCCATAATGGAGAGTAGAATTATGATAGATTTTATCATTGTAGTGGGTAAAAAGGTTTCATCATAATCTATACCTTGAAACTGTTTGAACCCTTTTTCAAACAACAATTACTTATAAGTACTGATTTATCAATCCATGTCTAGTTTCATATTTAATACCTATTTAAAAAAATGGGATTTACATCCACTGGTGGATCAAACAAAATCATAACACGGTTATGGTACATGGGATCTATTTCAAAATTGATAACTTCTTTCCACTAAGAAACATATGTACAGCTTAATTATTTCTTATAGTTTATTGGATCATTATTATCAACTAATAATGACTCACCATCCTTGGTGACTAGAAATCCATATAGTTCTAGTTCTCAAACCTCTCTTGTACTCTTATACAACACTTGTGACATTGAAACTTCTTTTTCTAAAGAGATTTGTAAAATTTTATCTTATTCTAACTCATATGTACCTTGATATTGGAGTTCATAAAATTATATCTCACTCCCACTACCTATTTTATATATGTTATTTTTCTCAAGGAATATCAAGGGTCATTCCAATATTACCATTTTTAAGGGGTCGTATAAAAAATATTACCTTATTTACTTAGGTTATCCTATAAAGGAACACTATATTCATTGGGGTGGAAGTTTGTTTTCTAAAGAGGAATTAACAAACACTTTACATCCCTACTCATATACATATGACAATACAGATTCATTTCCACTTCACAATTGGTATGAAATAACTCTTTCCATTTTATTTGACACATGGTTTAGTATTTGTGATGTTTTTTTTAATTAATATCCCAAAATGAAAATGAATAATTCACATGACTCATTATTGATATCACCATGTCTAAAAGGTATAGTTTCTACTTTCTCTTACACCATTCCATCTGAGTGTGTAAGGAGGAGTGAGTTGTGATTTAATCCCACACTCTAGAAAATAATCAATGAAGTCTCGATTAAGATATTCTCTACAAATTTCTGAGTGGATTTTATTAATCTTCTAAACATGAAGGTTCTCAAATTCATACTTAAATTATTTTAATTTCTAAAAATAATTTTTCTTATATCTCATTAATTAGACAAATCCATATCTACTAAAATCATTTAAAAAGTTATAAAGTTTGAGTACCTGCCCCTTTCTTTAACTGAAAATGGTCCACACACATTGGTATAAACTAATTAAAGAATCTATTTGGCCTTTTCACATTTTCCAAAAACTATGGATATTGTCATTTTACCTTTTAAACATGCATGGCATACACCGGTGGGTTTTAGTTCAAAGAAATCTAAATATCCATTTTGTGTATGGTAGACCAAACAAATTTGTTTACATTTCATAGATAATGATTCTATAGTTGTGTGTGGTATGATTCATGTGATGTATTTCCATTTTATATTGTCAATAATTAGTTTTTGTAATCCAATATGAAGATAATGTTATTTAAAGGAGTATTTCCATGAAAAATTCTATCCTTATAAAAAAATATTTATTCCCAAATTTGAAAATAAATCCATCCATATTAAGTATGGATATAAAAAATAATTTTTTTAGAAAAATCATATACACAAGAACAATCTTTTAAAACCAAGATCATTTAGATAAGAAATAAGAGTTGGTAGTCTTTGATAGCCACTATAGAGAGTCTGGCTCCATTGGTTGCTTATGTATCTACCTCCACTCATTCAATCTTCCCAAATAAATTTGGTTCATGTATTTTAATATATATGTGGTAACCAAATGTTTTATATAATTTTTAGAAATATATAAATTGCAATAAATAACAAACTCACCTAAGGAATCTTATTTCTCCTATGTCTAGGTATATTTTTTCTTCCAGTGACCAATCTTTCCATAGGGGAAACAAAAAACATCATGTTCCCTTTATTCTCTCTTTATCTCTCTCTTCTTATAAGGTAATTGTGGATAATCCTTATACTTAGAGATCATTACATGGCCTTTAATTTTATTCACCATATAGGTAAAAGGCATTTCATGCTTAATCTCCTTATCAAATTGGAAAATATATGTGTGAATATCTATAAGGGTCTTCTCTATGTTATTTATATTAAAATTTATAAAAATATAGGGAATATATGAGGTAGTGGTAAATGAATAAGATCAGTGAAAAGTTATTCTGGTGGTTAAAACCCTAGAACCACTAGAAACTAAATGTATCCAATGAGTTTAACTATGTGGGGACTAGTTGGAACACCCTCTCCAAGATTATTCTAATAGAGAACCGTGGGTATCTCAAACCATTTTTTCTAGTTATCTCTTGATATATGCCACTAAGATTCTAGAACATGATATAAGAATCCATGTATTAATGTGACTTTGTGAGTTCATTATACATGGATGAAAGCATCTCACACTAAACGTCTTCTACACCACTCAAAATTTTTATCATATTTTGTGAGCTCTTCATCACTCAAATCATTTTTAATTAGATCTTGTATTTATATTTAAAGTATGTAAAATTTCCTTTCATGGCGCAACAGAACCCTTAGGTGTTTGAACCATTTCTAGAAGTTACTACCAGTAACGAGATGGTATTTCTCTAAATTTGACCACAAATACAATGTGGTCAACAAACATAGCATTTTATTCTACAGTTATAAAATAATAGATTATTAGTACTTTAATTGGTTACAATTTATGTGATATATAATGAAATTAATCATATTTAGTATACCATTATTTTATCAAGTCCCAATAGACCTAAACATTGGATTAAGAATGTTTATTTTCTCAGAAATTATAGTGGAAAGGATCCATATTCCCCTTTTTATAACTCAATCAAGGGCTTACTTAGTAACTCGAAGTAATTTTGTAGGATGGTCTTTGCCAAATATGGGCATGCAACTCCTTAATTTGATGAGTGGGATCCACAATATATAACTCTTGACTCTGATTTCCTCAATGCCTATCTCTAAGTTACATCAAGTCTATAAAGGGATACTTATATTAATTTAAATTGGATATGTCAATCCAAAACTTTCATAACAACTCCATGATAAAAGTAAATTTCCTAACAAGGGTTGTTCTAACACTTAGTTCTATGGTTCTAATTTCTAATCAGGTAATGTAAGGCTTATTCTTAATTAATATTAAGTTAAAGTATTTTTATTTATTATGCATACAGATTTCTTGTTTTATCCTTTATATGACTTTTTAATATTAAAAAGAAATTACTTAAGTGATTAACCATATTTTGATAAAATATTTACTCATAATCAATTTATTTAAATTCTATATTTTTATATTAATCTAATTTTTATATGATTTTGTTCTTTCATATATAAAATAAATTATACATAAAAATTTAATAAATAAATAACCCCATCATGATATAATCTAAAGGTTGATTTATTGAGCGTACAATAAATCGACCTATAGCCTAGAGGAAAAATCATTATTTTGATCATGTCATAAGTTGAAACATTCCACATGTCCATCTATATATAACCTCGAATTTTATAATCTCATTTCCATATTTAACTTCTTCCACAAACATTGTGATACACCTTTTATTACATATGTTTATAACTTACACATACGTGGGGGGAACCAAAAGATTGGTTAAGGTGAGTTATATAAACAACCTTGGACACACATTCCCTACATAATAAAAGAGGGAGGGATGAAACAAATGATAACATTTTTAATTTAATTATAAATAATTTTTAAAATCATGAAATATATTAAATTAAATAATTCCAGAATATACACAAGTATTTTGAAGCTCATGATTGGTCATACAAATGCAACGAATATGAAAAATTAAACTGGCTAGTATTCACTTCAATTCAGTCTTTATTATTAATATGAATATTCTTGTATTAATGAATTAATTAAATAACTTAATCTTTAATGACCATATAATTTCTCTTGTAGATACCCATCATTAATGTATTCATGTAAAATAAAACAACATGACCAATAATTATAGATAATTATAACAAATTAATTGATCAATTATTTATATTTTAAAACCATTATTACATAGTTAAAAAAATCTTATTCTAAAAGTATAATTATGTTTTAATGTTATAATTAATTGTATTAATGTAACTTAATTATGTCCTCTATTAAAAGACTACCTGGTGTGTGTACTTACGTGTTACGTGTCATGTACCTTGATTTTATATATGAGGGATAATCTCTTAGGGCTTCAATGTGTACCTTTTACAAACAAAACAACATGTAAAAACTAACTACATTCCAAGTGTTTTTTATGTTGTGTGTATTCATAACTCATAAATTGATTCAGCGTGTTCTCTGGATGGAATCACATGGAATGTACTTCGGCTACACATCATGTGTTCCTATTTTCCATGTGTCCTCATAAATCCCTGAATGACTCTTCGTGTAATTTCGATGTAGGAATTAATGAAATACACACTGTGTACATTGGTTAAATTTTTTGTGTTCCATTAATTATATATATTTTTATTATCATGTGGTTTGGAGCCATGTATTTGACCACTTGGTTAGAATGAATTTCACCTTTATACCATGTAAAATACTTAACATGTATGCTAGCTACACACATTATAATCGGACAAACCATGTGCTAGGTTGGCTTGGTCTATATGTGGTGTTAAATAAATATACCATGTGTAATAACTATTTTTCATTAAATGTATCCCACAACACATACAGGTGTAACAAACTATAGAAAACAACACGTACTATTTCTACACATCATGTAACACAATCAATCAGCCAGAATATTTGGCATCGGCTGATGGTATCTTTGATTATTCTTTATTTATTATTTGGGATTAATAAATTATGAATCTTAAAATATAAAATTAAAATTTCAAATTAATTTTAATTAAATTTTATTTTTAGTGAATAAATAAAAAGGAAATGAAATATATAACCTCTATTACTCATATATATCAAAAAAATAATTATAAATTTAAAACTTGATCTCTCTAATACTAGTTGAAGGTTCTAAGCAAAGCAGAAGCTTTTAGTGGATGAATAACCATAAATATTTTTTTTGACTTTGATGGATCACTATCCAACTGTGAAATATGTAAATTGCATGACCAATGAAATTTTTTCACTGAATATTGACATAATAAATCCCAAAACATTGATAATATCATTTGCATAATACATTTATAAATAATTTAAATAGTATTATGATAAATAACTCATCTTTTGATCTTTATTATATGATGTTTTTATCATCTAAAACCATTTTAATATTACCATAACTATAAAGGGAGGACCTAAATTAAATCACCTCTATTGGTGATCCACATATTGACCTTTGATTGTTGAATGAAACTGAAGGATTATCAGGTGCTAGTAAAGAAGATAAATCTTTTTTTGTTTTTAATATTGGTCACTTATAGTTTCTTCAAGATTGAAAAATATCTCATTATTTAGAGGGTGATAGGAGTATGAATCAGAAGAGAAATTTGTTAGGTTCAATGATTCTCAATTCCTGATTAACACTAAATAATAAACATAACAATCTATCTATAGAGTTTGTGTTTAGGTTGAAATATTATTTAATTGCACAACGACCCTTAAATAATATAATAAACATTATCCTATCACATACTATATAATACTATTAATATTATTAATATATGTTTTTCAAACTAGCGCATGTTAAATATAATTTTATTGTCTTGTCGATTAATATTTATAACTAGGCATGATCTTGGTCTGTTCATTATCCTCGGTATTTATCGAATACCTAAATAAATATTCATTAGATATTTTTTCGTAAATAAATATTCTATTCATAGTCTGGAAAATATATATTTATTAAATATTCAATAAATAAAATAAATATTTTATTTACAAAATGGAGAATAAATATTTATAAAATATCCATTTAATTAAATAAATTATCTATTAATGAATAGATAATTATTTATTACTTTGTGAATATTTATGATCATTAAAAGTTAAATAAAATTGGTCATCGGTCTTGAGAATAATATTTATTCCAATAATTAAATTTTGATAGAATTTAATTGAGATCAATAGATAAACATAGTGTGTGACACTCTAGGCGTATTTCTCATTGGTATTATGAGAGATTTCAAAAAGTCCAATATTACTGTCTAGTAATGGGTTAAGGATTCCAAGGGAAATTTGTTAATGTCACAATGTCAACAGCCATATACAAGAAAAATATATATAATATAATCACTTTGTCACAATATATCATCAATAATGTTACACATCTATATTGTAAATCTATATAATTGATATGTCTTTCTTTGATCATCTGAAATAAACACATTGTTATAACATGTCCTTTGAATTTAATATGATGGTTTGATCTCAATCAAAGGTCTGAGATATAAAATTACATAAATATGGAAAGGAAAATCCTTTCTCTATTTATCTATAGATGGAATTTCATTCATGATGCATCCAATGTACCCTACCTCTTAGGAACATATGGTGTCATATTTTTTATAAATAAATATAAGTGCACAAGTCATGGAATGCATTAATGACAAACATAAAGTTTAAATACTATTACACAAATTCTCATATAGGAATATATGATGATGCATAAATATAAATAATTCTAATTATTGGGCATGTTCTCATAATCTATCATCTATGAAATTAACAAGTGTGAACTTCATGAGATAAAATCTAAACTTCTTATGATTAGTCACGCCTAAAATTCAACATATTGTGTGCCCTATCATAGAATTTTATCCAACCAAAAAACAAGGTTTAATAATACCATCATGAAATTTGAAGGTTCTCATCATTATGGTGAAATTATATTCCTTTTTTAATATGATAGATACTCTAAGAAATTATTACATCAAATCCATATAGAATAATTAACGATATGTAATAAGATGTTTTAATAATGTTAAAATATTTGAATACACAGGTAATATAAAGTAAAAAAATCAGTTCTAGAACACCAACTCCAACACTCATATCGCATGCAAATAAAAAATGGACACCTTTAGGGAGATGTTGAGGTAAAACCTTCCTCAATATAATTTATTAACTTTAATGAAAGGCATAACCATCCCATTGAATATCAACTAAGCCAATACAATCATTTCCCATCAACATGAAGCCCTACATCTATAAATAAATCATATTGATTAATTATAAATAAATTATAATTATTTTATAAATTAATCTAATAATAATTCCATAATTAATTATTAAGGAACAATAAAATAATTACTCACTAAGAAAATTGATAACCCGAAAACCCTCAAGAAATTGGGAATATATCACTCTTGGAACACCCTTGATATAAAAAGTAAAAAAATACCTAACACATGAGATTTATCCACTAATTAAATAGTTTCCAATTTGAAGAACACAAAATAATTTAGTTTATTGGGTTATCTTAGTGAAACCACACAACACCTAGTGTGTTCAACCACATGAGATCTCCTCTGGAAAAAACAAACAAAAGCACCATCATATAAGCTTAATTCCACTATTATATAGTAGATTCAATATCAAAAAAAACCAAAATATAACTAAAATCAACAATTTTGAAAAACGATGAATTGATTAAGAAGGGGTAAATACTACCTTAAACATCAAAGAAACCATTAATGATCAACACAGATCAACAAGGTCAAAGGAAGATGTTAAGGGGGAGGAACTTGTCCTCCTCTTATTCACACATCCCAAATGGGGGAAAATTAAAGTGGTTTCCGATTTAGAAGACAAAAAAGTAGCATTACATCCATTATAAAAGAAATATCTCAATAGTAGTTCACAGTGTGACCTTCACTGTCACATCGTGACACCACCACACCCATGCCTCATTGTGGCATGGACCTCTAGGTCATGGTAAGACCATTAAACCCAATTTAGAGAACCCAACCCTATGGGATACCATTTTGGTGTTGCCTTTTAGATCACAACATGAATATCCCTAAACTGAGGGCCTGACCCCTATATAAAAAATGCCATGGTGTGATTAGGGTGGTCATGGTGTGGTTCCCTAAAACTAATAAAAACCAAAATCCATGGATTAGGACCTTATAGTGTATCTTATTGATCACAACATGACCAAACTATTATAATGAAAAATTAAAAAGGAAAATTTTAATTTTTTTCAATATATTATGTAAGGGTCACCATCATAGAGTGACATACTCAATAATGGTGTGATTACCTTCCATGAGAGTCTTGAAATTTAGAAAACACACATATAATTCCTCTATTTCATGACACTTATTTTTCAGGGGGTGACATGTTACCTCCACACCATGGAACCCATTTGGTCATGGAATGATTCCTCAACCAACAACTCATCACAGGATGACCCTTAGCTTACATGATGTAATAATATATTTGTAGCACAAAAAATATAGAAAGGTGGATCTAGTCCAACTCCAATACAATATTGGGAACCTGAGGCACCTCTCAGGCCTCTAAACATATCTAAAAAAACCATCTTGATTTGTTCCAACCCTCAAAATTCATTTCAAAATCCATATATTTCAAAATAACTCCCACTAAGGACATAAAATCAATTTTCTCTAGATTTTCACTAACCCATATGATGTGGGTTGTTACAACCTCCCCACCATAATGTTTCTCATTACTGAGAAGTATCCTCATATATCCCCAATGAACCATCTTAGTCACCAATCCCTGATGGATAGACCAAACTCTATCTCTCCTACTAGTCACAATAATGACACTACCAGAGTTTCCATTTTTTACAATGGCTCATTAGCGATGGACTGCCATCACAAAAGGTCATTTTGGATGGGATTTCATTTCTAATGAGTCATCAAAAACACAGTGTTGGAATTATTTACTTTTTGTTATGACCCACATCATATACTTATTATTTTTGATTATGGATAGATTCATAAAAAATAATCTGGGCAAGTATGTTAAATAAATAATTTTGATGGACTCTTCACAAATACCCAATCACAAAGGATATAGAGTTTTTTAAAATAATTATTTAAAAACATACATAAAATACAATAAATAATTAAAATGACAAATTTTAAAAAGATTAAAAATAATTAAAAAAATAAAAAACAAAAATATAATTAATAAATTATATCACACATAATATTTTTATCCCCCTAAAATACAGAAAAATCATACAACATTACATAGAATCAACTGTTATCAAGTGGAGGAGGATCACTTTAAGGATTAGGGGGAGGAAACTCTATAAGAAATCCACATGCATGTCGTCACATATACTCTAACATATTCTCATCTCTTCAACACTACTTCTCACGCTCCACCTTAACTCTCTGTATCCATTGTATCATCTCATCCTCAGCTCTCAACTTCTCTTAATATTGTGCAGTGAACAATGAAGATAACTCTCCATGAGATCCCTTTGAGATCATTGATGACATCACAAAAGTACCATAATAACTCCTAGGTGTCAGTCAAGAACCAATATCAATCACCTATCATTTCTCAACAGCATAAATAGTCACATGTATCCAAGCCCCCTCGTCAAAACTTGACTCACCAGTGGCATCTACTTTTCTCTCATCTTGAATCTCTCATGAATGATAAGTCTTAGCCTCAAACATTTCCTTTAAATATAACTAGAAATTAGAATAACAATATAATTAATATTAGTGATATTTTAAGAAAAACATCACCTACCATAGTATAGTGTTTCTGGTTGGCCACAAGTTCACACGTTTGAGGATCAGTATACAACTTCTTATAAACATTAAACTCCATAATATAAGGGTTAGTAGAGGACTTTATAATATAAAAAACATTTTACATTTAAAGTATATAAAATAATAAATAATATTAATTACCATATTTCATTGATGTATGATAAATTTATGACTTTCATCCCTATGTGGGACTTCTTGCCTCTCCAAGATCTGACATCTATATGATGACCTCCTCCTATAAGGATCTCCTAGCTAATAGAATCACAACCCATCTCATACCTGATTTGGGATATTATTAGTTCTATGGGAGATGCGATACTGATCGAAAGGATTAGAATAATCTCTCTCCATATCTCCCTTTTTAAGGTTGTGTAAAACTGATGAAAACAATCACATATACAAAACTCTCCTACCTCCCAGATATGATATCTAAAGATATCATCAATCATAGATCAAAAATTCTGTAAGAAAATTAAAAACCATATCTTAGTAATTAAATAAATTTTAAAAAATATATATTATTTAATAACATACAGTTTAGTGTTCAAACATCTGCTGAAGAATGGAAATGGGAACCTGATGCAATGATACCAATGGCTTTAAAAAATAATTTCTCGTAATCACACCAGCCTTTCAAACAGCCAAATGTGAAAAAAAATCAAAATAAAAATAAATAATCAATATATTATTACAAAATCAAGAGGTGGGAGCCTCTCTGGAATAGGTTCACGAAACATTAATCGAGAAAGAACACACCCCTCTTAATAGGAACAGTGTCATGTGGATCAGATGAATTGGGCTCATCAGCAAAAATTATGGCATTATTGAGAGAATGAAATAGATCATCAGTAGCATCTCCATACCTCTAAAACAAATAATCTTAAATGTAAGAAATTTTTAATACAAATATCAAATATAAAAAACTAATAAGCACTAAAATAGAATAATCTTACCTATAATAAATGGTTAATAAAGATATATAATATAAAAAACTAATAAATACCATAATATAATAATTATCTATTAATAAATACCATAACATAATAATCTAAACTATAAATATTTTTTAATATATATATATCAAATATAAAAAACTAATAAATACCATATATAATATAATATTCATACCTATCAACAATTTTTAATAAAGATATCAAATATAAAAAACTAATAATTACTGGCATCAGTGAAGAAACATAATACATCATCGGGACCATAAATATAAAAAAAAATATTAGCTATAAATATTTATTAATACTAATATAAAATGTAAAAAACAAATAAATAATTGAATATAATAAATCATTAGTTATCTTATTCTTCTTCTTCATTAAGTACAATGTCTTCATATTTATTTTTAGCATTGAAAATTTCCATACAAATTTCAGTTCTATAATCCCTTATTACATCATCAATATTATCAATATCATCATCCCTTAATTGAGGGGCTTCATCATTGATATTTATATATCATTGGGTTAAGGATATATTTGGGGATGTTTCTTGAAAATTTTCAATATAATTCACTTCCACAAAACCATTTTCATTTTCAAGAAATTTATTTTCACAAGAATTAATTTTTATTAACCTCCACAAGTCATTAAAATCTCACAAAACATCATATTAATTTTCATAAAAAACCTGATGTGCTTGATTTTAAAACATAAATGGATCATTTTGTGAAATAAGACTGTTATATTTAATTTCAATGACTCCATGTCATGGATTAACTTGCAAACCTTGATCTGTATCAAACCAATGGAATTTTAACATTGTTATATAATTTGTTCCTAGATAACATAACTCAATTATTTCATCCAACATTCCATAAAATTCAACTTCATGTTATTTATTATGATATACTTTCAAACAAACTCAATTATTCATTAATTTATTTGATTTACCATATATGCATTTATGGAATCAAAATCCACTAACTACATACCCATTATAATATTTTACCAATATCCATAGAATATTTTTGAGCACACATAATCGAATTTTATTTTTACATCCATGTTTTATTACCTAAAAACAATTAAAATTATTAATAATTGATATCATTACAAAATTTATTTAATGCTCCATCAAAAACAAGTTAACTTACCAAAATTTGAAACCAATATTCAAATTTCTATTGATGAATTTATTCAATAGTAGCATATGTAATATGTATAAATTATTTTCCTATAGTGTCATCATATAGTATATAAACCAAATAATTTAAATAATTTTTCCTATTATAATTTTTTATTTAAATAACAATAAGTTGTACTTACTGTACAAAATGTTTAATTTATTAACAATTCAGATGAACATATGTATTAACTCTGTGAAGTTCTTCATCTGTAATAAACCATTCACGATATCCACCAAAACCAAACTTAGGATAATTAAAAAATAAAAACTTGTGCTCTATGAAATCATAAATTTTTCCCTCATTTTGACCCATGAAATTATGTTTTTAAGGATATTCCAATTGAAACAAATAAGAGAAATGTTATTAAATTTCATCCTTTAAGTATGCTTCTGCAATGGACCTTTAAACTGATTATTTTTTACATAATTTATTCTATAATTTTTTTCATACATCTCTCAAATGGATACATCCATTGGAATTGTACCAGACCTCCATATTTAGCTTCATACATCAAATGAAATATTAAATGTTCTATTGATTCAAATAAGGTCGGTGAAAATATTTTATCCAATTTACATAAAATTAAAACATCTTTTTATAACATACTCAATACTTATTTATCTGATGCTTCCACACAAATATATTGAAATAAATATGATATTTTGGTCAACATGTCCCATATTGAAGAATTTAATATCTCTCTAAGAACTAAAACAAATAATCTTTTCGTTATGACATGGGTTCCATGCTGTTTTAACCTAATAATATTCCCATTCCTAACCAAAGAGAAAAATTAAAATCATAATTTTCTAGAATCCTCAAATCTCTTATCCATTGATAGAATAATAAATTCAATTATTTATAAAGTGATTAATATTATTTTAGATTCAGTAAATTGTGTGATATTTCATATTAAAATAATTCATGTTTAGGATGTCTGAAAATATGGAAATGAACTAATCATGACTTTACATTATCTTTGATCATACCATGTGGGTCCAACATGGTACAAAATATGTTAATAAAAAAATTATTATAAATATGAATTAAATGTAACATGTTACTGACCAAAAAATCAAACCAATGTGGAAGGTCTCAAAAAAATACCCTATTTTATCCAATTATGATCTCTCCCAAAAACCCTTTATTTTTTATTAATTTATGTTTGGTTCAAAATTAATAGGAGGAAATGTAGAGATGATATATTTTATATGAATATGTGAGAGCACTGATGGAGGTTCATCTCTTTCAATTATACCTTTTGTAAATTTATTATTTTTCCTTAGAAAAGTGTGATCCACAAAAATAAATATCTGATGAAAGTCAAAGTAATTAATATTTCTCCCATTTCCAAGAATAAATGATTTTTTCTCATACATGTAGTACAGACGTGATTTTATACCATGTATACTCTATCCCTATAACATCCCATATTCCATAAATTCACTAATCATCCACATTAATGAAGCCTTCAATGTAAAATTATGATATGAAACTATATAAAATTTAGTTATAGTGTTATTCCATAATAAAATTAACTCATTAATTAGTGGATTAAAATAAAAAATTATATTCTTCTTCAGATGTACTGGAATTAAAAAAATAAAACATATATATATTTATTTATTTATTTATTTCATCAATATATAAGGAGGTAAGTTATATAGAGTAATGAAAATAGGCCAACAGAAATTTTGACTATAGTAAGAACTTAATGGACAAAAACTATTAGTATAAAGACCCCACCATATGTTATGAGGTTCTAAAATATATGTATGAATCTAACCAAAGTGATTCTATGAATAACCATTTCATGGTTGATTTATTCTTTTAATGTTGGAAATAATTGATTTATTCCATTTCATAACTGCAGTTGTGCTGCGAGACATAAAAAAATGTTTTAAATGGGGTGTAATTAGAAAATACATAAACAGTTACACAGGAAATTTTGACTTAAAATATTATGTCTCTTTATACCTTGATTCTCTACATTTTGGATAGTTAAATAATGATTCATAATAACCATAATATAAGATGCAGTCATTTGAATAGGTCTGAATATTCTGCTAACTAAGACTCAAATTATGAACCTACCTCATACTTTCATAAAAACGTACAGTAATATATTTTTATAAGGAAACAATTATTTAACCAAAGATAAAATCTGATCACAATAACTATTTAACATTCCAAAATCTCATTTAATAGCCATAAATTTGTAACAGCTTCAAGTTTTTTCATCTGTAATCTTCAATATAAGGCCTCCTAAAAAGATTTCAAGAAAATAAAAAATTGAGATGGTTCTAATTCAAGATTTCGAATATCACTCTGAGTTTTGATTCCTAAATAGATAGGTTACCTTCCTCATGTACTAAATTATGAAATGATAGATCCAAAACCAAAAAATTTGTATTTTCTAAAAAACATTGTTCACTATATTGATAGAAAAAATATAATATTTTTTGAAAACCAAAACACAGTAGATGAAATCCAACAATGTAAAACATTTTGAATATCCTAATATCACATTTCTTATGTCAAAATTTAATTATTACTTTTAAATTTTTTCTTGAATTTTATTGTGCTAATGATATAAATGTTTCAACACTCACATTATAGATAGAATTTATACCAGATCCAGTGGGATTTTTTTGATGATTTATCCAATCATAATCATGTAATAAAAATGGGTGTCTACTTCCTGAGTCCATATTTATCTAAAAAACAACAATAAGAATAATTATAACTAATTATGACTAATTGAAATTTATAATTATATTTTACCACCTTTGAATAATCTATAAAATATCATCGGAGTGAGGCACTGATTTAGCACTAGATTCTGAGACCCATAGAGGATCGATTAGAAAGAATAAAAACATTAAATATATTATATCACACACACACACATTTTTTTCTTAAAATAATGAAATATCTCCCAAATCGTGTCTCATATGGGAAATTTGGGACCACTGTTTGGTCTAGGATAAAGGGTTTACCCTATCTGTGACATGAAATTTTTGTGTGTTGGGTGTTTGGTTACATTGCACATAAGGGTAATTCATTTAATATTTTTATTATAATTTTATACAAAAAATTTATGTATCTCCTAAACTGTGTATTATATAAAAAATTGCAGGCCATCATTAGTTCTAGGATACATGTTTTTTCCTATATGTGACATAACATTTGTACAAGTTGAGAGTTTGGTAACATCATGCATGATGGTAATTCATTTAATATTTTCAATATAATATTATATTAAAATTAATGTATCTAAATAATTATGTATTGTATAAAAAATATGAGACCACCCTTAGGTTAGGGATGTGGGGTTTACCCTAGCCATGACATAACATTTGTGTGCATCATGTGTTTAGTAACTTCTCATGCAGGGGTAACATTTTTAATATTTTAGTAAAATTATATATTTATTTTACAACATTTATATGAATTGTTAATACTTGTAATTTTAATTAAAAATTCATTTATATGAATTGTTTTTAATTTATAATTTATATTTTTTATATTTTTTATATTTTTTTCAAGGTATGAAAAAATTATTAGTATTTATTACAAATATTTTTTAATTTTTACTAATTGATAAAATTATTTTTTAGTAATACAAATTATTTATTAATTATATCTGAATTTATAATAAATATTATTAATTTTTATGAATTACTAGTATTTCATATTTTTTCAAAATTTATTACAAATTATCATAATTTTCTTGAATTTTCTTATTGTTAATAATATTTTGTAATTAACACTAATATTTAGTACTTATTAATAATATTGACTAATTAATTATTAGTTATTATAAATTAATTAATGATTATTATTAATTCCTTAAATTATTATTACATTTTTAATAATTACTATATATATCATGCTTTCTTAATTAATATATATATATATATATCAAATATATTCAGTTGCTTTTCTTAAAAAATATACAAATCAAATCTATATTAACATATATGTATATATATATAATTAAATTTTCATGTTTTTTAAAACATATATATATATAAATACATATTTAGATGTTAATATATATATTACACTATTTCTTAATCAAATATATTTTTACATGTTTTTTAAACAAATTTATACATCAAAAACCTTATATGTTTTTTACATTTAAATATGTATATTCACATGTTAATATACAAACATACACATATATAACAATCAAACATTGTTTAACATATTTTCCACAATTAATGTATTATAATAATTCTTCAAAAATCATATCACAATAAGCATGAAATACAATTAACCAATTAAATAGATTTATATAAAATCTATCAATATCATATTTCATTAAATAATTTTCATAATAAACATATTTATAATGATAACATAAAATAATATACGTGCAAAAAACTAAAATACCAAATTAAAAAGTCTATTAAATTTTAAAATTAAAAAATGAGAAAAGTACGTCAAATCAATTGAAATAACTTGTCTAGACCAAATGAATACAAAAATATGGAATAATATTTTTAAGTAACCCTAAACACCACGTAAACACTAAAAATTGGATAAATTTTTTAACCTAGGGTTTTTTCTAACTAATTCAAGTTTGATGAAATGAAAAAGTGTACAAAGAATGAAAGAGGAGAAAAGGGGAATCTATAATAAGAATATTTGAACATGGATCTGAAAAAAAAATTGAATGCAGCTGGGTATTTTAGAGGAGGTTGTCATTTGTCGAATGATCAAATGGTTCAGGAGAAAATGGGATTGGTAGAAATAATGGAGGTTGTTATTTTAATTTAATTTTAATTATAATGGGTTAATTGGGATGGAATTTATTCCACCACAAAAAAATCATAAAAAGTTTTTATGAAAAGAATTATTTTTGTAACATTCTCGACCTGGAATCCACTAAACCAGTGCTCTGATCTGGGTAGTTACATAACCTTAAGCATGCCTCCTCGTACGCCAGAGGCTGCTGACTAGCATCGGGGGACTATGTGGTCAAGTGGGGAGACTATACCCCCTTTCTATCAGAGTAATCTACAACAGAAATAAACCAACAGTGGAAACAATAATCAATAAACAAGGAACATGTATAACAACTATTTCCAACAATAAATATGTCATGTCCTACTATAAGTGAAAAAGTGAACAAAATCCCAAAATAAGGACAACGGCCAAAATCCCCAAAATGGTCCTGAATCTAAGTTCGGATCCTCCACCAAGTGATACCCATGTCCACTCAACTATCTAGAAAGGACCCTTGCCCTTCTCCTGACCTACAAACATAAAGTCTGCTTGGGTACCCAAAGACAGCCTGAGCAGAGTGTTAGTACAACTCAGTAGGCCACCACCAACGGTGTCTACAAAATAGCCAGTATGAATAGGTAGTGCATGAAAAAAGAATATGAATGATAATTTCCAAGTAATTATTTAAGTTTCCATTAACCAGTTCAGATCCAAAGCCATTTCCACCTCCATTACCATTCATTTCACACCAATTATCATCACTTACCATTTCATCACATTTCCATAGGTTAATCACATGCATTATGTTACATGTATCTAAGGCCAAAAATCATATTCAAGAGGGTAAACACATCATTATCCTATCTCACTAGGACTAACCCACCCTCATAGAAACCATATCCTCACCTCGAAGCCTCAGTTCAGGTGGATGTAACTGTTAGGATAATAGATCCTTAGTCCCCACTCCTAACCTGTTCATTTAGGGTAGAGTTCAGAGCATCAGTCTTCACTCGACCTGTGGGCATAGATTCTCAAGTCATACCCCACACTACCAAGCCATGTGTACATGCTTTTATATATAAGTAACCATCAACCCAACATACCATTTCCCTTTAACAAACACCATTTACAACAAACCACACAGGAATTCACATTATGCCTTAACCCATTAACACATTACCATTTCACATCATTTAACCATTCACCCAATTCTCATGTGTTATGCCTATCTCGCTAAGCATTCAACACTAAACCCATAACCTGTCCCATTATGGTCTTTAAATCAGTTTACACATTAACCCATTTAACCCATTCATCATTTCCATGAATCAACCATTCAACCCATTCCAAATAACCTTTAGGTTATTTCCAAGTCGAGTTGCATCACCTAACTTCTATTCCAAGTTCAACCAATCATGCCAACATATTCTTCAAGGGATCTGCCATTTATTACAACAAGGTCACTTGTTTAATAACAATCTCTAAGCCCGGGAAAAGTAGGCACACCCCTTGGATGGCCCCAATTAGTCCAATTCATTCTCAACACATCCCATGGGGATTGTGAGGGTTCCAATTTACCATTTTTAATCCCCCTTTATACCAAAAACATCCAGGTTGATCAAATCCCATCAAAAGGAAACCATGAGCAAAGCCACACATGCATAAATCCACCATAAAACTATAGGATAACGTTTGTGGACCACCTACTTTGAAACTGCGGTTGAACGCTCACTCAATCGAGTCCTTAGAACTCAATCCAACCAGCCTTTGGAGCTTCAACCTATAACTCACCCAAAAGATAAGTTTTTAGAGCTTTGGAACAAGAGGGAGAGAAGATACAAACCCTAAACCAAAATGAGAAGCAAGGATGGTATTAGCCTTACCCGGAGCTTCGATCCGCATCCAACGACACCATAAACTCCTTATAAATAGGGGAGATCGACCATTTGGAGCTCTAGGGAGATTTGGTTCGTTCCTAGGGTGAAGAGGGATGAATAGAGAGGAACTCCTGAGTGGGTTCTTAAAATTCTGGGGTGGCAATTTTGTAATTTTTCCCAACTTTAAGAGGTTGCATGCTTTGGCCACATGGTTTGACAAACCATGCGGAAACCATGCACATGCTACTGTCTGGAGGAGGAGGGGTTGCACGGTTTACCTGTGTAGGCCGCAAGGTTTTCCCTGGTTGTGTGCAGGTCATGCGCCTAGGCTTGTCTTACCCAGCTTTCCTTTATTTTGTGCTCCGAGCCCCCGAAACACCCCCAAGACCTTTCATACTTTCAGAAGACATCCCTTGAAGCCCGAAACAAGGGATCCAACCAAAAAATAATGAAAACATACCCTTCCAAAAACCAGGATCTTACAACCTCCCCACCTTATAATGGCTCGACCTCGAGCCGAGTTTCCAAGCCTCATTGATCCACTGAAGATAAGAGTTCAGGCCACTAAGCTCGCATAGCTGATTCTCGCTCCCAATTTTCTTCCTGAACATTACCATGCTTCCATATTACTCACACTAATGGAACAACCTTTCCTTGTAAGACCTTTTCACTACGATGCACCACACGAACCGGATGCTCCTCAAAGGACGCATCAGCCTCAAGCTCCACATCCTCAACATCAACCACATGAGATGGGTCAGGGTGATACCATCAAAGCTGAGACACATGAAACACATCATGCAACCCACCATACCACTGTGGAAGATCCAATCCGTAAGCCACTGGTCCAATCGTCTCTACAATCTCAAAAGGACCCACAAACCTGGGTGCCAACTTACCCTGCTTTCGAATCCGACAGTGACCAAGCCTTGGGGACACCTGAAGGAACACTTTATCACCCATCACAAACTCAAGAGTTCTTTGCCTCTGATCTACATACGACTTATTCCTACTCTGAGCTGTGTCCATTCGCTTCCTGATCAACTTAACTCTGTCTGAAGTCTCCTATACGAGACTTGGCCCCAATAACTCAGATTCACCAGCCTCTATCCAACACAACGGAGATCTACATGGCCTCTCATAGAGTACCTCAAACAGTGCCATGTGAATCGTAGCCTGAAAACTGATGTTGTAGGAAAACTCAACTAATGATAGGTGTCTCTCCCAAGAACCACCAAATTCCAAGACACAAGATCTTACATGTCTTCCAACACTTGGATTGTACGCTCTGACTACCCGTCCGTCTGCGGGTGGAAAGTTGTACTCAAAAAGACCTGCGTACCAAGCACCTTCTGCAACCCTTCCTATAAATGCGACGTGAAACGTGGATCTCAGTCCGAAACTATGGTCCATAGAACACCATGCAACTGCACTATTTCCTGAACATACAGATCACCCAACTGGTCGGATGTAAAGGTCTCTTGAATCGGTAAGAAATGATCCACTTTCGTCAACCGATCCACAAAAACCTAGATTGCATCATTCTTCCGCAGCATCCTCGGAATACCCACAAAAAAATCCATTGTTAAATTATCCCACTTCCATTCTGGAATGGGAAATGGATGCAACAAACCACCTGGGTGTTGATGCTTTTCCTTCACCTGCTGACAGGTAAGGCACCGTGCCACAAAGCCCAAAACTTCCTTCTTCATTCCAGGCTACCAAAACTGCCTTCAGAGATCATTGTACATCTTGGTCAAACTAGGATGTACTACCCACTTTGATGCATTGAACTCATGCATCAACTCTTATCACACACACTTTGGCACAACCACACGATCACAAACACGAACAACACTTTCCATGCCAACAGCCCAACCAGAAGGTAGCTCTCCACCTTTAATTTTTTCCTTCATGATCAAACACCAAGGATCATCAAGCTGACCTTCCTTAACTCGACTCAAAATCGTTTAATCCATAGTTAAGGAAGAAAGAGTGACCTGATCACTCTCCTCTTGCACCTCCAGATGAATCTCTACAAACAAATACATCACCTTCCACTCGGTGTTGGACTCCTGAACCACCTAATTCTGAACCTTCCTGCTCAGAGAATCAGCAACACAGTTTCCCTTTCCCAGCATGTACACCAAATCAAAGTCAAAAGACTGGAGATATTCTACCCATCTATTCTTCTGAAGGTTCAGATCCTATAGTGAGAATATATACTTTAAACTCTTACGATCGGTAAACGCAGTAAACGGTACATTATTTAATCGAATTGGCCTATGAGCAGCATGCTCTCCCAAACTGCGGCGGTTAGGGTTTCTTCAAGTTTCGGTCCCCCTTCCCCCTCCAGCCTGGCTTTTCTTATGGATTCTGCTCTTGGTTTCGGTCCAATGAGGGAGTCATCGAGACTCGTTCGTTCGGCCCATCACGGTTCACCCCTTCTCTCGTCTTGTGCAACCATCTCGGCAATGCGACGGTGTTGCTCGGCATCGTTCGGTGTGGCTGGTTCTCATCTAGAGCGACCATCTCAGCAGTGCAATGATGTTTCTTAGTGAGGCTCGTTCCTCTCCGTCGACTACAAGGATCAGTTAATGATTCGATTTGAGGATCGGTAGTCCGGCTTTGTTGGGTGGCCGGGGTTTCTCGACAGTTTGGTGCACGCTCTCTAGCTTCATCGGGTGGCCAGGGTTTCCCAGCTCATCTATCGCGATCTGGTGTGGGTCTTCGGTCAGATCTGCAATGCTTTGGAGGGGGGAGGTATTGGGTTGCGGTTTCTATGGTTTTTTCTATTCTCTCTTTGGTATTTTGTGATTTGTTTTGCTGTGATTTGTTCTATTTGTCTAGATCTGATATTGTGTGTTCTGGTTTGATCTCGTTGGCTCTTTTCTACTATTTCTGTTTCCATTCATTGTTGTGAGGTTTCATTCCCTGGTAAGGGTTCATCTGTGGTTCTGATCGGAGAAGACTCATGCCCAAAGTGGCGCTTCTGTTCCAGGACAACCCTAATCCCCTCATCAGTGGTGCCCTCTTGGTGCGGGGTTGGGCTACCCAGTCCCAGGTGATGATGGCCTAATCTCGTGCCTCTTGGGTTGTCTTCTGGGATTAAGTGACTATGGTGGTTGGATTGTTTGAGGAGAGTAGTGGTGTTGGTCTAGGATGACCTTTGATGGTGTCACTTGGAATGGTCATTTCGTAAGGGTGAATGGTTCTTCTTGCGAGGTCTGTTTGTACAGTGATGCACTCAGACTCGACACGTGGATCAGGCCCCAGAGGAGGTTCTAGAGCTTCTCTTCATTGTTGCAATGTTTTTCAGATTTGGATGTTGAGAGGGTATGATGTCGGTCATCAAATCAGTCTTGTTCTTTGTCACAGGACACTTGCTTGTTGTTAAGCCTTGCAACAGTGGAGTGCTTTTCCAAGTTCATTTTCTAGGGAGGGGTAGCTTCATGTGTCAGTTTGGTTTGTCTCGCTAGACCTTTGGGTTGTGAAACATTTTAAGGTGATGATGTCTTATGTTCCCTGTTGATTCTCCTTTTTCGTCACAGATTCCAAAGGAATGTAAAGGGAAATGACTTAGCAGAAATTGATTCATCCTTTGAAGAAAACATCAAAAATCGACAAAGGCATGAACAAGGCTTCAAAAGAACATAGGCCGCACAAGTTCCATCACTGTCGCTCAAGTCCACTTGTGTGACGCCTAATGGTCACACAAGTGACTTGCGCGCCCTAAAGGATAACCTCTCGGGTCTTCTTCAGCCTATAAATAGACCCTGTAGGCCCCCCATTCGAGGAGGAATTTTTTTTCAGAACCTTAGATTTGTGGTCCTGGCGCCCTAGTCCCTTCTCAAAGCTTCCAAAACACTTCTAAGGTAATTTCATACCTAGAACGGAAGATCTAAAAAGGGGAAGGAAGTCCTAAGTGTTGAAACTCATCAACACTTGCGCACCTAAGTGGCCAACCCTTAAGGGAAATGGTCACACTTGCGTGCCGCCTAACTCCTTCAATAGAACTTGCGCGCCACTCTTCTAGAAGAACCTCAAGAGGATTTTAATGGCTTTAACCAAGAGTCGCTCAAGTATTACCCTACTGGTTAACCGTCGCGCAAGTACCCATGTGTCGCACAGGTATACCTGCTTGACCAGGACTTGCGCGCCCACATAGTACCTGTGCGCCTACCAGGACTTGCGCGCCCCTACCTTTTTGGGTTCCCTTCTTACCCATTTCACCCCTCTTAAGCCATTCCACCTCTCCTATTCAAGATTCAGTCTTCAAGACACTCTTCAATGCCATTTATGGCATGATTTCTTGATTTGACTTCTTTATCTGAAAGGAATTATGTGGAATATCTCTCAAAACCTAGTGATTGACACATCTTTATGTCATTAAAGATTGAGATTTAATTCATTAAAACTCATCCTTTAAGATGAGAGAACTCATTAATGTGTGCCTCCTTTTCAGGAGTAAGTCCCAATCATAATTCTCTTAACCTGGGCCTCTTTTTTAGGATTAATCCCCAGTCCACTAATTTGGGAATCCTCCTTAGGAGTAAGCCCCAACCATAAATCCATTAACCTAGGCCTCCTCTTTCAGGAATAATCCCCCATCATAAATATAGGCATTCTATTCAGGAGTAATCCCCAAGTCCCTTAATTTTTCAAGTCTCTTAACCTGGGCCTCCTTTTCAGGAGTAAGCCCCAGTCTTAATTCCTCTTAACCAGTCCTAATTTACCTTTGATCTGGGATTCCCTCTCAGGAGTAAAAACCCAATCATAAGTCCTCTCCTAATTTGGGCCTCCTTTTCATGAGTAAGCCCCAAGTTAGAGTATTCCAATCTCCGTGAAGCACATATACCTTTATGGACCCTATTCTTGGATTTCTTCCCTGAAGTAAATCCAAATCTTCATTTATCTGGGCAATCATACATACATAAGTTCCACCTTATTTCTTATGATTACATCTTTCATGGAACAATTGTCTTATTTTTACCAATACCTCTTGTTTCTCACAGCGAGCATGACTCATGTGAGCTTAGAGTGTAAAAGTAATTATGAAATCCTTCTTTGAGCCATCAATCATAAACAGCATACTCCCTTACTCGAACTACGTGGGTTCTGATTCCTTTTCTAAATAAAGGATACGTAGGTAGCCCATCTGCGGGTTCGATCCCAACTCTGAAATAATCCATGTCCTTCTGAATGAAAATAAAATTCAAGTGTCCCACTAAGTGGCTTTAAAACCAGCATGGTCATCATAATGACCAAGATACTTTTATGTATCAAAGGATACCATTGACTAAGAATCTCTAACAAATACAGATGATTCTCTGTCAATGAAGAACCTCAAATACATATAAAAGATTCTCTAAATTTCATACATATCGATCATTGATTGTCAGATCTAAAGGAAAGCTCATTTTATACTTGGTAATGTAATAAGGATTCATGAACATAACTTAAATCTATAAAGAGAGTCCCAGAGTAAACGATAATTCCCCTCAAATAGGTGTGATGAGTCCAACCTCCCATCCTGTCAACCAATGAAAATTCCTAATCCTCATCAGTTCACAATCTAATGAGCGCCTACCTTTGGAAAGTAGGTCCAAATAGATGTGGAATCATTGGATGTTTCCAGTTCTACGAACAAACCCGTTAGAAACCGATTGGAATGTTTGAACCTTCAATCAAGGAGGTCATCCCCGAATTCCGAGGGAAACAAAAAATGGTGAACACGACGTGAATCCTTAACCAATTTAAAATAATGTTTTACCTATTTTTTAGGACCCTATTTAAAACTCAATGAGAGGGCCAACAAAAACAATAATTGACATATGTGCTCATCCAAAAGATGTAGTGTATGAATTTATCTTGATTACATATGTTATATCAAATAGGCACTCTTTTCCAAGACCTTCTGCATTTCCAGAATGGCTGCTCTCAAGTTCACACCTGTGAATACTGCTGCTGCAAATGCCACTGCTGCTACTCCTGCTGAATCGTCGTCCGCTCTGAGGATGACAACACCTACTCAATGTCTTCAACACTGGATATCAAATGTGCTGGTTAAGGAGTACCATCAACATGGTCTCATCCCAACTCTAGAGGTTGCCCAAAAATCCCTCCAAGTGAACAACTCACACCGGTCATCCGGACAATGACGAACAGTGATCAAGAAGCAGGCGGTGCTGACTACCGTCACCAACCGTTTCGGGTCGTTATCCCCAGAACGCAATCACCATTCGCTCCCTTATTCTTAGGAGGTGAATGAGAAGTTCCCTCAGGGAATTAATTCAAGTAGACAGGAGTCATTCCCGAGGGATTCCACCAACAATCGCTGCCAGACTCATGCGGCAGTGCGCCCTCAACATGATGAGGGTACCGACTCCAGGCATTCGACTCAGGTTCCTCGAACCTGAGCAGGCAAGACGAATCACCAGAGGCGAAATCCAGTTAACAGTGAGTAGGTTCTCATCTCTGTCATCTCTGGAGAATTCCACCAACCTAACTTGGTGGAAAGCAACGAGCGGGCACACACACCTGCCCGTTTTAATTCCGTTGTCCAGCAGACTCGTCTGGCAGCAGCATGCCAATCTCGTCAGGAAATTCTGGCGGAGTATTATAGACAGGAACATACACTTGTTTATACATCATCAGCTAGTCAGCAGGCTCATCTGACTACATATGATGGATCTCATCAACCACGTTCGGAGAAGTGCAATTAGCAGGCACATACACCTACTAGTATTAATCAAGCCTACCAACAGTCTCTCTTGGTAGCATTCGGAGAAGTCAGTCGGAAAGCTCCGGTGACAAACAGGAGGCAGACTCAACTCTCTTCCCCCACACTTGAGTACTGTCAGGATTCACTGACAGGAAAAGGAGGATAGGAGCAGGCACATACACCTACTCCAAGCACGGAATGGATGTATATCCCCATTCCGGCAGCTGAAGTCACCAAGCATATTTTATCAATGGTGAAAGAGAAGAAGCAAATCCCCGCTCATATTCTGGATGCTTTCCAGGATATTATAATAGCTTCAGCAGCATCTCAGGGAAAGACACATAAATCTATCCCTACCAGTGGAGTGACACATCAACAGTTCACTCCGGAACAGACACACACATTTTTTCCAGTCCAAGAGGGTTGTGGGGCATACTCCCCCATATCATACAGACAACCAAGTCAGGCACATACACCTGATTTGAGTGGAGATCGTCAGCCTAACCTGGCCATCTTTCCTGATTAGGAACATACACCTGCTCAGAGCAGCCAATTTCATCAACAAGTGGTTTCCAAGGCGAGTAAGAAGGTGTCTAAGAAAAAGACCTACCCAACACAGTCAGAAGATCAAGATCCAATCTGTAACAAGGCCTTGCTCGATGATGGAGTTCTTGAAGCCATCAAAAAGTTATCTGTTGAAATTTAAGATTCTACTCCCTCATTTCTCAATAGTGGGAACATTAATTCCGAAGGTCTTCAATAGACACTTCCTCGTGAAGCCTTGCTTCATGAAAATTCGGTAAATCTCGAAGTTTCATCTTCAGATGAGAGCCACAGGAATCCTCTGTGTGGTCAGAAGACCAAGGAGAAAGTGATCTCATCTTTTGTTGTAACCCACCATGGTGGTCCTCCCCATGATGATAAATTTTGCTGTGAAAGTCCTCTCTGCAGTAGTGATGCACATTGCCCAAAAAATGCTCCAGTGGACAATGTAGTGCCGAGAAATCCCTCTTATCTTGAGGCACTTGAAAATGCGAAACCAGTCATGTCTTGTAACACCCCAGGTAAATAAGGAATATGACATTTTCATATTTATCCATATTTGTGAATAAAATATTAATATGACTTTAAAGGGGACGCTATGCTCGATGGTGTACCCAACACGCAACAACGAGTTTCTTGGGAATCTTACGTTGCACTCTAATAATAAAATAATATTATTTTAAATGGTAGTTCATATGTAGTCGTTGTATTGGCGGGAATGGATAGAAATAACTAAAATATGATTATATATGTTCTTAAATATTTTTACATTTATACAATAAAAGATAAAGGCTTAAAATACGGAAAGAATTCAATTTTTGGCGTATATGCCCTAGTTTTCACTAAAGGTTCACTTATCACCTTTTGATGGAGAACCGTCATTAAATATAGTTTTGTTCACTCTTAAACATTCTTTTGGACCAAATAAAACTCTTATAAAGAATCGGGACATCAAAATTTACTTTGTGTAAATTTTTGGTATCTTTCTGATAAAGTTCATTTTTTTAATGAATAGTGTAAAATGTTGTATTTTAATTCAAAACCACTTTTTAATCTAATTTATTTATATGATTAGATTATATTTTGAATTGTTTTTAAAGTGAAATTAGAAAATATTTTTACCATTAAATCCAATAGTGGTCGTTGGAATCAATTTCACTTTGAAATCAGACTTAAACTAGTGTCAATCTTTTGATACTTATTGTTTCATAAAACACGCTATTTGTCATGACAGCGGGAATTAATTATTAAATTAATTAATGTGACTTATATGTTTTGAATTTTGTAAAACGGACTTCATTTTTTAATTCAGAATATCAAATATAGCTTAGGGTGAATTTTTGGGATTTTTCTGAAAAACTTCAATTTTTGATGAATAGTGAAACCACAAAGTGGTACTTATAAAACTGATTTTCCGTTTAAATGAAATTTTGCCATCATTGTGTTTTGATTTTCAAAAATCCGACATACATGGTTTTCATTAAGAAGTAAAATGTGGTTCAATGAGATTAAAATAATTTTTTGGTAAATAGTAACTTATTAAGTTTTTAATCGCGATTAGTGGTAATTAGTGTAGTTTAAGGTAAAAATAATGTTTTAATAATATGAAATGAAGTTGAAACATGTCCTAACCCCATTGGATGTGTGATGGACGACCAATACAAGCCATGGGTCAACTTGGGGACCCCATGGGGACACTTTGGTTGGGAAATGACATAAATAACATTTTATTTAATGTAAAAGTAAAAATGACACAAACATCATATGTTTTACAAAAACAATTTTTAAGTGGAGTTATACAAGTCATATTTTTGATTATAAATATTAATTGGAAAGCTAAAAAGATTTCCTACATCATAGTATTTGTTTTATAATTTTTAGACATTAAATAAATTAAATTATTTATGACATAATAATGATGCAGCGATGACATCATTATTTGACGATTTAAATAAAACGGAAAGATAATGTAAAATCTATGAACTACACATGTCCAAAACTTATTGGATGAGTGGATTTCGAAGCCTTATCACCTTATCCACGAATTCTATCAATGTGGGACCTTTTAAAACCGAAACACATTTTCAAATAAAGTAATATTTCTTTACTTTCCAAAAGTACCCCTCCTCTCCTCTTATAAAAGGCCCCCACCTCTACCTCATTTAACACACTCCTCAAGCCTTTGGCTCGGCCAACCCCTGCCCATTTACTCTCTCCACATCCCTCTCCTCATCCTAGAGGACTCCCTTTGGGCAGAATCCTTTCAAAGGAAGCCTTTAGGATTAAATCAAAAGGAGTTACACTTTTAAAGGTAATTCATTCTCTCATGTTCATTTGTTTTATTTTGCTTCTCCAACCCCCTAAAATCTTTTTATTTACTTCTTTTGTAACAACACCAGTATCTTCAATATACTAGGATGTTGTTATAAGATTTATTCGAGCTACACTCTCACACAACTACATCAAATGGTTAAAGAACATACGGTTTCCGTGGATGGTGAAATTCTGCCTCCCGAAATGATGATTGTTCAATAATCATTTAACACCTTCAAAGGTGGCCATTATGATGTCACTATTTTTATATATGATATATAATATGTTTATGTTTTATTTATGCTTCTGTATTTTTCATTTTTGTCTTACCTTTATGGCTTCCATTATGGGTATACGTGATATCTTCATTTAAGGAAGTGCGGACTACCGCCCCCTCAAAGTGATTTGATTCGTTAAATACCATATGTGGGATGTATAAAGGATGGAAATATGATATTATATATGACATTATACTGGAATTATAATATACCTTTATATCATTATTATTCCATTCTAAAAAATACGAAATAGAAATGAAAGTAGCGTTCATGCGTACGTACGGCTTACCGTCTCCATGAACGGTGCATTTCATTTCTTACCTCTAAATGATTATGTAATGTTATAAATTCATGAAAGTACTGGATATATATGACATATATGATATCTACATAATGAATACAATTATGGATATAATAAACATTTGTCCACACGAACAACATGTAATTGTAAGAAGTCCACTTTCGACTTAAGAACCAAATATCGGCAAAACAAATATTATTAACTTAAATGATTACGTAATGTTTATGACATGGTAATAAGTGGTATAAAAGTAATAATGAACTTGAAAAAGGTTCTTAAGGAATTATAAATTAACTCAAGTTTATTATTCAGGAGATTAAAGAACGATCGAGTCAAGTCGGACCCGAGGTAAGGGATCCTACTCCTCTCTTTCTTTTTAAGTCTACATTTTTATGCCATTCCTTTTAAAGCTCATATTTCATGTTATTGGGATGATATTTTATATTACAATTAATGTAATTTTTATGTTCATGTGATGAGAGACCATATTCTCTCTCATCAATCCATTTTGGAAGTTTTGAGTGGCGCCGTTAGGCTGCCGAGTTTTCGTAAGGGACTTTTCATCTCACTTTTATTCCCGTGAGATTTATGCTACATTTGCCACAAATTCCATTGAGTGGTGTATGTACTGCCCATTATTCTACTCTTTGTGTAATATAATTTCGTTTATGAGTATTTACATCAATGACCTATTGTCTTTCTTTCATGGGGTGTATGTTTTGAAAGATACCCAAGTCGGTAAGGGAACCTTTCACCCTCCTCTTTTTTAAAAGACTTCTTTTATTGGGTATTTTAATTTACATATTTTTATGTTGGGATATGTTCTCATACATCCTTATTGATGTAAATTTTATGTCCAAGTTATGAGATACACTTTTTATCTCTCATCAACTCATTTTGATGTGATGCCGTTAGGCTGTCAAGGGAACTTTTTAACCCAATTTCGATTTCTTTGGGTTCAACTTGTAGTCATCGAATATGTCATCCATTGAATATGTGTGAATGACCTTTTATTGTTTTACACTTAATATCCACTTATATTGGGTGCATATATATTTTTCACACATATTTTTGAGATTTATTTGTCCTTAATTTAAGGATACCTTCTTTATAAGGGATTCCATCACATTTGACATTTCTATTGAGGGTTCATTGTTGTTATGCACCAATTCACTCTTATATGGTGTATATACTATCCTTTGGAGTATTATATCATGAATCCATTTATTCTCATGATATTATAAAGTTCTGACTAAATGTTATTCCGCAATTATTGTATTCAAGTGTCTCTAATTTTGGTAAAACCCCTTTAACCAAAATATCGCTTTAAATGTTTTAATGATTTGTTCTTATTAATATCCATGTTTTAAAAATGGTTTTAAGGATTTATTTATATGGATATTAATGGTTTAAAATTTTAAAAGCTTCAAGGTGGTATGGGACACTTTGATTCAAAAATCTCTTTATTAAATGTTTTAAATGGTTTTGGAAATGGTTTCTTTTTGAATGGATTCATTATTTCAATATCCTAAAATGTTATATTGTGATTGAAATGTGGAAATGTTATGTTTCCTTTATTCATGTTTTATGTGATACGAATAATGTTATGGTTCTTGGGAATTATTATGAAGACGGGTGGTTCCGTGATAAACTAAGGGCGGGTGAGCCCGATATAGCTCTCCAATGCATTGGGTAACGCGAAGGAGTGAAACGTTAAGGTTTCTCCGAAGAGATTTAGGGAATATACTGTGATGGGTATTCCAAACGTAACCAAGAGGGTTACTCCCTACGTAAGAATGTTATGAATGCCTCAAGTTACCTTTATGTCTTATGATTTCTATGATTTATTCATGGTTTGATGAGGTATGTTAAAGTGCCTTTGTTTTATGGGTAAGGTATGATTTCATTCTTATGTATATATGAACTCATGTTTCCTTTCCATATTTTTATAACTCTTACTGAGCTTTTTATGCTCATCCCAAGTTTTTGAAATGTTTTTCACAGGTCAAGGGAAAGGTACATGATGTGATGATAGTGTCAAGGATGTGTCAAGAAAGAATCCGTGTTATATTTTAAAAATGTTCCCGTTGATGGGAAGAATGAATACTGTCTTTTATGTAACCACTTTGTTTAAATGTGGAATGTAATGCAAGTTTCATGATCTAATTCTCTAAAACTCTAAACCTGAAAAGATCCTCAATGTGTAATCTTGTAATAACTCAAGATTAAGTAAGGTTTAAGGTTAGGGCCTTATAGTTGGTATCAAAGGTAGGTTTAGATAACTTTAGAGGTTAGGTTATTCTTTAAGCATAAGTGACATTACCATAATGGTTAGGATTTCAGAAAGAGTCTTAGTTTTAGATAAATTGAATGAGTAAGTATATCTTATTGTCTATCTTACTCATTAGTACATGATGGTTTTGTTGATATACTCACACTGACATTTCTATTTTTAGTGAATGGATGGATCTAGCAGGCACCAAAGAGACAACTGGTTTGAAGGAAACGGTGGTGGTTCTCTGATTAAGATACTAGATAAAATGAAGGATTCAATGAGGAAACTCGTGGTTGTTCTAAACCAAATATCAAGGAGTCATGATCAACCACTTCAACCTTGGTGAGTTCTCTAATGAATCAGGTACGATATGGCCAATTCGATGTGGAAATTCAGGTAATAATTATTAAGGTAACCATTAGGGTTTATATGATACTTAATTTTTAGGTAATTATGGGTTACTCTATGATATGATGGAAAATGAAAGGAATGAGATAAACTTGAGGTTAAAATATGTTATGATTATTCTTGAAGATTTTATCTCATTTTGGGGAATGTTTTAAGAATTATATAGTGTTGGAAAAAGGACAACACGCAGACCGTGTGACATTCCGTCGCGTCGGACAAAGCTGCGGGAATCGAACCCACAACCAAAGTGCGACTGGTATTTATCGCCTACCACTGGACTACGTGAAGTCCCTGGTTAGTTTGACTGATTATTTTTAGTTATATGATTTTATGAATTAAGAGTAAGTTGATTTTGGAGGATATGTGGTTAGGATAATTACTTTTCAATGTGAGACTTTAGGAGCAACTGATGTTGTTTGGAGATAAATGTTACGATTTATCTTGGAAGACTATGTGACTAAATCCTTCAAATATTTGGGTTTCAATCTTATATTGGTTTACTTTGAAGAATTTTATGGACAAATTGTTTATCGGATGGTCCTCGTTGAACTTTGGGTTTTGTTGGACAAATTTTGGAGATTAAGAATAGATTTTCTTTTTATAAGGGGTTATCCTTTTCTGGATTATCTGATCTTGTACTAAGCTTTTTGTTTTTGGTTTTGGTTAAAGCCTAAATACATGGAATGTATATAGTTATCTTTTGGGTATTAGGTGATTCTCCAGAAGTTGATTATAGTACTCTTAATGCGAAAAAGTCTCCCTAAATACTCGTCTTTTGGAAAAAATATGAGTTTGACTAAGGAATCTAGTAAAAGTTGAAAGTCAACATGATAAGTGATTATGCTTCCTTATGAATAAATTCCTCAATAAAAAGTAACTTAATACAAAAATGTTGTCTATTAACTTTTCCTTCTGGGGAACCCAACACCGTTTAACCCATCAGAAGTATGTGATTTTCTTATTGTTAACTTTCTCCTAAACATGTTTTCAATCACTCTCCATCATAACATGACCCTATGTTTTCTCCTCTATGTCCATATTTTCATACTTGGAATCCTAGTATGGGTTAACTCGGGTGACCTCTGTTCTTATCTTTCTTTATTTTAAATAGATTGTTTTACCGACTCTTGTTCCGATGTGGGACGTTCAAGGATGTTTCCAAGCGCAATTTTAAAATTGCGAGGACACAATTCCCAAAAGGGGGGAAGGATGTAACACCCCAGGTAAATAAGGAATATGACATTTTCATATTTATCCATATTTGTGAATAAAATATTAATATGACTTTAAAGGGGACGCTATGCTCGATGGTGTACCCAACACGCAACAATGAGTTTCTTGGAAATCTTACGTTGCACTCTAATAATAAAATAATATTATTTTAAATGGTAGTTCATATGTAGCCGTTGTATTGGCGGGAATGGATAGAAATAACTAAAATATGATTATATATGTTCTTAAATATTTTTACATTTATACAATAAAAGATAAAGGCTTAAAATACGGAAAGAATTCAATTTTTTGCGTATATGCCCTAGTTTTCACTAAAGGTTCACTTATCACCTTTTGATGGAGAACCATCATTAAATATAGTTTTGTTCACTCTTAAACATTCTTTTGGACCAAATAAAACTCTTATTAAGAATCGGGACATCAAAATTTACTTTGTGTAAATTTTTGGTATCTTTCTAATAAAGTTCATTTTTTTAATGAATAGTGTAAAATGTTGTATTTTAATTCAAAACCACTTTTTAATATAATTTATTTATATGATTAGATTATATTTTGAATTGGTTTTAAAGTGAAATTAGAAAATATTTTTACCATTAAATCCAATAGTGGTCGTTGGAATCAATTTCACTTTGAAATCAGACTTAAGCTAGTGTCAATCTTTTGATACTTATTGTTTCATAAAACACGCTATTTGTCATGACAGCGGGAATTAATTATTAAATTAATTAATGTGACTTATATGTTTTGAATTTTGTAAAACGGACTTCATTTTTGAATTCAGAATATCAAATATAGCTTAGGGTGAATCTTTGGGATTTTTCTGAAAAACTTCAATTTTTGATGAATAGTGAAACCACTAAGTGGTACTTATAAAACTAATTTTCCGTTTAAATGAAATTTTGCCATCATTGTGTTTTGATTTTCAAAAATCCGACATACATGGTTGTCATTAAGAAGTAAAATGTGGTTCAATGAGATTAAAATAATTTTTTGGTGAATAGTAACTTATTAAGTTTTTAATCGCGATTAGTGGTAATTAGTGTAGTTTAAGGTAAAAATAATGTTTTAATAATATGAAATGAACTTGACACATGTCATAACCCCATTTTATGTGTGATGGCCGACCAAGACAAGCCATGGGTCAACTTGGGGACCCCATGGGGACACTTTGGTTGGGAAATGACATAAATTACATTTTATTTAATGTAAAAGTAAAAATGACACAAACATCATATGTTTTACGAAAACAATTTTTAAGTGGGGTTATACAAGTCATATTTTTGATTATAAATATTCATTGGAAATATAAAAATATTTCCTACATCATAGTATTTTTTTTATAATTTTTAGACATTAAATAAATTAAATTATTTATGACATAATAATGATGCAGCGATGACATCATTATTTGACGATTTAAATAAAACGGAAAGATAATGTAAAATCTATGAACTACACATGTCCAAAACTTATTGGATGAGTGGATTTCGAAGCCTTATCACCTTATCCACGAATTCTATCAATTTTGGACCTTTTAAAACCGAAACACATTTTCAAATAAAGTAATATTTCTTTACTTTCCAAAAGTACCCCTCCTCTCCTCTTATAAAAGGCCCCCACCTCTACCTCATTTAACACACTCCTAAAGCCTTTGGCTCGGCCAAACCCTACCCATTTACTCTCTCCACATCCCTATCCTCATCCTATAGGACTCCCTTTGGGAAGAATCCTTTCAAAGGAAGCCTTTAGGCTTAAATCAAAAGGAGTTACGCTTTTAAAGGTAATTCATTCTCTCATGTTCATTTGTTTTATTTTGCTTCTCCAACCCCCTAAACTCTTTTTATTTACTTCTTTTGTAACAACACCAGTATATTCAATATACTAGGATGTTGTTATAAGATTTATTCGAGCTACACTCTCACACAACTACATCAAATGGTTAAAGAACATACGGTTTCCGTGGATGGTGAAATTATGCCTCCCGAAACGATGATTGTTCAATACTCATTTAACACCTTCAAAGGTGGCCATTATGATGTCACTATTTTTATATATGATATATAATATGTTTATGTTTTATTTATGCTTCTGTATTTTTCATTTTTGTCTTAACTTTATGGCTTCCATTATGGGTATACGCGATATCTTCATTTAAGGAAGTGCGGACTACCGCCCCCTCAAAGTGATTTGATTCGTTAAATACCATATGTGGGATGTATAAAAGATGGAAATATGATATTATATATGACATTATACTGGAATTATAATATACCTTTATATCATTATTATTCCATTCTATAAAATACGAAATAGAAATGAAAGTAGCGTTCATCCGTACGTACGGCTTACCGTCTCCATGAACGGTGCATTTCATTTCTTACCTCTAAATGATTATGTAATGTTATAAATTCATGAAATTACTGGATATATATGACATATATGATATCTACATAATGAATACAATTCTGGATATAATAAACATTTGGCCACACGAACAACATGTAATTGTAAGAAGTCCACTTTCGACTTAAGAACCAAATATCGGCAAAACAAATATTATTAACTTAAATGATTACGTAATGTTTATGACATGGTAATAAGTGGTATAAAATTAATAATGAACTTGAAAAAGGTTCTTAAGGAATTAGAAATTAACTCAAGTTTATTATTCAGAAGATTAAAGAACGATCGAGTCAAGTCAGACCCGAGGTAAGGGATCCTACTCCTCTCTTTCTTTTTAAGTATACATTTTTATGCCATTCCTTTTAAAGCTCATATTTCATGTTATTGGGATGATATTTTATATTACACTTAATGTAATTTTTATTTTCATGTGATGAGAGACCCTATTCTCTCTCATCAATCCATTTTGGAAGTTTTGAGTGGCGCCGTTAGGCTGCCGAGTTTTCGTAAGGGATTTTTCATCTCACTTTTATTCCCGTGAGATTTATGCTACATTTGCCACAAATTCCATTGAGTGGTGTATGTAATGCCCATTATTCTACTCTTTGTGTAATATACTTTTGTTTATGAGTATTTACATCAATGACCTATTGTCTTTCTTTCATGGGGTGTATGTTTTGAAAGATACCCAAGTCGGTAAGGGAACCTTTCACCCTCCTCTTTTTTAAAAGACTTCTTTTATTGGGTCTTTTAATTTACATATTTTTATGTTGGGATATGTTCTCATACATCCTTATTGATGTAAATTTTATGTCCAAGTGATGAGATACACTTTTTATCTCTCATCAACTCATTTTGATGTGATGCCGTTAGGCTGTCAAGGGAACTTTTTAACCCAATTTCGATTTCTTTGGGTTCAACTTGTAGTCATTGAATATGTCATCCATTGAATATGTGTGAATGACCTTTTATTGTTTTACACTTAATATCCACTTATATTGGGTGTATATATATTTGTCACACATATTTTTGAGATTTATTTGTCCTTAATTTAAGGATACCTTCTTTATAAGGGATTCCATCACATTTGACATTTCTATTGAGGGTTCATTGTTGTTATGCACCAATTCAGTATTATATGGTGTATATACTATCCTTTAGAGTATTATATCATGAATCCATTTATTCTCGTGATATTATAAAGTTCTGACTAAATGTTATTCCGCAATTATTGTATTCAAGTGTCTCTAATTTTGGTAAAACCCCTTTAACCAAAATATCGATTTAAATGTTTTAATGATTTGTTCTTATTAATATCCATGTTTTAAAAATGGTTTTAAGGATTTATTTATATGGATATTAATGGTTTAAAATGTTAAAAGCTTCAAGGTGGTATGGGACACTTTGATTCAAAAATCTCTTTATTAAATGTTTTAAATGGTTTTAGAAATGGTTTCTTTTTTAATGGATTCATTATTTCAATATCCTAAAATGTTATATTGTGATTGAAATGTGGAAATGTTATGTTTCCTTTATTCATGTTTTATGTGATACGAATTATGTTATGGTTCTTGGGCATTATTATGAAGACGGGTGGTTCCGTGATAAACTAAGGGCGGGTGAGCCCGATATAGCTCTCCAATGCATTGGGTAACGCGAAGGAGTGAAACGTTAAGGTTTCTCCGAAGAGATTTAGGGAATATACTGTGATGGGTATTCCAAACGTAACCAAGAGGGTTACTCTCTACGTAAGAATGTTATGAATGCCTCAAGTTACCTTTATGTCTTATGATTTCTATGATTTATTCATGGTTTGATGAGGTATGTTAAAGTGCCTTTGTTTTATGGGTAAATTATGATTTCATTCTTATGTATATATGAACTCATGTTTCCTTTCCATATTTTTATAACTCTTACTGAGATTTTTATGCTCATCCCAAGTTTTTGAAATGTTTTTCACAGGTCAAGGGAAAGGTACATGATGTGATGATAGTGTCAAGGATGTGTCAAGAAAGAATCCGTGTTATATTTTAAATATGTTCCCGTTGATGGGAAGAATGAATACTGTCTTTTATGTAACCACTTTGTTTAAATGTGGAATGTAATGCAAGTTTCATGATCTAATTCTCTAAAACTCTAAACCTGAAAAGATCCTCAATGTGTAATCTTGTAATAACTCAAGATTAAGTAAGGTTTAAGGTTGGGGCCTTATATGTCTGATGCTTCATCGCTAGCAGGTGAAATACTTTCTCAATCAGAAGATAGCCCAGGGTGTAGGTCATTCTCCGAACCACCCCTAAGTCATGAATCTTCTAGTTTGATCAATGATTTCTTTACCAATCTTGTTGAATCCAATGAAGCAACAAGGAAACACCAACTCTGGTCAAATCAGGTAGAATAATCTTCATCAAATGATAAAGACGAAATGTTGATCCGGAGAAAACAACTGGAGAAAGGTGAAGTGCCAGTCATGTTTTGGCCTCTGGCTGGCTCTCAGTATGAAATTCCAGAAATGTTGGTGGAAGATGGAATTCATGATATTCATATTAACATATGGAAAACTCTTTGTTAGTTGAAAAAGAAATTATTATCTTATGATGAATATGAAAATCATCTTAAGATAATCAAAGGGTTACAACATCAGATTGATTTGGAATATCTATCAGTCTCTCGATATCCAAAGGCTAAAAAGCAGCAGAGAGCCCTTCAACGTTCATGCCTTGGCGCACTATGAAGATTGTTTCAGTTAATTTCCAATGCCCCATCTGGTATTCGTGTTAGAGGATGGGGTGTTCATGGAGTATTACATTTCACGGTACTATCTAGTTAGAAAATCCCGCCGAAAATGGTCTCATGCAATGTTATTGCCCATGGCTGGCCACAGTCAATGGGCTTTGTTTGTAATAAAAAGCTTTCCCAAGAACAAGCCTCAACTAGTTCCTCTCAAAATCAAGAATACAGAGAAAAAGTTGTTGAATTACTCCTGCATCAAGAAAACGATAATATTGAACAGGCCTCTCATATGGAGAAAGCACATCATCAAGTGATAGAAGTGTCAGAAATCATATAACGGTATTTTGAACCAGGTGATAAAAGTGGATACAGATTAATGCATCCAGCTAATTTCTGGACTAAGGTTCGCAAGATCAGGAGATCTTTTAAGAAAGTCTCATACATAGAATGTCAAGAGCCACCCCAGCTCGCAATAATGGGGACTCTTTTAAACCAACCCTTGGAATCAACAAATAGGATTCGAGGAGTTGAGCGGGAATAGTAGGAATAGCCCCAGTCCACCAGACTGGGGAGTTTTTTAAATCAGCAATCCCCTCCTCAGAGAAATTCGGTCTTTTCTCGATTGGGGAAGAAGCCTCAAGAGGAATGAAGAGCCAAATTATCAGCAGATTCCCTTCAAATTACAGTTCGTCAAGAAATTCTTGAGGGATCTAATCAACAAAAGGTAATGTCTCATCAAATACATCGACGAAGACAATATCATAGAAATGCTGATAGAAGGGATGTGATGCGTTATGCATCAATTAATTTCATCAATGCCATTTTTGCTGATCCACCAGATGAGGCTCACTCAGGGGACTCAGATGAAGAGGTTCCTTCTCAAGAAGATGTACGCACCGACACAAATGAAGAAGGTGTGCGTACACGAAATCAAAGGGTTACTCAGAACCTAGGTAATCCTTCGAGTAACCCACTTCCCCCTCTTCGAAAAGGATCCAACAAAGGGAGGTGAAAAAATCAGGTTACATATCCTTCCTTTGTAGATGGCCAATCGCTCTCACTAGAGTAAAGGTTTGCACAAAAGGAGGAAGAAATGAAGGAATTAAGAAGGTTGAATGCAGAACTACTCCAGATTAGTCTTCTTCTTAAGCGTTCTGGAGTCAATCAACCAAAGGAATTTGTTGTAGCTACTGAGATGGATCAAGGATATCCTTCTCTATCAGTACACCATCACAGGTCTAATCCTATGGGTCAAGTGCAACAATAGTTGGCAGTGCTACCATCAGTTGCAGCATCTACTACTACATCTGTCCAAGCTCCAGTCATTACACCTACCCAAGTCCAAGTTCAATCGAATGTTTCTCAAAAGTTAATAACTACTATTTAGTCATTAACAGCTCGGTTAGAAACTATGGAAGGAAAATGTGCGCAGGTTCAACCAGAAAAGAATGTTTACCCTGAATGGGTAGATTCAATCTCTCCTCCATCCAGTTTTTGAAACCTTGTATTCCCTATTTTCAATGGATCAGGTGACCCTGAATATCATTTGACGCATTACGTGTCTTGTTATGATCCTATCATGGGAAATTCGGAGTAGTAAGAAGAAGTAAAACTCAGAATCTTCATACAGACTTTGTAAGGACCAGCCTTTGTCTGGTATACAAGCTTGCAATCCCAGTCAATTACTGGATGGGAAGATCTCTGTCAACAATTCCTTATTCAGTTCAGCTCAACTTTGCCAAAGACAACAGTTTTTTATCTTACAAACTGTAAGAAAAGGGAGAATGAAAGGGTCTCAGATTTCATTTCTCATTGGAAGGGATTAACATATTCCCTAAGATTAGCACTACCTCAAGAAGAATTGTTGCCAATCTGTGTGGAAAATTTTCATGATGAGTTACGCACGCCGTTGATCCCTATGAAATACAAAGGAGGGTTTCGAGACCTTACTTCAATCAACCAACATATTGAATATTCCCTTATACAGACTAAGGCTAAATCTCGTGTAATTCCATCAGCTCCAGGAAGAAGAATGGGTAAAGCAGAAACTGCTATAGTTATGCTTAAACAAGCACCTGTACCTGTTTCTACTTCAAAACCTTCATCTTTTCGAAGGGATCCACCTCCTGAGTGCCAACAACAAAGGCCGTTTCTTCCAGATAATCAAAGAGATCAAAGACGAAAACAATTTGAGGATCTGAAGAGAAAAACATACTCTTTCCGAAATGAACAAGTTCCTGGTTACTTCATTTCGGCTCTGGAAAATAATCTGGTTCAATTGTCAAGGCCCAAAAGGCCAAACAAGGAAGGAGATGAAGACCGTCCCAATTATTTCCCCTTTCATAAAATGTTGGGGCATCCCATCCAGGAGTGTTTTTTCTTCAAATAACTCCTTCAAAAGATGGTCGACTCGGGACAAGTCAAACTGAAAGGTTCTTCAGCTCAGGTAGCATGTGTTACTGCTACATTTCCAGAGGAGGATGACGAACGGCAAGAAGTCAAAAGCAAAAATGCACAGAAGTATGATGATTGGATGGTCAGAAAGACAATAAACCGAACTCATGTTATTTTGTGAACACAATTAAAGAAACCGATTGTGTCTTCTTCCATGAATGTTGCGGCAAAACCCTCTTCGTCAGAGGGAAGTCCTCAAAGAAATGGCATGATTCAAAGCAAGAAAAAGAATCAGAAGAAGATGAGTATGTGTCAAATCCTAAATTGTTTTTGACTCTGGTAGACTTCATGCCATCTACTTAAAATCCATGGGCACTGCCCCACCAAACAGTACAGCCTAAACAGGCTAACCAGGCAGAGTCTTCATCAGACGAAGAGTTAATCTTCTGTTCTGTTAATATGATTCAATTAACAGATCCATATTCCAGTCGCAGTTTTGATTTTGATGAGCCTGAATTCTCTGTATCAAACAAGGGAATCAGAGTAAGTTATGGAGGCTCAGGATACAGGGGAAGACGTGGATCTTTCCGAATCCACTATTCCAATTCTACCCCTTCTAGAACTGTGTACGCAGTAGAAACTCGTGGTAGATCCCTTCAACGAGCTCAGAAAGAACAAGCAAGTTCTTCTATCAATAGCAAATTCAGTCCTGGCACAGTTATTTTGGAAGACCGGTGGAAGGTTCCATCATCTTCCTCTCAACAAGTAAATGGATCTAATCGGTCTAATCTTCCAAAACCAGGAATATTGCTAACTCCTATCCCAATACAAGATGCATCAACTTCCAAAGAATCTGCTTCCAAGGTACCTTCTAAACCACATATTCCTGTTGGGAAACGCAGACTTTTGGATCAAAAGTGTGATATATTGAAATACTTGGCCCAAGTACCATCCAATTTATCAATTTTGGATGCTCTAAATCTGTCAAAAGATCTTCGGGAAGCACTCATAGAGGCTTTGTCAAGTCCTCAGGAGTTTGAAACTGAAATTGCTGCAGCTGAAGTCTATCACATAGAGAATAATCCTACAGAATTCCATGCAATAATATCTTTTACTAATGAAGATGAAGATGATGTTGTGCATGCACATATTATACCTTTGTACTTATCTGGAAAGGTCAATGGCGTAGATGTCCGAAGAGCTTTCATTGACAATGGTTCAGGAGTCAACCTCATGCCCATTCGTACACTTCGTCGATTGGGCCTCACGGAATCTGATTTATCTCCTTATACCATGATGTTACAAGGATATGATAAAAATGAACAAGAACCACTGGGCGAAGTTACACTCAGAACTCAGTTTGGAGATCTTGTATCCAATTCAGAATTCATGGTTGTTGGTAAGGAATCAGCCTTCAACATCTTTCTTGGAAGACCCTGGCTACATCAACATGCGGCCATCCCTTGATCATACCATCAATGTATCAAATATTGTTTCGATGGTCAAGTTGGGAAATTGTATGGTGATAAGGACCCATTCAAGACATGTGAGTCTCAATACATTGAGGCGGAATTCTATCACATAAAGGGAAGGGAGAAATCCACAACAAAGGAGATTACCGAATTTAATGCTCCATATGGTTTGGAGAAGATTACAGTAAATCCATTTACACATGTGATTACATATTATGTGTTTCCTATCAGTCAAATTGACAAGATAGACCCAAATCAAAATAATCTTATGGAAAGATCCATAATGTCAGTTACTGAAATTGAGCCAGACAACATGGGAGAAATTGGTAACCCACCAAGCAGTAATGAAAGAACAAATGGTGATGTCTTCATTACATCTTCTGAAAACCAACAAGTCTATACTTTGCCAATTAGGATAGAAGAATTTATAGCAACAATGGAGGTGAACAATGATGTCGATTCTCAATCCATCATCTCCTCTTTATTACCAAAAGAAGACCCTTCATCATCAATCGGGTCGGAAATGGAAGTTTCTTCTTCAAGATGTGCAAATTTTGACATCTCTTCTGATCATGAAAAATCTGCTTTATCATCTACTATGCAATTAGAAACGGAAGAAATAATACATGATGAAGAAGAAGAGGAAGATCTCAGAGATGCTCCTCCAGCATTTAAAGAGGGTATCTCTACCACTGTGGATGAACTCAGAGAGATAAATCTGGGTACAAAAGAAGATCCACGCCCCACTTTGATCAGTGTGGCCATGACTCTTGAAGAGGAAGAGATAAGAACATCGAGGATTTAAGCAAGCAGTGAGAAGAACACGCCCAATTTATGCTTCCAAAATTGAAGCTGAAGTGGATAAGCTTATCAAATCTAACTTCGTCAGAGAAGTTCAGTATCCCAAGTGGTTGGATAATATTTTCCCTATAAAGGATAAGAACAGACAAATTAGAGTTTTCATTGATTTCATAGATCTTATTTGGCGTTGTCCTAAGGATTATTTCCCAGTTCCGATTACAGAACTTTTAATTAATGCAACAGCTGGCTATGAAGAACTTTCCTTCATGGATGGATATTCTGGATATAATCAGATCCAAATGGCCTCAGAAGACGAGGAATCCATAGCCTTCAGAGCCCCTCAGGGTGTGTTTTCCTACTGGGTAATTCCCTTTGGCTTAAAGAATGCAGGTGCAACATATCAGCGTGTCATGAATCGTATCTTCAAACCCTTCTTAGGGAAGTTTGTTGAATTCTATGTAGACGATTTGGTGGTTAAATCCAAACAACGTTCTAATCACTTGGCTGATTTGGAAGTCATATTCTACAATCTTTGACAACATAATTTGAAGATGAACCCCTTAAAATGTGCTTTTGGGGTAACCTAAAGAAAATTTCTCGGCTTTGTTGTATTCCATCGTGGTATTGAAGTCGATCCTGAGAAGACCGACTCAATCCTTGGTATGTAACCTCCACAAAATTTGAAATAATTAAGAGGACTTCAAGGACACTTAGCCTATATTCGGGGTTTCATCACCAATTTGGTAAGCAAAAGTTTACCCTTAACCAAATTGATGAAGAAGAGAGTCACTTACCAGTGGACTGAGGAATTTCAAGAAGCATTCGATATTCTCAAGAAATACCTCTTGAGTCCACCGGTGATCATGCCACTTGTTGAAGGAAGACCACTTATCCTCTATGTGACAGATCTAGAGCAATCATTGGGTGCCTTTATTGCTCAAAAGAATGATGTTGGGAATAAAAACAGCCTCTACTATCTCAGTCGAACTATGCTTGAAGAAGAAACCCGATATTCAAGTATTGAGAAGTGCTGCCTGGAATTAATCTTTGCAGTTCAGAAGTTGAGAAACTACCTACAACATCACAAGGTCCAATTGGTATCTCTCAATAACTCGCTCAAATTCATCATTAGTTGTCCAATGCTTACAGGACGTCTGGTAAGGTGGAAAGTTATTTTGCAGCAATTCGACATTCAGTATGTGTCTCAAAAGGCGATAAAGGGCCAATCTATGGCTGATTTCCTGGTTGAACACCCTTCAGTCGAAGACACATATTCTGATATTGAACTCCATGATGAGGAAGTCTTCTCTATTCAAGAAAGTCCTCAAGCATGGAAAATTTATTTTGATGGTGCTTCCAGAAGTCCAATAGGGAGGAAAATGGAAAATCCTAAATTCAATAAAGTTGTCTTAGGAATTGTGCTCATTTCTCCAGAAAAGGCAGTGTTACCTTATTCCTTCTTATTGTGGGAAGTTGGTACCAATAATGAATCAGAATACCAAGCTCTCATCACAGGCTTGGAATTAGCGCTTCAAGCATAAGTGAATCACTTAAAGGTGAAAGGTGATTCAGACCTGGTAATCAAACAATTCAATGGGGATTATGCCATTAAAAAAGATGAACTAATCCCTTTGTATGATTAAGTCAGAGAGTTAATGGTGGAATTACCTTTGGAACTGACATTTTCTTATGTCCCAAGATCACAAAATGCTCAAGCTGATGCACTGGCTAATATAACCACAACTCTGGCAGATCCAAATCGGGACGAGACAACCATCAGTATTTCCCACCGTCGTGCAATTTCACCTTATGTTCGAATCAGAACAGAGGAAATTAATGAAATTAGTGCCATTCCTGAACCGTATAGTCATACTACAGGATGGATGTCACCTATCAGGGAATACCTTCAAAATTGAACATTTCCACCTGATAGAGCCGAGAAAGAACAAATCTGGCGACGTGTGGTCCATTTTACTCTTTATGATATCCCATATCACCTAGAGAAAATTCTCTACAAACTTGGTTTTGATGGAGTTATATTCAGATGCATTGATGGTGAAGAGACAATGGTTGTCATGAAAGAATTGCATGCAAGAGTCTGTGGTGCCCACCAGTCTGGACATAGACTGTCTGATTAGATTCGAAGGCTTGGATACTTTTGGCCTTCAATGATACAATATTGTGTCGGTTTCACAATGAAGTGTCATTCATTCCAAGTACATGCCAACTTCATTCATCAACCTCTAGATTTTCTTCATACAGCTAAATACTCATGGACATTTGCCACATGGGGAATGGATGTGGTGGGACCTTACCCTTTGGCTACGACCAAGCAGTTTAAGTACATTCTTACTGATACTGACTTATTTTCTAAATGGGTAGAGGCAATACATCTCAAGGAAGTCATTTCTAAATGCATTGTTAGCTTCATCAAGTCTAACATCATTACCAGATTTGGTGTCCCTCATACCTTATTGATGGACAATGGCACCAATTTCTGTTCATCTGAGGTGAAGAAGTTGTATTAAGAATACAACATCAAATCTAACCATTCATCTCGGTATCATGTAGCGACCAATGGCCAGATAGAAGCTTTCAACAAGACTCTGTCAAATATTCTGCAATATATGGTGGATAAAGATAAGAAATCATGGCCTGATAAACTCTTTCATGCTTTATGGGCTTATCGGACTACCACCCACACTGCAACTCGGTCAACTCCATATTCATTGGTATATGGAACGGAAGTAGTCTTGACCATTGAAGTTCAACTACCCTCGCTTAGAGTTTCCATTTTTGATCAATCATCTATAGATGAACAATCTAAAAAGTGATTGAATGAATTGGAACGGTTAGATGAGAAAAGATTGGGAACTTTGCACCACTTGAAAGTCTATCAGAATTGAATAGCACGAGCTTTTAACAAAAAAGTTCGTCTTCATTCATTCACTCAGGGAGAATTGGTATTAGTTCTCAGAACTCCAATGATACCAGGAAAGAAACCTCCCAAGCTTGAGCCAAAATGGGAAGGACCTTACTCAATACATAGGGTCTACTCCAATGGAGCTTATTCATTAATCTTGATGGATGGAGAACTCATCACTACTCCAACCAATGCCAGATTTTTGAAGAAGTATTTTGTATAAACATAAAAAATATAATCATGGTCCAGTATGACCTTAATCTGCAACTAGGTCCTATATGACCTTAAACTACATCAATGGTCTAGTATGACCTTAAACTGCAACTAGGTCCTGTATGACATTAAACTACATCAATGGTCCAGTATAACCTTAAACTACAACTAGGTCCTGTGTGACCTTAAACTAAATTAATGGTCTAGTATGACCTTAAACTGAAACTAGGTCCTGTATGACCTTAAACTACAACAATGGTCCATTATGACCTTAAACTGCAACTTGGTCCTGTATGACCTTAAACTACATCAATGGTCCACTATGATCTTAAACTGCAACTAGGTCCTGTATGACCTTAAACTACATCAATGGTCCAGTATGACCTTAAAATGCAACTAGATCCTGTATGAACTTAAAGAGGGAATGGTTTGGTTTATGAAATGGCGGAACTTAATTTTCAGAATTATTTTGAAATAGAAAATGGTGTGATTACACCTCTTTTGAAGGAAGAAACTGTATTGAAGGTGGTTTTGAAAAGTGTTTCCAATAGAGTTTTCTATACAATCAGAGTGTGTTTTAATGGGATGAGATGTTTTTAAATTTATGTGAATATCTTGAATGTGAGTTATTTTCTAAATGTTTGTGACTTTCTGAAAATTTTTGTAAGATGTGAGTTGGGATTTTGATCTCGTGGTTAGCGGTTATGAAAAAAAAGGGATGCGTTGGTTGACCGTGTTGGTTTTGAAAAGTGGAAAGAATTTTTGTTTTAAACTTTGGTATTTCCCTTAGTGACCACATGCATGGGGTTATATGGGATGATGGATGGTTGATGGCATGAATGGATGAGTGCCGGGATGGATATGAGGAGGGTGTCTGGTGTGGCACAAAAACATGCATGTGTGAGGCCCATGGGGTACCATTGGTCGATACTCTTACCGCTGAGCCGCTTGATTTCAAAGAAATGGTTTTAAAGAAAAAAAAACATGATGTCTTGATGAATAGTTTTGGGATGGTTTGTATTATGGGTCTTTGAAGATGTTGTTTTTGTGGGAAGTTTTTTTTAGTCCAATAACCTCTCCTGTTTGAACTGTGTTTTGGGTTTGTGTTTGGTCGGTAAGCTGTGTTGTAGGGACGGTTAGTGGTCTCTTTTGAAAAATGTTTTGGGATGACTTTACGATAGTTCCCTTCATGTGTTTGGATCTGGTTTATGGCTTGTTTTGACCAATGGACCAGGTTGGTTGGGTCCTTGGGTTCTCCCATTGGATAAGGTACACCCCCATTAAAGGTTAATGCATAACTGAAGCGCAACCCAGATTGTTTCTCCATTGGAAAATCCTCCAGTTGATCAATATAAGGAATCCATTTCTTGAGATTTTTAGATTGAGTATACACCCTTTCCTTTATTGGTTTTGTGTATCCTCTTGTAGTGGGAGATTGATTATGGATGGTTGAAAGTGACTTTAGCCTCTTAAGTTTCCTAATTTTTCGAAGGTGGAAGTGTTCTGGGTTTGTTAGCATGGATGAGTATTTGGATGGTGTCTAAGAGGGCCTCTGGGTTCTTCACAGTTTCCTTGAAGCAAGAGTTATTATTAAACCACCAATTTTGAGATTTTGGTCCTGATAGGATATTGTGTCCACTTTTTGGACTTGTCTATTGTTTAGGGACTTGGTATATGGTCATGTTCCATGTATTGTTTCTATCAATCACAAAGGTCCTGTTTGGTGACGCATTGTGATGTTGTGTGCTCTTTTGACTGTAAAGGTCAAGGTCACACAATCCTCTTAGGTTCTCTGTTATGTTGGGAGTATGTATCCCTTGGGAAAAACATCAAATCCTCTATCTTAGTGGATGGTGTTTATACGTGTCCTACCCTTCTGTTTTTTCTCACCCAAAGAAACAAGGTGCGATGTGTGTGCTTATTCTGATCCCTTGTTTCAGTGAAATGTATGGTTTTGGTAAAGTGAGTTATGGAGTGTGTTATGTCTTGATGAACCCATCAGGGTATGCGGTGTAGTTGTTTGTGGCACCAAAAGAAGAAGTTCTACATAGGGGTTTCAACAGCCAAACTGCGTGGCCGAAGATGCTTCAATATTTTGAGCTCCAGCCATAGGTCCCGGAGAGAAGCTGGCGCGTAGTCAGGGGAAACCCCAGTGTCGTTTAAACCCTTGTACAAAGTCCTATCCTCAGTATGAAAGATAGGAAGATTTTTAAACCTATGGTGTCATCATATTTCTTCCGTTGTTCCTGTTCGGTGGAAATAGGTGGAGGGTCTTGTACCCATGTCATCACACAATGTTATTCCCTCCCCCTTTGGTTTCCATTGAGTCTTTGGAGAATGGTTGGAAATTTGTCTAGACAAGTTGAGCACACGGTTTTCACATGGTTAGTTCTAAGCGTGAACAAAAAAAAATAACCATGCAGATATAAGGATCCACATAGTTATCGCACAGTTTCTCAAACTGTGTAGACTAACTGTGTGACCGTCCCAACTCCTTAATTTTGGGGTCTTTTCATGTCGGCCCACACCGGTCGGTTAAGATGGTTGGTTATTGTGGTGGGAAAACCCACCATGGGTATCGTGCATATTATTTTGTAAATTTCTAATGGATGTATACCCCTTGTACTAGGGAGTCTGTTTGGGCCTTCCCCTATTACTGTCTTGATTCTGTCTCGGGAAAAAAAAAATTAAGTTGTCTCTTATGGTGGGGAGCTCATTTGTGTCTCTTCATACAAGTAACTCGTGTTTTTCCTTGGTATTGTATGGGAAGTAGGTAATATCATTTGGATATATCTAACTACTTACATCTTCCTTGGGTAAACTTTGGGACTGTAGAGTTCCCAATGTATTAGTTAAAGTAAGGTAAGTGTAACCTTGTTCGATGTTGTTGTTCGTTTGAGTGAATTGATTGAGTCTTGTTCTGATAGTGTTTGAGGTGTTTTCCTTTGGGATGAAGCCTAAATGTGATTGATTGTTTCAGGAAAGTGGTGTATGATTTTTTTGTGAATTATTCCTTCCTTAATTGATCAATGGAGGTGTTTTGGCCTTTGGGGGGGCGAAACCTGGAAAGGGAGTACATCTTGGTTTATCAGTTCGGTTTGGCTTTCGTATCTGGCCTTTCTGTAGCTTTCCGGGGACGGAAAGTTTTCATGGTGGGGATAATTGTCACATACATGAATTATTTTGAAGTTAAATTTCATTTTTTTTTTCTTTCATTTTTTGTTTTGGATGGTTTCCAAAGGTTTTATGGAGAAATAGATGAGTTTTCATGAATTGGGCCAAACCGCGAGCCCAATTCCAGATTTAAAAATAAAATTTGTTTCCTTTATAACTTTTTCATTTTTTAATATTTTTCCTTCATTCCAACTCCTAAATGTCCTCCCCTGACATATTAACACCAAAATTAAAATTTGGAGCCTTTGTAAATCTATAACCAAGGTTTATGTTGGGTTTTATTTAAGGGATTGGGCCTGCCCGAAAGCCCAATTCCAGTTTTAAAAATAATATTTGATTAATTAATAACTTATTCATTTTTAAGTATTTTTCGGTGATTCAAAGCCTCATATGCGCCCCTGGAACCCAGAAACGCGCCCAAGCTCTCTCTCCCCACTTTGGAGCTCTTCTTCATCGCGATTTAGTACTGAACTGATTAGGGTTTCAAAAATCGGGCAGATTTGGAGAGGTAAATTGATCCTTTCATAACTCCTTCATTTTTCATCCTTTTCCCCCCATTTTAGTCCCCACATGACCTAATATTAATCCTTAGAACCTCCATACCAGTTTTGGGTACTTGGTGATTCATTATGTTGTGGATTGGGGCCGATTCCTTCAAGATATTTCAAGTAAGGGAATTCCTTCTTGGTTCCTTCCATCCTCTTTTAGTTTTATTTCCTTTTTCTTGAAGTTCCTCATGTCCAGAAGTTGGGGTTCGATCCTAATGTATGATTTGGTGTCTTTTGGGTAAATTTTTGTGGTTTAGGTCTGGATTTGTATTCCTTTTGGTGCAACGGTGGTGCGCTTAAGGTTTCGCACCAAGTTTTGAGGGTTTCGACACATTCGGTAGGTGATTCCGTGGGTAACCATTTAATGATGAGTTAGTTTGCTTGATTAAATAATTTTGAATGTTCCTTATGTGTTGTGCATTATGTGAAAACCATTTTTGTTTGCAATAGTAAAGCATTTGTTTTTAGAGTTACATTTTTTCTTGAAGTGTGTATTTTTCAAATGTATTTCATGTGTTATAACTTGTGGTAGTTTTGTAAAATGTGGAAGTGATTTATTAGTTGTTGAAAGGGGCTAACAATTATGGTTAGGTAATTATATAGTTCCATTTGTGCCTAAAAATGGGGTGTATTTGAATGGTTTTATTTGTATAACCTTGTTATACTCCTTGAAAGTGTTTTATGGATTTGTGTGTTCTCATGGGTATCTTTTGTGATATTATTCAACGTGATTATATAACATTTGAATGTGGATTATTTAATGTTTATTGGGCTGACAATTCTGTTTTGGTAGGGTCTTGGTGTGCTTTTGGTTTAAAAAGAGATTTTTGAAATGGATTTTATGTGCAAAGTTTGGGTATACTCTTTATAATTGTTTTATGAAAGTTTTGAATGCTTTATTGGGTTGTGTAATAGGTGAAACTATATTAGCAAACTGTTTTGGTAGGAGTATATTTTTAAAAGGTCCATTTCATTTGTGAAAAGGCTGTTATGTGATATGTATCATCTTGGAAATATTTTATTAAATTGTTTGAAGGAGATATTTTGGAGTGAAAGTGATGTGAAAGTGATGTGGAGTGTTTTGTGTGAGTGTGATGTGAAAAATTGAATTTTTGAATATGAAAGAAGTGTTATATTCCATGTGTGTGGGATGTTATATGAGTTTAAATATCATATAATTGTTTTATAAAATTGTTTAATGGTTTTGTGGAAGTGTTGAAGAAATGTGAAATGTGTTGTGGGCAATTTTGGTGTGATTCGGATTTCAAAATCATTTTGAATGAAAAATGGATTTTTTGTGACTTGTGTGGTATACATATGGGCTGTTTGGTGAATTTGTGATGTGGAAATGATATTTTCATGTTCAATGTACATTTCTTGATGTGTTGAACATGTTTGAGCACAAGGGGAAAACCTGGGTATCTAGGTGGGTGGACGTGTACTAGTATGCTAGTGAATCCGTGGGGTTTGGCCTCAGTTTCACTTAGCAAGATTGACGCTTACAACTCTAACTAAACTATGATGATGATGATTGGGGACCACTAGGTTATGGGTATGTTCCCTACTAGTGGCTCGTGCACGAGAATGGATATTTGGGATGGTTACTCTCACCGAGATACGAGGTACCTGGGACCCACAGCTAGCTAGTGCCTAGGTGTTACTTCCTATTTTTTGTGCTCATTGTTTACTTTGTACTTAACGTCGGCATACGGTATAGTTGGCTGGAAAATTCAGTAGTGTTGACATTTTTTTTAAAAGTGTTGATTCTTAATGATAGCCCACTTGAAAACTGTTTTTATTCAAAGTAGCATCTTTTAGAAATTGTAACTAGCTTTTCATGTTTTTGAAAACTTGCATGCTTTTCTTCTTTAAATGTTTATCACATGGAATATCTTAGTGGTGGTATCCTACTGGGCATTGGCTCACACCCCACTTAAAACCTTGGGTGTAAGTAGACATTGTTTTTTTTTGTCGCAGGTTGGGTACAGTTTTTTTTGTTCCAGTGGTTCGGGTTTCTAGCAGGTCCTTGGTGGTGAAGTCTTGTGGAGGTGGCTTGTGGGAGGTGCCCCTTGCCATGAGGGTTCTTGGGCTGTCCTTATTTGGATTTTTAACTTTGGTATAGACCTTTTGAGTTGTTTTAAGCCATGTAATTCAGTTCTGAATTTTTGTAAAAGATTGTTTGGTTTGAAAAATCCAGATTTGTTTCATTGGATTCTTTTGTTGTTTTAGGTTTATAAACTCGGGTAAATCGTTCCCAATTTTCATTTTATGATACCTGGGCACTTGTTCCAGCCCGTGGGGATCGGGAACGCCCTTCGGGTCTTGCCATGGACCGGGTCGGGTGCCGAGTTTGAAGGCAACTAGATTCGGTTCGTGACAACATCAATGGTCCAGTATGACCTTAAACTGCAACTAGGTCCTGTATGACCATAAACTACATCAATGGTCTGGTATGACCTTAAACTGCAACTAGGTCATGTATGACCTTAAACTACATCAATGGTCCAGTATGACCTTAAAATGCAACTATGGTCCAGTATGACCTTAAACAACAACTAGGTCATGTATGACCTTAAACTACATCAATGGTCTAGTATGACCTTAAACTTTATCATCAACGGTCCATGCATATGACCCTAAACTATTTGCAAGTCCCTTATGTCCAGCAAGACGTTAAACAGTGATGTCCTAACTACATGACACTAAACTGTATAAAAGTCCCTTATGACCGGAAAGACGTTAAACTACATAATCATCAAAGGTCCTGTATGACCTTAAACTATACCACCGTCCAGCATGACATTAAACTGGACCATCCACGGTCCATGCATATGACCTTAAACTATTCGCACTTTCATCCAACCTGACGCTAAACTGTATCGTCCCTTTTTCGTCCAACATGAAGTTAAATGTTGTATGATTTTGTCCTCACTGCATGACATTAAACTACACAGTCTCTCTTTCGTCCAACATGACGTTAAACTATATTGTCCCCATCATCCTAACTACATGACGCTAAACTGTACAGAAATTCCTTGATATGTCCTACATGACATTAAATTGTACTTTTTCCCTGCTACATGACATTAAATTGTGCAGCACCAATAGTCCTAACTGCAAGACTTTAAACTGCATAGTGCCTTTATATGTCCTACATGACATTAAACTATGAATCGTTAAGATTGTTGTTACCTCTTGTTTCTCACACCGAGTATGACTCACGTGATCTTAGAGAAAACCTCAACCATAACACTCTCTTTGGGATACTAACCATGTGTATGTCCCAACAACATCATTTTTTTAGGTCTTTGTCCCCAAGAACTACTTGATCATTAATTCATTCTTTAATTGAACTACGCAGACTTTGATCCTTGCCTTCCAGGCTGGGTACGTAGGTAACCTCCCAAGGTTCAAGCCCAAAATCAATCTCTTCACATCGGTTCACCTCCATATCATACGATGTTGATTCTTAAAACCTCCCCTAGAATCAATATCTTTACATTGGTTCACTTTCTTCCTTATTATACGACGTTAAACTATACAACACTTTTGTCCAGTATGACAATAAACTACAATATTCTTTGATACCCTCACCTGATAGGGAACAATTATTTACATTGATTTTTCAATCATGTTTCATTTCAAAGACTACGGGCATACATGGAAATGCCTAAACCTTTTATCTTGGGTTAAACCATCATTGTACTAAAGTCCCCTTTCACCCTTCACATGTACGAACCAAATTTGTACAAAGGGTATTTCTAGAACTATGTGGGCTTGATTCCCATCCTTACGGGATACGTAGGAATGTTCGAGTGTCCCTCTAATCCAGCCCCAAGTCTTTGGGCCTAACCCCAAATTCCACTTTTAGTCCTTTGGCTGAAAAGTCCCCATGAAAACACACACTGTGTATTTCTTACAATGGTCCAAGCTCTATGACCGTAAACTAAGATCTCTAATCCTTTTGTCTCGCATGACGTTAAATTGTAGTTTAAGAACTATGTATGGCTTGATTCCCATCCTTATGGGATACGTAGTGAAGTCTAAAATTTCCATTCAGGACCCAGCCACAACATGATTATGGTTATCATTGATCTGTGTATCTCTGTATACATTCAACAATACCCATCTTTATGTGTCATAATCCTAACCTTAAATATTTCCAGATCTTCATAGCCCTTTTCTTGACTTCTAGTCACAAAAATGTCAAACTTCTGAGAGTTCTTTTTCCTGACTATGCAGCATGTGCCCTTAGGTGGCCTTGCATAAACAGTCTACATAACAGACTTGTCAGCCAAAAGATATTATTATTTGACTATGCAGCCAATGCCCTTAGGTGGCCCTGTATAATTCAACCCCCTAATGGGTTTTTTAAATAATGGTAACTTCATTATTGGGAAGAAAGCCTCTTTTTTCCTTATTGGTCTTAAATGACAGTATGTAGGGATCCGAAAAAAATAGTCATCCTTAACATATTTGTCCCATATACTTTTTCATGATCTAAAAGTATTCAAGTATATGGTTTATATTCTCCTTCCCTACGTTTGGGTCATACCTTCATAGGAGTAATATCCATCGAGTTCTTCGATAATCTTTTTTGGAAATATCTTCTCCATATTCAAGTACCTCTTTCCATACAGCAAACTTTATACTTTGGAAGATTTGAATCTACATAAACTTTCACTGGCTTTTAGCACTAAGAAAGTAAATTTCTGAGAGTTCTTTTTCCTGACTATGCAGCACGTGCCCATAGGCGGCCTTGCATAAACAGTCTACATAATAGACTTGTTAGCCAAAAGATACTATTTATTTGACTATGCAGCCAATGCCCTTAGGTGGCCCTTCATAATTCAACCCCCAAACGGGTTTGTTAAATAATAGTAACTTCATTCTTGGAAACTACTTCTTCTTATGCCTTTAAGCTCTTTTTCATATCATTCCTCAGGTTCAAATATTCTTAAGTTATATTTTACATATTTTCCCTCATACATGAGTATGGTACTATGTTTTCAAATGAGTTGTTAAGTAATTGAGTCAATTCTAATCCATTTCGATAAAATCTATTTCGACCTTAAACATTAGCCTTTTTATGTTCGATGTGCATGACTTTAAACTGCCCACAAAAGACAAAGAAACTCTGAATAAAAGTCAAGTTCCAGCTCACTAAACATACATTTTGTATGATTTAGGTAATATTGAGAAATTAAAAGGTTCAAATTTTGTAGGGTTATTTAAATTAATCCTAATAAAAATAAAACTATGCTTACTAGACCCATTGTCTTAGGTAAAATTTAAAGTAGGGAGAAAAAGAGAATGCATGCACAAATGATTGAAGGTGAAAGTGTTTTTCATTGATGCACAAGAGTTAGAAGGACATCCACAGACTGGAGTCTCTTCTCTTTTTTTCAGGAATTACAGAAGACTTTCAACATAACTCTTCATTTGATTTACGACATCCCGAGCTTCATCAGTAGCCACCTGTAACTCATTCATTCAACTTGATACCATAAGAGATGCAGTGATACCAGCTCTTCTTGGAACAATTGTAAAAGATTGTTCTTGAGTGCGGTTTGAGAAAATTTTCTTCTCATCAAACAGAGACTCTGTTTCTATCCAAGAGACTTGGAAGATGGATACATGGATTTGAGAATGAAGCATTGGAAGTAAAGAGCCATTTGGAGAGAGTACTATTTTCAGAGATTGCTCTAATTCCATGTTTGTCTTCTCTCCACCAACCAGCAGTAGAAAACATTTCAGCCCATGGGATTTCCATTTTCATATCTGCAAGGAAATGGCATGCAGGAAAAATTTGAAAGTTCATGCCAATGTTGTTTCTCTTAATGCACAACATAACCGAAATAGAGGAGTAGTAGTGCAGCTGCATCTCAGGCATATAATTCTTTTCATTTGGAACATTGACTCCTTGTATATGACCATGGCCATATAGAGGCAGGTAGATGCTCTGTGGGAAATTAAGATGATATTTCTTCAAGTACTTAGCCCAATCTGGGAGAGTGTTGTTGCAGATATCATAGTAATCATGGCCAATGATGTTCATCATGTCATCAATCTTCTTGCTAGCCAGTTCATTAGCCGTTCTGATTCTGTTGGGAGCCATTGAATCTGCACAAAGGATGAATAATTAACTCTTAAGTAAGTTGATTTTTCATAAAATTTGTGAAAGAATTTGAAAAAATGACAAAGGCATTGAGGTGCGCAAGTCAAAAACTTGGCGCGCAAGTATGAAGGTGCCGCACAAGTATTTGGTGTGCAAGTATCACTGTGCAGGTCTAGATACCTCTACAGTAGCGCGACATCAAATAAACAGTGGGAAACAGAGTAACTTGTGCGGACAATGCAACTTGTGCGGTGAGAGCTCGAAAGTTTCAAATCCATATGCCTTGTACAGAAGTGAGGCCCTCTATTTATAGACACGGCCAGGACTTGCACACCCACGCAGTACCTGCGCGCCTGCCAGGACTTGTGCGACCCTACCTTTTTGGGTTCCCTTCTTACCCATTTCACCCCTCTTAAGCCATTCCACCTCTCCTATTCAAGATTCAGTCTTCAAGACACTCTTTAATGAAATTTATGGCATGATTGCTTGATTTGAATTCCTTATCTGAATGGAATTGTGTGGAATATCTCTCAAAACCTAGTGATTTACACATCTTTATGTCACTAAAGATTGATATTTCATTCATTCAACCTCATCCTTTAAGATGAGAGAACTCATTAATGTGGGCCTCCTTTTCAGGAGTAAGTCCCAATCATAATTCTCTTAACCTGGGCCTCCTTTTCAAGAGTAAGCCCCAGTCCCCTAATTTGGGCATCCTCCTTAGGAGTAAGCCCTAACCATAACTTCATTAACCTGAGCCTACTCTTTCAAGAATAAGCCCCAGTCATGAATATAGGAATCCTCTTTAGGAGTAATCCCCAAGTCCCTTAATTTTTCAAGTCTCTTAACCAGGGCCTCCTTTTCAGGAGTAAGCCCCAGTCATAATTCCTCTTAACCAATCCTAATTTAACTTTGATATGGGATTCCTTCTCATGAGTAAAAACCCAATAATAAGTCTTCTCCTAATTTGGGCCTCCATTTCACGAATAAGTTCCAAGTTAGAGTATTCAAATCTCCATGAAGCACATATACCTTTATGGAACATATTCTTGGATTTCTTCCCTGAAGTAAATCCAAATCTTCATTTATCTGGGCAGTCATACATACATAAGTCCCACCTTATTTCTTATGATTGCATCTTTCATGGCACAATTGTCTGATTTTTACCAATACATATTGTTTCTCACAATGAGCATGACTCACGTGAGCATAGAGTGTAAAAGTAATTATGACATCCTTCTTTGAGCCATCAATCATAAATATCATACTCCCTTACTCGAACTACGTGGGTTCTGATTACTTTTCTAAACAAAGGATATGTAGGTAGCCCATCTGCAGGTTCGATCCCAACTCTGAAATAATCTATTTCCTTATGAATGACAATAAACTTCAAGTGCCCCACTGAGTGGCTTTAAAACCATCATGGTCATCATAATGACCAAGAGACTTTTACATATCAAAGGATACCATTGACTAAGGATCTCTAACAAATACAGATGATTCTCTATCAATGATGAACCTCAAATACATATTAAATATTCTCTAAATTTCCTACATATCGATCATTGATTGTCAGATCTAAAGGAAATCTCATTTTATACTTGGTAATGTAATAAGGATTCATGAACATAACTTAAATCTATAAATAGAGTCTCGGAGTAGACAATAATTCCCCTCAGAAATTTGTGATGAGTCTGAACTCCCATCCTCTCGACCAATGTAAATTCCTAAGCCTCATCAGTCCACAAACTAATGAGCGCCTAACTTTGGAAAGTAGGTCTAAATGGATGTGGAATCATAGGATGTTTCTGGTTCTACGAACAAACTCGTTAGAAACCGATTGGAATGTTTGAACCTTCAATCAAGGAGGTCATCCCCGAATTTCGAGGGAAACATTCCCCCTTCATCCCTTAAAAGGGGTTTTATGTTTCTTTGATGTAATAATAATAATAAATTTAAGGCCTTCAGGCCATTGGATGGAAAACACAATAAACCGTTCTCCCAACAGAAAGCTCCTCCAGCACTTCAAGGCGTACACCACTACAGCCAACTCAAGGTCATGAGTGGGATAGTTCTGCTCATGGGGTCTCAACTACCTTGACCCATAAGACACAACCTGCTCATCCAGCTCAACACAGCCCCAAGTCTGACTCCGAACGCATCACAAAACACGAGGTACTTCTTACCCGGCTTATGTAAGATCAAGATAGGTGCAGTCATCAACCACTTCTTCAACTCTTGGAAGGCGTTCTCACAAGCATCAGACCACTCAAACCTAATTCCTTTCTTGGTGAAGCTTGAGAGTGGTGCTTCCAAGCCAGAGAAATCCTGAATGAACCTCTGGTAATACCCGGCCAAATCCAGAAAACTCAGAACATCAGAAACACTCTTGGGATGCTCCCAAGACACAACTGCCTGCACTTTCTCTGGATCCACTGACACACCTGCCTCTGAGATGATGTGACCTAGAAAATGCACCTCACATATCTAGAAGTGACACTTTGATAGCTTGGCGTATAGCCGATGCTCTCTTAGTGTACCCAAGACGATGTCAAGATATCGGGCATGATCGTCATGAGTTTTCGAGTACACTAAGATATCTTCACGAAAGATAGTCACAAACTGATCTAGATAGGGATGAAATATTCGGTTAATAAAAGCCATAAACACTGTTGGTGCATTGGTCAAGCCGAAATGCATTTCCACAAACTCAAACAACCCGTACCGACTCCAGAAGGCTATTTGTGATAGGTCAGAAGACCTCACCCTCATCTGGTGATAACCTGACCTCAGATCAATCTTAGAAAACACGGATTCACCCCTCAACTAATCAAACAGTTCATCAAATCTAGGAATAGGGTACCGATTTTTTACTGTCATCTGATTCAACTTTCGATAGTCAACACACATCCTCAACGACCCATCGGCCTTCTTTTCAAAAAGCACAGGAGATCCCCAAGGAGACATACTAGGACAAATTAACCCCTTACGCTCCAACTCCTCAAGCTGAACCTTCAGTTCCTGGAGTTCTTCTGGTGCCATTTGGTATGGAGGAATAGAAACTGGATCCGCTCCCAGTAGCAACTCGATCGTGAGCTCGACATCTCTCCCAGGTGGTAACCCCAAGAAATCCTCAAGAAACACATCATGAAACCGATCCACCATGGCAGGAAAATTAGATTGTTCCTCTCCATATTCATCATCAATCATGATACATGCCACTTGAGCCATGAGTCCACTCATCTGTTGACAAAACGGCCCTGCATGCCCTGATCGAACATCCCATTCACCATGGTGGACATAAGCGTCACCCTCAAGCAACCTGAACGACACTCTACGATGATAACAGTCTATGTGCGCTCGATACAACACCAACCAATCCATTCCCACTATTAGGTCAAACCCAGACATATTGAGAATGAACAAGTCCCACAGAAAATGATACCCACCAACTTCCAAGGCACATCCCTTGCACTGCTTGATATCCTCAACCCGCACCCCCAACGGGGTGTCAATTGACATAACTCCACACACCCCCTCCACAGGTAAAACCAAAACTACCACAAGTTGAGCAGAAACAAAAGAGTCGGTGGTACCTAAGTCAAATAACACACTAACAAACATAGAAGATACAAGGATCGCACCTCGAACAGTTGATGGTCTAGCCTCGCCATCACCAGGCATAAATTGAACTGCCTGAAGCTGACCTGCCCCTCTACCCTGGGCTCCAGCCCGAGAACCCTATGTTGCACTGCCCTGCTGGTGTGAACGATCTTTCCCTAGAGTTCCATGTCCACCGCCCCTACCAGTATGGCCCGTGGAGCTCCAGCTTCCTGCCTGATACGGGGCAACTGATCCCCTTCCCATACCCGGTACCTACTTTTCATCATCATGTTCACTCGTCTGTCGAGGGTTCCTGCAGAACCTATGCACATGCCTCATCCTGTCACAAGAACGACACTCAACTGTAGTTCGACGACACTGACCATGCATATGCCCCTGACTAATGCACTCATAACAAAACACATTTTTCCCACTCCGAAAGGTGGACCATCTCTTCTGACCACCTTTTTGGAAGCTTTCCAAACAGCACTTTCGACCTTCAAAAGATGCACCACTTATCCGCCCAGCTGGCATGACAAGCCCACCACCTGAAGCTGCCTTCAGGTTCCCTTTAGATATGAGTGCCTAATCCATCACCTCTACAAACCTCTTCAAGCGGAATATATTTACTTGAGACCTGATCTCATGTCTCAACCCATCCTGGAAATGCTTTTCTACCACTATCTCATCCCCTACTAACACTGGGACAAAGCATCGCAAATCAGTGAAGCGACTAGCATAGTCCATCACCAAGAGCGATCCCTAAGTCAGGCTCATAAACTCTGTAGCCCGCTCCAGCCTCAAAGTCTCTGGGTAGAAATGCTCTAGAAACTTCTCCTAGAAAACCTTCCACGACATCCCCTCAGGCTGCTCGGTCTGAGCCTGAATGTCCCACCAACACCTTGCCTGGCCCCGCAACATATAAACGGCCAACTTTACTCGCTTTTCAACATGGGTATCCAGATGATCCAGTATCGTTTGGACAGACTCTAACCAGAACTCCACTGCCTCTATCCCACCCTCTCCGGTAAAAGTCAGAGGGTGCTGCAGTTGGAACTCCCTGGTCAGCTCAAACATACTCGGTGCAACCCGCCCTGGTTCCTGATCCATCATCTGCATAAGGCGAACCAAGTTCTCTCAAAATTGGTCTTATCAACCTTCATTTATCACCACATTTTCTTGCTATTCTATCAGAGGATTGTTCTCAGCAACATCCTCCCATTTCCCAACTGGTAACTGACGTCGTGGTGGCATCTCTCTACTTTGCAAAGCACGAGATTTAGCACGCATGCCATAAAACTTTCATGACTTCATCAAAAATCTCTTTACTAGCTACAACAACCCATATTCATATACTAATTCAATGACATTAACACCTATAATTCACCGCCCTGACCATCCCTACCACGGGCCATGGTCCACATGGGGTAAACAACCATGCACTACCACCAAATTCACACAACATTTTACAAAAACATTTTCCACTTCATTTCAAACACTTATATTTCATTAAACATCATTTACCCACTTGTTTTATTTCATTCTTCTCATTATTTTTCGGTTTCATGAAATGCATGATGCACCTTACTTTCCTACCTCACACACCCACCCCGTGCGTGTGCATAACACAATGCATGTCACCAATCTCCCTAGGTTCCTACAATGATGCATGAATGAAAATCCTCTTGTCATTAAGGCCACAAGCCAAATATCATAAAACAGTCACATAAAACCACATGTGCATCACCCAATGGTGAAATATCATCAACTGTAACAACATACAACCAAGAACAACTTTTCCCACCCAGCGTGACTTGGGTTTTCCCTTGTACATGGGTTAGCTACTCCCAATCATGAGCTCATTTACCAAGGCCCGACACATATTAACACTTGGAAACCTATCCCAAATAAAAATACCTCTTAGAAGGAGAAGAAATACCTCCTCTAATGCTACATTGTAATGTTCCCGACCCGGAATCCACTAAACTGGTGCTCCGAGCCAGGTAGTTACATAACCTTAAGCATGCCTCCTCGTATGCCAAAGGCTGCTGACTAGCAGCAGGGGTGTATGTGGTCAAGTGGGGAGACTATACCCCCTTTCTATCAGAGTAAGCCACAATATAAATAAACCAATAGTGGAAACAATAATCAATAAACAAGGAACATGTATAACAACCATTTCCAACAATAAATATGTCTTGTCCTACTACTAGTGCAAAAGTGAAAAAAAAGTCCAAAATAAGGACAAGGGCCAAAATCCCCAAAATGGACCCGACTCCAAGTCTGGATCCTCCACCAAGTGCTACCCATGTCCACTCAACTATCTAGAAAGGACCCTTTCCCTTCTCCTGACCTAAAAACATGAGGTCTGCTCGGGTACCTAATGGTAGACCGAGCAGGGTGTGAGTAAAAATTAGTAGGCCACCACCAATGGTGTCTACAAAATATCCAGTATGAACAAGTATTGCATGAAAAAGGAATATGAATGATAATTTCCAAGTAATTATTTAAGGTTCCATTAACTAGTTCAGATCCAAATCCATTTCCACCTCCATTTCCATTCATTTAACACCAATTATCATCACATACAATTTCATCACATTTCCATGGGTTAATCACATACATTATGTTACATGGGTCTAAGTCCAACAATCATATGCAAGAGGGTAAACACGTCGTTATCCTATATCACTAGGACTACCCCCCCCCCCCCCCACCTCATATAAACCATATCCTCACCTCGAAGACTCAGTCTGGGTGGATGAAACCTTTAGGAGAATAGATCCTCAGTCCCTATTCCTAACCTATGCATTTAGGGTGGTGTTCAGAGCATCAGTCTTCACTCAACCCATAGACGTAGATCCTCAAGTCATACCCCAATCAATCAATCCATGAGCACATGCTTATATATATAAGTAACCATCAACCCACCATACCATTTCCCTTTGACAAACACCATTCATAACAAACCACACGGGAATTCACATTATTCCTTAACCCATTAACACATTACCATTTCACATAATTTAACCATTCACCGAATTCCCATGTGTTATGCCTATCTCACTAAGCATTCAACACTAAACCCATAACCTATTCCATTATGGTCTTTAAATTAGTTTACACATTAACCCATTCATCATTTCCATGAATCATCCATTAAACCCATTCCAAATAACCTTTAGGTTATTGCCAAGTCTAAGTGCATCACCTAACTTCTATTACAAGTTCAACCAATCATTCCAACATATTCATTAAGGGATCTACCATTTTTTACAACAAGGTCACTTGTTTAATAACAATCCCTAAGCCCGGGAAAAGTCATCACACCCCATGGATGGCCCAAATTAGGTCAAGTCATTCTCAATGCATCCCATGGGGATCATGAGGGTTCCCATTTACCATTTTTAATCCTCCTTTATACCAAACGCATCCAGGTTGATCGAATCTCATCAAAAGGAAACCATGAGCAAAGCCACAAATGCATAAATCCACCATAAAATGTTGGGATAACGTTTGTGGACCACCTACCTCGAACCCGCGGTTGAACGCTCACTCAATCGAGTCCTTAGACCTCAATCTGACCAGCCTTTGGAGCTTCAACCTAGAACTCATCCGAATGATAGGGTTTTAGAGATTCGGAACAAGAGGGAGAGAAGATACAAACCATAAACCAAAAATAGAAGCAAGGATGGGATTAGCCTTACCTGGAGCTTTAATCCACATCCAATAGCACCAAAAATTCCTTAGAAACGAGGGAGATCGACCTCTTGTAGCTCTTCGACAATTTGGTTCGTTCCTAGGGTGAAGAGGGAGGAATAGAGAGGAAATCCCGAGTGGGTTCTTAAAATCATGCGGTGCCAATTTTGTAATTTTTCCCAACTTTAAGAGGCCGCACGATTTGGCCATAAGGTTTGAAAAACCGTGTGCAAACCGTGCGCATGCTACTGTCTGAAGGAGGAGGGGTTGCAAGGTTTACCTGGGCAGGCCGCGTGGTTTGCCCTGGCCATGCGCAGGTCGTGCGCCCAGGCTTGTCTTGCCCATCTTTCCTTTCTTTCATGCCCCGAGCCCCTGAAACACCCCCAAGACCTCTCATACTTTCAGAAGACATCCCTTGAAGCCCAAAACAACGTATCCAGCCAAAACATAACGAAAACATACCCTTCCAAAAACTGGGATCTTACAATTTTCCATCGCAAAAAGTTCCTATATTAGGACAAATAGTGATGGAATTCTACATCCATCACTATTAACCCTCATAATAAATTTTCATGTTGGATGGAATGAATTCACACCAAATATATTTGTGATGGAGCATTTTTCCATCATAAATAATTTATTTTTGTGATGGAAAAAATGTTCTGTCAAAAATAAAACCTATTTTAGGACTCCTTACGATGGGAAAAGTGCTAATCATAATTAACACATTTCAAATAACATGTTTTCTATTACTATGAAAACACTAAACTTAAACTAATTCCAATGACCAAAACCCCAATAGCCACTTACCTTGGATCATAATAATGACGATCATTCCCTAAAGCAAACATTCGAATCTCTCTAAATCGCCATGCTCAATTGAGCATGAACATCTAATTTGGTACCCTACTACACTTAAAACTCCAAAAAACTCACCATACTACACATCACCACATTGATTTATCTTCACTAGCACTACAATGGTTACCTACTCTAGAGGAAATTTTTGAATTCTCATTCCATGGATGTCATATTCCATCGATTGACATCATTGGTCTACCCTCACTCACTTGGTGTCACACCCAATAATCACTTGATCATTCTCAAAAAACACCCATGTTCTCACTCTAGAGACTATATTTATAACATAAAGCCTCACTTTATCATAGAAACCATCATACTTCTCTAGAGTATCAACGTTCCAAATATTTAACCACCCTACCATCTAGTTTCATATGATAAATACCTAGTCATACCATCCAACCATCAACCCACTTATACTAACCATTAATACCAAGTTTACTAAATCCATATTATCCTCATAAATAAATAATCGCTTCTAGGTATTTCTCATTCACCATCCATAACTCATTCCATTACATTCAACTACTGTAATAAAAAATAAAACTACTTTCAGGTTGTCTCCATCAATACGTCACTCTCAACATTCAGAAAAACTAAAATAAATGAGTCCAATATGGTTATATAATCAATGGTGTACTCCCCAATATTTAATATTCCATATCAATATCCTTGAGCACAGTTATTGATAAGTTATAACATCACACACGTGGAGCGCCACCTAATCCATGCTCATCCCATCCTTGACAACTTCTATCAAGGATCAAGATTAGATCAATCGTACCATGGTACCTCGATCCATTCCATTTTACTTTCTCATTTCATAGGGAAAACTATTATCCCCTTTAAAACATTGGCCTTCCATTCTCATAGGTGTCTCTTATAATCATTTGGTTCTTGTCATTCACCTGGTTCCTCACCGATCGATGATTAAAAAAACTTCCTGATATTAATCATTAATCAAACATTGAAAATCATGATCCCTAACCATTTTTCTATAATACTTCCACATTCATAGATCACTCTTAGTTTCAATTATTTCATAACACTAAGAATAACCTATTTTCAATATTATTGTCAATCGAAAACTGTACACCCAATCCTAAAAAATCTAAATCAAGGTCCATAACCTAAGTCACCATCACAAAACTATCACATTTAATACCATTATATGACTGAGATTCACTCATAATAAACTCATAGCAATATCATTTCCCTGCTCATTATATTTTTTTTAACTCTCTAATTAATTATAAATCATGGTGAGTTACTCAGCCCCTCAGTGTTTCACAAAATCAAACAGTCATCTTAACACATTTCACACTTTCATAAAAGGTAAAAAATATTCTCTCATATGATTTAAGAACCTCTACACATCTAAAACCTCACAAAATCCTTGGTGATTCTCCCATCACACTGGTCACATCTCAATGTAATATTTAAAATTGGTCATACACATGACTATACCCTAGAGCAGTCTATTACTCTAACCAATATACATCATAACATCAAAGCTCAAGAGCATTTTTTCATCCATAATAACAATAAGGTGCCTTATGATTTTCAATAATCATATTATATCTGATCACCATACACATATAATTTTTTTTCGAGACCATTAACAACCCATGACCTAAATCCATGTGTTTAGGGAACTAAGGAGTCCTAGACCCCATCAAAAGATACTATAACCTCTTAGGTGTCTACCCCCAATCGGGCCGCAAAGGACCAAACACATCCATACCCAATGACCTATTAAAATACCTAGGTCATCACATTAAATCACTGCGTATTCTATTCCATTATCATGACCTCACCTCAAGAATCATATAACTTACCCAACATAATTTCCCCATCATGAATATTTCCCCAAAATAAACATGTCGGTATGCCCGACATGTCTTCTAAGGATAATCACACCTAATAAAGAACCAAGCTCACCTAACTTAGGTTGATATTAGGTTAAATCAATCTTCCTATCATCTGGGTAAATAAAAAATTTACTCTCTTGTCCCATGATAAGATATTTTTCATCTAACAAAACTCACAATGATTCTCAAAAACCCCTATAACTGAAAAAAAATCATACTGAGTTAGTGTGAACCCTAGTGTTTCTCTTTCATATCTTTTAACTCATTCCATATCAAATCACTTTCCATCCATCATAGGATCTATATCCTAATAAATATTATAACCATAATTTGTTTGCATGTAACACCTATCACTACATAATAATGACCCAAGATTTTCATATCTAAAGGCACTCACATTCCTTAATAAAACCTCTCTCAAGATACCCAAATATATCACTAGATACACTTAATAATAATGGGGAAACACCATGAGATGAAATCACATAAGTCATATCTAAAATATTCTAAGACACATCTCATCATCCCTAGGTTCTCCTACCTATCCTATAAATCACATCACTCATAATCCCAAACTCACAATGAATTATTCAAACTCCCATCTCAAAATCGTAATATAATTGTCAGGCTAATACATCCACTCTTGGCTTCGAATATATATATATATCTGTGTGTGTGTGTGTGTGTGATTATGTATGTATATCATGCATCTCGAGATTAAGTAAACTACCCACTCTAGGGTATTTACATTCATCAGGCCTCCACATAACTGACTACCCCTCAAGGATCAAGGTCACATCAATATTCATATAAATGTCATTACCTCGTGATAATATGTATTGAGTAGAATCATGGTCATATGGTTTAGCAGATTATAATTACACCTATAATTTATTTGGGAAAACATCAAATAATATATTATTGAAACTTAAAATAACTAAAAACTATTTCATTTTTCAAAAATAGTTATATCCATACGTTTTTGTTAAGTAGAATGAGACCAATAAGTCATTTGGAAAAACACCAATATGTTATTGTTGACAATTTAAATAAATGAAACCCATTTCTTTTTTCTTTTTCTAAAACCAATGACACAATCACATAAAAGCATGTACTTTACTAGAGAACCTATATGCCTGATATGATATATGAACTCACACTTATTTCCACCCCATTATATGATAAAAAAATAAAAATCAATAAATCAAAAATATCATTCTTAGTCAGAATCAACTCATCAATAATATCTAAAATCAAGAACATCAATCCCAACTCCCATATAACCCAGACTTCATCTCATGTTGGTGTAGGATAAGAACATATAATATCATTCATCTCAAGATTCATCCAATCCTACATATTTTATGCCATGTTATAAAAAGTAAAAAAAATAAACGATGATCTAGTGGTACTTTATAATGTTCCAACCCAACGAGCTCTATAGTAACCAGACTGGTTCTCTAGGTGACCTTAGGAACACCTCCCAGTATTCTAGAGGCTTCTGAATAATAACAAGGGTCTTGGGTGTTACCAAGAGGATCTATAACCTCCTACCAAAGTAAATAATAATAGTGTAAATAACATATAATAAATCATTAAAATACCCAAAATAATTAAAAAACATCATGAACCGAGCCACTGAAAATAAACAATACATCACATGTTATAATAAACAAACATTCTAAAATGACACATGATTCATAATGATATTAATAAGATCTCATATAGGAATATCATATTTAATTCAAACCAAAAATAAATAAAATAAAATCAAAATCTAGTCCTGGGTTACAACCTAGTCCCATCTCTAAACTCTGTCTTACTATTCACCTCAAACATCCAACTTTGGGCCTCTACCCTACCTACACCTACAATAATATGGTCTTCATGGTTACCAATTCTCCAAGGCCACCAAATTAGAGTGTGTGTAAAACTTAGTAGGCCCCCACTAATGGTGTATCTAATATATCTACAATATAAATTGAAAATATGATACGAAATTATTAAAATAATAAAAAAAATTGTGCAATAAAAATAAATAAATCATCATTGGTCCTTGTATCCTAAGGTGAAACCTGAGATCGACCATGCCAGCTTCAGCCAATATTGACTATCTCTAAACATATCATATAACTATAACAAGGCCTGAATATATTCCATCCTATAATACCATCAATTTATATCAAAAAAATGGGGAATAATGATGAACTCATTATACCATCATATATCGTCATCAAGGGGATTATTTCCCTCACCATTATACAACTATACATTATCAAAAAGAAAATTATTTCCCACCCTATAATACCACCACATATCATCATTATGGGGATTAGAACCCACCCAATAATTACTTCATATATAATAATTAGGCAATTAGTATCCACCATTTAATACCACTATATATCATCTTTTAGGGGAAATAACACCCCATCCTCAAAACATATATCATATATCAATTAATGGGAATAACGCCCCACCCTAGAAATATCTCATATAATCAACAAGGGAATAAGGCCCCTCCATAGAAACATTGCATGTATCATACACATAGGGGCATAGTCCCTCACTAAAATATCATATATCATATACATAAGGGTATACTCTCTCCCTATAATCTTATATGTCATATACATAGGAATGTACTCTCTCCTAAAAATTTTAAATATCAAATACACCAAGGTAGAATGGTTCCCAACCATATAATTACATCATATATCATCCTCACATAGATTCTATGCTATAAAAAATCTATCACATGTTTCTTAGTTTTTTCTCTCAATAACACAACCTATACACATAGATATATTCATACTAGGATACAACCATTCCATTACACACTAAGTAATCCTCCTTGGAGTCATAACAAGACTAAGGAACCCTATCTTCTCTCCAAAATCATTTTAAGGTCCATACTATCTACATTTATTCCTTTATTAAAAATCCAACTCTATGGATAAATCCCATAACTCTGAGGAAAAACCATTCCTCAAAATAATTGTGCTCACATCATGGTTTAATCATCCATATAGGTGATTCAACAAAGGCATCAAACTAGAGAGATGGTGTAAATACCATCTCATGACCAAGTTAAACTAGGTTTTTCCTATAATACCCAACCTACATATAAATATACCCCTTGATTAATCATCCTAGGTATACATATACTCATGGGTTAGGAACACTCTCCCCACACTCTAATAAACTATCTTAAGGATATAAGGTAAGTTAAGATTTCATAAGGACTTCACCTAGGCCCACTATTCCCAATCCACCACACTTACCCACTCTAAGGGAGATAAGGAAATCTATATTAAGGTTCACTATATTTATTCATTGAATCCATACCCCTCTAAGTTCAATATATCACATATCAAACATTTATGGTCAAAACCTTGTACATTGGTCGTTGAGGTATCAAACTAGTGTTTAAGAGTTCATCATGTCCTACGAAGCATCATTATACTCATGGGTATTTAAAGGAAGAAATTATTTTATTAAACAAGTTCAATTTCACACAAGTGTAAAGACCATATATCACATGCACATAAAATAATACATAACATTAGCAATATATTTAGGGATAAACAACATCATTCATAATTATTCCCTTTATAATAATGCCCGATCATCCTACTAAAGCTCATCCAAGCTGAACCAGACATCATCCCACAATAGGAATATATAACTCCATCAATCAATTAGCCAAATTAATTATAAATCAATTATAATTAATTTATATAATAATTTAAAATCAATACCATAATTAATTATTTGATCATAATCAAGTAATTACTCCCTGAGAAATATTATAATGCTAAAACTCTCTAGAAATGAGGCATATATCACTCTTGACACATCCATGAGCTTATATATGAAAAAATCACAAACACCTAATGTTAATACATTATTTAATTATGTTCTAAATTTAATAAAACCCCAAAATAATTTAGTTTTGTGAATTAACTCATTGAAACTAGGTGAAACCTAGTGCATTAATCCACTTTAGAGCCCTTATTTCTAAACTAAATAAATCCTTGATCATATAGGCTTGACCTGAACATGTTTCATTATAATTAAAATAAAAACCTTACTCAATGATACCTAAAATAAATAGGTTGTAAAATGAGGTTATAATAAGATAATTATACATAAATATTACCTTAAAACTCAAAGAAACCCATCTTTAGTCATTACTAATCAAGGAGTTAAGAGGAAGAAGATAAATGAAATTGGAACTTAGATTCCCCTGTTTTTAAATCATAAATGAGGAAAATCCTAAGTGGTTTCTAATTTAAAAGTTCCTATAGTACCATTCTTACCTTTATAAACAAACGATCCATCAATAGGACATAGTGTGACCCTCACTATCACACTTTGGTTCCTCGTCACCATGGCCACATCATGATGTGGATCTTTTGGTCATGAGAGGACCTATATCCCTCAGGTATAGGGCCTTGCCCCATGGTACACTATTTTTATATATCCCTTCTGGTCAACAACACAACCTTCCTTGGATAGAGGGACCAACCTCCAGACTAGACATCGTAACAACATGGCCAAGATGGTCAAGGCATGGAACCTTGCCTCCAGGAAGAACGAAAACCCTTGAACCAGGTTCTCACAACATGGCCCATTGGTCATAGTTTTACCAGCCTCTCCTAGTGAAAATTAATAAATAAAATATTTAAGTTTTTCTAAATTATTATGTAAGGGTCACCATCATGGTGTGATTCCACTGGGCATGATGTGATGCTCACATATAAGAGTCTTTACTTTGCCAAAACCCAAACAAAGTTGTACCACATTTTTTTCACTCATTTGTCATAGTGTGACGTATGGAATATATTTCATAACACCCTTATGAACATGGCATGGTCCCTTGGCCAACCACTCATCACGGTGTGACCCATAGCTATCACGACATGCTGAGCTATATGAATTAAAAAAATAGAGAAAGTCTTCCCAAACCCACCTCTAATGCTCACTTGAGCACCCAAAGAACATTTTGGGCCTCCAAACACATCCAAAAACATATCTTTGTGATGTTAAAACCCTATAAATCCCATTCCAAATCCAAATTTTATAAGCATACCCTACTCGAGAGAAAAAAGGTTAATTTTTCCTATATTTTCATTAACTGGTAAAATGTGGGTTGTTACAATTAGCGGAATACATGACCTCCTATCTAATATTAAGGACTGATACCTCATTTAGGAAAGATTAAATTAGTAGATACTTGACCATATATCTTTATTTCATTTACACCTCATGGTCATCAATACCAACATATTATTTTCAATTTCATTCCAAGAAGAATGTTTAGGCAATGATATAATATATCACTATTGAGGAAATAATAAGAAACTATTAAGAATCAAACAAAAACATATTCTTGTTTTTATACATAGTAGAATCAACCTTAAATATCCTATATAAACAATTCTATTCATGATAGTGGATCATGTCATCATTAACATCATTTTCTATATAACACACCTCCATGAACCACTATGTAGGCCATCTGACTGATCAATAAGACAACAAACCATCAACCCCAACATCTTAAGAGATGAATATATTTATTTTATCTCCTATAATTAAAAATATATATTCAATAACATGACACATATACATATTTTATTTACATGACAGTTATGTTATTATAATCACGTAGTGAACTATTGGATAACTATCACATATCAGGGAAATACACTATATACACACTATTATCCTATAGTAAATAAAGAGAGAGATATGAGCAATATAATATCAGTTAATTAAATGAATAACCCATGCCTTTAAAACTCCCACATCAAATTATGTTGTCCAACTTAAAACTCTACCAATAATTCCTTAACTCATAACACTCATTGAATGTTCATAACTTGAAAAAACCCCTAAAGGTTCTCCACCATATCTATTTTATTTTAATGTAATTTAAGCGTTGTATCAATATTAATTTTTGATCCAGAATATCTATAATAACTCTATAAAATATCTTGAGTCCCATAAGTATCCACTTATATATGAAATCATTATTCCCATAAGAAATTAAAGAAATCATAAACCCAATCCAAGAACTGGGAGTGGGATCAATAAGTTTAAATAAAAAAATCATAATGTAGGGATACTCACCATCCATGATTTTAATCTTGAATAGTTGTAAGTTTGATCGAAACCCTTATAAATAATCAATAGGTTCTTACCTCTAAAGATATCCACTAACCCTTGGAATCATTGAATGCTTTGGTGGGTTTTCTTCACCATAATGATTTGTTATCATCTCCACCTGAAAGATAAATATAGAAAACAGAAATAGAGATATTGTTGACCAATAGAGAGTGAACACATGTTTCTCAAATGAGTTCTATGAATATTTATTTTATATTCCTGCTTTATTTAATAATGGATCCTCTAAAAGTTCAATCATTTCATACAGTATGAAATAGAAAAATAGTTTATCATTTACCTCATTGATTATTTTATTGCGAAACTCATTTAAAAATATATTAACCTATCTACAAAAACATCTTATAATTTTTCAAAATCAAATAGAATTTTAAAATCATATTAGAATAATAATCTAAACAAAATGATAACATATATCATTCCATATGTTCCCTATGTCATAGTATATAAGGACATGGACATGGTATAGTGACTTTCACCATATCATGGTCTACGATTTTGTGAACAATATTTAATAATCTCCAAATTTCACTAAATACTCACAAAATTTATTTAAAACATACCAACTCTTTATTAATCAATACAGACTCAATTGAACATGATTATCGTAATAACTATAAATTTTTTTATATAAACTTTGTACAAAATTATATCCTCACTCTAGAACCTTATGTATGGATTTTTAGACCATTATATCATTAAAAACAAGTATGTATTCAATACTTTAACATTTTAAGAAAAAGTTTGCCTCTAAAAATGACATTTCTACCTAATATATTAAGGGGTATGGAGTGATCTCGATCAAACACACTCATATTTTCATATGAACATGTTTTATACAAGATATATCATTGTATATCATATGAATTGTTGATATAATCCCTTTTTTCAAGACATTTAGTAAACACTAGAAATGAAACATGACAATATAGCATAGTCCTTCTCATATATTCATGACTATACAAAATATATTGTAAATTTTGAATGAATACATCACATATAATCTATCAAATTTTTCAATCATAGCAAATTTCACCCAACTATGAATTTCCATTGATTTACACATTCTAATTCAATAATCGTCCATAATGTCATACTTTTCTTATAAGAGGAAAATCCCATCTTGGTAAAACTCAACAGATTACATGATCAACAAAATACCAACTACCCTCTAGTTAGCTTAACCTAAAGGCTGGCATAAGAAATGTATCCAAGTATAAAGGTTTTCAAGATAAATATATTATCATCCTTAGGTAAGGAAGGTTCTTATTAAGAATACACCCCTGAGTATATCAATAACACAGTGGCATTCCATGTGAAGTAAATCAACATATAAGTTCAGATAATAAACCTTTACTTATTATCTCATGATTCTACTATATATCATATATGAGAATTATACTCAAGTTAATCTTAAAATATAATCAAAACTTATAATACTCCCTAATGATTATCATTTGTAGGAAAAAGAAACCAATATTTTATGGGATATTATCATTTCAAAATTCATATAATAAATATTGAACATATGAATGAATGATAACTTGATATTTCATTTATTATGAAACCATGATGAAATTCCAATGAATGCAATAATTATATATATTCTATCATGTATCTAATACCTGAATACTTCACATAACCCTTATTCTTGTGTTTCATTAATGTATTTGTTAGTGGATCTACTTTATTCTCCTTAGTTGATACCCAAAAAATCATTACATCATCCCCCTCAATGATTTCTTGTTTGAGTTTTTATTTGTGAAATATGTGTTTCATCCTCTGGTGAGACTGGTGTTCCTTGGCCTAGGAAATAATTCCATTATTTTCAAATTAAATATAACTTTCTCCACCTCTTATAAGAACTACCCTCAACTTTTTAAAGGAAATTATTGATCCAAATATACTTTGTCACAACATCTAATATAGTGACGTACTATGACTCCATTTTTGAGTCTACTGGAAGGATTTTTTGGAACTCTTCTAACCAGAAACTCTGTCATTAAAGAAAAAAAATTAAGATCTAATATAATATTTTTTATTTGGAAACTAGAATCATTATTACCCCTTAAAATGATATTTTACTCACCTCTTAATATTATGAACATCTCCTTATTTTTTCTTAATTATATGATTATTTTCTTCACAATAATCCAGTGAATCTCACCATGATTGGATTATTATCTAGTTGTTATGATAAAATAATAAAATAAATAGAGTCATGTACATAAATTTGAATACATTATAAATCCTATGGTGTAAAATTAATAAATCCTATCCATTCTTTTTAACACTTTAGCAGGATATTAAATTTTCTTAAGAATTATTCCATAAAATACTGGTAAAGACTCCCTTTTATATATTTTCGTACTAAATATTTGTATCACTTTAATAATATTTTTATTTTGAATCATTACAAGAAGCATCCTTGATTTATCTTCATAGATCATCATACCTAGTATGTTACCTCCTTCACCCATGTCATTTATTGAGAAGAACTTTCTTAACCCCACCTAAAAAGAATGTAATTTTGGGTCACCATTTCCAATGAGCAATATGTCATCCACAAAAAACACCAAAAATACCACAAAACTCCCATTAACCCTCTAGTATACCCAATAATTTTCCAAGTTATTGACACTTTCATTTCATAATTAAACTAAAATTTTAAAATATGAGAAACTTTCTACAATCCATAAACAGACCGATGAAACTTGTAACCCTTAAATAACTCATTTGTAAGTTAAAAACATTTATATTATATTATATTCACATCCAAAAAAATTAACCTTAAAGGAATATGTTTTAAAATACATTTCATATATATTATAATCAAGATGAGTTATTATAGAAACCAACAACTGAATGGAATTTATCATTAATACCAGTTTAAAGGTCTCTTCATATTCAATACCATTAATTTTCTTATAAACTTTTACACTAAGTAATTTTTATTGGTAAATAATCTATTATCCATGTAGCTTTTCTCATAAAAACACCACATGAACCCTATGAGTAACACCCTAGCCTGAGTTCCATTGTATTAAGTTCCCCAAACTAGTCGATTGTGTGACCTCAAGCACACCTCCCCATATTCTAGAGGCTACCAACTAATAGTGACATTCTAATAAGACATATGGGGAGACTATATGTTATTTATCAGAGTAATCCATAGTAGAAAAAACAAAAGATGATGTAAAAAAATAAACAGAAATCACTAATAAATTTCCCAAAATTGGGTACATTCCCACAATAAAGAGCAAATATTCCATTTCATGTCATATAATGTCAATTGTGAATGAAAAACATAAAATAAAGACAAGATGAAGAATCCCAAAAATGGGTCTCAACCCCAAGTATGATCCCCTCATCCATTCATATACCTGAGCCCCAAAATTAGTCATCTAGCATGGATCCTTTGATATTTTCTTTACCTGCAACCAAGAAGTCTAATCAGGTACCAAATGAGGGCCCAATAAGGGTATAAGTAAAACTCAGTAGGCCACTGCCAATGGTGTGTATGAATTATATGGTCAAAAAGATAGTGCATACAAGAGTATTATAAACAAAAGGATAAAAAAAAGGATAAACCAAGTTCCATTAACTACTAAGATTTACGTATCCACTTTCATCATTAGACCGACGTGTTACCTATATTAACCAATCGTACTTCAGCCCATGTCGGTCAACTAAAATACATACGTCTCTTAAACTATGCATAAGTGGATTCAAGTTCCCTCCATCACAAGGACATTTAATTTCACAAAACAAAACATATATCAACTTGACCTTGATCCTTAGTCCAATCCCTCATATCATATTAATTCGTTAGGGGAATTGAACCTCAGTCTGACCCCCTTATCCAAGCAATACCTTAGTGGGGCCTCGAGCATTATTATATCCTAAACCTTGGGAGTATAGCCTCAGTATAACACCCACTCATACCATTTACCACATAAGAATTATTCTTTAACTATTAATACATTTACCATTTACATGTCATAAATCATTTATCATATTCAACTCAAGAAAACAACCCCGTGTTCCATGTTAACAAGTTAAAAAAAATCATTAGTCCAATTCCATAACCCATGTTAACCTGGTAAATATAACTATCATAGGTTCAATCTCAAAAACACATCAATTCCTCATTTAAAAATTAAATTACATGTTCAAAGGGGTAGAACACCCCATGATTGGCCTTCATCCTAGTATATTCAACCTCAACAGATCCCATGGGGATCATAAGTGTCTCAACTCATCATTAAAATAACTAATTTACCATTCCCTACTAAGGAAATAAAATTTATCGAAAAATGATACCATAACACAACCATATGAACATAATAAACCTCAATACCATGAGATATGACTTTTAGAACACTTACCTCAAGTTCGTAGATGAATGCTTTATTAACCTTACCCTTTGATTCAAAATCAAACAAACTTTAAAGACACAACCTAGAATCTTCTAGAAAAAAGATAGTTTTATGGAATTGGAAGAGGAATAATGATTATATGATGACCCTTCCAGAAAATTGAAAAAATAGTACTATTAGACTCACCTGGAGCTTCAATTTTCACTCAACTACATTCCAAATAGCCAAGAATCGAAGAAGAAAAATCCCATGGAAGGTTGGAGGAAAGGGTTTTTCACTTAGGCTATTAGCAAAATAATGGGGAAGAGATTTTGATTATAACCCTTAAACCCCAAGGGGAGAAATGGGAAATTCTCCCTCTCTAAATAGGTGCCTGAGTTGGTTGCATGGTTGGAAAAATTTTGCACCAACCATACACCACCCTCTATCCAAGAATGGGATAGGTTTCATGGTCTCTTGAGAATTCCGCACAGTTTGAAAACCCATGTGGTGTCCATAGGGAATGGAACTATCAAAACCGGCATGGTTTCAAGTCTCCCCCTTGCACAGTTTCTTAATTGTGCATCTATATCCTAGGGCCCATGCAGTTATGGTGTAGGGTTACTACTAACCATGTACCAACCATGAAACATGCATTGGATGGCACTTCTTCCCCATTTTTCATACCCAAAATGTCTAAGACACCATCGAGACTCCTCATACACCCGAGAAACATTTTATTAACCAAAAAAGTGAGTTTAAAAAACTTAATCAAGGGAATTCCTTAGAATAAGTTCAGGATCTTATAACCTCCCCATGCTATAATGAGTCATCCTCGAGCCACACTCCCAAGAATACTAAGTCTAAGAGGTAAAAAGATCAGGACGCATGGCCCACATATTCTCCTCCCTCTCCTACGTTTCCTCTTGAATGTTACCATGCTTCCAAAACACTTTTACTAATAGTAGAGCCTTACCTCATATGACTTTATCACTAAGATACATGATATGAACCAGATTATGACAACCCTGCTTTTTATTACAACTTAAACATGCTTTATTACATAAAACTTCACTTGATACAACAAAGAAGATCGAGAGGTTTAGTGTCTTTGGGGCTTAGGATCATTACATAAAAACTTTAAACTTGAAATACAACATCCTTATTGAAAACTTCCTTTACATGACCACTACATTCCTTCGTACTTAGCATTGCATGGGATAACCTGAGGACATGCATAAGAAAAGGGTGAGCTATAAAGCCCAGTAAGGGAGTACACAATGAATAACATGAGGAGTACAATACATGTTAGGAAATAGGCATATCAATAGAGCATAAGAGAGACATGAACATAAAGGCATGACAAAGCATGATAATCATAACATGGAAATGTGGCAACAACACTTAACATTGAATTAGCATGAGCCAAGGCTCATTGCACATGGAGCATGAGTAAACCCTCATTGCACTTGAAGCACGAGTAAACCCTCGTTTCACTTGAATTAGCATGAGTCAACACTCATTGCACATGACGTATCATGATACTATACTTTACCCAATGCATTGGAGCGCTATCAGGGCGCACCCTTCTTAAACATTTCATTTCATGCATAAGTGTGCCACATGGATCATAAAACATGGATTCATAAAACATAATCATTTATTCCACGATAAAGGAATGTGGAATTCATACATGAAACTTTACAATCAATAAGTAAACGTGCATAAAGGTGAATACCCTTGATGGAGAAATGGGCATGGTATTCACTACACAAAGACATTGGCTTAGAAAATCGGTGCGATTTCGGCAGCGTAACGGCGTGACATAAGAATTCATAAAAAAATGTTGATGAGGTAGAAAGGGGTTCCTCATCATATTTACATGTAATGGACAGTAAGGAGATCATATATATACATGTCCCAACAATAGAAATGGAATTTAGATTCATGATACAAAAGTATTGCTTGAATATAAAAGAAGAGAGAGAAGTTCCTTTCGGAATTTCGGCATAGTAACGGGTGTACATGGGAGGCATTTAATGAGAGAGAAAGGGTTCTCCCATCATTCAAACAATAAGAGGGCAGTATGGGAGAGGTGCGAAACCATACCCCAACATTCATAAATTAAATTAAAAGGGCAATACAACTTAAAGAAAATTGACAAAAATGAGAAAGGAAGAAAAACCCTTACTTGGAAGTGTGCTTCCAAAGGCTAGAGAGAGGCTTGTGAGAGGCTTCTTGGGAGCTTGGGGCACCTTGAGAGGATTCTAGAGAGAGTAGGGCAGAGGTTGGACGAACTTCAAGGGCTTTGAGTGAGGAGGAAGTGGGAGCTTGGGTGGGTTTATATAGGAAAGGTGAGAGAATTCTTTATTATTTAGGTTTGGGACCCCTTATATTAAAATAATCCAAACCACAAACCATCCCATGGTATTTGACCATGGTTTCTGGAAAAGGAAAGAGGAAAACAATATTTTACAAGTCCAAGGTCCGAAATTATTAAAAAATTAGGGTTGCTTATGTGGAGGTGAGTCACACTCCCATGGAAATTAATTTAAAAAGGCAAAGTGTTGAATAAGTCTTGAGGGCTCCATTAATGCTTTGAAAAGTGAGTCAAACAAACCCAAAACCTCATTATTATAATGATAAAACATATATTGGCCGAAAATATGGATTATGGTATTTTATTACATCACCATTGGGTCATTATGATGTCATAAAACACATTATATATATAAATGGTATTTAATTTTTACCCAAAAATTTGACTGTCTCAGAAAATTATGAAAAATTCACCGTTGGATAATTTCGACGTCCTGATTCCAAAAATAATATTTATTTTATCTAAATAATTTTCTAAATATGTGAATTTTCACTTTTAAAATTAAAACCGACATTTATAAATAAATTCACGGGTTTTGACAGAAATGGCTTTCAAACCTTAATAAACATTTTAATTGCATTCATAAAATTATAAGATCATTTATATTTAATGACAATTAATTTAATATTAATAATAATATTTTATTAAAATATTATTTAATTCAAAAATCCTCTAATTTAATAAAATATAATTCTTAATTAAATAATAACTAAAAACACCATTTGTACTTTAAAAACTAATTACAATGTATCAAAAATGACTAGAAATTATATTCATTATTATATATAAAAAAAATAATGTACATGAACATGGTTCTACTTATTTGTTACATAACCCCTTAAAATAGCCGCATAAGACCTAAGGGTAAGGTGTGCGATGGTGACAGACTCTTGGGGCTGCTCGGATAACATCGCTCGAGTGGTAATCTCTATCAACTTCCATGTTTCCCGTAGACGATCACGTTCGAGCTTGACTTGATGAAGCTCAGCTTGGGCTCGGTCAAGGGCAAAGCCCAAAGACGCCACCTCTTTACCGAGCTCCGACAAATGGGCTTCGTAAGGGGCAATTCTACTGGATGAGGCCATCGCTTCCTTTGTCTGAGTAGAAAAATTGGTTCGCTAAAGCCTTATATTTAAACTACCCAGATGATCACTGTTCAACGGCTATAAAAGTAACGGTCACAAATCTTAACGTAAAACTTAAAGAAGTTGACATCTTATAAAAACATAAAGAAACATTTAACTGGATCAAGAGGGATTTTCCATTAATGAAAATTTGGGTTGTTACAACATTCCCCCCTTAAGAAATTTCGCCCTCGAAATTTTCCTTTTCCCACACTAAAACAAATGTGGGTAACTTAGCTTCATCATATCCTCCGACTCCCAAGTTGCTTCTTCAAACTTGTGGTTTCTCCACAACACCTTGACGAGGGGCATTGTCTTATTTCGTAGAACTTTTTCTCTACGATCTAAGATCTTCACTGGTAGCTCCTCATAAGAAAGATCGTCTTCTAATTGTACCACCTCAGAAGAGAGTACATGTGAAGGGTCTGGTATGTACTTCCTTAATAGGGATACATGGAAGACATCATGCACCTTGGCCATAGTAGGTGGAAGTGCTAGTCGATAGGCCACAGCCCCAACACGATCAAGAATCTCGAAGGGGCCGATGTACCTTGGACTTAACTTCCCTTTCTTTCCAAACCTCATGACCTTCTTCCACGGAGATATGCGTAAAAACACCATGTCTCCGACTTTAAACTCAAGGTCTCGTCGACGATTGTCTGCATAACTCTTCTGTCGACTTTGGGCTGCCTTGATATGCTGCTGAATGGTTTTCACCTTCTCCACCATTTCTTCGACCATTTCTGGTCCAAGCAGCTTACGTTCACCGACCTCATCCCAACATGCCGGTGTTCTACACCTTTTCCCATACAGGGCTTCATATGGTGCCATTTGGATGCTCGAGTGGAAACTATTATTATAAGAGAACTCAACTAGAGGAAGATGTTGATCCCATCCTCCTTTAAAGTCCATTGAGCATGCTCTCAACATATCCTCAAGTGTTTGGATAGTCCGCTCGGATTGGCCATCAGTTTGAGGATGATAGGTCGTACTGAAGTTCAGTTCAGTATTCAGAGCATGTTGAAGACTCTTCCAAAACTTAGAGGTAAATCTTGGATCTCGGTCCGACACAATAGATAGTGGTACTCCATGCAACCGTACCACTTCCCTGATATATATCCGTGCCAGTTGATCCAAAGAGAAATCCTCTCGAATAGCAATGAAGTGTGCAGTCTTTGTAAGACGATCCACAATAACCCAGATTGCATTGTTGCTTTTGGATGTCCTTGGAAGTCCAGTGACGAAGTCCATGGTGATGTTCTCCCATTTCCATTCTGGTATGGGCAATGGTTGCATCATCCCCTTAGACTTCTGCCTCTCTGCCTTCACTTGCTGACACACCAGGCACTTTGATGTATATTCGTCGATCTCCTTCTTCATATTATCCCACCAAAAGTTTTCTCGGAGATCTCGATACATATTTGTGCTCCCTGGGTGAATAGAGAAATTTGAACTATGTGCATCATCCAAAAGTTCCTTCTTCAGCTCCGAACTTGATGGGACACATAGTCTTTTCCCAAACCACACAATTCCTTCTTCATTAACATTAAACTCTGAGGATTTTCCCTTTTTGATAGCTTCCACTTTTTCTTGGATTCTCGAATCATCCTTTTGAGCATCCTTTAACCTTTCCAAAAGAGATGGTTGAGCAATCATTTGTGAAAGGATTGATGATGTTCCCTTCTTTATGATTCCCACGTCCATCTTCATCAAGTCTAAGAAGATTGGATCCTTCTCAATTCTCATCATTGATAGAATTGCTGGATCCTTTCTACTTAGGGCATCCGCCACCTTGTTCGCCTTCCCAGGGTGGTAATGTATTGAACAGTCATAATCCTTTATGAGCTCTATCCATCTTCTCTGGCGCATATTAAGCTCTTTCTGTGTGAATATATATTTAAGACTCTTGTGGTCCGTATATATCTCACATTTCTCTCCATAGAGATAATGCCGCCAGATTTTCAAGGCAAAGATCACCGCCGCCAACTCCAGATCATGCGTTGGATAGTTTCGCTCATGGATTTTCAACTGCCTTGAGGCATAGGATATCACTTTATCATTCTGCATCAGCACACATCCTAAGCCCTTCTTCGAAGCATCACTGAATACCACAAAAAGCTCTCCACTTGTGGGTAAAGTGAGCACAGGTGCAGTGATAAGCCTCCTTTTCAACTCCTTGAAGCTTTCTTCGCATTCATCACTCCAAGAAAACTTTACTCCCTTTCGAGTTAGCTTGGTAAGAGGGTTGGACAATCGTGAGAAGTTTCTCACAAATCGTCGATAATATCCAGCTAACCCCAAGAAGCTACGGATATCAGTTACCGATGTTGGCCTCGGCCATCCCTCAATTGCATCTGTTTTGGAGGGGTCCACAGATATCCCATTTCTTGTGATGATATGGCCCAAGAATGAGACCTCCTTCAACCAGAACTCACACTTGATGTACTTGGCATAGAGCTTCTCCTTGCGCAAAGTCTCCAGTACAGTTCTTAAATGCTCCTCATGGTCCTCCTTGGTTTTGGAGTATATTAGAATATCATCTATAAAGACTACCACAAATTTATCTAGGTAATCTCTAAAGACTCTATTCATCAAGTCCATGAATATTTCTGGAGCATTGGTGAGTCCAAAAGGCATTACTATGAATTCATAGTGCCCGTACCTTGTACGAAAAGCAGTCTTGGGGATATCTTCCTTCTTCACCCTTACTTGATAATATCCCGACCGCAAGTCGACCTTGGAGAAGTATTGAGCTCCACGCAGCTGATCAAACAAGTCATCGATTCTTGGGAGAGGATACTTGTTCTTTATCGTGATTTTGTTAAGTTCACGATAATCGATGCAAAGCCGCATTGACCCATCCTTCTTCTTGAAGAAGAGGACTGGTGCACCCCATGGTGATGCACTTGGGCGTATAAACCCTTTATCCAGATTCTCCTGTAGTTGTTTCTTCAGTTCTTCAAGCTCAACCACAGCCATTCTATATGGAGTCTTGGATATTGGTAGTGCCCCAGGTATAAGTTCAATTGAGAACTCAACATCTCTTCTTGGAGGAAGACCAGGAAGTTCCTCGGGAAATACTTCAGCGAATTCCCTCACAATAGGCATTTCTTCAAGGGTGGTTTCTTCCTTGGACTCAATCATCTGAGCCAGATATGCGTGCTCATAAGGCAGTAATATCCATGCTTGAGATGATGGAGCTAAAAGAGATTCATCTTCCTCCTGACACTTGTAAAGAATCGGGGGTCGATTCTCCATATGGAGTGTGATTTCCCTCTCCCGACAATTTATGTTGGCTCTATATAAGGAAAGCCAATCCATGCCAAGAATTGCATCAAATTCCACCAAAGGGAGTATGACGAGGTTCGCCGGGAAATTCAATCCACAGATTATAACAGGGGAGGACTTATACTCATGGGATGCAATGATTGCCCCATTTGTCGTACTCACCGACATCTTTACTTCCATGGTTTGTGGTGGTGCAGAGATTGTTCTACTAAACTTTTGAGATATAAAAGAATGCGTAGAACCTGAATCAAAAAGTACGTTCGCTATTCTTGAATGAATAACTAGCGTACCTGTCACCACTTCGTTGTCGGGGTTCACTTCGGCAGAAGTGATGGCAAAAGCTCTTCCTTGCTGTCTTGGAGGTTGTTGATTGCCTCCGATAACCCTTGGATTAGGGCACTGATTCGCAAAATGACCCGGTTCTTTGCATTTGAAGCATTGAACAACGCGTTGAGGTTCGAACGGAGCGTTCCTCCCCTCCGTCGCAGCCGCGGGTCCTTCTTGCTGACAGTTAACAGCTAGGTGCCCTTCTCTTCCACACTTGAAGCATTTTCTTGTCCCCCTAAGGCAATTTCCCGGGTGCTTCTTTCCACACTTTTGGCAAGTGGGGTGCTGGAATTTCTTAGCGCCGTTGGATTTATCCATCGGACCACCAGCATTGAAGTCCACCTTCCGCTTCTTGTCCCCATGATACCCCTGTGATTCTCCAATCTCCATTTCAACCTTGAGGGCACATCGGACAATTTCCTCATAGCTGTCGAAGTCACGGATCGCTAATGCTTTCCGCAAACTAGGCTTCAGCCCACCAAAGAAGCGGTCAACCTTGCATTCGGGGGTAACGACAAAGCCGGAAGCGTATCGTGCAAGCCTTGTGAAGTTTGCCTCGTACGCTCCCACAGATTCCTCATCTTTCTGCTTGAGGGAAAGGAAGTCCCTTTCCATCTTAAGACGGAGGGTGCGTGGAAAATATTTATCGAAAAACATCTTCCGGAATACCTTCCATTCCAAAGCCTCGATCTCCTCCTCAGGCTTCGTATTTTTGATCAACGTCCACCATTGATCAGCTTCACCCTCCATACGATAAGCCGCCAGGAGAACCTTCTCTTTTTCAGAGCATTGGAGGATGGAGAATATCTTTTCAATGGAGTTGATCCATTGTTCAGCAATCGTGGGATCGGATGATCCACTAAAAGTAGGAGGCCTTTGTCTCATGAAGCTTTCAATAGCGACTTGTTCTTTCTTAGGGGGGGTTGAACGTTCCTCTTGACCAGTGTTTCTATTCAAAACTTGAGTTAACTGAGAGAGAAGCGTGACAAAGTTCGTGATTCCCGCTCCCATTGGATTGGGCATCTCATTGGTACAATCATCACACTGATCTTCACAACGGTTGTTAGCCCGAGTTCTCCTATTACCGGCCATTGGCTGGAATAAAAGGAAAGTTAGGGGTAACACATAAAGGGTAATCCAAAGACAAAAGTTGATGACTTATAAATAAACTTTAATCTCTTTAACTCATGAGTCTATAGGATTCAATCCAGGCTTTTCATGATCTTCCTTCTAACATATATTCTTAGGGGCATTTTTCCCTTAATAAGGGTTCATACTAAGATTGTGAATTTATCAAAACATATCCCCCGGGAGTGTCGTAACCAAGAGTGCAGCAAGGCCCGTTGTCGTGCACCAGTTCTCGTTCGAGTCTAGCTCAAAGCGGTGTTTTCGGGTTTTACCCCTAGGATACATCTGTGCCAGAGCCGCCTCTACCTGCTCGTATCCAGACAGGGATGTATTTGTTTGATAAACCACTTACTTAGTACTTACCAAAACTTAGGGGAGTTTTTATTATTCTTAGTCTTGTATCTAAGGTCTTACTAGGGTTTCCTAATCCCAAAAATAACTAAACCTATCCTCTGATACCAACTATGACAACCCTGCTTTTTATTACAACTTAAACATGCTTTATTACATAAAACTTCACTTGATACAACAAAGAAGATCGAGAGGTTTAGTGTCTTTGGGGCTTAGGATCATTACATAAAAACTTTAAACTTGAAATACAACATCCTTATTGAAAACTTCCTTTACATGACCACTACATTCCTTCGTACTTAGCATTGCATGGGATAACCTGAGGACATGCATAAGAAAAGGGTGAGCTATAAAGCCCAGTAAGGGAGTACACAATGAATAACATGAGGAGTACAATACATGTTAGGAAATAGGCATATCAATAGAGCATAAGAGAGACATGAACATAAAGGCATGACAAAGCATGATAATCATAACATGGAAATGTGGCAACAACACTTAACATTGAATTAGCATGAGCCAAGGCTCATTGCACATGGAGCATGAGTAAACCCTCATTGCACTTGAAGCACGAGTAAACCCTCGTTGCACTTGAATTAGCATGAGTCAACACTCATTGCACATGACGTATCATGATACTATACTTTACCCAATGCATTGGAGCGCTATCAGGGCGCACCCTTCTTAAACATTTCATTTCATGCATAAGTGTGCCACATGGATCATAAAACATGGATTCATAAAACATAATCATTTATTCCACGATAAAGGAATGTGGAATTCATACATGAAACTTTACAATCAATAAGTAAACGTGCATAAAGGTGAATACCCTTGATGGAGAAATGGGCATGGTATTCACTACACAAAGACATTGGCTTAGAAAATCGGTGCGATTTCGGCAGCGTAACGGCGTGACATAAGAATTCATAAAAAAAGGTTGATGAGGTAGAAAGGGGTTCCTCATCATATTTACATGTAATGTACATTAAGGAGATCATATATATACATGTCCCAACAATAGAAATGGAATTTAGATTCATGATACAAAAGTATTGCTTGAATATAAAAGAAGAGAGAGAAGTTCCTTTCGGAATTTCGGCATAGTAACGGGTGTACATGGGAGGCATTTAATGAGAGAGAAAGGGTTCTACCATCATTCAAACAATAAGAGGGCAGTATGGGAGAGGTGCGAAACCATACCCCAACATTCATAAATTAAATTAAAAGGGCAATACAACTTAAAGAAAATTGACAAAAATGAGAAAGGAAGAAAAACCCTTACTTGGAAGTGTGCTTCCAAAGGCTAGAGAGAGGCTTGTGAGAGGCTTCTTGGGAGCTTGGGGCACCTTGAGAGGATTCTAGAGAGAGTAGGGCAGAGGTTGGACGAACTTCAAGGGCTTTGAGTGAGGAGGAAGTCGGAGCTTGGGTGGGTTTATATAGGAAAGGTGAGAGAATTCTTTATTATTTAGGTTTGGGACCCCTTATATTAAAATAATCCAAACCACAAACCATCCCATGGTATTTGCCCATGGTTTCTGGAAAAGGAAAGAGGAAAACAATATTTTACAAGTCCAAGGTCCGAACGTATTAAAAAATTAGGGTTGCTTATGTGGAGGTGAGTCACACTCCCATGGAAATTAATTTAAAAAGGCAAAGTGTTGAATAAGTCTTGAGGGCTCCATTAATGCTTTGAAAAGTGAGTCAAACAAACCCAAAACCTCATTATTTTAATGATAAAACATATATTGGCCGAACATATGGATTATGGTATTTTATTACATCACCATTGGGTCATTATGATGTCATAAAACACATTATATATATAAATGGTATTTAATTTTTACCCAAAAATTTGACTGTCTCAGAAAATTATGAAAAATTCACCGTTGGATAATTTCGACGTCCTGATTCCAAAAATAATATTTATTTTATCTAAATAATTTTCTAAATATGTGAATTTTCACTTTTAAAATAAAAACCGACATTTATAAAGAAATTCACGGGTTTTGACAGAAATGGCTTTCAAACCTTAATAAACATTTTAATTGCATTCATAAAATTATAAGATCGTTTATATTTAATGACAATTAATTTAATATTAATAATAATATTTTATTAAAATATTATTTAATTCAAAAATCCTCTAATTTAATAAAATATAATTCTTAATTAAATAATAACTAAAAACACCATTTGTACTTTAAAAACTAATTACAATGTATCAAAAATGACTAGAAATTATATTCATTATTATATATAAAAAAAATAATGTACATGAACATGGTTCTACTTATTTGTTACATAACCCCTTAAAATAGCCGCATAAGACCTAAGGGTAAGGTGTGCGATGGTGACAGACTCTTGGGGCTGCTCGGATAACATCGCTCGAGTGGTAATCTCTATCAACTTCCATTTTTCCCGTAGACGATCACGTTCGAGCTTGACTTGATGAAGCTCAGCTTGGGCTTGGTCAAGGGCAAAGCCCAAAGACGCCACCTCTTTACCGAGCTCCGACAAATGGGCTTCGTAAGGGGCAATTCTACTGGATGAGGCCATCGCTTCCTTTGTCTGAGTAGAAAAATTGGTTCGTTAAAGCCTTATATTTAAACTACCCAGATGATCATTGTTCAACGGCTATAAAAGTAACGGTCACAAATCTTAACGTAAAACTTAAAGAAGTTGACATCTTATAAAAACATAAAGAAACATTTAACTGGATCAAGAGGGATTTTCCATTAATGAAAATTTGGGTCGTTACACAGATGCTCCACAAAGGACGCATCATCCTGAAGATAAACATCATCAACATTGATCACATGAGAATAGTTGGGGTGATACTACCAAAGTTGTGACACATGAAAAAAAAATCATACCACTATTCCACTATGGAAGATCCAATAGATATGTCATAGGTCTCATCCCCACCATAATCTCTAACTACCTCGCATATCTGGGTACCAACTTTTCCTTTTTATGAATTTGATGGTGACCCAACATTGGAGACACCTTAAGGAACCAAAAATCTCCAACTATAAACTAAAGTGGACACCAACATTGATCATCATATGACTTCTACCAACTCTAGGTTGTATCAATACACTTCTGAATCAAATGAATATACTTTAATGTCTCTTTCACAAGACTCATCTCCGACAACTCTAATTCCCTAACATCCATTAAACATAATGGTGATCAATAAGACCAATCATAGAGAACCTCATATGGTGCCATTTGAATAGTCTCTTGGTAACTATTATTGTATGGGAACTCAACAAGCTCCAAGTGATTTTACAAATTTCCACCAAATTCTAGGACACATTCCATCAACACATCCCCTAAAACCTGAATAGTACATTCCTACTAGGTGTCTTTCTATGGGTGAAAAGTTGTACTTAGAAACATGTGGTTTCCAAGTGCCTTTTGTAACCCCTAATATAAGTGCAAAGTAAAAATAGATTATGATCATAAATGATACACTAAGGTACCCCTAGAAAATTTAGAATCTTTCGAACATATATATCACCTAACTAGTTAATGGTAAAAGTATATCAAATTGGTAAGAAATGCACTACCTTTTTCAACCGATCAGTAACAACCCAAATCATATCATTATTATGAGGATACCTCAGGAGGCCTACCAAAAAATCATGGGGAAATCACCCCACTTACATTACAAAATGGTAAATGTCTATAACAAACCACCCAGTCGCTAATGTTCATCCTTCACCTGCTGATAAGTGTAGCATCATTCCACAAAACCTGCAAAGTATTTCTTCATTCTTGGACACCAATATTTTCTAAAAAGGTCATGATACAATTTGGTTAAACTAAGATGATCGACCCATTATAAAGAATGGAATCACATATCAACTCCTCTTGCATACAAGTAGGCACAAATGTATGATCAAGAATGTCAATGATCTCATCATCATTGATAGTCCATTCAGAAGGTAACTCCCCACCTTCAAGGCTTTCCCAAAAAATCCAAACACTTTGGATCCTCATATCAACATTCCTTGATCCGATTGAAAATTGTGAAATCAACTGAAAAAGATACAATATTTTCCTTTTCTTGTCCCTCCTGAACATCTATATGCATCAAAGTGAATAAATTTATCATCTTCCACTTAGAACTAGACTCATGTACTACCCAAGTATGTGTCTTTCACCTCAAATCATCTATAAAACCATTTCCCTTCCCCAGCATATAATCTAACTCAAAATCAAAAAGGCTACATCTACTCAACCCATATCTACTTATTCATATTTAAATCACACTAGGATGAGATGTACTTAAGTATTTTATGATTGGTGTATGAAAAAAACATTCATCTAAAAGATAATGTCTCCAACATTTCAATTCATAAACCTCTATGGACAACTTGAGATCATGAATAGGGTAATTTCGTTCATAGGGAATCAACTATCATGACCCATATTAAATAAATCGATCTCCCTACATTAACATTTCCCCAATTACAACACTAGATGCATCACAAAATAAGTTATACTCTATTGGTTCTGGGTGTTGTAGAAGTGTGAAGTGGTGGGACATATGTTAAAAAAATTAATAATAATTTCCCAAAACCATGAGCGGGGATCTTTCACATCATGATTATAATTAATTTATTTCATATATAAATAAATAAATACCTGGGATTAGTAACTTTATTTATTGATGAATGTTTATTGTCTAAAAATACTGCTTCAGATTTTCTTTGTTGCACTGTGAGCATCAAAGGATAGAATCTCTCTAGGAGTGATACACACATGGTCCAATGACCTCCAAGAAACACCACTCAGTATCTAAGTACTAGCATAGAAAATATAATTTCTTACATTTTTCATTCTTGATCACTCATTATTATGTCTTGAAAAAATATCTCTTTTGTTTTTCATTCTTGAGGGGGAGATAGAAGGGGGTGTCAAGAGAAAATTTGTTGTGCACAACAATTATCTGTTCTTAATTTTTCGATGCAATACACAATAAACATAATTGTATATTTATAGAGTTAGTGTTTAGGTTAAAATATTATTTAATTTCATGCTAGAAATTAAAAAATAACTTAAACATTTAATAATCCCCATGCCACATAATAATATTATTATTATTTTGTGGGGATCCAACTTGTTCAAAATGATAAACAATATTTATCATCTTGTAAATAATTATTTTATCACTCGATTCAGTCTTGTTTTGTTTAAAATCCTCATTATTTATTAAATACTCAAATAAATATTTTATTCATAAATAAATATTTAATTCACATACCGATGAATAAATATTTATTAAAAATTCAATAAAATAAAAAATTATATTTTTATTCACATGCAGGTGAATAGATATTTATTTAATTTATGTGATCAATATAACGTGAATAAAATTATTCCTCGGTCTTGAGAGTAATATTTATTCCATTAAATAAATTCAAATAGAATTTAATCAAGATCAATGGAAACACTTAGTGTGTGAACCAATAAGATTATTTCTCATTTCCATTAGGTGGTCCTACCAAAATTACAAGATTATTGATTATCAGTGGGTCAAGGTTCCCAAGAGAATAAACTTAATGTTATAGTGACAAAAACCACATATGAATGCTCACTATGCAATATAATCACTTTGTCACAATATCTCATCGAGAAGGTTTCATGAAAATATCATCAACCTATTTGCTCGATACATATTTATTTGACCATATGAAATAAACTTGTTGTTACACCATGGCCATGGAATTTAGGTGAAAATTATATTCGAATAAAAGGGATGATATAACAACTCCCATAAATATTTAAGGGAGAAATATTTCCATGACTCATCCTTTAATGACATGTCAATCATGACACACCGAACATACCCTGCTTCCCACCAACATATAGAATAACTTTTTTATCAGTAAATCTAAGCGTGAGATTCATGAAATGTATTAATGATAATATTAAGGTCTAAGAACTGTTACACATGCTTGTATATAACAATATCTTATGACACCAAAACATTTTTAATTCTTACTAGCGGGTTTGTTATCATAATATCTCATTATAGAGATTACCAAGTACAAAATTCAGGAGAATAATCCTCATATGCTAACAAGTACACACACTTGATAGTATAAATACTATGTGTACCATCATAGAATGTTATCCAACCATAGAACTATATTAATAATATTTTCATATCACTTCAAAGTTCTCATCATAGTGGGGAACTATTATGGTCTTATCAATTTTACAAATACTATGGGACATTATTACATTAAATCCTTGTATAACAATGAGAAATATGTAATTATATGTTTAATTAATATTCAATACATGAAATATAAATGTAGTAAAAGTGAAATCTATTGTTCCTAGGATACCATCTCTAAAAAATATCCATTTGGACTAGAGACAAGTCCCTACGAATTATAGTTCATTAAACCTCACATGATAATCGTGTTTATACTAAGTCAGGGATTTTTTCAAGGGGCTTTCCATGTTGTATTCAATGAAAATAATTCTCATTATAACCTCACATATCTAAGATAAAACCCTCATGATAAGATACTTTCAAGTTATGTTCCTCATCCATTGATGTGACCTTGGCTCTTTTGTGAGTGCGACCACTGCAGTGTTATCACAATAGAGTATGATAGGATCTTTACTGCTAAGCACCAATTCAATATCTTAGATGAATAATCACATCAATACTGATTCCTTTTCCTTTTTATAATCCATAATATACTTGTACTTAGTTATTGAATTTTCAACCACAACCTGCTTTTAAATCTTCTATCTTACAACACCTCCATTCAAAGTGAAGATGTATCTCATTTGTGACTTCATGTCATATTGATCAGTTTAGAAACTAGAATACATATATCCTATTATGACTAGTTACTCATCTCCTCTATATATCAGGAATATATCTTTAGTATGCCTCATATACTTAGGGACAGTCTTGACTTCCATCCAGTGGTGGTCTCCTGAATCAACTTGATATCTTCTTATTGAACTCAATGCATTGAAAAAATCTAGTTTAGTACATATAATATCATAAATGAATGAACCAATTGTGGATACATATTTAATCCTTTCTATTTATTTTCTTTTCTCATGTGTCTACAGATACATTTTCTTGTAATGATGAATTTCATGTGATGCTGGTGACAATCCCCTCTTGGATTTATTCATACTGAATCTCTTTAGTATCTTGTCAATGTATGTACTTTGAAATAGGCTGAGAAATCTCTTGGATCTATCATGATTGATCTTGATCCCAATAATATATTCTACCTCTCCCAAGTACATCGTAGAGAATTATTTATTCAAACATGCCTTAACATACTATAACAATGGTATTTCATTTCCTATGTGTAATATGTAATCAACATATACTATTAAGAAAATTATTTTACTTACACTAAACTATTTATATACACATGACTTGGATTCATTCTTTATGAAACAAAAATCTTTTATAGACTCATCAAAAAAAAGTTCCATGACCTGTATGCTTTATTTAATCCATAAATATATCTTTTCTACTTGCATACCTTTTTGTAATCCTTTGGAGTCACAAACCCTTTAGGTTGTGTCATATAGACATCTTCCTAAAGGTTCCCATTAAAGCGGTCTATTTTGACATACATTTTCCAAATATCATAATCATGTAAGTTAATATTAGAAAGTATAATTATAACGGATATTAGGATTGAAAATGGTGAAAATGTTTCATTGTATTCAATTCCTTGATCTTGTTTAAACCATTTTTCAACCAGTCACACCTTATAGGTACTGACTTGTATTTCCATGTCTAGTTTCTTTTTGAATAACCATTTTAAACCAATGGGATTGAAATCTACTAGAGGGTATATCAAAATCTTTACATAGTTTTGGTACATGGAATCCATTACATAATTCATGGATCCTTACCACATGGAAACATATGTCCCACTAACTACTTCCTTATAGATTAGAGGATCGTTATTATCAAATAATAATGAGTTGCTATCCCAAGTGACTAAAAAATAATCAAGTACTGTTTCTCTAACCTATCTTTTACTCCTATATCATACTTGATTCTCTATAATAGTTTATTATTCCATTGGGTTGTGTGTAAATTTTTCATGTACCAACTCTTGTGTGCCTTGACCCTTAACTTAATTGAAGTATATCTTGCTTCCACTATCACTTTTAGTGATGTTCTCCCTCCTAAGGAATATGGAATTCCTTGAAACTATAAAATTTTATAATGAGAGGTTTTATTGGTAATATCCCCTTATTTCCTTCGGGTAACCTATAAAGGTACACAATATTCCTTGAGGTAGAAGTTTGTTACCAAAATAGGCTTTAACAAATTATTTTATTCCCCACAATAGTAAATAAAATAACATGGTTTTATTTCCAATGAAAAAATCATATGGAATACCATTTATCAATTTATTTGGTACTTGGTTTAGTATATATTCTTATGTTGGTAATGCCTATCCCCAAAAAGATAATAATAGACTCTCATGACTCATAATTTATCTCACCATGTTTAAGAAGGTATGGTTCCCCCTTTCACTTACACCATTCCAAGGAGGTGTGCAAGGAGGAATGAGTTGGGAGAGGATCCCAAACATCCATAAATAATCAATTAAGTATTGATTAAGATATTATCCACTATGGTTTGACTGGAGTTTCTTAATATTCTTATCAAGCTGGTTCTAAACTTAATTCTTGTATTCATTCAATTTATCCAAAATAATGTGACTTTTACCTCATTCAATAAATATATCAATATCTACTAAAATTATAATTAAAAGTTATAATGTATGATTATCCTTCCCTTGCTTCAACTAAAAATGGTCCACACACATCAGTATGAACTAATTCAAGAATCTCTTTATTCCTTTCACATTTCCTACAAAATGGGGATTTGGTAATTGTTTCTAGTAAACATGAATCACATACACTATGTGTTTTTAGTTCAAAAGAATCTAAATATCAATATTTATGTAATTTAGTCAAGTGATTTTCATTTACATGACCTATCCATTGATTCCCAAGTTAGTTGTGGTATGAGTCATGTGAAGTAACTTCATAATTGATTTCCATTACTTGGTTCGGGTATTCACAATTTGTAGAAATAGATAAATTTCACTCAATCAAAAATGCACATGAAGCTTCCCCTTTCTTATTTGGATGGGTGTAATTTTTATTCCATCGGAACTTCTTTCCATATGTGAAATAGACAACATCATGTTCCCTTGATTTCCCCTTGATCTTACTTTTCTTGGAAGGGTGTGAAGAAGTATTGGGTTTAATGATTCTCGCTTTCCCTTTCCGTTTATTCACTATAAGGATCAAACTTTTTTCATGTTTCATATCATTATTTAATTGGATATTAAGGGTTAAGGGATCTAGAAGATACTTATCAATGTTTTTCATATTAAAATTTAAAAAAACCTAGAGAAGATTTGAGGTAGTGATGCTAGAATGATATTAGTACACAATTCTTTGGGGAGTATAAACCCTAGATCCTATAAGTGCTCAATACATGCAATGATATTGAAAAATGAGACCTGGATAAGCTACCCTCTCCAAGATTTATTTGAAACAGAACCTTGGAAACCTCAAACTCATCATATCTAGATCTCTCCTAGAAATGACCACATAGGTTATTTGGTATTCTATATGCATCCCTTTTTTATGAGACTTCATCATCTCATAATACATGGGTGAAAGAATCAAACATTGAATGTCAACCATGTCATTAATACATTTCTCAAAGACTAGGAATTCTTCACCACTTTCCTCCTTAGGAGGTGGATCAGGAAAGCAAGATTCAAGCATGTAATATTTCTTTTCATGGCGTAGCACAACCCGATAGTGTCTATACCATTCCTGAAAGTTACTAATAGTTAGGAGGTTTTATTTATCCAATATTGATCATATGTTTAATGTGTATATAGATCTTTCCATTTTATTCTATAATTAAAATATCATATTATCAATACTCTGTTTGATTGAAAATTTTGTGAGATATAATTAATTGATTATATTAAATCTTACACTATTTTATCAAGATCCAATAGTTCTCACCATTGAAATAGGATCCATATTCACTATGTATAATCCCAAAAAGGTTTGGTAAAGCTACTTCACAGTATTTAGGTAGGCAGGTCTTTTCCAACTGTGGGCTTCCAGCACCTAGATTTATGGAGTGGACTTCCTTATCTTCAAATACTAACTTTTATTTCCTTAGTAATTTCCTCCAAATTACACCAAGTCTAGTAAGGGATGCTCCTCTTGATGTAAAATGGTTAAGTATACCCAAAAAAATCATAATAAATCCCCTTATAAAAGTAAGTGTCCCAACAAGGGATGGCCAAACACTTAGTTCTATTGATTTTCATTCCCAATATATTAAGGTAAGGCCATGTCAGACATAATATTTAAATGAGGGATTTTTAATTTATTATGCATAAATTTTATCTTTCTTGTTACTATTAAGTAGATGTTAATTAATTAACCATTTAGGATAAAAACAATTATACATAATTGATTTATTTAAGTTCCATCATTCCACATTAATTCATTTGTTTATGTGATCCTCACCTTGCATCCATGAAATAAATATTTTCATGAACATAAATAATTAATTAATTAAATGACTCGTTCATGAGATTTATCTAATAGTTGATTTAATGAAAGGACATTAAATCAACCATTGACCAAAGATAAATAACTCCAATTTTTGGTCTTGGCATGAGTTACAGGATTCCACATGTCCACCTGTGTATCAACTAGGTTTGAATCATAATTTTTTCATCTTAAAAAACCTCTACATGCCTTGGGATACTCCATAAATTACATATATTTACGATTCTAATGCATGTGAAGGGAACTAAAGGACTAGTTAAAAGGGGATTATATAAATATCCTTAGAAACGGAAGCCCTAAATAATAATGTGGAGAGGAATGACTTGAGGGACATCATTTAATTTAATAAAAAATAATTTAAAACCCCTGAAATAAATTAAATTAAAACATCCAACACATACATAGGTCTTGGTCAAGCTCATTAACAGTTATACATGTAATGAATACAAAAAAGTAATTGGATATCATTTATTTATTTATTCGTTCTTTATTAATAATATGAATGCACTTGAATTAATTAATTAATGAATTAATAACTTCCCCTTCATCTTAATTATTATTTGATAATAATTAGAAATACCCAAATTTAATGAATTCATGGAAAATAAATAGAAGAAGAAATAATAAAATATTTATTACAATAAATTAATTGAGAATTTAATTTTTTTAAACCATTAATAAATTTTCAAACACACAATGGTGTGCCAATCAATAAAATAAGGTTTTAATGTTTCAATTATCCAATTTAATGTAATTTTTAATTGTTTCTATTAATGGGAGACTACACGACATATACATATAGTTACATGATGTGTATCTTGGTTTCCATGTATTAGGGTCACAGACCTAGGTCTGTGGCATGTACCTCGATTGAACTACCTGACATGTATAGACTAGATACACATCATGTGTTCAACTTTTTGTGTGTCCATTTTATACACCTGAGTCTTCAGTGTGTGTCTTGACGGACTACATGGCGTTTAAAATATAGTTACATGTCAGGTATCTCTGTGAGTTTTGTGTCTATTTTTCTCATTGAGTCGATCAGCATGTTCTTAGGATGTGAGAATTGATGAACTCCATGTTGTTTACACCACATAAACGTTTGGTATATCTTAAATTCTCGAAGTTTTCAGTATCATGTGGTTATGACCATGTATAATGATCATAGAGATTTCATGATTTATTCTACTAACACATGTATACTACATAGCATGTACACCAATACAAGTCACGTAATCCAATAACATGCATTCCACCCTGGACGGTCAATACATGGCATACACCAGGTGTAATTACTACATGGTGTGTTTTGGATCCCTCAGCTCATCCAAATGTGTTTCACTATAGTAAATTGTGTGTTATTACATGTACATATCGTGTAACCCTATCTCACCAACCAAAAATATGGTAGTTCCCGATGGAATCTCTGATAGTTCTTCATTTTTTATTAGACCTTTAACAAAATCAAAATATATGAATGAACAAGATTAATATGTTAAATAATTTTAACTAAAATCGTTTTAAATAATTAATAATATGAAATAAAAATCTAGCCACAATTGTTCATAAATCAATAATCAAATAAATAGTATTAAATTTAAATGTGATGGCTCTGATACCACCTGTTGGTTATGGGCATAGCGGAAGCATGCAGGGGTGGGTGGTATATTAAAATTTATTTTTTTTTAATCCAAAACCATGAGTGAGGATCTCGCATGTCAAATTTGTAACTAATTTATTTAATATATGAATAGTTAAATACATGGGATTAAGAAATTTCTTCATTGATGAATGTTGATCATCTAAAAAGACCCTTCTATATTACCTTTGTTGTGATATGCGGATCCAATGATATAATTATTCTAGTGGTGATTTACACATACTCAAATGATCTCTGAGAAACACCTCTATATCTTTGGGTTCTTCATAGACAATTGAATGCCTTTCATTGTTCGTTCTTGATTTCCCATTATTCATTCTTAAATAAATATCTCTTATATTTTTCTTTTTTGATAGATATAGAGAAGGAGGACTAGATAGAGAATTTTTTTTGTGAAATAATTATATATTCTCAATTTTCGGATGCAATACACAATAGAAATAATTGTCTATTTATAGAGTTAGGGTTTAGGTTAAATTTTTATTTAATTGCATGGTGGCCATTAAATAACATTCAAAACCTTTAACAAACACCATACTCATAACAATATTATTATTACATTATGGTGTACCAACTTAAACAAATTCATAAACAATATTTACCATATTGTAAATAATTATTTCATCACCATATGCGGTCTTGGTCAATTCGAATGCCTTGGAATTATTTAATACCCAAATAAATATTTTATTTATAAATAAATATTTCATTAACTTACCAGTGAATGAATATTTATTTAATATTAAATAAATTAAACAAATATATTTTTACTCACATGCTAGTGAATAAATATTTATTTAATTTATATGATCAATATAACTTGAATAAAATTATTCCTCGGTCCTTAGAATAATTTTTATTTCATTAATTAAATTCAAATAAAATTTAATTGAGATAAATGGAAACACATCGTGTGTGACCCTCTAGGATTCTGTCTCATTGGCATTAGGCGAACTTGCTTAAATTCCAAGATTACTTTCTAGGAATTCATAAATGCACCCAATATAAATAATTTAATTTTGCAACAATGAAAACCACAAATAAAATGATCACTATGTAATATAATCAATTTTTCATAATATCTCATCAAAATGGTTACATGACAGTTTCATCAACCTATTTTCTTGACACGTATTTCTTTGAATATTAGAAATAAATGCGTCATTACACCCAGGACATACAATTTAGGTGAAAATTATTTTCCAATCAAAGGGATGTGATATCAACTCCCATAAAGATGGAAAGGAAAACTCCTTCCTTGAATTATCTATTAACGACATGTCATGCATGACGCTCCCAATATAACTTATTTCCCACCAACATATGTTCCAATGGTTTTCATCAGTAATACTAAGTGTGTGAGTCATGACATGTATTGATGATAATATTAAATTATAAGGACCATAACACACACTCATAGATAGGAATATCTGAGGACACAAAAACATGTGGAAATACTATTGGTAGGTATGTCCACATAATCTCTTATCCTGGATATTACTAAGTGTGGTCTTCATGAGAAGAAGAATCATCCACTTATGAGTACTCGCACCTGGTAGTGTAAATACTGCATGTCCCATAATAGTATATTATCCAAACATAGAAATATATTAAGAATATTTTCATAGAACTTCAAGCTTATCATTACAGTGGGGAGTTGTTATGACCTTATTAATGCGAAAAATACTCTAGGACATTATTATATTAAATACATAAATAATGATGAAAAATATATAATAATATGCTTAATTAATATTCAATACATCAAATATGTGTGTAATCAAAGTAAAATCAGTTGGTCCTAGGAAACCAAATCTGTTATGCTATTTATCCAGCTAGGGTGGGATCAAAATCAGAGTAGTAGTCAAACACCTCTTCAAATCCTAGAAATCATCCTCACATGCTACATACCACTCAAAATTGAAACCCTTCTTATTTAACCCCTATAGTGGTAATTCCAAGTGAGAAAATTCCTGGATGAGCCTTTAGTAATAGCCCTCTAGGCCTAAAAATGTCTTGAAATCAAAAAAAATTAAAAGGATGCTCCCAATATACCACTGATTTCACTTTATCTGGGTCCACTGATACACCTTACTTAGAGATAATGTGACCTAAGAAATGTAAATTATTATTCCAGAACTAACACTATGGGAAAAAATGATAATTGAGATGGGGTATTTGCGACGGGTCTTATTCCCGTCGCAACAACTCCGATGAAAAGGGTTTTTGCGATGGGAATATATTCTCGTCACAAATGCTCAGTTATTTGTGACAGAAATATAGGGCCCATCGCAATTGTAATGGCGCGGTTTGCACGCCAAAACGCGGGAAGGATATTTGCGACGGGTAGAAGGCTACCCGTCGCAAGTACCCAGCAGTGGTAAATAGTATTTGCGATGGGGAAATTTCCCCGTCGCAAACAAGTATTCACTCGATACTATTTGCGATGGGCCCCGTCGCCAATATTGGCTGCTGTAAATCCTATTTGCGACGGTCACCTACAACCCGTCGCAAATACCCCGCGGTAGTAAATACGGTTTTGCGATGGGACTATGTACTCGTCACAACAGATAATCCAAGGGGAGGTATTTGCGACGGGACCCGTTGCAAATACCGGTGGCGGTAAATATGAATTTGTGACGGGGATATCCTCCCATCGCAAATACCGGCGGCGGTAAATAATAATTTGCGACGGGGATATCCACCTGTCGCTAATGGTGTTGCATTAGCGATGGGCTCGTCGCAACAACCCTTTTACCCACCGCCCGTAATTAATGCGGGCGAAGTTATTTGCGACGGGTCCCGTCGCGAATACCGGTGGCGGTAAATAGAAATTTGCGACGGGGATAGCCGCCCATCACTAAAGGTGTATATTTGCGACGGGCTCATCGCAAAAGGTCATTTACCCGCCGCCTCTATTTAATGCGGGAGAAGTCATTTGCGACGGTATCCCGTCGTAATACGTCGTATTTGCGACAGTCACCCGTCGCAAATGTGACCGTCGCAAATAATCTAACCTATATATACACCCCATCCATTTTTTTCCATAACATTCATATCTCCATTCTTCTCTCTCTCATTTTCATATCTGAGCAAAAAAAATTGTTTTAATTTTTTCTTTCGAGAAGAGGAAGGAAGGAGTTGGTGTAGATTATTAATGGTATTTATATTTTTTGTAATATTTTTTTAAATTGTTAAATTATTTTTAATTGTTAATTTTATTTTATTTTATAGAATGTTTATCTATATAGCATAATTAGTTTATGTGTTTGTACAAAATAATCCTTATCTGGATACGAACAAGTAGAGGCGGCTCTGGCACAGATGTACCTAGGAGTGAAAACTCTGACAAGGTGTTTCGAACTTGACTCGGGGTAACCTAGTACAAGACAACGAGCCTTGTTGCACTCTTGGTTCGACACTCCTGGGGGGTGTTTTGGTAATAATTATAAATAAATATATGATTATCAAATAATTAAAAAATAATTAGATTTAATTAAAATAATTATCAAATAATTAGTAAATAATTAGATTTAATTGATTAGAAATAATTAGGAAACAATTAAAATAATTATGAAACAATTAATAAGAAATAATTAGATTTAATTAAAATAATTATCAAATAATTAGGAAATAATTAGATTTAATTGATTAGAAATAATTAGAAAATAATTAAAATAATTAGAAAACAATTAGATTTAATTAGGAATCAATTAGATTTAATTAGGAAACAATCAGTATAATTAGGAAACAATCAGTATAATTAGGAAACAATCAGTATAATTAGGAAACAATTAGTATAATTAGGAAACAATCAGTATAATTAGGAAACAATCAGTATAATGAGGAAACAATCAGTATAGTGAGGAAACAATCAGTATAATGAGGAAACAATCAGTATAATGAGGAAACAATCAGTATAATGAGGAAACAATTAGTATAATTAGGAAATGTGATTGACCTCTCATCTACCTCAATTTTCTTTTCATTTGTGTGTTGAGGCTTGACAGGAAACTTCTACCTACACATGTAATATCTGCTTTTACTGTCAAAATTATCAACCTCCTCGCCAATATAGAGGTGAGGAGGTTTATAATTTTGACAGTAAAAGCACATATTACATGTGGAGGCAGAAGTTTTCTGTCAACCTCAACACACAAATGAAAATAAAATTGAGGTAGATGATCGGTTAATTACGTTTGTTTGTCTAATCATTGATTGATTAACCACCCGACCTATATGCATATCTTCGAATTTCTAATTATTAACATAAATAGTAACATAAATAGTAACATAATATAAAATATTATATTACTTTGATATTAATAGTTAAATAATACTTATAATATAATGATTTTATTATTATATGTTTAATATTTATAAAAAAATATTAATATTATTAAAATTATAAAACATTTATAAAATATTACAATTATCAATATTTTCATCAAGTTTTTCTTTATTCTTAACAGTTCAAATCTTAAAGGGTCGCCAATTTTCAGGTCATGGCCAATAAAAAGTTTGTGTCAACCATGTCCAATGTAAACTCTATAATTGTTCTTGTTTGGTTAATCACCTCTCAGGTAACATTGCAATAAGACAACCCAAGTAATGACTTTCTCATTACTTGTGTCGTCCTATTGCAACACTACTTGCGAGATGACCAACCAAGTTAGAACAATTATAGAGTTTAAATTGGTCAAGGTTGACCCAAACTTTTTATTGGACATGACCTGAAAATTGACGAACCTTTAAGATTTGAACATGTTAAGAATAAAGAAAAATCTGTTAGAAATATTGATATTTGTAATAATTAGTAATAATTACTAATAAAATTAATCAAAAATCAAATAAATTCAAGTACATGGTTATAAATTGGCACAATTTACAGCGGATTGTTGACCACCTTTTGTTCAACATCTCATATCTTTGCTACTTTCTACCACTGAAATCAGTATGAAAAATGTGCTCTAATGTATGTCAGAGCAATTTTTTCATACTGATTTCAGTCGGGAGAAAGTTAAAAAGAGATGAGCCATCAGAAAAATCAGAATAATTAGTAATATAATCTTCACAACAATGATTACAAAATTTAATTTCATTATTTAAGCATATTTCGTATTGCCAATTATTTCTAAGTATTTCTAAATTAATAATAATTAGTGTGTATGATTACAAACTAACTGTGTAACCTATAATTATTGGTAATTACTAATAAATAATTTTTAATTATGTATCTTCTTTTTTTAGGATATTGTTTCTTATATCAAATTATTTAACAATAGTAATGATTTTAAATTTTGTAGAAACATATATATGAATATGGAACAAGGAAATCGACATCAATCATTATTAGATGATCATGCTTGGATAAATCAGCGTAGAAATCCAAATGGTTCTAGTTTAAATCATGTATATGTTGATGGTGTTGAATCTTTATTATCATTTGCATTATCAAACCCAGAATTTGTTTCAGAAGGGACAATTAAGTGTCCTTGTAAAAAATGTGCTCTGAGAACGTTTGAGACATTTGACATCGTTGGGAAACATCTCTTGCGTTATGGTTTTCAATCAGATTATATTTTTTGGTATCAACACGGTGAACGTAGTTCCAGAGAAGATACTAATAATTTGATTTCGGATCCATCACGGTTTCAGAATTTAGTACATGATAAGTAAATTAGAAGCAGTTGCAAAATTTATGGTTATTAAATCAGATAATGGAATGTCAAATAACTATTTTGATCAGATATTTTCTTTGGTTAAAGCACTGTTACCTGAAGGAAATGTGCTGCCTGTTAATTATTATGAGAGAAAAAGACTCGTTCGTAATCTGGGCCTTAGTTATCAGAAGATCCATGCATGTTCAAATGATTGCATCTTATATTCTGGTGAAAATGATTTATTGGATAGTTGTACCACATGTGGACAATCGAGGTATAAATAACCTCAATCATGTAAGTATGGATTGTTTCCTGTAAAACAGTTGAGATATTTCCTGCTTACACCCAGGTTGCAGCGTTTATTTATGTCACAGAACACAGTGAAAATGATGTCATGGAACAAAACCAATATTTCAAATGGTAAAAGCTTGGTTCATCCTTCTGATGGCGATTCATGGAAACATTTTGATCAAGTGCATCCGTCTTTTGCTTTAGAATCCCGGAACGTGCGATTGGGTCTTTCTACTGACGGTTTTTGTCCATTTGGATCTTTTGGTAGTCAGTATTCCTGTTGACCTGTCTTTATAACTTCGTAAAATTTGCCTCCATGGATATTGATGAAAGAGCCTTATATCTTTTTGACATTATTAATCCCAAGACATCTAAAAAATAATATTGATGTTTATTTGAAACCACTGATTGATGAGTTAAATTTATTATAGAGTCATGGTGTTGGTACATATGATGCTGCTGCGAAAAAGAATTTTGTAATGAAAGATGCTTTGATGTGGACAATTAGTGACTTCCCGGCATATGGAATGTTATCTGGTTGGAGTACACATGGTCCAAAATCATTTCCTTACTGTATGGGAGACAACAAAGGATTTATTCTTGTGAATGGAAAAAAACCTTTCTATTTTGACTGTCATCGCAGATTTCTTCCAATCGATCATCCTTTTCAGAGGAAAAAATCTCATTTCAGAAAAGGAAGAAATGAAAGAGATGAACCTCCAAAAATGATCTTAGGTATAGAGTTACAATCAGTTTTATTTTCATTACCTTCCATTACTTTTGGACCGACAATAAACCAACAGAAAATTCATGGTTTTGGGAAAGAACACAATTGGACAAAACGGAGCATTTTTTGGAATCTGCCATATTGGTCTGATTTGTTGGTCTGACACATGTTGGATTTCATACATATTGAGAATAATTGTTTTGATAATTTAATTCATACAGTTTTGGATACACCGGGTAAAACCAAAGATAATGTAAAGGCACGATTAGATCTTGCCCAAATCTGCAGGCGACCAGAACTTGAATTGTTTGAAAATGTCAGATCATAGAGATTAATGAATCCAAAAGCAGCTTATACACTGACCAAAGAGAGTCGCTTATTATTTTGTCAGTGGATTGCAGATTTGAGACTTCCAGATGGCTATGCTTCCAACTTGGGAAGATGTGTTAAAAATGGTCATATTACCAGATTAAAAAGTCGTGACTGTCATATTATAATGGAAAGTCTTATGCCTATTGGATTAAGAGGTTTGTTGAATTCTAAGATTTGGGATTCAATAACAGATATATCATATTTTTTCCGAGACATGTGTGCGGCGACAACAGACTACGATACACTAAGAAAACTGGAAGAAGGTGTTGTTGTAATTATATGCAAATTGGAAAAAAAATTCCGCCGGCTTTCTTTGACTCGATGGAACATTTGATATTACATTTTCCACATAAAGAAAAATGTGGAGGTCTGGTTCAATTTCGATGGATGTACCCATTTGAGAGATGCATGCAGAAATTGAAGAAAAAAGTCTGTAACAAAGCATCAGTTGAAGGCTCAATTGTTGAAGATTATTTGCAAGAAGAAATTGCTTTATTCTGCTCTCATTATTTTGAATCTGAATATCCCTCAAAATTTAACCACATGGGTCGGAACAAGGGGAATGTTGATGATGATATGAACAATCAATTATCAGTTTTCAATCAGCCCGAACATGGCTTTGGTGGAGTTCATGATAGACGGCTTTCAGATGATGAACATCATAGATCTCATACATATGTTCTACTCAACTGTGAAGAAATGTCACCAATTGTACAGTGAGTGCTCTTATCCCTTATTCTATATATTCTATTACAGTAAATTAATCATATTGTATTTGTAGGTTATATGATGATCATATCAATAAAAAATTTCCACAAATTACAGCAGCTGGCTTAGAAGAACGTCGGCAAAAAAATTTTGCCTACTGGTTTCAAAAACTGGTAACATACATTCTTTTTTGGTTTTACATATAAAATCAATTTATTACTTGTAATAGTGATAAATGTTTTACAAATTTTTAGGTATCTGTACATGCTGATAATATTGATAGTCGGTTGCGTATTTTGAGTAGCCCACCATCCAAAATGGTTAAATCTTATAATGCATATGTGGTGAATGGTTATCTCTTTCATACACGTGCATATGGGGAATCAAAGAAAACAATGAATAGTGGTGTTTGTTTGAAGGGATCACATCATAGAGATATTGAAGTTGACTTTTATGGCATGCTTGAAGAAATTATTGAACTGTGTTATTTGGGACAGAATTATGTAACAATGTTAAAATGTCGATGGCTGGATACTGAGAGAGGCCTGCGTATTCATCTGACTCATGGAATTGTTGATATTAGACATAAAAGTCTTCTTGCAGTAAATGAACCATTTTTATTGGATCATCAGGCACAACAAATTTATTATGAAAAATACTGTGCTACTACAAAAGAGTTGGATGGTTAGTGGAGTATAATAAAAGTTAAATCTCGAAAAATCAGTTTACTCAAACTGAATGTGGTTCCACTGAAGTGCAAGGAAATGAAATTTTTCAGGACACTCCTCAAAACACATCTTTTTCACAAAGAGACATGAATATTGAGGATGAAACCCCACAGTTGAGGGTCGATGGTGACGATGTTGTCAATGATGTTACAACTGAATTTGAAATGACAAGATATGATGACAGTGAAACTAATATGGAAATTGATGATGTTGATGAGGAAGATGAAGACATTGCCATTGAAAACTATGAAGATGATGATTATTATGAACATTGACATAGTAAAATACTGGTTTGAATCATAACAAATATATATATCTATACATAATAGTTATTTTCAACTGTTTTCTAATAACAATCATTTCATTTTTCAGATGGACTCGGAAACGTTTCGTCAATTTTTGGAGGCTGATCTACCTATGGATGATGAGGTTCTTGAGTCATCTGACCCTCAGGTTGTTGGCACTACAAGGAGCACTCGGAGGGGGCGTGGTCTTTCCAGACTGATGATTCCAGATCCTATCCTGGAGCGACGTCCACCTCTTGGATTTGATGCACACACACGGTGGTATGGTAACCTATGTATTTTAGTTATCTTTCATTATAATTTATTAATATTCTAATTGTTTGATTATTTGTTCTTTTTCCACAGTTTTATGCATATAGCTATTGGACAGGGGAGCGCTATCTTGCGCAATTATTTTTCTCAGCCCTGGCTCACATGGGATCAGATTCCCGCTGATGTGCAGGCTGCCATGTTCGATCATTGGCTGGTACGTAATTAAATATTATTTATTTTGAAATTTAATTCATTAATAACTTTATATGAGGGTGTATGGTATCCCATTGATGAGAGAATGCGTGCCACTATCCACACGACATGGGTGGTGTCTATGCATGACCGTTTCCGTCAGTTTTTGCATAATTTGAGAAAGACAGCTGTGAAGAAAGCCGGAGTGACAGAATTTGATGAGTCCTGTAGAGCCCACTGACCAGAGTACATTTCATCTCACGTTTGGGATGGATTATGTACACACTGGTTGGGTGGTGGGTTTCAGAGGAGATTTGCATTGGGTCGACAGAATCGGGGGAGACAAGAGGTGACACATTGAGCCGGTAGTCGTACATTCAGTGTGCATAGAGAGCGTCTGGTAAGTAATTTTTTTTATATTTTATACAACTTTAAATATAAACAGTTTATTTTATATTCATACAGGAAGCCGAGCAACCCGGTATTTCGGCGTACGATGTTTATCGGAGGATGTACACTGACCCGGCTACTGGAGAGATTAGAGGTGACCGCCAGCGTCAGATTGTGGTCAGTATTATTTTCTTTTCAGTTTGCAAATTAAATTCATATAATATTTTCATTATTTTAATTTCTAATTGAAACTTAAGGAGTCATATGAGGTCGTGACCTCTCAGACACAGGCTGAGAGTCAAGACGAGACGGGTGATCAGACTAGTGCCCACCATTTTGATGAGACGACATGGATGTAGGCGACCCAATTTGGCTTCGAAAAGGGCCGAGTAGTTGGTATCGGCTCTCATTTGACTCCTGCAGCTTATTATGGTACGGTTGCGATGTCGGCGTCCAGCTCGAGAGGAGCTCATGGAGAGACATCATCTTCTGCCTCACAGTATCAGGAGAAACTGCGTGCTCAGAGTCAGCTTATAGAGGATTTGCAACAGGGGTAGGAGCAGATGCGTCAGCAGCACGATGAGGAGATGCGTCTATGACAGGAGCAGATGCGTCGGCAGCAGGATGAGGAGAGACGTCGATATGAGGAGCAACATCAGGAGTATATGGAGTATATGCGTCGTCTGACTCATAATTTAGGGATGGAGTTTCCTCCACCACCTCCTCTAGGTCCTCCAGGTCCTCCAGATTATCCACCCCCCAGTGATTTTTTTAGATGTAATAAATATTTGAGTTCGTAGTTTATTGTCATATTAACTATTTACAATTCCTCTTTCATATTGGTACGAATATTATGTGATTTAATTTTTTTTAATATATTATTACTTATTAGTATTATTTTTAATGTCTGCTTATTTTAGTAATATTACTTTTAATATTTTATATTTATTGTTAACATTGAGAAGTTTATAATTTTATAATTTTATTAATATTAATAATATTAATATTATTTTTTCATAAATATGTATGTTTATTTTAATAATAATATTATTATATTAATTTTTTATATTAATAATATTAGTACTATTATTATTATTTTTTGATATTAATATTTCATAATATATAATATAATATTATTTATATTCATATTATTATTATTTTTATATATTAATATTTTATAATTATATTATATATATTTTATTATTTATATTATTAATATTTATATTATTATTATATAGATAGTTTAATAATAATAATATTATATTAATTTTTTATATTATTAATATTACTATTATTATATTATATTATATTATTTATATTCATATTATTATTATTTTATATTAATATTTCATAATTATATTTTATATATTTTTTCATTTATATTATAATTATATAATTTTTTTATATTATTAATATTATTTTTATTTTTATATAATATTATACGATTTGTATTAATTATTTTATTTTATTTTTATTTTTTTTAATATTTGCGACGGGAACATTTGCGACGGGAAATCCCATCGTAAATGTTTTTTACAGTACTATTTGCGACGGGACGAATACCTGTCGGGAAAAGCTTTTTGCGGCGGTCCGTCGCAAATACTTTCATCACAAGTATTTTTTTAAATTTCGCATTTGCGACGGGATTCTGACCCGTCTCAACTAATATATCTGCGACGGCCCATTGCAAATACCTTTTTTATATATAAACGAAAACTTATTTGCGATGAGGGACAAATATCGTCGTAACTAATTTTTTTACGACGGGACTGCTGCAAAACCACCTATTTAGGACGCCGTTTTCGGCAATGGGCGATTTGCGACGGAGCCCCGTCGCAAAAGATCTTTTGCGACAGGATCCCGTCACAACTCGCCCGTCGCAAATATTCAGTTTTCCTGTAGTGTAACACTTAGATAGCTTGGAATATAGCTGATAATATCTTAGCGTACCCTAGATTATGTCAAGGTTTTTGGAAAGATCAATAGGAGTCTTAGAGTACACCAATATATCATACAAAAACACAACTATAAACTGATCTAGGTACATATGGAAGGTTAAGTTCATTAAGTATAAACACGTGGTAAGGCTTTTTTTTCAGCCCAAAAGGAATCATGAAAATCATACAAACCATACCTACTATAAAAATCAGCATTCCGTATATCATAAGGTCTCACCCTCGGATGATGATACCTAGAACTCAAATATATTTTGGATAAAAGAGAAAAACATTTTAACTATTCAAAAATATCATCAATATACTAAAATGGATATCATTTCTTAACTTTTATCTAATTCAACTTTTGGTAATTGACACACAAGGGGAATGTCCCATCAGCCTTCATAGCAAACAAAATTGGAGATCCCCAAGGTGACGTACTTGGGTGAATAAACCCTTTATTTTCCAATTCCTCTAACTAATACATAAGTGTTGAACCCTCTGGGAGAATTATTTGAACTCATATTTTGATAATCCCAATTATGCTCACTCATATTATGATAATTCCAATTATGCTAAATTATGGTTTGATAATCCCTATATTGATTAATGGTTAATTACTTATTTCAGTATTTTTGTACACCATGCACATATTCATATATTATAATATTTATATTATCTTCAGAGAATTCGGTTACTGGATGAATATATATTCTAAATTAACCCATTCTGCCAATAGAATGCTTAAACAGACAAGTGGTCACCGATACATCAAGTCTACCGATACAGACAAGTCACCGTTATGCAAGTCTACCGATACGTGAATGTCACCACTACATCAAGTCCACCGGTACAGAGAAGTCATCATTATGCAAGTATACCAATACGTGAAAGTCACAGATACAGACAAGTCACCGTTACTCAAGCCTACCGTTACAGACAAGTTACCTAGGAGAGTCTTCTGATACACTAAGGAAGATACCGGTACATGAAGGCTACTGTTACACGAAAGGTCACTGGTACATTAAGTCTACCGCTACCAATCAAGTCTACCGACAGACATGAAGTCTACCGATAGAAAGGTTATCGTTACACAAGAGGTTACCGATACACAAGGATACCGATATCCAAAGCTACCGTTCCAGAGAATTCGATGCTGACTTAATTTCTTTATCTTTATTTAATCTAACCAATGGTCATATTAGGTATATTTTAATGATCTGTCATTTATTTAATGAAGGTTGTTGGATGTCAGGGAACCGTACCTCGTACCTGCAAAAAAAAATCATTTCTTTTGCCGGAGCTCGTGCCATAAATACAAGAAGTCCCTGTTGCTGCAAGATATACAAGTGAAATACAGAAGTGATACAAGTGACATACGCAAGAAGATCTCATACAGATATACATGCATGACCAAGAAGACACAGAATCTCATACACACTCAAGTTTACTCAAGAATAGTTCGTTACATTCAAAAGGACTTTGAAGAACTTCATCGACTACATCTTCACTGTCTCTGAACCTGGATGTCAAGCAGACGACACTCTATTTTTCAGACAAAAACCAGAAGATGACTCAGAACCATTTCTGATCAAATCCGAAGGATTCCAGAGCTACACTGCAATCACTAGATCCATTATAAACTCTATATCTTTCTCATTGATTTATTATTTACATTACGAGCAATGTGTGTCATCAGTTTTAATTTACACACCCACTGTCTCCTGAACCTTAACTGGGGGATCTGTAAATCCTCATTCAAACTCTTTACATCCTCTATTTTCCACTATGGATACTGGTAGAGGATGTGTGTGACCTAGACAGCTGTATTTGCTGTTGTTTTTGTTTCCCACGTAGAACTGTGGTAGAGGTCTTTGACCTGGACAGTTGTAAACTGTTGTGAACCCTGATCCAGGGTGTGGATCCAATTTATATAAATTGTTGAGAGGACTAAGTCTCAGCTTGAGACTGAACCTCTTGGTCATATTTTCTGTGATTTATTTAGTTTTATCTAAAACCTTTTATTCCACAGCCAAGTGCTTTAAAACTTAAACCGTTTTTCAAAGTTACTCTGATAATTGAATTAGAAAGTGTTTTCATTATTTGTAAATCATTAAGCTAGTTTCAAAAGCTAATCTGATCTTCTGATTAGATTAACTAGGAATTAATCAATCCCTTGAGAACCTAACTGAAAGTTTACTTTAGTTCAAATTCACTACAATTCAATTAGTATTTTAAATTGGGGGATTTGGGTAAAGGATTTTAAAACAGAAATTTTAATTGGAACTCAATTCACCCCCCTCTTGAGTATCCAATTTGACCAACAAATGGTATCAGAGGTTTAAAATATTTTCTGAAGTACTCTGTTTTTCAACTGTGATTTTAGTTATATTTTAATGTTCTTAAAATTTCTATTATTTCTAAATTTTTATCTCTTTAAATTTTTTGTTTTAACCTAGTTATCATGGATAACAGACTTGAATGTGTTGCTACTAATAGACCACCATTTTTCAATGGAAAAAACTATGCTCAGTGGAATATTAAGATGAAACTTCATTTAGAAATCTTGGGTTTTGATATTTGGACTGCCATAGAATCAGAATACAAAATTCCCACTACTATTAGATCAACTTGAAATGAAGCTACTAAGATAGCCTACAATAATAATTGAAAATCTATGAATGCTTTGTATTGTGCTTTAGAAGATGAGAAATTTAATAGAATATCTTCTTGTAAGACTGCACATGAAATTTGGGATACTTTAAGTGTTTCTCTTGAAAGAACAACTAACATTAAGGAAATGATATTGAACACCTATACTATTAAATATGATAACTTTAAGATGAGACCTGATGAACCCATTTCTGATATGTATCTCAGGTTTAACAAAATTGTCAATACAATGATCTCACTGGGAAAGGATGTTTCATAAAAGGAGCAGATCATGAGAATTTTGAGATGCCTACCTGAAATATGGAGGGGCACTTCTGTTTCAATCAGAGAATCTTGTAATATTGGTGAATTGCCAGTCAAGGAACTTATTGGTAAGTTGATGATGTATGAAGAAGAACTTAAGGTAAACAAAGAAGAAGAATATGAACCAAAAAGGAAGTCAGTTGCCTTAAATACATCTACTTCAAAGAACAAGGATAAGGAGAAACTTCAAGATGTAAGTGATAGCTCAAGATGTGAAGAAAGTGAAAGTGTATCTGACAGTGATGCAGAAATGGCTCACATATCCAGAAGATTTAAGAAGTTTTATAGGAAGAATAAGTTTTTCAGAAAATCAAATTACAAAGGTAAGTATGACAACAAGGGATACTAGAAAAAGGACTGGAAGAAATCTGACAAATCTGATGAAGTTGTCTGCTATGAATGAAAAAGAAAAGGACATATAAAAGCGGACTTTCCAAATATGAAATATAAGAAGAAGTATGAGTATAAGTATAATAAGTATAAATAAGCCATGAAGGCTACGTGGAGTGCTTATAAGGATAGATCCAGTGAATATGAAGCTTTTGAGACTGAAAACAGAAATAAGGCAAACATGTGTTTTATGAAAAACACTTCTGAGGTAACATCTGAAACTCCTGCTTTAAATACATATTATTCTGGAGATGATTCTGATTCTGAAAATATTTCAAAATTTGAATTGTTTGAATATTGTGATATGTTGGAAGAAACCTGTAATGAGCTTAAAGACAAATACAAAGGTTTAAAGAAATAGTATGCTTTAACTATTAAACATAAATCTGATATTGACATAGAAATGGAAAAGAATGCTCAGTTACTTAAAGAAAACACCGAACTGAAATTTTCAAATGAGCAACTTAGGAAGGATTTAGAAAAGTTCACAAATGGAAAAGATACTCTTACTCAAATTCTAGGTAAGCAGATTGCACCTAGATATACTACTGGTATAGGATACCAACCTGGATAAAGAAAAATTACCAAAACTAGATTTATTCCTAAATCTGGATAGAATGTAGATAGTTATAATTTTGGAAGTTCATATGTTTCAACTAGTTATATTCATAGTTACGGATCTAATAAGGTTTATCTTTCTAAATCTATTGATTCTGCAAATCTTATGAGACCCATAAGACAAATTTGGGTACCTAAAGTTTTATTGTCTAACCTGTCTGGACCCAAGAAAATCTGGGTACCAAAATCAATTCCTATCTACATCTGTTTTGTAGGGAACCTGCTTAAAGAGCTCCTCTAGAAAGACTTGGTACTTCGACAGTGGATGCTCAAGACATATGTCAGGAGACTTCTCATACTTCAAAAGCTTATTCAGAGTTGATGGAGGTTTTGTCACTTTTGGTGATAATTCTAAAGGGAAAATCATCGGCTTATGCAGGATTGGTAACACTGACTCAGTATTAATTTCTAAAGTTCTATTTGTGGATGGACTTAAATATAATTTACTAAGTATTTCTCAATTATGTGATGATGGTTTTAATGTTAAATTTTAAAATGATTCTTGCAATGTTTTTAATTCTAAAAATGCTTTAGTATTTTCTGCCTTGCAAAATAAAAATGTATATGTTGTTGATTTAAATTCTTTAGCTATGAAAAATATTACTTGTTTAAAAGATTTTCATAAATAGTCTTGTCTTTGGCATAGAAGATTAGGACACTGCAATGTACATTCACTTAGAAAACTGACTAGGAAGAACTTAGTTAGAGACCTACCAAAACTTGAATTCCCAGCAGATAAAGTTTGTAATCCCTGTCAAAAGGGAAAGCAACATAAAGTTTCTTTCAAATCAAAGAAAGAAGTGTCAACTTCTCAACCTCTCGAGTTGGTTCACATGGATTTGTTTGGACCTTCTAGATTTTCTAGTTTAAATGGGAAGCACTATGTCTATGTTTTAGTAGATGACTATTCTAGTTATACTTGGGTATATTTTCTAGCTCACAAAAGTGAAGCTTGTTCTTACTTTGTTAACTATTATAATTCTGTAGAGAACCTTAATGGACTTAAGATTAAAACATTGAGAAGTGATCATGGCCGTGAGTTTGAGAATAATGAGTTTGAATCCTACTGCTCACACAATGGCTATAGTCACAATTTATCTGCCCCTAGGACACCTTAGCAAAATGGTGTAGTAGAAAGGAGGAATAGAACCCTTTAGGAAATTTCCAGAACCATGCTCAATGAGTATAACCTACCTGTTTATTTTTGGGTTAAAGATTTCAATACAACTTGTTATATTATCAATAGAGTCTTGATCAGACCTATTCTTAAGAAGACCCCTTATGAGTTGTGGAACCATAGGAAACCTAAGGTTAACTACTTCAGAGTATTTGGTTGAAAAGTATTTATTCTTAATACCAAAGATAATCTTGACAAGTTTGCATCCAAGAGTGATGAAGGAATTTTCCTAGGTTACTCTATTTCTAGTAAAGCCTATAGAGTTTTCAATAAGAGAACCAAATTTGTGGAGGAATCTGTTCACATCAAATTTGATGAAACTGATCCACATGAACCTAATACCTCTCTTAAAAATCTTGAAGATGATCTCTCTGTTTTGAACCTTAATGATAAAGACAGTGGACCTATAGTTAAAACATCCAATTCTGGAAATTTTCTAGAACCTACTTCTGTTGATTGCCAACCTATTGATGAACCTGAAATCTCTAGCCCTACCTTTTCGAGACCAACTAGGATTCTAAAGAACCATCCCTTAGATGTTGTTGTAGGTAATCTAGATAGTGGAACACAAACTAGAGATTCTTTAAGAAATCAGGTTGAACATCAAGCTTTTCTTTCATAGTTAGAACCTAAAAATATCAATGATTCTATCAATGATGAATTTTGGGTAATGGTTATGCAAGAAGAACTAAATCAATTGGAAAGAAATAAAGTCTAGGAATTAGTAGAAATACCTAAAGACACTTTAACCATACGCACAAAATGGGTGTTTAGAAACAATGTTGATGAATCTGGAAACATCATTAGAAACAAAGCTAGACTAGTTGCACAATGTTACAATCAAGAAGAAGGAATTTACTATGAGGAAACCTTTTCACCTGTAGCTAGATTAGAGGCAATTGGGATCTTACTTGACTTTGCATCACATTTGAATTTCAAGTTATATCAAATGGACGTGAAAAGTTCTTTTCTAAATGGTTTTATTGTTGAAGATGTTTTTGTAGAACAACCACCTGGTTTCTCAAATCCTCACTTTCAAAATCATGTTTTTAAACTTTCTAAATCTTTATATGGTTTAAAACAAGCTACAAGAGCTTGGTATGAAAGACTTACAAATTTTATTATTTCAAAAAGATTTACAAAAGGAATTGCTGATCCCACTCTTTTAATAAAAAGAATTTCAAAAGATGTTTTAATAGTACAAATCTATGTTGATGATATTATTTTTTGATCTTCTAAAAATTCTTTATGTACTAATTTTTCAAAGGTTTTGCAAAATGAGTTTGAAATGAGCATAATGGGAGAGCTTAAGTACTTTCTTGGATTTCAAATCTTTCAAAATAAAGATGGTATTATTTTAAATCAAAGTAAATATACTAAGGATTTATTAAAACGTTTTGATTTGGATAGTATTAAAAGGAGTGATACATCTATGAGTACCACCTGTAAATTAGATATTGATGAAACTGGTAAACCAGAAGATCAAACTAATTATAGAGGTATGATTGGGAGCTTGTTGTATCTTACTTCTAGTCGACCTGATATTATATTTAGTGTATGTATGTGTGCTAGATTTCAAGCTAACCCTAAATAGTCACACTTTCTTACTATTAAATGGATTTTCAAATATCTTAAATATATTACTAATTTGGGACTGTTTTACCCAAAAGTAAAATCATGTGATTTAATAAGTTATTCAGATGCTGACTTCACTGGATTCAAGTTAGATAGAAATAGCACATCTGGAACATGTCATTTACTTGGAAAGTCCCTAATATCATGGAGTAGTAAGAAACAGAACTCAGTTGCATTATCTACTGCTGAAGAAGAGTATATAGCTGCTAGTAGTTGTTGTGCACAGATTCTGTGGATGAAACACACTTTATTGGACTATGGATTTGTTTTTAAACATGTTTCAATTAACTATGATAACACTAGTGTGATTAACATCTCAAAGAACCCTGTGTCTCACTCTAGAACCAAACACGTTGATGCTAGACACCACTTTCTAAGAGATCATTATCAAAGAGGTGATATAACTCTTGAATTTATAGGCACTAAACTCCAATTAGCTGATATTTTCACTAAGCCATTAAATACAAAAAGATTAAGTTTCATTAGACACGAATTAGGAATGATAACTTACTCTTAAACTGTTAGGATAGACCTCACCGTCAGATAAAACCTCACCGTTAGGATAGAACTCACCGTTAGATAAACCTCACCGTTAGGATAGACCTCACCGCTAGATAAACCTCACCATTAGGATAGACCTCACCATTAGATGAAACCTCACCGTTAGGATAGACCTCACCGTTTAAGGACACCTCACCGGTACATCTCTCGCACTGTTTTAAATATTTGTATTAAGGCCAAGAATCCGAATTTTTTTTGAGATTTATTTTATATGTGAATCCTAAATGATATTAAACCCGACTCTAGACTTCACTCAATCACCGCGAACCTGTCTGTTCGAATCCCTCCTACCTAAACCTCTCAAGCTCACAAAACCCTAAGCCTCAGAATCTGAAATGGCCCGTGTGAAGCGACCCTCGATGGATGAAGGGAGTGATGCATCGCAAGCTAAGAAGCAGAAAGTAACAAATACTGGTGCTAGTGGAAGCAGTAGAGGTGTTGTTCGATGGAATCCTGTGAATCCGCATTTATCGAAGTGAGAAATTGTAGTGGAAAAGTAGTTATGTACAGAATGGTTGTTGGAAAGAAATTCCTTGATTCTGAAGATCTTATAAGAGCAAGGATGTCTTGAGAGCTTCACGAACAATAATGGATCGTATTATCCAGTACTGGTAAAAGAGTTCTATGAGTTTGTCTGTTTTGAGACATCAGAAGAGGAGAATAGGATGATTTCCTTTGTGAATGGTCAAAAGTTTTTGTTTTCATCAGTTGAATGGGCTGAGAACCTTAGAGTTCCTCATAGCGGTGATTATGGATTTTATTCAATATCCATACCTACTGCTGGTAACTTTTTCAAATATGAGGATTCCTTGTTGGAATTGACAGGAAATGAAACCCCTAGAAAGGTCATTGTTGCAGAGATGGCATGGGAGGATAAACTACTTTTCAAGTTCATTCAGCATGTGATTAGTCCAAGGAGAGGAGATTTTGCTACCCTCAGATTTCAGGATATTTATTTGTTGTATCTGTTAAAGCATGGAGTAAAGGTGAACTTGTGCAGATTGCTAATGATTTAGATTGAGGATATGACTAGAACAAAGTCTAATTCCAATGAACTTTTATTTCTAAGTTGATTTCTATTCTGTTGAAGGCAAAAGAGGTAGCTGGACCTCAAGATGATACTTTCGTGGTTAAGGATAACTTTTGTCTCACCAGGACTATTTGTAAGTATATGAAAGTTAGCTGGAACCCTTGGAAGAAATCATGGGTTAATGATGAAGGTAAAATCTATGACAAGTACACTCCTGTGGACCATCCTTCTAGACCAAAGTATGTGAGGGATCCTGGTCTTGGACCAGATGAACCAGAACAGGTCTACAGTTATAATGAAGCTGAAGCTGAGGAGGAAGAGACATCAGTTGAGGAAGGAGGAGACCCAGATTTACCTTCTAGTCTTGTGCATCAAAATATTTCCTATGGAGTAGCTAGCCCTCCAAAAGAACTGCCTAGGAGAGAAACTATTCTGAAGGACAATGATACTGAGACCACAGACGAAGAAGAAGAAGCATATCAATATGTTGTTAAGGACACCTCTGAAGAGGATGAGGCAACCGAATCTGATCATTTTGTTAATGGAGAAAAGGAGGCTCTTGTTGAAGAAAATGATGAGGAAAATGAAGAAGAAGAGCTCAGTTTGAGCCCTCTGATAGATAGTACAGTCCAGATAGTGCCTGATCAGGAAGTAGCAGTGGGTCCTACTGCCATTACTGAGAGAGTCATTGATGACTCAGAAAAGGATAGGACTAACCCTACTTTTGAACTATCATAGAAAATAGTTATTGAATCTTATGAAGTTGCAGAGGAGTCTGTAGAGTTACCTCGAGCAGAACCGTTAGAGGAGATTCCTCAGGAGAATGCTCTAAGTGAGGGGAGCATCTTGGTTCAGTTTTTGTGTTGTATGACATTGAAGGTTGGACATCAGATCTAGGATATATGGTACTTGGACTTAATTATGGAGATTCTGATGAGGAAGACCAACCCCAAAGGGATTCAGTTATCCTACCTGATGTGGCTGAAAATTTGTCAACCAAGGAATACCTTAAGTCCTTAAAGGCTTAAATGAAAGAAACACTGAGAGAATCAGTGGCAGATTTGAAGAAAAGACTGGTTGATGAAATGAGGAGTGTGGAGAAATCCCTGGAGCTTTCTATGTGATGTGTTTTTTCTAGTACAGTGAAGGGAATGATGGATGAATTTAAAGTATTCCATACTCAAATTGAGAGTTGGACAGGAGATGTGGTGGCTCTAAGACAATCAATTGCTTCATTGACTTCCATGAACAGTTCTCAAACCCAAGTGAATACTGATATCAGATATATCAAAGAAGTATTTAAGCAGTTTGTGGAAGTTTTTGAGGCTTTTAAGAAATCAGTCAAAGAATATTTGAACAGTCAAGATGAACTTGTTCAGAAGGTGGTTAGTAATCTGACACAATCTTTCAAGGAGACAGTAGATTTCTCAGTTAAACTCCTTCCCTCATCCAGCTCCACTCTGAAACCTGATCAGATTAGAACTGTTGTCTAGGAAGAGTTGGCTAAGGCCAGTACTAGTGGCACCTCGGATACTCAGATCCTTGCTACCACTAGGAAAGTTAGTAGTTTTGTTTGTGATCACCTACAGGCAGCTACTGCTTCTCAAGAGGCAATTAAAAATAAGGTGGATGCTTACTTTTAAAAGGTCTATACTAAGCATCAAATGACCAACCATTTCAAGCTCTTGATGGAGAATTTGAAATTGCCTCTAGTGACACAAGCTTTCAGAGAACATGTTAGTAAGCTCAGGGAGCTTACTCCTGCCTTGGATAAATTCATTAAAAATCGTGATGATTTTGTGTCAGCAATGGAGAGAGGAGGGAGTATTATTATGGATTTTAGGAACCTGTTGCTACCATTCTTGAATGTGAATGCCAGACCTGTGATTGTACCTCCTGCACTTCCTGCCTCTGCCTCTGGGAGTACACCTCAGTTGAATCCAGTTCAGGCTATTCAAAGCATGACACCTATGATCCCACATAAGAGCATAGATCTCAGATCCGGTACAGTTTTAGTGGCTGACCCTCCGGTTGTTCTTTCAGCTATTCCCAATCCGTCTACTCAATATGACCTTGCACCCTCTTCTGAACCTAAGGGAAAGACTCATGTTTCAGAGGACGATTGAGTGGTTCTGTATGTTTTTTATAGGATTAAATTGTATTTTTGTAATACTGACTTTCTCAGTTTGTATCTTTTGTGACTTAATGGAAATTTACTCTTACATTCTCCACTTTACTGTGTTTATGTTTCCTTGAAATATGATCTCTTTTTGTCTATACATTTCTCTAATTCTACCCTTCTTTTTGTTAATCACAAAGGGGGAGAAAATGAAACAAATGAGAACTGGGAGTGTAATTGAAAGTGGGAGCAAAATGAGAACTTTATTTTAAAATTTTTTCTTAGGAAATTTTTCCTCTGACACTATTTTAATTTTCTTAATAATTTGGCATAAGTTGTGATTATCAAAAAGGAGGACATTGTTGAACCCTCTAGGAGAATTAGTTGAACTCATATTTTGATAATCCCAATTATGCTCACTCATATTATGATAATTCCAATTATGATCAATTATGGTTTGATAATCCCTATATTGATTAATGGTTAATTACTTATTTCAGTATTTCTGTACACCATGCACATATTCATATATTATAATATTTATATTATCTTCAGAGAATTCAGTTACTGGATGAATATATATTCTAACTTAACCCATTCTTCCAATAGAATTCTTAAACAGACAAGTGGTCACCGATACATCAAGTCTACCGATACAGACAAGTCACTGTTATGCAAGTCTACCGATACGTGAAGGTCACCGCTACATCAAGTCCACCGGTACAGAAAATTCACCATCATGTAAGTATACTGATACGTGAAAGTTACCAATACAGACAAGTCACTGTTACTCAAGCCTACCGTTACAGACAAGTTACTGAGGAGAGTCTACCGATACACTAAGGAAGCTATCGGTACATGAAGGCTACCGTTACACGAAAGGTCACCGGTACATTAAGTCTACTGCTACCAATCAATTCTACCGACATACATGACGTCAACCGATAGAAAGGTTACCGTTACACAAGAGGTTACCGATACACAACGCTACCGATATCCAAATCTACCATTCCAGAGAATCCGACACTGCCTTAATTTTTTTATCTTTATTTAATCTAACCAATGGTCATATTGGGTATATTTTAATTCTCTGTCATTTATTTAATGAAGGTTGCTGGATGTCAGGGAACCGTACCTTGTACTTGCAAAAATAAATCATTTCTTTTTCCAGAGATTGCGCCATAAATACAAGAACTACCTGTTGCTTCCAGATATAAAAATGAAATACAGAAGTGATACAAGTGACATACCCAAGAAGAGCTCATACAGATATACATGCATGACCAAGAAGACACAGAAGCTCATACACACTCAAGCTTACTCAAGAAGAGTTTGTTACATTCACAAGGACTTTGAAGAACTTCATCGACTACATCTTCACTGTCTCTGAACCTGGATGTCAAGCAGACAACACTCTGTTTTTTCAGACAAAAATCAGAAGAGGACTCAGAACCATTTCTGATCAAATCCAAAGGAGTCCAGAGCTACACTGCAATCACTAGAGCCATTATAAACTCTATATCTTGCTTAGTGATTTATTATTTACATTATGAGCGGTGTGTGTCATCAATTTTAATTTACACACACACTGTCTCCTGAACAGTAACTGGATGATCTGTAAATCCTCATTCAAACTCTTTACATCCACTATTTCTCACTGTAGATAGTGGTAGAGGTCGTGTGTGACCTGGACTGCTGTATTTTCTATTGTTTTTGTTTCCCACGTAGATCTGTGGTAGAGGTATTTGACCTGGAGAGTTGTAAACTGTTGTGAACCCCGATCCAGGGTGTGGATCCAATTTATATAAATTGTTGAGAGGACTAAGTCTCGTCTTGAGACTGAACATCTTGGTCATATTTGCTGTGCTTTATTTAGTTTTATCTAAAACCTTTTATTCCGCTGCCAAGTGATTTAAAACTTAAACTGTTTTTCAAAGTTACTCTGATAATTGAATTAGCAAGTGTTTGCATTATTTTTAAATCATTAATTTAGTTTCAAAATATAATCTGATCTTCTGATTAGATTAACTGGGAATTAATCAATCCCTTGAGAACCAAACTGAATGTTTTCTTTAGTTCAAATTCACTAAAATTCAATTAGTATTTTAAATTGGGGGATTTTGGTAAAGGATTTTAAAACAGAAATTTTAATTGGAACTCAATTCACCCCCCTCATGAGTATCCACTCCGACCAACAATAAGTTTAGGAAGTTCTTTTGTCATCATCCTATATATATTAATGGATAATGTCTCATTTAATTATACTAAATCAATCATGAAATCAACTTCTCTCTTAAGTGGAAACCTGAAGAAATCCTTAGGAAACACATCCTAGAACCGATCAACCACTGGAGGAAATAAATCCTACTCTACTCCCCCATTTTCAAGAATGAGACATGAAACTTGTATTGTAAGCTCACCCAACTACTAAAACACTGGCCCTACATAGATGGCATGAATATTCCATTCATCTCGATGAACATAAGTGTCAAACTCAAGATATGTGAACATCACCCCTCAGTGATAACAACCAATATGGTATTGATACAACACCAGCCAATCCATCCCCAATATGAGTTAAAAACTTGACATATGAAGCACAAAAATTTCCCAAAGGAAGTGGAACTCACCAACCTTGAGAGAACACTCCTTAAATTTCCATATATTCTCTAATTATACTCCCAACATTCTATCATTTTACATAACCCCACTCATACATTCCACTTATAAACCCAATACATCCACAAAATGGGTAGATATAAAATAATGTGAGACCCATATGTCAAATAAAGAACTGTAAATAATGGAAGATAGAAAAATCATACCTTGAACATTTGATGGTCTAGCCTCGCCATCGCTTGGTGCAAGTTGAACTACATGAAGTTGACCTAACCCTCTCCCTTAGGATCCAGTCTTCCCTTAGGGTGTTTTACTACTCTAATGATCATAATACCCTTTTCCTAAATCACCACATGTACCTATTTGACTGGTATGGCTAGTATAACTCCTACTTCCTGACTTGTATGAGGTAATAGACCCCCTTTCTACACTCAACATCTATCTTGATCCTCTGTCACTACTTAATTGTCTTGTGTACCTACAGAACCTCTATACATACCCCATCATTTCAAATTCTCGACACTCCATTGGTGGTTAGGGGAACTGACCACGCATTTGTCCTAGCCTATCGAACCAATAATATAGCATCAAGTCACCACCCTAAGAGATCAACCCCTTCCCTAGATTCTCTGTATAATACTTCCCTCACAAAAACCTTCAAAATGGAACTTTAAACTATCGAAAGATGCCCCATTGGACTAACCAACTAAAACCACATGTCCACCACCATAATTATCCTTTATTTTCACTTCTAAAATGATAACTCAATCCACCACCCTAGTAAACCAATTTCAACAAAAGATATTTACCTGGGACTTGATCACATAACTATGTAAATCTTAAAAACATATTTTAGTAAATGCCTCATCCCCTACCAATGTTGTGACAAAGTGTTTCAAGTCAGTGAAGAGGCCATAATAATAAATAATGGATATAGTCCCCTGATTCATCCTCATAAACTTTTAATCCTTCCCATATCATAGAGTCTATGGGTAGAAATTTACAAGAAACATTTCCTGGAAATATTTCAACTGTATACAATCTTCCGGCTCAGACTGAAACTGGATCACCCACCATCGGTTTTCTGATCCTCGCAACATATAATCCTACAACTTGACCTCTTTCATATGAGGAGTCTATAAGATATACAAAATCATCTAGATTGAATCTATCCATAACTAGGCTACCTCGATTCCACCATATCCCGCAAACTTCAGAGGGTGCTACAACTAAAACTCTCTAGTCAGGTCGAACATACTTGGAATAGATCACCCTAGGTCTCGTTACATAATCTTCATAAAATGTGAAATGTTCACATAGAACTTATCCTCCTCTATGTTACCTGAAACCAATGGGGCTTATTGTCCCACTACTGTATTAACATTCTAAATTATGTCCTTGTGTCTCCCAACCGATAAGTTTCATCATGGTGGCATCACTCTACAATTATAAACACACATCTCAAAACAAAAAACATAATATTTCCACATTTTATGAAAAAGAGGGATCACTACTATCCATAAATGACTCACTATGAATACACCATTCTAAAGTCAATGATCGAACCTCTATCACTATCCTCAACAATCCCTACAACATGTCATGGATAACATAAGTCAACCAAATTTTAAAATTCAATTCACATTAAACACCACACTAATCCTATCCAGTTAACATACTTAAATTATTTAAACAGTTAAAACATTCTCATTAGGCACTATTTTTAACCATTAAATAGAATATTTCAATTATTTTTACCATTATAACATCTTTATTAGGAACTTTCCATAAAATATCAATGGAATCATATGCATTTTCAATTACCATACCTGATCATAACATATTTTCCCGGGTATTCCTAACATGATAAATGTCACATATATCCTAAGTGCCTAAAATTATTCATGCATGAACAACCTCATGCCACTTCATCGCATGAGAAAAATCCCATAAAATAGTAAAATTGAAAAACAAGTGCATCACCCAACGTAAAATAACATTCAAATGAAACAACTAACATTAATAACATCAATCTCCACACTAGGTACCTATGTTTCCCCCAACAAGGGTTAGATACTCCCATAAAAAAGCACATTTACAAGGATCAACACATCCTAACCTCCTGTCTACCTCCCCAAAATAAAATAATTATATAAAAGTAACCACTCTAGTACCACTTTGTAATGCCCCAACTCATGTGCCACTATATCCAGTGCCCTTATCTAGTTGGTTACGTGACCTTGAGCATGCCTCCTCATACACCAGAGTCTTCCTACTAATAGTGAGGGTCTAATGAGACATGTGGGGAGACTATACCCTCTTTATCAGAGTAATACACAGTATGAGGAACAAGATATAATGAAAAAAGTATAAATAAATAATCATTAATCACAAATCAATTTCCCAAAACTGGTTACATTCGCATAACCAATAGTAATTATTCCATGTCAGGTCATACAGTTCCAATTGTGAAGGAAAATCCAAAAATAAAGACAAGCTGAAGAATCCCCAAAGTGGTTCCCGACACCAAGTCTCGTCCCCTTATCCATGTACATCACTAAGACACAAATTAGTCTTCTAGAATAGGTTATTTTCCCTCATCGTGACCTAAAAACATGAGGTCTTCTTGGGCACCTAATAGTGTCCTGAGAAGGGTGTGAGTACAACTCAGTAGGACACCACAAACAGTGTCTACAAAATATCCAGTCAATAAAATAGTGTATGTAGGAGTGTGGTAAAATAAGATAGACAATGGATAAACTAGGTTCCATTAACTACTAGGATTTACATAACTAATTTCATCATTAGTCCCATGTGTTACCCATATTCACTAATCATGGTTTAGACTATGTCATTAAACTAAAAAACATATGTCTTTTAAACTATGCATATGGGGATTCATGATCCCTACATCATAGGGACATTTCATTTAACAAAAAAACAAATATCAACCTTCCTTAGAGCCTCAGTCTATTCATTCACATCATATGAATTCATTAGGGGCGTAGAGCCTCAGTCTGACCCCTTAACCCATATAATACCTTAGTGGGGCATAGAGCATTAGTCTATCCTAATCCATGGGAGCAGATACTTAGTCTAAACCCCCACCCATAGAATTTACCACATAAATATTCTTCTTTTAATGTCAAAACAATTGCCATTTACATGTCATGACTCATCAAGCATATTCAATTCAATATAAATACCCCCTCTATTCCAGGTTCACAAGTTAAACACAAATCATTGGTTTCATTCCATAACCCATGTTAACATAATATATACAAGTTTCATAGTTTCTATCTCATAAAACCATGGTTATCCCAATTAGGTTAAATACATTGAGAGTGGGTGATAAAGGTATGATGGATTAAAACAACTACCCCTTCAGATCTTTATTCACTGTTAAACAAAACACTCTTCTCTCCCTTTCATGTAGTAATGTATGAACAAAATTGAAATCATGCACAAGACACAACATTCTTTCTTAGTTCTCCCTCATTAGGCTACATCCATGGAGTATACAACGGTGATGTTCCAATTTACCAAATCCACTAAAACTCACTGCCAAATTAAAAGTTTTGGTCAAGATAACTTCTATGTCCAAGCTCAATTCCTCAATAATGTTTGTGGTCAACTCACTCATTTCTCAAGGATCACTCCCTATGTCTCTTTCTCTAGATAATTACCAATGTAAAGGATTATCCTATTTTTATTCCATTTATCACTGCTCTAGAAGAAATCCACACACATTTTATGTACTTTTAGGTCCCTTCATTTACAAGAATGAACGTATCCTCATTTGTAGATAGATTCTCTATTGAAGTCCCTCTTTTCTGCACAATTTGAGTTTTTAGAAATTGATTTCACGAGATTTTTTATTTACTTCAAGAACTTACTTTAATCCACTATGAAATTCCTTGAGTCCTCTATGAACTATGTTGCACTGGTGGCATGAGTTCTTTTTGGACCACCACTCCTTCCATGGATCACCTCTTCTTCTATAGATCGCCTCTTCTTCCGCAGATCATCACTTCATCTGTGGAACAATGATTCCTTACGGACCACCTTCAGCTACAAAATTCCTTTTCTTCTATGGGCTATAGAGCCTTGAAAATCCTCTTTCACAGAATCAATCCTCCTTCCACATAATTAATTCTTGAGAAGTACTTCTACTTCATGGAATCTTCCTTCATGAACTACTTTGGATTTTTTCAAATTCTTCCCAGAGCAATGATTTTTTCCAATAAAATTTGACCTTCCTAATGATATTATTATGAGTATTTATATAGGAAAATATATGTGAAAAACTCACAAATCTGAATTACCCAAAACTACAATGTGGTACAACCTTCACCATGAACTACAGTGGCTGATCTGGGGGCAGGAGATGCAAGAGGCAGTGGAAGTGAATTCTACTCTTTTATCTGAGGCTAACTATGAGAAAGAGATCTCCAGTCATCTCTCAATAGATTTTGAGGAGGTCACTCGTGTTAGAGGGCTTCATAGTCTAAGGAAGAAGATGGTTCATAGGGGAACTAGCAATTCAGGGGGATATATTGTGGTTGAGGGGAAGAAATCCAAAGGTTGGAATGATTTTTTTAGCTACCGAAGCCAATAAAGGCAAGTTCGGCTAGTAAGTCCAATGTAATAGCCGATGCAACTACGTACCAGGTTTAGGCTAGTAAGAAGAGCATGGTTCTTCAAAAAAGAAAACAAAAAATTGAGAGTTGAGATCCTAAAATACAAAAGCAGGGGAGGAATTGGGAAAAGTGGATGAGGAAAATGGGAAGGAACTTCTAAATCTCATTGTATCTTTAAGTGAATAAATGTTGGAAAAGTTCATTAAGCTCATGGACTCATAGAAGGAGAATAGAATCTTAGAGAGGGATCTTTGAGGTGATTTTAGAACAAATAAAAGGGAATGGATCTACAAACAAGATCTTATATTAACATGTGGCATCAACGAAAGAAAAATCAATGCAAAGAAGTACATCCAAATATGGGACAAGCTTGTCAACTACTTTGAAGACCCTGTCAAATATAATCTTGATACAAAGCCCCAGTACCTTCATTGGGAGCTATATCAGGTAATCAATTATAATATCTTTAGTCTCACTAGTAATGACTTTTTGATTTCTTACTGTGCCTAAAGATTTCGGCATTGAACTTGTATGGTTTCACAGTTTTCCTCAAAAGTGATTGTGGAAGTAAAAATTTAATCATAGTATTCTTGAACTATGCTATGTGGTCCGCATAGTAAATTGATCTTCTATGTTGTCTGATGACTTCCATGAATTAAAAACCCATTTCGGTAGACATAATCAATGCCTTAGTACACAATTGATGACCCTTCAACAAACTGAAATATTCTCTTGAACTATGAGCCTCCTACAAACTGCAAGCCTCCCGCAAATTGTGAGCCTTCAATGAACTACTTTTGCTACACAGTTTGCATTGCATGCTTCACGGTCCACATAGCACTGCTATATAGAAATCCTTTCTTTTTTGATTTCCCATCATTGTTCTATGTAACTGCTTTACGATCTACGAAATGCTCTTTGTGGAATACTTGGTACAAGACCCTCCTTTTCAAATTAAAAAAAATCTTGATTTTGAGGCCCAAAAATTTAGAAAACACTGGGAAACTATATCACCTTAAATATCTGCTTTGGAAACACCAACCATACTAATTCATAGTCATCTGGATTTTTCAAGAAACATAATCACCCAAAAAACACTAACAATATGTCTTCAGGGATTTTTTTCCCAACACCCATCAATTCCTCATTTAACAATCCAATTCTAGGTTCAAAGATGTGAAACACCCCATGGTTGGCCTTCAACCCATTCTATTCAACCTCAAAATATCCCATGAGGATCATGAGGGTTTCAACTCATAATTCAATTAACCAAATTACCATTACCTACCAAGGAAACCAAATGGATAGTAAAATGGTACCACAACACAACCACATAAACATAATAAGACTCAATAATATTAGATATATCATGTATACCACCTACCTCAAGTTCATAGATGAATGCTCACTTAAACACATCCTTTGATTACAACTCAAACAAAATTTAAATACCTAACCTAGAATTTGTTGTAAAAATATGGTTTTAGGGATTTGGAAGAATAAGAACAATTATATGAGGTATGTTCCAAAAAATAGATATAAGAGAAGTATTATACTCAACCAGATCATAGATTCACACCTTGATGCACTCAAAATATCCAATAATCAAAGAAACAACATCCCTTGGAATCTTGGGTGGAAAGGGATCATCACCTAGGATATTGGGAGAAGAATGGGGAAGAAATTCAGGTTGTAACCATTAAAACCAAAGAGGGGGAATGGGAAATTCCCCCTCTTTAATGAGGCACAAAGTTTGGCCACACATTTGGCCAAACCGTGTGCTACCCTCTATCCTAGAGGGGTCCAAGTCACATGGTCTCTTGGAAATATCGCATATATAGTTTAAAAAACCATGTTGTGTCCATCAAAAGTGGTTCTGTATAATCCCACACAATTTTAGGCTCCTCCCTTGCATGGTTTATCAACTATGAACCTTCCTCCCAAGGTCCACATAGTTATGGTGCATGGTTACTAATAACCATGTGCCAACTGTGAAATACGCATTGTATAGTCCTTATTAAACCTTTTTCATTCCACGAACTCTCAGGAAATCTTCCAGACTCCTCAAACACCTAGTAACCATTTCAATAAGCTAAAAAATGAGTTTAACAAAACATAAATAAGGAAGTTCTATGGAATATGTTTGGGATCTTACAATGTGGGTCTCACCCATTTTGTGCATACACAAAGTTCCAAACATGGTAAGTGTTAATGGAATCCATCATAGATTTCAAGTATTTTAAAAATTTACTGAAATTAGAAATCAAAATAGAATATAGATATTTGGTTCTAATTTCACAAACCTTTTTGGGATTAATTCACATTTTATCTAGGAATAATTTAAATTTATTGATTCTGAACATCTCCAAGTTTAATTTTTCACAAATTGACACCTCAATTCATGAATTCCTTCTTAAAGAAAACATTATATTTGATCACAAGCACTTTTTTATTAGTAAAATTATAGAAATAATATCCCTCAGTTTCCTTGGTAAGACAATTAAATAATTATTTTTAACTTAGGTTCAAGTTTTACATAAGAAAATTTTAATAAATATACCTGAGAACCCTAAATACTCATTGAAGTAAAATTGGTATATTTCCGGATCTATACCTCATATATTAATTTTATGATTAATTTAGAAATAATTCCATTATTTTAAAATAAAACAGTTTCTGTAGAATATCCCTAAAATGATATAGAAATTTCACAAAGACTCATCATTGATAGAACCATGTCCAATAAGGTATTATTCCTATTCTTTGAAGCAACATTCCACTATCACTAAAAATAAAATTGAATTTAGAAATTTTTTTCAGGAAATGTCGCTAATTTAATGATGTTTTTTCTAGAAACGTTACTAATTTTTCCACATTTCCTAAAAACATTGCTAATTTATTGATATTTCATAAAAACATCACTATTTTAGCCACATTTTTTAGTAAAATCCTCTAATTTAGCGATGTTTTTAAGAAAAAATTGGTAATTTAGCCACGTTTTGACCATAAATACCAATATATAAATTCATTATAGGTAATTACTATAACAAACATAAAATTTAAAATCATAATGAAATCCATAATCTATAACAATGGTGTATTTATATGTGAGTATCATGTTTTATATATTTTTATTAATGAATTTTAAGTAAAATACTCCCACTAAAGTGATGACCCTGTATATCATTTATATTCATGGCCCATGGTCTATATTTCACTCTTTTTTGAGTCCTCATTAGTGTCCCTCTCAAATAGTGGCTACTTTGATATGTCATCATGCCAACAATATCATATATTTTTCTGGTATATTTAAGTAGAAAACCTTTTTTCAAAATCAACCATATAGATAAAACTCAATTATATTTTAATGGTATCCTATCTCATAAGGATTCCCAACTAAGTGTAACCCAAATATCATAGGGGGATTTTTTTTCCCAACTTTGGCATAAACCTACCTCATTGGATGATCAGGTTCTTTTCATGTGTTTTCTTTGGAAGAAATCTTAATTTTAGTATTTCTAGGGTTTTTTTACTCTCACATTTTCCCAATGCATCATATGCATAACATACATAAATATCCCAAGATATATTTACATATAATGTAATCATTATATTCATGCATGTTTATAGTGATTTATTATTATAATCCTTATTACTTACACTAAATTAGAATGCTTAAACCATATTAATGTGTAACTATTTACATAAATCAAAATTTGGGTTATTAAACCAAAAATAGAATCTAAATACAATTACACATATTCAAATGTGTCACATGTATACATTACATGAAACACTTTCATGTGAATAAATAAAATCAAATAAAATCGAAAATACCCACAAAGTGAGCATGATATGGAAGGTATTAAACCCCATATTTCTAGGCAAAGCATAATCTCCCAAGCTAGTGAGAATTCTAGCCAAAAGTCCCACTACCCATGGTTTACTACTTGATTGAGGCCTCAATTACATCATAATTATAACACCAAAACATTTATAAAATATAATCAAAATATATAGTCATACTCATAACCACATAAAAAACTAATGTCAAGGTAAAAGAAAATTAAATCTTATTTTTCCATACCTATAATTTAACGTATGGTATAGTAATTTATAAGAATAAAATTATCAAATAAATTAAATAATAAAGAATATTGACATAACATTAACAATTTATACACATGAATATTTAAAAATGGATTTCATATATTAATTATAAATTTATATATTAAAAATAAGATATATCAACTTTAGATAATAATGATAATAATAATATTAATTAAAACCACTTTTGATACTATATAAATTCACATGTATTAATCTTGAGAAAAATCTATTTTTATTAGTTTTATAAAGATCATGGCTTTCCACCATGGTGTTATTGAACCATTTAAACTATTTTAGATAGTTCATATCTTGATAGATCAATGAAAATCACATTCCATTTTTTTATGGCCGCACTAAGAACCATGAAAAGTTAACATTCACCATGACATGGTTGGTCCGCATGGTGGCTCTTTCTATGACGTAGTGGTATGCTAACCACATCATGGTGATGTCAAAAATGACACTTGGTTTTATGGAGGTAAAACCATTGTATTTTCCCTTAAACCACTTTTTACATAATAAATATTATAACACTACAACATGATGATTAGTAGACTATATGTTTTTAACATTTTATACCATGATGTGGTTTTACAACCATGACCATGGTTCAGGAAAAAAATTAAATAATAGTTTTAAAATACTGATTTCATATTAATGAGTCATCATCTAAAATTTCTTTAATACCACTAAAATATTTCATGGGGAATCTCTATACCCTTAAGTAGTAGAATAAAACACATAACTTATACCAAAATCAACCAAGAGTGGAAGAAAAAATATAGAATAATAAAATAATAAAACAATGGAATGTCATTGTCCATGATTTTAATCTTCACTGACAGTGATTTTGATCAAGATCCCTCAACAAAAACCAATTGGTTCTTGTCATTAAAGGTATCCACCAACCATTGGAATCACTAAACACTTTGTTTGGACCTCTTCTCCACAATATTGTGTTTATATCTCCTCTTTGAAGGAAAATGGATAGAAAAGAAATATAGGGAGTTTTGGAAAATAGAAAATAAACCATTGTGTCTCAAATGAGGTCCATGAATCTCAATTTCATAGGTCTCCTTCATTAAATTAAGGGGGGACTTTGATTTTAAAGGTTTGATACATTACAAAATGGATAAACCATTCATCTTTCACCTCATTTATTATTTTATTGTTAAACTCTTTTAACAATCAATTAACTCATCTACACATCTTCATATGAAGTTTTGATAAACAAATGAATCTGAAAATCATCCTGGAAAAATCAATAAAACTAAATGATATCATATATCATTCCATAAGTGTGTTATGACATTGTATATAAGATAACAATAAGTCACTGACCATGATGTAGTGACTTTCACCATGGCGTGATTTGTACTTTAATTTATAATATTCAATAACATGTTATGTCACACCTGAGGTGATACTATAATTTTTTTATATATGATATTTTTATATAGAATTTTCATTATTAATCACCATTTAGTATTTTTTTATCATCACTGTTAAAGATGTGTTTAATTGTGATCAATAAAGTCAATAATTATTAAATTGAGTAAATTGTAGTTAAACACTAATAAATATAGAAATTAGGGTCAATTGTGGCCAAATATGGTCAATGTTAAGCATACACAATCAAACTTTGTCAAATGATCATTCATGATCCTCATGAAATCACACAATAATGACTAATAATTTTTTTGTACCACAAAATCCAAGCATTATAGTTCACCTATTACAAGGGATCCCAAATTTTAAAACATCGAAATTTGTTTTTAAATAATTTACTTTGACATTTAAACCTCTTTCACTGAGATCTACACTACTACAGATCTTGTGATATTGACCAGAACCCATGATGACTAAGGATAGAAGAACACATCTACATCACGTGTCTTCCAACATATGTCACTCCATCCACCACACCCATCACAGTAAAGCTAAAATTTCATTATCTCTATAACCCCTCCTAACTCTTGTAACATTGAAAACACATTTCCAACTTTTTTTTTCTCAAATTAGATGACTATGAGAACCTCGAAACAACTGTACCATCTCTAATATATATATATATATATTAAATGTAATTAATATCATTATATATATAAGTTATAATATATATATATTATATATGTATACATTATATAATATATTTTTAAAATATGTAATATTATTCATAGAATTGTAATATTAATTTTATTACATATATATTTAAGAAAAAATTTAAAATATAAATAATAAATTAAATATGAATATTAATGAATAGTGTGGGTATGTATATATACTTATATATCTGATAATAAATTTAATTAATAATTATATTTAAGTAGTTATTAATATATATATTAAATTTATTTCTATAAATATAATTAAAAATTTATTTAATTAATGATAAATATAAGAAAATATTAATTCATCTATATAAATAATAACATTTTTCAATATAATTTATAATTTTTAAATGTTAATAAAAATTAGTTATATATATAATTAATAATATATACTTCTATATAATTATTAATTAATGTAAATATTCTTATTGCATAAAATTATTAATAATAATCTTTTTAATCATGTGTTCTAGACCATGCCTGAGTGGTATAGGTTATTTCTCTATATCCTGGACGTCATGGGTTCACCCCTATATAGCCCCCCATTTATGGGGGGATTTCTATGGTACTTAAGCACTTTAGCAGCACCAAAACTGTTGTCAGCACTATATAAGAGATGGAAAATGTAGTGATTATTGTATCATAGGTACTTTCATAGGAGTACTATAGTGGTATTATTCATGAGGGGACCTTTTGGTTGAAAAAAGGCCTCCAACCCATAAGGTCTTTGAACCATCAAATTATTAGGCCTTTGGGCTATCTCAAATTGAAATAAAAAATCTTATATGCAAACCTATCCAGGGGGATGAGGTCTATTTGATATCGGCCAAACATAGGCGTGTGTGTTTTGATTTTCTTTGTAACCCCACTACCTATTATTGATTATTATATTTAATCATACAATCAAATAACAAAATATATATATATCATAAAAAATATATACTCATTTATATATATAATAATATTTTTTTAAACTAATCAATAACATTAAAACATAATTAATAATTATTGGTTTCAAAAAATAATAATTATTGTTAATATTTTTTATTTTTAAATAATATATATTGCTATATATTGGTAACTATGAATATATTTAAATATAATTATTAAAAAAGGTTCTTTTAGTATTGCTTTTTAATAAATAATAATATTATCTAGAAAAAAATTATACGTTTATATTTTCGGGTAATTGATAAAAAATATTATATTATTTAATATGTAATTTATTTTTTTAAACAATAATTTTTTATTATTTTAAGAATAGTTGGTAGTAAGTTAAATATTTATATCTACTTAGTAATATATTGAAAATAATTCTTTTTTAATTGAAATATAGTTTGTCTTTGATATTTATTCATTTATAAAATTTATAAAAATTAAAAAAATTATTATTAAAAATATTAAATACCATTAATAATTATTAATATTTTATATATAATTGATATTATATATATTTATATAATTAGTAATTTTTTAAAACTATTTTTTGTTCAAATGTAATTTTTAATAATTTTTTATTTTTTTATAATTTTTTTATAAACAATAATATATAGTAAATCATATTTAGACATCTATATGATTAGTTATATATTTTAAATGAAATTAATTATTTTGAAATATAATTATTACTTTTTACTTTTTTTATATACTCAAGAGGTTCAGGATCCAAGTGAGCCCAGACCTAAAATTTATTAAAAAAGTCTAAGGATAAGATAGTCAAGAATTACAAGAGGTTTTACAAAGGTGGGAGTGGATCACAGCCTGCATATCCACATCAACCAAAGGGAGGAAATATTCAAGAGTCCCAAATGGCCACATAGATCACATCTCTATAATCTCCTTTTTGATAATGCATCCACCACTTTATTGGCATCCCTATAGACATGTGAAACAATTAGATTGAGATGAGTAGATTTTTGAAGAAAATTGATCTAATGTTGAAGTACATTCCATGGAAATTTGCTGGTTCTTGTCCTTAGGGATTCAATAGAAATATTTGAGTCCAACTCAATCCAAAGATGATCCTAGACAAGATAAATAAAATGTTTTAAATCTTGAATCAAGGCCCATAATTCATCCTTGTTTGCAGTACCATTTTCAACATGGTGAAAGAATAGTTCTTTAACAAAGTCATGATGAGTGTGAAAGTCACCTCCATTCCCAGATGTACCAAGTGCACCAGAGGTTGTACAATAAACATTTTCCTTGAGCCATGTGGAAATCGGGGGAATCTACCATATGTATTTCAATACCAACAACCTTTTTTCCATGCCATGCACACCAACCATACAAAGTGGTTTGAGGTTAGATAATGAATTTCCCATTAAACCTATTTGGATTATGAATATAGTGAATATATCCTAGTTTATGGTAGTGATAAACATGTGATTTAAGGGGAGACTATTGTCAAATATCAGTTCGTGTCGGGCTCTCTATGTGTATGAAATCACTACTGAAGATGTTATAGTCAGAAGATTTTGGATATGTTCAATGAATTAAGAATCACCAATGGGTAGGAAATGGTCATCAATGTGGTTATTACCATATATTGTGATTCCAAATATATCTTTCAAATACTCAAAAAGTATGGATATTAATCCACATATCAAAAATACATGTTGAATTTTTTTCCTCCCTCATGCAGAGAAGACAGAACAAGGCTAGATGAACACTAGACCTTTTTATTTGATCATTTGTTGGAAGCCAAACTTTCCAAATTTTCCATATAATAAATGAACTTTTTGTATGGATGAAGTGAACTATAAGCTTTGACATCCAAGATGGATGCAGACAGAACCTTCACAATTGGTTCTGTATAAGTCATTGTCATTGAACTATTCATTCTTATTTGGAGTCCAAATAAGGGTTTCCTTGTCCATGAAATTTTATTTCTATATTTCAAGAGATATATAAGGGGGTGAAATCATGTCATGTATGGGATTGGAGTGAAAGAACTCTGAAATATAAAGGTATTTCCTATTGGTAGGGACGGTCATGGGTTGTTAAAGAGGTTTTTAAGGCACAAATTTCTCCATAGATTCATCTTTAACTGCATGAACACCATCCATTTAGATCTTCCCATTAGACCATTGTAGGTATGATTTATGGAAATCTAAGTAGAATATGTAATCTAATATTCATATCCATTCAGAAACCTTGCATTGAATCAATTAAATAATAATTCAATAAAAGCATCATTATAGGCCAAAAGTTTCCTAGTAAATTTGGAGATAAGTGCATCGTTAAATTTGTTTATATATTTGAGCCAATTTTTCCCGTGTTAGGGGGTTTGGTGTAGTCCTTCCACACAATACTGATTAGTTTCCTTTCATGGATAGAACTAGTCAATATAAAGTTCTTAATCATGTGATGGAGTTCCTTTATAATGCCTCTAGGCCTTATATACAATGATAAAGCATAAAGTTTTTTTGAAGTGATGACCAAGTTGACCAAAAATACTCTCCCAGCTTGGGACATAGCTTTTCCATTCTATTTTAAAAACTAATTAATATGCTAGAGAAAATATTCTCAATATTACATCTTCTAACTTTACCCCATAAGAGTTTGAAACCAAGGTACCATAAATTCCAGAGTTCTAGAAATCATTTTCTATCTTGTTATAAACTCCTTCTCCAAATAAAATTAATGATTTATTCTACCTTATAGCTTTCCCAGACACTTCCATATAGTGGTAAAAAAATAATTTGACAATAGTTAAAGTTTTTTTGGACACATTCCCAAGAAGAAGGATATTATAAACATAAATGAGTTGAGAGGAAAAATAAATCCCTTTTCTTTCCTTGCTACATTTTTAGAGACCAATATGAACAAGATCATTAATAAATATACAAATCTAGTCTTCCACAATGGAAAATAAGAATCCTAAGAGGGGTTGTTCTTGTCTTACACCCCTCAAGTTTTGGAAGAAGACTTTGGATGCTCTATTAATAAGAATGGATAGCCTTTTCATGTCAATAATGGTGTTAATGAGTCTGATAACATTAATATAGAATCCATGTCCTTTAATAAAAGAAAAAATGAAGCTCCATTGGAGTGTATTAAAAGCTTTAGAGATGTCAATTTTGAGAGAAAAGTTCCCAAACATTGGCTTCCTCTTCATTAAGTTGATTCTTTTTAAAGCATTGAAGAGACAGTTTTGTATACACCTACTAGGTACAAATCCAAATTGATTTAATGTGATGATGTCTATAACCAAACCACTTGCCCAATTTCAAATGAACTTACTGATAATTTTTGGTACAACGTTCCCAATTGAAACTAGATTAAATTCCCTAATGTAAATGGAATTCTATTTCTTGGGTATTAGAGTGATAAATCTGGAATTAATTTCATAAGGCATAGAAGCATGATAAAAAAAATTCTATCACAAAATTGGTCACTTAATTATTCAAGATGTCTTAGTACAACATAAAGAACTAGTTGGTGAAAAATATCACATAAGATTAATTAACTCTCTAGGAAGCTTAAGTATGATTGAAATGGTTCTTTACGAAGTTATGTAATATTAAACTATGAATTTTATCAAAGATAAAATTATTATTTTTAAAGGATGAGGTAAGATTGAATGGATCATTAGGAAGAATATATAAGATTAAAATGGCCATATATGAAGTTGCATAAGATTAAACTTTTCATTTTATCAGTTATTATAAAATATTATTTTATCATTGCTAAAGTTAGTGCTAAACAATTGTCAATTTTTCATCACTTAACTTTTTATCACTAATAAATAAAACTTTTGTTTGTACTTTTTAGAAGGAAATGATAATTATTTAGGCTTATTTTTAAATAAACATTAACTATGTCTCTAATCGACCTTATTCCTTATTTTTTCAAAAATTCCAACCTATACTAGTCAATATTCAGTTCAAAAACCAGAGTTATTTGATTTGAAATTTTTTTGAAATAATCACTCATCCATTCATGTTTACGTTTTTTAATGAAAATTTCACTACATCAATCGGTCTATATTCACAACCATTCATTAATATAGAGAAGAACTTTTTTATTATGAATTTAAAACAAATTTTTTTATTGTATTTGACTTTGGGAATTAAATATTATAATTTCTCAACCGACCATGCATTGGTTATTCAATGATTTTTTTGTCCTTCCTATAATCATCTATAAATAAGATCTTTGATTCTCTAATTATTTTTATTTCTCTTCACATATCCATCTTGATATATTTTTGTATATATACATAAACATATATATATATATATGTGTGTGTGTTTCATCTGTTTTGGAATGTATAAATATGTATATATGTTTTAGTATTTTATGTTTTTTTGTGTACTTATGTGTATAGAAATTTTTATATTTCTTTATAACTAAACACATATACACATAATAATAAACATGATCATTAAATTAATATATTTTTTTATATAAATAATTTATCTATGTATCCTATTTTCAAGAATATTATATAAATTTATAGTCTATATGTTGAAATTATATATATATATATATATATATACAAGCACAGTTATATGTTTATACACAAACACACAGATAAAGATATTTAATTTTTAGATATATATATATACACATATAATTGTTTTAAAGTTAAATTTACATATACCAGTTTTATTATATTAATATATTTGTAAATTTAATATAAAACACAATATCTAAAAATATTTTTTATATACTTTATAAAAGTATGTGTTATAATTTATAATAATATTTTATAAAGTTATACTTTATATAATTTATTCATGTAGAAAATGAAACGTTTTATGCAAACATATTGTGTATTTATTTATTTATTTATTAAATATAAATATTGATGAATAAAATAGGATTAAAATTAATCAAAAATGGATGGATGATAATTTTATAATAAAATAGTATGAGGATGAGGTTAAAGATTTCATCAGGTTTGTAACAGTGCATAAAAATGTTCCTTATAAAATAATTTTTCCATGTTTACATTATTGTTATTCAAGATAAATTGGCCCAAAATTAGTTATAGGAACACTTGATCTATCATGTAATATATCTAATTTATAAATGTTGGATAAAACATAGGGAATAAATTCATATATCTAGTTATTGGGATAACACTACGGTTTGTAGATCATTTTATACGAGTTCAATTGTTAATGATAACACATATTGTATTGATGAAATGAAATTGGTGGTTGAATATGAACTTCATAATTGTCCAAATATGTTTGAGAAATTAAAGATATTTGAAAATGTTCCACTATTTAGTTATTGTACTAAATCTACAAAATTTTCATTCTACTAAATCTATATAATTTAAATCTAGAAACTGATGGAGTGATACCATCTTTATAGAACTACTTTCTCTTTTGAATGATATTTTACTAGAAAATAATGAGCTTACTTATAGAAAACATGATGATAAATGAATTTTATGTTCAATGGAAATGATCTTCAAAAAAATGAATGCTTATATATATGGTTATATATTGTTTCATAAGGATTAGGAATCACTTAAAAAATGATCTAAGTGTGGAGTGGATTTATATAATAAATATGAATAAAGTCCTTTGAATTTCTTATGGTACATTCCAATCATTACAATGTTTAGAAGACTATATTGAAGTGAGGATACTATAATTTAATTTATGACACACGCAAATACAAGAATTAAATATAGGAAAAAATTTCACCCTTAAGACTTTCCTTAGTAGAAGAAAATTGATTGCGAGTATCCTAAATTTAAAAATAGGTCAAGAAATTTTTTTATTTTACTCTATATAGTTGGAATTAATCATTTTTTTGTAAAAATTATAACTCATATAATATTTTTAATTATGGTGGTAAATTATAACTTACCACCATGTTTATACATGGTGGGAAAGTAAATTATGTCACTATGCTTGAATCAGGACCAAAAAACCTGGTAATGATATTGATTATTATTTATTTTCACTAATCAAAGATTTAAATTCATGTGGAATTCAGGTGTTATATTGTATTATTATCTTATAAATAAATAGTACACATTGAGTCATTTTTTTAGAAGATAAAATAATTTCAAACTTATGTAAAAAATTTATGATATAAAATTAAAAGAATGTTACGGAATCCCATTTGTAAAGAAGGTACACAAAAAGTTGAGTAGAAACATTCCTTGAAGAAATTATTTCTAGGAAATCAGGGATATTTACACTGATGACATAAATACTGGTCTTGGATAACATCATGTGATAGGAATTTGTAATAAGGTTTTTCCAACCGTATAATTCATTCCACTCACTTTTTTAGAAAATCCATGACATGACCCTTAATCATAAAAATACAAGTTGAGTATGATAGAAAAGTATCCCCATTCTCAAAGAACAAGCGAATGGTATTTTCGTCTATCATATAACTGCTCAAACACTAAGGGATGTAGATCCTTCAAAAATATTCCCCAATAAACTGACATGGTGGTGTGAACCTTCTTTTTGGGTTTAGGTCATGGACTTTTCCAGTCACTAACAAAAATGCATGTAAAATCTCTAAATCCAATTTTATGAGGTATTATGGGGACTTTTCAGCCTCAAAAAACAACCCTATTAGGTTTATTCACCATGAATAGAGGCTTAGTTTTCTTCACAAGCTTCAATTTGACTATCCTTGAAAAAATACTCATGGATAAAAATTTATGGTTGTTCTAATTCGGATTTCATTTTATAATGAAAAAAATAATAATGTCCAAATTTACAAATAGAATTTTTCTTGATTCATATAGAAATTAAATCTCTTTGACAACCCTAGTCATTTGTGGATTTAAGGTGGTAATTTTTTTCCCACTCTATAACATTTTTTTGAATTTTTATAATAGTTCAACTATTATGAGAACCCTATGTATTTTTCAGCTCGAAGGTAGTAATTTTATTCCCACAACATATAATTTTTCTCTATTATCATATCACTAAAATATCTATGTGGTCAACAATTATCGGAAGTCAATTACCTTTTACTGCCCATAAATACCAGCACCCACTTCGGGGAGGGGGTTGAAGCATAGAGGTATTTATCGAGTCATAGACTTATAAACTCATATAAAATTCCCAACTTTCAAACTAAGTTGGGCCTTTATGATTTAATCCCATGATGGCCCTCCCAAAAGAAATATCTCCTAAAAGAAATATCTTCATGAGAACAAATTTTAAAATACTATATGAACAGTTCTATATGACCTCCCCTATACGAACATCACTATGTGATCACCTCTATGAAAACTAAACTAAACAAGTTCCCCTAATGAAACTTGTACAATGTAGTCACCCTTATGTGATTTGTGAGAAGAAAGCACCCCTATACAAAATTTTTTATGTGAAGACCCCCATTTCACTATAAGGTTATCCCTTTGTGAGGATTCTATATTGGTAGACTATATAAACCCTCTTGAATATATTCCTCTATGTAAACCATGTCCTACCCCACATAGCAGTTTAATCTTATGCGAGATGCCCCCCCCCCCCCCCCGAAAAAATATATTTTCTGCCTCATACCACCATTCTATACTGTGAGGGATCTTCTCCCATGCCCCTATTCTAGATTAGTAATGGGGTGTGGTCTCATGCCTTCAGTCAAGTCCCATCACTTTTTTCATTAACTCCCATGAATAGTCAGGGGTCTCACTATAATCTTTTCATGTTGGGTCAAATAGATTTTTATGTTAGAATTCTGTGACCCCATCCTTGTTCCTATATAATTCCTTTAGTCTATAAACTCATAATGTCTTCTCAAAATACATTGAGTCGATGTGTTACTCTTAGTTTTCTTATATAAGGGCATTCACCTAAGTGTAATCCATCATCTCTCTCAACATTCACATGATTCACTAACAATGTTAGGTACATCTAGGAAACACCTATACATAATCCCCACATATTCACCTTATATCAATATACTCCAACAAATTCCATAATTTACTTAATTTTATATACTCCTCGTTATTATCACATTCACCTTGAGTGAATATACTCTTATTGGTTCCATAATTACCATGAGTAGATATACTTATCTTGGTTATCACATTCACTATGATCTGATATACTTCTCACAGTTCCATTATCACCGTTAGTATAATCCTTTTGGTTTTCAAATTCGGGCCTCCTCTTGGTTTTAATTCCTAGACATACCTTCTCTTCATGTTTTTTTACTAGGAGATAGGATGAAAAAATATGTTCAATGACCCCCTCCCTCCGAATATACTAGAATGAGGGTAGAGAGATAATGACCGACCAAGTCCTGCCTTCAGTAGGCCCAGGGTTGGCGGCTAGCACCGAGGGTATAAAAATCTCATGAAATGGGATTCATTACACTCTTTAATAACTTAGGATTGGGATATAATATGAATCATCCAAAAAACAATCCATGGAATAATATAAAAGAAACCAAAAACATCCCACAAATGAATGTATAAATAAAACTGATACAGATAAAACTCTCCAAAGTAAATAACCAAAAGAAAATATAAAGTAGTGACATAGCATAAATCCATGGTCCAAGATAGTAATGTCCATCATGATCTATATAATCTTTTGGGAAACCTAAAAATGGTTTTATATATAGGGTGATCATATAATTATACTCAATAGGAAAACCAAAGACTCTCATGCACATGTGAAATAATCATACTAATTCACCAATGAGAAAACAGTAGAACCCTACAGAACCTGTGCAGGTATACTAAAAAAATTCAACCTCACCAAGGAATTCTAACCAAATATGAAATCAAAGTATAGTAACATAATATGAAGAATATCAATAAAGTGTACCCCACACCGATTTTCTACAGAAATTCCTCTGTCACACCCCAAAATCATATGTCTGGGCTCTTCCATCTCTTCTGAATACCACAACACCCCACAAGCATGGTCACAGAACATCACATCTGTAGACACATGGGAACTCTACCCCACAAGCATGACCGCATCATGTCTAGCCCGAAAACATATGGTCCATCACACATCCATAAACATAATCAGAGTAGTAGGGTATCATGAACATGAAGTAAATCATCATTTCCCCCCTCCTACCATCCACGACCCCCAACGTAAGACACATCATCCCATATCATCTTTCATGAAGACACATGGGCTATGTTAAATCATGCCCAAAGACACTTGGGCTCATCGCCACACAAGAATAGCCACATCACTACTCACCTAGAGACACTTGGGATAACAAAACCACTATATAGTCCAATAAAAGACCTCTATAGCATCCCACCTTTTTATCACATAAACATTAATTACATTTTACAAAACCGAGGATCTTTAAGGTTTAGTGTCTTGGAAACCAGGAACTTAAAACATGAAAACAACATAAAGAATTCTTCTTAAACACTTGAAAGGCTTCTCCTCATGTTCACCCTAGGCTCATTACTGAATCTCATAACCTGGGGACATACATCAAAATAAAGGGTGAGCAGAAGGCCCAGCAAGGGAAACAAGTGAAACATTTTACATATGAACTTGGGATACATCAATAAAGTCATGAAAAGAACTTTAAGGCATGAAAATGAAAACATGAGGCATATCATAATAAAAATAAAACTTTTTCATAACTTGAAGATGTGGCTACATCATTTAACATAGACAATCATGAACATATCACCAAGGTCCATCCCCAAGGTGTCATTTTAAAATTACCAAGGTTATTCACCAAGGTATCGTGAAAATTGTAATCTCTAGTGGTTACATCATTACCCAATGCATTGGAGCGCTATCAGGGCGCACCCTTAAATTTGCCTTTATTATCATGTGAGCCACATATATCATCATCAAAAATTTCATAAATAACCCATATATCATAAAGGAAATGGGTTTCATTTCATAATCATAACTTTTTAAAAACTGCTTTAAAGACATGATCTTTATATCACTTTAAAACCCACAGAAAAGGAAGGTGGGTATCATGTATGTAAATCCCAGAATTTAAAATAGAACATTTTGGTATATATGTGAATACCCCTTTAGAATAAAGATCTTTGAGTATTCACTTAATAAAATAAAAGGACTTTAGAAAAAGAGATAGACATTTTGAGACAGAAATTCTGCAGCATAACGGCAATGTTCCGAGGGTTTAGAAGACATTAAAAGAGAGGTAAAATGGGTCAAACATTCATAAATGACCCATAAAATAGTACATGGACAGAATAAGAAGGATACATGATCATGGTAATGAGATTTCACGGACATACCATTTGAAATGAAAACATGGGAGGAAAACAAATTAGATTTCTCTTATGAAAATTCGGCAGCCTTACGGCGTCACTTAACTTCAAAAGAAAATGATTTGACAAGATCAAATAGGGTCCCTCATAATATGATCATAAGAGATCAGTATGATAGATATAGAGAATTCCCCAACATAACAAAAAGGAACTTGAAAGAATTGACATGAAAGTAGAACTTCAAAACGAGAAGGGTGAAGAACCACTTAAAAATTCGGCAGCCTAACGGCGCCACTTAAAACATCAAAATACTGAATTGAAGAGATCAAATGGGGTCTCTCATCATATGAACATAAGAGTCCAGTATGATATGTATAGAGATCATACCCCAATATAACAAAAAGGAACTTGAAATAATTGACATGAAAGTAGAACTTCAAAATGAGAAGGGTGAAGAACCACTTAAAAATTTGGCAGCCTAACGGCGCCACTTAAAACATCAAAATACTGAATTGAAGAGATCAAATGGGGTCTCTCATCATATGAACATAAGAGTCCAGTATGATAAATATAGAGATCATACCCCAACATAATAAAAATGAACTTGAAAGACTTGACATGAAAGTAGAACTTTGAAAAAGAGAGAGGTGAATGAATCCCTTGAAAATTCGGCAGCCTAACGGCGCCACTTAAACTTTCTTAAAACGAAATGATGAGAGTAAGAGGGGGTCTTTCATCATATGAACATAAAAAGGGCAGTAAGAGGAGTATAAAAGAACATCCTCCAAAATAAGAACATGGAGCATAAAAGGAATGACATAAAAGAGATCACTTGAAAAGAAAGAGAGGGGTCGGATCCCTTACCTTAAAATGTAACTCTTAAACCTCAAAGGTTGGGACCTTGAGGGCTTGGGGGCACCTTGGGAGGACTCCTTGGGAGGTAATGAGACCAGAACTTCGTTGGGGAAGAGTGGGGAGTCGAATGGATGAGAGGATGGCTTGGTATTTATAGGGAAAGTGAGGGGACAAGGCATTAATGGCAAAGGGACACCTCATTAGTGGTTTTGGCAAAACCATTGGCTTTCCCATGGTATTTGCCCATGGTATTGGCCACTTGGGACACCTCATACCTTATCTCACTATTCATAATTCGAACATATTGATTACAAACTTAATACATCATTTAATGATGTCATTAAACACCCGTAACTTAAAAACTGTATTTTCACTATTCATCAAAAATTCAACTTTCTCAGAATAATCCCAAAATTTCACCTTAACCAAATATCAACGCTCTGATTACAAATATGAACTCCATTTTATAAAAATAATTTTCTAAATATTTTTAATTTAATTTTTAAATAAAAACACTATTCATCGAAAATTCATTTTTTCAGAAAAAACCCCAAAAATTACCATAACATAATATCGATGCTCTGAGTTCAAAAATAAATTCATTTTTATAAAAATAATTTTCTAATTATTTTTAATTAAATTTTTAATTAAAAAACACTATTCACCTGAAAAAACTAATACTTGAATAATAATTAATGAAACCGTTATTTAACTATTTTATTGAATCACAATACTTAATCAAGGTGCCTAGATTATTTTAAAACTTTCTTTAAGTGAGATTACTAATCCATTTGGTCATATTACTAATCCTAATCATAAAATCACTATTCATAATTTACTATTCATCAAAAATCAAGTTGATCTTATTAGACTCTAAATTTCGTACTGAACATAATTGTAGAAGACCATTTTTCGAAAATCATTACACATTTTTTATTATTTAAGGTTTACACAACCATTTTTAAAATATCCTTTTTCTAAAATTCATCAAAAATATGCATACAATATTTATCCGGTCATTTGAAAATTCATAAACATCATCATAAGAAGAAATCCAAATTTTTATTTAAAAAAAGGATTACACAAGGCAATTACGGTCTCGTTACATAACCCCTTATAATACCAGCATAGGACCTAAGAGTAAGGTGTGCTAGGGTGATAGAATTTTGGGGCGGCTCAGTCAACATTGCCCGAGTAGTAATTTCTATCAGTTTGAACTTCTCGCGAAGGCGATTCCGTTCTAGCTTCACATGATGAAGTTCGGCTTGGATTTGGTCCAGAGCAAAGCCCAATGGTGCTACCTCCTTCCCAATCTCTATTAGATGGGCTTCGATCGGCCCAAGGCTACTAGGTGAGGCCATCAAATCTTCTTTCTATAATAATTAACCAAGATTACTTAAATTTAGAGACAATAATCAAAACATTTTGTTCACGGTGGTCATATTGACCGATGGTCATATAACACTCAAAAACCAATGGTCTCATTTTATTTATAATCATGTTTATCAAATAAAAAAAAAATTTTGAGTATAAAAAATAACACATGAAATTAGGAAACAAGATTTATTCAAAATTTCGGGTCGTTACAATCTTCCCCCCTTAAGAAATTGCGTCCTCGCAATTTTTTTAAATTGGGTTTTGAAATTTCATTGAAAGTCCCACATCGGAAAAAGAGTCAGTAACACCATTACTTTAAAAGAAAGAAAAGGAAGTACAAAGGCCACCCGAGTTAACCCACACTCGGGTTCCATGTAGGAAAACATGGACATGGAGGAAAAAAACAAAGGGTCAGTTCTGAGAGAGATTGATAGAGAACATGATTAGGGGAAAGTTAACCATGAGAAAATCCCAAACTTATGATGTGTGTAAACGGTCTTTGATTACCTAGTAGGAAACGTAAACCAACAACATTTTTGTTTTACGTTTCTTTTCATAATTTTGAGGATTTCATTTACTACATAGAACAAAAACATAAGAAAATATACCTACCTTCAAGTAGAGTTTCATCCTTTAACAAGTCCCTACCAACACTAATATTTTCGCCAAATGATGAGAATTCAAAAACACTTGGTCTCATAAAAGCACAAGAATCATCTTCTATAGAATCACATAATCTACAAAAGATTAACTATCTATTTCTTCTATCTTTAAACATTATCCCAAAAACAGAAAGGTTAAGGTAAAACAACTCTTCAAAAAGAAAGAATCCCATAGGAATAGAACCTACTTTTAAATCTTCAAAGTTCCATGGTACTACCCAACGTTCATCATAGACCACTCCATAAATAACGGTCCTTAAAATTCCTCAAAATAAACCAAACTAAGATTGAAACCCAAATACAAGAAGGATTTGATAACATAGTCTTCCAAAACAACTTCATTGTTCATCTCCAGACAACATCAACCACTCCTAACATCTTATAACAAAAGTAGCTAACCTAAACATATTTTACCCAAGATAGGTTAATCATTCCCAAAAGTAACCTAAATTACTATAAGTCCACCTTAAATTCATCAATTCTTCAAAATATAAGTCAACCTTACTCCTCAATGAAAATACTATAGTAATCTATTTACCTTGATCATATAGGGTCCCCAAAATAGTGAACGCCTTCCAAAATAATAATCATCTTTTAATCCCCTAATCATCTCTGACATATTAATACGGAAATTGTCGCATTTCCTATCACATTGGTTGTTGGGACACGTTATTCCATTTCCCACCATTAACTAAGAAGATAAAGTATAATTAGAGGCTTAAATACTTAACCAATAATCATGAAAAGGAACTTAAAGCATATAAGGATAACTTGTAGAAGAAAAGTATACCCTAACTTGTGATCCCCTAGGTTCCCATCTAGGTTATCCATGATCATATATTCTTATGTGAATCTTTTTTTTATTTTATCTTTGTTCCTTTAATAATGGTTCATACCAAGCTTATGAATTTACCAAAGCATATCCCCCGGGAGTGTCGTAACCAAGAGTGCAGCAAGGCCTGTTGTCGTGTACCAGTTCCCATTCGAGTCTAGCTCAAAGCGGTGTTTTCGGGTTTTACCCCTATGTACATCTGTGCCAGAGCCACCTCTACCTGCTCGTATCCAGACAGGGATTTATTTGCTTGGCAACCCCTTACTCAATACTCACCAAAATACCAGGAAGATTTCCTATATTAAACTTTTCTATAGGGTTCCTCCTAGAGTTTTCATATCCTAATTTCCACAAATAACTAAACCATCCTTTGATACCAACTATAGCATCCCACCTTTTTATCACATAAACATTAATTACATTTTACAAAACCGAGGATCTTTAAGGTTTAGTGTCTTGGAAACCAGGAACTTAAAACATGAAAACAACATAAAGAATTCTTCTTAAACACTTGAAAGGCTTCTCCTCATGTTCACCCTAGGCTCATTACTGAATCTCGTAACCTGGGGACATACATCAAAATAAAGGGTGAGCAGAAGTCCCAGCAAGGGAAACAAGTGAAACATTTTACATATGAACTTGGGATACATCAATAAAGTCATGAAAAGAACTTTAAGGCATGAAAATGAAAACATGAGGCATATCATAATAAAAATAAAACTTTTTCATAACTTGAAGATGTGGCTACATCATTTAACATAGACAATCATGAACATATCACCAAGGTCCATCCCCAAGGTGTCATTTTAAAATTACCAAGGTTATTCACCAAGGTATCGTGAAAATTGTAATCTCTAGTGGTTACATCATTACCCAATGCATTGGAGCGCTATCAGGGCGCACCCTTAAATTTTCCTTTATTATCATGTGAGCCACATATATCATCATCAAAAATTTCATAAATAACCCATATATCATAAAGGAAATGGGTTTCATTTCATAATCATAACTTTTTAAAAACTGCTTTAAAGACATGATCTTTATATCACTTTAAAACCCATAGAAAAGGAAGGTGGGTATCATGTATGTAAATCCCAGAATTTAAAATAGAAAATTTTGGTATATATGTGAATACCCCTTTAGAATAAAGATCTTTGAGTATTCACTTAATAAAATAAAAGGACTTTAGAAAAAGAGATAGACATTTTGAGACAGAAATTCTGCAGCATAACGGCAATGTTCCGAGGGTTTAGAAGACATTAAAAGAGAGGTAAAATGGGTCAAACATTCATAAATGACCCATAAAATAGTACATGGACAGAATAAGAAGGATACATGATCATGGTAATGAGATTTCACGGACATACCATTTGAAATGAAAACATGGGAGGAAAACAAATTAGATTTCTCTTATGAAAATTCGGCAGCCTTACGGCGTCACTTAACTTCAAAAGAAAATGATTTGACAAGATCAAATAGGGTCCCTCATCATATGATCATAAGAGATCAGTATGATAGATATAGAGAATTCCCCAACATAACAAAAAGGAACTTGAAAGAATTGACATGAAAGTAGAACTTCAAAACGAGAAGGGTGAAGAACCACTTAAAAATTCGGCAGCCTAACGGCGCCACTTAAAACATCAAAATACTGAATTGAAGAGATCAAATGGGGTCTCTCATCATATGAACATAAGAGTCCAGTATGATATGTATAGAGATCATACCCCAATATAACAAAAAGGAACTTGAAATAATTGACATGAAAGTAGAACTTCAAAATGAGAAGGGTGAAGAACCACTTAAAAATTTGGCAGCCTAACGGCGCCACTTAAAACATCAAAATACTGAATTGAAGAGATCAAATGGGGTCTCTCATCATATGAACATAAGAGTCCAGTATGATAAATATAGAGATCATACCCCAACATAATAAAAATGAACTTGAAAGACTTGACATGAAAGTAGAACTTTGAAAAAGAGAGAGGTGAATGAATCCCTTGAAAATTCGGCAGCCTAACGGCGCCACTTAAACTTTCTTAAAACGAAATGATGAGAGTAAGAGGGGGTCTTTCATCATATGAACATAAAAAGGGCAGTAAGAGGAGTATAAAAGAACATCCTCCAAAATAAGAACATGGAGCATAAAAGGAATGACATAAAAGAGATCACTTGAAAAGAAAGAGAGGGGTCGGATCCCTTACCTTAAAATGTAACTCTTAAACCTCAAAGGTTGGGACCTTGAGGGCTTGGGGGCACCTTGGGAGGACTCCTTGGGAGGTAATGAGACCAGAACTTCGTTGGGGAAGAGTGGGGAGTCGAATGGATGAGAGGATGGCTTGGTATTTATAGGGAAAGTGAGGGGACAAGGCATTAATGGCAAAGGGACACCTCATTAGTGGTTTTGGCAAAACCATTGGCTTGCCCATGGTATTTGCCCATGGTATTGGCCACTTGGGACACCTCATACCTTATCTCACTATTCATAATTTGAACATATTGATTACAAACTTAATACATCATTTAATGATGTCATTAAACACCCGTAACTTAAAAACTGTATTTTCACTATTCATCAAAAATTCAACTTTCTCAGAATAATCCCAAAATTTCACCTTAACCAAATATCAACGCTCTGATTACAAATATGAACTCCATTTTATAAAAATAATTTTCTAAATATTTTTAATTTAATTTTTAAATAAAAACACTATTCATCGAAAATTCATTTTTTCAGAAAAAACCCCAAAAATTACCATAACATAATATCGATGCTCTGAGTTCAAAAATAAAGTCATTTTTATAAAAATAATTTTCTAATTATTTTTAATTAAATTTTTAATTAAAAAACACTATTCACCTGAAAAAACTAATACTTGAATAATAATTAATGAAACCGTTATTTAACTATTTTATTGAATCACAATACTTAATCAAGGTGCCTAGATTATTTTAAAACTTTCTTTAAGTGAGATTACTAATCCATTTGGTCATATTACTAATCCTAATCATAAAATCACTATTCATAATTTACTATTCATCAAAAATCAAGTTGATCTTATTAGACTCTAAATTTCGTACTGAACATAATTGTAGAAGACCATTTTTCGAAAATCATTACACATTTTTTATTATTTAAGGTTTACACAACCATTTTTAAAATATCCTTTTTCTAAAATTCATCAAAAATATGCATACAATATTTATCCGGTCATTTGAAAATTCATAAACATCATCATAAGAAGAAATCCAAATTTTTATTTAAAAAAAGGATTACACAAGGCAATTACGGTCTCGTTACATAACCCCTTATAATACCAGCATAGGACCTAAGAGTAAGGTGTGCTAGGGTGATAGAATTTTGGGGCGGCTCAGTCAACATTGCCCGAGTAGTAATTTCTATCAGTTTGAACTTCTCGCGAAGGCGATTCCGTTCTAGCTTCACATGATGAAGTTCGGCTTGGATTTGGTCCAGAGCAAAGCCCAATGGTGCTACCTCCTTCCCAATCTCTATTAGATGGGCTTCGATCGGCCCAAGGCTACTAGGTGAGGCCATCAAATCTTCTTTCTATAATAATTAACCAAGATTACTTAAATTTAGAGACAATAATCAAAACATTTTGTTCACGGTGGTCATATTGACCGATGGTCATATAACACTCAAAAACCAATGGTCTCATTTTATTTATAATCATGTTTATCAAATAAAAAAAAAAATTGAGTATAAAAAATAACACATGAAATTAGGAAACAAGATTTATTCAAAATTTCGGGTCGTTACAATCTTCCCCCCTTAAGAAATTGCGTCCTCGCAATTTTTTTAAATTGGGTTTTGAAATTTCATTGAAAGTCCCACATCGGAAAAAGAGTCAGTAACACCATTACTTTAAAAGAAAGAAAAGGAAGTACAAAGGCCACCCGAGTTAACCCACACTTGGGTTCCATGTAGGAAAACATGGACATGGAGGAAAAAAACAAAGGGTCAGTTCTGAGAGAGAGTGATAGAGAACATGATTAGGGGAAAGTTAACCATGAGAAAATCCCAAACTTATGATGTGTGTAAACGGTCTTTGATTACCTAGTAGGAAACGTAAACCAACAACATTTTTGTTTTACGTTTCTTTTCATAATTTTGAGGATTTCATTTACTACATAGAACAAAAACATAAGAAAATATACCTACCTTCAAGTAGAGTTTCATCCTTTAACAAGTCCCTACCAACACTAATATTTTCGCCAAATGATGAGAATTCAAAAACACTTGGTCTCATAAAAGCACAAGAATCATCTTCTATAGAATCACATAATCTACAAAAGATTAACTATCTATTTCTTCTATCTTTAAACATTATCCCAAAAACAGAAAGGTTAAGGTAAAACAACTCTTCAAAAAGAAAGAATCCCATAGGAATAGAACCTACTTTTAAATCTTCAAAGTTCCATGGTACTACCCAACGTTCATCATAGACCACTCCATAAATAACGGTCCTTAAAATTCCTCAAAATAAACCAAACTAAGATTGAAACCCAAATACAAGAAGGATTTGATAACATAGTCTTCCAAAACAACTTCATTGTTCATCTCCAGACAACATCAACCACTCCTAACATCTTATAACAAAAGTAGCTAACCTAAACGTATTTTACCCAAGATAGGTTAATCATTCCCAAAAGTAACCTAAATTACTATAAGTCCACCTTAAATTCATCAATTCTTCAAAATATAAGTCAACCTTACTCCTCAATGAAAATACTATAGTAATCTATTTACCTTGATCATATAGGGTCCCCAAAATAGTGAACGCCTTCCAAAATAATAATCATCTTTTAATCCCCTAATCATCTCTGACATATTAATACGGAAATTGTCGCATTTCCTATCACATTGGTTGTTGGGACACGTTATTCCATTTCCCACCATTAACTAAGAAGATAAAGTATAATTAGAGGCTTAAATACTTAACCAATAATCATGAAAAGGAACTTAAAGCATATAAGGATAACTTGTAGAAGAAAAGTATACCCTAACTTGTGATCCCCTAGGTTCCCATCTAGGTTATCCATGATCATATATTCTTATGTGAATCTTTTTTTTATTTTATCTTTGTTCCTTTAATAATGGTTCATACCAAGCTTATGAATTTACCAAAGCATATCCCCCGGGAGTGTCGTAACCAAGAGTGCAGCAAGGCCTGTTGTCGTGTACCAGTTCCCATTCGAGTCTAGCTCAAAGCGGTGTTTTCGGGTTTTACCCCTATGTACATCTGTGCCAGAGCCACCTCTACCTGCTCGTATCCAGACAGGGATTTATTTGCTTGGCAACCCCTTACTCAATACTCACCAAAATACCAGGAAGATTTCCTATATTAAACTTTTCTATAGGGTTCCTCCTAGAGTTTTCATATCCTAATTTCCACAAATAACTAAACCATCCTTTGATACCAACTATAGCATCCCACCTTTTTATCACATAAACATTAATTACATTTTACAAAACCGAGGATCTTTAAGGTTTAGTGTCTTGGAAACCAGGAACTTAAAACATGAAAACAACATAAAGAATTCTTCTTAAACACTTGAAAGGCTTCTCCTCATGTTCACCCTAGGCTCATTACTGAATCTCATAACATGGGGACATACATCAAAATAAAGGGTGAGCAGAAGTCCCAGCAAGGGAAACAAGTGAAACATTTTACATATGAACTTGGGATACATCAATAAAGTCATGAAAAGAACTTTAAGGCATGAAAATGAAAACATGAGGCATATCATAATAAAAATAAAACTTTTTCATAACTTGAAGATGTGGCTACATCATTTAACATAGACAATCATGAACATATCACCAAGGTCCATCCCCAAGGTGTCATTTTAAAATTACCAAGGTTATTCACCAAGGTATCGTGAAAATTGTAATCTCTAGTGGTTACATCATTACCCAATGCATTGGAGCGCTATCAGGGCGCACCCTTAAATTTGCCTTTATTATCATGTGAGCCACATATATCATCATCAAAAATTTCATAAATAACCCATATATCATAAAGGAAATGGGTTTCATTTCATAATCATAACTTTTTAAAAACTGCTTTAAAGACATGATCTTTATATCACTTTAAAACCCATAGAAAAGGAAGGTGGGTATCATGTATGTAAATCCCAGAATTTAAAATAGAAAATTTTGGTATATATGTGAATACCCCTTTAGAATAAAGATCTTTGAGTATTCACTTAATAAAATAAAAGGACTTTAGAAAAAGAGATAGACATTTTGAGACAGAAATTCTGCAGCATAACGGCAATGTTCCGAGGGTTTAGAAGACATTAAAAGAGAGGTAAAATGGGTCAAACATTCATAAATGACCCATAAAATAGTACATGGACAGAATAAGAAGGATACATGATCATGGTAATGAGATTTCACGGACATACCATTTGAAATGAAAACATGGGAGGAAAACAAATTAGATTTCTCTTATGAAAATTCGGCAGCCTTACGGCGTCACTTAACTTCAAAAGAAAATGATTTGACAAGATCAAATAGGGTCCCTCATCATATGATCATAAGAGATCAGTATGATAGATATAGAGAATTCCCCAACATAACAAAAAGGAACTTGAAAGAATTGACATGAAAGTAGAACTTCAAAACGAGAAGGGTGAAGAACCACTTAAAAATTCGGCAGCCTAACGGCGCCACTTAAAACATCAAAATACTGAATTGAAGAGATCAAATGGGGTCTCTCATCATATGAACATAAGAGTCCAGTATGATATGTATAGAGATCATACCCCAATATAACAAAAAGGAACTTGAAATAATTGACATGAAAGTAGAACTTCAAAATGAGAAGGGTGAAGAACCACTTAAAAATTTGGCAGCCTAACGGCGCCACTTAAAACATCAAAATACTGAATTGAAGAGATCAAATGGGGTCTCTCATCATATGAACATAAGAGTCCAGTATGATAAATATAGAGATCATACCCCAACATAATAAAAATGAACTTGAAAGACTTGACATGAAAGTAGAACTTTGAAAAAGAGAGAGGTGAATGAATCCCTTGAAAATTCGGCAGCCTAACGGCGCCACTTAAACTTTCTTAAAACGAAATGATGAGAGTAAGAGGGGGTCTTTCATCATATGAACATAAAAAGGGCAGTAAGAGGAGTATAAAAGAACATCCTCCAAAATAAGAACATGGAGCATAAAAGGAATGACATAAAAGAGATCACTTGAAAAGAAAGAGAGGGGTCGGATCCCTTACCTTAAAATGTAACTCTTAAACCTCAAAGGTTGGGACCTTGAGGGCTTGGGGGCACCTTGGGAGGACTCCTTGGGAGGTAATGAGACCAGAACTTCGTTGGGGAAGAGTGGGGAGTCGAATGGATGAGAGGATGGCTTGGTATTTATAGGGAAAGTGAGGGGACAAGGCATTAATGGCAAAGGGACACCTCATTAGTGGTTTTGGCAAAACCATTGGCTTGCCCATGGTATTTGCCCATGGTATTGGCCACTTGGGACACCTCATACCTTATCTCACTATTAATAATTCGAACATATTGATTACAAACTTAATACATCATTTAATGATGTCATTAAACACCTGTAACTTAAAAACTGTATTTTCACTATTCATCAAAAATTCAACTTTCTCAGAATAATCCCAAAATTTCACCTTAACCAAATATCAACGCTCTGATTACAAATATGAACTCCATTTTATAAAAATAATTTTCTAAATATTTTTAATTTAATTTTTAAATAAAAACACTATTCATCGAAAATTCATTTTTTCAGAAAAAACCCCAAAAATTACCATAACATAATATCGATGCTCTGAGTTCAAAAATAAAGTCATTTTTATAAAAATAATTTTCTAATTATTTTTAATTAAATTTTTAATTAAAAAAACCTATTCACCTGAAAAAACTAATACTTGAATAATAATTAATGAAACCGTTATTTAACTATTTTATTGAATCACAATACTTAATCAAGGTGCCTAGATTATTTTAAAACTTTCTTTAAGTGAGATTACTAATCCATTTGGTCATATTACTAATCCTAATCATAAAATCACTATTCATAATTTACTATTCATCAAAAATCAAGTTGATCTTATTAGACTCTAAATTTCGTACTGAACATAATTGTAGAAGACCATTTTTCGAAAATCATTACACATTTTTTATTATTTAAGGTTTACACAACCATTTTTAAAATATCCTTTTTCTAAAATTCATCAAAAATATGCATAAAATATTTATCCGGTCATTTGAAAATTCATAAACATCATCATAAGAAGAAATCCAAATTTTTATTTAAAAAAAGGATTACACAAGGCAATTACGGTCTCGTTACATAACCCCTTATAATACCAGCATAGGACCTAAGAGTAAGGTGTGCTAGGGTGATAGAATTTTGGGGCGGCTCAGTCAACATTGCCCGAGTAGTAATTTCTATCAGTTTGAACTTCTCGCGAAGGCGATTCCGTTCTAGCTTCACATGATGAAGTTCGGCTTGGATTTGGTCCAGAGCAAAGCCCAATGGTGCTACCTCCTTCCCAATCTCTGTTAGATGGGCTTCGATCGGCCCAAGGCTACTAGGTGAGGCCATCAAATCTTCTTTCTATAATAATTAACCAAGATTACTTAAATTTAGAGACAATAATCAAAACATTTTGTTCACGGTGGTCATATTGACCGATGGTCATATAACACTCAAAAACCAATGGTCTCATTTTATTTATAATCATGTTTATCAAATAAAAAAAAATTGAGTATAAAAAATAACACATGAAATTAGGAAACAAGATTTATTCAAAATTTCGGGTCGTTACAACCTCCATACACCACAAACAATGTAATATCTACCTTTCCTGGAAGAGAGAGCATGAAGGAGTGGGTACCCAACCATCCTTCCTCCTCACCAGTTGTCAGAAAAAACACCCCCCGAGTGACTATGAGGGTGTTGGTATATAGTTATTGATGTGGGTGGGGTAGTTATAGAAACTAAAAAGGATATATAAGTATATAGATATATCCACACAAACAAACCCAACCTATGGGTTCACAATAAAACACTAACCAACTCAAAACATCCCCACTTTTGAGGCCACCTCTAAATGCATAACACCACACAAGCCATAAGAGACATCAAACCACCAACCAATTCCTTTATCCAACCAATTAATTTAATTATTAAGAATCAACCAAATTTATCCACATGAACCATCATTAATTTATTCATTAACATTTCAATATCATTAACCAAACCAACCCCATTCATTTCAACCATTATTAAACAAGTTACTCCATCACTACCAGGGAATATAGCATAAACCAACCACATGTCACAATCAAATCACCATCTCTATCATACCATCACCTCACATCACTCAAAATAATGTCCAAATAACAACCACCTTGCTGCCCCAAAAGCATGACCAATCATCAACCACCCCACCACCCAAAAAGCACATCCATACATCAACCACCTTGTCGCCCTATAAACATAGCCAAACAACAACCATCACGCAGTCCCAAAATCACGTCCATCAAACTATCATCACCACATCTCATCATAATCACACATCATCTAACCAAAATAACATCCACAAATCACAACACATCATTTTAATTTTACATTTTTTATCAAATTCCACTTTATTTTAGGGGCGTTATCACACAATCCATAATCCTGCAGCAACCATTTCATTAACCAAATATAAGTGATTAGTAAATTTTCTATTTTAGGGTGATATCACAACAATCAAAATAGACAAAAAACTAAATAAATATCATATGGTGAAAATAAATACCCCAAATAGTCACATTTTTTAGTAGGACAAGAATCCAATACAATCACAATATCACAATCATATCAGAAATGTAAAAGCATGCAAATCATTCCCCATTCCCCTTTAAATTTCAGTCAAATAAATTCGTTATCTTTGATTAAGCCAAAACTACCATAAACCATAGATGAAAAAAAAATAAAAAAACTATTGCATGATACATAATAAAGAGTGATGAGGGATTCCATACCTCAAAAAATCTTTTTCAACTCACTGCACACTACCGGGCGAAGAAGAAATACCCGCAAACCATAACCGCACATGGGAAATTGTGGATCAACCTAAAATGAACCTAAAGATTATAAAAAATAGCCCAAATCACACCCTACTCCAAAGTAATGTTTCATAATTGAAACCCCAAGAGGAAACCAACCAAGAATAAGGAATGTCTTACCACCAATCGCCAATGGGAATCCACCAGATCCAATGAATAAAAGTGGGATCAAGGGGACTAAAAAAACTCTCAGGGTGCCTAAGATTCTAAAAAAATGAGAGAGGGATGGATCATATGAATGAATTAATGTTTTAATAAGAAAATGAACTAAAACCTATAATCCCTCTGGTTTTAGTTCATGTAACCATTACATGATGTTTAATCATTGAGGATATGTAAATTTCCAAATTTATCTAAAAACACATTTTCTCTGCCTTTATTTAATACACATCACTAATTATACCTACATGACATGTAATCCATCTCATGTGTTCCACGTCTACTAATTTACAATTCATGAGCCAGCCGACTACACAAGTTGTGAACCACCATTTCAGGTCATGTAAATAATATATGGCGTTTACTTCTTGCAGCATCCCTAATGCACCACCAAACTCCACTAAAAACACCTAAAACCTTACTTGAACACCTCCAAACACAAAAACTAGAAAATTAACGTAAATATAATGCACATACTATTACATAATATATCTCTCAAATGATTCTCAGCCTTGAGAATCCAAAAAAAATTAATAAGAAAAGGAGTCTTAAAAACCATGCCATGAGCTATGTCTCAAGGATTTCATCATGCCTAAAATGCTATGATCAACAAAACATTAAAACCAAAAAGCTAAAAACATATCTCGCAACCTCATCACCACACAGCCACATCACTACAACCATCTAACATCCATATATCCCAAACCAACAATCATCACAACCAATAAACTATAATACCCTGAACCTATGAATTAGTGAATTTCATCCTCCATGTCAAGATATTATCCACTCTAAGAGTAACCGACTCACTCACATAGGGTTAATCGTGTCACAGTTTATGCATTTAAATTAGGAATAAATTATTTCCCTTTTCATATTTTATGGAATTATCACACATCATGAATTAATGGAAAACAACACATTATATGAAACAACATAGTCTCAAACATCACATCACAAGAAAAATAGGCAAAGAAAAAATCAAAAAAAACATTGAGTACTAGGAAGGAATATTCATCTCTCACCCCCAAGTACTCTCCTCTAGGCTACCATGCCACCACAATACACAAACCAAAGGGATGGCAAGTCCATATAGTGAATTCTCTTGGAAATATTGGATAAGAGACATAGAAGACACAAAAGACACCAAGGATCCTCTCGAGCTGTGATTGCAACCGCAAACAATATTCCACCTGTCCAACTCTCCCTTGCACCTAAAAGGGTTCAACAAACTATGTAGAAATCTTACTCCTCCTTCCAAACCTCTGCTTCCCACTTCAAGGGGAGACCTTCCTAAACATGTGGTCCCCAACCTAGAACACCAAGGTCATCCTCCTTTCATCAGAATAAGATTTATTCTAGTCCTACACTTATTTTATCCTCTCAAAAATAAGATAAAACTTCTATTTTTTCTCTACACCACATTGGGTCTAAGAAATACTACCTCCCCAGCCTCTGTCTAGCACAATAGAGAAAAACACAATATCTCATAAAAATCCTCCAATGGATTCATTCTAATGGATGAGTTATATATATTATTATAATAAAACTCAAACAAAGGTAGGTGTAGTACCCAAGATCCAACAAAGTACAGGAAACACGTCTGAAACATACCCTTTAGCATCTTGATAGTCTCCTATGAGGTGGAAAGCAGTGTTGAGGTGTAGCTGAGTGCTAAAATCATGTTTTAATACCTTCCAGACTAATGAGGTAAAACAAGAATCCTGATCCTTGATAATGTACCTCACAAATCAATGTAATAACAACACATCATCCACATACCTCTTGGCCAAAGCATCCATTGTTCCTGACTCCTTGATTGCTAAAAAGTGGGTTGATTTCATCAATCGATCAACGGTCACCCAGATATCATCACAACCTCCCTAAGTCATGGGTTACCCTATGAATAACTCCCTTTATATTTCATATAATTTACACTCGATAACATCCAAAGGATACAACGAACCTCTAAGAACATGATGCCCAACCTTTACCTTCTATAAAACCAAACACCTCTCCATAAACTCGATCACCTCCCATTTTATCTCAGACCACAAAAACTGCATCTTTAATCCATGGTATGTATTGGATAATCCTAGTTTTACCAACCAAGTTAAACTACAAAACTCAATAAGGACCCCCACATGCATCACCACTAGAACAAAATTCCTCCCCTGAAATAACATCAGGTTCTAACCATCCTCCGACTATCCCTTTAGAGCATCACCATGTCCAACACAATCACGTGGCAACTCTGCCTCTGAGTCTCCCCATTGAGACCCATCCTCCTACAACATAAAATAATATTTCACCTTCATCTAAAAAAATATACTCTACAATAATCCACTCCTTCATCAAAGTGTATGTCTTCAAAATACTTCATTTCTCTCCAAGCATCCCAAAACTCTTGAGCAACATCCTTCTCTGACTTCCTTCTCAAGGCGTCAAGCACAATATTTCATTTTCCTAAGGTGTAGGAGATCTAAAAATAATAATCCTAAATAAACTCTATCTACCTATACTACTGAAAATTTAGATCACGCTGATAAAATATAGAACATAAGATATTATGATCTAGAAAGACCACAAAGTTATACCCAAAGAGGTAATTCTGCCATAACTTCGGTAAAAAAACATTGATTCCAACTCTAGATTATGGGTGGAATAGGTATACTCATGGTAACATAACTAACTTGACCCATAAGATATCACTTATCTATATTTCATCAACACACATCCCAAAACTATATCGTAAGTGTCAAAAAACACCTCAAACGTCACCCCCTCCAAGGGAAACTGAAGCACTTGAGAACTGAAAAACATCCCCTTCGGAAAACTGAATGATTCCTAGAACTGATTAGTCCACACAAAATCATGGTCATTATTAGTCAATGTTTTAAATAGGGCTGTAACTCAAGAGAAATCAAACACAAATCACTAATAATATCCTGAAAAAACCAATAAAATTGTGAACCACTACCACATGTTTTGTTTCTTCCCAAAAAATAACTACTTTGACCTTTGACAGATCCTCTACCACACTCTTTTGAGACACCACATGCCCAATTAAAATCACCTATCATGTCCAAAACTGACACTTGTAAAACATTCCATATAGTTATAGGTATCAAAGAACTTGCAAGACACCTCTGAGATGATCGACATGCTCCTCCTATGACTTTGAGTAGATCAAGATATCCTCGATGAATATGATGATGAATCTATCCAAGAACTCATAGAACATAAATTTCATAAGACTTATGAACATAGTTGTTTTGTCTGTAACATTAAATGAAATGTATATAAACTCAAAGTTCCCATACCTCCATATGAAGGAATTCTTTAGGATATCGCCCTCCTTCACCCTCAATTGGTGATATCCAGACCATAGATCGATCTTAGACAGCCAAATTTCCCATCTAAGTTGGTCGAAAATATCCTATATCCTCATAAGAGGGTAAAGGTTCTTAAAAATCACTTGATTCAACCTCTAGTAGTCTATTAACAAACTCATACTACTATCTTTCCTCTTGGAGACCAAAACTGGAGCACCCATGACAACACACCAGGATGGATAAAACCCTTCCGCATCAGATCATCTATATGGATCCTCAAATCCCACAACTAAAAATGGTTCATCCAATAAGGATCCATAAAAAACATAGAAACACCATGTTGAAAGTCTATCTCAAACTCAACATCACGTTGAGGGGGTAACATCAAAACCACCTCAGGGAAAACATTCAGAAACTCCCCAACAACCTTAGGTACCTCCACTATCATAATAGTACATCCAAAAGACGTCATTAAATAAAATGGAAGAATAAAATGAGAAATTTATTGTATCACAAACAAAACTATCAACAAAAGTGTGGTAGAGTAGAAGTATGGGGTCGATCCCACAAAGAGCATGGAATGAAGTAGACAATTCTTGACCAAAGGTCGAGTCACTCCAATTTCAGTTTATTTTATTAAAATAATAAAATGAAAAAATAATAATATAAATGAATAAATACATGAAGGGATCGAGGTCAATTTTAGGGTTTATTTATAGGGTAATACAAAATCTAACTTAGGATATTCCTATGCCTTAGGCTGTGAAGCGGTGTAAGGGTCACCAATTGTTTTTAGTCAAACCAATAGGATCTACCAATGATGAAACTATCCCAGGGTCATGGTGTAGCTAATAAACTAGTTGCGTTATTCTTATATTCTAAGTAAAAAAATTCATGGGATAATGGTCATGGTCCTACTCAAATAAAATTAGGTTATTTTTATTAAATTTCACTTCACATGGTCAAGGATATGAAAAGTAAAGTGATGAAAAGTTATTATTAATATAATTACTATACAGAAGGTTACTAAGGATCAATATTTAGATTAATTAGGATCAGAAACACCCTTAATCTCAACCCATACCCTAAATATATTAGTCATCTGTGAAAAAATTTATTAAAGTAAGAGAAACAAATGGTAAACTCGATATAACAATTAAATAATTCACAATAAAGAAATCCACCATTGAACTTATATGAAAGTAATTAAAAACTAACATGAATGAGAAAATAAAAAAATAAAGTAAGATGAGAATTAATGAGAAAGGTAATGAAAAAAATAAATAGATTGGAATTAATCTATAAATAATTAAACATTATAGAAAGGAATTAAAATGAAAACAACAAAGAATACATAAAACTTATCAATGAAGAACTCTGTGTCTAAACCCTGTGAAAGCCTCCTGGAAATCAATCCTCTCCATTTCTAGAATGGAGTTCCTGAATCTCTTGGTTAGAATCCTTATTTATAAGCCTTCATGTCATCAATGGGATTCGAAGGGTCAAAGATATGTTTTTAATGGAAATATTGGTCAAAAGATATGGTCTCCGTCAAATGATATGTAAGAATCACTCTTTTTCTATTGTGTCTAATACTTACACATCATGTAAATATTACATGATGTTTAATGTTCAATCCATGAAAATTTCATAGTATTTTGCATGATGTGCAATTTTCTTTGGGTCTTCATGACATGTGTCATGGAATGACACTATGTTTCATGTAATGACACAAGCATCCTGCATTTTGGGATACTTTTCTTCTTCTCCCAACCAATAAATGGTTCAAGACATGTACATTTACACATTTTTTATTAATTTCATGACTTTTATATTTAACTTCCAACTCTATAACTTCCATTTCATCTTGATTCTTCAGTTTTGTGCCTTGATAACCTCTCTTATTCTCTTTGAATTCAACCATAGACCTCGAATTCTTCATCATGTATTGTTTCCATGCAATTCCACTTTACACTTCAGCGTGAATTTCCTTTATGTTCCTAAAAATTTCACATTTTCCTTTGTATTTATCCAAATATTGGACCTACATTAGAATAAACAAAACATTAATATATTCCAGAGAACTCAACTTTAATCATGTAATATTCAATAAATTCACATATAAAAAACCCATTAGATTATAGATAATATAGAGAAATCAACCATCCTCTTCTGATTCTATAGATAACTCGGCCAATAAGGAAAGATGGAACTCCACATGTTGACTTCCCACCTAACAACCCCTCTCACCAATGAAAACCACATGCTAGCCATCTACATCTGGGAAAATGAATATCCTATAGAATAAGTCGATAACAGCATGTGTAGAATAAAACTAGTTGATGTTGAATATAACATCATATGGATTCATCTATAGAAAGAAAAGATCCTCATGTGACTGATATAGACCCATCATTAGTCTGCACCCTCAACACACATCAAACAAGATAGTCTAGCTTCTGACTGGTGCAGTCAACACTAGGGGCATGGAAAACCTATCTATTTATAGTCCCAAACCATAGGCCATAGTGGTTTAAACAAATTATTTAAAAGCTCCAGAATAAGACATGGCACAAATAAGGGTTCTAAACAAACTGATCATACCTCTAACAATCTCTAACCCCTATGGAACTATGGACTCTATTGCATAAAACTGACAATTCCCAGCTCCTCAACCTATCTTTTGAAGACCACATCTATGACCACACTTGGGTTGAGGACCCAAAACATGAGGAACATCCTGAGGTAAAACTCTACCTACTCTATCTCCCCTTAGTGAAGCATAATCCTGCTACCCCTATTTTAGAAACAGTATCAATAACAACTAATACTGAGGATGTAACTGAAATTATCCATATCCACAAAAATGATCTCAATTAACCCCTAGTCACTAGTTTTAGAAATTACAACAAACCAAATAACAAACAAAACACTGGAATAAATCCACAAGGAAAATCATCGAATCCACTGGCCCGAGAAGTCCAAAAGGGAAACTATTGAGGTTGACTCCTTGGTGGTTGAAACCTTTAATTTCTTGGAACCTAAGAAATTCCAACAACAAATATGCTCCTTGAGTAACCCTGATGGTTCCCCTATCAAATTAAACATCCTCACAAATGTATCTTCTTGATCACCTTTTCCTTTTTTGAACCTCCAGATATGTTAGCAACGTAGAAGGAATAACTACATATTGGTTGGAAAGATATAGTGCCTCCTCAAGATGTATCACACGAGACTGATCATATGGAAAAAGATCTGGGGAAAATTGAAGTAGGTCCTTAAACATAATTCTTATATCCCACACTAACATACTCACATGTTTAAGGGAAAAAAGATCTTACCTCTTCACTACCCTCATGGTCGACGAAATGAACTCTGTCCGGAACTCTTTCTAAAAGGAAACCCATAAAACATAAGCGTCCTTCTGCTCTACCAAAAACAATTTACACCACTGATGTGCATCCCCTTGCATTTTACTAACTACTAAATGGACCTGTTATCCCATCAGTTTTAGATCAAACTGAAAGTGATCTCAAGCTCCTCCATCCAGCTCTCTATCTCAACATTTTAAACACCTCCCTTGTATTTTCCCAAATCCTGCCTATAAAAAGTTTGCAATTCCATCTAAAAAACCTCATCCTCCTATTCTAGATCAACCCTATAGTGATAAATTGTTTCATCCAGCCAAACCTCAACTACCTGATCCACACACAAATAAATAATGGGATCCATGGCTAAAAAAATAAGAATTTCCTAATCCCAGTAGTATGAAATTCCATTTGGATTCATTTTAATTTATTTTATTCATTTTAATCATCCCAAAGAAAGCCAATTTAAATAAGAAAACAATTCATCATGAAGCATGTACCTATCCTAGGTATCTACCTTGAAAATAAATCCACCTCACTTCATTGTTCAATAAGCGCAGAGTCTGTACACTAGATCATGGGGGCCATAAAATCCCATGTCCTAGTCAGTCCCCTTGGCCTATGTCATGCACCAAGGTCAACTGGAAGTACTTCCATACCAACCCATGTAATACTCACTTTTTATAACTATAAAAATCATCTTATTTCTCGAACATCACCTATGATACCACTCTATCATTCCCCCCTCCCTCCAAAGATACCGTAATGATGGGGGTGAGATAATGGCCACAGAATCCTGCCTCTAGTAGTCCCTAGGTTGGAAACTAGCATTGAGGGTATAAAAATATAATGAAATGGGATCCATTACTGTAACACCCCAATATTTTATGAGATATATTCTTTTTAATTTCATAGATGGATTTTTTTGTATGCTACACCAAGATTATCTTGTGCTATATGCAACACCGTATTAACTTGTAGTAAACACAACAATATACTTGGCTTGTGTTGCAAACAAGTTCAAGTTCTTTTGATGGAATTTATTTCACACAACACTAAGTATAGATTTTTTTCATTGTATAAATGAAATAAATTTGGATTATGTTATACACAACACCAAAAGAAGATTTCACTGCATGCAACACTATCATAGCTTGCGTTACACACAAGAGCGACCTTCCTCGATAGCTTGTGTGGTACGCAATACCGAGTTTCACTAAACAACTATATATTTTTAAAATATTATACGAACTAGCCTTTATGAATATTATTAACCACATTTTGAATTTTATATAACATTAGTATTAATCTTACTCATGATATGAGAAAAAAATCAATTTTTCAGATAAAAGAAGTATTTTTCAACAAAATGTAGTTTCACCGCTTTTTGATGATGTACCCATTTTAAATATAGTTTTTGACACTTTAATAAGTTAGATTTAACAATATAAACTTATTCTTTGGAATTAGGACATAAAATTTACTTTAGATAAATTTTTTATATTTTTCTGATAACTGTCATATTTTGATGAATAGTGAAAATATGCTAAATTTTAATTGGAAACAAAGTTTTTCATCAAAATAATTTATATGGTTAAAATATATTATTGAATGGTTTTAAAGTATAAATAGAATATATTTTTATATTTTAAGACAATTTAATTCATTTTCATTAATTTTACATTAAATTCATAGGTAAAAACATTTCAATCTTTTGCAATGTTTTAACTTTTTAGAAACTCGTTTTCTCTTTTCAACGACGAGAATAATTTTAAATTAATTACTGAAACTTATATGTTTTGAATTTGGAAAAATGGATTCTATATTTTGAATCATAAGGTCCAAATTATGTGAATAGTTACCTTTTATTTTTGTACATTATAAATAGTAACTTCAATAATTATTTTATTTGCCATGGTTAAAGGGTAAATCTGATGAATAAGGGTAAAAATAATAATTTAATTATATAAAACTACCCTAAAACATGTCCTAATCCTATTTTATGAGATATTTCAGACCATGGGATTATTTGGGTTGATTTTGGGACTCTATGGATTCACTTGGATGTGAAAATGACATTTTATAAGAATTAATTTAATGTTAAGATAATTATAACCGAAAGATATATCTTTTACTAAATCTATTTTAATATAGGGTTATAAAACTGATCTCTACGACTATAAATATTCATTAGAAACATATAAATATTTAATACATCATGGTATTTTATTTATAATTTTTAGACTTTATAAAAATATAGTTATTTATGACACAATTATGATGTAGTGATTACCTCATTAATGAAATATTCAAATAAATGAATTTATAAATATTTAATCAATTGTAATTTGGTTATTTTGATGTCATCCAAGAATTTTCTGGATGATATTGTCATATTATATTTGTTTTTATTCCTTATTTTAGAAGCAATCAAGTTATGAATTTTTAAAGATGTCAAGTATGAATAGTGTCCAAAATTGACACAATTCATAACTTGAAACAGAAAATAATTTATTAAATGATATTAAATTACTAAAAATCTAAGATCTGGATGAATGGTAAATATAAGTCCAAATAATTCCTAAATAACTTTTTGTGCATCGTTTTACATGATATAGTAATTACATTAACCCACAATGTGTAAATTACAAGATAACACAATAAGATTAAAAAGGGTAAAATAAGGGTAAAACCAAAAAGATATAGATAAAAAAATATACAAAACTTTTCAGACAATTATTGGATGATTTTTATTAAAAACGAAATTATCTTATCTTTGAATTAAATATGTTTTTGACCATTTTTAATTGAAATTCAACTTATAATGAATTAATATTTTGAGAGATTCCTTAAGTGCCCCTCTCCTCCCATATAAAAGGGAACCTCATCCCTCTCCTCTTCACCCTATTTTGAGCCTTCAAACTCGTCCAAAACCTTCCCATTTCTCTTCTACACCTTCCTAGTTACATTCTATAGGTTCTATTACTCTCAAAAGACCAACTCTAGTTCCCTAAGAGTATATTTAAAGGAGGCACGTCGAGGAAGAGATAATATCTTCTACTGATTCTTTCAAATTTATTTCTTCTTCTACTTCCTCTATTCATATTTTTCAATATAAAATAATAAAATTAGTATCAATAATATACCAATATGTTATTATAAATATTAAACAACCTTATTTTACCTTCTATTCATCCTATGAAAAATGAAATCATTGTGTGTGCGTACGTACGGCTTACCGTCTCCACGTCGTGGTGTAATTTGTTTTCACCACCACCTTACTTGGATGGGTATAATGGTGGAAATAATAACTATATAAAATTATTATAACATGATACTGATTATGAGATATTATACACCATCTACTTTAATACTATTCAACAACTATGGGAATGATATCATCGCTCGTGCGTACGTACAGCTTATCGTCTCCATGACGCGATGAGATTCATTCTCTATGTTAACCATTCAAGAATGATGATAAAGTATATATAATAAATAATAATGAAATATATGACATAATAATTATACTTAATTTATTAATATATATTTCATTTACTTACTTCCATTCAATTTAATAAGGAAACGAAAACAGTGTTCATGTGAACGTACGACCTACTGTCTCCATGAACGGTGTATTGCATTCAATTTATCTATCTATTATATATATATATATATATATACTGAATATATATAATATATAAATCATGTTTTACATTCTGTAAGTAATTACATCATGATCTAAGTAATCATATTAATAATAACATGTCCAAACACGTACGATAAATAAAATGATTATTACCCAAAATGTTGCTTTAACGTGGAATTGACAAATGAACAGGTAATATAAAGTCTTAAGTGAATCATATATGATATCATAAATATTATTATGGTTTTTTTACAAGTTAATAATATTTTTAAACCCACTATACATGAGTTTCTGACACATACAAAAGAAATTGGACCTAAGGTGAGGGATAACTTTTCCAATCTCGTTTTATCCGAGATTGTTTATTCCTAAGTATCTACTAGGGATATATTTATCATCTAGGTACATGTTTTCTAAAAAAATTGTCAAAAAATGTTTACTCTTCTTCAATTCATGTTTAAAGTCATTTTTACCATTTTTGAATTTTACTACATGGTATGGAAGGAATATTTTTTTTACTATACAAGGTACTTTTTGACTTTTCTAGTAAAAGTAAGAGGAGAATTTTTTTACTTATACGGCATGAATAGATTTTTATTTATTCCTAAAATATTATTTCTAGGAATATTCATCTACAATATTTCAAGTTTATTTTCAAAAAAATTCTTCTCTTTTTATATTTCATGGCATTTTGAGCAAATAAAACGTTTTAAATGAAGAAAAGGATATTTTCCTCAAGAATTAAGTTCCAGTGTTTTATCAAAACTATTTTCCATCTAATATGACATAGGTTCAAGTTTATATCCCTATTATTACTATGATTTTATTATTTTTATGATGTAATTATTTTTATGAAGTCCATTTATCTTATATGTATTGTGTTGTGATGGCATGATGTTTAAGAATCCCATTTTATTTCATGGGTTATGCTATGCTGAATGATTTATGTATATTTGGAACATGTAATAATGATTTCATTATGATATGGGTGGGACCTATATCTCCCTCCAATTAATTGAGTAAAGATTTATATCTCATGAGATAGACATGGCTGTAATGACAATTAAATCCAGTTCGGTAATACATGGTAGGAACGGAAAGTAAACCCAGTTCAGTAATGGACTTCATCCACTATGATGGTCTTAGTAGCAATACCTTGGATACTATGGAAATCATAATATGTGCTTATTAGTTTTCCACACTTACATGTTTTATATCAATTCTATTCTATCATTTTTAATGTTAATTTATGATCCATGCCTTACGTACTTCCAAGATTTATGTCATTCCTCAAGATTTTTATGTTTAAACTTTATGTTCACGTTTTTACGTTCAAATGTTTATAGTTTGTTTTATGTTCTCCAAGTTTACCCTTTCTGATCATTGGGATCACCCTTTCTATTTTTTCTTTTCCCTAGGATATAAATAAAGTTTTTAGGTAGGAAAATAAAAGGGAAGATCTTTATGGGATATTTTGAAGATCTTTCACCATGATTAGAAGATTATGTTCCGAGTTTCCAAAGACACTAAACTAATACGGTCTTTGGGCTTCTCTTTTCTTCATGTATTTAAGTATTATGAAAAATAAATTTAATTTCCATGTACGTCAAGATTGGGTCTCTAAAAATACCATTTATAATAACATGGGATTATGAGATAAGATGAATCATCCACAAAAAAACTCCATGAAATAATATAAAAGAAACTAAAACCATCTTACAAATGAATGTATGAACAAAATTAGAATGGATAAAAGTATCCAAAGTAAATACCCAAAATAAAATCAAAAGTAGTGGTAGAGAATATATTTAATATACAAGATAGTAATTTTAAACAAAGTCCATTTGATCCTCCTAGAAACTTGAAAATAGTTATATATATAGGGTGAGAATACAAGTATACTCAGTAGGAAAACCAAAGTCTCTGGTGCACATGTGAAAGAAGAATACTAATGAACCTATGAGAAAATAGGAGAACCAAATAGCACCTATATAGGTATACTAACCAAACCCAAACTCAAAAAGGAATGATCACCAAAACAAATGTAACCCAAGTATAATAACATAATTGCACGCGTATCGATAAAGGGTACCCCCACCGCTTTCCCACAGGTATGATTCTCTCACACCCCAATGTCGTAGGTCCTAGAGATTCCATATCTTCCAAATAATAAACTTCCCTACAATAATGGGAACATCACATCACACCTACAGACACTTGGGCTCTCCACCATACAAGCACATCCACGTCACATCTCGCCCAAAAACACCTAGTCTATCACACATCGACAACCATAACCAGAGAAGTAGGGTATCATGAACATGAATGACATAAACGTTGTCCCATCAAAAAATGAAATACCCACACCATATTCCACCTAATACCATATCATCATTCCCAAAGACACTTAGTCTACATCGCATCTCACCTGAATCCACTTGGGATCACTACCCCACAAGCACGGCCACATTACAACTCTCCTAAAGACACCTAGGATGTCAAAACCACCATATAGTGCACTAACAGACCTCTATACATAATATCCCATGATATACATACCTATCATAGAAGATATAAGGTAAATAGAAGGTACCCGACCATTCATCCTCCTCACCGTATGTCAGAAAAAACACACCATGTGTGACTATGTGGGTGACATCATAGAGTTCTTGATGTGGGATGGGTGCATACAGAAATCAAAAATAATATAAAAGTGTATAGATATAGCTACACACACAATCCCAACCAATGGGTTTACAATAAAACACTAAGGAAATCACAACATCCCCACTTTCATTGGCACCACAAAATGCATAAAACCACAAAAGTCGCAAGCCACATCACACCACCAAGCAATTACATTATCCAAATAATTAATTTAATTATTAATAATCAACCACATTTATCAACATGGTGCATCATTTATTTATTAATTTCCATTTATAAACCAAACCAACCCCAGTCATTTCAATCATTCCATCACTACCTGGGCACCTAGCACAAGGCAACCACACTTCATAATAAACTCATTATCCCCATCATACCAAACTCATCATCCCAATCATACCATTACCTCACCACCCCCCAAATCATGAACAAACAACAACCACATCAGCACCCCAATCGCATGGCCAAACATCAACCACTTTTCTACCCCAAAATAATGGCCAAACATTAGCCACCTCGCCACCCTCTAAGCATGACCAAAAAAACAACTACCTCTCCTTCCAAAAACAATGTCCATAAAACCATTATCACTACATCACATTGCAATCACACAATGTCATCCAATAAGAATGACCACAAAACACAACACATCAATATATTTTTATAAATTTTATCACATTAAACTTTATTTTATGGGTGTTATCACACAAGACATAATACTTGGGAAACCATTACATTGTCCAAATACAATTGGTTAGTCAATTTTCAATTTTATGGTGATATCACAAAAATCATAATAGGAATGGTAGTTGAAACATATCATTGAGGGAAAACAAATACCCCAACAACCACAATTATCATTGGGGCATCAAGCCCGTACAATTATAATATCACAATCATATCAAAATCATAAAATCATGTGAATCATTCCCATTTCCCCATTTAATTTAAATTAAACAAATTATTTATCTTTTATTAATCCAAAACAAAAAGAACCCATGCATGAAAATAAATAAATTCCTTCTAAATAATACATAATAAATAGAAATAAGGGATTCCCTACCTCAAAATATATTTTTTGACTCATTGTACACTACAGGGTGAAGATGAGATGCCTGCAAACCACAACCGCACTTGGGAAACCTTGGATCAACCTAGACCACACCTAAATATAATCAAAACTCATCCTAACTCACACCCTAAACCAAAACAACATTTCTACAGTGAATACCCAAGACAAGAACAATAGGAAACTAACCAATAAGAAGTAATGGTTTACCACCTATCGTCAATGGGAATTCACTAAGTCTAAAAAATAAAAGCGGTAGGAAGGGGGTAGAAGATAATCTCAGGGAACTTAGGGATTTTATAAAATAAGAGAGGGAGGTATCATATGAATGAATGAATATTGATCTGATAAAAGGACTTAAAACCTATAATTCCACTAGTTTAATGTTGTGTAACCATTACACAGAGTATAATCCTTGGGTTTTTAAAAATTTCAAAATTTCAACAAAAAATGTGTCACCTCAACATTTATTTAGTACACGCCATGAATTATACTTACAAGATGTGTAATCCAAATAATGTATTCCCCCACTTCTGATTTAAAATCCTTGAACCATCTGGACACACAAGTCGTGAACCACAATTTCACATCGTGTAAACAATACATGGTGTGTATTTCCTCCAGTATCTCTACTTCACCTCCATCCGCCACAAAAAAAACTCCCAAAATCTCCCCCAAACATCTCCAACCACCAAAACTAGCAATGTAATAGATTAGGATGGAATCAAACATTACAATGTGGTTATCCTATTTTGTTTAATCCCTAAAACATATCTTCACATGACTCACTAACAAGTCTAGGTATCCCAGGCCAGCTCATATATAATCCCAAATTTATCTCATATTATCACCACTTTTAGGACATAGGAATTAAAGGTATTACATTATATAATCCAAAATAAATATCATGTTTTCAACCTTTTAATACCATATATATCTCATTAGGATAGCTCATGTGTAAGAACCACCTTATCTTCTTCTCTATCCCCTTTAATGGTACATGAACCTCACCTAGTGAACTCATGAATAATCCCAACTCAGTATCATATTGTTTCCCATTTTATGAAATAATAATATAAGGAAATCATATGTGTTTAACCCCCACTAACTCTCCAGATGTTCTCCCCAATGCAATATGACTGATATTTTATTTCTTGTTTCTCATACAAAGCATAACTCACATGAGCTTCGAGGTTTAGTTGATCAGTTCACATCATAGGAACCCCCTTTAATTTCAAGTTTCAAGAATTTAAACTACCTAGAACACATCATAATTGAAATGTATTAAACTACATGAACTGATCCTCATATATGACCTTAAACTATGTCCCATGAACAACATGGGAATTGATTTTTATTAACCAAGATACATATGATTCTTATATGAATTCCAATATAAACATTCCTAAAACATTATTTTTCTCTCATGTGATGAGCATGAGATGAACCATATCACCTTTAGTTGAGATACACCTTTTGATTTTCCTATATACACTTTGAGTTGAGATTATTATCTCTGTTTCTAAATACACATCGAGTCAGTATTTTTCTATAATTACCGAAATAAGGGCCTCTTGGTTAGTGTAATCCACAACCTAATATAGCTACTCCTACATGATGACAGTAGTTCCTCCTTATTCTAATGTGTATTTGGAGAATAATCCTTCTCTGGTGATGATCTAGAGATGATCCATACCTTCTCTTATTTAGTTACCCACACATAGGACAAACCTGATAGGGCCTCTCATGAACAAGTATCACACCAACCATTATTAGGATGATTTCACCTAGTAGTCCTTCCCAAATTATGTGAAAATATATAGAAAATTCATTTTCACATTACCATAAATGGTACAATATTCCCTATTAAGTGGCACTGAACTACATGAGCTCTGATTCCCTTTATATAGATACATAGGAAACCCTATCACAGGCCCAATCCCAACTCCACAATAACTATCTCCTCTCTATATGATGATAAACTCAAAATATATTAATTATTATGATTTAAACTAAAGAATCATGAATTAATAAGTGAAATATAGAAAACTTATAACACACAAATTTGTTTACATATCCACATGGTTTTGATCAGATCATTGTCACTAGGGTAACTAGTCCCACACTAGGATTTGAGAAGGATTTATGAACATATCTTAAATATATAAGATATTTTCATAGTAGGAAATAACCCCCCCCCCCCCTCAATTGAGTATATTGATCCTAATCTCATTCCTCTCAACCAACATGAATTTCTAGGCAATATAGTCCAAAAACCCCAATGACCCCTTCCTTCAGAAATAAATCTCACAAAGATTCTCACATCGAACTGTTTTGTATTCAAGAGCGTATAGGAGTTTCCATCTGAAAAAATGGTGTACCTAATGTGAATTCTTAAACTATTCCAATCCTTTCACATAATAATAAGGACTAACTAACCATTGTATATCCATACATTTTTTTATGTGTGTCATGAAAGAAAAATGGTGAACTAGACATCAATATTTTAACTATAAAGGTAGTTGATTAACCTTGAACTCTTATTTTTGAAGTTGAACTGATGGGTTTCTTATTTATGTTTCCTTTTCCAAATCTTATGGACTCCCTACAATCCAAATGGAATCAAAAATTTCACCATTTAATTCTTATATGATTGGAAAAGATGGTAATGATTGCAACACTCCCTAAGACATTGTAAAAAACTAGCTGGTGTGACACACATACACATATATTTCCATATAGACCATATCCTAATGGCCCTGATGTTTATTTCCACCAAAATTGATCCTCTAATTCTAATTGGTGAAAAACCTTGTTTAGGAGTACCATCTCAACGGTTCCATCCAAACTTTGGAGGTAGCTCAAAAAATCATCTAGAGGATGAAGCCCCACAGACCATCTTACCGATGACAGGCCGCTGAGAAGAAGGTGGATCATGTCGCCACATCCAACCACTTTGGGAGCCTATAAATAGGTAATAGAAACACATTCCTTCACTATATTAAGAAAGTATATAATTACACACACCCCCATCTAGTGAAACACCCAAAAACTGTTTAGGATGAGAGAACCAGTTTGGGATATATCTCACACTAAGAAGGGGGGGTGAATCAGTGTTGGGGAATTTTGAATTAAATTCCAACTTTCTATCCCTATACCTATTGACTTGTTAGGATCTTTATTATATTATTCTCTTTTCCATATCTCATTAAATAATATAAATAAGTAAAAATATGCACATAATATTTTTACAAGGTTCACCACTCAATAAATAAAGCTATGCCATTACCATGCATGGGAATGACCAGTTCATGGCTTCTCCACTCTAATATGATATGTTGTTATTGTGGATAGACTATGAAAACAATCTTCTAGTCTGTGTGGCTCCCTACACATGGATGGGGAAGGGAGATAATCCTCTTCCAACTATCAACAAGTAGGATATTCCCTTACACTTGCTGGTTCTTATACTTCTAGTGTAGACAGTCTTTTGCAGCCTCTAGCTAGTTCTTTATACTACCTCTAAATATAATCTTATCTCTGTTAAAAGAGTTTGCAACAGCAAAAGAATATTCCACCTATTGAGACCTTGTGAATGCTATAGTTCTACTTTGTTCTTCCAAAACCTTCTCCTTCTATTTTTCACTTACTTAGAAGCATGCAAGTAACCATCCTCTTCTTTCTCTGTAGAAAACCCATAAGTTGCACACTCTTCTTCTTATTCCTCTTCAATGAAAAATCAGTTGCACTAAAACCCACTCTTCTTTACACTTTCTCCTTCAGTGCAAAACCAACTGCACTGAGATCACTTCTCTTCTTCCTTTCCAAAATCAAAAAATTCCTTTTTGATTATCAGATCAATGAAGTTCAGATCATCTTAGAATCATCATAGTTAATATGGCCTGAATAACTTAATATAGATTTGCCACTCTCTTATTCTTCTTCTCTTCCTTCTAATTGACACAGTATAATATGGAATAGTGCTGCAGTGTATTAATTTCTTACTTCAATTCTAAATACCAACACATGAGTGTATTAGTATACTTCCTTCTTCCTTTGTGGAGATATGATTTTAGTTTCACATTTTTCTCCTTTTTACACAAGCAACAACACCCCTGCAAATAGTGTATATAAATCGTGAAACCAGAGAGTGTTCACCTTCGTGCAAGCATAGAGCTCCAAGGGTCTTCTTCTTTACGCAGAGGAAGTGTGATTATTCTTCACAGAAACAGGTATGGTTCATTGATCTATCTTCGTGAAGCACAAAAAGGTTTATTAATCACCGGTTGTGTACTCACGGTATCTTCTTCACAAAACCTTATGAGGGTTTAAGAAAACGAGTCTCTTGATTATGGTTTCTTCTTTGCACAGAGGGTGCAGTTATCCTTATTCGTGAGACACTTCAAGAGTTTTATGCACCAATCAAAGGCCCTTGAGACCCCAATATTTTTCACACCCCTTTTGGGAAACTTTCACGCAACATTAACATCTTGCACCCAACATTCAACTTTTGTCGCGGAAGACCTCTTGCGCGTAACTTCAATCTTGCGCACAACTTCTCCTTCTTGCATGCAACTCTATTTATTTCATGCACATAACTTTACATAAAATTATTTCATGCATAATAGATCTAGATTTCTATAAGTGTTAATATTTTTTTAAAATTTAAGGGGGTCACCTCTTATTTATAGACCTCGTCAACCCCTACGCACAAAAACCCTGATGTGTCGCGCAAGATCCTGATGCGTCACACAAAACCCCATTTGACGTCGCATTGGCCGCATAAGTCTCTTTCGTGACAACCTCATCTTTCATGCACTTAATTCCTTTTCCATTTTTTGAGGTTTTGACCTTGAATCATGCTGTGTGCGCAAGATTTCAAACTCCCTTCAATATTGCACACAAAAACCAATCTTGCGTGCAAAAACCAATCTTTCATGAAAGCCTCTCCTTTTCCAGATTTTGATGTTCAGGTCATGTAACTCCACTTGCACGCAGCATACCAATCCATATTCAAACATGTGCACATCATCCTTTTCTAAAATCACATTTCTCCATTTATTGAATTTTAGCCCCAAAAATTTGGAAAAGACTGGGAAACAGCTCCACCTTAAAACGTTATTTTGTGACGCCTCCATATTGTACAATCCTTTTTCATTGCTCTCTTCACTACATCCCATAACCATTCTCCAGCTTTCATCATGAAACCCACTATCGTGATATGTATCCTTTGATCAAACAGCTTTAGCATCGTCATATTTTCAACAGGAAGTACTACAAATTCTCGGTGTTCCACTAGCATCTTGCATTCCAATCAAAACTGAATATGACAGGCATCACCTTGTACTCCCATTTTCCTTCATAATGCTTACATCACAATTTCTCCTAACTTATGATATTTTTTAAATTAAAATCATCAAAGCATCATCTGATTTATCACCATCCTCCATTGTTATATGAAATGTATCACCTTTGATACATGTGCTTTGAACTTAGGATCAGCTCAACAATCGTCTGAATTTACTTCATAGAGAATTGCCCAAGGATGACATTCAATGCTATGATTGCATAAAAATTATACAAGAATCCCCACTTCAACTGATCTCTATTAACTTTTGAGTCCTTCATCTCCTTCTTCATTTTGACTAGAATGAAAACTATTGACAACAAATACAATCTTCATACACAAAGTGGTCCCAACATAGGAGGGATCCAATCCACCCTAATCTTTATCAATGATAAGTGACCACAATTCTACAAGAAACTGTATAGGAATTTGTGCATGTCCCAGTCATCCATACCATGGAACCTAGAAGGATATCCCACTAGGGGAATCCAACCAAGTAAATCCATATTAGTTCCATTTCTCTACTAGTACCAATATCTATGAGACCCATCAATGTATCCCAATAATGTCCTAGAACCAATTTCAGGTTTTTGCTGGCTAGAATCTTAAATCATAATCAAATTTTAATTGGTGACCAAAAAACCTCCTAGAGAAGACCATGCCATAGGGATGGAGGGATTACTATCATTTTTAACCCTAGATTCATTTTTGATATCATAAAGTGATTAAAAATGTACCATAACTATAGATAATTATCCTTCAAATGAGTTTGTACTTCCTTCCACATGGTTCACATCAATAAATTTCATCACTATTGTCCCAAATGAAAACAAAAAACCATGATACCATTGAAGAATAAATAGGTTCGATGGTATTCATCACCCACCAACCATTTAATAATGCTAAAGTTATCTCAGTAGAAAATAATAGTTCTCATCTCAATTCCAAAATAGAAAAACTTAAGAAGATTAATACTAAATTTCTCAAGGGAAACAAACTCACTGAGTATAGTCATTAGGCTAGAGTAACCATGCATTATTTGGTTGACCTTAATCAATAGGAAGAGATTTATTAACCTACACAGGTAGAATCAATCCACCCCATCAACTTGAGATCATATCAATCGACCCACTTGACTATAGTACTAATTGGTTATCAAGAGTTCCCAACATTGAGGAAATATCATCTTCTAATTTAGGAAGTACACTCAAGGTTGACTCAAGTAGTGGTATCCTAGGAATTAAAGGATAATCTATCTATTTGAATTGATTCTACAGAAGGCCTATGTTCACTAGTGAAACTAAAGAGAAATCCATATCTTGAGTGGGTGGATTCAAGCACATGAGCCTCAGCTCAGTTGGTGAGGACTTCTTAAGTGTATCCATGAGACCCAGGTTCAAAACCAGGTGGAGGCATATTTCCATGGGCTATAGTAGTACTGTAGTAGTACTGTAGAAGGCACTATAGTAGGCACTATGTGGGTACTGTGTGGGTACTATGCAGGTATTGTATGGTACTATAGTAGGTATTGTAGCGTGTATTATTCGGTACTGTAGCAGCCGGAACTATTCAACTTGGGCCACCGGTTTGGGCTTGGAGTCCCTAAGGCCTTCAATCCAACCAGGCCTTCAGGTCAGTAAAGATTTTGGGCCACCTTTAAGACCTTCGAGCCACCTAAAGTCCTTCGGGACACATGATCAGTGATGTTTCCCTAGACATACTCTACAAAAAAGGATCAACCCCAGAGGAGGATTCAAAGCAAGTGCACTCACCAGAGTAGAACCAGATAGATTTGGAAGAATGAGAGGGTATGGCTACACCATCAGGACCATCCTGTGCTTGAATGGGAATCCTAGCCAAATGACCATGCAAAAGGTGGAGAGATACCATCACGATGCAGATGTTGGGGAGGGGCAGTTACTTGTAGTTATAGTCTGGTTGAATTCTCTAAGACCTTTGGGTTATGTAATCTCTTAATCCTATGGGCCATGTAATTTTTGAGCCTATGGGCCTTAGAAGGGTTTCCCCTCATCCCTTTAAAGGGGGGTTATCAAAAATCAATAGAAATGAAGGCCTTTAGGCCATTCAGGCTAGCATGGGTGGATTTAACTCCTCATCCACCAAACATTAGGAACCCTAGTTTTATGAAATTTGATGGATCGAATGATCCATTTAACATCATAACTCAGGATCCCCCTTAACTAGTTCCCTGATCCGGTGGGTCACATGGCCTCAAACATGCCTCCCCATATTTCATAGTTTGCTGATTAGCATTAAGAATCTAAGATGGTATAGTCGGGAGACTATAACCACTTATCAGAGTGTCCCAATTGTAATAATAAGTGATATAAAATAGAAGAAGCATGATATAAATAAATAAATAGTTAGAAAAAGAATAATAGTCAACTTTAGAAGCATAAAAACCCAATAATTTTGAATAAATAACAAAATCCATAGGCTAATTCATATACATTGATTTCATGGAATGATAAAATACAAAATGTGGAAAATGGGGACATGCATATGCAACATTATATACAAAAATACAAAAAAAAAAGACAGCTCCACTAAAATCATGAGAATATGATTGGTCCACAACTCCTATCCTCTAAGATATAAGTAAAATAGATCAATAATATATAATATGGTTCTTTCCCTAATCTATAATTATAGTCATGATGTCTACTCGGGTACCAAGGGAGGCCCAAGTAGGGTGTGAGATAAACTCAGTGGGACACCACCAATGGTGTTTCTAAATAATCTATATAGTGTACATAACATAGTATTGTCTAGGTATAACTTATAATAAACAATGTTGGAAACTAAATATTAGTCGGCTTAGTTTCCTATGGGACACCTGGATGGCTCTACCTGCTTCAGCATAGGCTGGAATGAATCTTATTAGTAACCATGTATATATATATATATAAGTATTCATATATAATATGTATAAATGTATATGCACTAAATACATGAGGACACATATAGTCATATACATGGATACTAGGTGCTAGATAGGCCTGGGGTGTAACTCAGGTGTCTATAACTAGTCTAATGAGATATAGGCTCCACCAAGGGTAAAATCCCTAAATCTCATATGAATGAAATAAATATTTACTGTAACTCAAGATGGTGAGGTGAGTCATTATTCACAACACCCAAAGTAAAGGAACATGGAGCATCATTCCCATAAAATAGATAAGATTATAATGGTGTGAGAGTTCATTACCATCACCCAATGTAAGGGAGTGTGAAACATCGTTCTCAACAAGTTCATTAACTATTGTTCAACATCTAATCACCTTGTAATCCTAATAATGATAAAAATTAGGAATTACCTCAAAGAATGAATAATCAATTAACACAATATTACTAAGGGTTCACAATTTGTATAACTCACATTTATAAATATAATAGTTGGAGAGGACTTTCCACCTATTTCTTTTTAATTAACTAGATTCATTTTATTAAAAATGGGAGTTAATTAAATTCCATGGTCAATCCAAATACTTATAATGTGACTCAATCAACTAAATTTTTTTATAAAAGCATATAATTCCATTTTCCATGACAAAACGAACACTTAGAAGGAGTTCGATTATTTAAACATTTATATAAAAGGAGGTAATTTCATTAGTAACACAAAAGGGGGTGGAAAATAATGATTTCAGAATCCCTTAATCATTTAACATGGTCTATGGAAGTTTTTAGAGATGGAATAATTAATTAAAAAATTTATAATACATTTTAAATCATTGCATGGAAATTTATCGCATGCGATACATTGGAAAATGCTATAAAAACACTTAAAAATTAGGTAAAATTTTTGTGTCACCTACCTTAGGTCCATATGTGACCATTTTTCATATATCGGCCTTTGATTCGAAGAAGAAAAAAATAAATTGGAATAATGGACCAATGCCGTTAAAATAGGGAATATGATCTTGCACCAAAATAGTATCATTGATAGAAAAAAAGAATGATGAAATGGGTCTAAGGATTGAAGATATTACCTGTAGGAATCCAATGAGACAAACGGAAGTTGAATCGGAGGTTGTATGGAAGATCTATCGAGAGACCTATGTGAAATATTGAGGAGGTATTCACAAGATAAGAGAGGAGGATCTTATTTTTGGAAATAAGGAAGGAAAAGAGGGGTTAGGGTTTCCATTCATTTAAAGGGAAAAAGTTAAAATATGTAAAGACCCGGACCTAGATTCCACTCAATAGTTTCTCAATCTCGGTTGGACACATGGCCTCAAGTGAATCTCCCTAAACAACATAGGATTATGACTAACACCAAGGGCCTAGGGTGTGACCATGGAGAGACTATACCCTCATTACTAGAGTGAAGACAGTGGTTACATAGCAATAGATAAATAGTAGAAGAAGTAAAAAAATAGACAAAAAAAAATAATTAGGAAAAGAATATATAAAAAATGATATAAGTAATCTCATATAAAAAATGATATTTCATGTGTCTAAAAAGTATCCAAAATAGGTATATAGTAGTAATTACAACACATGTATCAAAATACCAAAAAATTCCATAAAGCGCTATCTCCCGATAGCAACACAAGCCTCAACTCAGGATTATTCTCTCTTGTTCCTAAGAATGGCACAAAGTCAAGCATGGGTGCTTGCCCCGATCTCTACTTGAATTAAAATAGTTAGTCTAGGTACCCAATGGTGGCCCGAACAGGGTGTGATATACAATCCTAGTCATTCACCACCAAAAGTGTCTATAAAAATCTTGAATATGAAATATAACAAGCTAAATTAGAGTGAAATATGTATATATCACATGCAAGAAGTAATAAAATGTAAAGTTCCCATGCCATGAAAACTACTAATAAGCGATACTATATAGCCAAACAAGGATCCCTGCAATATATGGGTCAATATCCTATAACAAGGAAGTTATAAAAAACACAAAATATAATTATAATTTCCTCACCGTACATCCAAGAATATCATACCAACCACAACCATGCTATATAACCTATGTATTAAACAATCACAACATTTTAATATAACTAGAAATGTCATATCAACCATGGTTGATCCGTATAATCAAGAATGTCACATTTACCATGGTCACTCCATATAATCAGAATTGTTAGAACATGAAGGGATGGATCCTAGGTATAGAAGACTGAGGTATCCTTATCGATTCCTAGGAGAATCTTTATGGAAACTCTGTAATAGAACTATTGGAGTCCAAGGATTATGTTAATAGATCATTTCCAATGTGAGTCCATCAAGTCCTATCCAAGGGGTATAAATGACCTTGGCATCATACATAATCAAGATACAAGGACCATATAGGTTCAAGTAATCTTCTACTGTAAAACAAGATCTATGGGTAAAACATCTATGGCATCTAAATGGAATCAAGATCCATGGTATTCCAACTAAGGCATCCTCTATAATTTTAATTCACATATCATCCACTCATTATCTCACAAGAATTCAATTCCAGGAGTTTACCCACTCATATAATAATTACCATTCAATCACATTCAATGAGTTTACACCACTCACATAATAAATTCCATATAACCATTTAATCAAGAATAAATATGCAAAGGAGGAAATCCATCTCCTAGTCAAGAAATTCTATTCAATTCACTTATTAACAGGATTAATCTAACTATTCAAGCATTAACACTCGCCCCATGGGTGGTTTAACAAAGGAAATTACATGGAACACCACATGGGTGTCCTTAGTTTGGGAAACAACCTCCAACACATATCAATGGAACTAAAGAGCATCCCAAAAATGTTTCATTTAATTTAATTCATTTATTCAAATAATTATTGAGGCACCTCTAAAAACGTTCAGTGGGTGGCACAAGAACAACTATCTCTATAAATAACCAAACCACTTGGAAAAAGTATATACCACCTACCAAAGTTTTTTAGAAGATTTTTCATCTAGTATCAGCTCCTGATTCAACCTAGATCAAGAGAAAATTGAATAACGAATGAAAACCCTAAAAATATGGAATATTAGATTTCACCTAAAATAACTACATCGATCTGAAGTTAAATGGAGAATGACATAAAAGGAAACAAACAATCCCCAAACACCAAAGAAACCCCTTTGACTTCAATGAGTATTCAAAAGAGACTATAAAAAACATTTAAATTGAAATTAAAGAGATATGTACCTTTTATGAATACCCAATATCTTACAAAATTACCCCTAAAAATTGGTTCACATGGTTCTTCCACACAGTTGGCCAAATCATGCACCAACCATGCTACCTCCACTATCTAATAACACCCCTAACACTAGTTGGGTGTATGGTTTGACTGACTGCACACAACCCATGAAAAATGGATCTATAATTTATCTGATAAAAATTTCACACCTGTCTGCCCTAGATCACATGGCTTTAGAAAAACTACATGGACTCTCTTATGCACTGGGTACCTTGCATGGTTGCATCACGCAGTAAGTACTAACCATTTTCTAACCATTTCTCACACTCTTTTTTTACTATTTGTATAACTATGGCCTCCAAAAAAATCCTCAGATGATCTTGAATCCTTTCTTAAAAGATAGGTAATATTTACCAAGATTAAAACATGGATTCAAATTGAAAAAAAAAAGATATGAATGTTGGTGCCAAAATACATTCCATGGGAAGAGTCAAGGAAGACACAACTAGTTTAGAGTAAATCCAATCCAAAATGGCCCAAAAAACTTCTAAAGTAATCTGGTTTGTAAATCCTTGATTCTTCAAGAATATTCAAATATAATGAAGCTCCTAGGTATAGAAGTCCCCTTCATGAATGTGGGAAGTCGTGACAGTCTTCCTCGGTGAGTCTGACGGTGCTTTGCGACCGTTCAAATAGTTAACAGTTTCTTTTTTAGTCCGACTAATCTGTGTTCATTTGTGAAGCCCAAAAATTATTTTTTAAACACTTCCAACCTTTGTGAACACCATTTCCAATAAATAACCCTTAAATCCACTATTTTATATTTGTTTACCCAAACTTTCAACCCCTAAATTGATCCCAATTCACGAACCTCCTGATAATCATGAACCAAACCAAAATTGTAATACCCAAGGTACCTATGATTTAAAAAAAACCCTTTAAATGTGTTATAAAAAACCTCCACCATAGTTTGATATTCCTTTCATGAAGTATTATGATCTTCAAAAAAAAGAAGGCCCTATGGGGAACTTGAGGCATCATGAAGAATTTAGAATTTGTGAAGCACTCCTTCCCTGATCCAGGACTTCATCATGAGGCAGGGTCCCCTTGTTCCATGAAGCCTCCTACTTTGTGAATCCCCTGACCATTTCAAAGAATATGATCTTCATTAATCACCTCTCTATGAGACCCCAGGCTTCACAAAACCTCTCTCTTGGGCTTCTTTATGATGCCTCTCTCCCACTGACACCTCTTCGCAAAGGTTTACTTCCCAAATCCTCCCACACTCATCTTGGATCAATTCAGCTACCCCTAAAGTCCCTATGTGACATGTTCCATCCATTCATGTGTTCCACTCCACTTCAAGTGTGGGTCAAGACTCCCACCAACCTATTTATTCTAAGCATAGGTATGATAAACCATGTTTCTTCTTAGTATATGCATGCTAATATAGACCTCATGATAGGTCACTCCTCCCATCATTATAACTTTGAATTTCCAAACACATTCCCCACCTAGAGGTGCATGAGCTACGGTCTTGTCAGTCCATGGGATGGGGAGTGAGCCCCTCCATGTATGAGCTACCTAACATAAAACTATATAATCCCAATGTCCTCAACACATGATGTTAGACCGTGGATTTACCCTCAGAAATAAGTGTAGGATGCTTCTTGTATGAGTTGCATGGGGTGGTATCCACACCATATACCCTTACATGGAACTAGATCCTTCTCATAAGGAATGATATTCACCTCAGTTAGCTTTCATGTGTAAGTCACACACCATCTCTCATTGCTATATCTTTTGTGACATAGGTTCCAGGATTACTACTTCCTCTTGTTTCTCAAAAGGATCATGACTCGTATGGGCTTAGAGGTTAGTGGAAATTATAACATCCTCCCAAATTAACCATGGGCCTTCTCCACAAATTTAATCCCCAACCTCCATTCAATGGGAAGATTTCACCCATAATCCCCGACCACATGATCATTTGGGCCTCCTCCTCAAGTGTAAGCCCTAAACCGATTCGAACTATGTGGTCTTTGATTCCCAAATAATGGGGATACATAAGAAGACTCCCTAAGGTCCAAACCCAACATTCACATCCAACATTATTTTCTTCAGTCCATATTCCTAGAAAGATCATGCCCCTCACCTAGAAGACCACATCCTCTCCAGGTCCCTCGGGAATCTCAATACATAATCCCCCACAAAAACTACAACTAAGAGAAATCATATTGTGAAGGTAGGATTTCACACATAATCCCCATACCATACCTTGATGACACTCCCTTCACGATGTGAATTCCCTTTTCGTATGACATTAAAACTGTGTAGATCGGTCCTATCACAAGACCTTAAACTGTGGAATTAAAATATGTGGATTTTTATCTCTATCTTCTAAACTGGGTACATAGGATGCCTCTCTGGGGTTAAATACTGACCAGTGGTAAAATTATGTTCTCCCTCCAAAGGGTGTACCATAATGGGTTTGCCTCAATGGGTTTTCCCATCAACATTAATAGTGTGACATCTTCCCATTATGGTACACACATTCTAGATCCGTCTCCATGGGACATCATGATCAATCTATAGATAAACCATTTAGGAGATCCCTTATAGGGATGCATCTCTCTAATCCAACCCAAGGGTTGTTCCAATAAATCTTCATGGTTTGAAATCTTCCCTTTATGGGACACACCTTCCATATCCAACTCCATGGGGGGTTATGATCCATCCATTGGTAAACTTATAGGTGTGATGTTTTCCCTCCTAGGGATACACCTCTTTGATCCACCTTCATGGGGCATCATGATCAATCAAAAACGTATTCACAAGACATTAAACTTGTGCCTTGATATATCTCTGTAGGAAGTTATGATAAATCACCACAAGGCATTAAACTCTTAACCTAGCCCCAAACAGCTACCTCATGGAAAACATGGGATGCCTGAGGTGAAATCCTTGGAAGATATATTTACATAGTGTCAGATACCTCAAGAAAAACATGGGATGCCCAAGTATATGGCCTTAGAAGATATATGTCTTTGATTTCAGATACCTCATCATCGACACAAGATTCCTTAGGTTCCATTCCTATGATGCCTCCATGAGATTCCCTCCCAAGTGGAAGAATACAGGTGCCCAATGTTCCCAATGTCCAGAGATGATAGTGATTACCAACATGAATACTCTTCTAACCAAAGGTTTCTACCTTATCATGACCCACTAAAATTTCCAAACATAATAAAACTAATTAAATAGTTTCCTTAAAGAGATGGAACCTGGAATGAGTTCCATAAACATGACTTAACTCTATGAGGGAGACCCATACTAGGAGATAAGTTCCAAGGAGTAATCCATGGAAGGAATAACTGATATTCCATCATATTGTTTCAATCAAGGAGCATATATTTCTGATCAAAGTAATGAAATCTTCTTTCATTTCGAAAGCAGTAATTAGGGGTAACAAGCTTGGAAGTTCTCACTAACATGCATTCAGTGGCCCCAGTGAATGAATCAGAAACAGAAATGTTGAACTCGATGTAAAACTCTTCTACTTGACATGGGTATTAGTAGATTTTGATACATTAGAAGATTAAAATTTCACCAAATATAGACATTTTGTGCTAGGTCCTTCCAATAAAATAGTGGACCCATCTTGGAACTCTCTAGAAATTGGGGCAGTAAACATTGGGTATTGCTTTGTCTATGAAATTATCAGTGTGAATCCCTCTCCACCTTTAGAATATTGGATGATGTTGGGTAATTTGAAATCAATTCCCTTACACATATACTAATGGATGAATCCACCTACTTTACAAGACACCAACTACAGTAAATCAACTACCCAATTCTCACAGGCGTCGGGGCAAGAGAAATGTTAATGTGGAAATCCCACACTACACCACCTCTGCCATGACATTCATTATGACCTTAGCTACCAGGATCTCATGCCCCATATCACCCTTAAAAATCATCCAAAAGAGGGTGATATACACCTTAATATATTAGTACAAGTAGTAGGGGTAATTCCCATAAGGAACATGTGTCTCCATAACCTTGAGACTTTAGTGCCTCACTAACAAAACCACTCCCAAGGGTCATGTGAGGAGAAACCACTCCCTGTTACAATAGAGAATTGCCTCTAGAACCTCTCACCAAAGAGATCCTATGATTTTCTCCCATACGTTGAGGATGTGGGGGGATTCCCAAGTCACCCTGGCTATGAATACTGCCTAATAATTTCCAAGAAGGTCTCCCACTAGGCTACGTTAGTCCCATTAGTGACTGATTTTTTAGGAAAAAAATAGTTGTACCTTAACCTAGCTATGTCGGCCCTGGTTTGAAAGACCCAATGTCAATGTAGGGCATAGGACCAGGAGAATTACTAACATGGGGTATTGTCTTCTACAGCTCTAGTGTCCTCTTCAACCACTAGAACATTCTGCCAGATCCCTGTGATAAAATAGTAGGGAACCATCTTTGACCATTTGGGATTCATACCTCTGTCGCATCGTAAGAAGGTTGGGTCGACTCTATAAATTTATTTCATTATCAACATCCATTACAAGTCATCCTATGTTTATGAGATTTAGTATAAAGGTCCTCATACCATGACCCGCCAAAGTGAAGGTCTTCCTTGCTCTCACAATCAACATGGAGGTCCTCCCCATGTTCCAACCAATCAAAGTAGGGGTCAGCCCCGCTTTATCATCAATTAATACGGAGTTCCTCCTCGTAATTATGATTCCCAACAACGAGGTCCTCCACATGTCATATCCAATAATCATGAAGGTCCTCTTCATTATTTTCCCAAATCAAGTGAAGTCCATCCCTACTCCATCACCGATCAAAGAAGATTTACTCCCCATTTCATTGAAAACCAACACGAAGTTCTTACTCTTGTTGTCTCTAACCAAAGTGGAGTCCCTCCCCAATCATTCAACAGTCAACAAGTAGGCCCTCCCCATGTTTACACTAGACAAATCGGAGGTCTTCCCCATGATTTCATCATCCATTACAGAGGTCTTCTCTGTATTCCTACTCCTCAACAAGGAGGTATTCCTCGTTCCCATTTCGATCAATGTAAAGACCCTCCTCAAACATCAACCCACCAATACTGAGTTCCTCCCCATGCCATTACTATCAGTAAGCATAGAGGACCTCCCCATGTCTTTTTTGAACAAATTGGATGTCACCATCAATTCATCAATAGCTAGAGTAGAGGTTCTCCCCACTCTTTCTCCAGTCAACAAAAAGGTCCTCCCCACTCCAACAACTATTGATATGGAGACCCACATGTATCGCAACTAAAAAAAGTGGAGTTCCTCCATGATTCATCACCAACAAGTATGAAGGCCCTCCCCATGCTGAATAAATACCATTTCCTGAAGAACTATATTAGGGCATAAAGAAGAGAAATTTCCACTGAATTAAAAATATTGGGAAGTTCCAAGTCATCATCTACCCCATAAACCTCTCATATTATGAGGGGGAGTGTGACTTGATGATAGATCATTCACCCCAATATTTTTCATTAGATTTTGGGTGAGGAACCTGATAGGTGTGGTTCTCCATACTATAAGGTGAGATCCATAAAATTCCTAGATCCCTCTATAAGTGCATGCAGGTGCAGGAAGATATGCATCCCTTCCTAGGCTTCATAGTGCAACCATCTATGACATCACTAGCCTCTCTCTCCACCACTACCCATTGTAATGTGGAGCAATTCTAGTCTGGTTTGACTTCTTCAGATAGTGAGATACCTAAATATACACCAATGAGTGACACCAACAATGATCATGAAGTAGTGGTGAACACCCAAATCTATAAGGACATGATAATGTTTCTAGTAACTCCCTCAAGATATGACCCAACTACATAGAATAGTTGACCCACAAAGTGACTCCACCACAGGCCAGCCAGTAGCTGTACCAATCTACATCAGTTTCACCACCAATTTCTCATCCAGTTCCAAATGAAACTTGTAATAACCTGGAATAGGGATTCTATTTTCAGAAATAAATCTTATGGGAGACTATGGCTTCTAATCAGGTTTAAACTGTATTTTGGACAAATGTGACTTCCAAATTCTACATTCTGGAATCCCTCACCAAGGGCTAGGCTAATTTCTTCCTCTAGACCATCTGGGTGATGCTTCATCATCTCTATGACCATCAGTTGATCTATCCAGGGAGATTATATCACTTTGATGAAATTAAAATGTAGTTCTGAATGTTTGAGTTGGTAGCACTCCCAGTGAATCAGTACCCTGCGTTGGCTAACTACCATTGGACTCTCTAATAAAGATGCATCAAGAGCCTCATAGAGCTTTGCAGAATCATGGAAGATGCATCTCCTCATGTGAATATATAGGGTTGTGGATAGTATGTTTCTCTCCATTTCATCCCTATCCTGCGATAGTTGAACCTATTAATTGATATTGTGGATTTCCTTCTAGGTATAGTTATGGTAAACATGGGCATCCCCAACCTACTAGAAAACTATAAGAAAGGGGTATTTGATACAAATCATGATAAAAGACCCACCCCTTGGGATAGTTCGGTATCAAATAGACCCTCACACAGGTGTCTACACCATCCAGTAAAGGCAGGAACTCAGCCTCAGGGATCCCCCTAATTTATTTTCTACTCATCGAAATACCAACAAGGGTAAGGACAATGTTGACCCCTGTGATCCATATGAGATTGTTCTAAATACGAAGGTTTATCTCATGATTTTCATCTTACTCTATAAGGTCACATATCAAAAAAGGATCATCAATGAGCTACTTGTTGAAAGGCATTCAGATTATGGTTCCCCTCGATAGAATATCATTTCTCCTCCATCGATGTAATAGTAAGACATTCTTGTCCAATTTCCACCATCCAAGCTCTGTGATGCTTCATTCTAAGATAGAGAAGAGGCATTAATGTGTAGAAATTGACCGATATATGAGTTTTCAAGCTTGTCCGAGTATCATAACAATCATCCTCATAATTCAAGCCTTACCGCTCTACAAACCACTAAGCCCACCTACTATGTTGATGATCCTGTCAATACATTGGTGGTCAGTGATACTCATCAAGATAGGAACCCCAACCAAGATGATTTGATATTGGGTCCCACCACTCTCCTTGAAGCACCAGAGATATGTTAGGTAGAGATCCCACCTGATGGAAAGTTGTGCCTAGCATGGGTGCACGACATGCGAGAACCTCTCAATTTTGGGAACCCCAACTTTTCCATGTTCAAAAGATAGGAGACCCACAAAAAAAATTTCCCACTTCATCTTAAGGTATACGACCATTTTGGGAACCCCAGATTAATAAGAGGCTTCCAAGATCCTATGTTTCATCTAGACATTGGAAGGTCCTGAATTTTTATTCTACAACTAGTTTTCCATAGGGTCCATCACTTGTTGGGAAGACCTTTACAATGTGTTCCTCTACCAGATCAGCTCTACCACATGAAATACAAGCATTACATACCTATTTAAGTTCAATAAAAGGCCTAATGAACTCATTGTAGATGTTGTTTCCAAGTGGAAAGGCCTCACGTATTCACTTGGCATGTCATTATCCCAAGAGAAGTTGTTGATGATGTGTGTGGGGAACATTAAGAATGAACTAGTCCCTACCATCATCACTTATAACTTTCTATGTAGGTTTTATTATTTTTTTAGAAATACCCAATTCTTGGAAGAAACCTTGTAGCAATCCAAGCAGGCATGCCCACTACCACTTTCAACTCCTTTAAGAATATCCATCAAGAAAGAGACTAATATTGTAGTAAAGGTGGAGTCCCTAGAACTATTGAATTTGTTTCCTTTGTTTCCAATAGAGCCTCACTAGGTGCAGTAGCCTCATCAGTCTTAGCCTCACCTAGTGAAAACTGTCAGGAACCACCTCACTAAGAATAGCCGCATAGATAAGAAAATTTGGCTTTAGTCCCCCATTAGGATTCATCCCCTCATCAGGGCCAGGCTCCCAGAGTACCCTTCCAGGATAGGAAAAATTGGACCTTTTCCCCTTAATTATGCATAGGTTCCTAGTTAATTATTTAGTTCAATGGAGTATGGGATTCTAAAACTGTCAGAGTGAAAGAATCCCCATAAATCCAAGAGTAATGATCGCCCCTATCACTTCCCTTACCACATAATCCTTGGATATACCATAAAAAATGATATGTACTCAAGGATTGGTTGTAGGACCATGTGGATAATGGTTTGGTCAAACAGGGTGATGTCCTGGCATAAGTGGGACACATCTCTATTGAGCTCAATAGCGATAGTGAAAGTTCAGTGAATGTAAACATGTTTCAAATGAACTCATAAGTATGATGACTGCATATCTCATAGAGAAGTTTCTCATGTCCATGGTGTCATATTTCCCCATTTAGGTTGGCTCAAACCTCTTGAAGTATATGTTCCTTCTATGGATGATGATTCTACATCCACGTCACAACACTACAAATCTCATAAGAGTATACGCTAATGGTGCAAGGGGGTGTATAGTCCCCCACCAGTGCTAAAGACATCCCACTCTCTTTGTGATTTCATTCCCCCAAAGCTGATAATTACGCCTATATTTCACCAAACACTAGAAGATTCCTCTAATTATGAGTAGGTTTATGCCTCTCTGAACATCATCAATTTTATAGACTGATTCACACTTCTTAATGTTGAGGAATATCATGAAATCACTCTAAGTTACTCCAGATGAAACCATAAAAGAAATGGTTAAAGGCATGAAAGATGACATGATACTCAGTTTAGCACCTTTAATCGAGAATTTCATGCTACTGAGACCAAGATGCAGGTTTTTTGTAGAGCTTAATAGGCACAATCCTCCTATACCACTCAATTAAACACACCTCCATAGTTGATTGTCTTAACTATCTAGGAAGAACTATTGTGACCACACTGTGATTTGTCACGACTAGATAATTTCATACTTAAGTTAGCTAACAGTCAACCAACAGTGGTTTTGGGTGAGTTAGCTGATGAGAAACAGGATACTACCAGCACTAGAAAGAATCTAGTGGTACAACTGGAAGCACCAATTGTGCCTCAAAACAAATAGAAACCCATATAGGAATAAATGTGCATCTTGTACAGAAGTATTATGTGATAAATCACTTATCAAGTATACCTGCAAGGATCTCGATCTTTGGAGACCTCCACCTATCAAAAAAGATGAGGGAGGATATAGTATATTCCTTGAAGAGTCCCCTCCAGTTTAAAGAATAAGTAGCTTTTGCATAATCCTGTCATACAGAAGAGGTTGAAAGGTAGGAATGATAGGCCATCATCTTGTTCTATAGAGAGGATGAAGGTTCTCTCATGTAGGAAAAAATCTACCTGCTATACATCATATGCCAGTTCAATGGAATGGAATTCCAAAGAATCCTACTGCACACGGGTTCCAAGATCAACATCATCCCAACCAAGACACTCCACAAGATAGGTATCACTAAAGAATACTTGAGTCCCTCTAACCTAAATATTTTGGGTTATGATAGGACTGACCAGAGACCATGTGGAAGGATTATGTTTAAGGACTAGTTTGGAGGCTTGGTATCAAGTGCTGAATTTATGGTTGTATTAGAGGATACCACCTAAAATGTGTTGATGGGTTGGCCCTGGATTTATCTATATGTAGCATTTTCCTTCTCATATCACCAGTACCTTAAGTACTCACTCAATAGTCGAGTAGGCATGATTCAAGTTGATGGATCTCCCATTAATTCCTATGAATCTTGATACCTAGATGTATTCTATTACAAGATTAAGGGAAATCAAGTTCAAACTAATGAGTTTGAGCATACAACCATTTTCTCCAGTACATTGGAAGACTTGGGTGATGATTTTATCATTCTGATTCACCGATTAGAGGCCACAATGTAAAATTTGGGAATTTGTTGTTTCATTTCAAAGTGGAAGGGGAACCACATACCTAGTATAAGGAGTGTCCAAAGATTTCCTCAAAATCTTACACATATTAGGATAGGGTGATACCAGAAGCTCTAACCCCTATGAAGTATCAATAGGTTCACACTATGGCCACCATTTCATGAAATTATCACCTTTTCTATAGTGTAGGGTTGAATCACTGGAAGCTAACCCACCATCATTGTTCGATATCAAGTATGGACCCCATGGTTGAGGTACATATGGGGTTTTCTTGAAAGCATCAGTATCTATGGTTTTAGTTGAGCAAGAGCCCCATAGAGAAGATTTTGTATCTTCCTAAGTAGGAACCAATTCTCCTCCAGGATTAGTTGTCCAAGATAAACCTCCTACCATGGATTCTTCTACCTTAGACAATGAAGATGATTTAGAAGATGCTCCTCCTGTATTCAAATAGGGTGTCTCTACCATCATCAATGAGTTGATTCAGGTGAACCTCAAAACTGAGATAGATCCAAGGCCAGCGATGATCAGTGAAACCATGCCTCCCGAGGAGCAATAGCAGTATGTAGATTTTCTGAAGAATCCTCATGATGTATTTTCCTATAGTTATGATGTAATTTAAGGACTAGACCCTCAGGTCATCTTCCACCCTCTTAGTCTCCTAGTGAGTCGCCATGAGTTTAGGAATCCTCCCATAAAAATGAACCCTTATCATGGTGCTATAGTTGAGGCTGAAGTTTACAATATTATTAAATAAAAATTCATCAGGGAATTTTGGTACCCCAAATGGATATCCAACATCATTATAGTTAAGAATAATAATGGGAAAATCAGAGTCTTTATCAACTTTTAGGATCTCAACTGCATTATCCAAAGGATAATGTTTCTTTTATAGTGATAGAGTTTTTTATCGACGCCACGGTTAGGTTCTAGGATCTCTCCCTCATGGGTGGACACTCTAGATACAACCAGATTAGGATGGACTAAAAGATGAAGATTCTACCACCTTTATGGAGCTACAGGGGACCTTTTTTCTATCAGGTGATTCCCTTAGATCTAAAGAATACATGATCCACTTATCAATGGGACAGGAACCACATATTCAAACTAATTTTGGTAAAGCTAGGGTAATTCTATATGGATGACTTGGTGGTCAAATCCCACCATCATCAGGACCATATTAGAGATCTTGAGAAAGTGTTTGGCTTCATTAACTCCTAGAATATAAATATGAGTCCCTTGAAGTTTTCATACAGGGTTACCTCTTGAAATTTTCTTAGATTCCTTGTCGAATACAGAGGAATTGATATCGAACCAAATAAGATTGAGGACATCATCTAGATAACTCCTCAAAGAAACCTTCAGGAGCTCCAAGTACTTCAAGTCCTCTTAGCCTACATGCATCTTAAATCATGAATCTGGTTAGAAATTGTAATCCCTTCTTGGGGATTATAAAAAAAGATACCATCTACCAATGGGATAAATATTTTCAGACCTTTTTTGAGGAAATAAATAAATATCTACTATAACCTAAGGTTATGTCACTCATCCTATGGAAGCCTATGGTAATTTATGTGAATACCCTAGAACAATCCCTTGGCACCATTCTCACCTAGAAAAACAATAATGTAAGAGAGAACATTTTATACTATTTTAGTCGCATACTCCTCTACACGGAGGATAGATACTCCCCTATCAAGAAGAGATGCCTCACACTGGTTTTTGCAATGCAGAAGTTGTGGCATTATTTGCAGCATCATGAGATTCACCTAGTGTCCCAAGTAGATCTAATAAAGTATATTATAAATTTTCCCATGTTTATGGGATGATTGGCATATTGATCAGTTATCCTTCAGCGATTTGAAATTAGGTTCGTCCTGCAGAAAGTCTTCAAGGGTCTAGAAGTGGAAGACTTATTAGCCACCCATCTAGCCTTCAAAGAGCTTCACATGGATGTTGACTTCCCATATGAGGTCATCCTATCAATGGATTAGAATACTACATGCTATAAAATTCACTTTGATGGTGCCCCATAGAGCCCAAATAGTAGAAGGCTCAACATTCCCAAGATCAATAGAGTAGGCCTTGGGACCATCTTCATCACTCATGTACAGGCTATTCTACTATACTCATTCCTACTATCAAAAAACTACACCAATAAGGAAGTAGAGTATCAGTCTCTCCTTACTAGAATCAATCTGGCCCTAGAGATTGGTGTCCTCTAATTTCATGTGAAGGAGGACTCTAAGTAAGTCATCAAATAGATTAGTAGTGATTACATCATTCGAAATATGGAGCTCGCACCACTGCTGGAGTGCACTCACCAGTTAACATCCCTGTTCTCCTCTCAACTAGAGGTTATTTATGTTCCCTGGTCATAGAATGGAAGATATGATTCCCTAGCTAGATTAGCCACATCTCTTTCATAGCCTGACTAGGATGAAAATCAGAGATTCATCAATATTTTCATTCCAAAAGATGACGACAATTAAAAATTAATCTAGATAACTAATGGTTCTTCCAAATCAAGACCTCTAGGTCCCCTACAGCAGAAGAAATCTCTGATTGGGAAACTCCTTTCATCGAGTACCTCCAAAATGGTGTCCTCCCTCTATACAGAGATGAACTTGAGTGAATCTCTTAGTGTTTAGTTAATATCACCCTCCAGAGTGGGCCTAATCTCAATCAGACTCTCTACATGCATGGATTTTATGGAATTATCCTTTTTTACATCCAAGGAGACGAGATTACCCATGTTATACAGGATATTCATTCTAGTTATTACGGTTCTCAATGGCCATGGTTGGAGCTATCCTACCAGATTCGGGGGCTAGGCTATTTCTAGACCACCATGCTCCATGACTTTATCGAGTTCACTAAGAGGTTCCATTCATGTTGGATTCATGCTAACTTTGTGAATTGACTGCCAGAACTCCTCCACACCACCAATAATTATTCTCCCTTTACAGTATGGAGACTCCATGTGGTGGGACCGTACCCACCAGTAACATATTTCCAATGCAGGTTCATTCTTACCATGATATATTTGTTCTCTAAGGGGTCAAAATCAACTCTCTTTAAGTAAGTAAAGGCCTGATTCGTAACCAAATTCATGAGATCCCATATCATCCACCAATTTAGGTCTCCTAATTCCATTCTCACTAACAAAAATACCAACTTATGGGCTATTGAGCTAATGATATTGTACTCTATGTACTATATCCAATCAAAACATACTTCTCTCTGTCATGTACAAGCAAGTAGACATATTGAGACATTCAATAAGTCTCTCTCTAACATTTTGTAGATGATGGTGGTCCAGACCAAGAAAATTTGGCCATACAAGATCCCTAATTCCCTTTGGGACTATTGAATAATGACTCAAAATTCCAATCAGGTGACTCTATATTCCCTATTGCATGGAATAGAGGCAGTCCTACCCATTAAGATTTATCTACCATCACTTTGAACAATAGTCTATGACTACAAGACACTAGATAGGATAGTAGAAGTATATCTAGGAAAACTAGAATCCCTCAAATATAATAGGCTCCAAGCCTTTCACAATTTATAGAGGCACCAATAAAAGATAACAAAATCATTCAACAAGAAGGTTTTCTTGTGCTCATTCTTCTAGAGTGACATAGTACTAGCCCTTAGAATGCAAATGATGCCTAGAAATAAGCCACCAAATTTGGATCCCAAGTTGGTAGTACCTTCCATTATTCATATTTTCTATTCTAATGGTTCATACTCTTTGATCACCTTGGATGAAGAGAACATTACTCCTCCAACCAATGCCAAGTTTCTCAAATAGTACTTCACATAAGAGTATTATGCATCCAAGTTGCATGATGTTAAAATGTGTAACAACTATCATCCTTACCATATGATGTTAAAATATGTATTCACACCCCATCATCATGACATTAAAGTGTGGTCAAGGTCCACACTCTATGACCTTAAACTAAGAGTCTATAGTCTATGAAACATAACCTTAAACTATTTTTAAAAAGATCCAAGTTCTATGACATTAAACTAGGAATCCCAGCCCAAGAATCATGACTTTAAACTATTCATAGGTTTTCTTTAGGATGTTTTATGTGGTGGTCAGCCTCCTAGTCCCTCATTCATGCTAGGTTTGTTACTTCACCACCCTATACGTATTCCTTTGAAGTAATTCCCCTCAAAGGTTTGAACTCCACGACCTTAAAATGAGTGTCAAATTCCTAGAATCATGGATTTAAACAATTTATGAGTCCTCTTCAGAATATATAGTGTGTATCTGGGCTTCCTAGTCTCTCATTCACATCTAGTTTTCACTTCATCACACTACACATACCCATTTAAGAATACCCCTCTCATTGGTCAAAACTCTATGACCTTAAAATAGAAGCCTAATTCCTAGGCATATGTCATCAAACTAGGAACCTAGTCTGAGATTTATGACTTTAAACTAATATCCATCCTAGGTTCTATGAAACATAGCCTTAAACTGTATGTAGTAGTTCCAAGCATTATAACCTTAAACTATTTTCAGCCCTTATAGTTCATGTTATATGACTTTAAACTGTATATCCTAACATCCTTAATGCATGAAGTTAAACTATGATTATACCCCATATTGAAACAAGATTCCTCTTCAATAAGAGATTATGTTTACTCAATTTGAAAACAAGATGCCTCATATGATATGTATGGGATGGTTAAAAAATGTTACCCCATGCGCCGAACATGGGATGCCCCATGATAACCATGGGATGATTAAAATTTCCTTGTTAGAGAAGATCACCCCCACAAGTGTTGGTATTCCACCATGTTGTGTTCCAAAACTGAATATGTCTTGATTCCCATCTGGATAGTATATGTAGAAATTTCTAGACCTCTTATATCCAAGCCTATCCATGAATTCATAAACCCTTTGTCCCTTTGGCCTTATTTATCCAGTCCATACATCATAACTTTAAACTGATTTATCAATTCCAATCATTAGGAATTTAAACTATATGAAGGTCCTCTTTAGAGTATGTATTGTGGTGTTGGGTCACCTTTTCCCTCATTCGTGTCAGGTTTTCCACTCCTCCATGTTGTATAAACCTATTCAAAGAGCACCATGGTCCAAGATCTATGACCTTAAAATAGGAGTATAAGTTCAAGAATCATGATTTTATATTGTGTGTGATTCCTCCTTGGGTATATATTGTGCGACACATACCTCTTTATTCCTCATTCACCTCAGTTTATAGCTATTGTGCCATGCACATCCCCTTTGGGATACCAATCTGGTTCCCAGCGCATGAAGTTAAACTACAATATTACCCTATACAAGTTTAGGATGCCTCTTAAATAAGATATTATGTTTAAACCATTGGAAATCGGGATGCCTCATAAAAAAAGTGTGGGATGATTAACAAACTTTACCCTGTGCTCCAAACCTGGGATGCCCTATGAGAATCGTGGGACGCCTCAAATCTCATCTCCAAAGAGGATTTACTCCCTACTGGCATTGGTCACCTACCATTCCATGCTTCAAAACTACATGTGGATTTATTCCCATCCTTATGGGATACGTAGTGATGTACAGATATTTTATCTCGGGTCCATCCCCTCCATCGATTCACCATGGGGTCTTCCCTTCCCATTTGCCATGATTTTCACCCAGGATGTGGTTTGTAGGGATTTTTTTGGTATATGGTCCCTTAGACCCTCCATTTAGGGTTACGACTCTTAATTCCAAGAAATTCATTTTCCAAACACAATTTTTCCTCTTAGAGTCCAGACCGTACAGCCTTAGACTATGTGAATTGTCCCGATCACCTGACATTATACTATAAAACATGTCTAGATCACATGATGATAAACTATACCATGAAAAATACTTACCATATGTTATAAAAATACATGTCTATCATCCTCATTATATGACATAAAACTGCAAGGCATCCTTGGACCTCAGCTAAGAGGTCCACTTCTTTGGTGTTGGTATAAGGCCCCAGCCTTAAACATTACTTAATCATGAGTTACTTCAAGAATACACGTTGAGGATCTTTTCAGGTTTAGAGTTTTAGAGAATTAGATCATAAAACATGCATTACATTCAACATTTAAACAAAGTGGTTACATAAAAGATAGTACTCATTTTTCCCATCAACAGAATCATATTTAAAATAAAACATGGATTCTTTCTTGACACTTCATTGACACTATCATCACATCATGTACCTTTCCCTTGACCTGTGAAAAAAATTTCAAAAACATGGGATGATCATAAAAAGATCAATAAGGGATATAAAAGTACGAAATGAAAACATTAGTCCATGCATGGAATCATACTTTACTCATAAAACATAATCACATACCTTATCAAATCATGAATAAATCATAGAAATCATGAGACATAAAGGTAACTTGAGGCATTCATAACATTCTTACGTAGGGAGTAACCCTCATGGTTACCTTTGGAATACCCATCACAGTATATTCCCTAAATCTCTTCATCGAAACCTTAAAGTTTAACTCCTTTGCATTACCCAATGCATTGGAGAGCTATATCGGGCTCACCTGCCCTTAGTTTATCACGAAACCACCCGTCTTCATAAGAATTCCCAAGAACCATAACATATTTGTATCACATAAAACATGCATAAAGGAAACATAACATTTCCACTTTTCAATCACAAGATATCAATACAACACATTGATATAAAAACATTATGAAAACCATTTTCAATACCAAAATAAAAGAAAAGTAAAACATGGTATTTATTTTTCATTCAAAAAAATTTATGTCTTGTAGAGGAAGTCAAAGCTCAACTAATGGTCACGGAGGTGGAGAAGTCGTTGTCGCCGCATACGTACGACAAAAAAACATTCCCATTTATCATTTAGTAAACGCTTTGTATAAAAAGATTCGTTTTGAATAAACATAAAAGTCAAAGGGGTTTATACACCATATAAAATAAAGTTGTGTATAAAACAAAATATGCCTCAATGAAAGGAGATTGAGATGATGTCCCTTACCTCGTGTCTGATGTGACTCGATTTCTCTTTAATCTCCTGAATAATAAAGTAAAGTTAATTTATACTTGATTAAGAACCTTTTTCAAGTTTATTATTCCTTTTATATAACTTATTTCTATGTTATAAACATTATGTAATCATTTAATTTAATAAAGTTCGTTTTGTCGATATTTGGTACTTAAGTCAAAAATGGACTTCTTACAATTACATGTTGTTTATGTGGTCAAAGGTTCATTATATCGAGAATGATATTCATTATTTGGATATCATATATTTCATATATATCCAGCATATACATTTATTTATAATAGTACATAACATTTAGAGGTAAGAAATGAAATGCACTATTCATGGAGATGGTAAGCTATACGTACACATGAGCGCTACTTTCATTCCTATTTCGTATTTAATGGAGTGAAATAATAATGATATAAGGGTATATTATAATTCCAGTATAACATAATATATAATAACATTAACTCCTTCCTTTATACTTCCCACATATGTCATTAACGAATCAAATCACTTTGAGGGGGCGGTAGTCTGCACTTCCTAAAATGAAATTATCGTGTTTACCCACAATGGAAACCATAAAGGTATGCCACAAATAAAAAATAAATAAGAATAAGGAAAACATAAACATAATATATATCATATATAAATAGAGTTACATCTTAATGGCCACCATGAAAGGTGTTAAAATAATATTTAACAATCATCGTTTCGTGAGGCATAAATTCGCCATCCACAGAAACATTATGTTCATTAACCATTAGACGAAGGTGTGTGTAAGTGTAGAATGAATCATTCACATAACAACATCATAGTATATTTAATATACTGGTGTTGTTACAAAATAAAGTAATAGAAAGATTTTAGGGGGTTGGAGAAGAAAAATAATACATAAGAACACAATAGAAGACACTACCTTTAAATTGGGTAACTCTTTTTGATTTGAGCTCAAAGGCTTACTTGAAAAGACTTCTGCCCAAAGTGAGGCTTCTAGGAGTAAGACAGGGATGTGTAGAGACAAAATGGGCAGGGGTTGGCAGAGCCAAAGGCTTTAGAGGTGTGGGTAAGGTGGTAGAGGTGGGGGCCTTTTATAAGAGGAGGGGAGGGGCACTCTTGGAAAGTTATAAAAGGTTACTTTATTATAAAATAATTTTCGAATTTTAAAGGTCCCAAAATTATATATTTCTAGGATAATGTGATAAGAGTTCTAAATCCACCCATCCAATAGGTTTTTGACAAGTGTAGGTCTTAGATTTTACATTGTCTTTTCATTTTATTTAAATCGTTAAATAATGAGGTAATCATTGCATCATCATGGTGTCATAAATAATTTAATTTATTTAATGTCTAAAAATTATAAAAAAAATATCATGATGTAGGAAATAGTTTTAGATTTATAATGAATATTTATAGTCAAAACCATGACTTGTATAACCCCATGTAAAAATTGTTTTATCAAAACAACACATGTTTGTGACATTTTCATTTTAACATTAAATAAAGTCATTAATGTCATTTTCCTACCAAAGTGACTCCATGGGGTCCCCAAGTTGACCCATGAATTGTCTTGGTCATCCATGACACATCCAATAAGGGTATGACATGTGTCAAGTTCATTTCATATTATTAAAACATTATTTTTACCTTAAATTACACTAATTACCTCTAATCGCGATTAAAAACTTAAAAGTTACTATTCACCAAAAAATTATTTTAATCCCATTGAACCACATTTTACTTATTAATGAAAACCATGTATGTCGGATTTTTTAAATTCAAAACACAGAGGCGGTAAAATTTCATTTAAATGAAAAATCAGTTTTTTAAGTACCACTTAGTGGTTTCACTATTCATTAAAAATTGAAGTTTTTCAGAAAAATACCAAAACTTAACCCTAAGATATATTTGATATTCCGAATTCAAAAATGATGTCTATTTTACAAAATTCAAATCATATAAGTTACATTAATTAATTTAATAATTAATTCCCATTGTCAGAACAAATAGCGTGTTTTTATGAAATAATATATATCAAAAGATTGACACTTGTTTAAGTCCAAATTCAAAGTGAAATTAATTCCAACGACCACTATTGGATTAAATGGTAAAAATATATTATAATTTCACTTTAAAACCAATTAAAAATACAATCTAATAATATAAATAAATTATATTAAAAAGAGGTTTTGAATTAAGATACAACATTTTTCACTATTCATTAAAAATGAACTTTATTGGAAAAATACCAAAAATTTACACAAAGTAAATTTTGATGTCTCAATTCTAAAGAAGAATTTTATTTAGTCCAATAGAATGTATAAGAGTGACCAAAACAATATTTAAAGAGGTTTCACCATCAAAAGGCAATAGTTCGACCTTTTAGTGAATATTAGAGTATCTATGCCTAAAATTGAATTCTTTTCGTATTTTAAGCCTTCATCCATTATTGGATAAATGTAAAAACATTTAAAAAACATATATAATAATATTTTAGTTATTTTTATTCATTCCTGCCAATACAACGACTACGTGTTAACTACCATTTAAAATAATATTATTTTATTACTAGTGTGCAACGTAAGATTTCAAAGAAAATCTTTGTTGCGTATCGGGTACGCTATCGAACATAGAAACCCCTTTAAAGGAAAATTAATATTTAATTCGTAAATATTAATAAATATGAAAATGTTTTATTCTTTATTTACCTAGGATGTTACATCCTTCTCCCCTTTTTGGGAATTGCGTCCTCGCAATTTTATTCACTTATCAAAATAAGTGGGGGTATTTATCCCTCATAGCATTTTCAGATTCCCACGTTTCCTCTTCAACCATATGCTTTTTTTACAAAACCTTTACCTGGTGAATTAACTTATTTCACAACACTTTCTCTCTTCGGTCAAGAATCTGGACTGGTTGTTCTTCATAAGAGAGATTCTCTTCCAACTGAACTACCTCTGGGCTCAAAACATGAGATGGATCTGGAATATACATTCTCAACATCGAAACATGAAAAACATTGTGTACCTGAGATAAACTCGAAGGTAAAACCACTTGATAAGCAACTGATCCAACTTTCTCCAGAATTTCATATGGTCCAATGAACCTTGGACTCAGATTTCCTTTCTTACTGAATCGCATCACACTTTTCCATGGTGAAACGTTGAGAAAAACATAATCACCTACCTCAAAAGATAGATCCTTCCTCCGGATATCTGCATAACTCTTCTTCCTACTCTTTTTTGTTCTCATGTGTTTCTGAATCAACTGAACTTTTTCTTCCATATCTTCTACCAATTCTGGTCCTATCAGCTTCCTTTCACCCACTTCATCCCAAAAAGCTGGAGTTTGACAGCGTTTACCATATAATGCCTCAAATGGATCCATCTACATACTATAAAGAAAACTTTTATTATAAGAAAACTCAACCAAAGAAAGATGTTAGTCCCAAATTCCCTGATAATCCATCGAACAAGCATGTAGAATATCCTCCAAATTCTGAATCGTTCTTTCTGACTACCCATCTGATTGAGGATGAAAAGTTGTACTAAAATTTAATTCAGTACCCAACGATTTCTGAAGGCCTTTCCAAAAGTTAGAAGTAAACCTGGGATCACAATCAGATACAATAGAGAGAGGAACTCCATATAACCTGACTATCTCTTTAAGATACAAACGGGAAAGTTGATCTCGGGAAAAAGTATCTCGTATAGAAAAGAAATGAGTAGATTTAGTAAAGCAATCAACAATAACCAAGATTTCATTATTACCTCGAGGTGTCTTCGGAAATCCCACAACAAAGTCCATGGATATATTCTCTAATTTCAACTCTGGTACTGGTAAAGGATGAAGCATCCCTTTCGGTAACTACTACACTGCTTTAACCTGTTGACAAGTCAAACACTTCACAGTAAAATTAGAAATATCTCTTTTCATTCTGTCCCACTAGTAATACTCTCGAATATCTCAATACATCTTAGTAATTCCTGGATGAACTGAAAATGGAGAACTATGATATTCACATAACAACTCACTCTTCAAATGTGAATCACAAGGCACACACAATCTCTTCCCAAATCTCAAAACACAGTCATTATCAATGTTGAATTCAGGCAACTTACCCTTTTGAACCAGCTCTACCTTTTTCTGCAACTCATTGTCTTGCTTCTGTTCTTGCTTAATTATGTCTGATAGAGAAGATTTCACTGATACCTGAAACAAAATAGAATGACATCCTGCACCAACAACTTCTATGCCAAATTTTATCAAATCCTTAACCAAAATATCACGTTCCAAACACAACATTTTTAATGAAGCATTACTTTTTCGACTCAAGGCATCAGCCACTTTATTTGATTTTCCTGGATGGTAATGAATTATACAATCATAATCCATGATTAATTCTAGCCATCTCCTTTGTCTCATGTTCAATTCTTTCTGAGTAAATATATACTTTAATCTTTTTTGATCGGTATATATTTCACACTTTACTCCATACAAATGATGCCTCCAAATTTTTAAAGCAAAAACAACAGCAGTTAATTCCAAATCATGTGTAGGGTAATTTACCTCATGAGTTTTCAACTGTCGTGAAACATAAGCAATTACCAGATCATTCTGCATTAGGACGCAACCAAGTATTTTCAATGAAGCATCACTGTAGATAACAAACTCACCATTCCTGGAAGGTAGTGCCAAAACTGGAGCATTCACCAATCTTTTTTTCAGTTCCTAAAAACAATCATCACATTATTTTGTCCAGATAAACTTAACACCCTTCCGATTTAGCTTATTCATTGGACTAGATAACCGTGAAAAATTTCTAACAAACCTTCAGTAATAGCCTGTCAAACCAAGGAAGCTACGAATCTCAGTTACATTTGTGGGTCTTGGCCATTCTTCAACAACCTTTGTTTTTGCAGGATCAACAGTCATCCCATCTTTAGAAACAATGTGACCAAGTAAAGAAATTTGTTTCAACCAAAACTCACACTTGCTGAATTTCCCATACAATTTATTTTCTTTTAAGGTTTTAAAAATAACACTTAAATGTCTTTCATTCTCCTCTTTACTTTTATAAAACACCAAAATATCATCAATGAAAACAACCACAAACTTATCCAAGAACTCATGGAAAATTCTATTCATAAGGTCCAAGAATATAGCAGGTGCATTGGTTAGACCAAAAGGCATTACTACAAATTCATAATGGCCATATCTTGTTCGAAACGCAGTCTTCGAAATATCTGCTCCCTTTACCTTCAACTGATGGTACCCCAATCTCAGGTCAATCTTTGAAAAAAACTGAGCTCCCTAGAGCTGATCAAACAAATCATCGATATGAGTCAAAGGATAATTTTTCTTAAAAGTGATATTATTCAAGGCTCTATAATCAATGCAAAGTATCATAGAACCATCTTTATTTTTAACAAATAAAACAAGAGCACCCCATGGTGATGTGCTAGGTTGAATGAAACCTTTCTCTAATAAATCTTTCAATTTCTCCTTCAACTCTAAAATTTCAGTTTGAGCCATTCGATAAGGGGGTTTTGAAATGGTCTTAGCATCAGGAACTAAGTCAACAGTAAATTCAACTTCCCGATCTGGTATTATTCCAGGCAACTCATCAGGAAAAACATCGGGATACTCATTTACCACTGGCACATCATTAATCTGAACAGTTCCCTTGTTTTCAAAGATATGTTCGAGGTAACATTCATTTCCATCTTTTACAAGTTTCTCGGCTTCTTGATATGTTATCAATATTAAGGGTTCATTCTTGTACACAAACTGAAAGTCTTTCTGAAAAAAAACTTCTTTAGATCTACAGTCAATCTTAGCATGGTAAATAGAGATCCAATCCATACCCAGGATAATATAAAACTCTACTAGAGGTAAAACAATAAGGTTTTCAAGTAGGTTCTTTCCACGGATAAGGATAGGAAGATTCTTATAAATTATTTTTGCCTCAACATTTCCCCCAGGTGTTTTTACCGTAAGTTCAGGAGTCATTTCTTGAGATGGTATTCCCATTTTACTAGAATCGTTTTCAGAGATGAAAGAATGTGTAGACCCTGAATCAAACAACACACTGGCATAATCTGAAAAAACAAACAAAGTACTTGATACAACTTCATTTGATGGCCCGACATCTGTTGAAGTAGTCGCAAAGGATTTCACCACCCTTTTATGCTTGTAGTCTAACTACTTCCCATCACTCGAGCTTGTTGTCAGACACTCATTTTCATAGTGACCCATATCATTACACTTAAAATATTTCACTAACTGTAAATCATATTTGGTATTACCATCACCCTGATCTTTTTCAGTGAAATCACAAGCCTTATGTCCCATCTTACCACATCGGTAGCACTTTTCAGAATTCAGAAGACATTCCCCAGCATGCCTTTTACCACATTTATCATAAACTAGACACTTAGTTTTCTTACCATCAGACCTTTTTAAATAATTCTTTCCTTTCTACTGTCACCTCGGTCTCTTCTTCTGCTGGTTGTTATAGAACACTTTATCATCAGAAAACTCCATTTCCACCTTCTTATCACATCGAACAAGTTTTTCATAACTCTTGAACTCACGAGAAGCTAAATCCCTTTGATATTTTGGCTTTAATACTGAGTAAAAATGATTGATTTAACTATCAAGGTCTCAGATAAAATTTGGAGCATACCTTGCCAATCGAGTAAACCTTTCTTTATAGGAAGTCACTGAGTATTCCTCTTGCCTCAATTCCAGGAATTGTTTTTCCATCCTAAGTCGAACAGCCTCAGAAAAATACTTCTCAAGAAACATACATTTGAATTCATCCCAGTCGAGAGAATCAATCTCATCAGCATCCCTAATATTTTTAACCATCGACCAGCACTAATCTTCTTCACCCTCTAAATGGTAAATAGCAAGACTAACCTTTTGATTATCTGAACACCCCATGACCTCGAAAATATTCTCCAGTTCTTTAATCCACCCTTCAGCTAGCACAGGGTAATATGATCCCCTAAATGATGGGGGATGTTGCCTCATGAAATGTTCCACCACTGACATGTTCCTCTGTAGTTGATCTGGCTGATCTCGTGCATGGATACCACCACCATTTATCGCTTGAGTAAACTATGCCATTACTGCAACAAACTGTTCAGTTCCAATTCCGACCATCTTAGGATGCTGATTCAGAAGGTCATTTCCTTCTGTATGCCTTCCCAGCACTGCTTCCCTATTTCCTCTGCAGAAAACCATTCTGAACAAACATGTCTTAGATGAAGCAACATGGTAATCATCAAATGCTATATCATTTAAATTTGACCATAAAAAAAATATTTTTGGATAATCATTTAATAGAATTCTAACTCCTAAATTTATCTAAAATGACCTCTGATACCAACTATAAGGCCACAGGCTTAAACATTACTTAATCTTGAGTTACTTCAAGAATACACGTTGAGGATCTTTTCAGGTTTAGAGTTTTAGAGAATTAGATCATAAAACATGCATTACATTCCATATTTAAACAAAGTGGTTACGGAAAAGATAGTACTCATTTTTCCCATCAATGGAATCATATTTAAAATAAAACATGGATTCTTTCTTGACACTTCCTTGACACTATCATCACATCATGTACATTTCCCTTTACCTGTGAAAAACATTTCAAAAACTTGGGATGAGCATAAAAATCATAGTAAAGGATATAAAAGTATGAAATGAAAACATTATTCCATGCATGGAGTCATACTTTACTCATAAAACATAATCGCATACCTCATCAAATCATGAATAAATCATATAAATCATAAGACATAAAGGTAACTTGAGGCATTCATAACATTCTTACGTAGGGAGTAACCCTCATGGTTACGTTTGGAATACCCATCATAGTATATTACCTAAATCTCTTCGGAGAAACCTTAACGTTTAACTCCTTAGTGTTACCCAATGCATTGGAGAGCTATATCTAGCTCACCCGCCATTATTTTATCACAGAACCACCCGTCTTCATAACAATTCCCAAGAACCATAACATAATCGTATCACATTAAACATGCATAAAGGAAACATAACATTTCCACTTTTCAATCACAAGATATCAATACAACACATTGATATAAAAACATTATGAAAACCATTTTCAATACCAAGATAAAATAAAAGTAAAACATGGTATTTATTTTTTATTCAAAAAAAGTTATGGCTTGTAGAGGAAGCCGAAACTCAAATAATGGTCACGGCGGGGGAGAAGTCATTGTCGCCGCATACGTACGACAAAAAAAACATTCCCTTTTGTCATTTAGTAAACGCTTTGTATAAAAATATTCCTTTTGAATAAACTTAAAAGTCAAAGGGGTTTATACACCATATAAAATAAAGTTGTTTATAAAACAAAATATGCCTCAATGAAAGGAGATTGAGATGATGTCCCTTACCTCGTGTCTGACGTGACTCGATTGCTCTTTAATCTCCTGAATAATAAACTAAAGTTAATTTCTACTTGATTAAGAACCTTTTTCAAGTTTATTATTCCTTTTATATAACTTAATTCCATGTTATAAATGTTATGTAATCATTTAATTTAATAAAGTTCATTTTGTCGATATTTGGTACTTAAGTCAAAAATGGACTTCTTACAATTACATGTTGTTTATGTGGTCAAAGGTTCATTATATCTAGAATTATATTCATGATTTGGATATCATATATTTCATATATATCCATCATATACATGTATTTATAATACTACATAACATTTAGAGGTAAGAAATGAAATGCACCGTTCATGGAGACGGTAAGCCATACGTACGCATGAGCGCTAATTTCATTTCTATTTCATATTTAATGGAGTGAAATCATAATGATATAAGGGTATATTATAATTCCAGTATAACATAATATATAATAACATTAACTCCATCCTTTATACATCCCACATATGGCATTAACGAATCAAATCACTTTGAGGGGGCGGTAGTCCGCACTTCCTAAAATGAAATTATCGTGTTTACCCACAATGGAAACCATAAAGGTATGCCACAAATGAAAAATACAGAAGCATAATGAAAACATAAACATAATATATATCAAATATAAATATATTAACATCTTAATGGCCACCATAAAAGGTGTTAAAATAATATTGAACAATCATCATTTCGTGAGGCAGAAATTCACCATCCACAGAAACATTATGTTCTTTAACCATTAGACGAAGGTGTGTGTAAGTGTAGCTAGAATCCTTCACATAAAAACATCCTAGTATATTTAATATACTGTTTTTGTTACAAAATAAAGGAATATAAAGAGTTTATTGGGTTAGATAAGAAAAATAAAACATAAGAACACAAGAGAAGACACTACCTTTAAATCGGGTAACTCTTTTTTATTTAAGCTCAAAGGATTATTTGGAAGAACTTATTCCCAAAGTGAGGCTTCTAGGAGTAATATAGGGATGTGGAGAGAAAACATGGGCAGCGGTTGGCCGAGCCAAAGTCTTTAGAGGTGTGGGTAATGTGGTAGAGGTGGGGGCCTTTTATAAGAGGAGAGGAGGGGCACTCTTGGAATGTTATAAAAGGTTACTTTATTATAAAATTCTTTTCGGATTTTAAAGGTCCCAAAATTATATATTTCTAGGATAAGGTGATAATATTTCTAAATCCACCCATCCAATAGGTTTTTTAAAAGTTTAGGTCTTAGATTTTACATTATCTTTTCATTTTATTTAAATCGTTAAATAATGAGGTAATCGCTGCATCATCATGGTGTCATAAATAATTTAATTTATTTAATGTATAAAAATTATAAAAAAATCATGATGTAGGAAATCGTTTTATATTTCTAATGAATACTTATAGTCAAAACTATGACTTGTATAACCCCATGTAAAAATTGTTTTAGTAAAATAACACATGTTTGTGATATTTTCATTTTAACATTAAATAAAAAGTTATTAATGTCATTTTCCTACCAAAGTGGATCCATGGGGTCCCCAAGTTGACCCATGGATTTTATTGGTCATCCATGACACATCCAATAAGGGTAGGACATGTGTCAAGGTCATTTCATATTATTAAAATATTATTTTTACCTAAAATTACACTAATTACCTCTAATCGCGATTAAAAACTTAAAAGTTACTATTCACCAAAAAATTATTATAATACCATTAAACCACATTTTACTTCTTAATGAAAACCATGTATGTCGGATTTTTGAAATTCAAAACACATAGGTGGTAAAATTTCATTTAAACGAAAAATCAGTTTTTTAAGTACCACTTAGTGGTTTCACTATTCATTAAAAATTGAAGTTTTTCAGAAAAATACCAAAACTTCACCCTAAGATATATTTAATATTATGAATTCAAAAATGATGTCTATTTTACAAAATTCAAATCATATAAGTTACATTAATTAATTTAATAATTAATTCCCGCTGTCAGAACAAATAGCGTGTTTTTATGAAATAATATATATCAAAAGATTGACACTAGTTTAAGTCCAATTTCAAAATGAAATTAATTCCAACGACCAATATTGGATTAAATGGTAAAAATATATTCTAATTTCACTTTAAAATCAATTAAAAATATAATCTAATCATATAAATAAATTATATTAAAAAGTGGTTTTGAATTAAAATACAACATTTTTCACTATTCATTAAAAAATGAACTTTATCGGAAAAATACCAAAAATTTACAAAAATTAAATTTTGATGTCCTGATTCTAAAGAAGAATTTTATTTGGTCCAATAGAATGTATAAGATTAACCAAAACTATATTTAAAGAGGGTTCGCCATCAAAAGGCAATAGTTCGACCTTTTAGTGAATATTAGAGTATCTATGCCTAAAATTGAATTCTTTTCGTATTTTAAGCCTTTATCCTTTATTGGATAAATGTAAAAACATTTAACAAACATATATAATCATATTTTAGTTATTTATATTCATTCCCACTAATACAAAGGCTATGTGTTAACTACCATTTAAAATAATATTATTTTATTACTAGTGTGCAATGTAAGATTTCAAAGAAACTCTTTGTTGCGTATCGGGTATGCTGTCGAACATAGAAACCCCTTTAAATTAAAATTAATATTTAATTCTTAAATATTAATAAATATGAAAATGTTTTATTCTTTATTTACCTGGGATGTTACAGTTGGTCATCTACTACACCCTTCACATTTTCAACTGTAGCTCGAAATCTGAGATGATTCTATCCTAGAAGATGATTTTGACATTTTTTATACCAATACACTTACACCAATGTAAAATAAGACATGGTGGCTTAATTACATGAGTATTGTAATCCATTAAAACATTCCATCACTCTATTTCCACACATCATGTGCCTCATATTTGGATCCTCATCCTCCCATATGTCTGAAGGAACCCCCTAACAAAATGGTGTCTGGATAAGGCTCACCTACCTTCTTGGGCCAACATCCTGAAGGAATTTGGATGACATCTAAGACAGGTTTTTTTTTCAAACATGGTCATTGGTCTACCCTCGATTGTTTTTCCTCATTCCCATCTAATGGTATGATAGCCTATAGGGCTTCGTTAATTCCTACAGGGCTAAAAAATTTAATAATTTATAAAAATTGTAAAACATAACTAAAAATTTAGTATCTATTGATTATAAGTGTTGAACCCACAGGTATGAATCATATGTTCAAAATTAATTATAGAAACTAAAATTGAATTAATTTTTTTTGTTTGAAAAAAGAAACAAATGGAAGAAAATATTGGTGTTGAAATCAATAGATAAGGAATTCCATGTTCAGTGATTTTTAGGTTTGTGTGATATGGATTTAATTGATAAATTTATTTAGGTTTGGTGCCAGAATTGGGACAGCATGAATCCTTGGTCTGGGTATCCTGCCCAATCCTATGATTGCAAAGTGGAAATGTTCAACGACTAGATTCAATCAAAGAAAATAGGTAACCAGAAACCCTTTTTAAACATAACTAACCTAGATTGTCTAATGGATATACATGAAACAAGACAATTAATTGATGCAATGAAATAAACATCCTAAAATCACAAGAAATGGTCATGCAATTGAAAAAATAATAATATTGTAATTGATAGAACGAGATTCAATAATCCAAAATATGTATAATAAATAAAAGAAATCCCTAGAAACACATCCCCCTAAAATCACATTAACAGGCACAAAAATAACTACTCACTCATACTAGGAATGATGAGAATGAGCAGCGTGGATACCCGAGGAATAATGTTGGTGAATAATGGTGATGAAGCAAGGCTCTGGATTGTCACTCCACTGTCTAGAAGTTGTCTTTCAGTGTTTTGATGCTCCCTATATTCCCAAATGTTATAACAGCTATGACTGTAGGCATATTTTTTTAATATCCTTCATGAAACCCTCGATTGTTGTGCATTTATTTTTCGGTCTGTCAAATAAGTCATGATATGTAATCTTTAAAATTTCAGGCATCATGAATTCTAGCATATCTCTTCAAAAAATTCATCTTGAAAAAATTCAAGTTGGGAAATTAGAATACATGATGTTTAAATGCTTTAAACAACATTTAATGACTTCACAACTTGTCATGTGGGGAAAGTTCTTTTTAAAACTCGCGTCATATAATCCGAATACACAATGTGTAATCGGTATACTCTAGAATTTTCAACTTTCTCTACTTAAAAAATATGGTGCCATGCTGTGAAGGATCTTTTGGATCCAATTTTCATCCCTCTTCATTCATTTTCATAAATCTATTGTTTTCTTCCATAAAATATAGAACAAGTAAATCTGTTAAAAACTAGGCAACATTATTAATTTAAATAAAAAATCAATACATTAAAACACTCTAAAATGTATGCATAAAATACACTTATTAGGTACGAATGATATGTTTCGAACAAGACAATCATTTATCCTATATTTCCATGACACTCTCCTTATGTTCCAGATTTTGTTCATCATTATTCACACCTCTCCATTCCCCCATTTTTTGGTAGAATTCAATGCACCTGGCGTTACCCCATTCATGCACTAACGGACATTGGAAAAGTAAGTTAGTTATTATGAGATCCTCATTCTCTAGCCACAATATCTCTTATCCCAGACACTCTTTGTGGTTATTAAACAATATAAAACCCCAAGTGCTCAAAGATTTTTCAACACTCTTACATGAAGAGAAATCACATGGTCATCTCTTATTTCACAAACCGTGCATGACCCACGTTAGATTAGTGATTGGTAGTTGATTGTATACAAAATATGATCAGTGTAAGATATAAAGAAAATAAATATGTTTGAGAATTAAAATTAATAAAACCAATGTTTTAAAGGTTCTTCCACATATTGGATCCTCTCATCTACAAAAAATTTCTCTTTTACGGCTCTACATCAGCAATTGACCACTTAAGCTCAGCCAACCTCCACTTGGTGTCATCTAGGATTCTTTTTCATGCCACTAGGTCTTCTTTATCCTCGTCGAACTTGGAGTTGACATCTTCAACCATAATCTGATATTAGTCCTGGTCATTTTGAAACTTGGCCTCTACCTTCTTGGCCTCTACATCTTTAGCCTCGAATTCTACCAATTGAACCCTCAGACTGATAATAATCTCAACCCAAGTAGCTATGATCATTACATGCTCTTGTGTCACCCCCTCTAGATGGGAAATTTATTCTTCATAATTATGAATCACTTAGGAGACCTTGGCTTTGTGCCTCTTCTAGGCCAAATCAATATCTTGTCGTTCCATGCATGCTTTCTTGATGAGGAAGTCCTAGGGAAGAACATGAGGAGTACTAAGATTTATCCCTCTGGTCCCTATACTAACTAACCCATGGCATAAGTATCCCACTCATTATGGAAGTTTAGTTATCAAGATGTGAGTGATGGAGTTCTGAACACTCCTCCATTCCTTGCGATGGAAATCTTGGTTGTCCTTAGTGACATCTGAGCCAAAATCTTCAAAATATTCAGGAGATTCATCCTCGTAAGAAGGTAAGACCATCGGTATAGTATTGGTCTGATATTCCAATCATAGGTATTTGGCCATAAGCGGATCGAGAATGATCTCTGTAAGTGACTACCTGTCGACCACTCCACCTATTTTATAAGCCTCTGTTGCACCTTATGGTATCATGGAGGTGGAAATCATCATCCCAACTTCCTTGTCTACCCCTTCTAGTGGTGAAACCTTAGTTTCAAATCCCACATCCACCTCTAGTGTCAATTCTAAGGTAGTAACACCTGATAATGCCTCCCGAGTTGCTGACACTATCACTACTTCCCCAAACACAATTTCAGCTCTAGCATCTACCTCCGGTGGTGCCTCTATGATCATCTTAGACACCACAACTCTTTATACTAGCCTTGTTGTGGTCCATTTATCAACCCCCTACATTGAATTTGCAGTCTCAGTGGCACACTCCAATTCATCCTATTCTATTGGCCTGACTTCCACGGCCTCTCCAGTCAACTATGCGGGGAGAGAAACACATGTTATCGCCACCTTAACCTCAACCGAAGCTAATATGAGCATTGGGACTGGTGGATAATTCCTAAGCTCCATTTGAACTACCATTAAAAAAAATTAGTCAATAATACGTAGTAAAATAAATGATTAAAATAAGAGGAAGTGGACTACATGAATTTTATACTCTAATAAGGAGTTCCTAAAGGTTCACAAGTATCCCCTCGGGTAGGGATCCTTGTGTAGATGCTTCCCTAGTAAAAGGTACCGATGATTGACTGCCTATAGCCAAAACATTTGGAAGGGACCCCCACATTCTTCCTTTTATGGGTTTAGGTCCCATATCTATCCTTTTTAGGTCTGTCTCGGACCTCCCCCTCCCAAATTCTTGATTCCTATGTGAGTGGAAAAAATATTTAGACAACATTACAAAGGGACAGGTTACATATAAGGTACATAAGATTTGGATATTTACCTGATTAGTCGAAAAACTTCCACCCATAGGAAAGCCTTAATAAGTGTTGCTTCCCTAAGACTCACTTGAATCATTGGGAAAAGGATCATGCGTATCCAGCTCAGCTTTTATAGTTGTGGGGGTGAGACCATGTTTGATAACACCTTCACCTGGTCAGTTAGTGGATGTGTAGAGACCGGGGAATGCACCAGGTCCACTATCTCTTCCCAATATCACTCTACCTCATCCCAAGACATGAGGAAACTAGCCTTGGATTAACCAATCTTGAAAAGATTCATCCTATACCTATTTATATACTGCCACATTCCACAAGTGCTGGTGAACTTCATGTAATAATCCTAGTTGTCCCAAGTTTCAAGAAACATAGAATCATTGGGAATGTCCAAGAGTAATAACCACTTTGCAAGAGCTTAGAAAAATATATTTTGAGTTTCCCTATATGTCTCTCCTTCTTCATGAGTTCTCCTTCCCAAGGATCTTGGACCTAATACTGTTTCTCCTCTCCCTTCACCTTTTGCCTATCTGGGCCCATGAGCTAATGGACCTACTACTACTGCACTTCCTACTGGTCCAGCTCTACTGCCATAGTGTATTCGAACCACCATTCGGCTTCAGACCCGCAGTTGAGTAACTTCCCCTTCATTGGCTCGATTTTCCCACTACCTCATCATAACCCCAAGATATGTGCTCTCCCAACACTGTGGGTAATCTTGAGTTAACCCATAAGTATGTATTTGATGGTGGCATATCATTCTGTATATTTACATCCTTGTCTATAAACATGTGCCAAATATGATTCATCACTGAAGAGTGAAACTTGTGATGCACCTCTAATTACACCTTTGAGGTCAATCTCTACAGACATATGAATTTCCTTGGAAACTAGTGAGGATTGTATAACTTGAAAACTAGCTCACAGTCAACCCTTTATACCTATATCCCCACCTTGAAAGCCCAAGAGGTAAAATATATTCTCTATGGTCCTTGTTCCTTCATCAGTCACCACTCCCATCAGTATAGATAATAGATGAAATATGAAATGTTCCTCCAACCTAAACTTCTCCAGTACTTCCACTAGACCCAACTTTAACAGGATACTTACCATAATATTTAATATTGTTAGAAAAAAGTTTATTAAGGGAGGAAAAATGGGGTTTGGGTACTCATAACCTCCCATGTGTGTGGCTACCCAACAATATAGAAGTGAAAAGTCCTACACACATGCAACGACATTTTCCTTTACTAACATGATGAAGCACCTTATATAACATCACTGGTACTGGGACAGTAAGGTTGAAACATAGCCCAGTAACCAACATTATTTTAATTATGAAAGTGGTCGACCACACCCCAATGTTTTCATCCCTCACCGGGATAATTTATAACACCCCAAGATTTTGTGAAATATTTTTTTCAAATTAATTTAATATTTTTTATATTTTCATTTCATGTAACACTGAATATTGTTTTTTATAAAACAAAAACATTTGGTTTTCATTTTATGAAACACCAAGTTAATCTTTCACTACACATAAGACTTAGATAATCCTGTGTTACACATACAACTATGTTTGTCTTTTATTACACACAATACAGATTCCCTTCGATAGCTTTTGTTACACACAAGTTCAAGTTTTCACTAAACTATAATATACTATTAATATAATTATTAAAATATTATTATAGCTGCCACAAAGCTGATAGAATTGAAGTTATGAATAAAATTAAATAAAATTTTGAAAATATGATCAACACATGTATATAAAATTAATCCTCTATTTATAAATTATTAGAATTGAATGAATGAACAATTTGAAAATAAAGAAATTTCTTTTCTAAGAAAACTATTTTTCTATGTAAAAACAAAATTTTATGTCAAAAAATTTTTAAAACACTTTTGATTAATTTTTTAAATAAAATTTATATATTATATATTCAATAAATATTTTTTTATACTCATCCAATTGATTTTATATTTATAATAAAATAATAAATCCAATTTTATGAATATAAAAATATATTTATCTAAAAGGTAATTTTACAGCCTTTTAATGAAGAACCCATTTTAAATAGGATTTTTTAAAATTTTAAAAATTTTATTTTAAAAAAAAACTTTATTTTTTGAAACAAAATATCTAAATTTTATTTGGGTGACTTTTTGGTATTTTTTTGAGAATTTTCATTTTTTGATGAATAGTGAAAAACACTGAATTTTAATTAAAAAATACTTTTTCATCTAATTTATTTATATAGTTAAATTATATTTTATTTTTGTTTTAAAATTTTATTAGATAATAATAAATTAATTATTCCAATATAGGTCATTGGAATAAAATTCACATTGAAATTAGATATAAAAACATTTCAGACATTTGAACATTGTTACTTTAAAACCTGCTTTGTCATCCCGTCTGTGAGATTAAAATTAAATTAATTTATTCCTATTAATTAATTGGAATTTTGAAAAATGGATTCCATATTTTTAATAATAATAATTTATAATTTATAATAATTTTAACTTATTTTTTTGACAAAAAATATTAGTGAAAGTGATTAAAATTAATTATAGTGCTTAAGAGAAAATAAGATTAACAAAAGACTAAGCCTTAAACTTAAGGCCCAAAATGACCTATAAACGTGTCAAAAATCCATTTTATGTTCATATTTAGACCCTATACTCCCTTTTATATATGTTTTACCATTATTGGATCCACTTTATATTGGAAAAACGTGGTTGGAATTCCCTTTTCAAAACTTTACAAAAATATCACTCCTCCTCCAGTATAAAAAGGAACTCACCCATCCCACTTATTCACACATCTCAAGCCCTTTATATCACCCAAAATATACTAAATTAATCTCTCTAAATTCATACATTTATCTCATAATCCTTCCTTTTTTGATAAATCCAACCAATAAATCCTTTTGGTGCAAACCAAGATGAGTTTCCCAAAGAAGAGGTAACATCTTTCCTCAAACTTCTTTGTTTTATTTTCATTCTCCACCCCCTAAATTATTCTTATTATATGATTATATAATAATATAATTATAATAATTATACTTATATTTTTTTATTATAAGTGTTTTACCTAAACTTACACACACTTCCATTTAATGGGTAATGAACTTGTTGTTCTTTTGTACGGTGAATTATCACCTTGCAAAATGATGTTGTTCATTTTTCATTTACCACCTATTATGGTTGGGAATTATGATGTAAAATATGTTTTTATATGATATATATTATATTTATTATGTATTTATTCTTATTTAATTATTATATAACACATATTTTTATGATTTCCATTTTGTGTAAATATGATAACATCATTTGTGGACGTGTGGACTACCATCCTCAAAATGGTGTGATTAATTCACCCTTTACATGGAAAGTATTAATGATAGGTTTAGTGAAATTATATAATATATATGACATAATAATTCTACTTTAATGATATTATATATACACATATATGTCATTTACTTTCTTTCTTTCAATACAATAATAAAACGGAAACAGTGTTCATGCAAACGTATGGCCTATCGTCTCCATGAATGGTGTATTCCATTACATATTTATATATTTTATATATTATTATAATACATATATACTGAATATATATGAAATTTATATCATTTTTTACATTCTATAAATTATAAAACAATGATCTAATTAATAGGATCTGGAATAATAAGCCAAAACATATACGAAAAACAAAGTGGATATTACCCAACAAGTAAAATTAACAAGGAGTTGTTAATAAACAAGAAACATAAAGTAATAAAAAATAATATATGTTATTAGATATAATAATATGGTTATTTGTTATATTTATAATAAACTTATACTTATTATATAGTAGGTTTGAACATGTATGAATAAATTCAAAACTTAAGGTAAGGGTTTTCTTGTATCACATTTTTATCTGTGAGACTTATAAATTATTTACCACTGATTTATTTTGTGTGGTTTATATATTTACCATGAATCTTTTATATGATTATTATACTTAAATTTATTGGTATTTACAGATCCATTTTATGATCATTCTTTCATGGGTTTTATGGTTCAAAAGTTTCCAAATTAGTATATTGCTTTCTATTTTCTTTCTTTGAGATACATGCCATGTTTTGCACCTATATTTTTCTATGAGGTGTATATACTACCATTTCACATGTTATATAATTAATCACATTATTTCATGATATTTTAATATTCATTTAATTTTATTCTCTCATGTATATTATGATTCAAAGTTACCAATTGGTAATAGTTTATTGTTATAATCTCATTGTTTATTGGGATTATTTACGATTATGATTCAATAGATGAAATATTATGATCCTCATCTAAATAACACTCATGAATTTTATTATATTATATTTATTCATGATATATTAATGTTTTGGTAACATTTTTCCACACTTTGGTACTTAATATAATTAATAAAGTGTTTTTAAGAAAATATGACTTTATCTCTCTCTTCGGTTGAAAATTTGTGTTCTTTCAAAACCATGTTTTCTAAAAATGGTTTTCAAAAACAATTTCAAGATTATTTAATAAGTTTTATAGGAAAAGGGTTTTTTTAAAATTAAATATTATTTTATAATTTTTCAAGGAAAAATATTTTCAAAATGTTTTCAAGACTTCTTTCTATGTTTTTAAAGTTATTTTAAAATAAAAATGTTTTCAAAATACTTGATGTTTTAAACAGATTTTTTCTAGGAAAATAAATTTTCATAAATAAATGTTTAAATGAAATTATAAAGTCTTATTTATTATAAAAGGATTTTTGACATGGTTTTATGAAAGGTATTTTCAAATAAAGGCTATTTTCCTATAAAAAATTTCCTTGTGATCCTTCAAAATTCTTCTCCATATAAGATGACATAATTTGTTATAGTTTATGATTTACTGGGGATATGATCTAAGGATTCCATTCATATTATTTCATGAATGGTTTATTTTTTTATTGAATAATGATTATGAAACCTATTTCTCTTCCATGGGTTCATTCCTTTTTAAACCTACTTATTTTCAAGAGTTTATTTTATAAAATGATTATGAGACCTATCTATTTTTCATAGGTAATGATATGATGAAATTATAATAATGAACATTTCATTTCATGGGTTATGATATAATTTTTATAAAACCCATATCTTATTATGGGTTATGATATGATGAATGTTTTATTATCTTGTGCCACATGTATGTATGATTTTATTATGTGATTTGGGGACCTATATCTCCCTCCAAGGCATTGGGTAAATATTTATATCTCGTGAGTATGATTGTGTTGGTATGAGGAGTGGGATCAGTTCAATATGATAGGTATGGAATGAGTAGTGAAATTGGTTCAGTATGGAAAGGCTAGAATGAGGAGTGAACTAAATTCAGTATGACAGGGCTAGAATGAGGAGTGAACTTGGTTTAGTATGATAGGTATTGAATAAGGAGTGAACTCGGTTTAGTATAATAGGGTTGGAACAAGGAGTGAACTCAGTTTATTAATACAGGTATGGAATGAGAATTCAACCCAATTCATTAATACAGGGCTGGAATAGGGACTGAACCCAATTCAGTAAATGAATTTTTCCACTAAGATGGCCTTGGAAGCAATCCTTGACTGTTATGGAAATCATTTTATATGTATTCCATAACCCCATGTCTTATTCCCATGTTATGATCACATGTATTATGCTCTCTATTACCATATGATTCTTGTATTATGAACTGCCAATATTTATCTCAAGACTATTGATTATGATCTTTGATATGTAGGGTATGATCTTCTAATGATACAATCATGTTCTCATACCCTTATGCTAATAATTTTGCTTTACAAATCTCCTTTTTTACCCTTACTGATAATTTGATCTCACGTCTTTCTTATGTTTTCGTTCCCTAGGTTATGAATATAGGTTTTAAGTAGGATTACTAATGGGTAATATCTTTACGAGAGATGTTGAAGAACTATCACCACATTAGAATAATTGGTTCCAAGTTTCCAAAGACACTAAAATATTATAGTCCTCGGGCATATATTTTTGTAATGTGTTAAATATTCATCTAGAATGATGTAATATCCATGTAAGTTTAGCATGGGTTGTTATAGTTAGTATCAAAGGAAAGTTTTATTCAACCTTTGGAAACTAGGATAAGAAATTTTTATTGATATCCCTAGGTATATTTCAAAGGATATGTCTATGGATGTCTCCAAGGATAAGTATAAGGATGAGTTAATGTTTAAGAAAATGTCTAGTAATTTTGGTAAATAATAGAGTGATTGGTTTCTTAGAAATACATCTTTGTTTGGATACTATAATTCAATGTGTCTCTGGTATAGATGAACATATGGGTATCCAAAAAACAATATATTGATCCAGACTTGATTGAGAATTGGTGCACGACAACGGGCATTGCTACACACCTGGTTTGAAACTCCCAGGGGATATTCTTTGTAAATTCACAACCTCTTTATGAACCATCGTGAAGGATTTAAATAGAATATGACTATAAATAACCTAGGATAAACTTAATGTGTCATTGATTAAAAAGTAGGATCCATGAATTATACATCCTATAAGTGATTTTTCATGATTATGTGTTTTTTTATTATGATAAGGGTTTCTCACACTATGCTTTCTGGATTTACCCAATAGTGGGAACTAGAAGGAACTTGTTCAACATTGAATGTTTCATATTTGGAAAGTATGGGAACTATACAAATAGATTTCATAAGTATAAAGCTCATGAAGAGAATCATGAAGGTGGTGTGAGTTTTGGTTATACTATTGAAGATAAAGAGACCACAAATGGCATGTGAAAGGTATGGGATGTTCTTTCAGTATTTTTTACATCAAACATAAGAAGCATAATTAGATTGAGGTTTGGGAACATTAATACATGATTAATATTTCATATTATAAGAAATAGGTATTAAGGAATAAGTTGATGAATTATAAGTAATGGTTTAAGAATAAAGTTGGATGATTGAAGTGTATATGTTTTGGAATTCAAATATTATGTTATATGAATCATGAAGTTTATAAGGAATGTTTCTAGAAGATATTATTTAATTATTTTCAAGAATGTGTTAAATGATACTAATTACATAAAAAATTAATTTAATGGAAAGGTTATATTAAGGGAAGGTAACCCTTAACATGTTATTGAGGGTGATAAATTGATATTTTATATGGATAAAGAGATGATGATATGGATAAATTAAATTGGATAGTATTTATGACCCACTACTACAAAACTTGATTTATCCAGTGCTAGGGCTTTAATAGTGCTAACAAAAAAAGTTATTAAATACTCCTTTTTTAGTTCTAAAAAATCACTATAAAATGGGTCTTTAAGAGCACTTGTTTTAGTGATGTTAAAGGGGGACCTTTATCAGCATTTTTTTGCAAGTGCTAATAAAGGGGGGGTTTATCAGCAATTCTTTAGAAACATAGTTAAATAAACCATTTTATCAGTGCTTTTTTACAAGTGCAGATAAAATTATACTTCAAAAAAATCATTCAAAATAATGTATTAAGATATAAACATATTTATATTGATATAAATTTAATATATGTTTTTTAAAATATGTTTTAGATAAGGTAAATAGATATTTACACTTAATATATAAGATATTTAGTGAAAATGGATTATAAAAAAAATAAAAAAAATTAATTAATAATTTTCTTATTAATACCGAATAATAGTCACTTAATATCAATTTGAAGAAAAAAATAAAATAATTGATAAAATATCTAAAATAAGTTGAAAATGTAACACGAACTTCAAACTGTCATAACTTTTAATCCGGGTGTCTGTTTGGACTCTACCACATATCAAATTCAAGCCTGTGATGAGATCTATTCCTTTAGTGACACAAGTGAACCTTTTTCAAATTTTTTAATGCCAAAAAGGCTCATTATGCCTCCAAAACTTTGTTTTTAGTTGAGGAACCCATATTTTTTAACATTCGTTGGATTTTCAGCCTCATTTAAGGGGGTATTTTTCCTTTTTTTCTATAAGGAATAAATTTATTCTCACGACTTGTATGTATATTTATATTATGGTTTTTAAATTTTAACATTTTTTATAACATAATATTATATATAATTTAATATATCCATGTTTTCTAATATTTACTTATAATAAATCACTAATATAAATACATATATCAACATATTTACAAAAAAAATGTATATTCTAATATATCTAAATAAATAAATATTTTAAAAATGTATTTAAAACAATATCTAACCATTTTTTATATTATAAATATAAATTTATATTGTTTATATATGCATATATGTGTGTATTAATAAACATATATATATTTATATTATATTATATTATATGTAAATAAATTTAATATATAATATATTTAAATAAATATAAGTATATATATATCACACACACATATATTGCATAAATATATTTAACAATAATTATATAAATATATGTATGTATATATATATATATAAATAAAAAAATATAATTAAACGGATTGAAAAACAACATGGTGTAGTGGTAAATCCATTCCATATTTGAAGGGGAGGTGCATGGTTCGAATCTTAGCAGGTTCACATGAGGCTGGAAATTCACAAATCATTGATAAAAGGGGTGTTGGGGTGAAAATCACTGATAAAGGGGTTCTGAAGGCACTGATAATGGGGTTTGGGCACTCATGGATGTCTAGAAAAAAATTACCCCCTTTAACAGCACTACTTTTATGAGCACTAAAACCCACTATTAAATGTCCCCTTTAATAGAGAAAAAAATGGCACTGTAAAAAGGGCCCTTTAATAGCGTTAAAAAAATCACTATTAAAGGGGATCTTTAACATCTCTTTTTTAACACTGTTAAAAGTTTTTTATATTTTAACCGCTCTCTAATTAATATCATTTTTTATCACTATTAAAGGATTTTTTTAGTAGTGACCTCAGAAATGATAAAGGATTTGTTGAAAAGGTGGTCTACTCTATCATGGATGAAGTATAAAACTTCTTGTATTTATGGAATATATCTAATAATCTTTGGAATAAGGAATCATGCATTTTTTCTAAAATTATTTATGGTAATCCAGGATATTACCATGATTAAAGAGAATATATGATGAGGGTATTCACATGTTTGGAATGTGACAACCAAGAGTAACTTCTTGTTATATGGGATCAATGTTAAGATGATTTTAAAAAATTCAATAACCTTATTTCTAATTTTTTAGATTTTCAACTTTTAAAAGGGTTACCAGGTTAACCATTTATGTAATGGTTTAAGTTTAACTTTGGATGTGATTTTAAAGGTTAACATGATAATTAACCATATAAATATTTATCCATATTGGACAACCAGTGTTAAAATTAAACTTGAGGTATAAGGAATTACTATTATGGATATTTTGATCCATTGGTTTTTCAGGCATAACAAATTCACCTTCATTTCTTGGAATAATAGATGAAGTGGAAATTGATCAAGGAACAATGAGAATATAAGATTGTGCTTATAAAATGTATTGGAATAAAGTAAATGTTTCTTATCATGAAAATTATTCAACTCTATATAAAGGATCTTGAAACTGAAAATTTTATCCTTGTACCTTCTTTTCTGATGAATCAAATGGTTCCTTAGATCATCATAGATTTAGGGATTTTTTATTGTTAACTTTATACTCGTCAAGTTCTCTATCACCCTCTATCATAACTTGATAGTTTGATTTCTCTTCCATGTTTTTGTTTTCACTTTCCACCTATGTTATCCTATGTGGAAACCTAGTTATGCGTTGCTTTGGGTAACCATTATGTTTCCAACATTCCCTTTTTAAAGAAAGTTTTAGTATTCATTTTTATGATGTGGGTTTCTATAAATAGAACTTTTAAGTATTTAACTTTTGATAACATAGATGAATTTTTAGTGAGAAATTCATTTTAAGGGGGTAGAATGTAACACCCCAAGATTTTGTGAAATATTTTTTTTAATTAATTTAATCTTATTGATATTTTTTATTTCACGCAACACCAGATATAGTTTTTTATAAAAGAATAAAGTTTTGATTTCATTATATTAATTACCAAGTTAAGATTACATTATAAGAAACACTTATATTATCTTACGAAACATATAAAACTATTTTTGGATTGAATTACACATAATACTAAGTCCCTTTAATAGCTTGGGTTATAGGAAAGGTTGGGTTTTCATCGAACTACAATATATTATTAATATGAATATTAAAATATTATTATAGCTAACTCCTAGCCATTGGAAAGGAATTTATGAATAATACTAAATAAATTGTGAAAATATTATTTACACTTTTATATAAATGAATTCTTTTTTTATTAATTAGTATAAGTGAATGAAAGTGATATTTTAAAAAAGAAATTATTTTTCTAAGAAAACTATTTATCTATGTACAAACACAAAAATATATCAATAAATTAAAAAAATAAATTTTGATTAATGTTTTCAATAAAATTTATATATTATATATTCAATCAATATTTTTTATACTCATCCAATATATTTGATAGGTGTAAGATAAGAAGAAATCCGATTTTATGAATGAAAAAATGTATTTTTTGAAAAGGTAATTTTAATTTCTTTTAATGTAGAACCCATTTTAAAAATTATTTTTGAAAATTTTATAATTTCTATTTGAAAAAATAAATTTATTTTTAGAATCATAATATCAAAATTTACTTTGGGAGAATTTTGGGTATTTTTCTGAGAAGTCTCATTTTTTAATGAATAGTGAAAAACACTAGATTTTTATTCAAAATTTATTTTTAGTATAATTTATTTATATAGTTAAACTATATTTTAGTTTGGTTTTAAAGTTTAATTACATAAACCATAAATAAATTAATCTAATATAGGTCTTTTTAATCAAATTCACATTGAAATTGGATATAAAAACAATTCAAAATTTTGAACATCTATACTTTAAAACCCTCTTTTTCATCCCGTCTGCATGATTAAATTTAAATAAATTTTTTCCACTTATGTGATTGTAATTTGGAAACATGGATTACATATTTTTAATAATCATAATATATAATTTCTAATAGTTTTAATATAGTTTTTAAAAAAAATATATTAGTTAAAGTGATTAAAATTAATTACATTGATTAAAAGAAAAATAAGATTAAAAAAAGATTAACCCTTGAAATTAAGTCCCAAAATGACCTATAAACTTATCAAAAATCCATTTTATGTTCATATTTTGATAATATACTCCCTCGTATTGAATTTGGATTATTATTAGTGCCACTTGAAATGAGAAAATGTGGGTGGAATTCCCTTTTAAAAAATTTAAAAGAATACCACTCCTACACTATAAAAAGGCACTGACCCCTCCTACTTATTCACACCACAAAAATCCCTTTGGGTATAAATCCAAACAATTATTCCCTTTGGTTCAAACCAAGAGGAGTTACCCAAAGAAGAGGTAACATCCTTCTTCAAGATCCTTTGTTTTATTTTCATTCTCCACCCCCTCAACTATTCTTATTAGATAAATATATAATAACCTCAGTATCCTAAATATATTTAAAATTTTTTATTCTAATGTTTTTAACTACACTTACACACACTTCCATCTAATGGGTAGAGAACTTAACATTCTTTTGTATGGAAAACTATCACCTCAATAAATGATGTTGTTCATTTTTTCTTTAACACCTCTCATGGTTGAGAATTATGATGTAAACTATGTTTTTATATGATATATATGATGTTTATTATTTATTTATGATTCTATAGTTATTATATATCACATACCTCCATCCTTTCCATTTTTTGTAAATGTGATAGCTTCGTTTGTGGATGTGTGGACTACCACCTCCTCAAAACAATGTGATTTTTTCACACTTTATATGGAAAGTATTAAGGATGGTTTAGTGAAATTATATGATATAATAATACTAATTTAATGATATTATATAAATAAATATATTTCATTTAGTTTATTTCTTTCAATATGACAATAAAATAGAAACAACTTTCATGTGTACGTACGGCCTACCCTCTCCATGAACGGTGTATTCCATTTCATATTTATATATTTTTTAGAAAAATAAAAATAAATATATAATAAATATATATGATATTTATATAATGTTTTAAATTCTATAAATAAGTAAATAATTATCTATGTAAGAGGATCAAGAATAATAAGCCAAAAGATATAAAAAAACAAAGTGGATATTGCCTAAAATATAACATTAACATGGAGTGGTTAATAAATTGGTAACATAAATTCATAACCAAATAATGTATGGTACTAAATATAATAATATATTTTTGTGGTATATTTATAATAAACTTATATTTATTATACATTAGGTTTGAATGTGTATGAATAAATTCAATACTTTAGGTAAGGGTTTTCTCGTCTCACTTTTATTTATGCAAGACATATGGCTTATTCACTACTCATTTATTTTGTGTGGTGTATATATTGTGAATGAATGTTTTATATGATTATTATAATTAAATTTATGGGTATTTAAATATCCATTTTATAATTTTTATTTCATGGGTTTTATGGTTCAAAAGTTACCAAATTGGTAAAGTAATTTTTGACTTAATTTTTCTTCTTTGAGATACATGTCGTGTTATGAACCTATATTTTTCTATAGAGTGTATATAATTCCATTTGAAATTTTAAATCATGAATAAAATTATTTAATTATATTTTATGATTCATGTAATTTTATCCTATCATGTTTATTATGAGTCAAATTTACCAAATTCGTAATAGTTTACTTCTACAATCTTATCATTTATCAGGATTGTTTATGATTATACTTCCATTAATGAAAAATTATGATAGAAATATTAAAATAACTCATAAATTTTCTCCTCTTATATTTATTTATTATATTCTCATTCATGGGTACCATTTCTCTACTCTTTGATACTTAAGATAATTGAGAGAGTTTTTAAGAAAATCCGACTTTATCTCTCTCTTTAGTCATATTTTTTTTTTCTTTCAAAACATTTTTTCTAAAAAAGGTTTTCAAAATGTTTTCAATATTATTTTATAATTTTTCTAAGAAATAGGTGTTTTAAAAAAATTCAGTATCATTTTATAATTTTCCAATGAAAAATGTTTTCAAAATGATTTCAATCCTTCCTTTCTAAGTTTTCAAAGTTTATTTAAAATAAAATAGATTTCAAAATTATTGATGTTTTAAAAAGTATTTTTCAAATTATGAAATATATTTTCCTCAAGAAATGATTTAAATGAAATTGTAAAGAGTTACTTATAATAAAATTATTTTTGAAATTGTTTTATGAAAGGTATTTTCAAATAAAGGATGTTTTTATTTAGAAATTTTCCATGTGATCCTTTAAAATAGTTCTCCATATAAGATGTCATACTTTGTTATATTTTATGCTTTATTAGGGATATGATCGACGGATGCCATTAACATTATTTCTTGAATGGTTTATGTTTTGATGGAATTATGTTTATGAAACCTATTTCTCTTACATGGGTTATATGATTTTGAAACCCGCTTCTTTTCACAGGTTATGCTTTGATAAAATTATAATGAGACCAATCTATTTTTAATAGGTAACGATATGATGAAATGTTTATGATACCCATTTCATTTCATGTTTTATGATATAATGTTTATGAAACTTATATATTTTTATGGGTCATGATATGATGAATGATTTATTATCTTGTGGAACATATATGTATGATTTTTTTATGTGATACCTATATCTCCCTCCAATTAATTGGGTAAAGATTTATATCTCATGTGAATGGAAGAGATGGAATGAGGAGTGGACTTGGTTTAGTATGACGGGGCTAGAACAAGAAGTGAACTTAGTTCAGCATGATAGGGGTGGAACAAGGAGTGAAATCAATTTAGTATGACTAGGATAGAATGAGGAGTTAACTCAGTTAAGTATGACAGGGCTGGAACGAGGAGTGAACTCAGTTTAGTATGATGGGGCTAGAATGAGGATTTACCTATTTTTAGTATGATATGGTTGGAATTTTGAGTGAACTGCCAATATTTATTTCATTACTATTGATTATGATCTTTGATATGCAAGGTATTATCTTCTAATGATGATATCATATTCTTATACCTTTATATTATTGATTGTGCTTACATATCTCCTTGTTTACCCTTACTGAGTATTTGAGCTCACCTGTTTCTTATGGTAACTTTACCTTGGTTATGAAGAATGTTTTTAAGTTGGATTACAAAAGGGGAAGAACTTTTTGAGAGATATTGAAGATATTTCACCAAACTAGAATAATGGGTTCCAAGTTTCCAAATACACTAAACCATTACAGTCCCCAGGCATTTATTTTTGTACTTTTTTGAATATTCATCAAAAATGATATAATTTACATGTATGTTAAGCCTAGTTATCTTTAGAATCAATCCAAAAATGATCACTACAATGAATCCTGCCAGCCTGACTATGGGTTGAGCTTTGGTCTTGACATCGTATCCCTACATCTATTACTGTATCGCCTCCATAATTTTTTAGTAGGATCCCTCCTTGACCCATTAGTATCCATCATGAAACATGTAGGGCATAGTTGAAAACTTTTATGTTGGATCCTCTCCTTCAATTAGTTCTTTCTCTGGTTCATTCAAGAAATATTCAAACCACTACTCAAAGGGAATGTCCCTTTTCCCCAGCATCTCTTCACTGGTTCCCTGCACCCGATCCAGCAGCACCTTCTCTAAGGCCAAAAACTACTCTTGGACCTCCCATAAATTATGAATTGGGATAAATTTTTTATACATAACTCATAGGATCGGGATCCTGAAGATTTATTGGAGGTCCTAGGGGCTGGTGTAGACCTCCCTTTGAGTTAAATGAAATGTTTTGGTCCCCGATGACCATATGCTCAGTAGCTCGGGCATGATTTCCTATGACCAGTAAACATGTAATTGTGAGTCCCATGACACTTAATAAAGTCCTACCTAATTTATATCTACCTCAAATTCAGTTCATTATGTGCATTTCCATTAGTCCCAAGCCTACTCATCCATTAATTTTCCACCCCGGCACAAATCCCAATTATCATTCCATCCCTTGAAAGGATCCCCCAAACCTGCCTTGATGATTGTCTGATATTATGATAGGGATGCCTCATCCTCCAAATTCTGTCCATAAACATTTTTGATATGGTTGTAGAGGAATTTTTCCATTATGGGTGTGTGTTATATCTAGTTATGGCCTACATTAGCCAGGTTCCACTAGTACTTCCACAATATGCCCGTGAACCAATAATCTGGCTCATCCCTTCTCACCGTCGGGATGAAGATATTTTCTCTCAATCCAAATCCATAAATAAGTATCCTTTTTCACACAATTTTTTACATTTTATCCTATGATATAAGATCAAGTAGTGACCCATGGTTCGAGGCACTTTGGACACACTCCCTAATTATGATGTTTTGTGTAATTTCTTTCCTCTAAGTAGAATATGCATTGAATTCCTAAGCATCTATTGGATTCGAGACTTATGTGTTTTCTAAGTCTGTTTCACTATATATTTTCTAAAATCTTGTTCATGGTGATAGGTTTGTGATGCTCTGGCTCGCAAGGCTGGCTTTGTGGAGATGTGGTTTATGGTGTCTAGTTCACTAAGAATCATTTGTAGAGAAAAGTCCCAGAAGTCTGGTTTCCTAAAATAATGTTCATATTCCATGTTTTTAGAGGTTAATAACATCATGAAAAGAGATAAAAATGTTTTCTTCTCATTAAGTTTTTGTGAATTTGAGCCCCCCAGATATTTATAGATGTACAACCTCCCAAATTTTTCAAAGTTGTTAGTTCCAGTTACCACCGCACAAGAACATCGTGAGTGATCATCATGGATGATCTTCACAAAATGGATTGGATTTAAAATTTTCAGAAATTATCCCTTATAATTTAACCATCATTTTTTCCATTGTCTCTAATTATTAGGGGGCATTTTTTGGATTCGAAATATGTTCCATGGTAAGAGTTGAAGAAGACATGACCGATTTGGAGTAAATTCAATCCAAAATGTCCCAAGTAGCCTTTAAATGAGTCTGTTTTACAAATAACAAATCCTTCAGAAATGATCGGATCTTGAGAATCTCCCTGATGAGAAATACCCTTCATGAACATGTGATGTTATGATGTTGTTTATCTATGAGTTCGGTCGTGTTATGAGACCACAAAAATGGTGGATAGTGTCTTCTCGAGTCTAATGAAGTCATTTACATTCAAAAATCCCAAAAAATATTGTCAAATTGATATGAACCTTATCAAAACCCCTTGTTTATAAATACCCCTTCAGTTAGCTATTTTAGGGATGGTTACCCATTCATTCTACTCCCAAATTGCTCCCAATTCACAAACCTCTTGAGCATCATGAACCACAAAAAAAATAGATTATACAAGGTACCTAGGAATTATGAAACCCCCTTCTATGTGTTATTAAAATCCTCCACCCTAGGTGGAGATTCCTTTCACAAAGTCTTATTCCCTTCACAATGGAAGAAGGACCTATGGGGAACTTGAGGCTTCACAAAGTATTTGGACTTTGCAAAGCACTCCTTCCCTAATCCAAGATTGGATCCTAAGTCAATTTCACCCTATTTCACGAAACCTCATCATTTTTGAAACCCCTAACCTCTGTGAAGCGCCTGAGCTTCAAGAAGCACCTCTCTGCGAGGCTTGAGGCTTTGCAAATCCTCTCTCATGGTCTTCGTCAGGTTGCCTCCATCTTATTGACACATCTTTATGAAGGTTGAGTTCCTAGAGATGCCACACCCATCTAGGGTCGGTTCAGCTATACCTTGAGTCCCTATGTGACTTATGCCACCCATTCTTGTGTCCCAATCCACTTCAAGTGCAGCCCAAGACTCCCACCTACATTTTTCTTCTTATCATAGGTACGCTAGTTCCCGTTTCTTCTCAACATAGACAAGATAATATGTACCTCATGACTAGACACTCCTACTGTTGTTATAACCTGAAAGTTCCAAATCCATGCCCTTCCTAGATTCCCATGAGTTGTGGTCATGTAATACCACTATATGGGAAGTGAGACCCTCCATGTCTAAGCTGCATGATGTAAAACTGACTAGTACGATAATCCTAAACACATAAAATTAAATTATAGCTTTACCCTTAGAAATAAGTGCATGATGCTCCATGTATGATTGGAATGGAATAGTCTCCATACCGCATACCCTCACATGAAATAAGAACCTCATCACATGAAATGAGATCCTCCTTGAATAGAATTAATGTGTAAGCCCCACACCATCTCTCATTGGTTCTTCTTTCATGAAACAAATGTTAGGTCTGCTGATTCCTTTTGTTTCTCACATAGAACAAGACTCACATGGGCTTAGAGGTTAGTGGTGATCATGAAATCCCCATAAATCTACCATGGGCCTTCTCCACAGATGTAATCCCTAGACTCTATTCAACGAGAAGCTTCCACGTGTAAGACCCAACCACATTCTCCTTTGGGCATCCTCCTAAAGCATACTTATCACAGGACGTTAAAACTGTATGGATTAGTCCTGTCACACGTCCTTAAACTGTGGCACCAAACTAAATGGGTTTTGATCTCTATATTTTAAATAGGGTATGTAGGATATCTATATGAGGTTCAATCTTGACCAATGGTAAAATTAGGTTCTCCCTATAAAGGAATTACTATCCATGGTTTTCCTTAAGGGGAATTATCACCAACATTCATGGTGTGACATCTTCCCTTTATGGGACATGCCTCCTTGATCCACCTCTATAGGGAATTCTGATCCATACATTAGTAAATTTCTATGTATGAAATCCTCCCTCATAGGGATGTACATATTTTATACACTTCTATGGTGCATATTGATCAATTAACTATGTCCCCACAAGTCATAAAACTTGTTCCTTGATTCATTTTTATAGGATGTTCTGATCCATCTCCACAAGATGTTAAACTCGTTATCTGGACCCAAACAACTACCTCATTCAAAACATGGGATTCCTGAGGTGAAACCCTTGGAATATATATACCCACGGTGTAAGATAACTCATTAAAAACAAGTTATTCCCAAGGTAAAATCCTTGGAATACATATTCCTTCATTCTCACATACCTTATGGTCAACATGGGATTCCTTGGGTTGCATGCCTAAGATGCCTCCATGAGATTCCATCCTAAGAAGAAGAATACATGTGACCAATGTTCCTTTCATCTAGAGATGCCATTGATTTCCAAAGTGACTACTATCCTGAACAAAGGTTGTTTTCATATAAAGACATTTTGGAATGTTCATATAGAAGTAGTGTAATTAACCATTTTCCACAAAGTGATGGAATTGGGAACGAGTTCCATGAAAATTAATTAACTCTATGAGGGAGAGACGGACTTGAAGAAAAGTTCCAAGGAGGAACTGACATCCCATCATCCCATTTTGATCACGGAGCTTACATTGCAGATGAAAGTGATGAAATTCACCCACCTTTGGAAAGTGGAGATGTGGGTAATAAGAACTCCAATGTACATTAACACGTAGGCAGTGGCCTCAGGGAAAGCGTCAGAAACATCGTACCATCATGAAAATATGGTTTGTTACAAACTTCTATTCTTAAAGAAACTCATCCTCTAGTTGGACTTCAGAGGGTAAAGAGGGGTCATATAAGAAAAGCTCCACCCACTGGGCTTGGATGTCAGTTTCCCACTCCTAGGTCTTTTCTTATACTCATTTGTGTTTCCATAGCACCTGTACTAAAGTAACTGGCCTACCTTAGAGATTCTTCATGATATAATCCATGATATGCACTGGATACTCTTCGAAGGATGTGTCCACATTTAAAGCAACCTCATAAGGCTATAAAATGTGTTTCAGTTCTGAATAATATTGATGAAGCTAAGATTTGTAGAAGGCATCATCCATAAACCGGCATCTCTAATGAAGTTTTATCTAGTAAGCTATTGGTCTGATCTTCTCCAAGACCTCAAAAGGACCAATGAATCTAGGAGAGATCTTACATTGACACTGAATTTTTTGATGGAACAACCTAGGTGAAACTCACAATAAAACCTAGTCCCTGAACTAGAATTCAAGAGGTCATCAATGGCAATTGTAATATGACTATTGTCTGGACTAAGCTGCCAACATGCATTTCTTGATCAACTGGAACTACTCTGAAGTATTCAAGACAAGACACGGTCCAAGTAAATCTAACTCCCCAACCTCTAACCAGCGCATAGATGATCGAAAAGGTCTACCATATATGTATTTTTAAGGATCCATCTAGATGGTATCTTGAAATCTATTATTATAAGAAAACTCAACTAGGGTTATGTGTTTACCACAAGAACCGTCAAAGTCAAGGACACGTGAATGGGGTAGGTCCTCCAACACCTGAATCTTGCACTCTATCTATCTGTCTATATTAGGGTGACAGGACATGATTAGTAGCACATGTTTACCCAAGGACTTATGCAACCCTTTCTAGAATAGAGATGTGAATTGAGTGTCCCTTCCAGATATGATAGATCCTGGAGCTCCATGAATACGTATGACCTACCTAACATATATCCTCCCAATATTTTCTACCAAGAAAGTATCTCAAATAGGTAATAAGTGTATGGAATTTATCAATTGATCAATAACTACCCATACTATACCATTTCCATGATGTGATCTGGGTAAACCCTTCATGAAATTCATGGAGACATGGTACCATTTACACTTGAGAATTGACAGTGGATATAAATGTATTATCAATTTTTGATGTTTTTCATTTACCTGCTAACTGGTGGAACACTGAGTAATAAAGATGTATATATCCTATTTTATACCTGGACACCAATACTAGAAATTTTTGTTTGATACATCTTGGTGACACAAATATGTTCTTCCCAAACTGAGGTATGATATTTTCACATCAACTCCTCTCGGAAGTCTGCTAGTGCCCAAAGATTCCTAAGATAGCATAAGATCTCATCCTCATCCACTTTCCCACTAGAATATTAATCATCATATGTGATAATTTCCCTTAGGACTATGCCCTTAGGATCTGAGAGTTTATTTATTCTCACCCATCCCATAAGGGTAGAGGTCACTACTAAGGCCTAGAGAATACCCTACCCATGATCCTTATAAACCTAAATGTGAACCTCTGAAAACAATTCCATGATCTTCCACTCACCACTAGCCTGTTGAAAAACCAATTTATGATTATTCCGGATTAAAGAATCATCTATATATTGCTTTTTTCAATCTTATATCCAAGATATAGATCAAAGGATTCCAGATACTTAACCCATCTATTCTTCCTGATATTCATATCATGATATGTAAATATATACTTGAGGATTTTGTGATCAATAAATACTATAAAATTATCTCCAAGGAAATAATGTCTCCAGAATCATAAATCATGAACGACATATTATAAATAAAGGTCTTACGTCAACTAATTCAGATCATGAGGCCTCAATTGAAGAGACCCATATGCGATGACTTTCTCATCCTATATCAGAACCACCCCCATCCTGATACATTATGGGTCATAATATATAATATATCTCATTCCTGGATCTAGATGAATCAGGAACAGCACTGAATTCAGCCTTCCCTTCAACACCTGAAAGGATTCGTCATAATATTCAAACCATAAGAATTTCACACCCTTCTTAGTCAATCCCATAAGAATCTCTTATAGGCATGAGAAATACTAGATGAAACATATTTAATACCCATATAGCCCCAAGAAACTCTATATATCAAAAACATTATTAGGATTCTCCCAGGAAACAATATATCTTTCCTTATTTGGTTCTATTGATACTCCTGAATCTGAGGTGATGTGACCCAAGAAGTAGATTTTTTCTATCAAAAATTGGAATTTTCTAATCTTAGTATATATATGATAACTTATTCATGTATCTAGAATGATCTCAAGATGTATAAAATGGTTTTTTTAGGAATTATAATACACTAAGATATCCTCCACAAAGACTACCAAAAATGAATCCAAATACAGGTGGAAAACCTCATTCATCAAATCCATTAAAATATTTGGTGCATTCCTAATACCTAACAGTAATACCAAGTATTCATAGAGACCATACCTACTCTAGAAATTTGTACGAGGTATGTATGATGACCTGACACACACTTGATTGTAGATTGACCTCAAATAAATCTTTAAAAACACCATCGCACCTTAGATATGATCAAAGAGGTTGTTTATTCAAGGTAGTGGATACTAGTTCTTAACTATGAACTGGTTCAACCATCAGTAATCCACACATAGCCTAAGGGTACTATTTTCATGATTGGAAAAAAGAACTATTAAAGCCTATGGAGAAGTATTGGTGCGTATGAAACCCTTAGCCTCTAAATCTTCTAACTCTTTCTTGAGCTATAAAATATTTTTAGGTGTCATCCTATTAAGAGGGATGGACACTGATGCTGCCCCTAGAACTATATTAATGGTGAATTCTAACTCTCTCACTAGAGGTGTCCCAAAAATTTATTTTGGTAATACATCCATGAAACAATCCAACACATGAGGTAAAATAGTCAGTTGTAACCCTGATCATCCAATAAAATATTAGCAATCTAGGATGGCAGTTTGCTCAACCCCTGATGCTCAGGTCCATCTTGAGACGTATAAACATCCAATTATCCCTTGTGTACATGTTTTTCACCCTCTGGTGATGTGAACATAACCATCCAATGATAAAAATCATTATGAGATTGATATGGAACTAACCATTCCATCCCAATAATTACATAAAATCCTATCAAGTCAAGGATGAAAATATTCCACACATAAAGATATCTTCCTATATCAAGGGGGAAAACATACATCAGAAAACACTCTCTAATTAAATACTTAAAGGGGTATTGAGTTTTATTATACCATATAAATTCTTCATCTAAATTCCCATACTCTCTATAATTTCATCCGATAAAAAAGTGTGTGAAGCGATTGTGTTAAATAAAGCAGACACTAAAGAAGAGGCAACTAGAGTCAAACCTTGAATGGTAGGAGGTCCTGCACTTTTGTCCTTATGCATAGGTCACATTGTATATAGTTGGCATGTATCGTGGCCTTAAGTCACAACCTGACTGCCCTGAGCATGCTCGCTCTGCTGGTGCTGCTAGTACTAAGTCTGATTTCCTCAACCACAACCACCTCCTCAACTTGTGCACTTAGTGGTATTCCAACTACCTTCCTAGTGAGATACTATTCGTTTTTCTTTGTAACATGGGGTAGGTTTATATCCCCTCTCGCTAGGAATTAGTGTAAATGTCCTACAAAAAAGCTAGATATTCCTAATCCTTCCATAGCCTCTACACTCCACTAGATCTTACATACATTAAGGTTTTTGTGTTCCACAACTTCCCACACTGGTGACATATAATGAAGCTATCAGTATGATCTATTTGAATAATTATACCCCTGAGATAAACCTCAAAATGCTACTTCCTTTTGCTAGAAGAACCACTAGCATGTCATGGTGTTGAACCGTTCAACTTCCCACCATTGTCTTCCTACAGATTCTTCTTGGAAATGAGGGAACGGCTGACTATTTTAGAAATAGTGTTAAAATGGAAGATTCTTACTAGTGATAATATGGAATACACCAACCCATCCTAGAATCACCTCATATTCATAAGATCATTACTAGATAACGTTGGTTTAAAATAATGCAACTCGGTAAATCTGGTATAATATTCCATGAAAAATGTGTATCCCTATTATAGGTTCATGAAATCTCTATCGCAATCATCCCTCAGGGTATGTGTAAATAAGTAGTCATAAATGACTATCTATAAGTCCCTATAGATCATATATTTATGTTTTTTTCCTGGGTAATGGAATCACAGCAACTCTTAGAAGAACTGTGTAGAATATAAGTAGTGAGCTTGAACCCCCGCTCTAGAGTTGTCACCAGATGATAAAAGATATAAATCAAGGCCTCTATCCATGACTTAGTACAATTATTCTAACATCCCCTAAAAATGTGGGATGATGTTGCTGTTGGAACTCTTGAGTAAACTCTGCCATGGTTGGGGTAGGTCGAGAAACACCTTTCATGGAATGAATCATACAAAAAAACCCTATTTAATCTAGGAATCAGTACCCATGTCATAAATAACACATGGTTCCATAGGTGTCACTATAGGAGGTATAACTGGTGGCTCAAGGCCCACCACTTCCAGAGTATGGTCATCCCCGCCTTCCTGGAAAATGACTCAAGGTTGTCATGGTCGCATGATTCTACAATGTCAAACTCATGCCTCAAAAAATAATTTAGCAGTTGAAAATTTTTTAGATAGATAAAAAACAGGCACACATCCTTCCTATATAAAAGGTAAAACCTCTTTTTATACTCCAAAATCTAGGTCTGTGTCATAAATTAAAACCATAACAGGTCATAAGAACATTAGAGACACCCCTAAATACCCACTACTAAGGTCAGTTTTGGTTCTAGGTCTTATATCACATGATAAGGGTTTGGGTATAAAGAGTTCCAATTGCAAGGTATAAAGGAAAACACCATTTATTTTCCAATTGGATTCCCATTTAGAATAGAACATTTTATTTTAAAGTTTAAATTTGATTGATTTTGTATTATTTTATATAAATATATAGAAAAACATATCATATTCTAGTTGTATGTGTCACCATTTCCAATTTAGAAAACTCATACTCCTTATAAATTGTAATTGGAACATCATTTAATAGCAACTTTTCCCTTACATCTAGAATTAGGATGTAATAGTTCATAATCAATTATTTGATTACATGAATCTCCATTCAGTATTTATATAATTACTTTTTTTATAAGTCACCATTGGAATTCAAGTAACCCAGTCAACGAATTTTGTTGTGATCCATGAAACCAGTTGGTACATAACCCACAACATGGTATAATTGGTCAATTAAAGTGTCATCACAAATCTATATGGGAAAAACATCATCTATGTTGATGTAATAACTTTAATTAATCAAATAATATTATCCCTACAAGAAGTGTTATCACATTTATTATATAATAATCAAGGCACTAAACAATATGAAATAGGAATATGCATGCATAAAGTAGATGTGACATGGAAAATTTCATGGTATATTATTCCAAATATGCCTGCGATGATGCATATGATGCTAATTCCTTTCCTAGTTAGGCCAAGGTAAAAATTACATAATAATAATAAAATCAATATTAATAATTTCACAAAACATGTGTGTCACCAAAAAGTGAAATTGTATCAACCGTAATAGGCATAATCTAATAATAGTAATAACTCATCCTAAGTAATTTGGGTTTCCCCTGTATGTGAGTTAGCTAATCCTAGGAAGAGGCTCATTACCAAATTACATTACATCATAGTCTCTTTTCTAACACCCGGACAGTAAGAAAAATGTAAAAAAATATCATATGATACCACATTGTAACATCTTGACCTGGGATCCCCCTTAACCAGTTCCCTAGGCTGGTGGGTCACATGGCCTCTCTATATGCCAGAGGCTACCAATTAGTAGCGAGGGTACAAGGTGGTATGGTGGGGAGACTATACCTTCATATCAAAGTGTCCCATTAGTAATAATAAGTAACATACAATAGTTAATTCATGATATAATAGAAGGCATAATAGAAACAAGTATAATAATCAACTACAGTACCATAAACAACCAAGAAACATGAATAAATACCAAAATCAATAGGCTGAGTCATATGCAAGGATGTTATTCCATAATGATATACAAAAAAGGGGAAAATAGGATAGGCATATGAAACATGATATATAGAAAAATACCAAAAGATATTTCCTCTAGCATCATGAGAATACACTTAGTCTTCATCTCCCATGCTCCAAGCAGTAAGTAAAACAGATCAAAAATATGTAACAGGGAACTTGCCCTTATCCACACATATATTCATGAAGTGTACTTGGGTACCAAGGGTGGAAAAAGTAATGTTTGTGGTAAACTCATTAGGCCACCACTAATAATTTCTAGAAATAATCCATCTAGTGTATATAGCATAGTTGTGTGTAGGTATAACAGATAATAAAAAAATATTAGAAAATAAGTACCAGTCAGATTAGGATTTTATGGGACACTTGGTTGGCTCTACCTGCTTTGGAATAGACTAGAATGATTCTGATAAATTACCATGTATATACACAAATATATATATAAGTAATCATATATAATATGTATTCATATATGTGTAATAAATACATGAGGATATATATAGGCATATACATGGATATTATGTGCTAGTTAGACCTGGGGTGTATCTCAGGCATCCATAACTAGTATAATGAGTTATAGGATCCAAAATGGGTATAATCTCTGAATATCATATAAATGTGATACATCTTTCCAATCACTTCATATGTTAGGGTGACTCATCATCCCCAACACCTGATTCAAAGGAACACGGAGTATCATTCCCATCATCTGGATAAGATTATAATAGTATGATTTATCATACCCATCACCCAATGTAACAGATCATGAAATGACATGCTCAAAAAGTACCTTAATCATTTTTTAGTATCCAATAACCATGTAATAGTAATAAAAATAAACATGATTAATTACCTCTAATCATGAATAATCAATTAACACAATATTACCAAGGGTGGAAAATCATATAATTCACATTTATAAATATAATATAGGAAAAGGCCTTTCCATCCACATTTATTTAATTAAATAAATATATTTTATTATAAAGTAAAGTTAATTAAATTGCATGGTTAATCAAAACACTTATAAGTTTCTTTGGTCAACTAAAAAATTATAGAGGAAAATTCCATTTTCCATGACAAGCCAAACACTTAGAAGATGTTTGGTCATTTAAAAATTTATATAAAAGGAGGGGAATTCATTTATAACACCCAAGGGGGTGTATAATAATGGGGTTGGAATACCCTAATTATTTAATATGGAATATATTATTAATTATACATGTACTAATTAATTAAGGAAGGTAAAATAAATTTTAAAGCATTGCATAGAAATGTTTGGAATTAGGTATATCGTAAAAAATATGAAAAACTTAAACATTGAGGTAAAATTTCTAGACCACCTACTTTAGTTCTTTATATGACCACTCATTAGGTGTCATCATTTGATTCAAATAAGAATGAAATAAATTAGAAGAACAGACAAATTCCCCAAAAATAATTCATATGATCTTTCACTAAAATAGCATCGCTGATAGAAAGAAGAACAAATAAACAAGCCTAAGTATTTAATAGATTACCTGGAGGAATCCAACAAGACAAATAGAATTAGAATAAGAGGTCATATGGAATATTTTTCAATAAATATAGGAGAAATATTTAGGATGTCTTCACATGAGAATGGAGGAGCCTCCTATCAACGTAAATGAGAAAAAAAATATGGGTGAGGGTTTTAATTCATTTAAGGGAAAAGAAAAAATCACACCCCAAAACCGTGTTGCATGGTTTGGCCACACTGTTGGAAAAAGTATGCACCAACTATGTTTCATCCATTGTCAAATAATTTCCCTCACCTGATCTAGTCACACTGTTTGACTAACCATACCTATCTCGTGTGAAATGGCTCTGCAATTTGTCTCAAGAAAATCGCACGGTCATGCACCCGTACCCGCACAGTTTAAAACAAACCATATGGCCTCTCATATTCATTAGGTACCTCAAATGGTTGAGGAACACGGTTAATAATAACAATTTACTAACCATGTGTTCCTATCTTCTTGTCCAATTTTCAAGACTCTATGCTCCGAACAAGTCTCGAACACTCCTAAAACCTTATTTTGACTGTAGGTAACATTTACCAAGATTAAAAAAAGGATTAAAACCAAAAAACAAATGATTTGTACCTTCATTAAAATCTAAGTTGTTAAAACCTAGAGTAGTATCTCACCCAATTATATTCCCAGTGTGGACCAATTTTGGGAACCCCGTAATAATAAAAGGCTTCTAAGCTCAAATGCTTTGTGCATACCTTGGGAGGCCCAACCTTTTATTTCTATAATAACCTTATAGTTACTCTATCTCAATATTGGAAGATATATGTTATAAATTCTTCTTAAAATTTATCTCTACACTAAGGAAAATGACTTTCCTTGACCTCTTCTATTTTAAGTAACATGAAAATGAGAGATTCACGGATTTCATTTCAAAATGAAAGGGTTTGAAATATTTCTTAGAATCACATATTCTATAGGAATAATTACTAGATATTAGTGTGAAGAACTTATAGGATTAGTTATAAACTAAAATCATCCCCCTAAAGTATAATAGTGGTTTCTAAGAGTTCACAGCTATAAAAAACATGTCTAGGATGTTATGTAATGAACCCATGAAAGAGATTATCTATCACTTCCAATTTATACAATGAACTCTGAGAGAGTAGAAGTATCTATTTTCACCCTCAAACAATAAAGGGTGAGGTTACATAACCTTTAAAGTAGGATGAATAAAATTTATAGCTTCTATAATGATCAAGTTCTAGGGTAGTTAATATTTTCTATATAATAAAACCTGATCAAGCTTCCATAAATTAATAATCCAGATGGAGTAGGGAGGAATGATTACCAAAACTACCACCCTTACAATCACATGTTGGGTCACAAAAACTAGTAATTATTTATCATCAACTATCTTCTTCAAAATTTGGTCAATTATGGTCAAATTATATCGAACAATCAAAAATATCCTTTGGAATATGAATAATAATGGGAACCAACACACCAAATGATTAAATGGGATTCAACCCACCAAACAACTGAATGGGTATCAGCCCTTCAAATGGGACACTCCACTGATGAGGAATAACAGTTCATCTTTATCCCCATAAACATGGTATCAACAAGGCCTAAAGAATTTTCACATTGTTCTATTGATTTCACTCATTATAGATATAATCACACACCTCCATAATCATGTGAACCTTAGCAGGTTTTCTCATTCTTTAATCCTAATATTCGTGAATAAGGAATTGATAATGTCACAACTACCTTTAAATAATGAATTATCATACCTATTTATAACTTAGAGTGAAATATTGATAAAGTGTATTCTTGATGTCAATAGTGGATTGAGTCACCAGGATCCTCACAAGGACTCCCACAATCATCCACTCATCTACTCATTGTTAAAGGTGTGGGTGTCAAAAAGATTCAATATATAAACCCCTTAAGGATGGAAAGTCAACCTATGAAAAAGAATAGATCACTAAATTAGAGAAGGAAAATTATGAGATCTAGGAAGTAATTATGGAGATAATTCATGGATATTTTCCCCACAGTGAAATATGGGAACCATTCTATAGAGTTCATCTTTATAGTGAAGTACCTCAGCCCATTGGATTGGGGGATTTTTCATATTTTCACCCCCTTAATGGGTAAATTCTGGATATCATTCCATATCACCCTAGCCTACAAGGATGCAGAAATGTTTATATTTTCCACCCTCTCATTAAGTGAATTCATATTCAGTAGTAGCCTTAGAAACTTCCCCAAATTGATCAAGATTGAGGTAGTACATCCAAGAAATAAAATTCAACCACATGCCCATGTAAATCAATGAATTTTTGGAAAAGAGGGGAATCAACATTTTCACCCCCTCTCAGATATAGGTGAAGAAAGGTATATTCCTTTCATTCAAATCAAGTTATTGATTATTTTACCTTAGGAGTAGAGAATAATTCATTTGATATCCCATGGATCAAGATAAGGGTACATAAAGAGGAAAACATGAGAGGCCATTCATATTACCACCACTACCATTTATTGTTAGGACATAAAATCAAGAGGTTATTTTTCTTTAATAATTGGATTAGGAATTAGATAGATGGTGGATGTTGAAAATAATGAAAACCAAGTATCATCTTTTTTCATGTGGAAATCCTAAGAAAAAAATACAAAGAGTATCAAATAATTAGGACCATACATCCCTCAATGATATACATATAAAATTATATTCATTTAATCTTGAGCATGTTGACACATACTTTACATACTCATTAAAGAATGACCTTCTTGATATTTTGAAGATCATGATACATGAGGATGTGATTATTAAATATTTCCCCAATTATTGTCCCTAGAATTTAATTTTACGAAATATGATTGATGAATGTTTAATTTTTAAAGATTAGATCCAAACGTAGGTATACAAAGTCCTGGAAGAGTTTTAAAACCATAGAAATCATGCCACATGCATATGGGTTATTCTCACCCCACTATAATATCACCATTCCTGATGAGTTATGTCATATCTTGATCCTATTCATATGACCCTAAACTTAAATATTCCAAAGTCCTTGTTGAATAACTTTAAACTCCACAACATGATGTCCTTGTCACATTATATTAAATTGTATGGCATTATAGTCCTATCTAAATTAGTCTACACTGAATCACCTAACATCCTAGTTGTATAAGATTAAACTAGAAAACAACCCAAGATTTCCCTTCAGAATTATATTAAAATGCATGGTGCTGAATTGAATTTTAATATCTTAAACTACATAGAACCACTTTTCTTGTCACATGACATTAAATGGCATGAAATTTTGTCACTTTTTCTATTCATCCATAACTTTACATGTGAGACATATCTACGTAGATAGATTCTAGTGTATGGGTTTAATCTATCATTATAATTTTTCTCCAATAATCTTACACTAGGATAGAGTAATCTCATCTTATCTAATAATTAAGACCTCATCCACATCAGGTTTTCATCCTTCTCAATCAAGGATGCTTTTCCATATACAATATATGTTCTAAATCTATATTGAAAATGAAACACACCTATCCCTATGTAATATTTTGATCTAAAAATGGACTATATAATTTAATTTGTCTTTATTCCCAAACCATGTGATACATATTGAAGAACGGAATTCTAAAATTGAGTCTAGCTACAAAAAATGAATACACCCTCACCTTGTCTTGGTGAATGACCCTTCACTCATTCACAATGGGTCTTCTATTTTCCCAAGAAAAGGAAAATATTCTTCACTTCACATGTGAATCATATCCATGTAAAACCAAACACAAGTCCTTTTATATGACTATAAACTACAAAACATGTTTTTCATCTCTGTATGATGCTAAACATAATGGTTAAAATTAACCCATGTTATGAACTCATGTACAATATGAGTAATTATCTATCCAACCCTTGTTTCTCATATGAATCATGACTCATGTGATCTTAGTGTTTTTGGTTGATCACTTCAATATGTATAATATAGATTCATCATATCCAAAATCAAGGAGACCCAAGTACTTACTACATGAATATAAAATACAAAACATGTATGGTCCATCCTGTAAGACCATTATCTTCTTAGAGTGGAATACTCTGTATAGCCTAATTTCTTTAAATGAGATCCAGATCCATGTAAAATGCCTTTTAGCACATGGTTATTTCATGTAAACCCATAGAAAAATATAAAAATCCCCTTTCTGTTTGACTTCGCTGGTTATGTTTGGCTCCTCATTTTATGTCTTGGTGATAAGAAACAACCATTTTACCCATATCACTTATGACATATAATCCAAAAAACATTTTTATTTTACTCCTACTGCATAGTCTCTTATAAATTCATGTGAGATTTATCAAAGTATATTCTACATGAATTTAAACTGCCTGGTATAGGTCCTCATCGTATGAAATTAAACTGTATGGAATATTAATCCTCATCCCATGATGTTAAACTGTACAAAATTTGGTTCTACCCACATGACTATTAAACTATGTGGTTCAAATTCCATTCTGTATGACTTTAAACTAATTGGTACAGATACTAATTATAGGACCTTAAACTAAATGGAATATTTTTCCATGGCACGTGACATTAAACTTTACAGCATTTGGTCCTATTCAAATAACCTTGAAACTATATGGTGTAAGGTCTACCCCACATGACTATAAACTACTTAGAGAGGTCAACCATATATGATCTTAATCAATGGCCAATATTCCCCCATTATATCTTGATTCCTATCTCCATTCCTTATGAGTTTTAAATGAACCTTCTATCCATTTAGTTTTCATTCCTACTTCCCAGATATCATGTTTAACATGTGATGGTGTAGCCATGAAATTTTTTAAAAAACTCTTGAATTCCCTTATTCCACCAAAAATACTTTAGGACTTTTTATATTGGAATTGATCAGCATGATCTAAGTTGATATAATCTTCACTACATCATAGAAACTTAAGATGATTAGTCCTTTTGGTTCTCTATTTCACATAAATATCAATAACATTGGTTGATGATATAAAGGTACCCCACTAGTATTTGATGGTGAATATAATAGTTTTCCTTTTAAGTTTGTGAAGTAACCCCTAGGGGATGTTTTGGTCTTGGAGGAAAGGTTGACCTTAACCCCAAGATCTATTTCACTAATGGTGTGAAACTATTTTCTATCATCACTATCAACCTATACCCACCAATAATTTCTTTAATTATTTCAAATTTAGAATTTTAGGATGTGATTTACTTCATACTTTTCCCCATGTTCAATTTGGTCAAGAATATTGATGTGTTTTATTCCCACATATACAACAGTTTCCATTAAGGAGGCTCCAAGATTCATAAGAATAAACTGAGTAATGTTTTATTCCACCTTGAATAACCTTAAACTATTTATAATATCCAAATATATGAGACAAAACTTCCTTTTGTATGAGTAAAATATACATAATAACCCACATTATATGGTTATTTATATATAAAATTATGAAAGGATTAATGTTTCTCCTTCATTCAAACACCCCCAACCAATGAAAGGTTTCTCTAAATACTCTTTTCATAATCTTTATATTGGTTCAAAATGTCCTAATCACATGATGTTAAATTGTATGAACATCATCCTAGTTATATAATGTTAAACTATATATCATAAGGTCCTCATTACATGACCCTAAACTATATAAAATATGCATCCTCATTACATGATGTTAAAGTACATGATATATGTTTCTTCTTGTAGAACCCTGGATAGCTTAGAGTGGGCCACCCTATACAACCCATTTCATACATGTGAAAAAAATACATGTATCAGTTCCTAAGAAATGGTTCACATGTGATCTATGATAGGTAAAAATTATCCCATTCTAAAGGTAAATTTGATCTCTTATCCTAGGTACAAGCCATGAATCTTCTCCTCATCCTAATCCAATATGAAGATAAAATATAAAAATTCCTCTTTTCCAATATATGATCTAGATCTATTAAGGAAGGATATATATAAGAAATATGTGTATATTGATTCTTGTATTATAATAATGTGTAGTGATATTAGTACCTCCTATCATAGTCCCACCCAAAAACTTTTCCAATCAATATGACCTTAAATTATATGTGTTAATCCATGGAATAATCTATACTATCATTGGGTTCTCCATTCACATCAGTTTTTTCCTCACCCTTTCTATATTGGTTGTCCCATATTTTTTCTCTAAGTTTTGTAGCCTTAAGTCCCAAAAACATTTATTCAAGGAAATACAACCACTACCCTATCCCTTCATGGTTTTAAATATAATAACTTAAAATTAAAATAAAAAGAGGCACAAATTATTTTCAAGTCAAAAAACCATAAAGAGTGGCCTAAGAAAAATTAAAGTCTTTACTCTCTAATCCATTCCCTTTAATGGTTCAGAAAAAATTATAGTAAAAAAAGGAAAAATCTAATAAGACCCACCTTATGGATCTAAAAAAATTCCAGCTATGCTCACTAGACTCCTTGATCTAGGAAAATTTTAAAGTAGATCTTTCTTTCCCTTAAAAATTTAACTTAAGTCATTCCATAGGTACCTTTTCATTCCTTATATGATTACCTCTTCACATTGAGTATACCATCCATTAAAGTAATTTTGTACTAAATAATATCATGTTATATATGTTCTCTCCAAGAATTTTTTTCAATACATGATGGCATAACCATTAGTGTGGTCAAACCCTTATTTAATATTCATTTTCTTCATGAGCCTACATTATATCTCTGATGTTTGATTTAGCAACAACCAGCATTCTCTGAGTGGATATACTACTCTTTACATCTCACAACCTTGAGTTAATTTTCCACTTGTTTCTCCCTTAAATAGTAATATTGGTAATAGGTTTAGTGATTGATCTCAATATACCCCACTAGGATTTTATAGTGAATAGAACAGTTTCCCTTTAAGACTATGAAGTTACCCCATGGGATGTTTTGGTCCTCGTGTAAAGGAGCCCCTTAACCCTGTGAGTTATATATGTACTGATTGTGGTAATGGTAAACCTTCTCCCACCAGTCACATTTACATTTGACTCTGATATTCTTAGTTAATGATTTATAGCTTTCATAACCTAATTATCCAATAATATTCAATTATCCTAAATTTTACATGATTGGGAATCATTCCCATTTTTAGATCAAGGTTATGACATTATATTATTATTCTCAATAAAATATATGTATCACACTCTTATAGAGACCCCAAGAATTTGTTTTTGTATCTATTTTGGTGTTACAAAGCCTTAAGTTGATATTATACTTCTGGAAAACTCTTCTCATAAATATGTTCCTTGTTATTTTACCTTGAACTATATGAATCAATGGTCTAAGATTAATTAACATAAACTGAATTACCCATATTTCTATAGTGTTCTATGATAGCATTAAGCCTACATTCGTGATGGGATTTTCTTTATCCGCACTATTTAAATTACCCCACTCATTGAGTCAAATCTTTTAGACCTAAAATTCTAGCAAATTTCAGTCCAAAAAAATATTTCATTAAACTAAGTGTTCTTATCCATAAGATTGTATATACTACCATTGAGATATCTATTCACATCAGGTTTATCCTCTCCATTTCTATATAGAAAATCTCACCCATATTTTAGGTTAAATATATGTGACTTTAAACTAAAAAATCATGGAGTTAAAGTTTTTCAATCTAAAATATCAAAAACTTTTATTCTAAGCGTCATGACTTTAAACCACATGAACCAATCCTTGAGTTTGTCTACGATCATGATTTTTAGAACTCAATTCACATCATAATTGTTTCTTCCATTTTTTTATGCAAACTCTATAACTTTATGGTCAAAGTTATTTTATCTTAAGCATCGTCTACATTGGTCTAACTTGAAAGACCTTAAACTACACATGTAAAGAAACATTATACTTTCCAGGTTGAAAAATCATAAAGGAAGACCTAGGAAAAAGTCAAGTCTTTTCTCGCTATGTAAAAACCCTATATATCATAGGAAAAACATGATCATTTGAAATAAAACAAATAGTAATAAAACTTATCAATCTAAAAACGTGAAAAGGGAGGACTGAGAAAAGGCCGAGTTTCTTCCCACTATAGCTCTCCATTAATGTCAGGGAGAAAATTTAGGGGAAAATTATTTATATATATTTATATTTATTTATTTATTTATTTATTTATATAAATCTCTTAGGTATTGTCACTCATCCATATAAAAAATCAATCTATTCTCTCTAGATCCATCAACTTAGGAAAAATTATATCAAATATTATCTCATCATGACTTGTCTAAGGGTACCAATTCCTCATTTTAGGACTAAAATATTATATAGAATATAGATCATCCTATATGACCCTTAAACTTATTAGAGTGTTCTATGTTATATGACTTAGTTATCCCACACAAGAGCTTGATCTATATTATAATTAAGTATTGTTTTGACCCTTATCCATGGTCCAACACTAAATAAATATGTCCCCTCTCCTACATGTGACCAAGATTTAAGTAGGAGCCCTTATCATGGATTTTTTCACCCATGAACCTATACTATAAATTCACCCCCATAATGACATATCCTGATCTATATAGGGTAACCTTTTATGAGAACTATGTGTGGATTGATTCATATTATTATAGGATGGATAGTGGTAAACCGATCTTCTATCTTGGATCCATCCATTAATCTAATTTTATTCAAATTAATATTCCGTCCTATAATTTAGACCTTTTCTAATTTAGGATATTCATGTATTGAGTTAGGATTACTCCTTTTTAAAAGCCAAATTCCACTAGTAAATTATTCTTATTGGTGACTCAAACACTGTGAGTCAATATTCTCATATTGGTGACACCCCAAAGCCTAGAGTTAAAAAACTCATCTTGGAAAAACCTATCACTAGTAAATCAGTTTTAGAATCCCACAATATGTTTAATATTATAAAATGTTTTCCTATATTTACCTTATAATCATATTATTTTCATTCTGAATGATTCCAATTCTAAGGGGGTCCAATTTTTGGTACTATGTAAATCATGTTGCTTGCTTTTCTAAAAAATTAGTGAAATGATCATTACTCAGATAAATACAAATTTAGTTTGATATAAAATTATATCAATTCCTAATGAATAAGATAATGTTATCTTCATGTGTCATATGACTACTCACACAATGAGGGATAAAGATCCTTCAAAAACATTTCCCAATCCGGTTATGTGTTGGTGAGAACTTCCATCTAATAGACAATCATAAACCCCACCCATCATTAATAAAAAATGGTTTTGAAGCATTAAAACCTTTTTAGTAGGTTTTTTAAGAAGTTTTTGGACTCAAAAAACATCCTTCTCGGGTTTATACACCATAAAAAAGGGTGTACTTCCTATCACAGTTTGTGATTTGGCTAGTAGTGGAGAAGAAACATACTTATGGATAAAAAATTATGACCATTATAAGTTGGGTTTTATTTTAAAATTATATAAAAGTAATAAAGTACAAAATTTTGTATATCATTTTTCTTATTTCTCATAGCACTTCAATCACTGTGAAAAACCATTTTCATTTTTAGATCAAAGGTGGTAATTTTGTTCCCACCACATAAACTTTTTCCTAGTTCACATAACACTTCAATCACTATGTGAACTCTATTTCATTTTATATTTGAAGGTGGTAATTTTTTGCCCATCATATAGAATTTGGTTCCATTATCATTGCACATCAATTTTTATATGCCTATCTATTTTTGGAAGGTATTTACCTTCTTCTACTTATAAATACTCACAATCACTTTAAGACTTGGGGGATGATACATAAAGGTATTTTAGGAGTTATAGACCTTGAAACTTGGGTAAAATTCCCAAGTTTCAAACTGGGGAGGTATTTTATGGTGTAATCCAATGAATTATCTCCATAAAGAAATCCCTTGACAATGAAATATATCCTCAAGGAAACTACATGAAAAACTATGTGAATGATGATATATGACCACACCTATATGATCATCACTATACAACCTCCCATATACAAGAACCACTATGTGAGTTACCCTTATTCAAGTTGTGTTATGAGGTATCCCTTATGAGAACTATATTATGCAAGCTCCATTATGTGAGTGGTGTTATGTGAACACCCACAAGTATTTATGTAGCCAGTACCTTGGGAGGATCTTATGTGGGTATGATATATAAACCCTCTTATGCATATTCCTCTATGTGAATCATTTCCTCCCTCACATAACACTTTAATACTATTTGAGATGGCCCTGATAAAATATATTTTTTCCTTAGCCCAACAATCCATACCATGTGTGCACTACCCATACACCCCCGTTTAATATTGGTGATGGGTTTTAGTCCCAGTACTTTTTCCATATCACTTCACTTAAATCACTTAATCCCATAGATAACTAAGGTTTATTCCACAAAGTTTTTTATTTGGGTTGAACATATTTTTGGGGTTCAATACTTACAACACTATACTTGATTCTAGAGAATGAATTTAGTCTCAAAACACCTCATGGTTTCTCAAAACACATTGAGTTGATCTATTCTTCTTGGTTTTAAAAAACATCTTGACTCAATATATTCTTCTTAGTTTCCTTATACAAGGGAATGATCCTAGGTGTAAGCCCCTAGATATCCCTACCTTCACCTGATTCATTAACCTTGTTTGGAACATCTGGGTGACATATATGGGTAATCCACACACATTCACCTTGATTCGATATAATCATCTCAATTCTAAAATTTTATCAAGTTTACATAATTATTATAGTTATCACATTCACCTTGCGTCGATATAATCATATTAGTTCCATCATTAACTTGAGTCAATATAATCCTCCTTGTTATCGCATTCACCTTGAGTTGATATAATACTTGAAGTTTCTTTATGCAACTAAAGTTAATATACTCCTCCTTTTTACCATATTCATGTATCCTCCTAGGTGTAATCCCTAACCATACCTTCTCTTCCAACTCTATTACTAATTAATAGGATGAAACAATCTGGTCATCCTCCTATGTGAAATCCAAAAAACAAATATTCACCCGACTCTCTAACTAGGTTAGGTATACTAGGGTTTCTCAAGCATTAGCCCCACTTTATCTCATGTTGTCACCCATTTTATGGTATAATAGTGTAAGGTAATATCATAAATAATACCCAATAAATCTACTATTTTATCCCCTTTTATGGCACATGAATTTCACCAGGAAAACTCATGAATAAGACCTGGTTTATCTCCTATTTACACCCCTTTTATGATATTTGAAACTCACTAGGTTAGATCATGCATAAACCCCACTCAGCATCCTATTATCTCCCCTTTTAAAAAATAGGAATATAAGTGAATCATATCCATTCAGTCTCTTGAATTGATCACCAATAGAAAACAACCAATCTTCTATCTCTTTCTTCTCACACAAAATGTGACTCACATGGGCTTATAAGTTTAGATGACCATTCCATTGGAATAATTGAGAAACGTCATAGGAATCACCTTCAAGTATAATTTGTATGACTTGAGACTACTTAGAACACATCCTTACCACGTGAAGTTAAACTACATCAACTAGTCCTCATATATGACCATAAACTATTTACGCTAAACTATGTAGTCTTCTATTAATGTTAACTAAGATACATAATACACTTCTATGAGATTCAATACCAACTTTCAAAAAACATTCATTTTCTCTCATATGATGAGCATAAGATAACCCATCTCACCTTGAGTTGAGATACTCCTTTTCATCCCCCTATATACACTTCAATTCGATATTCTAATCTCAATTTCTAAATATACCTATTGTTAATATATTCCTATCAGTTATTAAACACAGGACTCCTAGTTAGTGTAATACCCATACAGATCTATCCACCTCTTATTTGATGTGTATAACACCTCCTTATACTAAATAGTATTAGTAGAATCATCCTTCTATAGTGAAAATATTTAAATTATTCATACCTTCTCCTATTTAGTTACCCATAGATAAGAAAAAACAAAAACGGTTGATCATGTGTACGTCCCACACCGACCATTACTAGGAAATTTTCACGTAGTAGTCCTTACTATATGAAATTAAACTACATGGATAGGTCCTTTTCACATGACCTTAAAAGGTATGACATTCCCTATTAAGTGGTACCAAACTATGTTTGTATTGATTCCCTTTATAGGGATACATAGGAATCCCCCTCATGTGATTGATCCAGACTACACAATATCTATCACCTCCTTGAATGGTGATAAACTTTAGTGAGACTAGCAATTAGGATTTAAACCAGAGAATCATGAATTAATTAGAGAAATATAGAAAACCTCTAACATGGAAATATATTTACATATCCACATGGTTTCAATTAGATCATTATCACAAGGGTAACCTATCCCACAAAAGGATTTGTAAAGGATTCATGAACATATCTAAAATATACAAGAGATCACCATGGTATGTAATAATCCCACTCAATAGGGTGTGGTGAGCCAAATATCCCATACTCTCAACCAATATGAATTATTAAGTATCACCAGCCAAAATCCATCAATGACTACTTACCTTTGGAAAGTAGGCCCACAATGACATTCACACCGAACCATTACATATTTGGGATTATATTGGATTTTCCATTATAAATGAAGTTATAACACCTTTTTTATTATCAGGTGATGAAAATTTTAAAAATTGAAGATATTTTCACCATTTTTGGTAAACTATTTTTTTATTAACCTTAAAAAAATGGTTTGGAAAAAGATATCTGTTTTTTTCAATTACCTTATTTGATATTTTTTTACGCCAGAAATTTTCTTAATGTAATGCATGTATAAAAAATATGTTTGATAGTGTCATTGACATGTTACTAAATAAACCTAAAAAAATATTTCATTAAGGATGGATTGGATATGATTGATATGGGGATAAGGGAAAATTTTGTGGTGGTGATTGGTGAAAGATGATCTTTTCTTCCTTCAATGACTTGCACTCTTTCTAGGAAAGAGAGATTCTAGTTTTGAAGCTTCCTTAATAGTGTGAGGGTTTTAAAGGTGTACTCATCAAATGTCATGAATGTCATTTCTATTAATAATTTAAAGTTAAAGAGCATAAAATCACATGGATATCATGTTTTGATATAAGATTTTATGCATGTGTATTTATGTTGTATTCTATCTAAAAATGTCTAATACACATTAACTAGGATTTTATTATTTTAAAATTATATATTAAGTAATGTTATAGATCTGGTTAAGTTTCTAACTATGAAAAAGGAAATTTCTATCATATTATTTGAATTAGATATGCTCATATAATAATAATTATTTAATATAATGGTTCACTTAATGGTTCACTTGAGAAGTGTAATCTAACAATGTAATCTTAAACATTATAGATGGATATAACACATTGACTTGTATAAAAATATTTTATAAGGGTACACAAAATATAGAAGTTGTCTAGAAATTTATATTATTTAGTAATATATTGTTGATGAAGCCATTGAATTCTATACTGAATACCTCTCTGATAAAGGTAACATCGCTCTCTAAACATCTCACCTTAGTGGGTGCCTTGTGGGTACAGGAATATTTGTAATATTGTTATAATTACCACTACAAAGCTGGCATAGTCAAAAATTTAAGTTTTATATAAAAATATAAGGGTTCTATTATATATTGAAATTAAAATAGGAATTCTTAATTATTTGAATCCATTAAGGTAGGATAGTTGGATATCATATAAATATAATCAATAGTTTTTATGATGGTTTTGAGACTATATTTTATATAATTTATTTATAAATACAAATTAAATTTATGAATGGATTTGATTACTATATAGAGGAAAAAGTCTCAATGTATTATCTTTCAAGGGTTCTATAATTAACTATTATATGTTCTATATAAAAGAACATTATGAAAGTAGTATAGTGAAAAATAAAAAAGTTACTCTTGTGGAATAATATGCGCATGTATTAGGTACCTAGGAAAAAAACTAATTTATGAAAATATTTCATACTTTTTCATCATAAAAAACTATAAAAAAAGCTTTTAACCGAATTAAATTCATTCATATACATGGATCAAACATCACAAATTGGCTCTATTAAGGACCATAATTTCATTGAAACCATTTAGAAAAGGATAATCTTGAATGATTTGTTTAAGTTTCATTTTAGGTCAACCTATAATTATTTTAATAAGTGAATTTATAATTAACCTTACCCTATTAACATGTTAATACCTAGTTATTCTTATAATATGTTAAAAACATTTTAATCTAGACTTAGTCATCTTCTATTCAATTAGATCCACTAAAATATTCCCTCAAATACGTTCATTTATAATCTTATCCATCATATTATATCCACATATCTATATTAAAATTTTTATTTATAACACCCTTATTTATTGTTCAAGATATCCCATTAAAGGATAACACTCAATACTATATAGGATAGTTGTTTTAATAATATTCCTATATAATATCCACTTAATTTCAAAAGAATTTTATGATAAAAAAGAACCCCAAAAATTATTTCTCCATTTTATCCATTAAGTTTGAATCCTATGAGATACATCTACATTATTTAAAAAGTTAATTTTTTTATATTTAGGATTATTTATAAAATGTGACTGATATATATAATTGAGAAAATATGGTAGTTTGATTATAAAACATTCCAAGTGATTATTTTTTATTAAAATGGGTTGATAACATGAGTCTAGTAAAAATTAATATATTGGGATTCGTGAAATTGAATTTCAATAAGCAATGGTACAAGGATGAATCATTCATAATTGAATTGTAGGAATTTCAAGTATTTTATTCCATATATACTGAAAACACAAATTGGTCAATTGTTATATTATCGACTAAAACAGCTATAGGTTCAAATGAAAATTTAATTGAGGATAACCCTTTCATTATGATGTCACAATAATTTTATAGTGGTTCTAATATATATGGTGTATTGTATATTAAAGGGGCCCAAAAATTTGGGCTTTGGATACTTGATATGGGGACCAAATCCATTCATCATTTAAAGAAAAAATGTGTTTAATGAACAATTCAAATGTTTATGATTAGTTATATATATAATGTGTTTCCTTGTAATATTATATTTTTAATACAATATTTATATAATATAAATTAAATAATTAACTAGTAGTGAAGATAATGGATTATATACCTACTGATGAAATCAATATCGAGGAACATCATAGTGGTACTTTTGAAATTAATCAAATGTTTTAAGTTGAACAACATTCTAGAGATGAGAAACAACCTGAAGGTAAAAAAAGTAAGAAAAAAGTGATAATGTTTAAAAATTATAGGAGTTTTATAACACAATAATGTTAGTAAAAATTGTTTAGGTGATATGTAAATGTAAAAAAAATAGGATAGATGGAATTCATGTGGCCAACCTATCAACCCCAACTAGTCCATTTTCATTAGTTACATTGGGGAAAGTACTCAAATGAACATATTTATTAGTATAGATATATGGAATAAAGTTTTCCCTTAATTTTAAGGAAATAATTTTGGAAGATATTCGGGTAAAATTGTGATAGAATTTCTATGTTTTATTTTAAAATAAAATAATAAAACATTGATTCACTATCCCCATCATAATACATTTATATAATAATATTTTTGAATAAAATTCACACTAATAGTTTTTGGAAAGCCTTATATAGTAGTTTAGACACTTCTTATTAAACTTCATCATAAGAAGTATAATGGGAAATTAAAACCCCATCCCAGATATATATGCACACATCATAAACCAAGAAACTTGGGATGATTTTTTCGGTCTTAAAGAGGTGGAATCATTTAAGAAACATTGTAATTGGTATTATTTTATTTTAAATTTCATGTATTAATCACTTTGATTCATAATTAGTAATTCATGTAACAGAAAATGAGTATAGAAAATAAAAAATGTCTATTGAAACCATCATACCCCTAATGTAAATAAAGGATGGGGTATGTTTCCCTTGAAATAAATGTAATTTTTTTTTAAATCTATAGTAAAAATTTTATATGATATAAAACAAAAACACAATTATATTCCTTTGTTTATATATAGATTGGTAAATCAGAATCTGAAGACACTTCCATCCCATTTCATGTTCTATGGAAGTAGGATCATGTAAATAAAAAGGGATAAATAGAACATGAAAACAAATAAAAAATATTGGAATGATGTGTAATCAAGACATATTAGAAAAAAAAATTATGATTTTAAATTTTATTACATAAAAATGACAATTTATTTTCATATAGTTGTTTTATGGTTTATACATAAGAATTGAAATCTATTGTAGATAATGAATGACTACTTTCAGTGTCTTTAAAACATCCATAATAGTATAACTACATTAGAGGTGTAGGTTTTAGAGTGTCCTAATAATACATAAATAAAAAAGTACATAGGTGAATATTGATGACAAAATGGAAAGTATTAATGCACAAGAAGAAGAAATAACAAAAAAATTAGCTGGAAGACTAATATGATATACCAATTTAATAAAAGGGACCAGTGAGAAGAATCAGCACAATAGAAACCACAACATTAAGAGTCATAACCATCATTTTTTGGCTACCCATTCCCCTGTCCTGCCTTACCCAAAGTAATTCATTTTTTCATAAAAATTTCTACTAAATGTGAATCAAAAAATTACTAATACCTTTTTTCACTAAAATTATATAGGGATAATTTGATTTTGAATTATAACTATCAGGATCTACTCATGTTCATATTGTGATGGGTATAATATACAATACAAAATTTAATATTATATAGGATAATAAAAATCCAAATGATCATGTGATAGTAAGGATTCATGTATCTCATGATTCAAACATCAATCTAGCAGTTCCCATTGATGATCTTGTTGTTCACACAATTAAAATTTTCATTTCAAATTTAATATAATATCTATTTAATCTTATAAATATACATTATGATAAAGAGGTATGTAATTTCCAATTTATTTTATATGAAAAAACCTTTTATAATAAATGAAAAAAATTCTAAGCTGAGGTATGTTTTTCATAAGGATAAATATAATGGAAAATAGAAGATCAATTAAATATAATATAAATCATCAAATAATGGACTGAAAGAACATGTCAAGGTTACCTTTACCTACACCAGTTTCACTAGAACATTTATTAAAAATAAAATTTCATGAAGATACAATGTCTCAAAATAGAAATATGACCTATATTGAATATGATGGAAAAATATATGTATTGTTCATTACTTAAAATATCATTCTTGAGAATGTAAATGAAATTCTCAATCATGAATGGTTGGAATCCTTGGTTGTTAATGTATACATGAGGTACATTTTCAAAACAAATATCCTATAATTTATTTATAGTGTTTATTATAGTTAAATACTATTAATTTTTTCTATAGGTGTATATATAACACCAATATAAAGGGAATACCTTGCAAAGAAAATTTTTGATTCATTAGTCCCCATGTCACTTCTAGAAAAATAACATTAATAGATGAAGAAGAAATTTTAGTAAGAGAACAACAATTTATTGATTCAATAAAGTTTCCTTATGACTTTTCCATTCCTCTTTGTTTTGAAAAACACAAAGACATTTTCTTAAGGAAAATTATTTTTCTCTAAGAATTTATTTCTTAAGTGAAATTTACTTTCTCAAAGGAAAGTTTAACCCTTACCTTGGTTTTCGATGTTTTATTCCAAGTCTTCTCAAAACCAAGTCTATTTTTTTCTCTAAGTCAAAAATTAGGATCCTTATAAAAAACTTTAGAATCTTACAGTTACTTAAACTACCAAGTCTTACTATTTTTAGACTCTGAATTCTCTAAAATTCATATTCTGAATTCTCTGAAATTCAGACTCTAAATTATCTGAAATTAATACTTCTAATTATCCAAAATTTAGACTATGAATTATATAAAATTTAGACTCGTAATTCTATGAAATTAAAACTCCAAATTCTTTAGAATTCAGACTCTGAATTCCCTAGAATTTATACTCCAAATTCATCAGAATTCAGACTCCAAAATCTATTGAATTCAGAATCCAAATTATTTGTAAAATAAAATCTGAATATACATGTTTCTAGAATTAAATTTATCATATAAATAGATTCCAAATTCTATTTTTCCTTGGATTTGGAATATTTAGATTTAGTTAAGCTAATTCATTTTCCTTGCACTTGTTTTTATTATGAAATAATGTTGTACAATTTGTTGAATACTAACCATTGGTTGAGTGACATGGGTATAGGTCCCTATGAGATTCAATGAAAAATATGATCGTTGGAGGAGGGAGTCAATTGTTGAAGTTTTTCCAATAAATAGAAGATCATTTGAAAAATCTCGTTAACCATCAATCTATCGACTGATGATCCTAGATATTACATGTTGTGAAGTGATTTCTAGAGATAGAAAGACTCTCATGCCTTGTGTGTTTTATGAACATCTTGTTCAACCGTGAACATCTTGTTCAGCTTGCCTTTTATGACTTCTATTATTGCTGAGTACAATCAAGGGATTCCTAGTATAGGAAGAAAAAGGTGTCTATTACCTTAAATTTCAAGGGTTTGCGGGCATAGCAACATAGAAATCGATATTTTTATCGAGGACTTACCCTAGTGTGGGTAAGACATACTTTCCTGAAAGTATAAATCAAGGGAACTTTATCCAAGTTTGTTGGATACCCTACCCTTTGGGTTAAAATATTTCCTACTTTTTTACTTTATTATTGTTTCATGTTTTATTTCTGTGCTATTTTTTTGAAGAAATAAAGTATACCTTTCTTATACTTTCTTGTAATTTTACTTACTTTGATAAATAAGATTTTATGCACTTTAAGGTAGAATATTTCTCTAAGTAAAATGTTCTTAAGTTTCTTTTTTGGATTTATATTTTCAGACCCTATGCAAGTTTTTTTCTTAGTTAAGAACAAAATACAATTTGTGAATTTACCTTGTTTAACTTTGTTAAACATAAATTTCCTTAAGGTTAAAAATAAAAGTTTTTAAACTTAAAATTCACCCCCCTATAATTGAGAATCTATATATAGTATTTTGATCCTACAATTGGTATCAGAGGAAGGTCTCTGAAATACTTATTCTTACATATAGTTTTTATTTATCAAGTTTTCCTTATTCTAAATTCTTCTCGCTTAACTTTTCTTTATCAAGTTTTTCTTAAATATTTTTATCTTTGTTTATAAATTTTCACTTTTGAAAAGTCTTGTGGAAAAGTATTTTCTTATAGAATGGAAGGTTTGAATGTTGGTTCCATTGACAACCTTAATCCTACCAGAACACCAATTTTTGATGGTAATGATTATGAGTATTGAAGAGATAGAATGAAGACCTTTATTATTAACAATAGAGTAGAAAAATTTCCATGATTACTGGAGAATAAAAAACTCTAGACAAGGAATTCAGAACTTTCACCAATCAAGAGAAACTAGAATATCAACTAAATTACAAGTTATGCAATATTTTGTTGTGTTTTATGACCAAGAATATATATATTCAAATATCTTCTTGTAAATCCTCCAACTGCATTTTTAAGAAACTTGAATTTACACAATTTGGGACTTCTAAAGTGATAGAGACTAGAAGAGCGATGTTAAGATCTGAATATCATGGATTCTTATTTCCTTATGGAGAACCTATTTTCAAAGTACAACAAAGATGTATGACCATTGTCAACAGTATTAAATCTATGGGAGAGAAAGGTCTTGATGATGAAGTTCTTGTGGATAAGATAATTGATATCATGACTAATGAGTGGGAATATAAAAGCACAGCTATTGATGAGAACAAAAAAGTATCTAACATTACTCTTGATGAGATATTTAGAACTCTTCTTCAACATGAAACAATAATGAAGATCGATGCTGATTTAAACAAAAATAAGGATGGTAATAGAAGTATATCTTTCACTAATACATCGAAATCCAAGACTCCAGAAAGGGTAACTAGATCAAAATCTAAGAAATCTATTATTATATAAGGATCAAGTGATAGTGAATAATCTGAAAATGAATTAGCCAATCTTTCTCAAAGGATGAACAAGATTGTGGGAAAGAAAGATTTTTAATACAGATATAAGAAGAAAGATAGAAAGGTAAATAAAGACTCTGAAGTAACATGTTATGAATGTAAAAGGGATGGACATATCAGACCTTATTTTTCTATGCCTAAGAGAAAAGATAGGAAGGAAAATCATTCTGAAAGAAACAAAAATAATTATTACAATTATAAGGCTAAGAAATTCCTAAAAGCGAATGAAACTTGGAGTGTCAGTGGTGGTGACTCTTCGGATGAATCTTCTGAATATTAATCTTCTGATCAGAATAATATTGGTCTTATAGACAGTGTACCTATTGAAAATTGTTGTATTATGTCTAAGTTACACATTGCTGAATCCTTAACCAATATTTTTTAAAATGAAAATTTTCCAACTGAAAAATATTATAAATCTTTATATGATGAATATTCCTCATTAGAATACAATACCTAACCTTCATTTGAAAAAGTTTCTAGATTTTATAAACTTCTTGAGAATGAAAATTATAAGATAAAAAAGAAGTTAGAGAAATCAAATTCTAGAATTTTTGTTTTAAAAAAAGAAGCATCATATCTTTCTAAAGATCTTGATAAAAAAACTCTTGATTTTGAAAGTTTTTATAAAAAAACATAAAGAAGTTAATTCTGAGAAGGATAAAATTTTTAAGGATCTTGAAAATATTATTTCTAATAAAACTATTTTAGATAATAACCCAAGTTCTAAAACTAATTAATTTTAAGATAAAAATTATTGATCGGACTAAAATCTGAATTTTTTTCCTTAAATTTTTTTTTCAAATTTTACTTTAGGAAAGAAAGAATTTGATAAATATATTCACAACTCTATACTCTTAGGAATAGTTCTGGATTTGGTTATACTCACTCAAAACCGGTATTTAGTAACAATTATTATTTTTCCCAAAGTGATCTTTTTGTACTAAATTTCAATGTGGTGGAAATCTGTAGGTTTTCATAATGCTTATTTTTCTAAGAAAATGTGTATTCCTAATATTTTACTTTTGGAAATTTCCAGATCCAAGAAATTTTGGATTCCGAAATTCTAACTCTTTTATTTTTAGGAAAATAAAGACAGTACCAACAACAATACATGGTACATGGATAGTGGATGATCCCATTATATGACTAGTAATAAAAACTTCTTTGAAAATATTATCAAGATGAAAGGAGGAAAAGTAACTTTCAGAGATGATGCTCAGGAAGAAATTGTTGGTATAGGTAACATTGTTCTTCTTGAAAAAACTTTGATTTCAAATGTTTTATTTTTTAAAGGTCTTAAGAATAAACTCATTAACATAATCCAATTATGTGGTTAAGGTTACCTTGTGAATTTTAGGAATGATAAATTCTTAGTCCACAATTCCAAGGAAGAGTTTATTCTTTCTACCAATAGGCATGAGAATATTTATACACTAAACTTAGAAGACCTTAGAATCGAAGACCTACCTTGCCTTCATGAAATGGAAAATAAATCTTGGTTATGGAATAGAATACTAGGACACTGTAACCTTAGGAACCTATTCAAACTCTCTAAGAAAATACTTGTAAAGTATCTACTGGATCTTAGATTTGATTCTTCAAAATTTTTCGATCCTTGTAAATTTGGAACACAACATAATTAAAGATTTAAATCAATTGGTGAAGTCTTAAATTCTGATTCATTACTATTAGTGTATATAGATCCTTTCGGTCCAACAAAAACTTCAAGTATTGGAGGAAAATATTATGTTTTTGTTTTTGTTGATGATTACACCATATTAATGTGGGTATATTTTCTAGAAAATGAATCTAAAGTATTTTCTTATTTTAAAACTTTTAGAGCCCAAATTAAAAAAGAGAAAAAAACTTCCATTGATAACTATTCATAGTGATCATGGAGGAGAATTTAAAAATTCCTTTTTTTTAAACTTCTTGTAGTAAGAAATTCATTACGCATAACTTTTCGTCCCCAAGAACTCCTCAACAGAATGGTGTTGTTGAAAGAAGAAATCGAATTATTCAAGAAATAACTAGAACCATGTTGAGTGAATATTATATTACTAAACACTTTTGGGTAGAAGTTATTAGTACTACTTGTTATACTATAAATCAAGTTTTAATCAGACCTTTTCTTAACAAAACACATTATGAATAGTGGACTGTTTGAAAACCTATACTTTCTTACTTCAAGGTTTTTGGATGCAAAGTATTCATTCTAAATACTAAAGATAACTTAAATAAATTTTCATTCAAATCCAATGAAGGGGTTTTCTTAGGTTATTAAACTACTTATAAGGATTATAGAGTGATTAATAAAAATACTTATATTTTTGAAGAAATAGTGCATGTGAAATTTGATGAAAATGGTCTTTTTGTTTTTAAATAACTCCGAACTACATCCTCAGATGTGTTTTCAAAAACTGATTATCAGCCTTTGATAGAAAATTATTCTAATAAGGAGAATAATCCAGAAAATTTTTCTGAAATATTTACCCCAAAATATTTTCTATCATATATTGATGAACAAGTTTTACAAAACCCAAATTAGTTGTTTCTTAAGAATCATCCCAGTGATAGTATAATTGGAGATGTAAATCAACCTATAAGGACTAGAAGTTATTTAAGAAATAAAGTATAAAATCTATCATTCCTTTATCAATTAGAACCTAAAATAACTGATGAAACTTTAGGTAATGATGATTAGATTAAATCCATACAAGATGAGCTAAATTAATTTGAAAGAAACAAAGTCTCGACCTTGGTTGAAAGACCTAAGGAAATTTCAGTAATTGGAGTAAAATGGGTCTTTATAAATAAATGTGATGAAAATGGAATCATAGAAAGAAATAAAACTAGATTAGTTACTGAAGTATATAATCAACATGAAGGAATAGACTATGAAGAAACATATTCTCTAGTATCTAGACTTGAATCTATTCTTATTTTACTTACCTTTGCAGCATTCTTTAATTTCAAACTTTTTCAAATGGATGTGAAATGTTCTTTCCTTAATGGATATGTTCAAGAGGAATTTTATGTTGAACAACCTCCAAGATTTGAAGACAAACAACATCTTGAAAATGTTTTCAAACTTACCAAAGATTTATATTGACTTCAACAAGTCCCTATATCCTGGTATGATGGACTTACAGGATTTTTATTAAAAAATAATAATGTTAAGGGAACAGCTAATCCAACTACTTTGATAAAGAAAGATAAGAAAAATGTTTTGATTTTTAAAATATATGTTTATGAAATTATATTTGGATAAACTCAAAAATATTTAACTAATTCATTTGCGAATCTTATGAAATATGAGTTTGAAATGAGTATGATGGGTGAGTTAACATTTTTCCTTGGTTTTTAAATTTCTCAAAAACTATAAGGAACTTGTATATATCAATATAAGTATATTAAATACCTTCTTTAAAAGTATGGATATGACACCACTAAAATTATAATCACACCAGTCGGTACATCAAATACACTTGATCTTGATGAAGTTGGGAAACCAGTAGATCAAACATCTTTTAGAGGTATGATAGGAAGTTTATTATACTTAACAGCTAGTTGTTGAGACTTAATGTTTTTAGTATGCTTATTTGCAATATATCTATTTAATCCATAAGAATATCATTTAAAATAAGTGAAAATAATTCTTTGCTATTTAAAGGAAACCATGGATTTAGTACTTTTCTATTCTTCTAGAAATGATTTTGTTTAAAAACAAATTTCATATGCTGATTTTGGTGGATGGAGAATGGATAGAAAAATTACACCCAGAACTATTCATTTCTTAGGAGATTCTTTAGTTTCTTTGTCATTCAATAAGCAACATTCTATTTCACTTTCCTCTGATGAAGTTGAATATGTAGCATCTGGAAGTTTTTGTGATCAAGTGTTATGGATAAAACACACACTCACAGACTATTGCATTAGTTTTTATGGAATCCCACATTTTTCATACATAACTTTTCATTACATTTTACAAATAGAGGATCTTTAAAGTCTAACATCTTGGAAATCAGGAACAATAAAAATTGAAAACAACATAAAAAATCTTCTAATCCACTTGTAGGGATTCATCATAAGTTCACCATAAGTAAAATTACTACATCTCTTAACCTGGAGACATACATCAAGGAAAGGGTGAGCAGAAGGCTCAGTAATGAAAACAAGTGAAACAGTTGACATGTGGTCTTGAGCAATAATAAAAAGAACATGATAAAAATCATAAATACATGAGCAATGGAAGAATAGGAATATCATGATAAAAAGAACATGAATCATAACATGAATATGTGGATATAACATTTCATTTATACATTCATGAACATATCACCAAGGTTCATCCCTAAGGTGTCATAAAGATTACCAAGGTTATTCACCAAGGTATTGTGAAACTTTTCATCTCTAGAGATTAATTCTTTACCCAATGCATTGGAGCGCTATCAAGGTCCAACCTTAATATGTTTTTACTTTCATGTGATCCAAATATATCATAATCAAACATTTCATAAATAACCCATAGATAATAAAATAAATGGGTTCATTTTAAAATCGTGACGTTTTAAAAGTTCTTAAAAATAAGATCATTATGTCATTTATAACCCATGAAATGGGAGTGAGAGTTACATGTACGTAAATTCCAGAATAAAATATATCATTTTTTATAAATATGAACACCCATAGAAACAAAATAGGTATGGGTATTCAAATATATAAAATAAGATAATTTCTTGAGAGAAATATAGAGAAATTTTGAGGTGAAATTTTTGCATCATAACGGCTATGTAACTTGGTTTTAGAAAATAATAAAAAGAGAGGGTACAAGAGTAACCCACTCATAAATAACTTATAATACAGTATAAATACATAATAACATGGAGATAAGAACATGGTATGGAAATTTGAATGACATACCACATGAAAAGGAAACATGAAAGAAAAGAGAAGATGTGATTCCTTTTACGAAAAATTTGGCAACCTAACGGCGTCACATAAAAATTCAGAAAATAAATTGATGAGAAAGGAAATGGTATATAATAATTTGGAATGAAATGGAAAATGGTAAGGATATATAAGAACAATCCCCAACATAATAAAATGGAACTATAATACATAACATAAAGGAAGTCATGACTTAAAAGAGGAGGGTGAAAGGTTCCCTTACCTTGAAGAGTAACTTCGAAAGCTTGAAGTTCGGGACCTTGAAAGAATTGAGTGCACATTGGGAGGACTACTTGGGAGGTAAGGAGACCATAACTTCATTGAGGAGGGTTTTTTAATGAAATTAATGAGGAAAATGGCTTGGTATTTATAGGAAAAGTGATGGAATAAATTATTAATTTCCAAGGAACACCTCATCGGTGGTATTTGCAAAACCATGGGCTTTCTCATGGTATTGGCCACTTGGGAAACCTCATAGCATATATCACTATTCATAAGTTGACCAGAAATCTTACATCATTATTACATCATTAATGATGTCATTAAACACCCGAAACTCAAAACTGTATTTTTACTATTCACCGAAAATTCAACTGTTTCAGAAAAATACCAAAAATTCCCCTTAACCTAATATTGAAGCTCTGAATTAAAAAATTAAATCAATTTTATGAAAAAAAAAATTAAATATTTTTTATTTAATTTTTAAATAAAAACATTATTCACCTGAAAAAAAAACTAATACTTAACTAATAATTTCTGAAACAGTTATTTATTTATTTTATTGAATTGCGTTACCTAATCAAGGTGCATAAATTATAATAATACTTTCTTAAGTGAGATTACTCTTCCATTTGGTCACATTACTATTCATAAGCGTAAAATTACTATTCATAATTTACTATTCACCAAAAATTAAGTTGATCTAATTAGACTCTAAATTTCCTACTGAACACAACTGTAGAAGATCATTTTTTGAAAATCATTACCCATTATTAATTATTTAAGGTTTAAATAAATATTTTAAAATATCGTTTTTTCCTTAAAAAATCATCAATAAAATACATCCTATATTTATCCGGACATTTGAAATTTACAAACTTTACCATAAAAAAGAAATAAAATTTTATTTATATCAAAGGATTACACAATGTAGCTAAGGTCTCATTACATAGCCCCTTATAATACCAGCATAGGACCTAAGTGTAAGGTGTGCTAAGGTGATACAATCTTGGGCGGTGCGTCCAACATTGCCCGAGTGGTGACCTCTATCAGCTTGAGATTCTCCCATAGGTGATTCTGTTCAAACTTTACATGATTAATTTCAGCTTGGTCTTGGTCCAGAGAAAAGCCCAGTGGTGCTACCTCCTTCCCAAGTTCCGTCAGATGGGCTTCGAAGTACCCGAGTCTACTGGATGAGTCCATTCAATCTTTTTTCTATATTAATTAACCAAGATAATAGTATTTATAAAAACGCAATGTTAAGATTATAGTTTCCAATTGTCATATTGATCAATGGTCATATAACAGAAAAAACCCAATGGTCTCTTTTTAATTATACCCACTTAATTAATTAAAGGATATAGTTTTGTTGAGTATAAAATAAAATAACACAAAAATTTAGGAAACAAATATAATTAAAAAGTTTGGGTCGTTACATTCTTCCCCCCTTAAAAAATTCCGTCCCTGAAATTCTATCTCGTACTCCCTAAAGAGAAAATGTGTGGGTACTTATACCACATAGACTCCTATAGTTCCCACGTGGCTTCTTGTCATTTGTGGTTCCTCCACAAAACCTTAACAAGGTGGGTAGTCTTGTTGTGTAGAATCTTGTCTCTACGATCCAAGATCTCCACTGACTGCTCCTCATAAGAGAGGTCATGTTCCAGTTATACCACCTCTGGATTTAGTACATGTGAAGGGTCAGGTATGCATTTCCTCAAGAGGGATATGTGGAAGAAATCGTGAACTTGTGCTATATTTGGAGGAAGTGCAAGCCGATAGGCCACTGCTCCTACGCGATCAAGGATTTTATAGGGGCCAATGTACCTAGGGCTGAGTTTCCCTTTCTTCCCAAACCTATTGAATCTCTTTCAAGGTGAAATTCAAAGAAAGACCTTGTCACCAACATCAAACTCCAAGTCCCTTTGACGGTTGTCAACATAGCTCCTTTGCTGACTCTGAGTAGCCTTAATGTGTTGTTGGATGGAATGGACTTTTTCTGACAACTCTTGCACAAGATTAGGCCCATGAATCTTTCTCTCACCAGCTTCATCCCAACAAGTAGGAGTTCTACATCGCTTCCCATATAGAGCTTCATAGGGTGCCATTTGAATGCTCAAGTGAAAGCTATTGTTGTAAGAGAACTCAACTAAAGGGAGATGTTGATCCCATCCACCTTTAAATTCCATTTAGCATGATCTCAGCATGTCCTTGAGTGTTTGAATAGTCCTTTAAGATTTTCCATCTATTTGGGGGTGATAGGCCATACTGAAATTCAATTATGTACTCAGATCATGTTGAGGACTTCTCTAGAATCTTGATGTGAACCTTTTATCACGATCAGATACGATAGAAACTGGAACTCCATGTATCCTTACCACTTCCTTCATGTAAATCTTGTCAATTTGATCAAGAGATAAATCTTTCTGAATGGATATAAAATGTTAATTCTTAGTGAGATGGTCCACAATAACCCATATTGCATTATTTCCTTTGGAAGTTCTTGGGAGACCAGTGACTAAGTCTATAGTGATATTGTCCCACTTTCATGCCGGTATCGGTAGTGGTTGCAATACCCCTTTAAGAAGTTGTTGTTCTACCTTCACTTGGTGACATATTAGGAACCTTGAAGTGTAGTCAGTAATCTCCCTTTATATATTATCACACCAATAATTATTACAAAGTTCCTTATACATTTTTGTGCTTCCGGGATGTATAGAGAAAGTAGAGCTATGAGCTTCATCCATCAGCTCCTTCTTTATTCCTGGAATAGATGGAACACATAGTCTTGTATGAAATTTCAGTACACCTTCTTGATCAGTATTGAACTCAGGAAACTTCCAATCCTTCACAGCCTCAAACTTCTTCTGTAACAAAGGATCTTCTTTCGAAGCTTTCTTGATCTTCTCTACTAATGATGTTTGAGGATTCATTTGGGTTAGGGTTTATGATGTCCCTTCCTTTATAATTACCATGTCCAACATTACTAGGTCATTGATCAATGGATCTCTTTGAATTATCATCATGGAAAGAACAATTGGGTCTTTCCTACTTAATGCATTAACAACTTTGTTTTCTCTTCTAGGATGATAATGAATTGAACAATCATAGTATTCAAAAAGTTCCAACCATATCATTTGTCTCATGTTCAATTCCTTTTGTGTGAAAATATACTTCAAACTTTGCTGGTCTTTGTATATATCACATTTCTCCCTATAAAGATTGTGCCTCCATATCTTCAAGGCAAAAACGACCATAGCCTTCTCCAGATCATGCGTAGTATAATTCTTCTCATGAGTCTTCAACTATCGAGATGCATAAGAAATGAATGTCATTTTTCATGAGGATGCACCCAAGACCTTTGAGAGATACATAGCTAAAAATAACAAATCCTTCTCCACTTGAGGGCATAGTTAAAACGGGTGAAGTAACCAATCTCTTCTTCAACTCTTGGAAACTTTCCTCACTCTCCTTTGTCTAGATGAAATTGACCCCTTTTTGAGTTAACTTGGTTAATGTATTAGAAAGTCGTGAAAAGTTTTTCACAAACCTCCTATATTATCCTGCTAATCCAAGGAAACTTAGAATCTCAGTTATTGTTGTAGGTTGAGGCCACTCCTCCACAACTATTCTCTTTTCAGGGTAAACTGTGATTTCTTCATTGGTAACAATGTGCCTTAAGAAAGAAACTTGTTGTGACCAGAATTCACATTTACTGGACTTTACAAAAAGCCTCTCCTTCCGTAGAGTTCTCAAAATAGCCCTTAGATGATCCTCATGCTCCTCATGACTTTTGGAATATATTATAATATCATCAATAAAAACTACCAAAAAGTTATCAAGTTAGTCCTTAAAGACTCTATTCATCAAATCCATAAAAATAGCAGGTGAATTAGTTAGTATGAAGGGCATAACAACAAATTCATAATGCCTATATCTTTATTGGAAGGTAGTTTTCAGAATATCTTCTTTATTCACCCTTAATTGATGATAACTAGATTGATGATCAATCTTATAGAAGAATTGATCCCCATGAAGTTGGTCAAATAAGTCAGCAATTATTAGAAGAGGGTATTTGTTCTTCACTATGATCCCCTTCAGTTCTCTATAATCAATGCATAGCCGCATTGATCCATCCTTCTTCTTCACAAAGAGAACAGGTTCTCCCCAAGGAGACACACTCGGTCGAATAAACCCCTTCTCCAAAAGATCTTGGAGTTGTTTCTTTAATTCCTCCAGCTCTACATTTTCCATCCTATACAGGTTCTTTGATATTGGATGAGATCCAGGTATGAGTTCAATAGATAACTCTACCTCTCTTTCTGGGGGAGGTCCAAGCAACTCCTCAGTAAATATGTCAATCTATTCCTGGACGATGGGGACATTTTCAATCCTCAAACTCTCATTTACTTCTTCTTCATCGATCAATTCCATAAATAAGGATATAGAAGTTTCTTCTAGACAAAGATCAGGTTGAGATATCTCTCCTTGTAATATACCTGTAGGTTTTACATTCAAGACTACTGAGATTTCCTTACTTCTAAATTTGATATTAGCATTATACTTTGAGAGCCAGTCCATCCCTAGTATAATGTAGAATTTCATCATGGTAATGACTACCAGATTTGTGATAAGATTGTGCTCACCAACGTAAATACTAGAGATTCTAGACACTGATGATGCTTGGATAATCCCACCAAGAGTCTTGACTAATAACTCTACTTTTAGCAAGTCGAGGGTTGATTCCAAATTTTTTTCAAACATGGAGGAAATAAAGGAATGTGTAGAACCAAAATCAAACAAAGTACTTTCTAGCTTTGAGAGAACAACAAGAGTACCTACTACCACATCATTTGGATATTCAACTTCAGATATCATGATAGCAAAAGCACATCCTTTATCCCTTGGCCTTTTCTGAAGCTAATGGGGGTTCCCCTCCACTACCCTCGGATTTGGACAGTGATTGGAAAAGTTCCCAAGTTTTCCACACTTAAAAACCTAGACATCAGGTAGGGCCTACACCATCTTCCCCTTTTCATTTTTTTTAGGAAGTTGAGGTTTCACCTCACTACGAAAATTCCTCGCAATGTGGCCATCTCTTCCACACTTGTAGTATTTCCCACTCCCGATCAAATAGTTCCCCGAATGCTTCTTCCCACATTTATTACATGTGGGATGTTATACTTTCTTGCCAAATCTTCCCTGATCAAAGGTCCTCCCTAAGCTAGGCTTCATCGATCACTTCTTGTCATTTGATTTATGAGACCACTGCGTCTCACCAAACACCATCTCGACTTTCATCGCACTTCGCACGATCTCCTCATAGCTATCATAGTCCTGTTTGGCTAGATTATTCTGCAGATGAGATCTTAGTCCACCAAATAATCTATCAACATTACCACTTGGATCCATGAAAAATCTAGAGGTGTAACGTGAAATCCTTGTGAATTTCATCTCGTAGCTTCCCACAGATTCATTATCCTTCTGCTTCAGCTCAAGAAACTCCTTCTCTATTCTTGTTCTCATGGAATGAGGGAAATAATTACTGAAGAAGATCCCTCTGAACTCTTCCCACTCTATAGATTAGACCTCCACTCTTTGCCTCCTATTTTTAATCAATTCCCACCACTGATCAGCTTATTCTTCTAAGAGATAGACAGCCAGGGTGACCTTCTCTTGCCTTGAACAATGGATCATAGAAAATATCTTCTCGATAGTGCTGATCCACTACTCAGTAATCAATGGGTCAGTTGATCCATTGAAGGTTGGTGGTCGTTGATGCATAAAGGACTCAAGATAATGTTGTTCCCTTTGTGGTGAGATCGGTCTCTCATCTTGATTCAAGTTATTTTCCATAACTTGAGTCATCTTGTTCATCATTCGTATGAATGTTCCATTCTGGCTTCCATCGGAGGGCCATCAGTGCATGGTCCATTACGGTCACCATTTTCACGGTTCCTCATATTGCCCGCCATTTTCTAAAAGAGTAAAACCTTAGTGAGAAACATATTTCATTTATGAATCTTTTATCTATAAAGGATTTTATGTCTTAAAAATTCATGCTTAAATAATTACATTTCTCTATAATTCCTTTATAATGATTAATAAAAAGCTTGTGATTAATCAAACATATCCCCAAGGAGTGTCATAACCAAGAGTGCAGTAAGCCTCATTGTCGTGCACCAGTTCTCATTCTAGTCTAGCTCAAAGCGGTGTTTTCAGGTTTTACCCCTATGTACATCTATGCCAGAGCCGCTTCTACCTGCTCATATCCAGATAGGGATGTATTTATTTGATAAACAACTCACTCAATATTCACCAAAATACCAGGAAGTTTTCCTATTTTAAAACTTTTTTATAGGGTTCTTCCTAAAGTTTTTATATCATAATTTCCATAAATAAATAAAATATTCTTTAATACCAACTATGGAATCCTGCCTTTTCATACATAACTTTTCATTACATTTTACAAACAGAGGATCTTTAAAGTCTAGTGTCTTGGAAATCAGGAATAATAAAAATTGAAAACAACATAAAACATTATTCTAATCCACTTTTAAGGATTCATCATAATTTCATACTCAGTATAATTATTTCATCTCTTAACCTAGGTACATACATCAAGAAAAGGGTGAGAATAAGGCTCAGTAACGAAAACAAGTGAAAAAGTTGACATGTGGTCTTGAGCAATAATGATAAGAACATGATAAAAATAATAAAGACATGAGAAATGGAAGAATAGGAATATCATGATAAAAATGACATGAATCATAATTTTAATATGTGGCTACAACATTTCATTTAGACATTCATGAACATATCACCAAGGTTCATCCCCAAGGTGTCATAAAAATTACCAAGGTCATTCACCAAGGTATCGTGAAACTTTTCATCTCTAAAGATTAATTCTTTACCCAATGCATTGGAGTACTATCAGGGCGCACCCTTAATATGTCTTTAATTTCATGTGAGTCACATAGATCATAATCAAACATTTCATAAATAACCCATCGATAATAAAAGAAATGGGTTTATTTCAAAATTGTGACATTTTAAAAGTTCTTAAAAATAAGATTGTTATGTCATTTATAGCCCATGGAAAGGGGGTGAGGGTTACACGTATGTCAATTAAAAAATCAAATATATCATTTTTGTATGACTATGAACACACATAGAAATGAAATAGGTATGGGTATTCACATATATAAAATAATATAATTTATTGAGAGAAAGATATAGAAATTTTGAGACGAAATTTCTACAGCATAATGGCTATGTAACTTGGTTTTAGAAAATAATAAAAAGAGAAGGTACAAGAGTAACCCACTCATAAATAACTTATAATATAGTATAAATACATAATAACATGTATATAAGAACATGGTATGGAAATTTGAATAACATACCACATGAAAAGGAAACATGAGAGAAAAGAGAAGATGTGATTCATTTTACGAAAAATTCGGTAGCCTAACAACGTCACATAAAAATTCAGAAAATCAATTGATGAGAGAGGAAAGGGTATCTCATAATTTGGACATGAAATATACAGTAGTAAGGGTATATAAGAACAAAAACCCACATAATAAAATGGAACTATAAGACATAACATAAAGAAAGTCATGACATAAAAGAGGAGGGTGAAAGGTTCCCTTACCTTGAAGAGTAACTTCAAAAACGTAAAGTTCGGGACCTTGGAAAGCTTGAGGGAATCTTAGGAGGACTCCTTGGGAGGTAAGGAGACTAGAACATCTTTTAGGAGGGTTTTAGAATGAAATTAATGTGGTAAATGGCTTGGTATTTATAGGAAAAGTGAGGGAATAAATTATTAATTTCCAAGGGACACCTCATCGGGGGTATTTGAAAAACCATGGGCTTGCCCATGGTATTTTCCCATGGTATTGGCCACTTGGGACACCTCATAGAATATATCACTATTCATATGTCAACCAAAAATATTATTTCATTATTACATCATTAATGATGTCATTAAACACCCAAAACTCAAAACTGTATTTTTACTATTCACCGAAAATTCAACTGTTTCAGAAAAATACCAAAAATTAACCTTATCCTAATATCGATGCCCTGAATTAAAAAATGAACTCATTTTATGAAAATAATTTTCTAAATATTTTTAATTTAATTTTTAAATAAAAACACTATTCATCCAAAAAACTAATACTTAACTAATAATTTCAGAAACAGTTATTTACTTATTTTATTGAATCACATTACCTAATCAAGGTGCCTAAATTATAATAATACTTTCTTAAGTGATATTACTATTCCATTTGGTAACATTACTATTTATAAGCATAAAATTACTATTCATAATTTACTATTCACTAAAAATTAAGTTGATCTTATTAGACTCTAAATTTCCTACTGAACACAGCTGTAGAAGACAATTTTTTGAAAATCATTACACATTATTAATTATTTAAGGTTTACATAAATATTTTAAAATATCCTTTTTTTTCAAAAACATCATCAATAAAATAAATCCTATATTTATCCGAACATTTGAAATTTACAAACTTTACCATAAAAATAAATAACAATTTTATTTATATCAAAGGATTACACAAAGAAGCTAAGGTCTCATTACATAGCCCCTTATAATACCAACATAGGACCTAAGTGTAAGGTGTGCTAAGGTTATAGAATCTTGGGACGGATTGACAAACATTGCCCGAGTAGTGACCTCTATCAGCTTGAACTTCTCCCGTAGGCGATTCTGTTCAAGATTCACATGATGAAGTTCGGCTTGGGCTTAGTACAGAACAAAGCCCAGTGGTGCTACCTCCTTCCCAAGTTCCATAATATGGGCTTCGAATGGCCCGAGTCTACTGGGTGAGGCCATTCAATTTTATTTCTATATTAATTAACCATGATAATTTTATTTATAAAAAACAACGTTAAGATTATAGTTTCCAATGGTCATATTGACCAATGGTCATATAACAGTCGAAACCCAATGGTATCGTTTTAATTATACCCACTTCATTAATTAAAGGATATATTTTTGCTGAGTATAAAATAAAATAACACACAAATTTATGAAAAAAATATAATTAAAAAGTTCGGGTTGTTACAGTTTTACCAAAACACAAATATTGTGTGATAATATAAGTTCCATTTCCTTAAGAAAAAACCCTAAATATCACTCTAGTGAAAAAATATAGAAACTATTAATCACTTTCTTAGAGATCACACACTCAAAGAAGATATCATTCTTCAATTTATTAGAACTCAAGATCAACTTGCAGATATTTTTACAAAATCTTTACCATCTAATAGATTTGGATACATTAAACAAAAGTTAGGAATGATAACTATAATGTAATATTACATTTTAACTTTTTGATGAAACATATCTCCTTACATTAAGAAACTCCTTTTTATAGGGTGATTACATTTAGTTTTTAACCAAATTGTTTTTTCCCTTAATCAATTTTTTCCCGTATCCATTTTTTTTAATTTTTCCAGAACTCAAAATTCTGGAATCAAAAATTTCCTTTCCTCAATAAAATTTTTCGGAATCTAAAGTTCTTCAAGAAGAAAATTTTTCATTAATGACATTTTTTTGGGAAATTTGGAAGTTATGTTTCTTTACTTAAATTTTCGTAATTGAATTTTTTACTTGTTGGTATTTGAATTCTATTTTAAGAAAACTCTATCAGATTTACTTTCCTTAAATCCTATTTTTCCTTAAATCCTAAAAATATTGGAAACTACCAAATACTTCTTTGAAATCCATCTCAACCATCAAATCATATTATGCTTTTTACAACCGTTGTATCAAATCGAGAATTCAAACCATCACCTCAAAGCCAATATAAAGGTCCCCCTAATCTGTGTCCTGCATCAGTTTTCAATACTTTATGCACAGAATCTTTTCTCCACTTTAAAATTTTCATTTAGTTTTCCAATTTTTCTTACACTCTGAATGTTTCTGGAAGCTTCCCCATAGAAATAGATGTCTTCAACTAAGGAAATCAAGGATTGAAAAATCTATAGAGAAATTTTGGTTGACCCAAACTTCTTTGACAAGTATAATTAATTGATTATGAAAAATATCAAGTTGAATGGATGTGAGAGTTTTTTCATTGCTAATCGAAATACTCAGGATCCAGTTTATCCTAACTTTCTTATAAAATTCTATGATACAATAAGTTTTTATGAGGTAGGTGGAAGGGAAAATTTTTTATTCAAGAGCTATGGGAAAACCTTTTCTCTATCTTTCAATATGGCCACAAATATTCTTGGTATCCCTAATGTTGGTGAGGCAATTTCTTTCTCTCACAAGTTTTCAGATCATTTAGGAAGTTTTGAGAAGGAAAATGCAATTGAGTGCCTTGGATTCAAAGGAGTAAAGTCATCTAAAATTAACCACATTTTTACAAATTTTAGGATGTTAGATTTGTGGGTACAGTTTTTCCTTATCCTGAAAAAGGGTAACAAGGAATCTTTAAAGAAAAGTGATATCTTTATATTGTATTTTTTGGTTAACCTCATAAAGGTAAACCTGGTGAAGTACATCCTTCTCACAATCACTAACATTAAGAATGTAACCCTAAATTTACATATTATCATGTATTCAGTGATCTTGTATAAGATTATAGTGTTTTGATTAGAATCATTCAAAATTACCTATAGTTCTAAACCCAAAACCTTCAAGATCATGTTTCTGAGTGATGACACTCTAAGGAGAATAAAAGTCAGTTTTGGTACTAAATCAGGAGAATTTTATGATCTTTCTGAAAGGAAGATAGAATATTTAGCTAAGAAAGGGGAAGTAGGAGAAACTTCTAAGAAGTCTCAGAAGAAAATAAAAGAGAAGGAACCAGAAACCGAAGAAAAATCTATAATTCTGGAAATGCAATCAGCACCACCAAAGTCAAAAAAGTAAAAAACTTTCTCTGATGAAGTGGCAGAAAAATGGAGAGAGTAGAAGAAGAAGTATAAGAAAGAATAAGATCCATGCTTTGGGATAGATTCTTCTAATCCAATGGCCCTAAAAATTCAAGTGGTTGAAGAACTTGAAAGGCAATAAAAAGAGAATAAGCTAAAGAAGAAATTTTCAGAAGCTAAAATTGTCCAAGCCTTACTCAAAGATACAGAAAAGGCCTATGAAAAAATTCAGGTACCAGAATCCTTTCTCCAAGAACCAGTACCAGTAGAGACTCAGGGAATGAAAATTCCAATTCTAGAACCTATTGTGGAAGAAGAGATAGTTCAAGAAGAATAATTAGAAGAAGAAAAATAAGAAGAATAATATAATAGTGATAATGTGATTATGAAATTATAATAATACCATGTAAAGGAAAGTCCTTCTGACAAGCTTTTAATCCAAACTTTTCAGGTTGAGTCAACAAAAATTTTTTCTCAGGGAAAATAGGATGATGTACAGGAAGAAGTTGATAAGCCTATTGATGATGAGAGTAGAAACCATGATCTCATCCAACCTAATTATGTTAAGGAAGATGTTGAGAAAGAAGAGGTTGATGAAGATAAGATAGTTCAACTCTCTGATAGTGATCATGAGTCTCCAAGGGATAAGAAGGTTATTTCCAAAGAGGATAAAGGAAAACATTTGGTTGATTATACACCTAAGAAGGATGTGATTTTAAGGCTAATAAGGATGTTGGTGTATCATCTAAGAGGAAATCTAGAGATCTAGACAAAGAATCTTCTCTTGCAAGGGAATCAGATTCTGAATCTTCATCTTCGATGGGTTAGGATTTTGTTGTTCAGTCTGTGAAGAAGATAGTTAACACAATACCTTTGATCCCTAGTATTGATTTGAGATGTCATTTTCTTCAAAATTATTTCAATAAAAATTCATATTCATTAATCATTCTCATGTAAAAATTCACCAAACTTGAGGCAGATTTCAAATATTTTCATATTGGTTATGATGCTCATAGGAGATCATGAAAGGAAATAAAAAAATGGTCTAAAATAATTATTGAATACATGAGAATATTTTATGACTTTCAAGATTTAGCGAAAGATTCATTTTCTAAGTTAGGTGATAGAATCAAAAACCTTTCAACAAGTTTTTCAGAAAAGCTGAATCTTGAGCCAGTATCCCGGAAGTAAGAGGATAAATATCTGAATGGGAAGTTAAATTTAGTTGTTTTAAATTTGAAGAGATAAAAGGAACTCATGGAAGAGTTTCAAGAAAATTTCAATCATCAAGAATAAGTAGAGAAGTCTCAGAAAGAAATTCTAAAGTCTCAAGATGAAAAAATCAAGGCTCTCGAAAAGAAAAATCAGGATCAGGAAAAATTGATCAAGCGGTTTTAGGATGATCATAAAGATCTCAGAAAGTTAAATTATACCTTGAGGAAGATCATGCTGAAGTAAAATAAGTATGAATGATTTTCATGTCATTCATATCTTTTGTTTTATTTTTTTACCCTATAACAATTTTTCCTATCATAATGAAACTTTTTTCATCCTTTAATTGTTTGGTTTTGTATAGTTCTAATATTTCTGGTATCATTTTTTCATTCTATCTATTTATTTTTGAAAAATAACAAAGGGGGGTAAAAGAATAATCAAAATAATACTAAGTATAAATAAGATAATTCCCTAAGTAAGTGTGAGTTTAAGTAAGTTAGAGTCTATTTAAAGAATACTTTCTTATGTAAGAAAAATACACTTATCTAATAAAGACAATAATGTGATCCTTTGGAACTTGAAAACCTAAGGGGAAGTTATTCATATTCATCATAACACATAATTAAAGGGAGATAATTATTTCTTTTAAAACTTAAAAAAATCCTTAATCCTTATATTCATTTTCAAAAGGATGTTTGTGTTTTCCAAAAAAGGGGAGATTGTTGAGTCAATAAGGTTTCCTTATAACTTTTCCATTACTCTATGTTTTGAAAATCAAAAACACATTTTCTTAAGGAAATTTATTTTTATCTAAGTAGTTTTTTCTTAAGGGAAATTTCCTTTCTATAAGAAAATTTTTACCTCTACCTTGATTTTCGATGTTTTATTCCAAGTCTTCTCAAAACCAAGTCTATTTTTTTCTCTAAGTCAAAAATTCATATCCTTATAAAAAACTTCGGAATCCTACAGTTTCATAAGCTACCAAGTCTTACTATTTTTATACTCTGAACCCTTCGAAATTAAGACTCTAAATTCTATAAAATTCGGATTAACAATTCCTCATAATTCAGAATCCAAATTCATCATAATCCAGACTCTGAAATATATAGAATTTAGACTCTAAATTCTTTGTAAAACAGAATCTGAATATTTATGTTTCTAGAATTCAATTTCTCATATAAATAGACTCCAAATTCTATTTTTACTTAGATTACAGATATTCATATTTAGTTAAGCTACTTCATTTTCCTTGAACTTGTTTTTATTAGGAAATTATGTTGTATAATTTGTTTCTAACTAACTTTTGGTTGAGTAACACATGTATAGGTCCCTCTGAGATTCAAATAAAAATATGACCATTGGAGGAGGGATTCGACTGTTGACGTTTTACCTATAAATAGGAGCTCATTTGAATGATCTCATTAATCATCAATCTATAGACTGATGATCCTATAGATCACATGCTATGAAGTGATTTATAGAGTGAGAAAGACTCTCGTGCCTTGTGCATTTTATGAACATATTGTTCATCCGTGAACATCTTGTTTATCTTGATTTGTGTGACTCTGATTGTTGCTGAGTATAATCGAGAGCTTCCAGGGAGAGGAAGACAGAGGTGATGACTAACTTAAAGTTTAAGGTCTTACGGGGATAGCAAGGCAGACTTTGATATTCTTATCGAGGGCTTACCCTGGTGTGGGTAAGACAGAACTTCTTGAAATTATAAATCAAGTGACCTTTATCCAATGTTGTTGGATACCCTACTCTTTGGGTTAAAAGATTTTATACTTGTTTACTTGATTTTTGTTTCAAGTTTTATTTCTGCTATATTTTTTTAAAGAAAGAAAGTATAACTTTCTTATAATTTATTATACTTTTACATACTCTTATAAATAAGATTTTATATTCTTTAAGGTAGAATATTTCTTTTAAGTAAATTGTTATTAAGTTTCTTTTCTGGATTCATATTTTCAGACCCTAATCGAGTTTGTTTCTTATTTAAGAATAAATGAGGGTTTGTGAATTTACCTTGTTTAACTTTGTTCAACATAAATTTCCTTAAGGTTAAAAATGAAAGTTTTTAAACTTACAATTCACCCCTTCCCCCCTCTTATAATTGAGCATCTACATATACTATTTCGATCCTACACAATTATCTACAAAGTTTGAAAAGAAAATAAAAGATAATGGGATCTAATTAATATCTACAATATTGGAGTAAAACTCTATACTCTAATCATACAAAATATATTTTCAATTTTTTCTAGTAATTAATCCTTTATAAATTTTTAGGACTAAATAAATACCCACTGTGATGAAGTCGGATACCCCAAATATATATTTTTTTGATCCAATGCATGGATATCTAATAAATTGACCAAACATGGTGTTAATTATGAATTTTCAATACACTAAATTCAACATTTTAAAAAAAATTAAATTACATGTTTTATATTATGTTTAAAAAAACATGTTCTTATGATTTGGTGGTATTTATTTATCATCAAAACCATGGTATGAGTACACTCAATATGCACAAGAAGCTTATGGATTTCTATGACTGGATAATTATTTGTGTATACATAATAATATTTCACTATCAAAACAAATTACTTATTTTTCTCAATGTTTTTTTAGTTTCTAAAACAAATTAATCACATAGATTGTGGTTATTAAATTTTTAGATTTTTGAAAAATATCAAATTCCATCCACAAACTCGAATCTATGAAGTGGTATTTCTGTGTATAATTAGAATTTCATTTAAAAAATTTATTAGATATTTGTTTATCTATATTTTTCTAGTACAACCAAGACTATTGATAATCCACATATTCAAAATAGGAAATAGATTTGTTTTTGGAATGAGTATAAAACTTATATTATTTCAAAATGTTTGCATACATCATTAATAAGTGATTTCTGGTCATATTATTAATTTTGTTTATCACAAAAGGATTATGAATATGTGGTTTATCTATTGATTATTTAGTTAATTTTCTTATTATTGATAATCATTATTGGTTACATTTATTTTAGTTATATGCAATAAAAATCTGTTTATAAAACCCAAAATACTGAATGTGTTGTAGAATTAAAAGAATAGTATTGACTGAAGAAGGGTATACTAATTACATGTTTTTATTTATAAGTTACAATTTAATACACAAACATGTGTCACATGGTTGAAATCTATAAAATACACTTGTATTTTCATGATAGTTTTAGAAAATGATAGTTTATTCATTCGTGACATGTAGGAATTAACCACATGTCAATATGACACATTATGAGAACCTTTGAGAGTGAAATTTCATGATTATAGTTAAAAAGTTACATTTTAGTCCAAAATTGGAATCACAGATTCAAAAATAATCAAATTCACTCAGATTATCTTGATACTTTAAGAAAATGATCAATAATTAATTTATGATTTATAGGAATTATCCACACATCAATATAACATACAATATGGTTGTTATGAAAGAAAGTGTGTGTTTTCATATAAATACGACATTTTAGTTCAAAACACGCGTAATATACTCAAAACTAAGAAAAAACACTTGGATTTTTGTGATACTTTGTGATAATAAGGAAAGGACTGTTACCCAAAGCTATGTGATGTTATATGGTATTATATGGTATGTCAAATAGTTCACTATACACTTAAATGTAATCTATCAATTCTCTTAGATGTAATCAATCACTTCTCAATTGTTTCATGAGATTAAATGAATATGATAGTTAATGGCTGAGAGTTATATGAGATGAAACTGAAGGCATTATTCATATTTTTATGAAACATATGATCATATTCATAGCTTGGTTGTGTCTATATATCCTATTTAAAGAAGGAATATCCCTGAGTATTAGGGTGGGTGATCCTATAGAAAGATTTACCTAATACTCTCTCCTTCTTGAATCTCTCTTCTTCCTTCTTCCTTTGGGAAATGATATAATAAAATATTGTGAAGTTTTGGAGGGTTCAACACAAATTTTTTGGGTAATTCAGTTAAACTTGTGGATACACCTTGGAGGAAATATTCTTTTGATTATTACTTAGTGATATTAATGAAGCACTAGTTATAGGTGATCGAAGTAGTGACATGTAATGTAAGGTACATATTCTTAATTTATAATTTTATCTAATTTCAGTTTCAAAGGCATGGTTTTCTAAGGATTTATATTTTCTAATATCTTTAACTGTTTAATTGTTAAAAAATCACTAAAAACCCATTAGTGGTATCAAATCCCTACCATGCATTTTTATTCATGAAATCTTTACGAAAAAATGATTGTTTTGAAATCATATTGCATGAAACATTATAAATCATCAAATATGATTTTCTCGCAAGTGTGGGGTCAAAGAATTAGGTTATGTGATAATGTAATATACATCATGGTTTCCATTAATTTTGTTATCAAATAGAATAACATTTTTTGGGGTCAAAAAATTCAATTATTAAATAAAATAATCTACATCTGTCTTGACTAACATTTTTTATGTGATAATGTTACCTGTTTCAAGGTCAAAACATTACATTATGTGATAACATAATATGTATCCAAATTATAGAAATATGTTATGTGATGACATAGTAAACTTCCCATGATTGAAAAACAAATAATTATATTATAAAAATTATATTGATTCATGTAACAGGGTACAACATACTAGGTGTATTTCCTCAGCTGTATATCGTAAGAAGTGATTGGTTTAACAGTCATAAAATATGAGAGAGGGAAAAATTTATTTTCCCAAAATTTCAATTTTGAATTATGTTAAATAGTTTATGAATTGTTTATAAATTATTTAAAAGAAATTTTGAGATATTTATTTAATTTATAAAGGTGTTTATAAATTAAATGTTTATAAATTTTTTATAATTGAATAATTAAATGGTTTTGAAAAATTTATTAAATAAATATCCATAATTTTAACTATTAATATTAAAATACCTTTTTCAAGTTATATGAAATGAATTATAATTTAGATGTAAATGGATTATATTAAAATTATAAGATTAATTGATAAAGGGTTTAAAATTTATAAAAAAAAGAAAAATATAAAACAGATTATATTTAAATTATGAAGTATTCATAATAAAATAATTTAACTTATTTAAATTAAATGGATTATTAGAAAAATTATTTAAACCACGTCAAAAAGAGTGTTATTAAATGATTTTATTAGAGTTTAAATAATATTTAATATGTGTTATTTAGATTGTGTAAATCGTTTACATAATAGAAATTGTAATATAAAATTTTAATATTTCATAAAATATCATATTTTTAAAGTAAATTCCATATAATGAATTATATGAAGTATTTCATATTTTTAATGAATAAAATGTTTTTATATTTATTATTTATAGAAATTATATAGATCATGGATAAATGATAAAGAGTTTATATTTTTTTTATTTATTAATTGTTCAAAAATGTTTAACTCGTGTTAAATATTTGAAAGTTTCATTTATTTATTTAATTCTCATTTTTATTATTCATAGTTATAATTTTTTTATATTTTGAATATGTGTATGCATTAGTTTAAAGATTTGAACTACTTCTAATAATTTTCATATATTCATTTAAGGAGTTATGGTATTACAATCGATTTAGTTTTCTTCTATCTTGACTTTGGATTGTATTGGGTTATTAGATTAAAATAATATTTTAATTATAATTTGTACATATTAGATGTCAGAAATATGATGAAATTGAAATATATCTTGAGTGAAGTATCTCTAGGTAGAGTTACATTGGTTCTAACTTCTCATTGTCCTAGAGGAATATGCCTTTTCTATAAAATTAGTGGTTGTCTATTTGTGTCCCCAAGAATAATCCTGTAGAGATTTCTAATTTCATGTAACAATAAACCTATACATGAAAGAGTTTCATATAATTTATGTATAGGATGAATTTTTATGAGTATAAATTTATTTTACTTTTAGTTTAGATTAGAAACACAAGCTATGTTAGGTGTAAAGAGTTACACATCAATATGGATTGGACATATTGATATGGTGTAAGGAATAGGATTCCAAACTAAAACACTAGAACCATGAATAAATGAAAAAGGAATATTTGAGATGATATGGTTAAGTAAAAAAATTAACTTGATAAATACAAAGTGTTAGATTCCTTTATAATTAAACAATTTTCAACACATTTATCATCCAATAAGGTTGGTTTTTTCCATAGAAAAGTGCCCCTAGATTATCATGTTTAAGGGAAACGGGTAATGTAGTGACCCTAAGAGCTAGATGTCTTATTCCAGAAATTTTATTTGGGTTTCACTTATCAGTAAAACCCTAATAATTAGGATATCATAGGAAAGGTTTTGAGTTTATCCATATGATGGATTGGACAAATAATTTTTCACTCAACCATTTAAGAGTCATATATGATATTCTTAGCATAATAGACTACCTAAATAGATAAGTTGTGAGGTTTCTGGTAAATAGGGGACATTTTATTATTGAAATATGGATCTTGGTATAACATATCGCCCCTCCTCATTGTCTTGAGATAAGGTGGAATTTCTACTTGGCCATAGGTGACATCCCCAAGGCACCAAAGGCTGGCAATAAATGTCACGAGCTTCGATACAATTGACAGACAATTTTCCCTTTAAAGATACAAAAAACTACCAATAATTATATAACCAAAACCAATATAAGATTCATGATAAAAATGTAATAAAAATTAAATTAAAACCAAAATACAACAATAAAAATCTACACCATAACTAATATCAGAGTACCAAAGTGGAAGACTAAACAACAAAACTAAAAACTCTAATGAAATCCACACAGAAACTCCCAACATGCTCTAAGATCCAACTCCATAATCTATGACCAAGTATCATGAAGAAACACTAAAGAAATTTGATAATTTCCCTTTACCTATGTATCGATAAACAATATCTGAAAAAGCACCAAAGTGCCAAAGTTGGGGGTGAGTAATGAAACTCAGTAGGTTTCCCCCAAATGACTTCCCAACTTATTCCACTAGGATAGAACATGTTATAATATTTATAAATATATATATATATATAACAATTTAAAATATTTTATATCAGAATATAAAAAAAATCCATACCAAAATAGTTTCTAAGTAAGGAAAACAACCAAATATTTAAAACATTTCACATTCTATTTTGGCATACCATTCCATGATCCACACACACCCATCCACACATGCATGCTTCGGTGATAGTTCTAAACTCATGAGTGGTTTCTTTTCCCTCCACCAAGTCATCACTAAGTGGCCAATCTCTTTATGCCTCAATGGCACACACCCCTTATCTAGGTCCACATCCCTTTTACCCCAATGGTACACATCCCTTATTCAGTTTCATATAGAAATCATGAACTCACACCAACCCTTGTATACCAAAACCATGACAAAAAAACCATTTCAATCCATTTCAATAAAAAATCCCTTTTATTGAAAAAATTTCAATCAAAACATTTACATGAATCATAACCAATCCATATTTTAAAACATCATTTTAAAATCATTAAAAATCACTTTTTATAATAATCAATTTACAAAAATCCACAAATCATCACCAAATAGGGTTTATACCATGATTTGAACATCAATTACACAATCAATTTCAAGAAAAACAATAAATTTAAAACTAATCCTTCAAGTTATAATAACATGTGTTTATAATGAATCCACCAACCTTATAAACTATGGAAGAAATGAAAAACGGTACAAAATATTCAACAAAATCTGGTTGAATCTCCAAAACCCACCTTAGATTTTAATTCCATAACATCAAAATAGACATATCTAATCATTATTGGCATAAACTATCAGAGATCTATCTGAAATGGACTAGATCAATGAATCAAATATAGGGAATAAGAATATATATAAGGAAAACCATCAAGAATAGAGACTTACCAAGAAATTCAGCCTTCAATGCACTAATGTTTTCCAATGGATCACTTTTGTGTTAAAGGGGAGAGTCTCCACAGCCTTTAGGGGGAGGGAAAATTGAGATAGGTTTAAAATATAGGAAAAAAAGTGGTTTAGGGGTAATCCTGATTGATTTCCACAATTTAAGGATCTATCTTTTAACTGTGTACGGTTGGGTAACATGGTTAGGGAAACCGTATGCCAACGGTGCATCATCCACTACCTCCTAGCACCCTTTTCCTGGTTGGCCCACATGGTTAGACAAACCATGCACAAACCACATTTTTTCCTCTGTTCCACTTCTCATAGTTACTTCTATGTGGTTGCATGGTTTAGGAAAATCATGTTTCTAATCGTATGCCTACCCAGATCCCACTCTCTGCGCTTTCATGGTTTCCTGTAGGTGTTTTACATTTTCTATTAACCATGATAAAACTGTAAACCTCTAGAAAAGCCCAAAAAATATTCCAAAATTCCACCAAAACCACCCAAACATCATTAAAAAAATTTACATACTTAAAATTAATAAAGAAATGGTTGCTTACTATAAACTAGGGGGTGATAAATTCTCCCCACCATAGTCCTTTTCTTCCCTAGAAATTAGAAAACTACTGCCTTCTTAAAAAATATCAGGTCATTGCTCAACCATTTCTTTCTCCCATTCCCAAGTTTCTTCTTTAATCTGACCATGTTACCACAAAACCTGCACTACACCGATTCTTTTCCCCTGAGATACTTTCTCTTGTCTATCTACAATCCATACTGGAACATGCTTCAACAAATCATCTGACTCTAGGTCAACATGACCCCATCAAATCACATGGTTAGGATCAGGTTGATACGTCTTCAACTGAGAGACACAAAACACATTATGCATTGTAATTAACCATGGTGGAAAAGACAACTAATATTCCACCTCACCAACCCATTATAGTGTCTCAAAAGAGCCTATGTATCAAGGGTATAACTTTACATGATTCCCAAAATGACTATGCTCAAGACTTGGGTAGATTCTAAAGAACACATGATCACTCACCATGAATGAAAACAGTCATCGATGATGATATTCATATGATTTATGACAATTATAATCCATATACATTCTCTTCTTAATTAATTGAATATTATCTATTGTCTCTTGGACAAGGATTATCCCCACTAGTGAAGTTTCATATATTTCCACCCAACAGAGTGGAGATGGACAAGGGATCCTGAACAATGACTCAAAAGGATCCATATGTATTGAGGCCTGATACCTGTTGTTATATGATAACTACACTAACGGTATTTTCTCTTCCCATAAGCCACCAAAAATCATTACACAAGCCCACAACACGTCTTCCAATGTTTATATTGTTCTTTTGGATTTTCCATCTGTTTGAAGATGATATGCCATAGTCATGGTTAACTGAGTCCCAAGGGATTATTGTAAGGATTTCTAGAAATGAGAAGTAATCCTACAATATCTGCCTAACAATATCAAAACTAGTATTTCATTCCACTTTATCACTTCTCATATATATATTTTATATAATTCCTCCACCGTATGTGATTTATGAATATGGATGAAATGGGCTGACTTTGTGAGTTATTTCACTATCACCCATAGAAAATAATGTTTCCAATTTGTTTTTGGGAGAACTATTAAAAAATTCATGGCTATCTACTCCCATTTCCAAATAGGAATAGGTAAATACTGCAACATGCCTACTGACCGTGGGTGCTCTACCTTAACCCGCTAATAGGTGAGGCATCTCAAAACAAACTCATCCACCTTTATTTTTATGTTGAACCACCAAGACTATGTTTTCAAAACCTTATACATCTTCTATATTATTGGATTAATAGCCCATATTTAATGGTGGTAAGCATGAATCAGTTATTTCTAACAAACCATAGTTACAACCATCTGATTTCGAAACCACAAAACTGAACTCCCATCAAGCTTCCATCCCTAAATGGTCTCCCCACCATTGAGTTTTGACCTCATATAAATGCATTCTAAATCGGATATATATATACCTATTTAACCATATTCACTAGATTGGGAACAAAATAAACTAGAAATAAAACCATTGTATGACCTCGGTCTTCACAATCCAAGTTCACATTGGCTATCACTAACATCATCTGCCACTGATTTGAAGCTTCTTTTTCCAAATGACCATACGACCTTCTGCGTAATGCATGTGCCACCAAATTACCTTTACTAGGTGTATACATAAAATTAAAATTCAAACATTTGGAGATACTCCAACCATATTCTTTGTCTCATATTAAAATCCCTTTGTGATAAAATATGATTCAAACTCTTATGATCTGTAAAGAAAGTAAATTTCTCACCAAAGAGGTAATGATGCCAATTCATCATAGCATGGACTAAAAAGCTAACTCCAAATTGTTAATTGGGTAGATCTTTTCATGAAATCATAACTATCATGATCCATAAAAAATAACATGATCTCCCTACATGAGAACACATCCCAACCCAGATCCTGAATCATCACAATACACCACATACCCTTGTCCAGATTTAGATCATATCAATATCAGTGCTGATGTAAGGTGAACTTTAATCTCTTGAAAATACTTCTGAAATTCCTCATTACATTGGAATGAACAACTTCCATCATAAAATATATCATAGGTGAATCTAGTCAAGAAAAATCGTGACCAAAATTTCGTTAATAACCAGCTAGACTAAGGAAACTACATATCTCAAAGGCATTCTTTGGCAGTTTCCAAGAGATAATAGCCTCTATCTTTTATAGGTTCATAGAAACACCTCTTTTAGAGATAACATGGGAAATGAAACACACTTATTGTATCCAAAAAATCACACTTTAATAATTTTTCTTATAAAATACGATTCATCAAAATTCCCAACATTGTTTCCAAGTGTTCCTCGTGCTCTTCCCTTATCTTTGAATACACTAATATTTTATCCATAATCACCGTCATAAAAGAATATAGATATCTTTGAAATATATGATCCATAAATTCCATAAATACAATTGGTTCATTCATAATATCAAAAATCATAACCTTTTACTCGTAAGGGCCATGTCTACTCCTAATAGCTATCTTTATAATATCCTCTTTCCTAACTCACAATTGGGGATATCTTAATCACAATTTAATTTTAAAGAACCACTAAGATCTCATCAATTGATAAAAAATATTATAAATGTGTGGAAATGGATACCAATTATTTATCATAACTTGGTTAAGCTTATGATAATCCACACATAGACAAATATTTACATCCACCTTTTTCACACACACAAAATGGAGTTTTTCATGGAGACGTGCTAGTCCAAATGAACCCTTTTCTTTCTAGATCATCCCAATTAAATTTCAGTTCCCTTAAATATATTCATTCCATCTGATAAGATAGAATTAAAATAGTACTAGTCCCCAGAAGGAGATCAATCATAAACTCCACTTCCATTTTGGGTTGAAACCTTGATAAATTTTCATGAAAAATACTCAGAAACTAATCAACAACCACTAAAAACTGTTATTCTCAATCTCTTCCATCGATACCAAATTCAACACTTCCAACTGGTATGATATCATTCTAGATATGGGTTTCAACAAGATCGTTGCACCTTCCTCTACATTCTAGTCTTCTTTAAAGAGATTCTTGACGTTATCATTAGTCATAAAACTAACCGTTCAGGTATAACAGTCGATGTGATTGTTGAACTTTATCAACAAATCCATACCCAGGACTATGTTTTATAAATCTATCTCAAGTATAGAGAAATACCACATCAATTAATCTCCATCAAAACTTATTGAACATGCTCTAGACATAAAGGCTCAGTATTCTCTTTGACCAAGAGGAGTTTGAAGTTTTAAAACAAAAGGCATCATCTCAATATTTAAACCCAGAAGTTCAATAGCACAAGAAGTAATAAATAAATGGGATGCTACTATATCAAATAAATCTTTCATAAGGATAGAATTCAAAAGAGTTGTACCTATCATCATTGATGGTCTAGATTGATCATCCACAATCACATGCCCATCTCCATAGAATTTCTTACTCACTAAACTTTGTTATGTATTTCCCTATTTATATTTCCCTTGCTGAGGATTCATGGTATTCCTAGAATCAACATGGATAGATCAGTTCTTCTAAGGAGAGGTTTTTGGTTTCCCTCATCCTTTAAAATCATATGATGTCTGTGACACATGAGAAGTGTCCCAAACACCCAACCTTGGAGCACTATAACAATAGTGTTGAAGATGTTGCATCTAATTGTAATTGCGGAATGATCTAGGTGGTTTAGTACACTCTCACTTAATATGATCAAAATAACCACATTTAAAACATACATATTTACTCTTGGGTCTTGAATAAAGATTCACTAATCCAGCTATCTAATTCTAAGTCATCCCACTTCCTTAGAAATAGGTGTCCCACTTCCACTTGTTCTCAGTATTAGAGTTCCCACCATTTCATATAGGTATCAACATGCTTCCTCCACCCATATTTCTTTATATGTCTCTTTATTCCACCATTTTTTATATTGAACATATCCATATAATATTTTATATGGATCATGACAATATTCAATCAAATATCTTACCCCATCCCTGATTCAAAAATGTGTATCATCAAGGAAACACTAGCAATAACTTCAAGTGAAAAGCAGACTAAATTCATGAATTTAGCCACATATTAGGTCACTATTATATTCTACAACTTCAAGATGAAAATTTACATCATTCAATCCATCCTTAATTTATGAGGATAGAATTTTTTGTTGAACAATTCTTCAAAATCCTCTCATGTATTGTCTTGGTCCAATTTAGCATGAATAGCTAAATTCCACCATTAGTATGAAATATCTTCATGAATATACATCACCAATTTGAATTTATACTCTAATGGTGTGTCAAGGAAATTGAATATTTGATTCATATTATTCAGCCACACCTCTACATTATCTAATTCTGAATCACCCTGAAATATGGGTGGATTATGCTTTTGGAATTTAATGGAATGATCCACTTTCTTTGGTTAATCCCTTTGGTTCTTCTATCCATATCTTGAAAATCTTGGGCAATAATTTGAACCATTTATTTTTTTCACCTATAGCTTAGGTGCAACCACATTATCAGTAGCCTCTTCCAATAGGTTTCTATAATGCCTACTGGGTACCATTTTCTATAAACAGAACAAACTCCATAAGTATTTCTCTCTAGCAACTAAAGTATTAACAATTTCAAATTTAAAATATCAAAATGATCACAACAAGTCTTTCTTGAAATTCCACACTTTCCATTTTCAACCCATTTCTGAAAATTCTACCATGATTTTGAAAATAAACCCATTTTTAAAATATTCATATCATTCCTTTCCAAAATATAACATTTGAAAACAATTCCAACATTTTTTGAAAAAGAAACCTTTTTCACCAAATTATAAATCATTACTCAAAATGAAATATTCACTCCTAGTGGTAATTCATTTCTATCAATGCATTTCATTCTCTTCTCATTGGCTAAACCCATGATAATGATATTACAACTCTTATAAGAGTCCCCAAAACACTTATATACCCAACTCCAAGGTAAATTTAAGTTTATCATAAATAGGTAAGATGTGTATTTTTATTCTCTACATTTCAAGTCTTGGTGATCCTACTTCTTTCTACTATCCCAAATCAAGGAATAAAACAGAATGAATTTTCAACTCCAAGACTGACAGAGCTGATAAATAAGGATCGAACGATGTGATTCCATTTGTCCCACAAAGATATTTGGACTGAACAAAACTAATACCACTTGTAACATCCCATCCCTTGTAATTTTCTTGAGCTGAGGTTAAATTAATATTTGGCCTTAGGAAACATCACCAAGGCACTAAAGGTTGGCAATAAATATCAAGGGCTTTGATACAATTTGGGGATGATTCTCCCTTTGAAAATAAAAACTACCACAACCAAACATTTCATAACCAAAAATGCTATATGATGCATGATAACAATGTAATACAACTTAAAGTAAAACCAAAAGATAATAATACCAAACTGCACCATGACCAATATCAGAGTACTAAAGTGGAAGACTAAATCACAAAGCCCACAAATCCAAATACATTAACATAAAAACTCCCAATATGCTTCAAGATCCAAATCCAAAATCCATGCACAGGTATCATGAAGCACCACTAAGGAAATGTGATAATTTACCTTTACTTTTTTATTAATATATAATATCTTTAAATGAACTAAAGTTACAAAGTAGGGGTTGAGTAATAAAACTCAATAGGTTTTCCCCAAATGACTTCCCAACTCACACCACTAGGATTGAACAAGTTTACATATTTATTTAAAAAAATTATATAAAAAATCTATATAAAACAATTAAAAAAATTATATCATAATATAAAACATTTTACATACCAAAATAGTTTCCATGGAAAGAAAAAAACCAAATATTTAAACCATTTTACATTCCTTTTAGAAATACCATTCCATGATCCACTCACACACACCCACACATGCATGCTTTAGTGATAGTTCCATACTTAGAAGAGGTTTCTCATCCATCCACTAAGTTGTCACTAAGTTTAAAATATCCTAATTCCCCAATATCACAATCCCCTTATCCAGGTCACTTACAATGTACCCCAATGCTACACACCCCTTATTCAGGGTCACGTTGAAAGCATAAACTCACACCAACCCGTGTATGCCAAAACCTTTCCAAACCAACCATTTAAATCCATTTCAATAAAACATACCTTTTATTGAAAACATTTTAATCAAACCATTACCATGAATCAAAACCAAGTCATATTTTAAAACATATTTTAAAATCATTAAAATAAATCATTTTCACAATAATCAATTTCCACAAATCCCCAAACCACCACTAAAGGGGGTTTCTACCATGCTTTGAACATCAATTACACAATCAATTTTAAGAAAAAAAATTGAAACTAATACTTCAATTTATAATAAGTGGAGTAAAAATTGAAATCACGTACCTTATAAACTATGGTGGAAATGAAGAATGACACAAAATCTTCAACAAAACCAGGTCGAATCTCTAAAAAAACCCCTTATATCTCATTCAATGACATCAACACAGCCATATCTCATCATTATTAACATAAAATATTATAGATCTATCCCCAACATACTAGATCTATGAATATAAGGTAGGGAAGAAGAATATATCTAAGGATAACCATCAATAATGGATACTTAACAAGCAATCTAGCCTTTAATACACCAATATTTTCCAACAGATCACATCTAAATCAAAGGGGGGAGTCTCCATAGCCTTTGGAATGATGTAAAATCAAGTTAGGGTCGAAATAGAGGGAAAATGAGTGGTTTATGGGTAATCTCGAGTGCGATCCAAAATTTAAGGATCTAACTTTTACCTATGCATGGTTGGGTCACATAGTTAGGTGAATTGTGTGCCAACTGTGCCCCCGACACTACCTACCAACACCCTTCTCATGGTTTTCCCACACTATTAAACAAACCATGTGCCTACCCAAAGCCTCATGTCTTACCTTTCACAATTTCTTGTACGTTTTTCATGATTTCTACTAACCATGATCAAATTTTGCACCTCCATAAATCCCCAAAAACATTCCAAAATTCCATAAAACTCTCTCAAACTTCACCCAAAATCTTTACTTAAATACATAAATAAAGGGTTCTTACTTTAAAATAAGGGTTCTACACTTTGAATACTAATGGATATGATGAGTTTAAAATTGTTAGTCATTTTATTGGGAGTTCATTTAATAAAGGTCCTTATAAAATGAATGTAAAACATGGAACTAATCTCATAAAAGAATCTATTATATATAATGGAATCATCATCATATTCAGTATTGACCTTGAGAGATATCTTGGATAAGGAAAAACTAAATGGTGGTAATTTAATTAACTAGTACTAGAACTTAAGAATAGTTATTAACTAAGAAGATATATTTTATGTGTTGGAGAAACCCCTTATTTAGAAATTGAAAGGTAAATTTTTTCAATAAATGAGTTTATATGCCTATAACGAACATCTAAAGGATTCAATTTATTTCTATAATCTCATTCTTATCACTATGGAACACAATTTATAAAATAAATATGAGAATGTGGATTCTTAAAAGATGATAGACAACCCTAAATGGATATATCAGAAACAAAAAGAAATTTATGAGAAGTATGAGGTGTAAAATGATCTCTTTTGGTACAAGATGATGGAAGAAACATCAATCTTTACTCCTATACTCAATATTGTTGGGTACATCAATGAATTAGATACACTAGTTTCACCACTCAAGCTTGACCTAGACATGGAATTCATTCTAAAATCACTTCCATAAAGGTTTTAACAGTTCATTGTGAACTATAATTTGAATGAGTTTAATAAAAAAAAATATCTTCTCAATATGTTGAGGATCATTGATTGGTACATCATAGTTCCTGGATCAAGTGCGATGTTGATCTTAAAAAATGATAAGGGTAAATGTTTTTTACAGAGAGATAAGAAGATAATTAATACAGATTCTACACCAACAACTAATAAAATGAAAAGTATTGAAGGAAAATGGTTTCATTGTGTAAAAATTTGTCATTAGATATAGAACTATCTGGAATACTTGATGTGTTGCAATAAAACTATTAGAGATCCCTCCTTAGTTAATAATGTTATAGAATTCAATTATTTTATAGGGTATATGATACCAAATGTATGTATTACAATATATTTTAAATATATAGGTGTTCTTAAATGATGAAAGATTAAATATGGGAGATTAAATTATGAATTCAACAAGTGAATAAAGAGGTTAATACATCTAGTTGTTGGATATAATAAATTACTTAAAGATCGATTTAATCAGAATAATGATTATGTTATTTTCATATCATTTACTTATTATATGATAAGAATTAATTTTTTGATATATTTTTATTATCAATGAAATGAGATTTTGTTTTAAAATATTTTTTTATGAATGATCAAACTCTATAACATGTTTGAAGAAGAGAAAAAGATAAAAAATAGTTTTATTTGGGATAAAGTGTTTATCTAAGAATGTGAAAGAATATGATTCCACCACCAACAACGGAAAATGTAATAATGTATTATTTTCATGAAAGTGCTACAAATATATAGAATTCCTTATATGATATAGAAATAATATTTTATTTTTTTATTATTCTCACTAATAGAAATAAGTGTTATTTCCTAAAAAAAAGTAGTTTTTTTTATATTAATAATATATCTAGAAAGAAATATAGTTTCTAAGAAAATTATGGGAGTATGTTTTAGACTTATAAAAGTTCAAATTTTAAAGTAAAATATTATGGCAGTTAAAATTAATTTCCATTTATATCCTAAAGAAATTTAGGATATGATGATAAAGAGAATTTTTTTACATTTAGTTATCATAAAAAAGTTAACTTCCCTTAATATCCTAAAGTAATTTAGGATGTTTTGATAAATTAATAATGTAAATAGTTACATTAATTACAAAATTATTTCAAGGAAAATGTTTTATGGAAATAATTACAAGAATAATGATGATGAATATAGATATATTTATAAGTTTTCAACATAAGTTATTAACATCGTAACATTAGATGTTGTGTAGTTAAGGGGATTTAATATGTTCAAGGAGTTGAACATTAAGAATATGATTCCTAAGTCTCACCATTATTCAAACTAGAATAATTTATATATGTTACACACTAAAACGTTTACTAGGAGGGTTTTATTATATGGTCACATAGTGATATGGTAGGAATTACATAGAGATGTAATGAGTTTAACAAAACCCCTGAAAGTTAAGAAAACATGAGGATGGTCTAGAAGACTATCACGCATAATATATTAGATCGGTAATTATGTATTTTTTTAATTATTATTAAATGATCTTAAGAATATAAAATGTATCATTTAATAAAAAATTAATCTTTAATTTGTCATTATTTTATGTTGGATTCATATATGTATATATTGAAATACATTTTGATAAGTGAAATGATAATTAGCCTCTCAAAGTATGATTTTTAGTTGTCCCTAACTGATGTTTGTTATGGTGTATTATAGGTGTGATAAAATCATATGGTAATAATGAGTAGGTTTCTTGAATTGAGATACAAAATATTCTCATGAGGTATAAAATGGGTTTTGTGTGCTAAATAACTTACTAGGTATACCACATGGTGTGTCATTCATTATGACTTTGGTATATTATTGGTGTATTTTTTAAATTTAATATTCATACCCTAGGTTGGAGAGATATATAAAATGAGAACCATCATACTTTGATACCTTTCTTATACGATCCTTGAGGCTTGGCTAATCAGGGAATGGATTAGTATATTATCAATCATGATTTTAGTTGAAGCATAACTAAAATGGGTTTTTCCACTTGTGTAACTAATATGAAATTAGGGACATCAATTGAGATAGACTGAGGAATTTTATGTCCATAATTAGAAGGTACATATATTGTTCTTATCTAATTGGATGAGGGAGATGTGATATACTCATATGTTATATGAATGACTTATGATGTATTCATCGACTTGGTTGGTCTATTCCCAAAATGTTGAGAACATATTAATAGGATATATTAGATTTCAAAACGTTATATATCATGGTCACTCAATATCTTTTAAAATTGGATTATATGATTATTCATTATTTAATATGATGAAACTGGGGGACATACATATAGAGATATATGTGTTTGATAAATATTATGTCAGACCACATTATTGCTTGAGTAGCTATGATGATTTTCTAAAGGCTTATATTTTCTTATATTTATGGATATATTAATTCATATTTTTTTCAATTATACCAAGTCCCATTGGTTCATGTTTTTTGGTTGACTGAATGGGTATTGAGTTTTATAAATACTGGAATAACTACTCTAAAAGTGTTTTTGAGTTTGTCATCATCATCATCATATATATATATATAAACTTTTGTGCAGAAAGAAAGAAAAACAAGAAAGACCTAAAAAGGGCAGGAAGACATATTGTGGGGGTTTAAAGTAGTGGAGACCTAGAGAATCTCCTTTTAGGATGTTAATACCTATTGGTTTCAGACTCTATAGGTCATGAAAAAACAAGCGCTCTGTTTCTGGAAAGTCAAGAGAGGCCAAGTAATTTGCTTCCATGTTACCTTCCCTCCAAGTATGGGACACTTTGGTGTGGATTTTGAGAAGAACGCAGCACTTGCGGGAGATGTATTCAATCGACCATGGAATAGATCCTAGACCCTGAATATCATTATAAACCACCATTGAATCTATTTCAGATTCCACGAGACGAATATTTCGCTGTCAGAAAACCGAGATCCCTGTGAGCATGGCCTATGCTTCATCCAAAAGAGAGGTACCATGCCCCAATCGGACAGATAATGCCAAAATGACCGATCCAGTATAATCGCGGACAAGACCTCCTCCACTCATGACTCCAGATATGCAGGATCCATCTGTATTAAGTTTTAAACCACAAGCAGAAGGGAGATACCTTTCCCATTTTCCTGAAGATGTGCTAATGCTGAAAGGGACGTCACGAGAGTTGAGGTTGAGCCACTACAGCGTAGGATCCTCCCTAAAAAGTTTGAGAGCCTTGTTCATGTCAAGAAGAAGATAAATGGTTTTAGATATGATTACTCAATTAGACGTAATCACCCCATAAAAAATGTAGTTATTTCACGCTTTCCCTAAGCACCAACAGCTTGCCTGCAGAACAATGGTACACACCTTTCTCTTAGAACTCGCCTCGCCCGAGCCATGGAACCAATGAACCATGAATGCCTCCTCTGCCATATTTGGTATAGATATTGCCGTGAATTCACCAAATAATGTCCAAACCACTTGTACTCATTCACTTTTGAGTTTATCTAAAATGAGTTTTTGATGTTTATTCACAATGTATTGTATTCGATATAGTAAATTGTGAAGTTGATGATATATTGCAAAAAATATCCAAAAAGAGTTTTGGATATTATTTCACAAGTTATCATATATGATATGATATAATGTGAAATAGAATTAAAGTCTATTAGGATTTAGTGCAAGTGGTATATTGAAGGGAATATTCCCAAAACCTATGTGAAATATGGTATGTCATAGAGTATGGAATAAAATTGGAAAATGGATTATTATAAACCTTTAGTGTATAACATATTTCATGATATAATGATATCATATTAACACTTCCTCATCTAATCATATCAGATGGAATGGAATGAATTGTAGTGCCATGAATCATATAGTACAATTCATTTTCAATTTCTATGATTATACAAAAATAATGGATTATTAATGAGATATCACTTGAATATACTATAAATAATTTGTCATTTATTTACAATTTTCATGGGATGAAATTAATGGGAGTTTTAATGTTAAGGGGTTATATGATATGTAATAGAATAAACTACTCATATTTTTATGAAATGTATGAGTCAATACATCGCTCAGGGGGCATCTCTATAGCCAATTGAAAGGAGACATAGCCATCAGTCCTTATGTGGGTGGCCCTATATCAAACTCTAGACAATAATCTATCCCTCTTTAAGATCTATTCTTCTTTCTTTCTTTTCAACATGATATACTAGCATACCATGGAGGTTTAGAAGGTCCTACGCAAAGTATTTGGATGATTTTATGAAAAAACTGTGTGAAACTTGGAGGGAAGATCATTTTAGTAGTTCATTGGTGGTATTTATCAAGAAGTGGTTTTAGGAAATGATATAAGTGAGCTATGGTGTAATACACATGATATTTATTTCTAGTTTTATGTATTTTCAGTTTAAATTTCTTGTTATTATTGGGATTTATGGTTTCTAATCACTTTTTCTACAAGGTATAATTATTAAAATTTCTCTATAAACCCATTAAATGATCCATAATTAATTTTTTATTTATGGGAATAAAAATCATCTCAATCTGACACATGGTGTGGATGGTATTACTCAAAGAGTGTGTTTTTAGTGTAAAAGTGACATTTTAGTTCAAAACACACATTACATACAAAATACTAAGAAAAAAACTAATATTTCCTAGATAATATAGTAAAAATATCGATAATTTATTTTTAACAAGTAGGAATTGACCTCACATTAATATGACACACAGTGTGGCCGAAATGACTGCATATAAATGTTTTCAGTTTAAAATTAATATTTTAGTTCAAATTGTGTGTTACATACTCAAACCCAATCAAATACACTTGGTTTTTTTGATACTTTAGGAAAATAATCTATGATTCATTTATAACATGTATAAATTAACTATATATCAATATTACACATGATTTGGATGATATAACTGAAAGGGTGTGTTTTCATTTAAAAGTGATAATTTAGTTCAAACCCCACATCAGAAACTCAAAATTGACCAACCATAGTTCTGGACTATAGTTTGGTCACACTACATAAAAGGGAGCTTATATTGTGACTCAATCCAATAAGAAATATAAAACTAGGTTATAGTTAAGTGGTGTTACATCCAATAGAGGTTGCACCATGATCAAACCCAGGAAAAGAAGCCTAAATTTTTGGGTGGCGCATTGTACCATGACCAAGGTAGATCTCACCATGACCTATCCTTATGAAATTAATTAAAAATATAAAATTACATTTTTTTTCATATGAATTTTAAACTAATTTCTCTCTAATTTTATCTCCCATTCAAAACTCCCATGTCCCTCACACATTGAGCCCCATATCCCCCTCTCCATGGTTTTATTTCTAGTGTATTGTTTACCTAGAATATCTCAAGGATCACCCAGTATGTAACTTATTCCATATTAATTGGATATATGACCCCTTATATATGGTTTCCATTCTATTTCTATGATCATGGAGGCCTAAATATTTCACTACATAATTTTGATGGTATGATTTTTGATGTTTAGGTTTTCCTTATGACTTTTATGGATCCTTACTTCCCATATCAAGTGGATTCACTTATGTACCAATGTTTTCAATGTATTAAGGTATGTGGTTCTATGATCACCATTTTTTAGTTGAATCCTATATTATTTGATCTTTAATATTTTTATTTTAAAATAGTTTTAGAGTATTAAATTTCTTTTTTAAGAAATAAATTATATATAAGATAATTATTGTGACCATTTTCTTTCATGAATATAGAAATTTATTTTACCAATAATATTCTATATAATAATATAGTTATGTCTGTGAATTTTTTGATGAAATGATTCAATGAAAAATGATGGTTTAAAATTTATTTCACTTCATTTGAATCTCCTAGAACTTGGGTAAGGATCTTAAGACAATTGAAATATAATTTTATCACTAGTTTATTATGTCACCCCCATTAGTGAAGTAATATTGGCACCCATGATTGAACTCTAACTAATGGATAATATTCAGTGGTTGTACCTTCTTTCCACTAGTTGGGTGTGTTTCTTTAACTAGTTAAGTAATATAGATAAGAAACCCTGGACTTACTAACCATATGGTGTTTATACCATGTTTGTTATTTTAAAATATTCTTCCATGGTTTTTATCTATATTCTTTATTAAATTAAAGATATGTACCATGGCAATTATTTTCATTCAAAATTATTAAATATTATTTTAATGAAAATACTTTCTAACTTGCATGTTTTGGTATTTCTAACAAACGATGTTCATAGAATACTTTTTGGGATCCTACCGGGCTTGTTATTATCACACCCTATATACACCATATGGGTGTATGTATACCATGTTTTGACTACCATGGGTAAAGGAAAGTTTTCACTAGGAAGTGATGAGTACATATGTTAACTTATTTAGATTTTATAGAGGTGAGATGATGTGATGATCCCTCATGTCCCATGTATATGGGTAGTGGTGGTTCTATTTTATATTGAATCATTTTTTGTTCAAGTTGTATCATGTTTATAATCATTTTTTATTTCTTATTTAGCATCCCAACCCTTTCATGTTTATTTTGGATCATTAGTTATGCTTGTTCATTTTAGTTTAATATTTTTTTGTTATGATTATGATTTTCTATTGTAATTTTTTTATTTCATGTGATTTTGACATTTATTATTATTTATATATTTGAGTGCATGAATTGGGAATGTATCAAGAGGTCAATCCAAGTTCTCAAGTAGGACCTGTGGGCTGGATTTTTGAGAGAAAACATTCCAAAAGAGTTTTTATAATTCTTGGTAACTAGTTTCTAGACTATAGGGATTGGGAATGCCTTTTATTACTTTTTATAGAGCGTCTTGGTTGTCCACTTCAATATAATCCCAGGTTTATTCATGAAAAACTGTATCAAATCTAGTTTTAATTTATAATATTTGGGAAAGTCTTAGTAGATAATAGATAGGATTTTTTAAGCTTAATAGGTAGGTATGAAGGGTTGTATGGAAAATACTTTTAGTATTAAACCTTTAGTTACCAAGGTATGTCGAGAGTGTATAATTCTGATTCTAGATTAAATTTATCTCTACTTTATGGGTAAGTTTAATGAGCTACAAACCATGCACACAGACCATGAATTATTCAAGGATATAATTTTTTCTCTTTTCCACATGATTTATGCATGTGTTTAATGTCTATTTTTGATTTAAAATTGATCTTAATTACTTTTTTTAATAGTTATTTTTCTCTTCATTTGATTTGATGTAGTAATATTCCCCCTTGAAGACCCCTCATGAACCCTCTAGAGGGTGATATAGATAATTTTATATCCATGAATCCTATTATAGATCAAAATCTCATTGAGGCAGTGGTAGGAATGGTTCATTATATAGACCAAGGAGAGGGCACTGGTCCAGATAATCTAAGATATTCAAGTATAGGTCCAAGTCAGGGTAAAAATAGATCCCATGAGTTTCTTCATCACTAGCCACCTACATTTGGAGGTATTAATAATCCACAAAAATTGGAAGACTAGTTGAGAGAAATATAGAGGATATTTGAATTCCTTGAGACACTTAGATCATTTAATGTTAAATGTGCCTCCTTTTTTCTTGAGGTCCTCATTTAAAAGTGTTGGGAATCCATATTTCAAGATCATATATAATATAATCTTAAATTAAATGATTTTAAAGTGATATTTACTTATCATTTTGTTGGAATCCTCATGTATCAATCATGTTTTAATAATCATAAATCATATATATTCTGTAAAGCCCAGTAATCCTATAATCTATCTCAAATCATATATAGATTATTAGTATCTTTATGATTTAACTAAATATATCCAAGATCTTAATTTATATACATTCAGTCTGATTACTATACACTATATTTGATTTACTTTATAATGATTTCTTTGATAAATGATTAAGTCTAATCTGTTATATGAATATCACTACTTAAATATGAATACAGATATTTGGCTAAGTCTGAGACATTGTGAGTCTTCCACCAGTTATGTTTTTCTAACAAAGTGAACCAGACATCATCGACCAGACACCGTGAACCAGACACCGTGAACCAGACCCTGTGAACCAGACACCATGAACCAGACACCGTAAACCAGACACTGTGAACCAGACACCATGAACTAGACATCGTGAACCAGACACCGTGAACCAGACACCGTGAACCAGACACCGTGAACCAGACACCATGAACCAGACACCGTGACCATGAGACACTACTTCATAGAGACACCTTTTCCTGAATAAATGTGATGCCATTTCTTAATCTATTTTTTCATTTTTCAATTTAATCTCTAACAGCCATATTTGAAGAGTTTAAATGCACTGACATAATTAATTTTTCTTTGTAGACATGTCACATGATAGTATGCAGTAAGAGGTGCAGAATACATTATCATGTCAGCTCCAACACATGCACTCCAAGAATAAAAGAGAAGATCATCCCAGAAATAAGATATACAGAGATTGTAATACCAAGAAGAACACACGATATTACCTGAGAAAAGAACCGGCACATGCAACTCAACATTTCTGAAGAACACACGAAGCATACTCAAATCCCAAATTCAAGGATAGCTTCACATTGTCAAACACCACGAAGAACACACGCTAGATCTAGTTGACTTGTGAAACTCTATTTTCCGCACAAGGACTCTATTTTCTCATCTGGTTCATTTTAGAAGTCCAGAGATGAATAGAAAACCACTCAAAGCACTTCTAACCTTATCTCATCATTTTTGATCTGTTGTGTATAATTTTATTATCTTTAAATCAGTGTGTGTATCTGTATAAAAACACACTCTTTATCCTACATTAAACTGAAGGATACAATATATCCTTTCTTAAACATATGTTTACACTTGCTTATACCCACATATAAGTGTGTAAGAGGTCCTTGTGTGTCCTGGTAGCGTGTACCCATGAAGAACTGTGGAAGAGGTTGTGTGACATGGGCATTCATGTGTACTGTCATTAACCCTGATCCAGGGTGTGGATCAAGTTTATCTATATAAACTGCTTGGTGGTAAGTGATCACCAAGTGGAGTGGATTAGGTCTTGGCTTGAGACTGAACCACTTGTTTTATATATGTTGTGCTGCTTAATTTAGTTTTCTATGTTTACTGTATAATCCATAAATCACTAAATTTACTTTTATAGTTAATCTTGGAAAGAAGTAATAATTGTATTTCCATGTTATAATAGCTTAAAAAGTATTGTTAATAACCAATATTAAGATTACTTATAATTAATCAATCTTGTAAGAAGTTATTTAAATAGTCAATCTTTCATAACAGTATAACACTGATTAACTGGGATGTAGTTAACTTTATTGGAGAAACATTTTAGGAATACTTTTTAAATAGAAATTTTAAATAGATACTAAATTCACCCCCCCCCCCTCTTGATTACTCTACTCCGAGAAACATTTTTTACCTCAGCATTATAGCTCTTGAAAAAAAATTAGAGTTTGTATGAATTCATTAGGGTAATCAGGCCATCATAGAATATAATAATCAATTTGTATAACTTGTTCTTTTTTCATCCAATATTACATATAATGATAGATTGAAGTCTCTATAATTATATATGGTTTTCCAACTAGACATAAAATCTCAAGTATTTTTCTATAGTTTAAAATATATGCATAATTGGTAGATCAATCTTTCATGGTGGAAATTGATCAAGATAGTAGGTCTATGATATTTGAAATTTCTTTTATTCTTAGAGGAAGTGAGGGTTATTTTATAAAATGTAATAGTAAGTGGGATAAATATAGTAGAGATGTTTTTGGTGGCTCATGGTCGCTTTCTCAGTTGGTTACCTATTCCCCTATAGGGAGAAAGACTCCTATTTATCACCAATACTGAAAGTGTTCATATAAATCCATCTTTCTCAAATACTCTTGAGAAATTCCATTCTTACAGGTGTGTGGGACACATCTAGATATTCAATAGAAAAAATATCCTTATGATAAGTGGTGTGGGTTCCTAAACTTTTAAGGGAACTCAATCATAGATTAATTCTTTGAAAGTAGTAGGGTTTTATTCTCACGGAATTTTAGGTAGAGGCAGTACATCATATGGCCAGACTTAGCTAAGTATTAAGACCCAAGCTAGTGTTATGACCCAAAATAATGTTAAAAGTAGAAACTAGATAGTTATGAGCAGTAGATCAAGTTATAATTGAATCTTAGGTAGGACAAACAATAGTGAGAGTCTCTATTCTTATTTTATTTATATATGGTTGTTTCATTATTTGATATAGATTATTATTACTCTATTTTATCTGCTCATACTATGGATCTATTAAATCTTCCATTAGATATCATGGAGACATAAACTTCTCTAAAAAATAATGAGTATTTATTTTAGTTCCCTCTTGTGTCATATTTATATATGGGGTGGAGTTGTTTGAGGATTTCATTATCCTTGACATGGACCCTTATGACATAATATTTCAAATAGACTAGATAAGGACATTCAAATCTAATGTCAAATTCTATCATTGAAGGGTGTATTTCACTACCCCTGATGGGAGTGTTTATCTATTACAAGGGTAATGATATCCCTGATATGGTTAGATTTTAACTCCCCTTCACACAGTCATCAACCTTATATATTAGGTATCACCTCTTCTGATAGAGGCTGATAAATGGAGTTCTAGGAGTGGGCTACCTCTATAATTTCCGTAGGCTTTACCAAATAAATTCTTAGGGTTTCCTGTTAAGTCAAAAGTTTAGTTAACCATTGATATAGTGCTAAAAACTCAACTAATTTATTTTCCATCATACCACATGGGACCATTTGAACTAAAAGAATTGAGAATATAGATAGATGACATAGATTCTATAGTATTTATTCACCCTATATTATCTCTATGGGATGACAAAGTGATTTTTTCTAAGAAAGTAGATGATATTATCAAACTTTACATTAATTATAGAAAGTTTAATTAGGTGTCTATAAAGAATAAATATCCCTTGTCTTGTTATGATGACATATATGCTTAGCTAAATGGAGTGAGGTTGTTCTCTGTGATTTATCTTTGGTCAGGTTATCACCATATTTGCGTGAGAGCATTTGATATTCACATGACTTATTTTCAATGAATATATCTATTATGAATATATTTTCAGGAATTTTGTCTTGACTAATGATCCTTTAGTTTTTATATAACTAATGAGTTGAATATTCCATCGATACCTCAATTAATTTGTCTTGGTATGCATGGATGATATTTTATTATATTCTAAGAATAAAGAGTGGAATGAGAAATATTTTATAATTTCCTTGGAAATTATTCAAGATCACTATATTTATGTTAAAATATATAAATATATCATCTAAATCTAGTAATTTAAGTTCTTTGGAAATTTGGTTTCCAAATAGGATATTTCAGTCAATGCTAAGAAGGTGAAGGCCATTATGTCTTTGAAGGAGCCAATTAATATCATCAAGATACAAGGATTATTGGGATTAAAAGGGTAATATCATATATTTATCAATTATTTCTCTAATATAATGTCTTTATTCATAACACTCACTTAAAAATGAGTGAATTTTTTATGGAGCTCAAAATTTTAATCCTCCTTTGAAGAGATAAAGCGATAGTTGACCTCGACCGCCATCTTGATTTTACCATAGGTCAGTTGGGGATATGTGTTCCTTCATGATGATTCAATTATATGTCTGGGTATTATACTCATGCAGGTTGATCATGTGGAAGATTATGTCTTACAGCAACTCTAGCCACCTCAGAGGAATTATCTTTTTCATGACCTTAAACTAGAGATTGTTATGCATGCACTCAAGTGTAGGTGACATTATCTATTCATAGATGGTTTTATGGTATAAAATAATAATAAAATCATGAGTTGTATATTTTATTATAAATATTTAAACCTTAAGAAGAGTTAATTTGTGGAGTACCTCTAGAAATTTGATTTTTATCTCACTTATACATCAGGTAAGGGAAATGTTATCGTCGACACTCACAGTCGGAGATTTTCATCACATTATTTGAAAGTATCTAGAAAAGAGTGGAATATCAAGAGAATTTTAGATGATATTTTATGCCCCAATATTTTATAATATAAATATTTATCTTTATTAAATTTTAAGTGTTTGATATATTTCTTTACACGCAACACCAATCTTAGACGAACCATTATATACTATTGAAGTATTATTATTAAATGTGAATATTATCAGATAGTCATTGGATTATAAGGTATGAATAAGACTAAATAAATTATAAAAAATATGTATAAAAGTTTTACTTAATTAATATTTATTTATTAATACTTATAAAATAAGTACTCAAATTTTACATAGGATAATAAAATCATATAAGGCCTAATTTTTCAAGAATTGTATTTTCTACATATTATGTATTTATTTATATAAATATAATATATTGGTAACTATTAGTAAATTATCAATAATTTATTTGAAAAAATTAATAATATTATATATATTTATTATTAATTAGTTATAAATTAAGATAAAATCATTCAGAGTTAAAAAAGTGATATTTTTAGAAAACTATTTTTATTGCATGCAATGTGTTTTACCTTAATAAATATAATAAATCACCATTTATGAATTATTTTAATTAAATTTTATATAATATATTCAATAAAATATATTAACATTCATCTAATGTTTGTTACAAGGAAAGGAATGATAATAAATTCATTTTTATGGTTAAAAATGCATTTTCTATAAAATGTGGATATTACGATTAATTTTTATTAGTCTGGGAATTGAGTCATTTGAAATGGATTCCATATTTTGAATCATAATAATTAATATTTTGGAATAATTTCAACTTAATTTTTATATATAATGAATAGTTACCATGGTAAAAATCTTGGTACCATAGTAAGAGTTAAAAGGAGGGTTAATCCAAGATATAATATTTAAAATAATACTGATAACTTTCTTAAGTCTCGTTAATTTATTTTATCTTAAATATACACCTATTATATTATAAATTATGATAATTTTGAGCCATTTTTCTTGAGTAATACATATATTATATAATAAATTTTAACGTATTTATAAGTTTTCCACCAACCTCAATTATAAAAGGGAATCTCCTCTTTCACTTCTCTACAACAATTGAGAAGAATATTTCAGTAAATACCTACCTCAATACCTTACCAAATTTACTCCCCACAATCTATAGGTCATTTTCTCACCAAAATAATATCTTAATAAGTCTTATAGTGTAATCTAATGTAATAAACCTAAAGATGTGGTGATTCTATTTACTGGTCTATTTTGTGTTTATTCATCCCTTAACCTCCTAAAAATATTATACAACCATATTAACATTAATAAATTTGTATAATTTATTATAATTAAATTTTAATTTTAATTTTACATCCATTTTATATATTATTTATATCCAATTAAAAATAAAAACATATCTCATGTGTACATACAAACTATCATCTTCATGAAGCGATGTATTTTATTTTTCATCATCGTATTTCATGGATGGTTATATAGATTAATTTAATTAATATATATGATATTTATAATATAATTATTATTATTTAAATATAAAATATTATCTACCTTCTTACCCTCTCATTCATTGGAAAATGATAATGTCACTCGTGCATACATGCGGACTACCACCTCCACGAAGCGATGTAGTTTATTTTTCATTTCCTCTTAAAATGGAAGGTATTAAGGATATATTTAATGAATATATTTGATATTTATTATATTATTATTATTATGTAATTATATATTAGTATTTAACTTCTTTTATTTCAATTCATTGGAAAATAAAAACATCGTTCATGCGTACATATGGACTACCATCTCCATGAAGTGATGTAATTCATTTTTCATTACCACGTTATATGAATGGTTATAAAAGTGTATATAAATAATAAATATGTTACTTATGAAATGATTAATATTTTTGATATGATTAAATCATGACCAATTTGTAAGGGTCAGAACTGTCAAAACGAAACATGCATGGGAAACGAAAATAGTTAACACCCAAATATTGATTTTAATGAAGAATTATAAATAAATGGGTAATTAGAAATATAAGGTAATGATAAATTATAATATAAGTATGAATATTTTTATGGTATATATTTATAATAAATATAAATTTATTATTCAGTAAGTTAAGAGTGAATATGAAGAAATTATATACCTGTGGTAAGGGTAAATTTTACAATGTCATTTCTTTATGAGATCATATATGTTAAATTTAAAATGAGAAAAATTGTATGATCCTTATATTTTAAACACTATATATTTTATTATAATCTATTTATTTATGTGTTTTTTATGTCTTTCTTTTACTTTCCTATTTTTGGAACTAAAAATTATCATGAAAATGTTTTTATGAAACGATGTCTATATTTCCTATTTTTTGGTCAAGAATATTTATCTTCCATGTCCATGTTCTTAAAATTGTTTTATAAAAGTTTATATATATATATATAATTTAAAAAAATATTTTAACAAACTTTTAATTTCCTTAAAAATGATTAAAATTAATATTTTTAAAGGTTTTTCTAATGAATCACTTTTGACATTTTATAAAAGTGTGAAAAGGATATTTTCTTTTAACATATAATAAATGAACTAATTTTCCCACTACCATGTATTTAATTTATCATGAAGATTAATTTATAAGTTTCAAAGGTTTTATAATTAAAATCATATTCCATTTTTTCTATGAATTTTTGTTTTAAAAATTTACTAATATAAAAGGAATGTTTTCTCCAGATTTTTATAGATTATTTTCAATGATTTTATAAAATATATTTTTATCTATGTTAACATCCATTAAGGATTTGTATTCTTCATTAGGGATATTATATTATGATACCATCCACTGATTTTTCATTAGATGGATTATGATTATGGTGTTTGAATAATGATTTCATGGAACTCATTTATTTCCCAAGGCTCATTTCTTTACCAAGAGACAATTATATTATGATGAAATGATGAATGTTTTTATGATTTTATGGTACACATATATATGGTTTTAATTTTTTTATAGGTGGGTATATAATTATATATCCTTCCAATGCATTAGGAAAAGTTTCATGTCTCATTATATAATATTAACTAGAATTAGGTGTGAACCCAGTTTAGTAAGGGACTCTATCCCCTATGATAGTATTGGTAAAGAGCCTTGACTAAGGAAATGTTGGGAATGGGGAGTAAACACAATACACTATGGGTATATTTCCACTATTATAGTATGATTAGTGATCCTTAACATGGAAAATTATTTTTTATACTTATGTTTATGCCAAAAATATATATTATGCTTATGATATGCTCTCATGACTCATGACTGATTATTAATGCTTCCAAAATATTATGAATAATATGTTTTGTTATAAAAAAATATTATTCCATAACTTATAATTTGTGTTATATGACCTTTTAGGTATTTTTTAATAAGTTATAATCATGTAATCATACCCTCATGATTATCTTATGCTCACTTGTGATCAGTGATTGATATCTCTCATGTTTACCCTTACTGAGCATATGAGATCATCCTTTCTTATGTTTCATTTTCCTTAGGTTATGAAAAAATATACTAAGTAGGGTATGTATAATAAGGGTAATTTATTAGAAGAAAATTTCTAGGATATGTTGAATATCATTCATAAAAAAAAGTTTATTTTTTATCTAGTCTTAAAATACACTAAAATTTTATAGTTATGGGGTGTGTAATATTGAGAGGTGTATTGCATATTCATCTAAAATGATGTAATATTTATGTATGTAAAGTTTATATCACATTAGTTAGTATCAAATATGTGTTTAGTTATTTTTTTAGATTAATTTATGAGGAAAATAATGATAGAATATAAGACAACTTATGATGAAATGAAAGAGATATATGGAGAACATAAAGTGTCATAGGTTGATAAGAAGGTTCTATAATTTAGGAAAAAATTGGAAATATTTTTATTATTATATGGTTGTACACTCTGATAAACTTTATTTATTACCACACTACACTTTTTTTCTTTTATTAAATGGATAAAACTATAAGAAATCATGTTATAAAATAATGTGAAGGATAATGAATTTATTTTACTCATTAGAAACTAAATGGAATGTGATATAGAATGAAAAATATTCTTGTTATTCTCATGTAACCCTATCAAGATATAAATCATGTTGAGCTACCAAATGAGTAAATATCCACCTTCCACTGATGGATCCTCAAATCCACTAAATTCTAATTAACAGATCAATACCACTGAAAATATATTTTCATTCTCTATTGCTTAGATCGTGAAAATGTTGTCTTGTATATTTATAATTTGGAAGGTGAAGTTTATCAATAGAGGGGTATTATTAAGAATATTAAGAAAGAGGAAGATATTCACATCATTACATAGGAAGAATTTAAGAGGTTATTTTCGATAATTAATTTCATCAAACTCTTCTCACAATAATAGAAATGGAATTTCTTGAACTTAAGAATAATAATGATGAATCCATCAGTACTTATGATACAAATTTCACCAGACATTCAATGTTAGATCCTGGTTTTGTTATCTACCATGAAAGAAAATTTTATTTATTCTTTAATGGATTAAAAACATGTCTTGTAATGTCATTATTCATAAGGTACATTAGTATCTATGAATAAATCATTTTATGTCCTCTCTATTTAAAAATTGAGAGTGTATACTCTTATTATTTTGAGGGTTTGAGGATGATAAGATAAATATGCTTCTTATAGAATATTTAAATAATAAAACCCAAGGATGAAAGAAAATTAATATTTTTTATAATGGATGTGTTGAAATAATAATGGTAGAAATTACCTTAAGGGGATTGTTAAATATTTCAAGTGTGGAAAATAAGGCCATTGATTAATTTAATGTCTAAGTGACATGAATAGGTTATTCAATGAAATTAATGGAGATAAATCTCAACTAAATTCACCACCCACACTCCAATGGTATAATTACAAGGAGTATGGAAATTATTTAAATCAGTGAATAAATTCAATGGTTAATGATGAAAATCGACATCAGCAACCTCTTAAACTAAGGAATATATGGAAAACTCATGTGATCGCAACTGTTAAAGTGGGTCATGAGAGTAAAGTGGTGAAAGGTACACTTAACATCCACTATAGAACTAAAATTTTATTATTTTATTCTTGTTCTACCCAATATTTTATATTAGAGTAATTTTATAAGGGTGTCACATCACCATCTCAATGATTAGATATTTAATTGTCGATGAAAACTCTTAATGGTAGGATGATTTCATCTCAAGTCTAGAAATCCTCTTTGATAGAATTTTATAGGAATTTTCTTCCAAAAAACCTTTTTATCTACCCCCCCCCCCCCCCCCACCCCATAGTTGAATTTGATGAGATGTTGGGAATGGATTGGATCTCTTTATATTGAGACCATATCAATTTTTTAGTACGGTAAGTCACATTTAATATTCCAAATCAACCTATGGTTTTATATTACTGTGAGGATTATCCTAAACTTACATTGGAAATTAATTTCTCTCTATGGGTATTACTACCTATTCATTAGGGGTATTTAATTAAAATGGTTAGGGGAAAACTCAATAATTAAGATATGCCTATTGTTTGGGAATATGTAACTATATTTTTTTTAAGAGTTTCCTAGTATTCCCTTGAATCGTTAAGGTAAGTTTTCAATAGAAATCATTCCTAGTTTTATACCAATTTAAAATACTACTTATAGAGTATCCCCAATTAAGTTATAGGAATTAGATAACAAACTCTAAGAGAATCTAAAAAATTTATTCATATGCTTAAGTGTGTACCCATGGGGTAAACTTGTTTTTTAAGAATAAATATGGGTTAATGTGTATTTTCATTTATTATTGAGAACTTAACAAGATAACTATCAATAAAAAGTATTATTTACCCTATATTAATGAGTTATTTGATTAACTATGTTGATCTCAATATTATTCAAAGATTAACCTTTATTCTGGATATCAACAATTGAGTTTCAAAAAAAAGGATATACCTAAGACAACTTTCTGTATAAGGTATGGTCATTATGAATATATAGTGATTCTATTTGGACTAACCCCCCCCCCCCATATTTATAGATCTATTAAATAGAGAATATATTGATTAAATTGATTTGTTTATGGTAGTATTTATAAATGATATTCTTATATATTTAAAGAGTAATTAAGAGCATGGATATCATTTGAGGATTTTGTTGAAGACCCTGAGGAATGAGAAATTTTATGCCAAATTTAGAAAGAATGAATTTTGGCCACAAAACAATATCATTCTTGGTTCATGTGATCATAAGATGGTGTATATTGGTTGATCCTTAAAATGTGAAAATTATTAAATAATGGCCTAAACCAACCACGGTAAGTAAAATACATAGTTTTCTTGTGTTGGATGGATACTACTGAGGCATAGTAATAAATTTTTCAAAGTTATCAAATATAATAAAAATGTTGGCATGGAATTGAGATAATTTATTTTGGATAGATGAATGTGAATAAAATTTCAAGGAGTTAAAGAGAAGGATGTTCAGTAAACCTTTGATTACTTTACTCGGCACTAGAAAAGGTTTTATGATATACAGTGATGTATCGAATAAGGTATTGGGATCTGTTCTCATGAATAATGAAATGGTGATAGTATAGGCCTAATGAAAATTAAAGATTCTAGAGAAAAATTTCCTAACTTGTGATTTAGATCTAGAAACAGTAATATTTTCATTGAAAATATAGATCCATTATATATATATTTAAATGTGTGATATATATAATGAACACAAAATATTTAAGTATATATTCATATATAAATATTTTTATATATTTACAATAAGATTTTTGGAGTTGATTTAAGATTATGACTGCTCAATACATTATCACTCTAGAAAGGTGAACAAGGTGGATGATTATTTGAGTCAGAAAGATCATGCTAGTTTTTACATGATGATGGTTGAAAGAGATCCAATATTTATGGATTTATAGAGGATGGACCTTGAAATCATAAGTAAATGGTAAATATAATATCCTTTTAATATTAATGTTCAACCATCCATTCATGTGAAGATTAAAGAGGCACAATAGGAAGATAAAAAACTGCAAAAGAAGGTAATGATTGTTCTGGAGTTCAACCTTGACCATGATATAATTATCAAAATTATGAACTAGGTATGTGTCCCAACAATATTATAATTAAATAACTTGTTGGATAAATCACATAGATTATCATTCCCTATTTATCTTAGAAACATTAATATATATAGAAACAAGTGTAAGACTCCAACGTGTTGGGATGAAGTTAGGAATGAAATCTATTGGGACCTGATCTAGCTTTGTAAATGAAAAATGTGGTAATAAAAATTTAGCAACACATCGAAGAATCTCAAAGTTTCTAGAAAAGTAATGTGGATAATCATCGGTGGAATATATAGTTTGAATTTAGTGATAATGTATTCCTTCAAATATATTCTTATAATAAAGTTATGTTATTTGAAATAATAGAAAGTTTAACCCTAGATATATTAGTCCCTTTGAGATTATTGATTTAATAGGGATAGTAGATCATCACTTTTCACTTCCACTGAACCTCTCCCAAGTTCATGACATGTTCTCTATATCTCTTTTAATAAAGTACATACCTGATCTTTCAAACATACTGGAATTAGAGTTTTTATCACTATAGAATGTTAATTTTTATAAGGAAAAACAATTTATGATTCTTGATTGATGATATAAAGTAATATGAAACAATACCACTCATCTAGTCAAAGTTATTTGGTGAAACCATAATTATGAAGAAGCTACAAAGGAACCCAAGGATGTGAAGAGATAGAAGTATCCTCATTTGTTTGTATAAAAATAAAAATAAAACAAGGGTGAAATTATTATAAGGGGGTAGAATGTAACACCCCAATAATTTAGAATATTTATATTTGTCTTTATTAAATTTTAAGTCTTTGATATATTTCTTTACATGCAACATCGATCTTTTATGAACCACGATATACCATTGAAATATTATTATTAAATATGACTGTTAATATATAGTTGTAGGATTGGTGAGTATGAATTAGAATAATTGAATTATAAATAATATTTATAAATATTTTCCTTAATGAAAATGTATTTATTAATTGTTAGGAAATAATTAATCAAATTTTAATGATAATAATAAAATCATATAAGACATAATTTTTCAAGAATTGTATTTTCTACAAATTATGTGTTTTTTATATAAATAAATATATTAATAAATATTAATAAATTATTTAAAATTTATATAACCAAATGAATAATAATTTATATATTAATTATTAATTTGTTATAAATTAAGATAAAAACATTTTAAAGTAAAAAAAGAGATATTTTTTCAAAAAAAATATTTTTATTGTTGGTAATGTATTTTACCTTAATAAATTTAATAAATTTATATTTATGAATGATTTTAATAAAACATTATATAATATTTTAAATAATATATATTAAAATTCATCTAATGGTTTTTATTGGTCAAGGAATGAGAATAAAATAATTTTTATGCTTAAAAATACATTTTCTCTAAAAATGGTTGTTACGCATTTTATGTGCGGGTATTAGAATTAATTTATGCCACATATAGGAATTAAATATCATAAAATATATTCAATATTTTGAATCAAAATAATTATTATTTGGAAATAATTTCAACTTAATTTTTTTCATAATGAATAATTACCATGGTAAAACTCTTATTACCCCGGTAAGGGTTAAAGGGGTTAAAGGGGGTTAACCTAAGATATAAAGTTTAAAATAACAAAAAATACTTTATTAAATTTTATTAGTTGATTTTATTGATAAATTAACCTTATTATATTAAAAACTACGAAAAACTTTAGTGAGATGACTTGAGTAATACATTTATTATATAATAAATTTTTAAATATTTACAAGTTTGTCACTCATCTCACTTATAAAAGAGAACCTCCTATTCTCACATATACATGCCTCTTTAGCACTACAGTTCAGAAAATACCTACCCAAATTCCTTCCCAAATTTCTTATACATGTTTTATAGGTCTTGGTATCACCAAAAGACCTTCTCAAGAAGGCTTAATGTGTAAGAAAAAGCAAGATACCTGAAGATGAGCTAATTGTCTCTACTGATATATTTAGAGTTTCTTTCTTCCTTAACCACCTAAAAATATTATATAACAATTTTAACATTATTAAATAAGAATATTTACTATAATAAAAAAATTGTGTTAATGTTACAACCATTTTCTATCTATTTTATATCTAATAGAAAATAAAATCATCGCTCATGCATACGTATGGATTGCTGTCTCTATGAAGCGATGAATTTTATTTTCCATAATCATATCTCATGGATGGTTATATAGATGGATTTAATGTATATATATGATTTTTATGAAATTATTATAATTCTTTAAAGATAAAATATTATCTACCTTCTTACCCTCCCATGTGTTGGAAAATGATAATGTCACTTGTGCGTAAGTGTAGACTACCACCTCCACAAAGCGATGTGATTCGTGACTTATTTATACTTAACATGGATAGTATAAAGGATATATTAAATGAATTTATATGGTATTTATGATATTATTATGATTCTATAAATATATATTACTATTATTCTTTTTTATTTCTATTCTTTGGATAATGAAAACATCACTCATGTGTACGTACGGATTACTATCTTCATGAAGTGATGTAATAAATTTTTTATAAAAACTATATATGAATTGTTATAAAATTTTATATAATGAATAAATATTATACTTATTAAATTATTAATATTTTGGATATCGTGAAATGATCACCAATGTGAAATGACCAGAACATTCAAACAAAAATATTTATAAGAGACAGAACAGTTAACACCTAAATGTTGATTTCAATGAAGAATTTTTAATAAAATAGAAATTAGAAATTATAATGGAATTATTTACTGTAAGATAATTATGAATATAATTTTTTTATATATATAATAAATATATATTTATTATATAGTAATTCAAGAGCGCGTATGAATAGATTTAGGTCTTTAGGTAAGGGTTAATGTTACAAACTCGTTTCTTTTAGGATTGTCTATGTTAAATTTAAAATAAGAGAAATTATATGATCCTTATCTGTTAAAACCAATATATTTTATTATATTCTATTTATTTATAGTTTTTTCATGACTTCCATTCATTATCCTCTCACTGGTGCTTAAAATTATCAATAAAATGTATTTAAGAAAAGTCAACCTTATTCCCTCTTTTTGTTCAGGAATATTTGTCTTACAAATCCATGTTCTTAAAATTATTTAATGGAAGTTTTTAAATACACATAAATGTTTTAAAAAGATAATTTTCACTAACTTTTAATTTTTTAAAAAATTATTAAAATGAATCATTTCAAAGTTTTTCCATATGACTTACTTTTTTATTTTTACAAAAGTGTGAAAATAATATTCTCTTTTAACATATATGACATGAAAGGATATTTCATATATCATGTATTTAATTAATTATGAATTTTAATATATATGCTTCAAAGGTTTTAAAATGAAGATACTATTCCCATTTTTTTATTAATTTTAGTTTTTCAAAGTTAATAAAAGAAAAGGGATGTATTCTATTTATTGTCAAAGAGTACTTTAAATGATTTTATAAAATATATTTTTCATATATGTCAATATATTTAAAGGATTTTTATTATTTATTAGTGATATTCTTGTAAGATACCATCCACTTTTTTCTCTAAATGTATTATGATGATGGTGTTTTAAGGATGATTTCATGAAACCCATTTATTTTCCATGAGTTAATTATTATATGATGAAATGATGAATGTTTTTATGATATTGTGGCACATAAATGTATGGTTTTCATTATTTTATGGGTGGTATAAAAATTATTTATCCCTCCAATTCATTGGGTAAATATTTATGTCTCATGAGATTATATGAACTTGAATAAGGAGTGAACATAGTCTAGTATGGGGCTTTATCCACTATGATAGTCTTGGAAATGTTCATTGACTAAGGAAATGATGGGAATTGAGAATGAACGCAATCATATATAGGAATGTATCCACTATGATAGCATTAGTAGTGAGACTTAACTAGGGAATAAATTTTTCTATACTTATGTGTATGAAAAAACTTATTTATTATTCTTATGATATTCTCTTAGATTGTGGTTTATTATTGATGCTTCCACACTCTTATGAATCATGTATTTTTTTATAATAAATTCATTTTCAATGACTTATTATTTATGGTATATGAAATTTGGTATGTTTTTATAAGTTATGATCATGTTCTCATACCATTATACTTATCTTATGATCACTTATGGCCATCGATTGATATCTCTCTTGTTTACATTTACTAAGCATATAACCTCACCTTTTCTTATATTTCCTTTTTCCCAAGTGATAAATAAATGTATTAATTAGGTTATGTATAAGATGGATACTACTTTAGAATAAAATTTTTGGGTTATTTTTGAGATATTTCATGAAATAAGTTGATTATTTATCTAGTTTTCAAATACACTAAACCTATATAGTTCTAGGGTGTGTATTTTTATGAGATATATTTAATATTTATCTAAAATGATGTAATATTTATGTATCTAATTCTGGTTTTTCCTCATGAGATTCATTTAGATTTCAAGGAGGAGAATAATCATATATTCCTTGATAATATTCCATTTAATCCTTCTCGCCTTGAACTCATTCTTTAGAATCATCCAAATGATAAATAATTCCATCAGAACAGAAGAACAATATATAGTGGAGATACCACCAATGAATCATATTGATGCACCTGAAAGGCATTATTAATTACTCCATTCATAATTCAAATTAGAAATTTATAATGTCTCGTACCATACTAACTAAAAAGGTGTAGTATAGTAGAAGTGTGGGGTTGAACCCACAAAGAGTGGGGAACACAGTGGTGATAAATCTTAACTAAAGTTTAGGTTGCTCCAATTTATGATTGATTTTATTAAACTAATAATTCAATTAAAATAAGATAATCCAAATAGATAAATAGAAGATAGGGGAATTAGTTTTTAGGGGTGGTTTTGCTAAATTAATTAATTCAACTGCACTCACAAAACAATTATATCAAAAAGATGTGCAACCAAATAGTTTCATCGATAGACTAAATGTTCATTCCCTATCAAACTACCCTAGAATATCAATTCATCCTGGTCAGATGAATCAAAATATCTATAGTTCATTTAGATTAGATTACCATAATTATAAGAGTAATTTGATTCAATGTTCATGAACAAATCATCTCAATCATGTTGGGGTTCATTCATTATTGAAAAAATATGTTCAATGGTTCAATGATGAATAAATTAGGCATGTAGGTGTAACATGATACTATCGAATGCAATCATATTTATGAGAAAAGGTAAATAAAACAATGATGGTATGTGCCCCTTTAACTGATCCCTCCATCCTCTATGGGGTTTAGTCAATCATCATTGGGTGGTCGATAATGATGAATAAACCAATACCCATAGAGGAGATATTAGAAAAGAGTGAAGGAGAATGAGAGGGAAGGAAATGAGAGGTTATAATTAAAATATAAAGAATTCAATGATTACATAAATTAAAGGAAATTAAAACAAAAAAAACTATCTATGGAAGAATCCGGGTCGGAACCCTGTGGTAGCCTCTGAGTGGTTGCACTTGTTCCCTCACGTCCAGAGTGTTTCAGAATATCTTAGAAGGGTGGACGAGGGTGGTATTTATAGGTGTTTATTCCAAAATTTGTGACCCACATAACATTTAAGTTTCATCATATCACCATCGTCATGACATGCACTCGAGATACACATCATGTACTTAAAATCTGAGTTTTCCTCCACCACATTTAATCTGTGGAATCTTTGTATGTTGGTTTGACTCTGGTCACATCGTGTACTAGAGTTACATGACGTGTACTTATAGTTCACATCGTGTTCCGTCATCATGAATTGTCCAGCGCAGATCTGCTTAACATGATATGGTCATGACGTGTACTCTCAGTACATGACGTGTGGTCATTTTTCTTCAGTTTCAAGTTTTTCTTTTCTCTCAAACATTCGGTGTCGCACCACTTCACCAATTTCCATGTTTTCATTTATATTTCTCTAAATGAAAATCCTATATAATAATTTTCAAAACATTAATATTAGAAATTGATATTATTTTAAATCAATAAATACATGCTGAATCTATATGTAAAAATACATCAAAATATGTATACAAAATAAAGATATCAAATACCCCCACACTCAAATCTTAGCTCATCCTCGATAAAAAACTCAATATTAAATCACCTAGAATCCATACATCAACAAGGGAATTTTAAAATTGTGAAAAAAATGTTATAACAGAATATTCTTAAAGTAAAAAGCCTAACCAATAAATAATCTCCAAAATCTTACCTCATTTATAAATTTCAATTCACGACATTTTTTCCATTTCACACACAGTTTTTAACTTTTCATCAACAGCCATGCCATTTATGATTTTCCTCACCATTAATTTTTCCACTCATCACTCAAGGTAACAATTTAATAGAGTTTTTCTCATTCCTCAAGTACATGTTATTAACTATAGCCTTGCATTGAATCTACTTCCTCTATCACGTAAAGACAAATATCACAATTAATCACGATGTCTTTGAAATATGGATCATATGACTCTATGGTTGAGGGTAGGTGGGAAAATGCTGAAAATAAAGTAAGTCTCAAGGAGGAGGATAAACTATAATGTAAAAATCATTATGTTCAAAATAAAAACTCATTAAAATGCTCCTCTACAAAAATGTAATACAATCTCACACACCACCCAAAGCATAGAGTGTAGGCTCATAGACAAAGTTATCATAATGAAAAATAACCCTCTATTATTGTTATTTTTTTCTTTTTTTTTCTTTTTCCTTTTTTTTTTGAAAATAATGATTGGAATAAATCTCACATATACCACCTAACCACATGTGATAATAATCATCAGTCTGTAAAATAGTATTTTTTTTGTTCTCCCAATTCACAACCCATTTTTTCATCATTTTTTATTCATTTTTTTTATAATAAGAAGAGGGATATACAATGGAATATAATGATTGTAAATAAGAACATTACCCAAAATCCCATGAAAAAACCCTAAATTCTCCCCTTAAGATATCACATCTCATATCCACCATAAACAACCCCTCCCCTACACTCATTCAATTAAATATCATGAAAAATATAAATAGTTAGGTAGGAAAGGAAATACTAGCTTGTAATATGGATTAATCCTAACAAGTTCATACATAGATTCTATGGGCTAAAGGAGGATCAATGTGAAGGTGGGTATTAGGATAAAAGGTCTCATTAATAAAATGCCTCAGTTATTTCAAAAGTGAATTTGTACAGTCATAGATTTGACAAGATAACAATGAAAGTTCTAGTTAGTTTACATGCCACAAGTTTTACTCAAGAAATATGATCAGAAAAATAGTAAATATTTGGTACAGAATCCTCTCAGGAATGGGAATAGAATATAAGTCATTCAAGTCATGGAATGAAAATTAATAATCAGTTTACTCAATGCATGCTTCTAGTATTCAACATCATGAAAAGAAATCATATCAGCTATAATTTTAAAGAAATTCAAAATTAAGGTAATCAAGTGAATTTTAAATTTTCTATTTATATCTTTTTCATTAATGGACATAATATTTTAAATTTTCCAATATCTAAAAATATTTCTCCTTATGATAATGTCTCCTAGATAAGTGAGTCCAAGACAAAAAAAATTATAGAATTTGTGGGATAATCTGATTCAATTCTGTTCATAAAGCAATTCAATTAATTTTTTTAATCTTATTCTAGAAAAAACTAGGGTTGAAATGATATTAACACGTAGAAATAGTACTCTCCATCCATTTATGTTTCTAAATGATTTTGTCTAATTCTGTCTGGCCAGGTTCATGACATGTATTGTGATTACATGATGTGTAATATTCTAATTTCTAGCTCTTTAGTTGTTTCTTTCTCCTTCTTTATAGGGACCTAAAATGAAAAGGTAAAAAGTAAAAGTATAGATCATCGAAAATTTAAAATATTTGGATTAAATAGGGAAAGAGGACAACCACAGGTAGATTTATTTAAACTAATAAAATAAATCTATTTCCTAGAAAGCAATTTTAAAACTGAGTTGCCTCCTAATAGCCTCTCTTTTAATGGTTGTTTATCTCAACTTTTTACCAATATTAGCTAATTGGAACCTAGTACAAAGATAATCTTCTTGGATTTAACAACTTATGGATTTTTTGTGTATATGGGGTTTTCTTTTTCTTCTTCCTCCATTAGTTCATCTTGACTAGTGGTGGGGTGAAATATGTGGATAGATGTGATGAAAATAATAAGAAATTAAAATATAACCATATTTTATAGTTTTCCTTTTCCACCACTACATATTCCTTCACTTTAAATAGTTTAATTGTTTGAATTAATTCTATAGTTAAAACCTCACTGTTCTTATCTTCTTCTTAAAATTGTATGATAGAGTCACATTCATCTTCAGTCTCAAGAATACCTGTGAGGTCGATGGAGGTTTTCTCATTGTCATGTTCATTTAATTTTTCTTATTCCATCACAAATTCCCTAGATTATAACTCCTTGAACTCCTAATCATCCTTATGTACCACTTCTTCTTCCTCTCATTCAATAGATTGTATTACTTTGATCTCCTCCTATTCTTCCTCTTCAAACATCCAATCACAAATTTCTAGCATTTTTCTTTCCTCTTTATCATGCATTTGAAAAAGTAATTATCTTTGTTCTTATTGGTATTTTTCTATATATATAAGGGATACCTCAGTTTCTAAAACATCTTCCAAATATATAGGATCATCATTTTCAATTTTTCCAACATACTCCATAAAATTTTCCTTGTTTTCTACCTAAGATATTTCTTCTTGTGTTGTTTCTGCAGTATTGAATTCCTCCACCTTTTGTTCTTCTTCATCTTCAAACCAATCAATCCCTGCATTAGATTTTGATGGTAATTTACACACAAGGTAATTTAAATTTTAAATAAAGAAATAAAGTTAAGCAATAAAATCTCCATGTTCACTAAGTTGGGCTTCATGATCATCCATTTGCTTATCCAAAATTGGAATGCATTTGGTGAGAAATGTGGAAAATATATCATCTCAATTCTTATTCTGAGGTTGTTGGGAGGAATGGTCTTATTGAATGTTTTGATCTTGAGGTTCCATTATTTCATCATCTTGGACCTCCTCCGTGACTTGATTTTCATCATATTTAAAGAAACCTGTATATAAATTAGAAACTACTGGTAATAAATTAATAAGAGAATAAAAATTTTAAATGATTTGAGAAAGGTGAGTAGTCAATTCTCTCTGCTCATTGAGTTCAACCTCATTATAGTTCATCCTCTTATGTGTCACTATAATGAACTGGGTGAGTAATCTGGTTATTATTTCTTTGGGCTATTTCTCTTGAGTTTTCTGAATGTTGTAGTCATCATGATTTTATTGCTCGACCCAGCAAATGCCTTGGTAGCTTTGATAGTCATGATATTATCCATCGGGATTATAGTAGGTGTCATTCCACAATGAAGGTTGGAATTAATCATTATTAAGAGAATAAGAATCATTTCGACTGTTGTTTTATTGTGTCCACCCTTCTGAATTCAGTGTTTCCCATGTGGTCTGATACTCTGGATATACTATGAATTCTGATGGTGTAGTATCATAATGTTGATTCATCTGAAAACTCATCCTAAACACCATGAAAAACTACCAAAATAGTAATATGTGAAAAAAAATTATCTACAAAATTAACTAAACTAAAATCAGAAAACAAAAATGGGATAAGAAAATACTTTGACCAAAACAAGAAATCTCAAGTTATCTGCAATGCTCCGCTTCTCCCCGGAAATGATGCCAAAATTTGAAGCGCCCAAAAGGAGTCGCTAATTCCTCGGACATGAGTCAAATTATAAATTTATAATTTCTCATAGAGTACCAACTACAAAGGTGTAGTATAGCAGAAGTGCGGGGTCAAACCCATAGAGAGCGAGGAATGCAGTGATGATAACTCTTAACTAAATATTAGTTCACTCCAATTTTTGATTGATTTTATTAAAATAATTATGAAATTAAAATAAGAGATTCCAAATACAGAAACAGAAGAGAGGGTAATCCATTTCTAGGGGTAGTTTTTCTAAATTAATTAATTCAACCGCACTCGCAAAACAATTATATCCAATAGATGTGCAACCAAATAGTTTAATTGATATAAGAAATGTTCATTACCTATAAAACAACCCTAGAATCTCAATTCATCCTGGTATGATATATCAAAATATCTAAAGTGTATTTAGTTCAGATTTACTTATGTATAAGAGTAATTCAATTCAATGTTCATGAAAAAATTATCTTAATCATGTTGGGGTTCATTCATTATTGAAAATATATGTTCGATGGTTCAATGATGAATAAAGTAGGCATGTAGTTGTAACATAATACTATTGAATTCAATCATCTTTATGATAAAAGGTAAAAATAATGATGGTATGTGCCCCCTTTAACCCATCTCGCTCTTCCCTATGGGGTTTAGATGATCATCATTGGGTGGTCTTTGATGATGAATAAACCAATACCCATATAGGAGATATTAAAAAAGAGTAAAGGATAATGAGAGGGAAGGAAAAGAGAGGTTGTAATTAAAATATAAATCATTCAATGATTACATAAATGAATGGAAATAAAAACATAAAAAAACCTATCTATGGAAGAATCGGAGTCCGAACCTTGCAGTAGCCTCCCAGTGGTTGTGCTTGTTCCCTTAGGTCCAGAGTGTATTGGAATATCTTAAAAGGGTGGTCGAGGGTGGTATTTATAGGTGTTTCTTCCAAAACCTACGGCCCTCATCGTATTTATGTTTTAACATATCGTTGTCATCATGATGTGTAATCGAGCTATATGTAGTGTACTTCAAATCTAAGTTTTCCTCTGCCACATTGAATCCATGGAATCTTTGTATGTTGGTTTGACTCTGGTCAAATCGTGTACTAAAGTTACACGATTTGTACTTTTAGTTCACAGTGTGTTATATCATCACGACTTGTCCAACGCAGATCTATTTCACATGATATGGTCATGATGTGTACTCTCAGTACATGATGTGTAGTCATTTTTCTTCAGTTTCCATCTCTGCTTCTCTCTAAAAGATCTGGTGTCATTTCGCTTCACCAAATTTCCATGTTCTCATTTATATTGCTCCAAATAAAAATCCTATATAATAATTTTCAAAAAATTAATATCAGGAATAGATATTATATTAAATCAATTAATACATGATGAATTCGTATGTAAAAACACATAAAAATATGTATACAAAATAGAGATATCACATATTTATCCTTGGAAGTAATCCTTTTCTTTAGAAACTAGTATGTGGTTCCCTCGTCTATGAGGAAGGTGGTGATGGAGTAGTGGTGTTGATCTTAGTGTCCCATTCATCCTAGTTACACTAAAATTTACTATAATATAAGACATTGGTATTGGTGGATGGTATGAGATGAGATATATCTAATTTTATATCTTGTTGTTATACCAATTGTCAGGTTAAAACTAAACATCATAGGTCATCGCATTTTATCCATCCCCTTCCAATCACTACCTAAAAATGGGATGATATATCAATGAAATTTATTATTAGATTTTAGTATACCCCTAGAGTTAATAATTCTATATAGTTTTTCATTGATAGACTAATTAAAAAATCTCATTTTCTTCTAATAAAAGATAGAATGAAGGTATAGGATCTTGTGAAGTTACACATAAAGGAAAATCTAAGACTGTATGGCATGCCTTCTGCATTTTTTTATTGAGATCCTCATTTTACCTCATGGTTTTTGAAATCCACTAAGAAGAGATAGGATCCTAGGTAAAACTAATCATATATTAACATCCAAAAATGGATATAAAAATTGATAGGTCCATTTAGATTTTCGAATATATGCTCTATATATGGGTTTTATATTTTAGTGGTTCTTGGGATACCCAACATTCACTAGTTGTGTGTCCATATAATAAAAATTACTATTTTTAGATATAGATGGATATATTCAAATATTTATATGGTAAACCATTTTTCCCCTCTTTATTGGGATGAGGTTAGTCTAGCCCCCTTGGTGGGTATGAGTCTTATATAAAAGATGGCTAGGAAGATTCAAGTTATCTAGTAACATATGGAAATGACTCAAAGCTATTGTAAATCTTATTCTAATATTTTTCATCATCCATTAGAATTCATAGTGGTTGACTGTATTTTTTAAAAAATATCACTATGATTAGGTCACTAAAGATTGGGGAAGTAGGAGAATTATTCTATGATATATGTTGGACCTTTTGAGACCACTAAGAGGATTTATAAATTCACTTATGAGTGGGATTTCCCACTTATAATGACAATGATTCTAGATATCTTGCAAATATCTCAGTTGAATAAGTATAATTTGGATCCCTCTCATGTGTTGAATTGGTAAGAGCTCGAGTTTGATCCAAATGTCTCTTTAAGATAGTAATTGATCTAGATTATTAACATCAAAGATAAAGTGTTATGTATTATGGAAATACATGATTGAGTCTCATGATATGTGGGAGTGGGGATTATTTATGAAGGAGCAATGAACTCACCTATTTATTGATCATCCATCTTCAAAAGTACTTTTTTACGGGAGAATTTGATATTGTGGAGATATTTTTCACACCTTGGTTTCATTTTCACATGCATGATTTTTCTATTTATTTGATTTTATTTTTTTATTTTTTTCATTATTTTATAAATATTCTAGTATTTTTTGGCCAACTACAGTTGGGTCAAACCAAGACTAAGGGAGGTCACCCAGCAACACAACCTAGGCCAATATTCAGACCTGGGTTGTAGTTGCATCATTCCATGACCAATGGAGGTCATAATATAACCCAACCATGATAGAGGATCCTGATTTTCTAGGTGGTGTAACATGTTTCAACCAAGGTGGGTCACACAATGACTCAATCTTCATGGTTCTAGGGAATAGAATAAACTATCTAGCATGTTCCCAATAATGTAAATTCATCAACTACTTCAGATTTATCTTTAGAACTACCCAAATCAAATCCATGGAATCCATGAGACAAGGACATATTTAATTTATAATTAATTTATGTAAATAAATAGTTCCATCACAACAAAAATCATTATTTTTTGAAGATTTGATTGACCACTTCTTGGTGTATCATCATTTCAGTGAGATCATTTAATGTTAGAATCACTCTAGTGACGATCCACACATGCACCATGAACCTCCAAACATCTCTATAGAAATCTGTGAGTTCTAGAGTGGAATATTGTGATGCTTATTTTTTTCTTTGATGATCGCCACAAGAATAACTTTGAGGTTGGAAGGATTTATCTTGTTATATCTATATTTTAGAGGGAGGTGGAAGAGGATCACTCTCCATTATTGAGAGCATTCTAGGAAAGGGATCTCTCTATAGATTTATAGGATTATCTAGAATTTTATTATGCACAACAACTATTAGGGTTGATAAATATATAATCAGGTTTAAATAGAACTAGAGTTATAGAATAATAACTTCACATGGGACCTTATCATTTTCATAATCCTTGGAGAATCCCATGTATAAATAATAATATTATTATTATTTGCCTAATATGTTCTAAAATCATGGTTAAATAAATATCATTTCTTTAATAAATTAATTAATATTTATTCAATTGATATTTAATATGTCATTTTCATCAGACCATCAAATTGGTTTGTCCTTCCTCCTCAACATTAATCAAACTATTAAAAAAGAATATTTATTTAAATAAATAATTATCACCACATTAGTCACCAATAAATAAATAAATATTATATTCACTAAGATAGAGAATATATATTTATTAAATATTTTTGTAACCAAATGAATAAACACTTTTTACCTTGATAATAAACTAGAGATAAATAAATATTATATATCCATGTAATTAAATGGATAATTACTTGGTGAATAAATATTAATTTAATATTCAAATCACATAATATTATCTAGAATAATTAGTTACTGAATATATATTATCAACCAAACATGAATAATTATTAAAAAATGTATAAGAATAGTATTTTTTCAACATAGAAAATTCATATAGAATTGAACTAAGGTTCTTGATATACTTAGTGTGTGACCCTCTAGGACCCTTTCTCAATGACATTAAGTGGGATCACCTAAATTCCAAGGTTCATGTATGGAAACATATTAAGGCACACATAGAGAAAGAGATTTATGTCACAAGGGAATACGACCTCATAATAATTTACATTGTGTGATATAATCTATTTATCTCGATATCTTCAATAAAGTAGGTTGAATACTAGTGTCATCAACCTATGTGCTTGATTTATCTTTTTTGGAATTCTAGAAACAAACTTTATGATATAACACCATATCCATGGACATAATTAGGCAATTATATTACCACTAAATGGCTTAAGATATCAACTTCCATTAAATAAATAAAGTGAAAAATACTTTCTCACGTTATTCATTAATGAAATATCACTTGTGACACATCTAACATATCCTAACTGTCACGAACCAGCCCGGGTCGACCCTGAACCGGTCACCCGAGCCGGCCCGCGGCATGGCCCGAGGGGCGTTCCCGATCCCCACGGGCTGGCAACAAGTGCCGGGAATTGAAACTTTAATCGTTGGGAACGATTTCAGCCCAAGATAAAAACAGGATCGAAAGAATGAAAGTAAACTAAACAAACGGGCAACCACTAAAGACATAAACAAAACTAAACCACGACATACCTCCACGTGACCTCGCGGGTCACCACCCAACTACAAACTAACGTCGCCCCATCACTGAGCGACTCAAGCCAGGAAAACCTGAACACAAGGAACCTGCAACTGAAGAGGTAAAAGATAGGCGTGAGCACAAAAGTACTCAGTAGGTGAGCCCCACAACAAATCCCAATGCACTGCCAGTAAATAAAGAATCTACCTATTTCAGGTTTGAACTATAATGTATAAAATTAATTTTTTCATAATGCTTTACTTGAAAATCAAACACGAGACATTTCCCTTATTCTTTTTCGAAAGTTAGTTCCATTTCATTAGTTTTAAACTCATTCTGAAAAGCAAAGTGTTACATTTTCAAATCTAACCCAAAGCGAATAAAGCATTTTCATTTGAAAACCATTTTTCTCAAAGTCTAATAGTATAGGCTGTGAAATATGACTAAAGAAAACAAGCAGGGAAAACAAGTGCAAGTAAAGGTAAACAGGCAAGGAAAACCAAGTGCAAGTAAAAATAAACCAGAAGTTATCAGCAATAACCATGGGCACACACACACACACACTCACACACACACACATACTCACACACGCACACACTCACACCCAAGTGGTCCCCCGTATGCCGACGGAAGGTACCACGCCAGAGACGGTAGAGCACTATGGGTAAATCCCCTAAGGTTCATCTAGCTCGCGTGGGACCCTAGAACCTCGTGTCTCGGTGAAACGTGGCTTAGAAGGCCACGACCCTCAGAAAACGTGGCTTAGAAGGCCACGACCCTCAGAACACGTGGCTTAGAAGGCCACGACCCTCAGATATCATATGTTTAGTTAGTGTTGCAATCTTCAATCCAGCTAAGTGAAACAGGGACGACACCCATCCGGCTCACTAGTGCACTAGTTCTAGTCCGCCCACCTAGATACCCAGGGTTTCCCGTGTGCTCAAGCAAGCTTCACATTCACATAGTATATTACTTCCTCATATCACAGGCCAAACCAGATATCGCACACAAAAGTCACCATTTCCACATCCAAACAATATTTCAAAACTCACGCACGTCAAAAATACCTTTCTGAAAATATAAATGTCATTACCTAATCATTTCGCAAAAACCCCTTTTTGGAAACACTCAGACAAGAACATAAACAACTTTCACAACCCATAAAGCATTATTTTTAATAACACAACAAGGGAAAACATCTTTCGTCAACCAAGAACCACACGTAAAGTTTCCAAAAAAAACAATTTCAAAAGGTCACACGACGTTTTCTCTAATCAAGGTTATAAGAAAACACCATTTTCCATAAATAGTACATTTACTAATTTACACATGCCAAAAACATTTCAAAACCCAATTCAACATGTCTTTCGTTACTCAGGAAGAACCATTTAGCGACATTACTATGAAATCCCACAATTGAAACCAAGAAAACACTTTTAATGAAATGCTAGAATTAAACAGTTTGCATTATCAGCAAATCACCACACTATAAAAACTACTTAATATTATTTTCTTAAATTTACTGAAATTTAATAAAAGGACAAGGAATAAATAAATTCTTAATTTAGAGGCAAGTGCATAGGGAGACCTACCTCGAATCGGAACGACGAATGACACGGCCCAAGACTCCCGTTGCGAAAATGGCGCATCGAATTGCGCCGTCAAACAGATCCTAAAACAGTAGACCGAAAAAACGGGTTTAACGATCAGTAATGATAATATAATAGCAGTAACCAATATATAATGTTAATATCAGTATTAATATAATAACAATAATAATATAGTCGTAACAATGACAATAACAATAATAATATAATTAGCATAATAATAATACATCAATAATAGCAATAATAATAATATCATAATATTAATACAATATTAATAATAGGAACAATGCCAATTTAATATAATCATAATATATTAATAATATAATAATGATAATAATATAAAATAATGTCAACATAATAATATTAATAATAATAATATAATGACAATAGCATAATAATAATAATAATTTAATAATAATAATAAGAATATCATAACATAATAATAATAATAAAAATAATATGATAATAATTAAAATAATAATAAATATATTAGTAGTAATAATAATAATAATAATAATAATAATATGTTAGTAATCATAACAATAATAATAATAATAATATTAACATAATAATAATAATAAAACAATAATAATAATAATACAATAGTAATCATATAATTATAATGTTATTAATATGATAAAAATAACTAACGTTATAAAATTTAGATTAACAAACAAACAAAAAAGAAAATAAGAATAGAAAAAAAACTCACAGCCTGGGGGGGTTCGCGCGGGAGGCGGCGGAGCAGGGAGGCCGGGACGGCCAGCAGGGGGCGGAGGCAGCCGCTGGGCGCGGCGAAGGCGGGGGTGCAGGGGGAGAGCAGGGGCGGCCGCGGAGAGGGAGCGCGCCGGGGAGAGGTGGTCGGAGCAAGGTGTAGCGGCGAAGGGGGGGTCGGCCTACACCAGTGAGAGGGAGAAGGCCGATACAGGTTGTGTGCTGAAAACAAGAGCGACGAGGGGAAGTCAGCTCGGCCGAGAAGGGGGAGCGCCGGCCAGGCCGGTTCGCGCGCGCACCCAGGTGAAGGGGGGAGCCTCCATGTGAGAGGGAGAGGAAGTAAGAGTGTGCGTCGGTGGATAAGTCTGGTGAGGGAGGGGACGCACACCAGGAAGCAGGGGGGAGGTGCACTGAGATGGGAACCATCGGACGGAGGGAGCGCCGGGCAGGGTGTGCGCAGGGGGAGTCGGTTCGCCGGGAGCGGGGAGGTGGCGGGCGGCGCATCGGGGTGGAGCAGGGCGGCGTTCGGACCGCCGGACACTGGAGCAGGGGCGTGCCGGGCCAGGGGTCGCCGGGAGAGCTGGGTGCGGGCAGCGGCGATAGAGAGCAGGGAGGGGAGGTGTTGCGCGAGGGAGAAGGAGGGAGGGAGAGAGAGAGAGGAAAGAGGGGGGGTGGCGGCTGGGTAAAGGGATTAGGGTAGGTTTTAGGGTTAAATATATATATATATGAAATAATAATAATAATCATAATAATTATAATCATAATAATAATAACACTATAATAATAATAATAAAACTCATAATATTAATAATAATAAAACTTATATAACAATAATAAAACTTATAATAATAATAAATAATAAATTAGTTAATTCAAATAATAATTATTTTGATCAAATATTTAAAATAATAATTATAAAATAATTTAAAGATGTTACACTCACATATATATATATTTATACATATATAGATCTATATAAATACATACATTATTATACATATATATATATATAAACATATATAAACATATATACAATAATAATAACACAAATAAAAAGGTATCAATAAATAAATACCAACATAAAAATTATAATATTTAAAACACCAGGTGAACACACTGTCACTCGGGCTGAACGCACGGTCACCGCTAACGATGCGGTGACCGCGCACCGGCGCGAAACCACCAATCGCAATTAAACTCCGAAAAATTTAAATCGGGACCAAGATAGGAGAACAATTACGGACATCCGCGGTCGGGGTGTGAGAATTCTCCCCACCACAGACACTTTCTGCCCCCAGAAAGTCACCAGGCCAAAAGTCGATCAAGATTTAAGTCCATGCCCCAACGGAACTAAAGGAACCAGAGAGAACTGAGAATCTCGGGGATGACCTTACTCTGCACAGGTCACACCCGACCGATTCAAGATAAAGTTGGGGTCCGAGATTGAGGGGAGAACACGAAGGGGTTCTCCCCACCACAAGAACTTAACTAGTGCAGAAAAGAAGACCATTTAAATAGACAACCCTAGAAAAAAAAAAGGGGGGGTCAACGCGGGAACTCCCAACCAATTCAAACCAATTCTTATAGCACGATTACTACAACGCCTCCGTCGAAACCTTGAACCCACGACTAGAGTCAACAACCTTCAATACTAGGGGAAACCCACGAAAACCCTAAACCAAAACATCGAGTTAGAAACATGGCCCACTGAAATCCATGAAACACAACCACATCTGACGAGCATTGCTAAACAAAGGTCAACCCACCGAAGAGTCAAACACACCTTTCGAAAGACACACGATTCAGAAACAACACATCCACATCAACCAGACTACTTGGATTATAATAGAACAAGTCCATGATAACCCCATGGTAAAACAATGAACATACAACAACGTCAAAACTTAACAGCAGAAAAACAAGTACTAAAAGATCTTGATTGTTCCACTGCTAACACGGAGCACAAAACCTGGACCAAGGCTTCACACCCCTGGGGACTCCTGACTGTGCGCGGGCTTCACCCCGAGACTTGTGGCTGGGGCTCTGATGGCTGAAGCATCTTCTGCCTCACAGTCAGGTACTGACATTCTCCCATCATAGCTTCCTCTTCAAGCGACGCTTCTTGCAAAACTTCTCCAGATGACACAGACAACCACAGCGATGACACGTCTTCGGAGGGTTGCGACAAGACAACTTTAAATGCCCAAAACGACCACACTGAAATCATACCATCGAATGATCTAATGAACTGGAAGCTGGGACCAAAGGGGATAACTCCTTAGGAACAGGTATTTCTGGCGCCCCTTCCTCACCAGAGGGGGAACTCTTACGAACAACAACAGGGGAAGCTGAAGTATTAACCACCCGCACACCAGAAACTAACTCAGCCAAGAAAGCTTCCTCCACCAGCTTCTCGAAACAAAGGTCTTTATAAGGGTGGACTCGCTCCTTGATCTCAGGACGAAGACCCCCAGTGAAAAGAGAGGCCTTCATGAGCTCATGCGACGCTACCTCTGGAGAAAAGGGAATCAGTTCCTTGAAATGGTAAACATATGCCTTCACCGTCCGTTGACCTTGTTGAATATGCACAAGCTCCCTCTTTTCTCCAGCTTCACTTCCTCAGGTACAAACCATTGGATGAAAACCGTTTTAAATACATCCCACGTCATTTGACCTTGCGTTGACGGTGGGTTAACCATCTTCCACTGGTCCAGAGCTGGACCCTCAAACGACTCCATAATTGCACGGACCTTAACACTATCGGGAGTTCCCAATATTCTAAAGACACGCTCCACTTCCTCGAGCCATTCCACTGCCTCTAACGGACCCTGATCACCATGGAGAATAGGCAAAGTCTGAGGAGGACCAAAAACTAGGCATGACATATCCGAATCCTTAGAGACCTTTCTGGGCGGCATTTCCCGAGCGATATATAAAACACAAAGCCAAAACCAACATCAAATCGAAGCAACATCAATAAAAGCGCCTTCATCAAAAATAGTCAGCACAAGGACCAAACAAATACAACACAACCCAAAACAAAATCTCCTCTTTAAAATTCCCTTTTCATTTTAGATTTCAAAACCACCCTTTCTCAAGATCACTTTCCAAAAACCAATCCACTTCCAAACCAAAAACTTTCCAAAACCATTTCCATTTAAAAACAATTTAGAAAACAAAGTCAAGCCTTTAACTTCAAATACACACCCAGGTAATCTCATGAACCATTGCACATGTTTTCATCCACATTCCATTCATACGTGCATCAACACACACTTTCCATGCATTCTCACACATGTGCAAACGTTCATAAAGAGGACCTGGGGTTTTCATCCCGAACTATTCTTGGCCAACTCCAAGCAAACAACAGATTTCCAAATCAAGAGACTTTAGTTTTAAAACCCATTTCATATATTTAAAGTCCTTTAGAAGAAACCAGTCCAATTTTCAAAAACCCTTTTTCATTTCAAACAACGTACTTACACAGACCAAAACAAAAGCAACATCCAAATTTGCATCAACCACTGAAGTGAGAGACTAGTAGTCACGCTCAACCTGACGACATGGTAGTGAGCCATGTCTCAAGTTAGTTTCGACCACTAGGAGGAATTCAAACCACGTACTCGAACTCCACATGGGTCACTACTCCATGTGAAATTACGACGTAACGTCGGCTTACCTCCATTGTCATCTCTCAATCCAAGACAAACCAGAAAAGACAAGGACACAATTCCCGAACTACCCCTGGTAACTCGAGGATCAGTGCAAGCAAGAGTTCGCGACGCTCTTCCCGCACCTACCCTTCGATTTCCGACAGTCCTAATCTCCTTCTACCGGACAACCCAAATAACAAGAACCACCTCTGATACCATTTTGTCACGAACCAGCCCGGGTCGACCCTGAACCGGTCACCCGAGCCGGCCCGTGGCATGGCCCGAGGGGCGTTCCCGATCCCCACGGGCTGGCAACAAGTGCCGGGCATTGAAACTTTAATCGTTGGGAACGATTTCAGCCCAAGATAAAAACAGGATCGAAAGAATGAAAGTAAACTAAACAAACGGGCAACCACTAAAGACATAAACAAAACTAAACCACGACATACCTCCACGTGACCTCGCGGGTCACCACCCAACTACAAACCAACGTCGCCCCATCACTGAGCGACTCAAGCCAGGAAAACCTGAACACAAGGAACCTGCAACTGAAGAGGTAAAAGATAGGCATGAGCACAAAAGTACTCAGTAGGTGAGCCCCACAACAAATCCCAATGCACTGCCAGTAAATAAAGAATCTACCTATTTCAGGTTTGAACTATAATGTATAAAATTAATTTTTTCATAATGCTTTACTTGAAAATCAAACACGAGACATTTCCCTTATTCTTTTTCGAAAGTTAGTTCCATTTCATTAGTTTTAAACTCATTCTGAAAAGCAAAGTGTTACATTTTCAAATCTAACCCAAAGCGAATAAAGCATTTTCATTTGAAAACCATTTTTCTCAAAGTCTAACAGTATAGGCTGTGAAATATGACTAAAGAAAACAAGCAGGGAAAACAAGTGAAAGTAAAGGTAAACAGGCAAGGAAAACCAAGTGCAAGTAAAAATAAACCAGAAGTTATCAGCAATAACCATGGGCACACACACACACACACTCACACACACACACACACACACATACTCACACACGCACACACTCACACCCAAGTGGTACCCCGTATGCCGACGGAAGGTACCACGCCAGAGACGGTAGAGCACTATGGGTAAATCCCCTAAGGTTCATCTAGCTCGCGTGGGACCCTAGAACCTCGTGTCTCGGTGAAACGTGGCTTAGAAGGCCACGACCCTCAGAAAACGTGGCTTAGAAGGCCACGACCCTCAGAACACGTGGCTTAGAAGGCCACGACCCTCAGATATCATATGTTTAGTTAGTGTTGCAATCGTCAATCCAGCTAAGTGAAACAGGGACGACACCCATCCGGCTCACTAGCGAACTAGTTCTAGTCCGCCCACCTAGATACCCAGGGTTTCCCGTGTGCTCAAGCAAGCTTCACATTCACATAGTATATTACTTCCTCATATCGCAGGCCAAACCAGATATTGCACACAAAAGTCACCATTTCCACATCCAAACAATATTTCAAAACTCACGCACGTCAAAAATACCTTTCTGAAAATATAAATGTCATTACCTAATCATTTTGCAAAAACCCCTTTTTGGAAACACTCAGACAAGAACATAAACAACTTTTACAACCCAGAAAGCATTATTTTTAATAACACAACAAGGGAAAACATCTTTCGTCAACCAAGAACCACACGTAAAGTTTCCAAAAAAAACAATTTCAAAAGGTCACACGACGTTTTCTCTAATCAAGGTTATAAGAAAACACCATTTTCCATAAACAGTACATTTACTAATTTACACATGCCAAAAACATTTCAAAACCCAATTCAACATGTCTTTCGTTACTCAGGAAGAACCATTTAGCGACATTACTATGAAATCCCACAATTGAAACCAAGAAAACACTTTTAATGAAATGCTAGAATTAAATAGTTTGCATTATCAGCAAATCACCACACTATAAAAACTACTTAATATTATTTTCTTAAATTTACTGAAATTTAATAAAAGGACAAGGAATAAATAAATTCTTAGTTTAGAGGCAAGTGCATAGGGAGACCTACCTCGAATCGGAATGACGAATGACACGGCCCAAGACTCCCGTTGCGAAAATGGCGCATCGAATTACGCCGTCAAACAGATCCTAAAACAGTAGACCGAAAAACGGGTTTAACGATCAGTAATGATAATATAATAGCAGTAACCAATATATAATGTTAATATCAGTATTAATATAATAACAATAATAATATAGTCGTAACAATGACAATAAAAATAATAATATAATTAGCATAATAATAATACATCAATAATAGCAATAATAATAATATCATAATATTAATACAATATTAATAATAGGAACAATGCCAATTTAATATAATCATAATATATTAATAATATAATAATGATAATAATATAAAATAATGTCAACATAATAATATTAATAATAATAATATAATGACAATAGCATAATAATAATAATAATTTAATAATAATAATAAGAATATCATAACATAATAATAATAATAAAAATAATATGATAATAATTAAAATAATAATAAATATATTAGTAGTAATAATAATAATAATAATAATAATAATAATATGTTAGTAATCATAACAATAATAATAATAATAATAATATTAACATAATAATAATAATAAAACAATAATAATAATAATACAATAGTAATCATATAATTATAATGTTATTAATATGATAAAAATAACTAACGTTATAAAATTTAGATTAACAAACAAACAAAAAAGAAAATAAGAATAGAAAAAAAACTCACAGCCTGGGGGGGTTCGCGCGGGAGGCGGCGGAGCAGGGAGGCCGGGACGGCCAGTAGGGGGCGGAGGCAGCCGCTGGGCGCGGCGAAGGCGGGGGTGCAGGGGGAGAGCAGGGGCGGCCGCGGAGAGGGAGCGCACCGGGGAGAGGTGGTCGGAGCAAGGTGTAGCGGCGAAGGGGGGGGGTCGGCCTACACCAGTGAGAGGGAGAAGGCCTATACAGGTTGTGTGCTGAAAACAAGAGCGACGAGGGGAAGTCGGCTCGGCCGAGAAGGGGGAGCGCCGGCCAGGCCGGTTCGCGCGCGCACCCAGTTGAAGGGGGGAGCCTCCATGTGAGAGGGAGAGGAAGTAAGAGTGTGCGTCGGTGGATAAGTCTGGTGAGGGAGGGGACGCACACCAGGAAGCAGGGGAGAGTTGCGCTGAGATGGGAACCATCGGACGGAGGGAGCGCCGGGCAGGGTGTGCGCAGGGGGAGTCGGTTCGCCGGGAGCGGGAGGCGGCGGGCGGCGCATCGGGGTGGAGCAGGGCGGCGTTCGGACCGCCGGACGCTGGAGCAGGGGCGTGCCGGGCCAGGGGTCGCCGGGAGAGCTGGGTGCGGGCAGCGGCGACAGAGAGCAGGGAGGGGAGGTGTTGCGCGAGGGAGAAGGAGGGAGGGAGAGAGAGAGAGGAAAGAGGGGGGTGGCGGCTGGGTAAAGGGATTAGGGTAGGTTTTAGGGTTAAATATATATATATATGAAATAATAATAATAATCATAATAATTATAATCATAATAATAATAACACTATAATAATAATAATAAAACTCATAATATTAATAATAATAAAACTTATATAACAATAATAAAACTTATAATAATAATAAATAATAAATTAGTTAATTCAAATAATAATTATTTTGATCAAATATTTAAAATAATAATTATAAAATAATTTAAAGATGTTACACTCACATATATATATATTTATACATATATAGATCTATATAAATACATACATTATTATACATATATATATATAAACATATATAAACATATATACAATAATAATAACACAAATAAAAAGGTATCAATAAATAAATACCAACATAAAAATTATAATATTTAAAACACCAGGTGAACACACTGTCACCCGGGCTGAACGCACGGTCACCGCTAACGATGCGGTGACCGCGCACCGGCGCGAAACCACCAATCGCAATTAAACTCCGAAAAATTTAAATCGGGACCAAGAAAGGAGAACAATTACGGACATCCGTGGTCGGGGTGTGACACTAACTCACTGTGAGGATATTTCATCACAGTTTTCATCAATACATCAAAGTATGTGACTCATGATATTAATTAATAATAATCATAATTTCTAAGGACCATTAAACACATCCATATTTTGGAGTATCCAATGAAAAATATAAATGTTGATTTCCTATGGGTGTTTCGAGTTCTCATAACTTTGTTCTATTATATATTACATTAGAATAAATTCATGAGAAGAAGTATCAATCTCTTATAAGCCTCCAACCCTTATAGTCTATTTCATATGTGTCCCATCAGATGATGAAATCAAACCATAGAACATGTATTTAAGAATATTCTCATAGCACTTTAAGATTCTCATCATGGTAGGAAACTTCCATAACTTTTTGGTGTCATAAAACTACCACAAAATTGGGTTTCTATAGTGCCACCCTTTAATAGCACTAAAAAAAGAACTTATAAAGGGGCCCCCTTTATCAGTGCTTTTTTTAGTAGTGCCGATAGGGGGCTTTATCAGCTCTTTTTTCCCTAGCGCTGATAAAGGGTATATTTTTAAAAAAATCATAAAAAATAATATATTGATATATAAATATATATAATTATATTTATATTAATATAAATATAATATATATTTTTTAATATGTTTTTGATAAGTATAAATAAACATTTCATCTTAATATATAATATATGTAGTACAAATGGCTTATAAAATATCTTTAAAATTTATTAATTAATATTTTTCTAATTATCATCAACTAATAATCATTTAATAAAAATTTTAAGACACAAAAAAATAAAAAAAATTAATAAAAGATCTAAAATAAGTTGAAAATGTAACTCAAACTTCAAACAACTATAAATTTTGATATGGGTGTCCATATGAGCTCTACAGCATATCAAATCCTACGACAAGCTCTACATTCTAGTGACCCAAAGGAACCTTCTGTCACATTTTTCGAGGCCAAAAAAGGCCCAGAAGGCTTTCAAAACTAAGTTTTTAGTCCAGATACCCAAATTTTTTAACATTCAATGGAATTTCAGCCTCGTTTCAAGGGGTCTTATGACCTTTTTCACTAGGGAATGAATTTATTTTGAGGGGTTACATTTATATTGATATTATGGCTTTGAAATTTTATCATTGTTCATAATGTAATGTTATTTATAATCAATTATATAACAATATATGCATATTTTTTATATATTCACCCATAAAAATTTAATTTTATAAATAAATAATTAAACATATTCACATATAAAGTATATTTCTGAATATATATGGATTGTCTAAATAAAAAACTAATATCTATTTTATTTAAAATACAAATATGTGAATATTTATATTCTTATATGATGTGTGTGTGTGTGTGTGTGTGCGTCTTTATTGACAAACTGATATATATTATCTATATATTCTAAACATATGTATATACATATTAATATATAATATTTGTAAATATATATAAATATGTATAATTATACTTACAAATACACATATAATATATGTGTGTGTGTGTTATATATATGTATTTATATATTTATAAACACACACAAAAAAGCATATTTTATAAATGTATTTAAAATTGATCTTATAAATAAATATATATTAATATATGAATAAATATATAAATATATAAATATAACTATATATGTATATATATGTATATATATATATTAATATACGGATATATATATATATATTAATATAACTAAATATATATATTAATATAAATAAATATATGTTAATATAAATATATATTAATATTCAAGTAAATATAACTATATATATATATATAAATAGTTATATTATTAAATGGAGAGCAAAGCAATATGGTGGAGTGGTTAAGGCTTAGGCACCAAGGCAAGAGGTCTTGCGTTTGAATCCAAGGGGAGGCAGGTTGCGCGCACAGGTGGAATTGTTGTTAGCGCTGTTAAAGGGGGTGGGGAGGTGCTAGGGGTGGATGGGGCGTGGAGGCTGGGGGTGGGGGCGCTGTTAAAGGGGATTCAAGCGCTATTGAATCCCCTCCCCAATATGCAGAAATATTTTTTATTTTTATTTTTATGTTTCTTAACTTTTATCAGCGCTTTTAAAAAAATGTTGATAAAAGGTGTCCTTTAACAGTGCTAAAAAAGCACTAATAAAGGAACCATTTATCAGTTCTTTTTTTAGCACTGATAAAGGAACCATTTATCAGTGCTTTTTTGTAGCAGTGATAAAAGGGGTCTTTATCAGCGCTTTTTTTAGCACTGTTAAAGGGGACCCCCTATCTTCGCCTCGGTTATTATCATTTTTTTTAACATTGTAAATGCACTTTTCTAGCACTGATAAAGGACATATTTTCAGTAGTGTAACTAAAATCAAATGTTCAAAGCAGTTGGTTCTAGGTAATCAAATCCAAAAAAAACACACTTTCACTTGCGCCAACTTCTTATTGTACAACTTGTTATACTCACATGATAAACATGATTCTTCTCAAATGTGGCTATAGCTACAAATACCACCATGTTAACCATGGTTTTTCTTCTTACTATGTCCTCATATCTCTAAGAAAATACCTCATGATATGATATCACTGAGTATATTCATTTTCTCTTTTGCCATTCCTGACATCTTAGATAATACCACAATTGAGATTCATCATGATATGATTGAATTTTTACTATCTTGGTATAATTCAAAAATATAGAATAAATCATTTCTAAACTTTCTTCTTAAATTGCCTCAAAATACACAACATACTCTATTGAATATAGATATAACAACCACTATTTGTAATAAGCTTCACACTTTTATACTACCTTGGACCTATTGTGATTCTAGATTAAATTGATTTAAAAAATACTAGTTTTATATCCCTTGAAAACTAGTCTTCTCATTTCTCCAACTACCAGGAACTCGTCAAGTTTGTCATTCTAAAGAATTTTTTGATAGTTATGACTACTAACCTATATAGTTTTATTGTTATTGTTTGATATTTTCATTTTAAACTTTATGAATAATTAAGATTAAACTTGTGCACACATCATGGCCCATGAGATATATTTCCAAATTAATCATATCCATATGTATCCTATACATCACCAAAATACCATGTGACACTGAAACAATTTATGTGTATTATCCCATCTTTCATTTTTTTCAATACCGTGTTAGTTATGTATAATAATTTGGATTAAGAAACACCTTGGTCCATGCTATTAGATCTTATTACCTATAAAATTAGTTTCTAATTAAGTCATATTGTAGAAATTAATCTTATAATTAGTTTACATAAGACTATTTACCTATTTTTTATATTTATTAAAACACATCTATCTTGGAAAACTTTTGTTCTCCCACTAACCTCTTTTAGACACCTAGTAACATTTCATTTCAAACGAATATACTATTATATTTTTACTTGTTTTGACCCATAAATGGATCTTTCATACTATCTTTCTATATTTGAAATATTTGATGTCTCTAACCTTTATGTTCCTATAATATAGACATGTTACATAAAGTTACCTCCAAAGGAGGTGGCCTTAACATTTGAATCCTAATATAATGATCATAGTAGCTATTAAATGAATAATTTACATGGATTTAAGAATAATAGTTTTCTATAACAATTAAAGACTTATTAATATCTCACATGTACCATCTATGTATAGTTTCTATTGAATACACACCAAGGGGTTTACATAAACCACTAAAATATAGAATAAATCTTAGTACATGAAATCAATTTTGAATTCATATGAAATTTTCAATCATATCCAGTCATAACTTAATTTCCTTGAAGTATTTTTTATTCTTATCAAATAATATATCACCCACTATAGTGAATATAAAACCACCACTATGGTTTTAACCATCATATACAATACGTTCCTATGGAATAATTCCTCCCACTAACAATTATAGAGTTTAATATTATTATGACACCCTATTTATCTAGATTCATGATTCAACTAAAGTATTTATTTCTCCCTCTATATTATAATAGGTTTACTTCCTTCATATAAATATAGTTTTGTATGATTGATACCTTTAATAATTTGGGTTTTTAATTTTGTTTTTAGCAATACAATCATTAACTGAGATACACCTTTTTTCTCATGATATACATTTGAATATTTCACCGGTTTTAAAAATAGATCCCAACAAAACACATGAGGCTATGACATAATAGACTTACTTAATATTGTAAATTATATGATATTAATTCGTATATATAGTTTGCATATGGTTATTTGTTATGATTCTATATAAAAACATATCTAGAAAGGAATAATGAAATACTACAATATGTATATAAAAATCCTCATTGATTTTACCTTATACCTAAGATCTGAATAAGGATTTGTGAATTTAGGAAAACCCTCACTCTATATTAAATTATCTATGAATACTTGGTTATGATATAATCCAATATAACAACCTGGAGGATCCTAAATGATTTACCAAGTGCATTCATTACATTACTGAGAATTTCTAATATTTCTTAAAGGAAAATCATGATGTGCATGAATTTACATCTTGATTCTCCTTGGTATAGTTCACAAAATCCAACTAAACTTACTCTAGAATATTTGTGGCTTATATATAAAGGGTTATTAGTCTAAAACATAACTATTTAATATACTTAAGTTTTTATCTCCAAGGAGTCTAAACATCATACTAGGTATATACATGAAAACTTATAATTTTACTTGACTAAGAACTATATGTACATAACTAGGTATGAGTATTAAAAATTTATATCCATCATCTACTTCTAATGTTGGATATTTAAGGTTAAAGTTATACTAAATTATTAATTAAGTGTAGTTTATTCTACCAACGTTAGTTTCAAAATCAATGAAGTCTTATTTTGTTCAATAGAACACTGAGTCAAATATTTAGTTACACTTAATACAAATAATAATTCAACTAGAATCAATTCGTTGGGAAATCAAAACTCATTTGTTTCTCATTTTTGACATAGGAATCGCCCTTTATTAACCATTATAATGGATCAACTTACTTTTTAATTCATGTGTTTCTCACTAATGATATAGGAATCACCCTTTCTCAAACACTAGTAGAGCACACCTTACTTTATGTAATGTTTTCATGTGTTTCTCATTACTGGCATTGAAATCACCATTTCCCAACCACTATGAGAAAAAAACTTGGTTATTTGGTTTATTTTTTTAATAAAAATGTATTAAATATCCAAGAAGATAAATAAGAACAATATATATGATTATGAATATAATTCTAAAGTATATGCAATTAATTTATTCTTCTTTAATTCATTACAATTTCTTTTCAAATGACCTTTCAATTTATATGGGAATAAAATAGCCTTTTTTCACTACACTATCTCAAAATATTTTTTATATTTTAAATTTTTTGTGAATAAATTATTGACCTAGAGTCAATCATAGTATTTTCAACCTTTCCTTTTTATCTTGTTATCTATAATGGTTGTATAGACAACTTTTATTTATCTAGTGAAGCTTAGTCAAAAGACTCATAAGTTATTCATCCATACTTCTCATATCATAATCTAGATGAATAAGGAGAACCTAGAAGGTAAGGATGATCATATGCGATTAATGTATGATTTATTATCCATGTGTAAGTCTAAACTTTGATAACAAATTAATTTATTTTAGTATTTTGAAGACAATATCAATATTTCATCACCCTCTTACAATTTACAGTAGTATAGTATAGTTATAATCTCATTTATATAAATCCACTCTTTCTCCTTTTGAAGATATAGGAGATGAAATTTTGATATATTGGAATCCATGTCCTTATGCATCGTTATCAGTTATTCTAGAAATAACTTATATCTTAACACAAATTATAGTTAAATAACCCCCATGAAACTTATCTAGGCATCTTTCTAACCTTCACTTGTTGTGTGAGGTAACTGAAAATTAATACAGAATTCCAACATATAGTTTAAATTTTACTATATAAGTATAATTTATAAAACAACTATACCATCATTAGAAATATATATGGGTGAGAACATGGTATGTTTCCTAAATTATTGTAGTATTATAGATATTTCACATTCCATACTCTACAATAATTAGAAGTTGATTATAGTATTTTTTTTATTGATTAAAAATATATATGATGTAATAAATTCTATTTATTATTCTCCCTCTATTTTATCAAACCCCAATGACCCTCACTATTAGTTTTAGAGTATCCTTTAATGTGGATATTCTAGTGGAAAGGATCCATAATCCCCTTTTTATAACCTAAATGGTAAACTGATAATCTATTCAAATATATTTAGGGTGGTGTAACTTTCCAACAGCATTAACTTGCAATTCCTTGATCCATTTTGTGGGCTCTACAATCTTGAAATCTTGGACTTTTATTTCCTCAACACTTTCCTACTTATTACACTAAGTATCATAGAGGTGATCAAACCTTAATGTGAACTAGGTTAAATCAACCTAAAACTCAAGATAGTTTCCCCCCCAATAATTAAAAGCATCCAAATAGAGGTTGGTCAATCACTTTGAACTATAGTTCGATTTCAATCCAATTATTGGGAGGATTTTCTAGCTTAATATTTGATTTGAGGTATTTTTATCTTTATATATATATTTATTATCTTATCTTATAACAATATTGTTAGTTTAATTGTATTTTACATTAGTTATTAACAATTTCTGGGTTTAATTTATGAAAAATAGGATTATTTTAATTCAATTTTTCATTCTTGTTAAATTTTTTATTTATGTGATCACGATAATGAATCTATAAGAATAAATAATTATCCATATAAAAAATAGAAATAAAAAAAAATTGGAATAATCATGATATTAACTAATGGTTAGTTTATGTTAAGGATGATAAACTTACCCCTTGACCTAGGGGTAATGCTCATTGAATGGTAACTTAGTTCGAGTTGTAGTATTAAACTTATACTCCAATGTAACTCCTAGGTTGGTTTTACCTTGGCTTATAACTTGAACTTCCTCCACTTTCTTGAGAGATCCATCCATTACATAATCTTTTAATCACTTGTAGGTGAAGTGAACCAATGGATTAGCTATAGGGTTTTACATAAAAGAAACCATGGCCGCACATGCCCTCAAAAATAGAGGTGATAACTCATAGTTCATAATTTTAATTTAATAAAATAATTATTAAAAAACTCATGAAATAATAATTAAATTAAAATAAACCAAGAACATATATTGGTCTTTTTAAGATCATAATCATCCACGCATGTAATGAATACACATTTAATTAACTAACATTCATTTCAATCATTCTTAATTAAGACAAAACATGCCCAAATTAATTAATTATTTTAACTAATTAATTAATTTATCTTAATTTCCACTCAATATATCCTTCACATTCTCATCCAATATAATTTTAAAATTTTTAATTAAATTAATTTTATTAAAAAAAATAATTACAAAGCATTTACTTGGAGGAACCATAATGATTACTCGTCTGAACTATCCAATGTGTATTGTGGTCATATACTATATACTCATGTAGCATATATCATACATGTTATGTCACATAATAACATTTCATGTAATTTAAATAAATGACACATAGACCCATGTTAATTTATGTAGTGCACAATGTTATGAATTCTCTTAGAGTAGTAATCATATTAAGAATATACACGGTATGTAGTTATGAAAATTATGTATAAATTAATTAAGAATTTAATATTTATATATATATAACCTATCAGAACATATGTAATATAAATAAATGACACACAAGAATGTATTAATTAGGATTAAATATAATAATTAATAAATTTTACTTTTTGAATAAATTAGTAGGGTACACAGAATGTATAGTCTAGCTACATGTTATGTATAATGATTCACCATTTATCCATGACACACACCTAGAGACTAGGAATGTGTGTAGAACATGTATATTTATGAGGTGCATGATGTGTATGGGAGTTACATTCTATGTAACCTCTGATTTATACGGATTTAAGTCATGCATATCGTGTAATAAATACATGAAGTGTCATTGAATTTTTGTTTTCCACTAACAAAATGCATAGAAGACATGATGTGTAAGTGAGTTACATAGCGTGTAGTCTGCAAAATCATAGGCCACCCTAACCTATTCAAAACATGGTGTTTTAATTATGCAATATATGATTCAATTTGTGTCACGCTAAATTAAATTCTAGGTTTTTTCTAGTGCATTGAACATGGGTACACATAATGTAGCTTTGAGCTACATGTCATTCAGTCCCATGTCATATACCCAAAATTATAAGCACCTCTTAATGTGTTCTTCAGATTCTCTTTATATGTTTTTAACATGTTACCAGTTATATGAGTGAGAATGAAGATAAAAAAGAATATATCTTGATGTTTGGATTTAATTAATGTTTATCCAAAAAATAAAAACTAGCTTCAAATGTGTAAAATTATCAGTGAATAATAAATAATTATAAATTATTATTGTGGATGCTCTGATACCACTTAAAGGTTTTGGGGTGGAGCAGAAGTGGTCGTCCCCATGCGCAATAATGAAAATTTATCAACTGCTTTGAATTTGTCCTCATAGAAAAATAAATTGAAACCTTAGAATCCATAAGACAAGATCATACCATATAATTTATAATTATTTTTTGTAAATAAAAATTACAACACATTGGAATTATTATTTAGTTATATATTTGACTAACCACTTCTTGGTGAACTATTATTTTGGAGAAAGGATTCAATGGTATATTCTCTCTAGTGGTGATCCACACATGCACCATGAACCTCTAAACATCATCTTAGAAATATTCAAGTTCTAGCACAAAAGATCTGGATGCATGTGTTGTTCATTGATGATCACCATCGAAATTTCTATGAGGTCAGATAGATTCTTCTTGTTCTCTAATTTAGAGGAAGGTGGAGGGATTTCTCTCCCCATACTTAAGAGTATTATAAGAAAAGAATATCATTAAGGACTACGATGATTCTCTATAATTTCATTACGTGCAATAACAATTAGGGATGATAATGATATAAATGGGTTTAAATAGATATAGGGTTAGATAATAATAATTTCACATGATCCCTTATCATTCTCTTAATACCTGGTGAAACCCATGTCTATATAATATTACTATTATTATTATTTACTAGATATTATCTAAACTCATAGATAAATAAATATCATTTCTTTAATAAATAAATTAATATTAATTTAATTATTGTTAAATATATAATTTTCACAAAATCATTAAATCAGATCATCATTCCTCCTTAGTATTTATTGAACTTTGAATAATGACTATTTATTTGAATAAATAAAAATCACTGTGTTATTCACATATAAATAAATAAATATTATATTCAAAAAGTTAGAGAATATATATTTATTAAATATTCACATAAATAAATAATTAAATATTTTTTAACAAACTAATAAACTCTAGATAAATAAATATTATATATTCATATAATTAATTAAATAATTACCTAGATAATAAATATTTATTTAATATTAAAATCACATAATATTATCTCAAATAAATGATGAATGATATATCTCATCAACCATAGATGAATAATTATCAAACCACATATGGGAAAAATATTTATTCAATATGTTAAATTCATATATAGTTTAACTGAGACTATGGATATGCTTAGTGTGTGACCCTTGGTCCCATTTCTAAATGAAGTTAGGTGGATTCATCTAAAGTCCAAGTTTAGAATCTAGCAACATGCCAAGGAACCCGTAGAGAAATAAGTTAAAATCATAATGACATAAAACCTCATATGAATGTACACTATGTAATATAATCACTTTATCTCGATATCTCTAGTTGATCATTTTTTATACCAGTGTCATCAACCTATGTGTGTGATGCCTCTTTCTATAACTTTTTAGAAATAGACTTTCAAAAAGAACACCATGGACATGAATGTAATCATGTTGTTACTTTCCCATCAAAGGGCCTGAAATATCAAATTCCATTAAAGAACATAATAGATAATCATTTCCCACATTATTCATTAATGAAATATCACTCATGATGCATCGAATGTATCATGCCTCACTGTGAGCATATTTTTTATGTTTTTTCAATACATCAAAGTATGTTACTCATTATATGCATTAATAATAATCACAATTATAAAAAAAAATTACACACATCCATAGATATGCATACCAAATGACACATATAAATATAGATCTTCTACTGGTGGGTTAGGTTCTCACAGCCTTCTTCTCTTGAATATATCTAAGGGTGAACTTTACTAGAAAGAGTCTCGATGTATCATTATCCACCTACCCCTGATATCCTGTGTCATCTACCTCTCATAAGATAATGTTGTATGACCATAGAACATATATTTCAGAATATTTTCATAACACTTCAAGATCCTTATCATGGTGGGAAAATTTTATGGCCTTTTGGTGAGACAAGTACCCTTTGGAAATTATCACATATATTTCACACAGAAGAGAATTCATCATGTGATAAGATTTTAATTAATGTTTTAGACAATGAATATTTTGGTAATAAAAAGTTCAAAGTAGTTAGTTCTAGGGAACCAACTCCAACAAACTATGGTAGTGAGGGGAGTGTTTTCTTGGAAGGTGGTTCATGTTGTGATAGGGTAGGTCATGTTATGAACTATCCTACCCAAATTCATTAAAAATGTAAATTTTCCTTTTATACTTACATGTTTTAACCTTATTTCTATCTTATTTTCTATCTCATTTTAACCTCCTAGGTTCCTCAAGCATCAATTCCATTTTACTACTCACCATGGCATAATTTAAAGTGGTTTTTTAAGCTAGAATATCTTATATATATTCAATAAAGTGACTTCTTTCATATTCCTAAGTTCTTCCTTATCTTTGGTTTCTATTCAATATCTTTGTCCCTAGAGTTCTAAGGTTTCTGATTCCAGATAATGATGGTATAGGTTTTGATGTTTAAGGTTACTCTTTATCTTTTAGAGACTCCTCCTTTTTATATCAAGTAGATTCACTCCATTTACTAACATTTTCAATAGATTGAGTTATATGGTTTCATTATCACTCTATGTTAGTTAAACCTTATATGCTTGGATTTTTTAAATAGGATTTTAAATGTTTTTTAAGTATCAAATATTTATTTTCATAAATAAATTTTATGAAAGATAATTCTTTTTTCCATTTTCTTTCATAAATGGTGAAACTCATTTTCTAAATCAAGTTTTATATATGAATGTAATGATTCTTATAAATTATTTAATGAAATTATTCAATAAAAAAATATTGTTTTAAATTTATCACATGGAATGGGAATCCTTGGGAACTTTGGTAGGGATAATATGATATTTGATAGATAAATTTAAATTTTAGTTTAGTTTGTTACCCTAACTAGTTAATTAATAATTTTATCCATGATTAGAAACTAGTGAATTGTCAGTATGCAGTGGTTGAAATTTTTTTCCAATAGTTGGGTGTGCTCCCAACTTGTTAAGTAATATATCAAGGAGTCCCAAACCATATTGACCTTAGGATGTTTTTCTCATGTTTATTTTTTAAAAATGTTACTCCATGGTTATAATATATGTACTTTATAAAATTAAAAAATATTTATCATTTTAAGTGTTTTATTTAAAAATAATCAGATGTTATTTTCATGAAAATACTTTAAAACTGGAATGTATTGGTTCTTCAAAAAAAAGATGTTCATGGAATACTTGTAGGGATCTTATTATTAATGTTATTCTTAGACCATACACACACCCTATTTTTGTATGTTGAACTTGTTTTTACTAACATGGGTAAAGGCAAGAAATCCCTAGGAAGTAGTGGGTGCTCATGTTATCTTGTTTAGGTTCCATTGAGGTGGAATGGTGGGACGATCCCTCATGCCACACAAAGATGAATAGAGGTGTTTCAATTTTATTTTGATTCATTTTTTGTTTAGGTTGTAGAATGTTTGTACTCATTTTATATTTATTATTCGGATTCCTATCTTATTCCCATTTATTTTATATCTTTATTTTAACTTTTATATTTCAATTTGATATTGGCATGTTCAGGTTTTTCTTTTATATTATATTATATTATGTCATTCTATGTGATTGAGACATTTATTATTATTCAAACTTTTTAGTGAATAGTTCTATGGGTTCTAGGGAATAATGAAAGTATCCAATACCATGCCTGAAAATTATTTTTCATAAACTCCTTCAAATTTCTCCTTAGAACTAGATGAAATAGAAACATGAAATCCATGAGATAGGATTGTTACTATAATTTATAATTAATTTTACTCTCGATTAAGAATTGCCTCTTATTGGAATTCTATATTTCTTAATTATTTAGTTAAAACCTATTATTATACTATCATTATGTTAGAGGAATCAAAAATATATTCCCTCTAGTAGTGATCCATATGTGATATGCGAACCTCTAATCATCTTTATAGAATTATCTGGGTTTTAAAATGGTTGTTCTGATGCTTGTTTTTGTCACTATTGATCATAATAAAATCCTTTGAGGTGAGTAATTGAATATTTTATGTAGATAAGAAATCTATCTTGTGGTGGGGTAGAATCACTCTCATTCTTGAGAGGATTATATAGGAAGGTCTCTCTAAATATTAAGAGGAATTTCTTTAGAATTAATTGTTCATAGTGATTAAAATGGAATGACTTGACTCAAATTTGACAATGAAATAACTAGGTATAGACCTAAGGTCAGAGAATAAATAATTTCACATGGGACCTTATATTATCTTAATCCCCACTAAACCCATGTCTAACTAATAATATTATTATTATTTACTTTACATGCACTAAAATCATAGATAAATAAATACTATTTATTTAAATTAATTAATTAAAATTTATTCAAATAAAATTTAATATATCATTTATCATCGGACCATTAAACTAGGTCTACTAATCCCCATAAATATTTATCGAACATTGAATAATGACTATTTATTTAAATAAATAAAAATCACTCTATTATTCACCGATAATAAAATAATTATTATATTTACTAAAATAGTAAATAAATATTTATTTAACATTCGACGGAATATTTTTTATCAATGAAACATGAATAATTACTAAACCACATATGATAATAATATTTATTCAATATGTTAAATTCGTATATAATTTAACTATGGTTTTGAAAACACTTAGTGTGTGACCCTTTAGGCCCCTTTCTTAGTAGAATTAGAAAGAATCGCCTAAATTTCATGGTTATTGTCTAGTAATATGCCAAGAAATCAATAGATAAATGATTTATTTATATAATGATAAACAAACTCACATAAATTCATAATATTTAATATAATCTCTTTATCTCAATATCTCTAATAAATAAGGTTGAATACGGGTGTCGTCAACTTATATGATCAGTGTCTCTTTCTTTGAATTTTAATAAATGAACTTACCAATAGAACCACCATGAACTTGGGATTAATCTGGAAGTTCCATTCCCATCAAAGGGTCTAAGATATAAACTTTAATTAAATAACAGAAGGTAATAATCCTTTCTCATTTTATTAATTAATGTTATATCAATCGTGACACTCCCAATGTATCCTAACTCATTGTGAGAATATGTTTCCATGGTTTCATCAATACAGTAAAGTACATGACTCATTATATGCATAAATAATAATATTAATGTATAGGGACAATTACACATACCCATAGATAGGAACATCTAATGACCTATATAAATGTGGATTTCCAATAGGATGGTCAAGTTCTTATAACCTCTATTCTTGAGATTATTCAGGAAAAACTTCATTATAAGAAGTGTCAATATCTTATGATCCCATTACCATGGATATTATATATCATATCTATCTAGATAGATAATATCATCTATCCATATAACATGTATTTAATAATACTATCATTTCACTACTAGGTTCTCATCGTAGCAGGAAACTACTATGACCTTTCAATACAACAAGTAACCTTAGAACATTATCACAAATAATCTCATGTTAAAGAATAATCATGATGAGATAATAACTTTATTAATAAAAGTAATCATAAATTATATAGAAGTTGGTTTTAGGGAACCAACTCCAACAGAATATCACTTTCACTAGAGCCAACTGCTAACAAATTTCAGTCTGTTAGCTTTCGCATAATGTTAAAACTTCTGCTAATATAATTATTTAGTAAATGGGTCCACCACATTCTCCTCTATAGAAACTAAGATCACCGTGACCACAACCTTTTGAGAAAAAACCCCAAGAGATGATATTTTTAAAGTATGTGCTTTGTCCATTGATGTGATCTTTACTCCTTTCACTATAGAAAAAATATATTAGCGGTAATTTTTTATAGGGGTTATGCACAACACCCTCTAAATTCATTTTAGATTGTGTTATACACAACCCCCTCTAAAATTTTTAGCATTATTTTTTTAATACTTGGTTTGATTTTAGAGGTGGTTATGTCAAAACCACTACTAATTTAATAATTAGTGGTGCTATATATTCTTTTGGATTTTAAAGGAGATATATATATATATAACATTCATTTGGATATATATATATATAATTGATTTTTTTAAAGGAAATAGTGGGGGTTCACAACCCCCACTAATTTAAGATATTAGAGGGGGTTCATGAAACACGGCTAATTTCTTAGATCAGAAGGGGTTTTGAACCCCTTCAAATTTAATAAATTAGAGGGGTTTGTGAACCCCCTCTAATTGATGATATAAGAGGGGGTTTGAACCCCCTCTAATTGATAACATTAGAGGGGGTTTTGAACCCCCTCTGATTCATGACATTAGAGGGGGTATTTAACCCCCTCTAATTCAAGAAATTTTATGGGGTTCATGAAATTCAATTAATCTATTTGATTAGAGGGGGTTTAAAACTCCCCCTTTATTTTTATTTATTTTTTAAAATAAAGATCATATAAATTAAAATTTTATAATATGTGTGTGTGTTCACATGTGTGTATATATATATTACATAAATACATTATATGAATGTATTTAAATACATTATAAATACACATATATAAGGACATATATAAGGAAATTATACAAATACTTTAAATAAATACTTATACATATAAACAAAAGTGTATACATATATAAATATTGGTATACATAATATAAATGTAATTATATATATATTTATTCAAATTTATAAAATTAATATATGGTTTTATAAGTATTATACATTTATATTATGATTTATGTTGTACATATATTATATTAAATACATTTTTATTATATATTTTTGTATAAATACATTTATATTATATTATGTATACAAATATACATAATATAGACCAAATTAAATATAAATATACATATATATTTTATATATTTATATTATAAATATTTAATTACATATAAAATTATATATATTATAGAATTACTTTATATACATTGTAGGATATCATATTAATTATAAATTAATTTAGTAAATATATATATCATTTAATTATATTATATGTTTCTAATTATATGAATGTATTTAGTTTTGGTTGTGTGTATATATATATGTGATATAATATAAATGTATATAATCCCATACATAAATATATAATATAAATGTATTTCATATAACATATGTATAATATAAATCATATAATATATAAATTTATAGTATTAATAAAACAAACATATAATTTTATAGTTTAAAAAATAGGTGTAATAATAATAATAATAATTAATAATATTATTGTTACACACACACATACATATATAAAAATGATTATATAAATATATAAACACACACACATATAAATTTATTTACAAATATATGTATAAATATAAATTTATATATGTAAATATAATTAATTATACAGATATTATATATACACAGATATAATATATATATATATATATATTACACACAAATATATTATATAGTATCTCATATTTATGTATCTAATATTATATATATATATATATATTATAGAAAAATATATACATCATATATTATACACAAATACATAATATATATATTATACACAAATACATAATATATAAATTATACACAAATATATATTAAATATGAATATTATACACAAATATATCATATATATAAAAAATATTATATTATTTATATTTCCATACAAATATATATATATATATAAGGTTTAATATTTTGGTATGTAAATAAATATAAATAATTGTATATAATATACACAAGATGTTGCAACGTAGTGGTATAGGGTTGAACAATGTTGTGCAAGGTTTTGGGTTCGACACATAGAGGCGCCATTTCTTCCGCCCTCGGTCGGTGGTTTGACGGGCTGAGATCTGCGCCTAAGGGGTCTGTCGTCTAGCATGTTGGGGCCCATGAGGAGTCTTGGATCATGGATGAATGTTGGAACTAGGGGCGGGGTTTTTTTTTGGGGTCTGTGGGGGTGTTTGTAGGATGCAGGGGTAATCACACCATGATTCACTACTTCCTTTTCACCATTACACCACTGTGATAAACTTGTTTTGTATTGGAAATTATAAAAATAATAAAAAATTTAAATTCAATTTTGATTCCATTATTTTTTATTTATCACTATTAAAAAGGTAAATGTTACTTGTTTTGATGATTTCAATGTAGGAGGAGATGATTTGGAGGCCCCATGATGAAGTAAAAGAAAATGGGCCAAAACTGCATGGATCCATGAAGACTTGTCCACTGTTGTTTTGTTTAGAAAATTATGTTCGATTAAATGGGATAATATTTTTTTATGGTCCAAAATTTAATGGGATACAACTCTTATAAAGGAACCCAATCCCAATTCTTCTATAAAGGGGCCCAACCGACCTAACATGTCCAGAACACCAAATATGTGTGATGTCAAAAGTGGCGTTTTGTAATCTGTTCATATCTCTATATCCACTTGTCCAGATGATGTCAAACTTTTAGTGGAGATATTCAGAAAGTTGGGATAAAAATTTCCAGTTTTTTCAAAATGTATATTCAATTGTCTAATGGCCGAAACGCATGGGACAAGTGGTTTTAAGAAATATGTGTGCCCAAAACCGCCTTCCAATTTTCCTATAAAATGGAACCTTGGGCTCTCCATTTTAGAGTTCGAGCAGGAGGCAAGGTTTTGTCATTTTGGAGTCAGCAAGGAGTCTTCTTATCATCCATATAAGTTCTGGAGGCTATGGTAAGTGTTACTTCAACATCTTCTTCTTCCTCCCCTCCCATGGATTTCTAAACCCCTTGTGATCACCCAGGGAGGATCGTGATGTAATCTCGAGCTTCATGTTTGTATTATTTTGAATGATATTTTTAATTCCAAGTTTTATGTTTTTTTTCTTAATACTATATTTTAATTTAATTGAGTTATATACTAGTATGTTATACTCAAACTCAAATGATCATGTCTGGGGGTACCCTTTCATGTGATGTTTCACACACCATTCATCCATTTTTTCCCTCATTCAATTGCAGTGTTTGTGTAGTTCATATTGGTCAATTGAACTCACATAAGCACTGTCAAGGCCATGTAAATTTATATAATGGTATCACAAATAAATAACATACAAACCTTTATAGCACATTGATTTCTTCATGTGTTGCCTTGGTGAGTTTCGGTTATGAAGTCGAACACAAATTGCCCAATCATCGGCGGTGTCCTTTGAATCATTGTGTGTTTTATACTAAACCCTAGGAGGTGTACTATCAGTAAAAATATGGTACTAGTTGTTACAAACCAGGGATTAAAATATTTATACCCTTTCTCTTGAAGCGATGAAGGATGAGCATTACAAGACTTCCCTGGGATGATCATGTTTAATTAATCTTCTTCATTTCTACTTTGTTTTATCACTTTCATTTTCTATTTTCATATTTAATCATCAATCCCCATGTTTTACAAAATCTCATTCCCCTTCTATTTTCATAATCAAACCCCTTTTTTAAATTAATTATCTAAGGCTCTGTCGAGAGATGACCTAGGGTTGCGGCTATACTGTATAAATTCTAGTCAAAATTAAAAAACAAATTTAACGCGCTCGACAATGCTATCATGGGGTTGTTCTGGGGTTCGAGGATTTTTGGTGTCCTAGGGGGTTATCCTGGGGTGTTCATGGGGGTCTAGTGGGGTTTTCAAGTGTCATGTGGTGATGTCAGGTGTCTAGGTGGTTGTGTCTATGGGGGTTGTCCTGGGGAGTCCATGGAGTCCATGGGATTTACATCAACTTGAGGATTAAACAGAACCCATACTTGGTTCTAATATATGTAATATATCTTAGAATTCATGGATTACTTCCATCATGTATCTTTTAAGATCTATGTTTAATCATTGTAGTAAAGAGGATCATTAATGTCAACTAATAATGATTCACCATTTTTGGTTACTAGAAAATCATATCTTTCATGTTCTCTAACCATTATAGTACTTCTATGTAGTAAATATTTCTCAAGAACAGCATATTCCATAAGGAAATGTGGAATATATTCCTACACTAACTCTTATGTATCTTGAGCATCAATTTCATCAAACTCAATCTTTCTCCCACTATATATTTTAGATATTTTCTCCCTCTCATGAAATATGGATTTTCATGCCATAAATTATTTCTTATTTGAGGGGTCGTATAGGTAATATCCCATTTTTTCCTTGGGATATCATATAAAGATACACTTTATGTCCCAAGGTGCTACTTTATTTATATAATTTGCCTTAACAAAAATATCACAACCTCAAACATGAGTATATGATAACACAAGTTTCTTTACACTCCATAACTATAATGGAATTCTATTTTCTGCCTTAGTTGGCACTCAGTTTAGTGTTTAGACCACAGTCTATAATTAATATCCCCAAAAGGATAATGGACTTTCGATTTTAATCATCATTGAACTTAGAATTTCTAGCAATGATTTATTTCTTCTTTCACTACAACCATTCCACTATGGTATATAAGGATGATTGAGTTCATGTAGAATCCCAAACTCCCATAAATAATTTATGAAATATTAGTTAATATAATTATCACCTTGATCATATCAAAACTAATTTTTCTTCTTACTAAGATGATTCTATAATTCATTCTTAAATTCATTGAATTTATCAAATTATTATAAATTATACCTCATTGATTATACATATCCATATATATTCAAGTAATTAGTAAAATTAATGAAACTATAATTCTCACTTCAATATTCTATTGGAAATGGTATACAAACATCAGTGTGTACCAATTTTATAAGCTCTGTGTCCCTTTCACCATTCCCACTAAAATGTGTCCTGGTCATTTTTAATTGTAAATAAGAGAGACATTTTTCAAGCAGTTTTAATTCAAAAGAATCTAAATAGACATCATAATAGAGCTTTTTCAACTACTTCTCACTTATGTGACCTAGTATATGATTCCACAACTAAGTTTGATATAAGTCATGTGTACTCAATTTGGTATCAATTTTCAATACTTAGTTTTCATAATCTAATACATAAAGACAATTATTTAATTATGTCACATTGTAAAATATGATGTATTTTTAAAAAAGCATATTTTATTTCCTAACTTGAAAATAAAACCATATACATCTAGGATGGATACAATAATTATGTTTGTGGTAATAGTGGGTATTTAATAACAATATTTCAATCCCAAGATCATCAATGTTGGCAATTTTTTATGCCTACCAAATGAGCATCAGAAAATCCAAAAATGAAGAAAATACTTGAATATGGGTATTATTTTCCCCACAAATCAAAGGAAGAAGAAGGCGACTGAGATCATAAATATCATTTGAAAACCCAAAAGACACATGATCAAAAGACCTTTGGAAGTTCATGTGAACAATTATTCACAGCACATAGCCTGCAAAATATCCCGTGAAGTCTATCTAAAAAAATCCTTCTACTCTTGCGAAGGCGCCCCAGACAATCGTTGATCATGCAGCGATGGCCAGATAAGCTCCCCCAGGTCATTCAGATTGTCAACTTAATGATTCCCAATAAACTATATAAAAATCCTTGGGAAATAAAAGGAAAATATCTAAAAGGAAGGATCCTTTTAAGGTAGAAAAATCACACGATGTGTCACTGATGGGGAGAATGATTATCCTTGACAACATTCGAGAAAACTCACAAAACCCCCATGCCTTTGTAAAATAAACAAAGGAATTAAAAAGTGTAGAAGGTGGGATACTCTTTAGGTTATAAAAAATCATAAGATTCACCCCTGTAAATCCTAAATACACTGTAATCCCCCAACGACATGTCTGCCTCATTTAGTGAATGCCTGCTGGAATATCATCATCATCACACGAAGGGCCTTATACATGTCCAAGTGACCTATTGCTCTGCCTTTGGCTCCATAAATTAAAAATAGATGGATTTTTACATGAAATGATAATTCATCTTCACACTCCCTTTTTTTCACCTGACGCACCACCAAGAGGTAGAGTGATTGTCTCTAAAAACACTCATACAACATCACAAGATCCCCAACATTTGTAAAATAAACAAAGGAAAAAAATAGGGACATGATGGAAGCCTCTTGTGGTCTTAAAACTCATGAGAAATGACTAGGATGTATACATCATGGTATTCCAATACCCCTTGACAAGCCATACTGATTTCATGAAGGCCCCTTCCTTGTTTTGTGAAAGGTCCCAGACAAGTCGCCTAAGATCATGTGAAGGCCTTTCAATATGCATCCTAATCTTACAGAGGCACCTGGACATGTTAACCTGATAATATGAAAGTCCCTTGGAATGACCATATGATTTGTAAAGACCCACTTAATTAGAAATAATCCAATAAAGGAATCATTGATGGGATGATCTCATGGTCTATAAAAATCATGTGATTCCCCTGGAATGACTTACAGTGGGAACTTGTGAAACATATAGAATAAAATCCCTCCACTAACTCCATCATAGAATCATGCGATATGTTCCACGCAAAGAGGAAAATAACCAGGGTGTTGAGGCCTATAAATTCCCCACCCCAGCATGAAAAAGTGGTCGAATCTTTATGCAGATGGACTTTTCCTCAGAACCTTGCACCAGTGCACCCAAGCACCATAGAGGATTTCTCAAAGCGGTTGATCTCACGACTGGAAAATATTCCCATCAAGTAAGATCTGAGGAAAAACTGGTGAAATCATGCATCATGCATAAAGTACATTGAGTGATCATTCATATGTCATGTAAAGGACTTCTGGTGGGTCACATGAAGAACACACCGCATATCTACTAAATCATGTGAGACTTAAATATAGATAACAAAGAAAAAATCTAAGTAATTCTCAATAAAAGGTTTAAAAAAAAGACTAAATATTGGAGACTTATGAGAAAAACATATATGATGATCCTCATGTGCTTCTCATGAACCACCCAGAACATGATACAAAACTGGGTCAAGTCACCCAAATCTCACGATGCTCCTTGGTTATAAAATTTGGATCATGAGAAGTTCTATAGAAATGTCAAAGAAATCCTCCTAGGCATGCCACCCAAGTCTCATGAAGCCCTCTGGGAATGCCATACAAACCTATCAGTTTCCTTAAAAAATGTTTCCTAACACATATGGCGGCACCAACACATGTTATATGAGTCTCGTGATAGCACCTAGGCATGTCAACTAACTCTCATGATGCCCTCCAGACAACCAATTAGATCTCACTATGTCCCCCAGACATGTCATCCTAGATCATGCGTCACCCTCTAGATACGTCGTATTGAATCTCACGATTACCTCCAAGAATGTCAGCTAGATTTCATTATGACACTAGGTAATGTCATCTGGATCATTCAATGCCATATAATCTTGTCATCCAAGATCATGTGACGGCTTCCAGGATCATCTTTCTAGGTCTTGTGATATCCTTCAGACAAGTCAGATTTGATCATGTGTGACCCTCGAACATGCCATCCAAGTTATCTGATGTACCTCAAACAAACCAACTGGATCATGAGATTTTCTTTATAAATTTCTGGTAGACATCCTCCAACATGTCAAGAAATAAATCAAGGCATGTCAAGAAGTTAGTCAAGCATGTTAGGCAATCAAGCAGGCTTGGTAAAAACAGGCATCCCAGGGCTTGATAACTTTGTCCTCCCTCGATGTGTAATCCCTGATCAGAAGATAAACCTTATTTTTTAATCCCCAATAAAGGTAACTATGAATAATCTGATTCCATCTATAACCAGGATACGTAGTATTCCTTCCTAAGTCTTGAGCTCTATATTAAGCATTCAAAGGGAAGCCCTAATACATAATTCCTACATCCACAAGAAATGAGACTGGTTATTTTTCATCCCTTGTTTCTCACAATGATTATAGATCATGTGGGATTAGATAGTTTAAATGATCATATCATTCACATGAAAATCCTCTATTAGAGTATGGGAAACCTTAGTGTGTAAGCCCCATTCAACAACATAACATAATATGTCCTGTATATAATGGAAATGTTAGTGTGTAATCCCAAACCAATTAAACTATGAGGACTCTGATTCCTTTCATAACCAGGATACATATGTATCCTTACTAAGGATTTATCCCAAACTCAAATGGGTATCCACCTTAGTATAAGCCTCACCATGTCTCTAAAATTTTAACCATCGGGACCCAACCACTCCCATGGGTTGATCATATCTTCTTATCCACCAACAAATTGAGAATCCATTGAACTGTGAGGACTCTAATTCCTACCCTAACTAGGATATGTAGGATAACTTCTTAAGTCCTGAGGCCAAACTCAAATGGGTATCCACCTCAGTGTAAGCCTTTCCATGTATTAAAAATTTCAACCACCGGGACCCAATAATTCTCATGGGATAATCATCTCTCCTCATCAACCAACCGATTAAGAGTCCATTGAACTACGATGACTCTAATTCCTACCATAAATAGGATATATAGGATTCCATACTAAGGCCTAATCCTGAACTCAAACGAGCATCCACATTAGTGTAAATCTCACTATGTTTCTGACATCTCAACCATTATGACCAAATCATTCCCATGGGCTGATAATTCTACCTCATCCATCAGTAAACTAAGAATCCAATTGATCTATTATGACTCTGATTCATGATATAACCAAGATAAGTAAGGAACCTTCTTAAGGATCAAGCTCAATATTAAGCATCCCAAGGGAAGTCCTATCACATAATCCCTGCATCCATATATAGTGATATTGATTACTTATTATCCCTTATTTCTCACATCAAGCATAGATCACCTGGGCTTAGGGAGTTATGATGGTCACCTCATTCGCATCATGAATCTCCACCATCTTAGTCAATCTCATTATGTAAGCCCTAATGAGTGGCATGATATAAATATCCCTAATATAAGGGAATGTACCTTAGGGCCAATACTGAGGGTGTGAATGAACTAAGATAACTCTGATTCCTAATATAATCAGGATACATAAGAAATATCTTAGAGACTCCAACTCAAATATTTAGTGCCTAAGTTCCCTCACATATTCCATTTCCACATGATGTTAAATGTCACAAGTTTAACAAACTATGTGGGTTTTTATTCCTATAATAAATAGGATATGTAAGGAACCTCATAATGGCTCAATCACCTCCTCAGAATATTAATTGACTCCCTACATGACAATAAATCCCGAAGTGCCTGGTTATGAGACTTCAGTATATAAGTATCTATTCATTACTAGGAAATGGATGAAGAAAATAAGATACATACATGTGGATTCAATAATGATATCCCCTTCTTATTTGGTATATAAAAAAGATTTAACCTGTGATCATTTTGTTAGGGTACCCTATCTCATATCGGGATTAGTAAGAGATTCTTGAACATATATTAAATATATAATAGAGTCCCATAGTAGGAAAAAATTCCCCCCCAAAAGGGTGCAATGAGTCCAACCTTCCATCCTCTCGATCAATGTGAATACCTAAGCATCATTGGGTCCAAAACCCCAATTGACCACCTACATTTGGAAAGCAGGTCTATACCCAATTATAGATGAGGTAACCATTGGGAGTTTCCATTTAGAATTAAAATGATGACCTAAAGTTAATGATTATACAAGAAATGAACCCCTCACAATAAATCATCAGTCTAAACCAAATCTACATCGATAGGGGTTCTCATTTGTCTCTTTCCTATCAAAACAAAAATGGTGAACCTGATGTGGATATCTCAAATAACAAAATGATTGGTTTATTATCTGTTGGGCCTTTTTTCACACTATATGAAAACAAAAATAGTGAAATCAACGTGAATTTCTAAAATAATAAAATGATTGGTTTATTGTCTATAGGTCCATTTTGTATGCACACTATATGAAAAAAATGGTGAACCCAACTTGAAACTCTCAAATAACAGAATGATCATTCAATAATGTGTTGGGAAACTTTGTTTTTCATATCCTATAAAAATAAAGTTGATAATTCTGAAATAAATCTTACAATTGATCCTCTATAATCGGGGTTCCCATGAAATAAGTCTATCCTCACTTTGACAAGTCCACATGAGCATAATGGACGGATCGGGAATAAAAGTAAAAATGTGTTAACCATGCATATATGATTGAGGACACATCATGCCTATGATATTGCACTAATTTCTGACATTATTCCTTGTTTTATGCATAACTATAGATACTTTTCTCTTCAATAGAATCCTGATCTAAGATAATTTCTTCATCTAGTGACCATTCTAGCAAGTCATTTATGGATGCTACCGCCACAGGTCGCAAAATAATCTCACATGTCTGATAGCTCCAATGTTAGGTGGAGAACACAATGGTCTGGGAGTACCATCAACATGGTACAATCCAGACTCTCAGATCTACCTGCGAGGGTCTCAAAGTAATTAAGCTGACGAGTCTATGTCATCTAGGGAAAGATATAGCTAATCCAGTGTCCCTCATTGCCACATCCAACCACTTCGGGAGTTTATCCCTAGAGAATGAAAATAACCACCTTCAATATCTAATAAAGGTGAACTAGGGAGTTAAATATGACTCCCTTATAGTTTAAGTTCCACCAAGGAGGGATCTTATCAACCATCGTCATTGGCACCATCCCATCGGTACCCGTTAGTTTCCTGCTGAGGGTACCACCCGACACACTACCAACTCTGATGCCCATGCATAGGAAACAAATAAGACATATCAGGTGAGGAAATTATGGATATCCAATAGTGGTTTCATATCCCCACTTCTACTGATGATGTCTTCTATAATATTACAGCAGTAACCAGTGAGCAGGTCATATCCCTAGTCACTCAAAACAAGTCTATGGTCATATATTTGTATCAAGAATGGTGGAGGTTCATATCCCTACCCCCATGCATGAATTCTATTGACATGTTTTGGTGTCACAAGGAGGAAATAAGTGGGCTCATATCCCCACTTCAATCAAAAATATATGCAATTACATAGTGGAGACAGAAAATGTGAAGGCTTATATCCCTATGCACACTTTGTTAAAATGATAATACATCTTATAAATATCTGAAGAAATCAATTGGTATATTTTGGAACTGGTATAGATATAGGGATAGGAGCATATTATTTTCCCTACATTCAAGGTATCTCAAGAATTTGATCATTATAAACAAGTTGTTGATTCAGAGTAAGTGCATATTCTTACTCCCATCTAGAAAGATTATTAGCATATTCCAATAAAGGATAAGGCACCAGAATGGGATCATATTCCCATTCCAACTGGGGATCATCAGGTGAGAGTGAAAAATTCCTTAGGATAGGGGGACATGCATGTCAAAGAAGTCTGGAGGCATAATCCAAGGGCCTAGGATCAGGCTCATATCTCTTTTTTGTCTGAGAATCACCAAGTGAGAGGGATACATGCCTCAGTACGGGCTCATATTCCTATAAAATAATACTAGCGACAAACTCCAAAGGCCCAAGATCAGACTCATATCCATGTTCTGGATGGGGATAACCAAGTGAGAATGACACATGCCTTGAGACATGCTTATATTACTATAAATGAATCTGTCTATCATATTCCAGCAGATCAAGGAATCCAGGAACATATTTCTACTTCTACTGATGAATGACTACACCATCATCCTTTTGAGGTAATACTGGAAGAAGCTCATATCCCTTCCCCCATTCCATAGGTCTGTTGGAAAATTATAGCGTGGAATTCATATTTGGATCTGACTCATATTCCTATTCCAAATGGGTCTCACTATGTGAGAGTGGAACATGCCTTAGTGAAGGCTCATATTCCTTCCACAAAAGACCAACATCATATTCCAAAGGCTTAGGATCAGTCTCATACTCCCATCCTGACCAAGGCTCACCAAGTGAGAATGTAACATGCCTCGGGATAGACTCATATTCCTTTTAATAATGAGGAATATCATTGGGATATTCCATATACTTCTCAGTAGTGGTATCATACTCCTAAAACACCAAAAAATTATCAATAATTTCTAGAAACCATTATTCATCAGGCTCATATACCTACACAATTTCAAAAGGAATGTCATCACATTCTGACGGCGATGAAAAATGAGACTCATATTCTTAATTTTCTCAATTCCAGTGTCCTTGAGATTATTTGAGACACATTCTAAACACCCCAAGGTTCCTTCAACTCTTAGAATAAATCATAAGATGATCATTGCTATGGTAGTTCTCCTTGTAGTAGTGTTGAGATAAATTGTTGGGACTCTACTCCTGTCATTGACCATAGTAAACCTCCCCACAGATATATCTCCCATAGACAAGGAAATCCTACCCTTTCCCAGAAACATACACATATAGAGGTGTTGAAAACATATAATCCTTTGTATAAAGAGGTTCTCAAAGCATTGGGGTAAACTGCATATAGTTCCCCATCAACTTTCAGCATCACTCCACTCAGGTCAGTAGGTAACCCCAATAATTGTCTTCTATGGTTTAGTCAGATTGAGGCATGTAAGTATAATGAAGAGGAGTCCAAAATTGACATATGGAAATATTTATCTAGAAAAAAACTTCCCATCATGTTTTATCCCCTCACTACTTCTGACTATGAAGTCCCAGATGATCTAGAAAAGGAGTGTGTGCCTTATTTATTCCAAAATATGTGGGCTACTCATCAGCGACTGAAGTATAGAAATCTCCCATATCCAGGATACAATTATCACCTTTATATCATCAATACACTCTATTGTCAGTTGGATATAGATGCCTTTTCTATAGCCTAGAACCTAAAAATGGAGGAGCATGAAAAATTTCTACACAGTGTTTATCACTACATCATGACAACCCTCTACAAACTAATTTCCATACCATCACCATATGTGAGTATCCAAGGATGGGAAAAATATGGAGCATTATACTTCTCTATGTTCCCAAAATATAAAAAACCTTCATATATGGTGTCCTATAATTTCATAGCCTCTAGAAAAATCAGAGGATTGGGTAACATGCAAGCCAGTTGTTCACTAAAACAGAATTCCCCCACTTCAATATTTCTTAAACATCACAAACAGAGAGATAGGATAGTTGTCAAATCTTTGAACCGGGCCCCTCAAAATAATAGGAATTCATTTTAGACATAGAATTCAAAGTTGAGATCAACTGAACAACTTCTCATGAAGAATGATTCCCATAGTGGTTTGCCATCTCACCCAACTCCTACACTAACATAGCTATGTTGCATCAAATGGGCCACATTAGCAACTTCCATAGCATACATTTAGGAGTGAAATCAACCTATTAGGTTGGAGGAATATCTTTCACTTCCTCCACATCTCGAATAATCAATTCTAGAGAGGATTTAGAATATATCAGTATCAGGTGAAAATAAACCCCATCTCACTGGGTTGGGGGAATTTATATCTCTATCACTATCACTAGTTTCATCATCCCCTAAGAGGGTCTTGGGAAAAAACAATGGTGATTCCATATTAACCCATCCCACTGGGTTGGGGGAATTTATATCTCTATTTTTATCTTAGGTTTCATCAAATCCCCAACTTGAATCATCAGATCCTCAACAATAGGATCAATTGATGATAATTGTGGACCTGAATAACCTCAATCCCACAAGGTGGGGTAATTTTTATCATTATCATCACCACAAAGATAATCAGTCTTCTCTAGGTTTGGAGGAAAAAATTGATAGTCAGCATCCCATTTATTCCTCCTACTATAATACAAACCTCTGTTATTTGGGGCCCTTTTGGAAAACACAACCATAAATTCCCTCAAGGTCACTATTCATATAATAAGATAGGAGGAGCATACAATGAAGGAAATCATACACTACTAGAGTCACAAGACAAAACAGCCCAATATGGTCAAGGGTTTGAATAACGACCCAGATGAAGGCATTACAGAATCATCCGGTTGCATTGAAAGTAATGGGGCAACCACCATTTCCTGATATGCCTCTGTGAATATCATAACTATAAACACAATATATATGGTGGATCAAGATTCAAATGAAGAGGTTCACAACATGGAAATATACCGCAAGAGGAGAGTAATTTGGATTCACTAAATGACATTGCACACACACGTAACCAAAGAAGGATCCAAAATCTAGCACCTATGAATATATATTTTCCACCTCTCTAATAGAACACTATCAAAGAAAAAGGGAAAGGTGTGGAAATATACCAATCACCACCAAAAAGAGTTGAAGTCCCTTCTATAGAGGAACAATTGTCACAGTATGAGAGTGAGATACAAACTCTCAGACAACTCAATTAGAATATACTTAGGGGAAATATTATTGTTGGGTATCATCTTCAGGTTGAGGTGAATATTACTTCTCTTATAAGAGTCAATCCACAAGAAAGAGAGGCATATGAGCATCATACTAGCTTCAGATCCAGGCAGTCGGTCTATATAAATGAGGAAATCAAAAAATGATCATCAATTCCCTCTATTATGGAAAAAGATTATCCCTCGCCAATTAGATCATTTAGTATTAAGATGAATTGAGAATCAGTTGGAGATAAATTAATGGAAACATCATCAGTCCCAACCCACCCCATGTTGATGGGAGGTGGCTTAGACATCAGTTCCCCTAGAGTTTCTTAACATCATCGAGTCCCTTGATACTCAAATGGAATTCATGAAAGGGTGATATGCACTCGTGCATCCTAAGAGGAAGTTATATCCTAAATAGGTGGATGACACTTTCCCCCCACCTAATTTAATCAATCCTACCTTCTCCACCTTCGATGGTTTGGGAGACCCCAAATATTATATCACACACTTTGTATTCCAATGTGATCCAGTAATGGTCCCTTGAGATCAATAAGAGGAAACCAAGATTGGGTGTTTTGTAAAAACTCTGACAGAGACAGCCTTTTTTGTGCAGAAATATTATGGTAGGATCCCTCATATGATGGGAAGACCTTCATCATCAATTCTATTATTAGTTCATCTCCACGCTAAAGAAAATGAAAATCATATACCTGACGAACTGAAAATAACAAAAAATGAGAGGGTGTCTGAATTCATAGATAGATGGAAATATTTAACTTATTCACTCATCATCCCTCTCCCAATGAAGACTTTTCTAGAAATCTATGCTAAAAATGTATAATATGAGTTGAAGAAACCTAATATCCTAATGAAGTATCCAGTTGGGTTCCATGAGTTTACAAAAATGTTATAATGTATGGAGGATGTCATTCAGATAACCATATCCAAATCTTGAATCATACCCTCAGTAAATGGGAAAAGTCTAGGAAAATTATAAGATGCATCTATCACTCTCAATCTAGTAGAAGTTACCATCCAAACACCTAGGTAGGTCCTAAACTTCCCCACACCTCCTGTTGAGAAAAAAAACTATAGAATCACCCTCATCTAGAAGCAAAAAAAAATCAGGGTCACTCAGGATTTGAGGAACGGATGAATAAAGCATACTTCTTTCAAAATGAATAAGTCCTCGAATATTTCTTGGAATCCATATACAATAACCTTATCAAGATACCATAGCCCAGTAATCTCAATGAGGTTAACCTCACTGAACATCCCAACTACTTCCCTTTCCATTTAAGGATGGGTTATAATATCCAAGACTACTTAATCTTCAAAGATTCCCTTCAAGTCATGGTCTATTCCAGATAGGTGTTGTTAAATAACTCCTTAGAGAAGGTGGTTTATATAACTATTTCTTAGTCAGAAGAGGAGGGTTATTGGTATAAAGTTTCAAAAAGGAGTGAGTTGAAGTTTGAAAACTAGATGAATTGAAAAATAGTTAACTGAGATCATGACATCCTGAGAAAATAGCTGTTCAAACACAAAATAGTTCCACCACCCAGTGAGGTAACATCAAACATGACTCCCAAAGGTGGATGAGACCATTGGAATTAGGGAGAAACAGAAGAGGGAGATACATATTTTTCTCTAACTCAAGCTCTGACTCTTGTAGATTTCTTCCATGCGGTATCTGATGCATGGAAACCACCCCACCAAACAGAGCCCTCATCAGATGAATATCTCATATTTGGTTATTTAAACAAGATATACTTGGAATACTAATTATCCAATGATTAATATGCCTCAGAATACGAGTTTCCTGCACATAATCGGTAAACGGGAGGCCACATGCGTAGGAACTGAGGATACAGGGGACAGAATGGGCATGGTTGGACCCAATATTTCAGTCATGTCTCCATAGAGGACATATATACAGCTAAGACTAATGTAAAATGCTATATAGGGATCAAAAGAGATATGGAGGTGTCCCAAAAACCCTCCAATAGTCACCCATGCCCAGTTTTTCAACATGACCACCTAGAGGGGGTGTGATTGACTGATCAACACATGAAATGGGGAAGGTCAGCGTGGCGTACACCATTTGAAGAAGATGATCCCTTGACCTCTACATAGGCACTAGCCTCTTCTACCTTGAATTCCTCGGATCCGGAGCCACATTATAAGGATCATCCCCACATTTGGAAGCACCAACCTCTGGCATAAAAGTAATAAATTATGAAACAGCTGGTGGTTATCCCAGCCAAGATCTTAATCCTAGATGTGTTCCACCTTTAAAAATAACACATGGAGGCACTCGTTAAAGCCCTTCAGATCCCATGGGAGTTCAAGATTGAAGTCACTAAGTCTAATTTTTATCGAGTGGAGACTATTACATCATAATTCTATGTCACCTTATCATTAACTAACCAGGATTAGAAAAAGGTCATCCAAGGGAACATCAGGCCCCTATTTTTTCGAGTATACTCAATAATGAAAATTTTCAAAGGGAATTGATTGATAATGGTTCTGGTATCAACCACATACTAGTTTGAACCCTCTGATGTTTTGGATATAGGAAAGGGTATATATCTCCCACAAATCTAATGATTCAAGGGAATGATAATCATGAGTAAATACCTCATGGTAAGATCAATCTCAAAGATTGATTTGGGTATCTCACCTTTGATGTTGATTTCATGGTTATCCAACAAGACACCGCATACAAGTCCTACTCAGAAGGCCCTTGATTCACATCCATGTGGTGGTACTTTCAACATTTCATCAATTTTTAAAATACCCGATTAATGGAAAGGTCGGAATACAACATGGTTATAGTACCCCCTTTGAGACTTATAGAGACACATATGCTAAATTCGAATTCAGTAAAAGGGAATTAAAACAATTAGTGTTGGATGATGACATGTAGGTCGCATCCCCCAATAGCTTGGGGACCACCCTTGCAAATCCCTAGAGTATGCTCAACAGTGACTATGTGCTCCCCATAAATCTAGTTGAGCTGATAGAATTGACCCTAGAAGTCCAAGACCCTCTTATCCCCGATGACAGTGTAAAAAAAATCAGCTCCAGCATCTCTCTATAATGACTAAGACATTAGGGGATGATTATGTCTCTTCTCATGGCCTCTCTCACCCCGGTAGTGATAGAAAATCCCCCATATCGCCAACCTCATCTAGAAATTTCTCCACAGAATTAGAGATGAAAGAATAAGAGTATAACCTCAGGAAATCCCCTCCCACATTCGAAGAATGTGTCTCCACCACTATTAATGAGCTCAGGCAAGTGAATCTGGGAATAGAAGAAGACCCACAACATACACTGATTAGTTATGGAATTCCCCTCAAAGGGAAAGAGGTGTGTATTTCATTTCTGAAGTATAACCGATATGTGTTTAATTAGAACTATACAAAAATGTCTAAACTGAATCCATATATGGATACACACCATCTCAGATTACCTAGTGAGCATAGAGTCTTCAAGAAGGCTGCTAGAAGGATGCACCCCTCTCATGCCACAAATGTAGAGGTGGAATTTGACAAATTGATCAGATATAACATTGTTCGAGAAGTGAAATACCCAAGATGGATTTCCAATATCTTCCTCACCAAGAAAAATAAGGGTAATATTAGGGTCTATATCAATTTTATAGACCTTAATTGGAATGGCCCAAAGGATAATTTCTCATTGTCGATCACATAACTTTTTATTTATGCAACAGCTGGATTATAATCCCTTTCCTTCATGGATGGGTATTCAGGGTACAATTAGATAAACATGGCCCCTGCAGAAGAAGAATCCACTACCTTTAGAGTGCCTTATGGGATCTTTTTCTATTAGGCCATGACCTTTGTCTTAAAGAATGTTGGTCACACTTATCAATGCGCCATGCATCATATCTTTAATCTATTCTTGGGAAGAATATATGAATGTTATGTCGATGTCCTGGTGGTTAAATTCCAACAGTAATGTGATCACTTCATTGATCTCTAAATAGTTTTTAGAAAACTGTGATATCACAATATGAATATGAATCTGTAGAAATTCACCTTTGGGGTAACATCATAGAAGTTAATAGTCTTTTTTGTACACCACTGCGGCATCAAGGTTGAACCAGATAAGACTAGTGTTATTTTAGCAATGTCACCCCAAAAAAATATCAAAGAACTGAGGGGACTCTAAGAGAACTTTTCCTACATTCATCGTTTCATAGCCAACCTAGCTGAAAAAGATATCCCCTTTACTAGGATAATGGGGAAGGGAATCACCTATGAATGGGATGATGATTTTCAATAAGCCTTTGAAATTCTCAAGTAGTATTTACTAAAACCACTAGTTCGGATGCCTCTGGTGGAAGGGAGTCCACTCATCTTATATTTTTCCCCCATGTAACACTCACTGGTCACCCTTATCACATAGAAAAAATGATGTGGGGAGTGATAAAAATATCTACTACATTATCTAAACAATGTTAGGTATTGATACCCAATACTCTGATGTCGATAGGAACTTCCATGCACTCATCTTCATAGTGAAAAATCTATGAAATTACTTGAATCACCATTAAGTCCATATGGTCTCTCGTATTGATATTTTCATGTACATACTTGGTTATTCAATGTTGACTGGGATCCTGGCCCGATGGATAGTCATTCTGTAGAAATACGACATTTAGTTTTTATCACAAAAATCTGTTAAGTTTTTGGATCGAGGTCCTCTAAGGCTGACTAAGAGATTCGATGTCTATAATATTCATGGATTCAGTTTTCATGCAATTTATTGTGAAGAAGATTTGAAAACTCAAAATAGTGGTGTATTTAAACTTATAGAGATGGGGTATTATGAAAAACTGATTGATATAATCTAATTAAACTATCATGGTCAATTTCTAGTTGTCTTATTCAAATTTAAGTGGGTCAACATTGATAGGGGTATAATGATTCATTATCTTTTACTTCTATCAACTTATATTACTTGATCCATACCAGTGAGCATGCAGAGAATGATTCATTTATCTTGGATTCATAAGAGAAGATGGTTTATTATGTAGATAATAAAATACATGAAGGTTAGAGTGTTGTTGTACACTTAAAGATGAGAGACTTATATTATATGGATGATGAATATCAATTGGTACATTATGAAAATGAACCTCCTCAACCAAAAAACATTGAACTATTCTTTCCTGAAAATATTGAAATAATAGAACTTACAAGAGAGGGTGAAAATGAATCACTCTTTACAATGGATATTGATAAAAATGAAGAAAATGAAGATGAAGATAATTGAATGTATAAATTGGTAGTGAAACTATAATACAATTTCTTATTTATAAGTTTTTTTTACATATATACATTATTCTATATTTTCCTTTTTTTAACATATTTTAATTATTCATTTTATTATACATTTAATATATTCTAAACCATTTGAATTACAATAATGTCGAGAATAAAAAATTTAGATCCTAGCTTATCAACATCTTTAGAGCAAACCACCACTACCATCAGCTTTAGTGGATCCGATTGATTCTATTGTACCAAATACTTCTAGTAAGATAAAATTTTCCCTAGATTTTGTTGGTAGCCTAACATCTGATGCACCTTTGGCAATGGAGCAGTTGGTCACTCGTCCATCTAGGGGATATTGGCATGTTACCATTACTGGTATGTTTATCATTTTACCAAAAAAACAATATATTGTATTAATTGTTTAATGCACTTGTCAAACAGATAAAGATGAAAATAGAAGGGATATAAATATAAATACATTATATGTATGGGGCCTAAAAGACTTAAAGATTATGATTACATTTGATGAGTTTAGGGTGTCTATTAGTGATGTTGTCGGGATCTATAGATAGATTCTTGGTAAACTTTCTTGCAACATGGTGAGCTTTACCGTTAATTATAAATATTTGAGGCATATTACCATATCTTGGAAAAATAAGGTCTTTGATAACCAAGTAAAGGTAATATTAATTCATTATTCATTTATAAATAATTTAAAAGAAATGAGTAAAATTATTAATATACTTATAAAGTGTTGTGTTTTTTTTCTAGAAGTTTTTTTCATTTTGATTCCCCTGGCTCCATTTCACACCCATGGTCTCTGAAAATTATGGGAAAGAAATGAAGATATTTTAAATGAAGATTATGGAATGAATTTAATGACACATATCTGAGCTCGTGATAAATGTATGAGAAAGTTTCTGAAGGTGTTTCTCGTGAGTAGTGGAAGATTTTCATCGGTATTAACGGAGATGCATCTCATTTGGTAATTGAATATTTTATAGTGTCTTAATAACATAAACACAATAAAATTATAATCTTTATTAATGTTTCTATTTTTTATAGGAATTATCTAAAAAATATTGTGAATCATGAGAAACAAGTCATTCCATATATCATTGGGTCTCAAAGTTTTTCAAGAAAAAGAACACTCATGGTTGTATTTTATCCATTATTATTTATATTATTTTATTATAAGTCAATGTTTTTTATAACTTGTATATATTTTTTTATTAAGGTTAATGAATTAGGTCACTCTATTGTTCAGACAAAGATATGGCTTAAAGTTGATAGGGAACCCGATTGCAGTTTTGTGAATGAACCTACCAGAGATGTTGAAGTAAGTACTTTTCATTAATATTTAATGTTATTTCATTACTATAAAAAATATATTAATGAAAAATAAATTATAACAAAAAACATGCCTTAAACCCAATTAAATGGGGATGGATACATGGATAAATGGTTCCAATTAGGTCTATTAGTGTCATTTGATCCATGTAGTCAGCCCCATTTAATTGGGTGTAAGGCGTGCTTGTTGTTATAATTTATTTTTTATTATTACGTTTTTATAGTAATAAAATAAAATTAAATAGTAATGAAAAAATAGGAATTATATAAAAAAAATAGGCTAAAATTCAAGAAGTCTTGGATGTGAACTCTTCACAATCATCATCGATGTCCCAGAATGATGCAGTTGCAATCGTTTTAGGGAAGGAGCATCGCAAGCGTGTATGGGGGATGGGTTCTAGGTCTACTCCATTAGTTTTTTTTGGTAGGGCATTGCCATCATTTACTGTTATACCCAGTGCGGGTTCAAGAAGCTTCGTTGATTAGGAAGAACAAAGAAAAATTTCAAGGTTGAAAGAAAAAGTGAAAGAACGTGACTCTTATAGGAAAACATAGGATCAGTAGCGGTCGACAATGGAAAATGATTTTGTGTCTGTATTTCATAGGATGATAGGCATGATCCTCGTGGAAATTTCTAGCCTTATAACACATTCTACGGAGGTAAATTCTAAAATTTATAGATCATTCGCACATTTTCAAAGAGCACATACAGTTTACATGAATAAAACTTAAATGACTCTTTTATATTGAAAACACGCAACCCATGTCAGACCAACCACATCATGTGTCGGATTGACATACGGTTGATTCCAACACATCAAAAATGAATTATGGATCATTTTTCTAATGTTTGAAAACAATCTGAGCTCATTTTCTCAGTTTTGGCTATGTGGTGGGCATTTTAAAGTAAAATGGAACTTATATTGAAAACACGCACTTCAAGTCATACCACCCACTTCGTATGTCTGATTGGCACGCAGTCAATTCCTACACATTGAAAAATGAATTGTGGATTATTTTCCCGAAGTTTAAAAGAAATTCGAGCTTGTTTTCTCATCTTTGACAATGTAACAAACTTTTTAACCTAAAATGACACTTATATTGAAAATACATACTTTAAGTCATACGGACCATATCATGTGTCAGATTTACATGAGGTCAATTCCTACATGTCATAAAAGAATTATGGATCATTGTACTAAATTTTAAAAACAATATTATCTTGTTTGCTTGGATTTGGCTATATAATAGGTGTTTTAAAGTAAAAAATGACACTTTTATATTAAAAACACGCACTTTAAGTCATACCTCTCAATTCATGTGTCTGATGACTGTGAAATCATGTGAAAATGATCATAGAATAATATTTGAAATGTAGTAATAGACGACACATCAATCCAAGTTACAGTTTTCCTGGGATGACCATAAACTTGTTTTTAGTATTTTAAAACACTAAAATGTATATGTGATGGTCAAAACCTTAGAAAATGGCCCTAAATTAACATGAAATCATGGGATGGCCGCTGTTTAATTATTTTTGACATGTACAAACATACAAAATGTCCATCCAAGGTGTGGTATGCTCGGAATGACTTAATAAACAATCTTTAAAGATACCAATGTCTTTAAAAATGTGGGGGGGTCAAAAGTGGGAAAACAATATCATATGACCATGAAATCATAAGAAAAAAACCATAGATTGATTTGTGAAATTTAGGAATCGAAGGCGCATCATTCCAAGTTAGGGTTTTCCCAATATGCCCTTAAATGCTTTTTAGTGTTTAAAAACACTAAAACGTGTGTGTAATGGTCAAAAACCTAGGAAATATTCTTAAATTGACATGAAATCAGAAGAAAACCACCATTGAATTATTTTTTACATGTACGTGTAGACAACATGTCCATTTGATGTGTGGTGTGCATGGAATGACTCAATAAATAGTTTTAAAGATACCAAAGTCTTTAAAAACGTGTGTTAGAGAGAAAAAACTAGAAAAATGATATATATGGCCATGAAATCATAGGATAATGGTCATAGGTTTATTTTTGAAATGTAGGAACAAAATGCAAGTTGTTCCGAGTTACGGTTTTTCTGGGATGCCCGTAAATGCATTTTTAGTGTTTTAAAACACTAAAATGTTTGTGTAACAATCAAAACCATAGAAAATTACCTCATATTGACATGAAATCATGGGAAAACCACCATTGAATTATTTATGATGTGTATGAACAGACAACATGTCCATCTGACGTGCGGTGTTCTCGAAAAGATTTAATAAATAGTTCTTAAAGATACCAAAGTCTTTAAAAGCGTGTGTCAAGGGGACAAAACTATGCAAACAAAATCGGATGGCTGTGAAATCATAGGGAAATGATCATAGATTGATTTGTGAAATGTAGGAACCAACATCATGTCATTATGAGTTATGGTTTGGTTGGGATGCCCGTAAACATGTTTTTAGTGTTTTAAAACATTAAAATGTTTGTGTTACGGTCAAAACCATAGTAAGCAATCTCATATTGACATGAAATCGTGGGAAAACTGTCGTTAAATTATTTGTGATGTGTACGCGCAGACAACACATCCATCCGACCTGTGGTGTGCTTGAAATGACTCAATAATAGTTTTTAAATATACGAAAGTCTTAAAAAACGTGTCATAGGATCAAAACATGGAAAATGACATCAGGTGGCTATGAAATCATAGGAAAATGACCGTAGATTGATTTTTGAAATGTTGCAACCAACAAAATGTCATTCCGAGTTACAGTTTGTATGGGATGCCTGTAAACACGTTTTTAGGGTTTTAAAACACCAAAACATGTGTGTAACAGTCAAAACCCTAACAAACAACCTAATATTGATGTGAAATCGTGGGGAAATCATCGTTGAATTATTTGTGATGTGTAAAAGTAGACAACATGTCCTTCCGACGTGCGGTATGCTCGGAATGACTCGATAAATAGTTTTTAAGGATACCAAAGTCTTTAAAAATGTGTGTCATGGAGTCAAAACCAGGCAAATGATATCATGTGGTCGTGAAATCATAGGAAAATGACAATAGATTTAATTTTGAAATAAAGGAACCGTCGACACGTCATTCCAGGTTACAGATTCCCTAAGATGCTCATAAACACGTTTTTAGTGTTTTAAAATACTAAAACATGCATGTAATGATCAAAACCACAGAAAATGACATCAGATTGTTGTCAAAACATGGGACAATTATCGTTGAATTATTTGTGATGTGTACGCGTAGAAAACATGTTCATCTGACATGCGGTGTGCTCAAAATTATTCAATAAACAGTTTTTAATGATACTAAAATCTTTAAAAACATTTGTTAAGGGATCAAAATTAGGTAAACAACATTGGATGACCATGAAATAATAGGAAAGTGATCATAGATTGATTTTTGAAATGTTTGAACTGAAGGCATGTCATTCCGAGTTATGGTTTTCTCGGGATGCCTGTAAATGTGTTTTTAGTGTTTTAAAACACTAAAACAAGGTGTAACAATAAAAACCATAAAAATGACCTCAGATTGACGTAAAATCATGGTAAACCTGCTTTCGAATTATTTTTGAAGTGTACATATAGACAACGCGTCCATCTGACGTACAGTGTGATTGGAATGACCCAATAAACCATTTTTAAGGATACCGAAGTCTTTAAAAACATGTCAGGGGTTAAAATCAGAAAAATGATATTGGATGGTCATGAAATCATAGGACAACGACCATAGATTAATTTTTGAAATGTAGGAACTGACGGCACGCCATTCTGGGTTACAGTTTCCCCGAGATGCTCGTAAACATGTTTTCAGTGTTTTAAAACACTAAAATGCATCTGTAACGATCAAAACTCTAACAAACAACCTAAGATTAATGTGAAATCATGGAACAATCATTGTTGAATTAGTTGTGACGTGTACGTGTAGACATCACGTCCATCCAACATGCGGTGTGTTGAGAATGACTCAGTAAATAGTTTTTAAAGATATCAATATCTTTAAAAACGTGTGTCAGGGAGTCAAAACCAAACAAACGACGTCAGATGGCCGTGAAACCATAGATCAATGACCGTAGATTGATTTTTTGAAATGTAGGAACTGAATACACATCATTCCAAGTTACAGTTTTCCCGGGATGGCTGTAAACGTATTTTTAGTGTTTTAAAACACTAAAATATGCATGTGGTGGTCAAAACCGTAGAAAACGACCTCAAATTGACATGAAATCATGAGACGACCACCGTTGAATTATTTTTAAAATATAAGACATTGTATCATATCAAAGTCTTTAAATTTTGTTTATTAAGTAAATTACAAGCAAACTACACGTCGATTTTAAAATTGATTAGTTTGTTAGCCCTTTTCAGTTCCAAGTGTTGTATCATATCTTAAATAGGTGAGTTTATGTTTTCAAAATGTGTTGCATGATACATTATTTGTTTTATGTTAAAATGACTTTTGTTTGATTAACACAATAATAAATGTTATGCATAGTATTCTAAATATATTATGTGTCTATTCTCTTTCGCATTTATTTTCTTAAATATTCTGGTTTTTATTGTAGGTGACAGATACCAGCAGTAGGCAAAGTCATGTCCATTCTGATCCACGACATTCTTCAAAAGGAAGTTGTGATGGTTCTTAGTTTATGTGGTATGTTTAAATATTATCAATGATTCTAATATAATTATGATTTATTGTGTTCAATTCTAATTTCTATCTTTTTTTGTTCCAGTTGACGACATGATGTGATCGATTCCAGTTGATGACATGATGTAAAAGTAGATGGATGCAGCAAAGGTCGTGAGATGGACATATATTGGTCATGGGTTGTTGGTGGTGGTGGACATATTTTATATGCATATATTGATGACTGAGGTTATGGGTTAACTAAGGTTGTGGGTTGACTGATGTTATGGCGACTGGGGTTGTATATATATGAATGTGGATGTATGATGGTGCATGTATGATGAGTGTACTGTGCATTTATGTTTTAGTTTATTTTATGTCAGAGTTTTTATATTTATATATTTTTTTAATAAAAATAGGGTGTTTATCAGTGTTAAAAAGGGGGCCCGTAGGCGTCGCACCTGAGCAAGAGCAAGGGCCTGGTGGGTGAGCACTTAGGAGGGGGTGGGAGTGACAAAGGGTGGGTGAGGCGTGAGCGGGAATGCTTAAATATTTGAAAATATATATCTTTTTAGTTTTATTAGCATTTTTTTAACACTGGTAAACACAGAACTTTATTAGCGCTAAAAAACAATGATAAATACCCCTTTATTAGTGTTAAAAAACACAAATAAATAGGGCATTTTCTAGCGTTCAAAAATGGTTATAAAAAGAGTGTTTAACATCACTAAAAAAAATATTGATAAAAATATATGTTTATCACCGCTAAAAAATAGCGTTGATGAAAGTCTCATTTATCACTGTTTTTTTATCACTGATAAAAGTGGTCAGATTTTAAAGTCACTTAAAACGTCGACACATTTTTAGCATCGGACAAAACTCATTTTTTGAACACTGATAAAAGATAATTCTGTAATAAAGGAAAACACACAAACGGAAAGATCACACAGAGAAATAAATGAATTAGTGAAAATGTAAAGATTCTTTGCAAGTGGGCAAGACGAATACACAATGATTCCAAAGTAATTTGAACAAGACTTATCCTCAATTACATTGTCAACGCACAACGTCCAAGGGTTTATTCTTCTTTAGTTTTATTACTCATTTATAAGCCCTTTAATGATTTAAAAATAATTTCCTATGGATTACGAAAAGAGTGATAAAAATTATTTTGTACCGCCCAGTATACAAAATACTCAACTTAAGCGCCATTAAAATTTCATAAAAATATTAAAATAATATTTAATTAGTGATTTATTAAAAAGATTATTTATTCTTAAAATTGCTACTAATAATAAAATAAATAATTCTTATTTTTAAAATATTATAATGATTTTTTGTTAATATTTTAAGCGGCTTCATACCAAATAAATTTAAATTTATATATCTTTTATCGGGAGGGTCAAATCGATTTTTTTTTCTCTTTTCAGAAATCACGCGCCTCATTCAAGCTCTTTCAATCGAACTCTTATTTAAAAGAAATAAAATTTGTTAAATTTATATATATTAAAACATAAGAAATTACTCTGTTAATTTCCAAAAAATTATCAGTAAATTAAAAAAATAAAGTTCAAAAACAATAAATCTTAACATTTAAATAGTCAAAAAGTCTAAAAATAAAAAACAAAAAACAAAACAAAAGCGGTTAAAAAATAATCTAAGGTTTTATAAAAAATATTTTTTTAATAAACAATCTCAACTTTATTAAAAAATTTAATAAAACAGATAACTAATACATATAACACATGTTCTCATGATTAAAAATATTTTTTAAACAAGAATGTCAATAATTAAAAGGTAACTTGGGGATTGAATTCAATTGAATATTTTTTTAAACACAAATGTCACTATTTAAATCACAAAACGTGTATTATGTGTCAAAAAAAATTAAATATATAACTTTTTTGAAGGAAAATAGATAATAATGTCAAAGTACACTACTATAGAAACAACAATTACCAACACTAGAAATGGATTTTATTAGCGTAAAAAAAATTGTTGATGTTGTACACCTCTTTAAAAGTCAGTGCTAAAAAAACACTGATAAAAACTCGTTTCATCAGTTCTAAAAAAAGTACTGATAATAGGGGCTTTTCTCCGCGTGTATTTTAGTACTCATTAAAATAGTCTTTTATCGGAGCTAAAAATAAGGCGGACGAAAGCCTTATTGCAACAGTGTGTTGCTACGATTTACAACACACTATACCAACAAATATACTATTTTAAATAAATTTACATCACAATGTAACAAAAAAAAAACACATTGTACAATGCTTACAAACATTACAACTCAAACATTGTTATGTAAAATTTATTACAAAGTTTATTCCAACAAATTCCAAAACAATGTATTTCATTGTCTTTCGAATCCCCTCTAAAAGAACCTGATCGTGCTACGAGTTGCCAAACAAATCATCCCGACTTGAAGAAAATAAGAGTATAACAGTATTAAAAAACAATGCTTATGTTAGTAATAATATAAAGAAATAAATGAAACATAAATATGATACAATAATGCATTGATAAAAATAAATAAAAGACAACATGAATGCTAAATGATGGAACATAAAGAAAAAACGATAACACAAGACAAAAATAAAACATATTGCAATGTAATATTAAGACAATCTGAGTGTATTTGCTCGTTTTTTAGTGAATAGTGTGTGTTTTGAACTAAAATGTCATTTTTAAACTTAAAAGATGCACTTTCAGTCATACCGGTCACACCGCGTGACAGATTGATGTGATGTTTATTCCCACACATCAAAAATGACTTATGGATCATTGCCCTGAAATATCAAGACAATTCGAATACGTTTCTTTTGTTTTTAGTGAGTGACACACATTTTTAACTAAAATATCACTTTTAAATTGAAAACATGTACTTTCAGTCATACAAGTTGCATCATATATCAGCTTGGCATGTGGCAGCCTATACATCACAAATGACTTAGAAATCATTTTTCTAAAGTACGAAAACAATTCGAGTGTGTTTAACCAGTTTTCAGTGAGTGACAAATGTTTCGAACTAAAATGTCACTTTTAAATTGAAAACATACAAATTGAGTTATACCAGACACGTCATGTATCATATTGATATGCAATTGATTCATACACGTTAAAAATGATTTGTGGATCATTTTCTTAATGTATCAAGAAAATTTGAATGTGTTTTCTTAATTTTGAGTATGTGTCACGTGTTTTGAACTGAAATTTCATTTTTAAATAAAAACATATACTTTCGGTAATACAATCACAATTTGTGTTAGATTGATGTATTGTTGATTTCTATATGTCACAAACGTCTTATGGATTGTTTTCTTAAAGTATCAATACAATCTGATTGTTTTTTCTCTGTTTTAAGTGAGTGATAGACATTTTGAAGTAAAATGTCACTTTTAAATTGAAAACATGCACTTTGGTCCATACTGAGCACAATGTGTGTTAGATTGATTTGTGTTTGATTCTTACACATTACAAATGAGTTATGGATTGTTTTCCTAAAGTATCATGCCAATCTGATTTCATATGCATGGTTTGAAGTGAGTGACAGATGTTTTGAACTAAAATGTCAATTTTAAATTAAAAATACGCACTTTGAGTTATAACGGACACATCACGTATCAGATTGATGTTCGGTTGATTCCTACACGTCACAAATGATTTATGAATCATTTTACGAAGGCATCAAGACAATTTCAGCATGTTTCCTTGGTTTTGAGTACACGGCATGTGTTTTGAATTAAGACGTCAATTTTAAATAAAAACACGTATTTTGGGTCATGCTGGGCACACAATGCGTCAGATTGACATGAAGCTGATTCATATACATCATAAATTACTTATGGATCATCTCCCTAAAGTATCAAGACAATCTGAGTGTGTTTTCTTAGTTTTTAAGGAGTGACCAGCGTTTTGAACAAAAATGTCACTTTCAAATTGAAAGCACTCACCTTGAGTCATATCGGACAAACAATGTGTTGGATTATCATGCGGTTGATTCAAACATGTCAAAAATGATTAATGGATCATTTTTCTAAAGCATGAAGACAATCAAAGTGTGTTTGCTTTATTTTTGGTGAGTGACATACATTTTGAACTAAAATATCACTTTTGAATTTAAAACACACACTTTGAGTTATATCGGGCCCACTGTTTTTCTGATTGATGCGTAGTTTATTTTTACACATCAAAAAAGATTTATAGATAATTTTACTAAATCAACATTGCAATTTGAGTGAGTTTTATCATCTTTAAGTGAGCGATGAATGTTTTGAACTAAAATGTCACTTTAAAAATAAAAGCACACACTTTGAGTTATATCGGGCACACTGTGTATCAAATTGACATGCGGCTCATTCATATACATCATAAATGATTTATGGATCATTTTCTTACTGTATTAAGACAATACAAGCGTGTTTCTCGGTTTTGAGCATCTGACTCATGTTTTGAGCTAAAATATCAATTTTAAATTAAAACATGCATATTTTGGTCATATTGGGAACAACGTGTGTCAATTTGATGTGAATTTGATTTCTACATATTAAAAATGAATCTTGGATCATTTTCTTAAAGTATCAAGACAATTAGAGCGTGTTTTCTCAGTTTTCAGTGAGAGATGAACATTTTGAACTAAAACATCACTTTTAAATTGAAAACACACACTTTTAGTCATACTGGGTACACCGTGTGTTAGATTGACATGTGGTTGATTCCTACAATTCGAAAATGATTTATGAATCCTTTTTATAAAGTATTACAACAATTCGAGTGTGTTTTCTTTTTCTTCAATGAGTGATAGATGTTTTGAACTAAAATCTCACTTTTAAATTGAAAACACACACTTTGAGTCATACTGGACACACCGTATGCTAGAGTGATGTTCTGTTGAATCCTACAAATAAAAAATTATTTATGAATCATTTTCCTAAAGTATCAAGACAATCTAATCTCATTTTCTCATTTTTGAGTATGTGGTGCGTGTTTTGAACAAAGATGTTAATTTTAAATCAAAACACACACTTTTAACCATACCAGACACATTGTGTATCAGATTGATGTTGTATTAATTCTTACATATCATAGATGACTTATGGATCAATGCTATAAAGTATCAAAACAATATGAGTGTGTTTTCTAGGTTTTGATAATGTGATGCTTGTTTTGAACTAAAATGCCAATTTTAAATAAGAACGCACACTTTCAGTTATACCGAAAACACTATGTATCAGATTGATGTGCGGTTGATTCTTATACATCACAAATGAATTATGGATCACTAATCTAAATTATCAAGAAAATCCAATTTTTTTATTAGTTTTGAGTATGTGATTCTTATTTTGAAGTAAAATGCCAAGTTTAAATAAAAACACACACTTTCGGTCATATAGGACACATCTTGTGTATGATTGATGTGTGGTTGATTCCCACTTGTCACAAATTATTTATGGATCATTTTACTAAAGTATCAAGACAATCTGATAATTTTTTTCCTTTGTTGAAAGGGAATTCCCTTGTGTGGCCTTTTCGAACCCTCCACACAAGGAAACCCCCCTCCCCACGAAGAGGTCACTCTAGAGAGAGCCCCATCCGGGAAGGAGCCGTTGCCAGCCAAGACAATCTGATAATGTTTTCTCATATTTTACTTTGTCAATCATTAAAACATTAGGCATAAATGTATACAAGTACTCCAAAAGGAGCATACATAAATGAATACAAGTGATACTTTCTTTCTCTTGGTAAAACAACATATTGTCTCACCAACATGTTATTAAAAGGGATTGGACCCAAAAGGTAATGCATTGCATCACTGCCAAACATAAGTAATTCAAATAAAGAAAAACAATTCAATATAGAGAACATTAAACAATACCTCAATGAATCATCCTTTCCAAATACTTCATTGAGATTTTATTTTTATCCAATCATTTTGTGTTTATGAACTGAAAAAAAGGCCTCCATACAATGTTTAGAGTCTTTCTTTAAGGATAATATAATTTCCCCTTTATAAACCCACTTCATGTCAACTAATCACCTCCTCATTAGAATTCAGGGCTCTTCTCCATAGAAATGATTCTAGCCTTCAAGAAGGACCTGATATCTATATGGAGGCCTTTTGCGATCTTCATATGTGAAACATTCTTAGAAAAAATCGTTGTTCTATCACCTATTTACAATATTTGCAAAAAATAACTAAATAAGTAGTAGATAAAAATTGTAATAAAATTAACTAAACATGAAATAGATAAAATTTTAAGAAAATTAACAAAATAAGAAATAGAAAAAACAACTCTTCTTCATCTATGTGAAATAAAAAAATTATAAACATGATAAGAAATCGCCTATTCATGATGTTTACAAATGTCCAGACACCATGTATTCTATCCACTCATTTCTAAACAAATATACTTCCTCTTTTGAATACATGGACTAACAACAGTCTTGGTAGTACTAGAAAAATATAAATAAACAATTAATAAATATTTTAACTGAAATTGTAATTATCATTGAAAATTCATCTCCTGGGATGCTATTTTGTTGATGGAATACAATAGCTTTCATAAATTATCAAACGTAATAACCAGAATAATCTTCATTAATTTATTCCAAAAATTAAAGAAATATTAATAAAAATAAGTAATTTTTTTGATATATATTTTTATAGTGAAATATTATTATATACATCATAATATTTATCCATTTTTAGAAATCTATAGGATTATTGTGCTCACTGGTCGTCCTCATACCATGATTTTGATGATATTTAAACACATCCCTATCATAACAAAATTATAATTAAAACATAATATAAAAAATATAATTTGAAGTTTATTTGTAAAATTTTGAATATAGTTTATTACAAATTGATAAAGGTCATCACATGTGTTCAATTTATTGGATATCTATGATTTTAATCCAAGAAATAAATCTTTGGAGTATCCAAATTGACTACATTGGGAAACCAATGCTTCCTAAAAAAAGAAACGAGTAATTAAAGAAATTATAATATATTTTATATGATTAGATTATAGAGTTTCATCCCTGCATTGTGGGTATTAAGAAGAGTATATCATCTTTAAGTTTCTTTTCAAACACCGCGTTCAGTTGCTTCACTATTATTTCAATTTCCTTTTTTTCTAATGAGTCTTTTTTCTATAGAAGTGATGTGAGGAATAATGAGTCTTTTTTGTTAATAGAGGTTTTCCCTTCACACCATACTGATATATATATATATATGATTGTCAAAAATGAATAGCATTTATCAGTAATTAATATAGTAGATCAATTATTGGATAGAGGGATTATAAAAATGTACCTCATGTATACATTCAAAACTAAGTCTCACAACTATCTATGCTTAAGAATTTCATTTACACTCTCAAGACCAATTATGTATGGAATGAACACTCTATAACTTTTTTCTTATAATTCAATTTAGGTTATATTATTATCTTTGAATGGTTTACCCACATGTACCTTTAATGTTAGTAAATATGATAGTTGAATTGGTGGGGTAAAGATACTCTTAGAACGTATTTTTGATTTATTGGTTGATTCTTTATATTGTTTTGATTAGACCATCCATTTCCCCTTCCTTTTCTCAATCTGTAATAATAGTCCTTAGTTCAGACCTTTTTCATTGATTTTTAAAGGCCTTTCATAAAATATATATTGGAAATGATGTATCTCGTTATCATCATGTATTTTTACATGATCAAATGACCATGCTATTAAAGTTACAATTGCAATTTCAACCATGTGAGAATCAAGATCATCAAGGGGAATAGGTAGCTCAGTGATTGGCTCACGATCTACATGCATCCTTACTCTCACATGATCTTTTAGAAGTTGTTTTTAAGTAGAATATCTCATCATATATTTTACACTATACCCCTCATATCAAGGTGGTGAGTTGGTGTTGTTTGTAACGCCCTGACCCCAGAAGCCTGGAGTCGGTGCATTATTTTAATACATTGACATGATTACAAGGAATCAAGTCCCGAAATTTCTTCATGATGGATGCAGGGAAAGAATGTTTCTTTTAGAGCAATGACATTTCTAGATTCTATACGATGAAGTCAGGATATAGGCTTGCTCTTGATGCTTAGGTCGAGGAAAGGGAGGGGCTTTGGAAAACTCTGTGGCATCTTAAGCCCCCCCTGAAAATCCAATATTTCTGGTGGCAGGTTTGTACTGGTATCCTTCCCATCATGAACATCCTCACCTCTCTCCATGTTACGAGTGATAAACATTTCCCCCTTTGCTCGGGTGATCTGGAATCTCCTATCCATGCGATCATTCAGTGCCTAGAGGTGGAGGATATCTAGATTTCTTGGGGCTCTGTTACAGATCTTATACTGGATACGACATCAGACCTTCCAACAGTACTGATATCATGGTCTTATTCTTTCACTGCTGATAAAGTTGCCTCATTTTGTATCGTGGATTGGATCATCTGGGTTTGACGAAATGAATTCATCTTTAATCACACAGCAAAGCCTTCCACGTTCTGGATTGAATGGGCTACCTCTTGGATTAAGGGGTGGAATCGAGACTCTGATAAGCATGGGCTCATTGGAACTCACACAGTTGTTTCACGATGGTTCCCTCCCTCGGAAGGGATCCTTAAGGTTAATGTTGATGCATCTCTCTCCAAGGATGGATTTGTTGGAATTGGACTTTTGGCATAGGACCATCATAGCCAAATAATTGCTGCCAAACATAAATCACACCACGCTCTCTAGGAGCCTGTTGTGGATAAATCCTTCACAGTCCTTGCCGGGATGACTTTTGTAAAATATTTTGGATGGAAAACTATCCACATTGAATCAGATTGTCCCACCATCACCAATGCTATTAGGCTTAATGATGGTTGCCTCCAATCTTTTGGCTCCCTCATCAGAAAAATCTAGTCTCTTAGTTAAAGTTTCACAGCCTTCTCATTCTCTTTCATCAAAAGGGAAGGAAATGAAGCATCCCATCATCTAACTTCTTTTGGAATATTTGGTGTGAATCATCTTTGGCTTGATAATTTTCCATCATGGTTGCATGGTTTTGTTTCTACTGATATCTGTGATTAATATACCATCTAACTTTGTCAAAAAAAGTCTTAAAGGACTGATCAATTTAGCAGTCTTGGAAAATTGATTACATACATGAACGTTACATTACACATTCATACACAACATAAAAAAATACTTTGAGAATTCCATTATTCTTATAGCTTAAACCAACATATAAATAATAATACACTTCTTGGCATCCTGGGAAATAAAACATAAGAAAGGGGTGATCTCAGATGCTCAGTAAGGGTAAATAATTTAGCAGAAGCTATAAACTATTAAGGAAAGATGTGTAATAAAAACAAAATCCTTTTTAAAAATAATCTTGAACATAATATAGAAAAAATAAATATAACATTACCATATAAATATGCACATGGATATTCTACTAGTAGAATAATCACATGTAATAACTAATTTCATAATGAGGGAATGCATAATGCTGGACATCATAACCACATAGTCAATTCCTCGTACCAATACTACAAATAATTTTTTTTGTTAAGGCCTTGTTCCAAGACAATAATTTGTCTCATGAGACCTACCGATGCATCGAGGAGCTATAGTAGGCTCCACCTGTCACTTACTAAGTCCAATTCATTCCTCATATGAAACCATAACATAAACATTCGTATTAAAACTAGCATACAAAATGTCAATACATTAACCATAAATCATGAATCATATAAAAATAGCACATCCATAGTAAACAATATCATAACTCATTCAATACAATATGGAATATTTTATTATAATAAATCAACCTCAATCAAGAATAATATCCAGTAAAGGATGTTGACATAGTTGAACATGATCAATAAAACTCTTTGAGAGAAATACCCATTTTTCATGAAATAATTTAAAATTCACACAATTTATAAAGAAAGAAATTTAAAATATATTTTTGAATAAAGTGTCTCATACCACTTTGAAACTTTTTAAAGGAATTAACATTTTAAAACATTCATGTTTACATAAATAAATCCTTAAAACCATTTTGAAAACATGGACATTAATGAGAAAGATTTAGAAGAATGAATATTTAAAACATTTAAAATAATGTTTTAGTTAAAGAGTCCCTTAAAAAAGAATCCTTTTGAAAAATATTTTATGAAACATGGACATGGATAATAAATATGTCCCAGTAAATACTTACACATGATCAATCTCGAATAATAATGAGATTGAGGAATTAACCCTTACCTTGTTCTTTCCTTTAGTAGAGGGTATGTTTAACCTCATGTATAATGAACATAGTATGTTATTAAATTATACCAGAACCATATTAATATTTATTATATCATATATGATTCATTTATGAATTTATACTACCCATTTAATAATAATTTCCATGTTAAAGTACTATTTCAGGTAATAATCACTTTCTTTATCGTATGTGTTTTAACTTTTTTTTCTTGATCATATCACTTAGATAATGATTTACATACTTCCATAATATAAAACATGACTTATATATTATATATATTCATAATATAAATATGTATAATAGATATATATATGAAATGGAAACACCGTTCATGGAGACGGTAGTCCGTACGTACGCATGAACGTTGTTTCTGTTCTCTTATCGTATAGTATGAAAGTAAGTAAACGACATATATTTATCTACATAAATATATATTATTCTAGTTGAAATATTATTTTATATATCTCATACTTAATAAATAAATATATATTTATAAAAATTATTGAATGGTGATTGTTGTAGATGAATCTCATCACGTCGTGGAGACGGTAAGCCGTACGTACGCACGAGCGACAATATCATTCTATTGATGGTGAAATAGTATGTAATTTGATGTTATATTATATATACAGAATAATTAACATGTTATATTTATTATTTAAATTAAATAAACTCATTATTATACCCAACCAAATAATGTAGTGTTGAATAACAAACTACACCACGATGTGGAGACGGTAAGCTGTACATACGCATGTATGGTGACTTTATCATTCATAGGATGGATAGAATAATTAATATGGTTGTACCATATTTATAATAACATCAAAGTATGTAAAAGGTACTAGAGTTATTATTTTGGTATGTAAAAAACAAAGAAAGAGGAAGTGGAAGAAGAAAAGAACTTTAAAAGAGGTGATGAAATAATTACCTCTTCTTCGGGTTCTTCCTTTTGATTTGAATAAAAGGGCTCCTTAGGTTGGATTTATAATCAAAGTAAGACCTATAGGTTTAATTTGGGGTAGTTTGGAGGATATTTGAGTATGGTTTGTCCTAGACAAATAGATTTGGAGGTGTGATTTTGAGAGAATGAGAAGTACCCTTTTATAAGAGAGGTGAGAGGCACTTTAGGAAAAGTTTGAAATATTATTTTATTATAAAATTATTTTTGGTTCCTAATGGATCCAAATAGATTTATTTCAAGGATAAGGTGGGTATGGGTCTAAACCCTCTCAAATAATAGGTTTTATATAAGTTTATCTTACCATATTAACCTTATCTTTTAGATTTTTCTCTTAGTCAAATAGTTTAACTTTTACTATGTCTTCTTGTATTGTTATATTACATGGTTAATAAAATTACTATAAAATGACAAGATAACCTCAAGTGGTTCATTAATTACATATATATAATTATATAATTCCTTTGTATTAACCTTATATTTTTAGGATTATTATATCATTAATAATATTGTATTTTTTTTAAAAACTCATTTATGTCAATTTTGACACAATTTAGTATTTGTTTTTTGTTCTAGTAAAAAAACTTGATTAATTCGAAACAAATACATTAAATCAACCCTAACATGTCATATTAACTAAAAAAATTAGTGTAATTCATCAAAAGTATAAATTTGAATTTATTTTGATATTTATAATATCAATTATTTTAAACTTTCATTAATAAGGTAATTACCGCATCATCATTGTGTCAAAAATAAATTTAATTATTTAATGTCTAAAAATTATAAATAAAATAACATGATGTTGGAAATAATTTTATATTTCTAATGAATAATTATATTTGAATTTATCTTATGTATAAACCTATATTAAAAATGGTTTAGTTATTAAAATTAGAATTTAACACTTTTACATCTTCTTTAAATAAAATATAATAAAGGTCCTAATCTAATCCAAATAGATAAAAAAGGAACATATTTTATTTATAAGGTTTATTTAGGTCTAAATACACTTATCCAATAGAATTATGACATGTATTAGGGTAATTATAATATCATTTTTACCTTTAATTACCCTAATTACTTTTAACCATGCTAAATAAAATTCAAAAGTTACTATTCACCAAAAATTATTTTCATCTTATTGAAACAAATTTTACTTACTTATGTCAACCATGTTTCTCGTATTTTTGAAATTCAACAGAAGCCGTAAAATTACGTTTTATGCAAATTTGAAAATGTGCCTAGAAGGTGGATAAAAGACATTAAATAGTTCAATAAAATTTTATATATCTAATCTTATTATAAAACAAATACAATTAATTAAATTGGACTAATATAGTTATTATGAATCTATTTTTACTTAAAAATAAATTTAAATAAAAAATTAATTATTTAAATAAAAAGGCGGTTTTAAAAAATAACGCATTGTTTTTCACTATTTATACAAAATTGAATGTTTTCAGAAAAATACCAAAAATCCACCCTAAGATAATTTTGATATTCCAAATTAAAAAGTGATGTCTATTTTACCAAATTTAAAACATATAATCTACATTAATTAATTTAAAATTAATTCCCATTGTTAAAACTAGAAAGTGGGTTTTTAAGAAGTAAAAACTATCAAAAGATTAGCATGTGTTTATGTCCAATTTAAATGTGAAATTACTTCCAATGAAAAATATTGGATTAAATTATAATAATACAATCTAATTATACTTAAAAACCATTCAAATGTATAATTTAAGACTATAAATTATTTTTATTAAAAAAGTTTTTTTCAATTAAAATTTAGTATCTTTCACTATTTATCAAAATATGAAAGTTATCATAAAACACCAAAAATTTATCCAAACTAAATTTTTATGTCTCTATTCTAAAGAAGAAGTTTATTTTGTAAAATTGAATATATAATAGTGTCAAATATTGGATTTAAAAAAGGTTCACCATTATAAGGTGGTAAAATTGCATTTTTTTAAAAATACTTATTTTTTCTGAAAAATTGAATTTGTTCTTATATTATTTCTAAGAAACACAAAATATGAATGTTAAAATTATATAGGATATATATAAAATTAAAAATGAGGTTTATTCTATTCATAACCACTTTTTAAACAGCTAGTTTTATAGGCCGTGATGCGCTTGAACTCAGTGTTGCGTGTAGTGCAGGCTATTGAATTTATTTTAAAGAGATAACGTACTATGAAATCTTGGGGTGTTACATTCTCCCCTATTTCAATAAATTTCATCCTCACAATTTGAAATTTTTCTTCAAAAATAAAATGTTGAAAATAGAAAATACCTCTGTGAAAAACCCACATCGGGAATAGTGTTAATAAAATTTAGTCTTAATAAGAGGGAAAGGGAAATGAAAAAGTCACCACCAAATTAGGGTTTCGAATAGAAGAACATTGGTTGCAATTATATACACATAATTTAAAGAAAAATGTAAATATTTATAGGGAGTGATTGAGGCCTTCAATCACAAACAAGTGAACAATAGATAGAAAATTGAGGGCCTCAAATCCATAAATCTATGATGACTTAAAATATTATTAGTTCATCAAAACATAAGGTATTAGGATAACACATTTTTGGTTTTAATATTCTTTCCCTAAAGTTTAAGAATTAATTTTTTCATATATTAAGAAAAAAAATACTTGACAATTAGAGTTCCATCCTTTAACTAATTTCTACCACAAACTCATCTTTCACTCCAAAAAATAATAGAACACAAAAATATTCTATTTATCATAATCATATAGGGTTTCAAAAAAATTAATTTATAATTCATCTATTAGATAATTTAAAAAACTACATTATACAAACTAGTACATCACGTAGGCTAGTGGTAAATGATGCACCCCTGTCGCCCTTTGGTTGCGGGTTCAAGTCTCGCGACCTTGCCGGATGTGACAGGTTGTCACCCGACCTTTGGGTTTTCCTTTTTATAAAAATAAAAAAAATCTTAAGAAATATTTTAACCTTAAACCATAATATCAAATGTCCAACTTAATCCATTCCAACCTTTAGACTTATCCAAAATACTTGTGTCCAAAATCATAGTCCAAAAATTTATAAGGAAGGTCAACATAACATAATGAAGATATCTTTTTGCCACATAATAAAATGTGATTACCTTCATCATGTATTCTCATAAAACATGGTAACACCATAAATTACCATAAAACCTTATTGATTATATTCATGCTACCTTATTCCTTATAGAATACTAGATATATTCTTTATATCCAAAAATTTTGAATACTCCAACAACGATGGAATAAAAAAACCTCTAATTAGTTCTAAGGTATTTAGGAATATCCAATAAAATTTATCCAAATCAACCATATCTTATTCAAAAATCACTACCTTAGTATTAGGATCATATCAAGGTTTATATTTCCTTCAACCATTTATTTTCCAAAAAGTTTAACTTGCTGTTGAGTCACTTTTCTTAGTACCATATAATCTCAAGTCCTCAATGAAATAGTATTACAGTACGATCCTTATTTATTTCCATAATTAATATAACCAGTACATCATTGATACGACACTCAAATGACATAATTCATTAATAAAAAAATATAATAACGCTAATTATTCCTCTTCATCTGTGATAGTATCATAATTTGATTATTATCCAATAGCTTCATTTGGGGTATACGTTGATGATTGGGACATTGATTCGCGTAGTGTCCCAACTCCTTGCAGATGAAGCATTGTACATTTGAAACCTTTTTCTTACCCTTGAAATCACATACTTGGTGTCCTTTTTCTATACACTTATAACAAATTCCCATTCCATTCAAGAATTTAACAAGGTGATTCTTTCCACAGTTATCACATATGGGAAAATCCTTCTTTCCCTTCTTCCCTTTATCCATCTTTCTCTCTACGATTTTTTTCTTCTTCAGATTCCCTTCAAAGCCATAGGACTCAGAGAATTTTTTACTTATCTTATTAACACATGATACTATTTATCCATATGATGAGAATACATGGGAGACTATTTCCCTTCTAAATATTGGCTTAAGACCATGAAAGATATGATCCTTCTTACTCTTTGGATCATGCGTATTGCTGGAGTTCTCATTCCTTCTACTAAGAACCATTTCTAAACAATGACATACACTTGGTTAGTTTATGAATCTCAATTCATAATTCCAAACTTGTAAAATAACTAACATAAATTGAAAAGTTTATACATATAATCCATAATCATAAAAAAAATGTTTTCTTTGAGGAAGTATTTACTCATAAATCATTCATAATAGTTTGTAAAGAAAATGTGAATTATCCTAAGCATATCCCTCAAGAGTGTCAATACCTATAGTGCAGCAAGGCTCGTTGTCATGTACCAGGATACCCCGAGTCAAGCCTGAAACTCCTTGTTGGAGTTTTCACTCCTAGGTACATCTATGATAGATCCACCTCTACCTATTTTTATCCATACAAGGATGTATTTGCTTTTAAAACCCACATAATATTGACACTACCAATTTTTTTGGATGTTCTTCTATACTAATCCTAAAATTATATCTTAGGGTAATGTTCTCTAATCAGAGTTTATCTAAATATAGTTTCCAAGGTTTGTACTAAACATCCTCTCATACCAACTGTAACGCCCCAACCCCAAAAGCCTGGAGGCAGTGCATTATTTTAATACATTGGCATGATTACAAGGAATCATGTCCCGAAGGACCGACCAGTTTAACAGTCTTGTAAAATAGATTACATACATGAACATTGAATTACAAATTCACACACAAAATAAAAAAATCCTTTGATAATTCCATTATTCTTCTAGATTAAACCTGTATATAAATCATAATACACTTCTTGGAATCATGGGAAAATAAAACATAAGAAATGGGTGAGCTCAGATGCTCAGTAAGGGTAAATAATTTAGTGGAATCTATAAAATTTTATGGCAAGATGTGTAATAAAAAAAGCCTTTTTAAACATAATCTTGAACATAATATGGCATAAATAAATCTAACATTACCATATAAACATGAACATGGATATTCTACTAGTTTAATAATCACATGTAATAACTAATTTCATAATGAGGGAATGCATAATGCCGGACATCATAACCACATAGTCAAGGACTCGTTCCATGACTACAAATAATTTTTTTTCAAGGCCTTGTGCCAAGATACTAATTTGTATCATGATACCTACCGATGCATCAAGAAGCTATAGTGGGCTCCACTCATCACTTACTAAGTCCAATGCATTCCTCATATGAAAACATAACATAAACATTCGTATTAAAACTAGCATACAAAATGTCAATACTTAAACCATAAATCATGAATGGTATACAAATAACACATCCATAGTAAAACATATCATAACTCATTCAATATAATATGGAAGATTGTATTATAATAAATAAACCTCAATCAATAATAATATCCAATAAAGGATGTTGACATAGTTAAAAATGATCGGTAAAACTCTTTGAGATAAATACCCCTTTTTCATGAAATCATTTAAAAGTCACACAATTTATAAAGGAATAAATTTAAAAGTTATTTTGGAATCAAAGTGTCCCATACCAATTTGAAACTTTTGAAAGGAATTAACATTTTAAAACATTCATGTCCATATAAATAAATCCTTAAAACCATTTTGAAAACATGGATATTAATGAGAAATATTTATAAGAATGAATATTTAAAACATTTAAAATGATGTTTTTGTTAAAGAGTCCATTAAAAAAAGAATCCTTTTGAAAAATATTTTATGAGACATGGATATGGATAATAAATATTTCCCAGTAAATACTTTCACATGAGTAATCTCGGATAATAATGAGATTGAGAAATTAACCCTTACCTTGTTCTTTTCTTTAGACGAGGGTACATTTAACCACATGTATAATGACCATAGTATGTTATTAAATTATACCAGAACCATATTAATATTTATAATATCACATTTTATTCATTTATGAATTTATACTACCCATTTAATAATAATTTCCATGTTAAAGTAACATTTCAGGTAATAATCGCTTTCTTTATCATATGTGTTTTCAGTTGTTTTTATTGATCGTATCACTTAGATCACGATTTAAATACTTTCAGAATATAAAACATGATTTATATATTATATATATTCAGAATATAAATATGTATAATAGATAGATATATGAAATGGAAACACCGTTCACAGAGACGGTAGTTCGTACGTACATATGAACATTGTTTCTGTTCTCTTATCATATAGTATGGAAGTAAGTAAATGACATATATTTATCTACATAAATATATATTTTTCCAGTATAAATATTATTTCATATATATCATAATTAATCAATATATAAATTTTTATAAAAATTCTTGAATGGTGATCGTTGAAGATGAATCTCATCGCATCGTGGAGACGGTAAGCCGTACATACGCATGAGCGACAATATCATTCTATTGATGGTGAAATAGTATGTGATTTAATGGTATATTATATATAAATAATAATTAACATGTTATATTAATTATTTAAATTTATTATACTCATTATTATACCCATCCAAATAATGCAGTGTTGAATAACAAACTACACCACGACGTGGAGACAACAAGCCGTACGTATGCACGTATGGTGACTTTGTCATTCATAGGATGGATAGAATAATGAATATGGTTGTAACATATTAACAATAACATCACAATATGTATAAGGTACTAGAGTTATTATTCTGGTATGGAAATAACAAAGAAATAGGAAGTGGAAGAAGAAAAGAACTTTAAAAGAGGTAATGAAATAATTACCTCTTCTTCAGGTTCTTCCTTTTGATTTGAAAAAAAGGGCTCTTTAGGTTGGATTTATGATCAAATTAAGTCCTATAAGTTGAATTTAGGGTAGTTGGAAGGATATTTGATCTGTGTTTGGTCGAGCCAAATGGCTTTGGAGGTGTAATTTTGAGAGAATAGGAAGTACCCTTTTATAAGAGAGGCGAGGGGCACTTTAGGAAAAGCTTGAAATATTATTTTATTATAAAATTATTTTTAGTTTTTAATGTCTATAAATGAATTTATTTCAAGTATAACGTGTGGATGAGTCTAAATCCTCTCAACCAATAGGTTTTAGATAAGTTTAGGTCACCATATTAACCTTATCTTTTCGATTTAACTCTTAGTTAAATAGTTTAACTTTTACCATGTCTTCTTGTATTGTTATATTACACGATTAAAAAAATTACTATAAAATTCCAAGAGAACCTAAAGTGGTTAATTAATGAAATATCTATCATTATATAAGTTCTTTGGTCGAACCTTATATTTTTAGGATTATTATATCATTTAATAATATTGTATTTGTTTTAAAAACCCATTTATGTCAATTTTGACACTATTTAGTATTTGGTTTTTGTGGAAGTCAAAAAAACTTTATTACTTCAAAAAAAATACATTAAATCAACCCTAACATGTAATATTAACCTATAAAATTATTTAAATGCATAAAAACTCTCAATTTATATTTATTTTGATATTTATAATATCAATTATTTTAATATTTCATTAATATGGTAATTTCTGCATCATCATTGTGTCATAAATTAATTTAATTATTTATTGTCTCAAAATTATAAATAAAATACCATGGTGTGATAAATATTTTTATCATTCTAATTAATATTTATAGTAGAATTTATTTTATGTATAACCCTATATTAAAAATGGTTTAGTTATTAAAATTAGAATTTAACACTTTTAACTCTTCTTTAAATAAAATATAATAAATGTCCTAATCTAATCCAAGTGGATCAAAAAAGATAATATTTTATTCCTAAGGTTTATTTAGTTCTAAATACACTTATCCAATAGAATTAGTATATGTTTTAGGGTAATTATAACATATTTTTTACCTTTAATTACCCTATTTACTTTTAACCATGGTAAATAAAATTCAAAAGTTACTATTCAAAAAAAATTATTTTCATCTTATTGAACCAAATTTTACTTAATTATGTCAACCGTGTCTCTCATATTTTTGAAATTCAATTCATAGAAGCGGAAAATTACGTTTTATGCAAATTTATAAATGTGCCTAGAAGGTGGGTAAAAGACATTAAATAGTTTAATAAAATTTTATATATCTAATCTTATTATAAAATTAATCCAATTAATTAATTAGACTAATATAGTTATTATGTATCTATTTTTACTTTAAAATAAATTTAAATAAAATTATTAATTATTTAAATAAAAAGCCTGTTTTAAACAATAAGATAAAGTTTTTCACTATTCATCAAAAATTGAATGTTTTCAGAAAAATACAAAAAATTAACCTTAAGATTATTTTGATATTTCAAATTAAAAATGATGTCTATTTTAAAAAATTTAAAACATATAATTTTAATTAATTAATTTAAAATTAATTCCCGTTGTCAAAACCAGAAAGCATATTTTTAAGAAGTAAAAACTATCAAATTGACATGTGTTTATGTCCAATTTAAATGTGAAATTACTTTGAATGACCAATATTGGATTAAATGATAAAAATATAATATAACTATACTTCAAAACCATTCAAATGTATAATTTTACACTACAAATTATTTTGATTAAAAAAGTTGTTTTCAATTAAAATTTAGTATCTTTTACTATTCATCAAAATACAAAAGTTATCAAAAAAACACCAATAATTTTTGAAAACTAAATTTTTATATCCCATTTCTAAATAAGAAGTTTATTTTGTGAAATTAAATATATAAAAGTGTCAAATATTGGATTTAAAAAGGGTTCTCCATTAAAAGGTTGTAAAAATTTTATTTTTTAAAAAATACTTATTTTATCTGAAAAATTGAATTTGTTCTTATATTATGTCTAAGAAACAAAAAATGTGAATGTTAAAATTATATAGGATATATATAAAATTAAAAATGTGGTTAATAATATTCATAACCTTTTTTTAAACGGCTAGTTTGATAGGTCATGATGCGCTTGAACTCGGTGTTGCGTGTAGCGCAAGCTATTGAATTACTTTAAAGAGATTACGTACTATGAAATCTTGGGGTGTTACATTATACCCTCCTTCAATAAATTGCGTCCTCGCAATTTAAAATTGTTCTTCGAAAATAAAAGGTTGAAAATAGAAAATACCTTTTTGGAAAACCCACATCGGGAATAAGGTTAATAAAATTTAGTCTTAATAAGTGGGAAATGGAAATGAAAAAGACACCACAAAATTAGGGTTTCGAATAGGAAAACATTGGTGGAAATTATAGACGCATTTTTGAAAGAAAAACAGAAATATTTATAGAGAGTGATTGAGGTCATCAATAAAAAAAATTGAACAATAAATATAAAATTGAGGGCCTCAAATCCATAAATCTACGATGACTTAAAATATTATTGGTTCAACAAAACATAAGGTATTAGGATAACACATTTTTGGTTTTAAGATCCTTTCCCTAATGTTTAACAATTAATTTCTTCATAGAATAAGGGAAAAAATACTTGACAAGTAGAGTTCCATCCTTTAACTAATTTCTACCACAAACTCATCTTTCATTCCAAAAGATAATAGAACTCAAAAATATTCTATTTATCCTAATCGTATTGGGTTTCAAAAAAAAAATGAATTTATAATTCATCTACCATATCATTTAAAAAAACTATAGTATACAAACTAGGACATCACATAGGCCAATGATAGGTGATGCACCCTTGTCTCCCTTCGGTTGCGGGTTCAAGTCTCGCGGCCTTGCCGGATTCGATAGGTTGTCACCGGACCTTCGGGTTGTCCTTTTTATAAAAATCAAAAAATAATCTTAAGAAATATTTTAAGCTTAAACCATAGTATCCAATGTAAAAATTAATCTATTACAACCTTTAGACTTATCCAAAATACTTGTTTCCAAACTCATAGTCCAAAAATTTATAAGGAAGGTCAACATAACATAATGAAGATATCTTTTTGACACATAATAAAATATGAGTACCATTATCATGTATTTTCATAAAACATGGTAACACCCTGAATTACCATAAAACCTTATTGATTACATTCATTCTCCCTTATTACTTATAGAATACTAGATATATTCCTTATATCCAAAAATTTTGAATACTCCAACAATGATGGAATAAACAAACCGTTAATCAATTCCAATGTAGTCAAGAATATCCAATATAATTTATCCAAATCAACCATATCTTATTCCAAAATCACTACCTTAGTATTAGGATAATATTAAGTTTTATATTTCCTTCAACCATGTATTTTCCAAAAATATTAACTTGCTATTGAGTCACTTTTCTTTGTACCATATAATCTCAAACCCTCAATGAAATAGTACTACAATACGATCCTTATTTATTTCCATAATTAATATAACCAGTAAATCATTTATACAACACTCAAATGACATAATTCATTAATAAAAAATATATGAACACTAATTATTCCTCTTCATATGTGGTAGTATCATAACTTGATTATTATCCAATAGCTTCATTTGGGGTATACTTTGATGATTGGGACATTGATTCGTGTAGTGTCCCAACTTCTTGCAGATGAAGCATTGTACATTTTAAACCTTTTTCGTACCCTTATAATCACGTACTTGGTGTCCTTTTTCTCCACACTTATAACAAACTCCCATTCCATTAAAATATTTACCAAGGTGATTCTTTACACAGTTATCACATATGGGAAAATCTTTCTTTCCCTTCTTCCCTTTATCTATCTTTCTCTCTACCATCCTTTTCATCTTTGGCTTCCCTTCAAAGCCATATGACTCAGAGAATTATTTACTTATCTTATTAACACATGATACTATTTCTTCATATTATTAGAATAAATGGGAGTCTAATTACCTTCTAAATGTTGGATTAAAAGCATAAAAGATCTGATCCTTCTTACTCTTTGGATCATGCGTATTGCTGGAGTTCTCATTCCTTCTACTAGGAACCATTTTTAAACAATGGCATACACTTGGTTAGTTTATGAATCACAATGAATAATTCCAAACTTGTAAAATACCTAACGTAAATTGAAAAGTTTATGCATATAATCCATAATCATAAAAATGTTTTCTTTGAGGAAGTATTTACTCACAAATCCTTCATAATGGTTTGTAAAGAAAATGTGAATTATCCTAAGCATATCCCCTGGGAGTGTCAATACCAATAGTGAAGCAAGGCCTATTGAGTGTACCAAGATTCCCTGGGTCAAGTCCAAAACTCCTTGTCAAAGTTTTAACACTTAGGTACATCTATTCTAGAGCCACCTATACCTATTTGTATCCAGATAGGGATGTATTTTCTTTGAAAACCCACATAATATTCACACTACCAATTTTTTTGGATATTCTTCTATACTAATCCTCAAAGTCTATCTTAGGGTAATGTTATATAATTATAGTTTATCTAAATATAGTTTCCAAGGTTTGTACTAAATGTCCTATGGTACCAACTATAATTCCCCGACCCCAGAAGCATGGAGTCAGTGCATTATTTTAATACATTGGCATGATTATGAGGAATCAAGTCCTGATGGACCCATCAGTTTAGTAGTCTTGGAAAATAGATTACATACATGAAGGTTACACTACACATTCACACACAACATAAAAAAAATCCTTTGATAATTCCATTATTCTTCTAGCTTAAACATGCATATAAATCATAATACACTTCTTGGCATCCTGGGAAAATAAAACATAAGAAAGGGGTGAGATCAGATGCTAAGTAAGGGTAAATAATTTAGTAGAAGCTATAAACTTTTAAATAAAGATGTGTAATAAAAACAAAAGCCTTTTTAAACATAGTATTGAACATAATATAGAAAAATTATATCTAACATTACCATATAAACATGCACATGTATATTCTACTAGTCGAATAATCACATGTAATAACTAATTTCATAATGAGGGAACACATAATGCCAAACATCATAACCACATAATCAAGGCCTCATGCCAAGAATTTGAATAATTTTTTTCAAGGCCTTGTGCCAAGACACTAATTTGTCTCATGAGACCTACCGATGCATCGAGGAGCTATATCGGGCTCCACTCTTCATTTACTAAGTCTAATGCATTTTTCATATGAAAACATAACATAAACATTCGTATTTAAACCAACATACGAAATGTCAATAATTTAACCATAAATAATTAATGGTATAAAAATATCACATCCAAAGTAAAACATATCATAACTCATTCAATACAATATGAAAGATTGTATTATAATAAATCAACTTAGTCAAGAATAATATCCAATAAAGGATGTTGACATAGTTTAAAATGATCAGTAAAAGTTTTTGAGAGAAACACCCCTTTTTCATGAAATAATTTAAAAGTCGCACAATTTATAAAGGAAGAAATTTAAAATATATTTTTGAATAAAAGTGTCTCATATCACTTTAAAACTTTTGAAAGGAATTGACATTTTAAAACATTTATGTTCATATAAATAAATCCTTAAAACCATTTTGAAAACATGGACATTAATGAGAAATATTTAGAAGAATGAATATTTAGAACATTTAAAATGAAGTTTTTGTTAAAGATTACCTAAAAAAAAGAACACTTTTGAAAAATATTTTATGAAACATGGATATGAATAATAAATATTTCCCAATAAATGCTTACACATGAGCAATCTCAGATAATAATGAGATTGAAGAATTAACCCTTACCTTGTTCTTTCCTTTAGTAGAGGGTATGTTTAACCTTATGTATAATAAAAATAGTATATTATTAAATTATAATAGAACCATATTAATATTTATGATATCATATATGATTCATTTATGACTTTATACTACCCATTTAATAATAATTTCCATGTTAAAGTAACATTTTGGTTAATAATCGCTTTCTTTATCGTATGCGGTTTAACTTGTTTTTTGTGATCGTATCACTTAGATAATGATTTACATACTTAAAGAATATAAAACATGATTTATATATAATATATATTTTGAATATAAATATGTATAATAGATAGATATATGAAATAGAAACACCATTCATGGAGACTGTAGTCCATACATACGCATGAATGTTGTTTCTGTTTTCTTATCGTATAGTATGGAAGTAAGTAAATGAAATATATTTATCTATATAAATATATATTATTCTAGTAGAAATATTATTTCAAATATCTCATACTTAATCAATAATATTTTGAATGGTGATCGTTGGAGATGAATCTCATCGCGTCGTGGAGACGGTAAGCCGTACGTACGCACGAGATTGATGGTGAAATAGTATGTAATTTGATGGTATATTATATATACAGAATCATTACCATGTTATATTCATTATTTAAATTAATTATACTCATTATTATACCTATCCAAATAATTTAGTTTTGAATAACAAACTACACCACGACGTGGAGACGGTAAGCCGTACGTACGCACGTATGGTGAATTTGTCACTCATAGGATGGATAGAATAATGAATATGGTTGTAACATTTTTACAATAACATAATAGTATATAGAAGGTATTGTAGTTATTATTTTGGTATGGAAATAACAAATACAGAGGAAGTGGAAAAAGAAAATAACTTTAAAAGAGGTGATGAAATAATTACCTCTTCTTCAGGTTCTTCCTTTTGATTTGAAAAAAATGGATCCTTAGGATAGATTTATGATCAAAGTAAGACCTATAGGTTGAATTGAGTGTATTTGGGAGGATATTTGTGTAGTTTTTGTCCAAGAAAAATGGATTTGGAGGTGTGATTTTGAGATAATAAGAAGTACCCTTTTATAAGAGAGGTGAGGGGCGCTTTAGGAAAAGTTTGAGATATTATTTTATTATAAAATCTTTTTTGGCTTATAATGTCTAAAAATGGATTTATTTCAAGTATAATGTGGGTATGGATATAAATAATCTCAAATAATAGATTTTATACAAGTTTAGGTCACCATATTAACCTTATTTTTAGATTTAACTCTTAGTTAAATTGTTTAACTTTTACCATGTCTTCTTGTATCGTTATATTACATGATTAATATACTTACTATAAAATGACAAGAGAACCTCAAGTGGTTCATTAATGACATATATATCGTTATATAAGTCCTTTGGACAAAACGTATATTTTTAGGATTATTATATCATTTAATAATATTGTATTTGTTTTAAAAATTCATTTATGTCAATTTTGATACTATTTAGTATTTGGTTTTTGTGAAAGTCAACAAAACTTTATTACTTCAAAAAAATACATTAAATAAACCCTAAAATTTCATATTAACCTATAAAATTCGTGTAATGCATCAAAAGTCTCAATTTACATTTATTTTTATATTTATAATATCAATTATTTTAATCATTCATTAATAAGGTAAATACTGCATCGTCATTGTATCATAAATAAATTTAATTATTTAATATCTAAAAATTATAAATAAAATACCATGATATAGGAAATATTTTTAGTTTTCTTATTAATTTTATAGTCGAATTTATCTTATGTATAACCCTATATTAAAAATGGTTTAGTTATTAAAATTAGAATTTAACACTTTTAACTCTTCTTTAAATAAAATATAATAAATGTTCTAATCTTATCCAAGTGGATAAAAAAGGATCATATTTTATTCCTAAGGTTTATTTAGGTCTAAATACACTTATCCGATAGAATTAGAACATGTGATAGGGTAATTATAATATCATTTTTACCTTTAATTACCCTATTTATTATTCACCAAAAATTATTTTCATCTTATTGAACCAAATTTTACTTACTGATGTCAACCACGTCTCTTGGATTTTTGAAATTCATTTCACAGAAGTGGTAAAATTACATTTTATGCAAATTTGAAAACGTTCCTAGAAGGTGGGTAAAAGATATTAAATAGTTCAATAAAATTTTATATATCTAATATTATTATAAAATGACTCTGATGAATTACATTGGACTAATATAGGTATTATGTATCTATTTTGACTTTAAAATAAATTTAAATAAAATTATTAATTATTTAAATAAAAATTCGGTTTTAAACAATAATGCAGTGTTTTTTTTTACTATTCATCAAAAATTGAATGTTTTTAGAAAAATACCAAAAATTCACCCTAAGATAATTTTGATATTCCAAATTAAAAAATGATGTATATTTTACCAAATTTAAAACATAGAAGTTTCATTAATTAATTTAAAATTAATTCCCATTGTCAAAACCAGAAAGCAGGTTTTTAGGAAATAAAAACTATCAAAAGATTGACATGTGTTTATGTCCAATTTAAATGTGAAATTACTTCTAATGACAAATATTGGATTAAATGATAAAAATATAATCTAATTATAATTCAAAACCATTTAAATTTATAATTTAACACTATAAATTATTTTGATTAAAAAAGTTGTTTTCAATTAAAATTTAGTATCTTTCACTATTTATCAAAATATGAAATTTATCAGAAAAACACCAAAAATTTATCCAAACTAAATTTTTATGTCCTTCTTCTAAATAAGAAGTTTATTTTGTGAAATTGAATATATAAAATTTCAAATATTGGATTTAAAAATGTTTCTCCATTAAAAGGTGGTAAATTTTCATTTTTTGAAAAATACTTATTTTATCTAAAAAATTGAATTTGTTCTTATATTATGTCTAAGAAACAAAAAATATTAATGTTAATATTATATAGGATATATATAAAATTTAAAATTTGGTTAATACTCTTCATAATCGATTTTTAAACGGCTAGTTTATAGGTTGTGATGCACTTGAACTCGGTGTTGTGTGTAGTGTAAGCTGTTGAATTAATTTAAAGAGATAATGTAATATGAAATTTTGGGGTGTTAAATTTATAGTTATAAATCAAAATAAATTTCATCTTATGGAATGTTAGTATAGTAAATTTATTAGCATCTTTTCGATTCATATTTCATATAAATAGTTATGAAAAAATCAATTATCTCTGGTAAGGAAGGACTTTGAAGGGAATGAATAGCCTCAAAGACGGGGAAAAAATCTTCATGTTATGTTTTTAGCTATGTTTTTCTTTCTCCTTTACTCCTTCCCCTAAAATTATATACAAATTGAGTATGCTAATTAAGTTTTTCTTTTAGAGCATCCATCTATGCATACATTTCATCTATTTTATATATATCCATAAATGTATTTGATTTCTCAAAATATACTCAAGGAAACACTCTAAAACTATAACCTCTGACACAACTATACACTACTATAATTTAAGGCCATACCCACGCCTCTATAAAAATAGTTTGCTAGAGCCATTAGTATAGAGTAATAACCAACACTATACCAATGGTTTGTAAAAACAATTATTATATAAGATATTATATCAATGATTTTTAAAAAACCATTGGTATTGGGATGATAATTAAGAGGCACGAAATCCCCTCCTCCCCTCCCCACCCACAATCCCTAATTCTCCATACCCCAAGTGGAGGCATACCCTCTCTTCTCCCCCAGATATCTCCCCCCATTCATTGATTTTTTGATTTAGTTCTTCTTCAACATCAAATTTGTGAGTTCCAAATCCATGATCTCTTCTCTCAAGAATCATTTTCATTTTTATCAACATATCAAAACCTAATCAAGATTCTGTTAGGTCATGATTATTTCCTATTAATTGAAAAAAGTTTTTTTAGATTATATTTGTTATAGTATTGCATAATAAATGTGATTTTAGTAGATATATATGTTTTTTTAATTTAGTTATTCACTTCTTTTACATAAATCCAATATAATTTCTTTGTGTAATATATATTAACTAATCATATAATTAATTATCATAGGATTTTTTTGTTTTATTATTTTATTAAGGGTTTATGAAATTATTCATTTAATTTTTTTTATTTTCATAACTGAATGACCAAAATTTATGCATAATTGATTTCAATATAATAGTATGTATTAGTTATTTACTATTCCATTTCTTATACATTGTTTGGGTCTATACTAGTATGCATCTATTATAGAATATGTCATCTCTTATTCTTTGTCTGGATACCTATTATTATGTTTTGATGAATTTCATATTAAAAATAAAATTTTGATAATCTTATTAGAAATGATCTACATATATGTGATACTAAATCATGTTATAATGTTATTTTGAATGTTTACCTTACAGAAACATGTCTATCAAAGACAAGAGTTTTGATGTTGGGAGATACATTTTTGTTATTATTGAGTACATGTTTTCCATGATAAAGAAATATGTATTTAATTGGACTAACACCATATTAAAAACAAGGAATTTGTTTTAAAAATAGTTTCTTCATAAATTCATATGTATTTAATTGGAATATGTCATAGTTTTTTCCCATTACATGTCTTATAATTTGTTTGGTTTGTTACTTATATACATCAGTTATAGAATATGTTATCTCTCTTATTCTTTGTTTGTCTAGATATTTATATGATTTGATGAATTTTATATTAAAATTTGTATTTAGATTATCTTATTGGAAATCTTCTGTAGACATGTGATTGTAAATTATTTCTTGATGGCATTATGAATATTTCCATGATAAAAACACATGTATCAAAGACAAGAGTTTTCATGTTGGTTGGGACATTGTTACGTGATTGCAAAAGTGAGGAGAAAATGGAAAGGTTAGACAAGTGGGGATAAATTATTCAGGTCTTAAACATGTTTGGATTTAATATAAATCTATTATTTTTAGTCATATGTATTAGGTAATTCTTTAATCTATTATTCTAGTATCTTTTTTGGTTTTTGAATGTATTAAGGGGTTATGAAATTATTTATTTCAATTTTTTATTTTAATATTTGAATGATCAATTTTTTTAATTAATTTCAATTTAACATGGTGTGAAATGTTTGAATATTTATTTTTCTAATTAATAAAAGTTCATTAAATAGTCACTTTCTACCTTTAACTTATCAAATAGTATATACCAACTGTTTCTTATCCCATGTATTCAAAATAATATTGGATTTAATGAATTTTGTAATTATTTTTTACTATATTGATATTAATATAATTTTTTTTCCTTTAATATAATAGATAGAAGCTGGATGTATCATACTGGTCGGATATCAACCAAGTTTCAAAAGAATTTAGATTTTTTATATTTTAATTTTAAAAATGCTTCGAGTAGAGTTATTATATGTTTAATATGTTATAATTGCATTATAATACCATAGTTATGTTGAGAATAAGTTAGCTACCATATAAAAAACTTAGATTTTAAACAAAATATTATGTTTGGTATCATAATGGAGAGATGAGACAATCTTATATTGTTCATGAACGAAAGGAAATGAGTGGTATGAAGAATTTGATATTTGATTAGTTTTAATTTTGGAATCAACATGAGAAATATAGTATTACAATGAAAGAAGACAATGATATCAATAAACATGAGTAAAATAATTAAAACGATGATGTTGAGAGAGTGAAAAAATTAATGGATGATGTTAGGACTCCTGTATATCAGGAATGTTCTAAAATGAAAAAATTTGAATTTTTAATGCGACTATATCATGAAAAAAACATGTTTGGAATTTATAATACCTCCATTGATTATATTATTACCCTTTTGAAGGACTTACTTCTTGTTAATGCAATATTCCCTCAAATCATTATATGAAATGGATGTTAATTAAATATATTAGATTTTATCCTAATAAAAATCATGATTGCCCAAAAGATTTCATCTTATTATAAGAGGAAACAACATGAATAAATGACTATAAAGAATGTGGTATATCTCGATGGAATCCAAAATTAGATGTAACACCATCTGGTGTGCCATAAAAAGTAATGTGTAACTTTCCATTGATTCCTAGGCTTCAAAATCTATTCATGTATGTTGAAATATAAAAAAATATGTGATATCATGATGCTAAGAGAATTAAAGATAATTATGAGTTAGTTTACCATAAAAATGGATTAGTATGGTATAAATTTGATGCATGAAATCCTAATTTTTCAATTGAGGTGTGTAAATTTAGGTTGGGTCTGTCCTATGATCGTTTTAAGCCATTTGGTCAGATGCTCACTTCTCATTACACATGGAATTTTTTTATTCACATTTATAATTTTCCTCCATGGATGTGTATAAAAAATCATTCAAATTATTAAGTATACTCATATCTAGACCTATTTATCTTTGAAATGATATATATTTATACTTTTAACCTTTAATAAAAGAGTTAAAGAATCCCTGGGATGTGGGTGTGCTCACATTCGATGCTTATTTAAAAAATATATTTTAGATGTGTGATATGATTATGTTGAATATAAATGATTTCCATGCTTATACAAGGATTTCTGGTTGGATCATGAAGGAAAAATATCCTATCCTATTTATATGAAGAATACACAATCTGGAAGACTTAAATATCAATATAGTTTTAGTTTCACAGGGGAATCGATGATTCTTTCCAATGAATCATCCATACTAAAATAATAATCAGAGGTTTGATAATACTATTGAAACTAAAAATCCACTTAAACATATGTTATGAACTGATGTTCTTAACTAATTTAATGATATTAGTTTTTCATTAGGTAAAGGTTAGATGAAATCTAAAAAGAGTAAGAGTATTAGCATTGAATTCACTCATAATTGAAAAAACAAAATTATATTTTTTGAGTTGTCATATTGAACAAATAATTTGTTATGTATTTTTTTAAATGTAATTTACATTGATAAAAATATATGCAAAATGATGCTTTAAATTATTCTAAATATCAAGGGGAATACCAAATATGACTTATAATCTCCCTGCGACTTGTTAGATTAGGGTATTAGACCATAATTGAATCCTGTGTGTATCAATGAAAATAAATGGAAAACTCCTTATGCTTCTTATATGATGACACCTTTAGAGAAAGATAAATTTATGGTAGTATTGGATAATATCAAGGTTACTAATGGATATTCAAGAAACATATTTAAACAAGTCAATAGAAGAGAGTTGAAACTAAAATCTCTAAAAACTCATGAGTATAAAATCCTACTTCATGAATTGATTCTAATACCAATACATTATTTACTATAAAATAATGTAAGGGTGAGAATGATTCAATTGTTCCATTTATATAGAGACCTTTATACTAAAATTTCATCCAAGTATTTATTGATCTAAATAAAGGAAGATGTACCATTAATTTTGTATGAGTTATAGAAAATTTCTCTCCATCATTTTCACTTGCATGATGCATCAAACAGTCCATATTCCAACTTAAATACTTCTTAGGGGCCACATTTATTTTCATTAGATGTATCATACTAAAATAAATATGTGAACAATGAAGACTTATGTATAGAACAAGAATCATCTAGAAGGTTCCATTCTGAGAGGTCGTTTGGATCAAGAATGAATGGATTTTATTCAATGTATTTGTTTGATATGAGCACAAAATATAACCAGAAAATGAGAAATGAATATAAGGGGTATGGGAAAATTGATCCCTCATTTCCATCTATTCCCTATAAAGGAATAATTCCTAGGTCATGTACATTGGAAACATTTACCCTTAAAGAGCGAGATATAGAACATCATATAGTATTGTTTAATTGTGGTTTATTCGATGAATATATAAAGTAAGTAATTTGAATATGTATATGTTATCTTAGACTACGTAATTTCACATATACCTTAAATTTTTATTGTAATTTTATGCAGGTAATATAAACAAATTATAAGTAGAGTTCATTATTCTTTGCCTTTGATAAGTAGAGAGACTTTACTTAGCAAAGAGTTTCTGATTTTGTTGAAATCAAAGTGTGACCATTACTTTAATAAATCTAAAATATAAATATTAATTTAGTTTTATTATTCATATATATTTCAATTATTTGGTTTTCCTATTGAATCTATCTCTCAATAATTGAGAACATTATATTGTGGCCCCAAGTCTTTAGTTTGTGAATGAAAATAATTAATAATCAATGGGTACAAATTTTTTACAACTGATTGAGAGGTGAACATGAGGACACAACATTATGGAGTTACATTAACTAAAACAATGAACTATTATGCTAGTGCATCATATAGTAGGTCTCGATATGAAAATGTTTCATATTAGAAATTTATTGATAAAATATTGTTATCAGATTACTACTCTCATAATCAAGTCACTATGATGAAATGAAAATAGTTTGATTCAATAATGTGATATGGTATATTTATTGATGACTATGGATTTAGAGTTATTGAAATGACTTGCTTCCTGGATATTGATGAACTATATATTTTGGCATCAATGAAAAAAAAAGTGTTTTTTTGTATAAGATCATCCGAGACATGATTAAAATGTCATTATTCAATTAATCCCAATATATATTTTTGATTATGGTGGGGATGAAATTGAATCATTGATTACCCATTGGAATTGACCAAAATATTGTATTTGATGAATCAAATTGTACAATTTTTAGAATTGATGTTGAACCTGAATTAGTAGTAGGTAATATATAAAAGAAACCACATATGTTTGCAGTTCATTAAGTTTAGGTTGATGTGGGTTTCTCAGGTTGGTGCTATTATAATTACTTTAATTTGGTTTTAGTTTGGAATGGTATGTTGTTTTTAGTTTTTTTATTGAATTTAATTATATTTATTTCCAGTTAAAAACCTGAATTTAAAACTGTTTAAAAAAAAGTATAAATTGGTTTTAAATAACAGTTTATAAAACAAGTTCTTAAATAAACATCTATAAAACAATATTTTGAAACTAGTTTAAAACACTAAAAAAAAGGTTTATACCAGGTTCTTAAAACCATTTTAAACCAGTTGTATATAATAGGATGTTATGATATCATTTATATCTTGTTTGAAGTCTAATTTGTATGCATAATATTTAAAAACTACTTTTAAAAAATGTTCATTTAATTATTATCCAGAATCTAAAATATATTAAAGAAGTTTAAAGGAATAGATTGTTTAACAATGATCAAAAACTACCCAACCAAGGGATGCTTCCTATGGTTCCCTTAATGAGTATAATAAATATACTATTTTTCTAATACATTACATTTAATTTCATATTATTATTCTTTATAAAATTCATTTTAGGGGCATTCATCAGAAACACAATTGAACTATACTCCTACTACTAGGGTTTGGAAGTATGTTCAATAAATAGAGGATTATACTTGAGCTATATAAAGAACCCTTTGTACATGTTCACAACCAAACCTAATAGAAAACATCCCATATTCCACAATTCTTTCTCCTCTACTTGAGTCTCCAAGGATATTATCACCTATGCCTCCATCATCATATTATTTAATCTATACTTCTCATATACCATTTCCATATCCTATGTCGAATCCTCATCCCTTATATCATTATATTATCATGTCTATGCCACCTCTATTTCCTAGTCCTATTTTTCAAAGATCTGATGATCACACTTCTTCAACTTCTACTCCACAATATATATATGAAACAGAGCATGCATTAGAACATGCACATCCTACACGTGATACTGATCTAGAACATCCCACATGTCTATCAGAGCCTAATTATTATTTTGTATTAGGTTTATGTTTAAAATTGTGTTAAATTATATCAGATAATTTTCTTCATTTATAATGTGTATTAATTGTACTTATTTTATTGTATCTTATTTAGTGATATATTCTAATAGGCGATGTGGGTGCACCCATATGTGTGAATACTGGAACCATCAAACACAAATTATGGTAGATTACAATGAAGATAACTAAATTATAGGTGAAAAGTCTAGACAATGTAGAAGTCTCATAATGATATTATCCGAATATAGTGATATCATTCTAGTTCAAAAAGACCCATGGAGGCATATCAATAATCAGATCTAGGAGAATTCATGGGATGAAATATGGGCAATATATTTTTTAAATTGAAATCCACATTATCATTTTATTTATATGAATTAAAATTCTTGTCATAAATTTGATTTAACTTTCCTGATGGATAAGATGAAAAGGTGACATAGTTGATGGAACTTGGGGAATTGTGGTGATATGTTAGGTCTAATAGGATAGATAACCTGAGGGGGGGGGGGGGGGGTGAATCAGGGTATGAAAGATTAAAACAAATACCCCTTCTGATCTTGTTTTGATATTAGACAAAACCCTCTTCTCTCTCCTTCCCGTTGCAGAGTATGAATAAACCTTAAAGCATGCACATGACACAACAATTTTTACTTGGTCCACCCTCACTAGGCTACGTACAAGGAGCATACACCGACAATATGCCGATGTGAAAATTCCACTATAAGTGCACTACTATTTATAAGTTTGAAGTGGACACACTGTCCCTCCTGGTTTACAAACACTCACAATTTGAGAACTCACTGCTCTCACAACTGAAGTGAGATCACTGCTTCTTCAGAAGATCGAATCACAGTTTATAGACCCATAGGTATCTTCATTATCACTAATGAATGCATACTCCAATATATGTATATGCTCTATTGAAGTCCAAATTTCATCCATTGATGAATACCACTTTGCCACTGAACACTAGGCAACACACTTTGGAAACACCTTCGCAAAACACCCTACTTCGCGAGGCTCCCAATTTTGCAAAGCTCAAACAAGGCTTCACAAAGCTCCTGCCTTTTCATGAAGATCAAGCCTTTGTAAAGATTAGGTCTTCGCAAAGATCAAGTCTTCATAGAGAGACTTCCTTCACGAAGCTCACTAAGCCAACGTGGAGCTCACAACTTCCGCGAATCTAGATTAGCCGCCACGAAGCTCTTCTTTCGTGAAGCACACTGGCTTCACGAACCACCTTCGCGAGCCAAGAGAAAAATATTTTCTTCAAAAACTATCTACTTATCTAAAGGGGGTTGAGGTCTATTTATAGGAAATTCCACCAACCCTCGAACCTTCCACACGAAGTCAACTCCACATCATCAAAAATTGTGAAGCTATGAAATTTCCGCCAAAATTCTCTCAATATCACGAAGCACCACAGAAATTTTTAGATCACGGAGCTCGTCGTAATCGTGGAGTGTTCCTTCAATTACTTTGCGCCACTGTTGTGAAGCTCCACTCACAATACCCTCCACCGCTGAAATTCTCTTCGACTCTTCCATTCATGAAGCTTGTCGTAATTGTGAAGAATCACCATCAACATTCTTCTGGTCTTCGCGAAATCCAATCCATGAAGCCTATCTTCATGAAACTCATGCATTTTCCATATTTTTATAAGATCTTAAAGGAAATCCATATTTCACGATGCTCACCAAATTCCAAATTTTGGACCCCAAAAATTTGGCAAACACTGGAAAATGGCGCCACCTTGTATCTGTTCTTTTATACCACCTATAGATCATCCATTCCTTTGTCATGGTTCTTTGTCAACATGGATTGTCAAAAAAATATCTGGAACTTGACAATTCACCATGGAAACCCACTTTTTCAACAAACACAATGAACCAAAAAATGCTGCAATGTTACCTTGAGGTATTTTTTCCCAACAATCTCCCCCTTTGGGTTTGTTGACAACTCTTCTCAGAATTATTTTCTGCACGTTGATACCTTACTGAGACTCCTTCCATCATCAACCATCCTCCACCTCTTGCAATTCAGATAGAGACCAAAGATTCACTCACCACATACTCTAATCCCACATGAGTAATGCTCGGCATGAGAAACAAGAGTAGTATGAAAAGTTCATCAATGAATCACTTCATTTCAGACACCGTCCATTGACACCAAACTGATACCAATTTCCAAATTGATACCAATTGTTGATCACTGTAACCCTTCTCACATCATTCCAACATCACTCTTCTACTTTTATCACAATCCTTAGCTAGTTAGATTTAATACTCTCCACCTTAAACAATCACTGTTTTCTCCCCCTTGAACAATCATTGTTTTCTCTCCCTTTGTCAACGAACCCAAAGGGCACTTCTTTGCTGTCCGTAACAGGGTAAAAATAAATATGATTACTTTAGGTAAAAACACATTATACATCAGGGAGAGGGGGCCCACATCCACATCTTTTCAAGTGCGGGGAGTTGACTAAACTCCTAGAGCCAGTCAATTCCTTTCAAACGCTTCCTTGGGTAAGGCCTTCGTCATAATGTCTACAACCTATAGTTCTATAGGTACATACTCCAACTTCAGGATTCACTGCTCAACTTTATCCTTGATAAAATGATAATTTATCTCAATGTGATTTTTGATAGAGTGATGGACAGGATTTTTTATGAGATTTATAGCACTTGAATTATTGCACTGGATTCTGATAAGAGATTTCACTTCAACTCCCATATCATCAAGCTGCTACTTTATCCACAATAACTATGTGCATGCTTGAGTGGCCTCAATATACTCAGATTATGCGGTACTTAATGAAATGAAATATTGCTTCTTTCTTAGTCAATAAATACATAGTCCACCAAGATAGAAAGTACCTCCTGACGTTGATTTCCTGTCATCTGCTGAACCCGCCCAATCTGTATTAGTATATCCCAATAACTCTGACTGAGATTTATCACTATATATCAAGCCAAAATCCACTATTCCCTTGATATAATGAAGTATTATTTTCACTTCAATCATGTGGATTTCCTTGGGATTACTTTGATATCACGCTACCTGGCATGTGGTGAAAACAATATCAGGTCTCGTCACTGTCAGGTATAGTAAACTCCCAATAATTTGTCTGTATTCTGTGATATTAGCCATCTTTACATTATCATATTTCGATAATTTCATCCTGGTTGCAACTGGAGTTTTCATCTCCTTGGAATTTTCCATTCCAAATCTTCTTGGAACCTCCTTGGAATATTTGGATTGAGAAATGAATGTGCCATTCCTTCCTTGTGTCACCTGTAAACCAAGGAAAAAGGACAGCTCCCCAATCATAGACATCTCGAACTCATGTTTCATGAATTCGGAAAACTGTCTGCACCGTGCTTCATCTGATCTGCCAAATATTATTTCATTAACATAAACAAGAACCATTATCCTTTGATTACTGTTGTTGTTAAAATAGAGATTGTAATCAACTTCCCCACGCTAGAAACCAAGCTTCTTCAAGTACTGATCAAGCCTTGAGTACCATGATCTTGGTGCTTGTTGCAGCCCATAAAACGCCTTCTTCAGTCTGTAAACCTTTTTCTCATACTCATGAATGAGAAAACCAATGGATGCTCAATATACACCTCTTCCTCTAGAACCCCATTAAAAAATGCAGATTTGACATCCATCTGGGAAACTTTGAACTTCCGTTGCACAAAAATGGCTAGAAATAATATGATTGTCTCTAGTCTCGCAACCGGTGCAAATGTCTCATCAACATCTATTCCCTATATTTGGGAGTATCCTTTGCACACCAGTCGTTCTTTGTTCCGAATCATTGTGCCATATTCATTCATCTTGTCGCGATAGACCCATTTAGTCCTGATAACATTCTTATCTGTGGGCCTCAAAACAATATCCCACATCTGATTTTTCTCAATCTAATCAAGCTCTTTATTCATTGCCTGAACCCAGTTTTCATCTTCAACTACATCAACGAATCATTTCAGATCAACCTGAGATAGGAAAGATGTCTTCTGTGGTGATTTCATTATTATTTTCTGAATTGGAGCTGACTGATCACCAATGATATTCTTCCTGTCAATTTCAGCTCAAATCCTTGGCTTTTGTGAAGATACAGATTTTACTTCCTCATGCTCATCATCAGTATCTCCTTCTGAATCAACATCATCCACTTCTTCTCCCCCTGTGTTGCTTTATTCCTCATCACTATCATTAGGAATTTGTTCACTATGCTGCTAAATGATCTCCTCATTCTCCACTACAGTTACATCATTGCTCTCAACTAATTTTCCCAGCCTTTTATTAATGTATTTATATGCCTTTATTTTTCCTGAGTATCCAAATAATATCCCCTCATCTCCTCGTGACTCATATTTCATATGTTTTTCCTTGTTGTGGATAAAGAACTTACTTCCAAATATTCAAAAGTATTTCACTGTTGGATTCTTTCTATACCACATCTCATATGGAGTCTTTCCTTCATTCGGACACAACAGAGCCCTGTTTGAAATGTAGACCGATGTCAAAACTGATTCCTTCCAAAATTTCTCTGGTAGGTCTTTTTCAATGAGCATCATTCTAGGCATGTTGTTGATGATCTAATTTCTCTTTTCAACCACTCCATTCTGTTGGGGAGTTCTTACTAAGGAAACTTTATGCCTTATCCCATGTTTCTCGGGATATCCTTCCACTTGACTATTTTTGAATTTCGCACCATTGTTAGTATGAAGCTTCAAAATTTTCTGTCCAAGCATCCTTTCACACTCCCTCCAATACTATTTTAATTAGCTTTACACATCTGACTTATGGGTATAACAAATACCCATTCCATTCTGCTATATTCATCAATGAAAAGAATATAGTACCTCTTTCCGTCAATTGCTCTTGGTGTGATAGGACCAAAAAAATCAGCATGCACCAATTCAAGCACTCTTGTTGAATTCTTTTCCTTTGCCTTATATGTCTTTATGATGAGATTCCCTTGCTAGAATGAATCACAAGTGTGAGTATGATCACTTGATAACTTAGGGAGGTCTCTTGCTGCATCACACTTTACTAGATCTTCCAGGGATGGTTGGCATAGATGACCAAGTCGTTTATGCCACAACTTGTTTTCTTTCTCTCTGGACAGAAAGTACATATCTTCTTCTCCACTTACCAGGTAGATATTTCCATTTGTTATTTTTCCTTGTAGAACCACTGCCCCATCTCTTCCTTTTATGATACACATCTTCTTAGTAAACCTTATAGAATGTCCTGAGTCACAAAGTTGATTGACATTGAGAAAATTGTGACTGGGTCCTTCTACTACTAAGACATCAACATGTCTCATCTCTTTTCCCCAAAACTTGGACTTTCCTGAGCCAATAATATTCAGCGCTTCATCATTTCCAAACTTGAAAACTCATTCTTTGTCATATTTTACGCCTATAACAAGATCCTTATTACCTGTCTTTTGAGATGTGCAATCACTATCAAGGATCCACACACCAGAGCGATCTGATGATTTAAGGGAAATTTCTACCACCACTGCCTTCTCATCCTTTTTCTTCTTGGTCCATATTTTTTCCTTCACACTTGGCATGGATTGAGACTTATGATCTTTATCAGAGTATGATTGACCAACTTTATCTTGTAAATCTACAAATCTATTTTTCATTTTCACATCACCTGTTGGTTCATTTATTTGCTGCTTGCGAACATTTTGATTTTGATTGGCACATTCCTCTGCATGGTCAAAGTACAGTACCTAGCCATGTGTCCAAATCCTCCGCACCACAAATAGTGTCCTTTGAAACATGTTCTAAAGAACCGTTCTCTATTTGGATGCCACCTTTGTTCTTGTGCCATTCGATATCTCTTGGATATGGAACACACATACTGTGAATTTCCCATCTTTCCACAACAATAACACCTGATATAAGGTTAATTCCTTCATGTCACTTCTTCACTTCTAGTTTCACCTTAGGATCTCTAAATATTCTGATTCCACTTTGTACCCAAATCAACCTTCAATATCATAATGGGTGCTTGCGGTCTGACTTCAATTTTCACAGATTTTTGTTTATGATCAATCCCCGAATCAGCCTTAACGTCTGAGATTGATTTCTGATTCTTTCCTGCTAAACTACTAGGCTCCTCTTTCATCTTTTCAGTCTTCGGAATGACCTAATTTCCTAAGAACGTGTTGGGGATCAAAGGTTTTTCCTGGTCTTTAACTTTTATCTACAGACCGACAACTTCCTCTTCAAGCTATTTGATACGCTTGACGTGATCTTTCACTGTGATATTCAATTCATCGATTTCCTTCTTCTATTCTACAATCCTAAGTTTGTACTCACTAACCGATTCAAAATAATCTGGTACTGATGACTTAAGTTTCTCAATTTCTTCTATTAACTCATAATTTTCTTCTTCTTGTTGCTACATGTAGAGTTTGGAATCATAGACCACTTTGTTGGATTTCTTCGTTTTGGCTCTCCAAACATCTATCTCTTCAAGAGCAGATTCTAATTCATCTTCCATGTCAACTCTTCCCTAAACTCTTTCTTCTTCTTCTTCAGCTTTAGTTTCATCCTTCTGAGAACTATCGACAACTGTCACCATAGCATTTTCTCTACGATCTCTACAGTTCTCTATCTCTTCAACCTCCTCAACCTCAAACTCATCTGAACTGTCACATTCTTTTGAAAGAAGGTTCTTCTTCTTAAAGAAATTTCTATTGAACTATTTATTTCCTTTCCCATAGGATGAAGAATGTTTCTTGGGAATATCGATTTAATCAACATCATCATCCTATTATAATTTTTTGGGTCACCTTTCCGAGAGATGTCCAACCTTTCCACATCGAAAACAAGCAAGTGGAAGTTTCTCTTTAAACTTTCCTTTTCCTCTTTGAAGATTTGAGGAGAGGAATGACATCACCTCATCTGTCTCTTATTCTTTCTGAGAATCTTCAATGGTGAGCTTATTCATGGATTTTAATTCCACCTCTTTGGATTTACCCTTTTCCACAACATCGTTATCATCATTTCTCATTTAATATGCAATAAGGGTGCTGTGCAGGTTATCCAATGTCAGCTATTTCGGGTCTTTATCTTCCAATACTGAAACTTTCGGATTAAAACAAGGTGGAAGTTTCCTCAAGATATGATTCACAATATTTATGTTTTCAATAACTTCTCCAAGACCTCACATATCCTCCACTATAACATTTACCCTGTCAAAGAATGCATCAACAGATTCATTTAGGTTTATTCTCAAATCTTCATACTTGTTCCACAACACTTGTAGCTTCGCTTCTCTAACCTTTGTATCTCCTTCATATATATTTAATAGCTTTTCCCACATGGCATGTGAGGTTTTTCATGACATCACCTTTGTATAGATAGCATTGGATATGGATCCCCCTAAAGAATTGATTCCCTTTGCGTCAGCATCCAATTCTCTTCATTCAGCTTCTGATAATACACCACTATTAATATTAGTTGTGATACTGTGCATTGCTGCTGTAAACACATCCAATCCCAAAGATCTAAAGTAGTGTGGCATCCGATTCTTCCATAGATGAAATTTTTTCTCATCAAAGACCGGAATCCCTTTATGATTGATGAACTCCATTTGAGATAGAAACTGATATCAACCTTTCTATCTGATACTAATTGTTAGGTCCACTAGGCTAGATACCCTGAGAGGGGGGGAGGGGGGTGAATCAGGGTATGATGGATTAAAACAACTTCCCCTTCTGATCTTGTTTTTCTATTAGACAAAACCCTCTTCTCTCTCCTTCTCATTGCAGAGTATGAATAAACCTTAAAGAATGTATAGAACACAACATTTTTTACTTGGTTCACCCTCACTAGGCTATGTACAAGGAGCATACACTGGCAGTGTGCCGATGTACCAATTCCACTATAAGTGAACTGATGTTTATAAGTTTGAAGCAGACTCACTGTCCCTCCTATTTTACAACCACTCACAATTTGAGAACTCACTACTCTCACAACTAAAGTGAGATCACTGCTTTTTCAGAAGATCCACTCATAGTTTATAGACCTGTAGGTCTCTTCATTATCACTAATGAATGCATCCTCCACTATATGCAGATGATCTATTAAAGTCCAAATTTCATCCACTGATGAATACCCCTTTGCCACTGAACACTAGGAAACACACTTTGGAAACACCTTCGCAAAGCAACCTACTTCGCGAGGCTCCCAATTTCGCGAAGCTCAACCAATCCTTTAAGAAGCTTCTGCATTTTAGCAAATCTCAATCCTTTGCAAAACATAGGCCGTCACGAAGCTCAAGTCGTCATAGAGAGAATTCCTTCACGAAGATCACTGAGCCAACGCGGAGCTGACAACTTTTGTGAATCTAGATTAGCCACCGCGAATCTCTTCTTTCACAAAGCACACTGCCTTCATGAACCACCTTCGCGAGCCGAGAGCAAAAGATTTTCTTTGAAAACTCTCTACTTCTCTCGAGGGTGTTGAAGACTATTTATAGGCGATTCCACCAACCCTCGATCCATCCATGCGAAGTCAACGCCACGTCATCACAAATCGCGATGCTCTGAAATTTCTTCCAAAATTCTCTCAATATCGAGAAGCACCACGAAAATTTTCTGATCGCAGAGATCATCGTAATCGCGGAGTGGTCCTTCAATTACTTTGAACCACCACCGTGAAGCTCCACTCGCAATGCCCTTTACTGACACAATGCTCTTCAACTCTTCCGTTCGAAAAGCTTGTCGTAATCGTGAAGAATCACTGTCAACATTCTTATGGTCTTCGAAAAATCCAATACATGAAGCCTATATTCCTGAAACTTATGCCTTTTCCATATTTTGATGAGATCTTCAAGGAAATCCATATTTTGCGATGCTCACCAAACTCCAAATTTTGGACCTCAAAAATTTGGCAAACACTGGAAAATGACACCACCTTGTATCTGTTATTTTATACTACCTCCATATTGTCCATTCCTTTTTCATGGTTCTTTGTTAACATGGATTGATAACAACATCTTTGGAACTTGAAAATTCACCATGGAAACCTGCTTTCTCAGAAAACACAATCAACCCAAAAATGCTGCAATGTAACCTTGATGGATTTTTTCCCAACATGATCATATAAACATAATCTATATGCTGGTTATAAGTGTAGAGTTAGTACTAAGTTAACAGATGTACCAATCTTCAACAACTATCGAATTACACAATACTAAGAAATGATCATTTATTAGAATAGTAACAAGTTTAATGTATTCTTAAAATTTAATGGTTTTTATTGAAAATTTAGTTCTTATTATTTTTATTTATTTTTTTAGGATTCTTCAAAACAAAACAAAAAGAACAAGGGTGATATAAAGTACATGAACAATTTGGGGTAAAATATAATGAAAGAGCATGAGAGACACAAGATACTTTTTATGGCCAATTGAGTTTTACTTGGCACTAAAAAAACTGAAAAAACCAAATATTTATTGAATTGAAATAAATATAAGTTAATTAAATTAAATGGAATAGAATAAAAACACACATAACCAACTAAAACATCTTATTCTTAACAGAATAATATCCATTAAAACCAAATATAATCAATCTTAATCAAACCAAATAAACCTTGTATAATCAAAACTAAACCAATCATGCCCAATGAAACCCACCCTAAAATTAATTAAACCAAACAAACCAAACAGACCAAAATAATATTAAACCAAACTAAATATATCTTAATCAATTTCACTAAAATAAAATAAAACTGTAGATTAAAAACTCTACAATTCTTTACCTAATAGAAAAAACACCCACTTAAACCCAATAGATCAAATTAACATGATCCAAACATAAAAAAACCATGTTGAAAAAATATTTAATAAACTAGCCTAATGCAAAAAAAATAAAAATGAATAAAAATATATTTATGTAAATAGAATGAGAGTGAAATAATGTAAACTATATTGATTAGAACCAAAATAATAAAAAAATAGTTTAATTTAATCATCGTTAAATGAATGAAAGATAAATAAACCGAATCATATTAGGTATAAGGCATGGAAAACTCAATGAATAGATTTGAATAATACCAAACTACATGAAACATGATTCAAAATAATTGACTCAAAACACAAAAAACTATTCAATTGCAACTCAATTAGGATCAAACTAAATGAAATTTATTCAAATAAAATCTAATTGAATTTAATATAAGTGAACCTAATCAACACATACAAAATTGAACCAAAGAGAACCAAACCAAACTGAATTGAATTTATATGAAACAAAAAAACCTAAAATGACTTATATTGAATGAAAATAATTATATTTTATCTATAATTAAATCATCTGTATATAAAAGTGAAAAATTGTCATAATTTTTTTCTTTAAACCAAACTAACTCAAACCCAGTCAAATTAATAAAAAAAGAATGAAAATGATTAAAACTAAATTAAATATCCAATCCATCCTGACTCAATCAAAAATTTAATAAAACTAATCTGAATATACCTTGAACAAAGTAATCAAAGATCATTGAATTTTATTTTGAATTTGTTTTGGTTTTGAATAGTCCAATATTTTTTAGAATGAGTTAAGTTTTTTATCAATTTCATATTATTGAATAATGTATTATTATAATAATAAATCACATTTTCAATAATAAAAACTAAGCATCAAAGGTTATGTGCCTCGAACAAAACTATTTTTCTCGAGTAGGAGGAAAAAATATAGAAGTGATATAAATGAAAAAACAAAAGAAAAGATTGCAAGGCATATTATTTTTATTTCAAATTTTGATACCTAATTCTTAATTAAATATCTTATTTATATTTTAAATAGTGTTCCTTGGAGTCCCTTGATGAGAAATAATATGATATCTTTAGGCGAAATGATTATTTGTGATAGGTTTTAGGTGAGAATCACCAGGGGAGGGTCTGATGTTGACCTAGGAAGAGAATCATCCCAACTAGGTATTGACCCTCATCGAGCACATCTCAAATCTATAACAACACTGAGCTATAAAATTATCACGTAGAAGTAGTTGAGGCAAAAAAATTACCATAAAGAAGTGTGAAAGAGGTAAAATAATCACCAAACAATTCCTAAAATCTATGATATGTTTATTAACAACACTTTTATTAGATGTTTCTATAGTTTTTTATATATGTATATAAATAATACACTCTTTATATGTTGCATCAAGTTATGCAAATGATAATCATAGTGTTGGTAAAGGTGATGAAACTCCTAGTGATGATGATGATGTTGAAGATGATGATGCTGGAGAGGATGTCCAAGATGTGAGTAATGATTATGATTACAATGGTGGTGATTAGGAAGATATTGATCCCCTCCATTTTTGAGTTGATAGTAATGATAACGTTTTGTGGATAGTGTTTTAATAACTAAAATTGATTGTGTAGATTGTATATCTATGTTATATTATTATGAATTATTTGAAAACTATTGATATAGTTATCAGTTGGTTAAATGATAAATATAAAATATATGTGCTGCATGAAATGTATATTGTGATTGGTATTTTGTTTACAAGTTGTGGTATTAATTGTGCAGAGCTGCTGGGTGGGTTTATGGTGATGGATGAGGAAAATAATCTATAATAATAGTTCTAATGAACTACTAGTATAGATGTATACCAATATTTTATAAAAAACTGTTGGTATGCTAAATACCTCCTGGTCCATACCAACAGTTTCAACTAAAACCAATAGTATAGCCCTATAATGATGGAAAATGACCCAATAGTTCATAGAAGCATTATTATTACCTATGCCATTGGTTTAAAACTATTTCTATATGGTATTATTCTAGTAGTGATATTTTTTGTCCACTTTAAGGCCATTGAAAATAGTCATTCATCAGGTTTAACCAATGAAAATAAGTATTCATGTTATGTAACACTAATTTAAACCATTTTTTTAAATTATGTCATAATAATACACGATTATCATATTATTTGTGTCTTTTAATCTACTAGTTTTCCCTATTTATTTATACAAGACTCCTTCCATAACACATGACATGGGATGAAATTGGTTTTGGATTTTGAATCATCAATTTACATATAAACAAAGGAACATAATTATGTTGTTCTTTTATATCACAAAAAATCATTACTATAGATTTAAAATACATAATCTTTTTTTTATGTGAAGCATGCCCCATCCTTACTTTACAGTATGGGTATGTTGGTTTTAATGCACATTGATTATTTTCAACACCCAATTATTATTTTATAAATTAAAAAATATTAATAAAAATGATTAATACATGTGATTTCTAGTAAAATATTAAAAATTATAATGTACCTGAAATGATGAATCCTCACGATGACCAATGAATTCATTCTATGTTTCTTAGTTTATCATGTGTACATATATATGTGGTGGGTGTGGCTTTAGTTTCACTTCATCATCCCTAAGATGATGCTTCATAATAATTTTCTAAATGGATATATGATCCTTTCCAATGATAATTATTACAAATTTCATCTGATAGTCATCTAATATAAACACTCTACAATGAATAATGAATATTAAATAAACCTTTCATTATTTTATTTTTTAGTAAAATAGAGAAAGAATATGATAATGTTACCCCATTATCTTCCCAAATCAGTGTCTTCATAATAGGCACAAAATTGTACCATGGATCTATATTAATAAACACATCAATTCAAGTGGTGAACCTAATGTAACTAATAAAAATGGACTTATTGAGTTTTAGAAGTTGGCCATGTCCATTCCATATGACATCAACCTTTGATTTTCTTCTTATTTTTTTGTTATAATTGTTATTATATGAGGCTCCTATTTTTTCTTAGACATAGGTTGTTCACCTTATACCATTTGCTCAGTTTCAATATTTTCGATATGTTTTTCCTTATAATTAGGAGCATCAATATGTGGAAAAACATGTTGTTCCTTAGGATCAGGAGCATTAGTATGTGGGGAAACCTACTGTTCCTCAGGATTGAGAGCATCAAAGTTATTATATATAGATTTAGTTTGAAATTTTATTTAGATCACATAAATACAATAGTGAACACATAATATTATTAGGTAACACACTGTATATTAAAAAAACATTAAAATGATCATTGAACTCTTTTTTTTATTTAAAAGTTAATGAGATTTATCCCCATTATCGAGTATCCAAATCCCATCATTGTGGTCCCCTCTAATATATAGGACACTACCTATATTTAAACCACCATGAAATGACTATGATGTCCCAATGAAAGGGTCATCCTCAATTGAATTTTCAGTTTACCCTGCAGTGGTTGTAGTCGACAATATAAAAATTTATTAATATGAATTTTCTAACTCAGGATATAAAATAATTACAATTCATGTGATTCAATTATGAATTATTCATCCCCATACCCTTACCTACAAAAATTCACTTTTATAAATCCCAATTCATTGATTTTAACAACAATCCTTTCATCAACCCATTTGAATCAATAAATCGACACTTGTAATGTTTTATATTTCAACTCCCATATTTTTAATTGATAAAAAAGTATAATATATTCATGTAAATCATATTTTTGTTCTTGGTACTAGATAAATGAATCACTTCTTCCATAATAATAACTCCATTATTTTTCATTGTACTGCACTCATCCTATTCCTTTTTATATAATGTAAAACCATTAATTACATAACCATTATAAGATAATACATGCACAATTGGTTCCCTAGATAGCCATAAAATTCATTATGAAATTGAATTCATATTTTCAGGTAACTCCTTAAAAATAAGATCTTGAAACCATCCTATAAACTATTTATTATTTTTATTTGATATCTATATTTCATGCCTTGGTGAATTCAAATGCCTAAGAATTAGTTTATGAGTTCCAACATATGGAAAAACCTCTAAACTATTATATAATACAGAAATTTCATCTTTCCACCTCTCTGTAATGGTAACTTTGATAACATCACTTTTGAAAATTCCTTCACCCATAAGGTGCATGCTGTGATGAGATTTTAGGAGACCAATGATATCCACACCAAATATAAATTAAGAACAAAATTAAAAAACTTCCTCAATAATATACCACTCTATAATAAAACCTTTTGGAAAATTTTTATTTTTGATATACCCTTTAAAAATATTCATACAATGAAGTGAACAATCAAATGATTCATCACATCAAATAATGATGGTGGGATGAACATATCCAATTCACTCAATATGATAGAAATTTCTTTTTTCCTGATTGTAAACTTTTTCGGGTCTATAACTTTACTATATATAGCCTTGAAAAAGAAAAAAATCTTAGTTAATGTGGGTCAAAAAATTTTAGGCAAAATTAAATATAAATCTACAAGCATTAAATATTGTATTAAAACATGAAAATCATGTGATTTTCAGACATTTAACTTTAAATCGTTTTTTGAAATTATATTCTTGATATTTTATGAAAACCCTTATAGAACCTTAAAATTATTTAATAAGTTTCAAAGCTGATATCTCTATTTCCTGAAAAGAGTGGAAGATGATGGAGAAAGAAAAGTCCATCTTTCTCCCTTCACTAGAGCCAACTCTTCCCTTATTCCCATGTCAACCATGTCTAACCTATCCTTAATGACATCATTTATTTTTCCAGGTTCATTTAGTAATGTTTCAATAACATGATCACATAATTGTTTTTCTTTCTACATGCATGATATCAATAAAATGTTTGATATAAAAATAATTCCACTACTGTAATTAAAAAAAATATTCTTCCAACTAGTTTTCATAAGTTTTTTCTAAAAACGTTCACCCTAAATGGTGACCATATCCTTTACTTTCTCACACATTTGATCACCTGTTAGTGGTGTTAGTGTTCTACCTTCTTCTGAATTCCCATAGAATGATGTTATATAGGATCAATATATATTTCATAAAGGAAAAAATTTGTGATGTCATAATAACATAGTCCTTAAAGAATTTTCTAACCTAGTTGAGTCTATATATTCTTTATAAATGGGACACCCTATCATTACTTTAATGCTATATCCTAACAAATTTCCAAAAGTAGAAAATTCTTTTATTAACTCATATAACATGGATCTCAATGGGAAATATTCATTCATATAATAATTATACAATAAAATATCTAAATACCACATTAATTTCAGATCTTCGATCAATGTAGCCAAATATATATCATTATCATTACCTGATTTTATTAGTCTTAATATTTTTAGAGACAACAAAATGTATTTTTTATTCAGTATAACCACAATGGAAAGTTATAATTTACCAATATAATTGTCCATGTACTATCAGTGATAATTTATACACCAAAAAGATTCAATACATATTTAGATAACATAAGACATATGTTTCTGACCTCATTTCCAAATTTAGGATACTCATGATCATTTTTATTCAACTAAGGACTTTCTGATGGGTGACAAACTTTACCATCTTGAATTATTTTATCTATATTCCACATCAATTATTTTTCGATATCCTTACTTCTATATAGGTTCCTAAACCATGGAATAATTAGAAAGTACCATACAACTTTCAATAGAAAGATTTAATTTTATTGTATTGATATGCACCATACTTAATGAATTTTTTATGTGATTTAAGGTCCTTGTGAAATAATATATATTCATTTATACATTCATGTATTTTTTTAGAGATCACACCCTTTTAACATGAAAGTTTTTTAGTGTCATATTTTTAGCAAGTAAGAATATTATCTTTTGGTAGCATATCACTCAAGAGCGAAATAAGTTTAGTAAAGCTGGCGTCACTAAATCTGTTGCCATCTTTGAAATTATATAGCTTTGGTATAACTAATAATGTTGTATATTTAGTAGAATTAGCATACAATGGCACCTCTGAACAAATCTTTAACTTCTCAAATATATTTGGACAATTGTGATTCTTATATTTATCTATAACTATCATTTCCTCAATACAATATTTATCATCATTTACACTTATAATCACACCCTTTATATGATATTTATCATCATTCACACTTGTAAACATATCTGATGATATATAGACCATAGTGTTATCCCAATCACTAGATACATCTAGTTTTCCCCATGTTTAATCCAACATTTATAACTTCAATCTATTTTTTCAAAATCTCAAGTGTTCTCCCAAATCCTATGGACTAATTCATATTGAATAAAAACACCGTAAACACATAAAAAATATTTGATAAGGGTCATTTGCATTCTATTTTGTAAATTTGATGAACTATTTAACCCCATCCTCATACTCCTTTTCATATAATTGACATCCATCTATTTTAGATTCATATCCATCCCATTTGATTAAATAATATTCATATTTAACAAAAAATATAAATATATAGAAGGTATAATATTATAATCCTAATAGGTTATTCTTTATAAACACACACATATAGCCATCATATTTAATAAGAATTTTCATTTCATTAACAAATTTTTAGAGAATATAAAGATGAATAATCATATGAATATAAAGTATAATAACAATTTTTTTTATTAAAATAATTCACAAATCAAAAATCATTTTTTTAAATGGATTCATCAATAGAGATAATTCACTCCTTCTCACTATTAATGTGCATAAGAAACCTATGGATTTCTATAACCAGATAAGTATTAGGGTATATATAATAAAATTTGACTATTAATGTAACACCCCAATTTTTTTTAAATAAATTTAATATTGAATGCATGAAACATTGAGTCTCTACAAAACACCACTTTGTTATAACCTATCCAGTAAACATAATTTTTCCAACTCTATGATTTGAGTTTTGAAAAACCGACATACACGATTGCGTTTAGTAAGATATTTAGAGTTTGATAAGAAAAACTTAATTTTTGGTGAATAATAAAATACCCTTATGAATATTAATATGACCCTTATGAATATTAAATCATATTATTATTTTATTTTGTTAAGGTTATAAGATAATGAGATCTTGATTAATTTTTTAAGGTGATATGAAACGAATTATAGTTTTGAAATTGTTATTTTTCGAATAAATATGATTTTATTTAAAATTAAATTAATAATATTTAGAAAATTATTTTCAAAAAATAGAGTTTATTTTTGAATTATACATGTAGAAAAATTATTAGGGTGAATTTTTGGTATTTTTCTGAAATACTTGAATTTTTGATGAATAGAAAAATACAATAATATACCATATATATACATTATCAGTTAAATTTACTATTACTAGCATCATGTATGATGTAAGCACACTTGGTTCAAACTCACATCAAAATATTACTATTATTGTTCACAATAATCAATACAATTGTTTGTCTTTGGCAAAATAATAAAACAGTGAGTAAACTAATGGGAAAACCCTCCTCTTCTCCACTATAACCCCCCTCACTCCCTCTTATATTAACTCCTATCAAGCCTTGTGACTTATCTAAATTATTCTAAAATATCCTCCCAATCTCCTCCCCCACATCCATATGCCCTTTTTCTCATAAAAATACCAAAACCTCTCCCCTAATGAGGATCTCAAGGAAGATTACTTCAAGAGGTAAATTCCTCTATTCATTTCTTTTATTTCAAGTTCCTTTCATTTATTTTTCCTTCCTCACATCCTTTAATCCAAATGTTTTGATGACTATATTACCTTACATGTACTGGAATTTTGTTATGATAAAGGAATAATTCTTCATCATCTCTCCTTTACTCTTCTATTATACTAGAAATGAAAACACCATCAGAGATGTGTTAATTTATCACATTCAAGGATTATGGGTTTTCAATTTATAATACCATATTTAATTATAGTAATGAAACCATTTTAATAGTTGAAACATACTATAATATATGTATTATAACTTATTTAAGGTTATGTAATCCTTTTTTACACATGATATTAATTTATAAATCAAAATCAGTTTGTTGTGATAAAAAACTACCAATTAACCCAAACAATTGTCATTAAAGTTTTATATAATGATTCATCTTCACTCCCAATAACCAAATGAATTTTATAACCATGTAATCTTCAGATTTTTTACTAATAAAATACAAATTTTATTCTGGAAAACCATTATCATTCTACATGTTTATCCATACATGAATATAAGTAATCCGATCATGAAAACCAAGGAAGAAAATGCTCCCAAACAACACAATTGAATATATTAACCCATAAAAAGGCCATGAATGAACCTAATAAGGTTATAATAAATCAATAAAATTTAGTGGAGGTTCTTGAATTATTAATTTATGAACCTGAATTTGATTATTCAGGTCATTAAGATCTAGTGAGGAACACCTTCAGACTTAAGGTAAGGGTTTTCCACCCGAACCTCCATTTTCATTCAGGTTACTTTTATTATCTACTTACCTAAATAAAATTATTATTTATTACTATTTACTCCTCAAAAAATATGTGTGAATGTTATATACATGTGTACCAACCATAATCCTACCTTAATTTATGGGAAGTTATATGTTTTAAAAGGATATTTCAAAAATTCTTCCCAAAATACAAGCCCGATTCAAGGGAATTTCCCAAATTCTTACCTATTTTCAAGGGCACTCTATAATATATTTTTTAGAAAAAATTATCTTTATAAAACCACTCATTTTATTATAAAAATACTATCTCACTTCACTTATGGTTTTATACAAATACTTTCCCAAAATAAATATTCTTTTAAAAGTAAAAGAGTATTTATCTCAAGAATTACTCGACTATTTTATAAGAGTATCTTCAAATGTTTCAACACTCTTATTTATTATTATGTATTATTGGGATTAATATTTATGATATAATCTACCATATTTAATTGAATGGTTTATTATTAGTTTGACTGTGGATGTTCTATCTTAAAACCATTCACCAATTTACTCTGAATGGTTAGTTTTATGCTTAATATTTGGGGAAAGTTATTTATGTATCATATATTATTTTCAATATGAATGTATTTTTTTTATGTTTATCTCAATTCATATGAGGAATGCATTGGACTTATTATGTGATAGGTTGGGCCCTCCATAACCCCTCGATGCATAGGTAGGTCTTATGAGACAAATATATATGGACTTGGATGAGGCCTTGCCCATTTTTAGATATCATTTTGGACGAGGCCTTAACCATTTTTAGATATCTTGGTCTAGACCTTAAAAGTATGTTTTATAATGTCTAAAATATTCATTTCCCTCATTATGAATCTTGAAATTCATAGTTCATGTGGTTATTTGACTAGTAGAATACCCGTGATTATGTTTTATTATTGTAACAATTACTCAACTCATATTTTATTCCATAATGTGTTCAAGTTTATTTTTTTTAAAGGAATGTATTTTCAATTATTCACCATGACTAATGATTATGTTTATGATATCTTCCACTTTATTTCTTACCCTTACTGAGCATCTAAGATGACACCTTCTTATGTTTCATTTTCCTCAAGACATGAAGAGGTATATTATGATTGACTTATAGGGATAATCTTAGCATAGTGGATGTTTCCAGTGGAACTTATTTTTTTTTCATTTCAAGTTGTAATGTTGAACATATATATGTATCTAAATTTATAAATCTACTAAACTATCCATTCCTTTGGGATAAAACTTTCTTGTAATCATGCCAATGTAATGTAATAAGGCACTGAATTTGGGAAACTAGGGTTGGGTCTTTACAGTTGGTATCAGAATAAGTTTAATAGAAAACTTAGAAACTAGATTTAGAAAATGCAGATTAGGGAACAAACCCCTAAGATAGTCTTTGAGGATAAAAATACAAGAAAATCTTGAAATTTTGGTAAGGAATATATTATGTGGATATTTCTAGAAAATACATCTCTGTTTGGATACTACAAGTGGATGTGGTTCTGGCATAAATGTACCTAGGAATGAAAAATTTGATAAGGAGTTTTGGGCTTGACTTGGGGTATTTTGGTATATGATAATGATCCTTACTGCGCACCTAGTTTGATACTCCATGTGGATATTCTTAGGATAATTCACATTTTCTTTACAATTCATTATGAAGGATTTAAATGTAAATTTTTCCTTACAGAAATCATGTTTATGATTATGGGATTAGCCATGCATAGAATTACAATTTATGTTATTTATTTTTTCTAAGTTTAGATAGTACATTATGATTCATAACCTAATCTACTGTATTCCATTATTTAGAAATGGCACCTAGTGTAAGGAATGGAAACCACATGAATGCATGTATCCCATATAGGAATTTTCCTCCAGTGAAAGATAATGATGTTGTCTTTGGAGCTGCGACTGGTATGGAGAAACTTATAACTATACTGGGAAAACTTACTCAGGTTATGAATAATAACCTTACCCATATGGATCATTCATATCCATAATGTAGAGGAGCTATGTTAAATCACTTTATGTGACAACAACCTCCATCATTTAATGAGACTAAAAACCCATTTGTAGCGGAGTAGTGAATAAGTTCCTTAGAGAAGATATTTCTCGACTTGGGAAGTAACGAAAGGGATAAGGTTTTCATGGAAGTTTATCATATTTCAGAAGATTTTGATCAATGGTGGTAACTAATTCAAAAAAAAGGAGGAGGAAGAAATAGAAAACATGAATTAGAGTGAATTTAAATAACTTTTCTTAGAGAAATAATTTCCTCACGAATAACGAGAAAATATGTAAAGAAAGTTTCTGAATTTGAGGCAAAAATGAAATGATAATGTTGCAAAGTATGAAGTTAACTTCACCAGGTTAGAAAGGCATGGTGTGGACTATATACGTAATCTAAGGAACATGAATGATCGATTCTTTAATGGTCTAAATCCATTCCTCTATCAGGCGTTGGTCTACCAAATTGTCTCATCATATGAAGATATAGTCTCATGTGCTATCAATATGGAAAAGGATTTATCTAAGCCTTATGAATTTAAAGAAAATCAAGAGAAGAAAAGGTTTGCTTAAAAATCTAGAAAAATAAATAAGGAAATGGGGAAGAAGGGAAGTGTTGACTTTCTACCCTGTGATAATTGTGGAAGGAAACACCCTGGTACCTGCTTAAAAGGAAAAGGGGTGTGCTACAAGTGTGGAAAGAAAGGCCATCATGCTGGTGTTTTCAAGGGGAAGAAATAAGCTATTAATGTTCAATGATATAATTGTAGGGAGATGAGACACTATGCTAATGATTTTACAAAGTTTCAAGGAAACCTACCTCAGAAAAGGACAAGGGAGTAGGTGCAAGCTTATGTGATAACAACTACTGATATTAAAGTTCCTAATAACTTGGTGGTAGGTAATTTAATCATTTACTCAAACTTGGCCAATGCTTTATTTGATTATGGATCATCGATTCTTTCATATCTTCCTAGTTTTCTAAGAAAATTAGATATTTCTAATTTGATTTAATAAGGGAGTTTTCAGTCAAAACTCATAAGGGAAGTATCATTGCAACAAAGTTGTGTCAGGAAGTCCCATTATGGAATATAAACGTGCTTTATCTACTGATTTTATTATCATAACCATGATTGACTTTGATACAATCCTCAGTATATATTGGATTTCGAACCATGATGTGAAAATTTATTGCATGAAGAAGGAGGTTACAATTTTTGAGGATGATGTGGAATCCCTTATCTTTAGAGAAAAAGCATCACCATCTGATTCTCATCTAGATCCACCCCCAATATCTCTACTGAATTCAATTATTCGGTAGGAAGGTAATGAAATAACTATGGGTGGTAAAAGGAATGTTCAAACACTACTAGATATTTTAGTTTCGGCGCCTGTCATAGCGGGCGACCGCCATTGGCGGTCGCTACTGATAGTTTTAGCGACCGCCAAAAGCGGTCGCTAAAACTGAAATGAAAATCGCAGGATTTTTCCCGCCCCCCGCACTGTCTTCTTCGATGAAACTCGCTGCAACATCGTCCGCGCCTCCTGCCGCCGCACCGCCACCACAGGTCACCCCCGTCGCCGCCACCCCGTCACCTCCCGTCACCCCCGTCGCCGCCACCCCCGCCACCCCGTCGCCTCCCGTCGTCTCTCGTCGCCACCCCGTCGCCTCCCGTCGCCGCCACCCCGTCGCCTCCCTTCCTCCGGCCACCGTGGATCTTCCATGGCCGTCGACCGAAGCTCGGGGTCCATCCGAACATCCCACGTGCGCCCCAGTATACAATGGGCACAAAATTTTCGTCGGTTTTCGAAGACAGTATTAGCGACCGCCATTGGCGGTCGCTATTGATTAATAGCGACGGAGCAACTGCGACCGCCAAAAGCGGTCGCTAAAGGGCATTAGCGACCGCTTTTGGCGGTCGCTAATACCCACATTACTAGTAGTGAAATAGAGGATGTACCTATTGTGCAAGAATATATTGATATGTTTATAGAGGATTTACCTAGACATCCTCCAGAGCAGGAAATTGAGTTTTCCATTGACTTAATTTCTGATTCAAGGACCATATTAAAGACCCCTTATAGAATGACCATTGTACAATTAGTGGAACTGAAGAAACAACTAGAGGAATTGAGTGATAAAGGATTTTTTCACCCTAGTGTTTCTCCATGGTGAGCCCCTGTTCTTTTCATTAAGAAGAAAGATGGATCTATGAGGTTGTATATTGACTACATAATGATCAATGCTATAATAATAAAGAACAAGTATCCCATAACTCACATTGATGATTTATTTGATCAAATTCATGGAGCCCAATATTTTTTGAATATTGACCTTCGATCTAGATATCATCAGCTATGTGTGAGGAAGGAAGATATTCCAAAGGCAGTATTTTGAACTAGGTATGGGCATTACAAGTTTATAGTAATGCCTTTTAGACTGACTAATGCACCATCTATTTTCATGGATCTAATGATTAGAGTTTTCAAGAAATATCTTGATGACTTTGTGGTGTTATTTATTAATGATATCTTGGTATACTCCAAAATCTAGGAAGATCATGAAAATCAATTGTGCCTTATTTTGAAGACTCTTAGAAGAAATGAATTATATGTGAAGTTTAGAAAGTGTGAATTTTGGATTCAATCAGTTTCCTTCATTTTGAAAAAATTCCCATTTAGCGGTAGTTATTTTTTTTTAATCTAGAGGTGGTTTAAACCACTACTATATGGTTCTATGATAGTTTCAAAAAACCGCTGCTAAAATTGGTGCCGACATTCAACACATGGAGGTTCCTTCCATTTAGAGGTAGTTTCTGGAAAGTGTTGTAGAAGTTTTATTTCATGTAAGATTTCTTAGTTTTAGTAGTGATTTTTTCTTAAGAAATACCTGGGATCTAGTGGAAGTTTTTAACCTCTACTAAAGACTGGAATTTTTACCAAAAAAACTCCACTAATAAGGATAAAACCATTGCTGAGTGATTTGTTTTCATATCTAGTGGCAGTTTTAACCACCGCCCTAAAAAGGATACTATAATATAGTAGTGGTTTAAACCACTATGAAAAAATCCTATATATAGCGGCAGTTTAAACCACTGCTATCTCATACATTAAAAAAAACTAACTATAGGTTCTGTAGCCCCATAACCTGCAGCCAAAACAACACAACAGTGACACTAAAAATTTTACCAAATCATCAAATATATCATCAATGTACAAGGAAAAAAAACATTTTAAAACTAAAGAATCAATATATGTTGATTCTCACCAAAAAATAAATAATTGACACATTGACGAAGGAAAATAACACATTGAATGAAATAATACATTTCTCAATACATTGAAATAATCAAACAATACACAACACATTAAAAGAATCAATAATGAAAAAAAACATAGAAATAATAAACACATTGAAAGAATCAATACATTTCTCAATACATTTTTCATTAAAAGTAATTTGATTCTTTAAACTATTACACAACACATTTCAAAGGAAAAAATAAATTTAAAACTAGCTATAAAGAATAAATGTACTTATATTAAAATGAGGCTTCAAATATTAAAACTAAATCCACCAAAATTTTAAAAAAGATAAATTAATTTAATAATAAATAAATAATTCTCAATATTAAACCATCCATCATGAATACCATTTTCAAAAAAAGGGTCATTAATGATTAATATGGGTAAATACTTTATGAAATACTAGGACTTCCAACACCGATCCCACCCCTTTATAAGATCATAAAAAACAATATAGATGCCTCTATGTGCCTAGACTAACAAGATGAGTTACTCGATTACATCCCCATGAATTATCCAAGACCAACAAGACAGAGCTCAAAAAATAGGGTCCATGCACAAATAAAGCACAAAAATCTCCCAAAAGGGAGATCACCCAACACATCAAGATTGAGATCTAACCAAGAAGGTGAAAACATGAGGATACTAATTGAATAGAGGGTCTGATAGATAGGGGTTACAATATATGTTATAGATTTGAGATATCATTGTATGGATAAGTGATATAGGACCTTAGTTTAGTGATAGATAACATAAAACGATCCTTGGTCAGTAGGACTAGGTCATGATGTGAGATTTGGAAATGGATATAGAATTTCCTATAATGGTTGGGGTTAGATAGAGATTACAATCTCAAAGAAAACCATGGGGTTTTGTGTCATGACTTGACCTATAGGGACCCTACTTGGGACACCAGTAAGCTGAGAGTGACAACACGTGTTCACCCCAAATAGTTGAAGAGTTAGAGACAAGCACATAGTAATAATATCACTGAAATGGGAGGATTTATCCTATTGTATATGAAAACACACACACACACACACTCAACTCCATGAAATACTACATAGGTATAATAAAACAAAACCTATTGGTGTAAAAAATCTTGTATTAACCTATAAGAAATACATTAAAATGAGAGAAATAAATATCCAAGAAAGGAAAAGGGTAAAATATATGCCTAACCAAGAAGAAGGAAAGTAGGTCCCAATCTAGAAAAAACTGAATGTGAAAAGAAGAGAAGTTCCCAACTCAAGATCCCTAAGTATGACCACCAGATATTTTCAGTGCCTCCACTTACTTAATGTTCCATAGATACTAGGTCCACTAAGGATACCATATACCAGTTGTATGTATAAGAAAAAAATCATTCTTGAAAATACCATCTAGGTGTGAGTATAAAAATACATAGTAATAAACGATGAAAAAAAGTGTGAAATAGTATAATATAATAGTTAGATAAACCTATATATAAAATAGATAGAAGAAACTAAACATTATATATGATCATATAAAATTTAAATATCCATAGCTAGTTGAAACACAACATATAGACACATGGTTATACAACACATACATAGGAAACCCATTGTCCCAACCCCATCTAAAATATAAGAAAAAGATAAAAAAATACCCACATTGGATGTACTGATACATGAACAAACCCTCTCTGCTAATCATTACCCAATGATGAACTCTACTCATCTCCCTCTCCATATCTATATCTAATTCCTACTACTGGCACCTATAAGACAATTATATTGAAAATTAAACAATGTTTTATATTTATATTTAAACATAAAATCAACATTAGTTTGTGAAATAAATGATTTTGAAGTTTTATGATTTACCTTATCACCATTAGTCATCACTTTCAATCCCCATTTTCCTGCCAAAGGCCTCAGTTGGTAATATTCCCAAACCCATCTGCGCACTCGACCGAGATGGTCTTTCCCAAGGACTTTACCAACTAGGTTATCCTAGGAGATTGAGTATGACTGTGTGGGATTGAAATCCCATAGTTCTTTAATTTTTACCTATAAATAAAATATCAGTCATATTAGAAGCAATATATATTAATATCATGATAACTGATAATAATTTATTATAATGAAAAATGAATTTATACCCCAACTTATTTAGAAATCTCCTTAACAAAACTCCCATAAGATTTTTTATGAACATTCAACCACACTTATGTTCTGGATTATTGGTGGCCTAAACTCAGTGTCTAAATTAAACAAAGATAAATAAACAATTTAATATATTAAACATAGAATATTGTCTACTAAATATTTAAACTAATGAAAAGATTAACAGAGTCGACCAGATTCTAGAAAAACACTTTAACCCCATAGTGTGAGTATAACGCTTCCTCTTTAAAATTCCTGTCATTTAATAAAATAAAATTAAGTTCAAAACATATATTTCAAAAAATTCTTGCAGGAAAAAAACTAGAAATGATAACAGATGCATAGTACTAACAAACAAAATATCCATAACAATGATAATGAATGACTACACAAATTACATAAGTGGTTGATAAATGAATGGGAAACTTCACATACAATCATTTCTACTTCAATCATATTGGTTTCCTACTCTATCATTTCTTCATCTACTTCATCCACTCTTTAAAGACTAATATTTTCAATATCATGATGCAAAAATAAGTATGATTCTTTCTGTTTATGGGATTCAATGTTAGAGGTCAAATCTTCCACTTCATCACCCATATCATACCAGTCTCTTTGTTTTACGTGAGAAACTACACTCTACTCTTCATCCATGACATCTTTTACATAATATAACATTTTCTTTTGAGATGATAAGATATATGGATCATGTAGTTCACGATCACTAACATCCATCAGGAGATAGAAGTTCATAGAGGTAAATTGAAAATAATTTATTTTAACACCCCTGATAATATCCACCCAATTTCATTTGAATAAAAAAACTAAAAAATTTCTGTGGCTGTTTAATTTGATAATATCGATCAATTTTCCATAGTATTCTACTTCAGAAAATTTAAATAACAACTTCCTTAAGAACATTATAATTCATAAAAAATTCAATCGTAGCATAAAAATAAAATAACAACAATCCCACACCCATGGTAACCAGGAGTTACCACCAAAAAGGTTTTCATGACTCACTTATATATGGTCTATCAAAATATTTGATAAAGTCCTCATATTCCACTCTTCCATATACCAAATTTATAAAATGAACTAAATGCTATGATGTCACATTGTAATTCCCCATTATAGAATCATCATATGATATGAGGTTTGACATACCTCAATCATTCCAACACATATGCAAGTGGATGAAAACTTGATTCAAGGTACTAATCCATATTCTATGGTGAAAAAATACATCAAATTAGAGTATAATGAAAAAATAACCAAGACAAATACCATATATCAATGTAAGCAATAAAACAAACAAAGTTATATAATAAATGACATGAATAATTCATATTGTCATACAAACACTAATCACCCAAGGGATGATGAAAAATATAAAATAAACTAAAAAATAAAACACTAGAAATCAATACCTATATCCATCCTCAGGCCTCAAAACACCCTATCTAAAAATATGCATCAAGATTTACAAGAATTATCTACTACAAGTGATGTTCTTATCTGAAGTCTAAATATAAGGTATGAATGCACATAGGGGTGCCTGAGAATGGTGTGAGAAATATATCTCCATAGGGCCTTACCAGGTGACCCTATTATATTTTATCATATTCATGTATACATGAGAAATAAATAAACATTACAAACAATATCATTGTATTTAATGTGAAAACCTCGAAAACAACCATGGATTCTCATTAAATGGTAGGAAAATTATCTTTGAATAATTTTTTTACATGTAAGAATAGATGGAATACCAATATGATTTACATTGTTTTCAAAATGACTGCAATAATATTTTTAAAGATGTAAAAGTTATTAAAGACATTATTTAAGCATTTAAAACCAATAAAAGAACTTAATATTTTCATGAAATCTTATTACAATGATTTCTGATTAATTTGTGACATATAGGAAAAGATGACACATGTATATCAGGGTTAGTTTGCTCCGAATGACCAAATATGTAGTTTTATTATTTTAAAATTATTAAAACATGCATGTAATGTTTAAAACATAGAAAATGACCATGGATTGATTTGAAATTGATGAACAATTATTATTGGATAACTTTTAACATGTATAAATTAATGAAACATTAATCGATGTGTGGTTTATTTAGAATAACCAAAAATTAGTTTTTAATTATATAAAAGTTTTTAAAAACATGCTTTAGAGGGTCGAATTATAAAAAATAAATTTGGATTATTTTGAAATATCGGGAAAATTACTGGTGATTAATTTTTGAAATATAAGAATAAAAATCACATCAATATGAGTTTTGGTTCTCTTTTAATGAATGAAATTGAAAAAATTATTATTTTATAACTTTAAAATATTCTTACAATGGTCAAAAATAATAAAATGATCCTTAATTGATGTGAAATTATAGGGAAAAAATCATTGAATATTTATTAAATGTAAGAATATATAGTACATCAATCTGACATTTAGTGTGATAAAAAGATCACAAGTTCATTTTTGAAAATATAAGTTTCTAAAAACATGATTCAAGGGGTCATGAACTTAAAAATGACATTGGATTATCATGAAATTTTATGAAAGTGACTAGTGGTTAATTATTTAAATATAGGAATCAATCCTCATCCCACTACATTATCTATAACGGTAGGGTTCATCGATCTCATCTCATAATATACCATGACACAACCCTCTAATTAGAGGTACTTAACTAAATAATACTAAATAAAGGTCAACTTATCACACTACCTATATCTTATGGAGGTACACGATCAACTACATGATGTGATAGGGAACAGTCATACATTCTTAAAATATAACCCTCTACTTGGGAAAAAATGGAATAGTCTTAGTTCCACAAATAATGTCACATCCCATGTCATTTACGGGAGGTAACATCACACACACTAACCTATCACCAAAAAATTTAGTGAGGTCACATCAAGAACATGAATCATAGTCAAGGACCATGTCAGTCACAAAGTTCACCATCTAATCCTGGGGAACTATGAAATCAAGAGCTATCCCCTCATCATAACAAGTTTTGCATCACCATTTGGGGAATCCATTTAGACTTTCAGAACCATCATGGTTTATGATCTTTGATAAAATCTCACACACTTATATACTTAGTTATTCTGCATCATAAAGTATTATCCAAAATAAGATATCAATGTCCATTCCAACATAATTTAATCAACACCACACTTCTAGTTCTACTAACCATGGACCATCCCAATCCATGTCACTCTAAACACCATGGAATACAAATTCCATGTCCTAATCAAAACCCACAACCCACTCATTGGCCCCATATATAATATTCTAATTTATATCAATTAATCAATTAATTTTAGGAAACCCACTCCATTAGACATTGTTCTATCCCGAAGGAACCATCCCACTTAGAATGCCTAGTATGTCCCAAACCACCCTCAACATGGTGTCACTCACCATGGTTGTAATATCTGATCATCTAACCAGTCATCACTAGGATTAATAATCTATAGCCTACTTTACTATCCCTTGAAAAAAAATCTTACGAAACCCATTTATCACTGTATATAAAAAAAACCAATGGCCTCCCCCCAAAAATGTCGACACTGTCTCATTTTGGTGAAATAGTTATTGGGTGATCCCAATTCACCCAGGTGATCAAGTGAACCTATATCAAGTACAAGAGACCCTAAACCACCATATCTTCTTTAATCAACCACAAAATTCCCATATAAATTCTACCAAAATCTATAAAATATTCATTTAGTGGAAATTCATGAAAAAATAATAATATTTTATTAAATTATAGGGACCACCAACCTCTATATTTACGTTAGAACCTAAACCATACTCCTGCAGACCTCATCCAATCTCATCCATTCTGCATCTAAGTCTGTAGTAACTCTCAAAATTTTCATCACATCACATGACATTAATAACTACCTATAAATAATTATAATTATATATTTACTTTTAAAAAATAGGAATAAATGACAGAAAACACACCGGGCACTACTATCACAATGGACACATGTCCAACACCCCTTATATGGTCTATAGAGCACTCTTGACACTATACTAGCTAAAAAACCTATGATATAACACCCATTTAACCATAAATATCATCCTATTTTGAAAAAAAAACCAAAAATAATATTCTTCAGTGTGTTACCTTCACTTACCACTCGACCTTTGAGGGGTGATGAGGTGGGGGTCGGGATCAACAGAGAGGGGTGATGAGGTGCAACGAGGCGAGGTGTGGTGAGGAGAGGTGTGGAAAGGCATGGTGTAGTGTGGTACAAATAGGTGAGGTGTGGAATGGAAAGGTGCAATGAGGCGAGGTGCGGTGAGGGCCGATGATGGGCGATGACAGTCTAGGGCTTCAGGGAGTTGGCGGGGTGGGGGGTCATGGGTGTAGGGGGGGGGGGGTCGGGGGTGTTGGGGGGGGAGAAAGTGTTGCATGTATTAATTTTTTAACTATTTAGTGGGGGTTTATAAAAAACCACCGTGAAATTATTTTAAAAAAATTTAGTGGTTTTTTAGTAAACTACCGCTAAATACTCAGTTTGTTGTAGTGTTTCTTGGCCACATTGTCTCTAAGGATGGAATGTACATTGATCTTGTAAATTCAAAGGCTGTGAAAGAATGGAATACTCTAATGAACATAACTGAGGTACATAGTTTTATTGGTTTAATAGGTTATTATCAGTGTTTCATTCAGAAATTCACCCATTTATCCAACCCGATGACCGAGATTACACCTAAAGGGTTTAAGTTCGTATGGACAAAAGAATGTGAGGACTATTTTGAAGAATTGAAGAGGATATTAGTGAATGATATGATCCTAAATCTACCATTAGGGAATGATGGGTTTGTGATCTATAGTGATGCATCAAAGAAAGTTCTTGGTTGTGTCCTCATGCAGAATGATAGAGTTATTTCCTATGCATCAAGGTTGATAAAAATTCATGAAAAAAACTATCCTACTCATGATATTGAGTTAGCAGTGGTAATATTTTAAATGAAGATATAGAGGAATTATCTCTATGAAAAAATGTGAGATATATACGAATCATAAGAGTCTAAAACATATCTTCATAGAGAAAGAACTCAGTATGAGGCCAAGGAGATGACTCGAACTACTCAAGTATTATGATTGTTCCGTACACTACCACCCATGAAAGGAAAATATGGTAGCAGATGCATTGAGCATGAATGATCATGGAGTTCTCAACAAAATGAGGATTGATAAGGATCCTTTGTACATGGATCTAGTGAGGATGGATATGGGAATTATCAAAGAAGGTGAAATGTCACTACTTTTTCAAATGATTTATTAAATATATTTATTATAAATAATTAAAGCTTCACAGTATGATGATGAGAATCTTAAAAAGAAAATTAATGCTGTGAAATATGGGAAGTTGGATGACTTCATGTGTGAAGATGGAATTCTAAAATTTGGGAAGAGGATGTGCATTCCCTCTATAACTGAGTTGAAAAGGGAGTTATTGGATGATTCTCATAGCTAAAATTTCTCTATACACCCTGGTAGCACTAAAATGTATAGATATTTGAAAGAACATTTCTGGTGGGATAACATGAAGAGGGAAATTTCTGATTATGTATCATGTTGTTTAGTCTATCAACAAGTGAATGTTGAATGAAACCATCCTAGAGGAGTCATGAAACCTCTACCTATTCCTACATAGAAATGGGATGAAATCACCATGGATTTTTTCATTATATTACCCAAAAATCCAAGGAAGAATGATGTGATATGGGTAATCGTTGACCGAATTATGAAATATGAACATTTCCTCTCTATAAGGGAGGATTTTCTATTAGACCGCCTTACACGACTATATATCAATGAAGTTGTGAGACTTCATGAAGCACCTATCTCAATTGTGTATGATTGTGATCCATGATTTACATTGAAATTCTGGAAAAGTATTTAGAAAGATTTGGTTACTAAGCTTCATTTAAGTACTGCTTACCACCCACTAACCAAAGGGAAATCAGAAAGGACGATCCAAACCATAGAGGACATTTTGAGATCATGTTCACTTGACCTTCAAGGTATGTGGGATCAATATTTACCTTTATTAGAGTATTCCTACAATAATAGTTTCCATTCAAGTATTCAAATGACAACATATAAAGCATTGTATTGAAAGAGATTTCAAACACCAACATATTGGGATGAAGTTGGGGAAATGAAGCTAGTGGGCCCAGAGTTTGTGGAGGAAATAATAGTGAAAGTAAAGACTATTCAAGGCCACATCCAAGAAGCTCAAATAAGAAAAAAATATATGCAGATAATCGAAGGAAGGATTTGGAATATCAAGTGGGAGATCATGTTTTCTTAAAATTATCTCCATGGAAGGGTGTTATAAGATTTTTGAAGAAAGGGTAAAAAAGCCCTAGGTACATAGGCCCTTTTGAAATTATGGATAGAATTGGAGCTATTTCATATTTTTTGGATATGCCACCTAGCCTATCTAAAGTACACAATGTGTTCTATGTCTCATTGCTGAGAAAGTACATGCCAAACCCAATGCATGTCCTCACTTCTGAAGGTATAGAATTGGAACCTGACCTATCTTACTATGAAGAGCCTATTTAGATTCTAGACACTAAAGAACGAGTGTTGATAAATTGGATGACTCGACTGGTAAATATACTTTGGAAAAATCATAAAATTGAAGAGGAAACTTGGGAGCTTGAGGATCTTATGATGAAGAACTACCCAAATATTTTTGTGAGGTGACATTCTGGTAATTTTGAGGATGAAATTTTTTTAAGGAGGGGATAATATAACACCCCAAGGTTTTTAAAATAAATTTAATATTGAATACATGAAACATTGAGTCTGTACAAAACACAAATTTTTTATAACCTAGATATTAAACATAATTTTTCCACCTTTTCGATTTTAATTTCCAAAAAATAGCATACACGATTGTGTTCATTAAGATATTTAGATCCTGATAAGACAAACTTAATTTTTTTTGTGAATAGTAACATACCCTTATGAATAGTAATACGAACCTTATGAATAGTAAATAATATTATTAATTAATTTTCTTAAAGTTATAAGATAATGAGATCTTGATTAATTTTTCAAGGTGATATAAAATGAAGTATAGTTTTAAAATTGTTATTTTTCAAATAAATTATGATTTTATTTAAAATTAAATTAATAAATATTAAGAGAATTATTTTAAAAAACTATAGTTCATTTTTGAAATATACACGTCAAAAAAAGGTTAGGGTGAATTTTTGGTATTTTTCTAAAATACTCAAATTTTGGATGAATAGTAAAATACAATAATTTATCGTATATATACATTATTAGTTAAATTCACTATTCCTAGAATCATGGATGATGTAAGCACACTTGGTTTAAACTCACATGCACATATTACTATTCTTGGTCACAATAATCAATACTATTGGTTGTCTTTGGAAAAATAATAAAATAATGAGTAAAATAATGGGAAAACCCTCCTCTCCTCCGCTATAAACCACCCCTCACTCTCTCTTCTCTTCACTCCTATAAAGCCATGTGACTTTTATAAATTCTTCTAAAATACCCTCCCAATATCCTCCCCCCCATAAATTAGCCCTTGGTCTCATAAAAATACCAAAACCTCTCCCCTAAAGAGGCTCTCAAGGAATATTACTTCAACTGGTAAATTCCTATTTTCATTTCTTTTATTTCAAGTTTTTTTATTTTCTTTTTATTTCCTCACCTCCTTTAATCCAAATTTTGTGATGACTCCAGTACCTTACATGTACTAGAATTTTTTTAAGATAAAGGAAAAATTCTTCATCATCTCTGTTGGTCGGAGTGGACACTCAAATGGGAAGGGGTGAGTTGAGTTCCAATTAAAATTTATGTTAAAAAGTTTATGATAAAAATCTCCCAATTCAAAACGGCCCAGTCAATTAAGGTAGTAGAGATATAAATGTTTAACTACTCAAAAAGTTTCTCTAAGGTTGATTAGTCCTCAGTTGAATCAATGTAATCACTAATTCAACTTTTGAAACATGTTTACTGAATTAAGCATAAATACACACTAACCAAAACTAACTTTCAGAGTAAAAGTAAAAACAATTTTCTTTCTTTGAAACAATATAAGAAGTGGATAAAACAAAACAGAGTAATTAAAGATTGGCATAAAGATGTAAACAATAGGTTCAGTCTCAAGCAGAGACTTAATACTATCCACTTGGTGATCACCTACCACCAAGCTATTTATATAAATAAACTTTTGATCCACACCTTGAATTAGGGTTTTACAATAGCACACTCGGTTGTCTAGGTCACACTTGACCTCTACCACAATTATCCGTGGGAAATAAATGTAAAAAGTGATTGAGTATGAGGATAGTTTTTTATCCTCCGGTTATGCTCAGGATATAGTGAGTGTTATACAAATAAATATACACACTGCTCAAATAGTTAATATAAAACACAATAGAGTTAAGAAAAAGAATAGAGTTAAGTATTCTTTGTGTGTTGTGAAGTAATGCTTTAGACTCAATGAATGTTGAGAATATGGTATTTGAGTCTTCTTCTCAAAGTTGTCTTAAAAAAATAGTATCACAATTTCTGTAATCTAGCTTCAAGGAGTGAAAAGGTTCAACTCTTTAATGTCTCGATGTATAATGAAGCCCTATTTGGAGAAGGTATCTTGTTATAGTCTTCTTGTAATCTCAAGTGCTTAGTTCTTCTCTTTTCGTATTCGTACAGTCTGTGTCTCCGCGTGTACTACTACTGTCATTTTTTAACGTGAAAGATGAGGTCCTTTTATACTCCACGATCCTATAGGAAAAAAAATCTTCACACGTGCATGTACCTCGTACTTGTCTATGGATACTCCTACAGAAAACATTAAATAATGTCAGAAACATTAACATGTCTTCATATGACCGTTAGAAATAAATTTAAATTAATAAAATGGAAACAATTATTTATATCAATCGGTGAGTCATCTTCGGTGTGTCGGCTTCGGTGTGTCGTTCTCGGTCTGTCGTACTTTGGTGTATCATACATCGGTGTGTCATACTTCGGTCGATCGAACTTCGGTGTGTCAACTTCGGCGTGTAAACTTTGATGTGTCAAATTCGGTGTGTCAACTTTGGTGTGTCGTCTTCAGTGTGTCAACTTCGGTGTGTCAACTTCAGTGTGTCAAATTAGGTGTGTCAACTTCGGTGTGTCAACTCCGGTGTGTCAACCTCAGTGTGTCAACTTTTGTGTGTCAACTTCGGTGTTGGGGAATCCAAAAAAGATTATGAAGAGTCTTTCTTGCATATACCATTACAAGACGAATTTTTAATCAAATTATATGTAAAAATACACTTGTAAACATATTTATTCATGACTATAAGAAATTGACTTATTAAAGTATATGTTGTTGTATGAAAAAATTGATTTTCATGGAGATATTAAATTGCATGAAAGGGTAGAATCTGTATATTGAGATAATTTGTGATTATGAAAACTATAATATCATAGAGGGTCCAACAATCTCCCCCTTTTTGATAATCAAAAATTCTGGCATACATGTAAATATATAGAATAAAGATATCTTTAACATAGTTTAATGTAATTGTCCAATATAACTAAAGTTTGGCATTGCTAGAATTTATTTAAAACAAATCCCCCCCTCACTAAATGAATTAAGGAGAGTATATTCCATCCTTATTTTTCATTCTTATTTTATATGTCATCCTTAGTTTCTCCCCCTTTTGGGATTAACAAAAAGCAGTAATGAAAATAAAAGATAATATAAACGAAAGAACCATAAGAATTTGCATTCAAAGTCATAAGAGTACACGACAATAAAAAAGACTAAATCCCTATAAAAAAGAAACAATCCATCACTAAGGCTTTGGATGTAGAGGATCTTTGCCTTTTTTGAAGGATCCAATGGAGAAGAAGAAGGGTTAGGAGTGGAAGAGGATGGAGGTGATCTGATTACAACACCAGGCAGAGAAACACCTGTTGGAACAGTAGCTACAAGGGTAGGCCTTCTCTCTGACAACACACAAATTGGAGACTGCTCAATAATGATTGGTCGAATCTGGGTAAGAGCCTAAGAGACAGTCATTAGAGTAGGAGGCCGAGAGGCAGTACCAATCTAAGTAGCTTAGGGGACCACAATAGCCTCATCCTGAACATGCAAATAAGGTTTGAGCAGGTTTATGAAGTCATTAACGATTTCTCCTCTATATTTCATTGCCTTCTCAAAGTCATACTTATTCTCCATAAATTTACTCAGCAAAGGTGTAAACTCTTTCAATTGGAGAACTTTCTTTTTTAATGCTTTTGTGATTGGGGGAATTCAAATATTTTCTTCCAGAAACTTGAAACTGTTGATGAGGTCATGCTTGGTATATATCTTAGTGAAATACTTATCCACCTTTTCCCCAATTTCTTTCTAAGCTACAAAGCCTTCATTTGTGCACTGTCTGACCATATTGTATACAAGATCGGTATTCTGATGTACTTTTTCAAGGGTTTCCTTATCTAAAACAATCTAGAGTTTGAATCTCCTCTCTCATCACAACCTTGAGAGACTCCAAATCAGTAATAACACTTCTTCCACTCTTGGAACTATATGGGACAATCAACATTTTTCCAAGATCTTCTTTCAACTTTTTTAAATCTACACTCAGTAGATGAGTTACAAAGTTCCTAAGAACTTCCAGAACACCACTAAATGAGGTCTTGAAGTCAGAGTTTAAGGAATTTATCTCATTTCTCATCTTTCATACTTCCTCTCTCAGTAAAGTGTTGTGTCTAATAATGGATTCTAATATAGTAATAATATTCGGTTGAATATTATGAATTACTATTCTTGCAATTTTCTCTACATCAGCATCCAAGATAATTATTGAGGTGGAGGCTTCATTTCTGGATCCCACTAAAGAGATCACAGACTCACATATCTCATTCTTAATCTTTTGAAAATCAGCCTTGGTGACATATTCACTGGGTACTGACTGAGAAATTGGGTCTACTGCTGGAGATGCAACTGGTGGAATAGGTGCAACAGGCTCTGGGTCAGCATGGACTTGTGGAACTGGAATATAAGGTACCATCTTTTCATCTGAGTTATATTCTAAATCGAAAAGAATATATCATGGATTACTATTCCACTCTGTAGCACAAGTCCAATCTATTGGCTCAATGGTATCAATTCTTACCCATCTTCCTTGAGGCTCAAGAATAAAATTAAGATCATCAATTTATTCATCCTGATATCGGGCCATAACACCTTGTCTGGGGACAGAAACCGGTCAAACTTCAGGTTCTACCTGAGCTCCAGCTTCTTCGGCTTCACCAGGTACTTCCTCAATTTGAGGCACTGGAACTACATCTTATTCCTCTTGGCCAGAAGACATAAGATCATTCAACTATTGAATGATCTCTTAGTTTTCAGCATTAGGATGGAGTGATCTGTCCTCATGTTTAGCATCTCTATGATCATCATCCTGTTGATCAGCTGGCTCAATTCCATCACCAGCTCCATGAACAAATTACTCATTGGGTCTATCAACCACTTTTGTACCACTTTTAGAGAGTCACTCACATTATCAACACTTCCTCCATCATCACCATTTTCACCATCATCATCATCATCATAATCATCATCAGATTACTCATCTGATCTGCTAACATAACCTTTAACTCCAGTAACTTCGGTTTCTTCCTCTTCTTTATCACCTAGAATAGTTTCTCTTGAAGGCAATTCTATAGGTGGACTAGAAGGTCCATACATCATCTCCTTGGGACTTTCAGCAATATCAGGATCACTCCTATCATCAAAAGGAGATCCTTCTTCCCTAGTCACTTCAGTCTCAACTTCATCATCAGAATAAACAAGAACTTCTCCTTGTTTGAGACTTGGATCAACTTGGTCCTTTGGTCTAGAAGGATGGTCAACTGGATTGAACTCCCCATACACCCTTTCTTCATCTCCTACCCAACATCATTTCCATGGGTTCTAGAAGATTTTCATCCTTTTAAAAATGACTCTCCTAAGACAAAAACCACTATAGGAAGTTATCATTTCATCTCCATCTTCTACATGGTCTAATCTTCTCAACATGGCAAAAATCATCCTCGGATAGTATAAGAAAGTTGCCTTCTTAGATGGATTAATAAAATCAAAAATATGTACCATAAGATATCTACATAGATTCACCTTTATTCCATGTTTTAACAAAAATATCAAGAATAGATCCCGATATTTCATAGTAGAGAAATGTCCCTTCCATGGGAATATTTGATGCTGTATGAATTTAAAAAGTAATCTCACTTCTCCTTCAAATTCATTTGCAACAGTTCTTCTAGATTCTTCATTTCTATTCAGCTCCTTCAGAACATCTTCATATGAAAACAAATTTGATGAAGGTGGAATATTACCAGGATAGACAGCATAGACACCTTCATGAGGCACCCCTATGCATTCAGCCCTTTCTTTAGACGAAAAATCTACTTTCTTTCCTTTAGCCATAGATTTCATCTTTGATACCTCGACTTAATCCAATGTTATAATCAAATGCTGATAGAACTCATGCACTATCTAGGGATAATATGGTCTTTCATTGTTGGTAAACCAACTGAACCACCCTTGAGATTCCAGTACCTTTATCAGAAAATATTTGCTTGATAGAAGCCACTTAACAGACACTTCCTTTTCATCTGTAACTACTCGACTTTCTAAACTTGGTTTCACAGTCCCACTGGTCTCACCCTTAGTAGGAGGAGATTTTTGAGGTTCTTCCATTGTACACTTAGTCCTTACCATGGGGAAGCTTCAGATTCTAACTGTGTTGAGAGGTAGAGAGTCGAGAGAGAGAGTAACTAAATGTAGAAGTCTTTATGGCTATGGAGAAGGTGAAAGGTCAGGATAAATTGGTCTTAATATATCATTTAGGGATTGTAAATTTTAAAAAATAAAATTTAAACAAAGAAAGTTGAAAGAGATAAAAACATCATCGTTTCACTTAAAGCAGACAGAATTTACAAAATAGCCCTTAAATATATCAGTGTGAAAGAATTGGTTTTAAGAAGACTGGTTTCACAAAGATCGGTTTCATAAAAGTCAGTTTTATAAAGATCAGTTTTATATAGATCGGTTTTACGAAAATCTGTTTCAAAAAAATCAGTTTCATAAAAATCGGTTTCATAAAGATCAGTTTCATAAAGACCGGTTTTACAAAAATCGGTTTCATAAAGATCGGTTTTATAAAAATCAGTTTTATAAAAATCAGTTTTATAAAGATTGCTTTTATATAGATCGGTTTTACAAAAAGAAGTTTTATAAAGATCAGTTTTATAAATATCGGTTTTATAAAGATCGGTTATTGATTTATCATTCGTAATTCATGTCTGATGTAATTCATTCTCTCAGAATTTAAGGGTTTAGTGAATTTATCAGCTAGATGATGTTCAGTCCCAATAAACTCAAGAGTTATATCACCTTTTTGATAATGATCTATCAAAAAGTGATATCTTATATCAATATTCTTTGTTCTAGAATGAGATATTGGATTTATAGAAATATTAATAGTAGTATTATTGTCACAGTTAATGGAGACATGTTTGAATTGATATCTATAGTCTATTAAAGTGTGTTTCATCCGAAAAATTTGTGCAAAACAACTACCAGCAAAAATGTATTATGCTTCGGCAGTAGATTATGCAACAAAATTTTGTTTTTTACTGCACCATGATACCAGTGACTTGCCTGACATGTGACATGTCCCATAGGTTCTTTTTTCTATCTAGTTTAAAACTAGAAAAGTTAGCATCTGAATAACATATTAAATCAAATGGTTGTCCTCTTGGATAAAATAGTCCTATGTTGGGAGTATATTTGAGATATTTGAAAATCCTTTTAACAATATTTAAAAGAGATTATTTGGTATTAGCTTGAAAGAGAGCACACATGCATACAATTAACATAATATTAGGTCTTCTATCTCTAAGGTATTATAGACTCCCTATCATACCTCTGTAGTTGGTTTGATCCACTAGTTCTCCAGCTTCATCACCATCCAACATACAAGGGGTACTCATAGGTGTATCACTACCTTTACTACCATCCAGACCAAAATGTTTTAAAATATCTTTAGTATATTTACTTTGATTTAGAATAATACCATCTTTATTTTAAAAAATCTGAAATCCAAGAAAAAATTTAAGTTCTCCCATTAAACTCATTTCAAATTCATTTCTCATTATTTTTGAAAAATCAGTACATAAATAATTTTTAGAAGATCCAAATATTATATCATCTACATAAATTTTTACTATCAAATCATCTTTGGAAATACTTTTAATAAACAAAGTAGGATCTTCTATTCCTTTAGTAAAACCTTTTGATATTAGAAAGGAACTAAGTCTATCATACCAAGCTCTTGGAGCTTTCTTTAAACCATATAAAGATTTATAAAGTTTGAAAACATGGTTTGAAAAATGGGGATTTGTAAAGCCAGGGGGTTGTTCAAAAAATACATCCTCAACTATATAACCATTTAGAAAGGCACTTTTGACATCCATTTGATAAAGTTTGAAATTCAGATAATCTACATAAGAAAGTAGTATCCTAATGACCTATAACCTAGATACAAGTGCAAATGTCTCCTCATAGTCTATTCCTTCCTCTTGACTGTAATATTGTGAAACTAACCTAGATTTGTTTCTAACTATATTACCTGACTCATCAACTTTGTTCCTAAATACCAATTTAGTGCCTATTGTCAAAGTGTCCTTAGGTCTTTCAACTAGTTCCCAGAATTTGTTTCTTTCAAATTGATTTAATTATTCTTACATATCCATCACCCAAAATTCATCATTGATTGCATTATTGATATTTGTAGGTTCAAGCTGTGAAAGAAAAGATTGATGTTCAACCCGGTTTCTATGATAATCTCTAGTTTGTGTACCTCTATTTAAATCACCTACTACAACATCTAAAGGATGATTCTTGAGAGTTCTAATACCTCTAGAAAGAGTTGAACTAGACTCCTCATGATTGTCTATTAGTTCAAGCTCAACAGGTGAAGATTTTGGAAGATTCCTAGAACTGGTTACTTTTATAGGGGATTCACTATTATTATCATTAAGGTTCAGAATTGACATATATTCCTCAAGATATTCAAGAGAGGTTATGGGTTCATGTGGATCAGTCTCATCAAACTTGACATAAACTAACTATTCTACACATTTGGTTTTCTTATTGAATACTCTATAGGCTTTACTCAAGATTGAGTAACCTAGAAAAATTCATTCATCACTTTTGGAAGAAAATTTGTCAAGATTGTCCTTAGTGTTAAGGATAAAGACTTTTCAACCAAAAACTTTGAAGTAGTTAACCTTAGGCTTCCTATTATTCCAAATCTCATAAGGGGTCTTCTTAAGAACAGGTCTAATCAAGATTCTATTAATAGTATAACAAGTTATATTTACAACTTCAAACCAAAAATAAATAGGTAGGTTATACTCACTAAGCATAGTCCTAGAAATTTCTTGAAGGGTCCTATTTATTCTATCCACAACTCCATTTTGATGAGGTGTTCTAGGAGCAGAAAAATTGTGACTATAACCATTGTGTGAGAAATTGGATTCAAAATCCTGATTTTCAAATTCACAGCCATGATCACTTCTCAAGGTCTTAATTATAAGTCCACTAAGGTTTTCCACAGACTTGGAATATTTGATAAAATAAGAACAAGATTCAATTTTGTGAGATAGAAAGTATACCCAAGTATACCTAGAAAAATAATCTACAAGAACATAAACATAATGCTTCCCATTTAAACCTGAAACTCTTTATGGTCTAAAAAAATCCATGTGAACCAACTCAAGTGGTTGAGAAGTAGAAACTTATTTCTTTTGTTTGAAAGAAACTTTGTGTTTCTTTTCCTTTTGATAGGGATTTCACACTTTATTAAGTAGGAATTCTAGTTTAGGTAAGTCTCTAACTAAACCTTTCCTAGTCAGTTTTCTAAGAGAGTGCACATTGTAGTGTCCTAATCTTTTGTGCCACAACCAGGATTCCTTATGAAAAACATTTAAGCAAGAAACATTTTACTTATCTAAAGAATTTAAGTCGACAACATACACATTCTCATTTCTGAGAGCAGTAAATATTAAATCATTTTTTGAATTAAAAACATTACATAAATTATTTTCAAACTTGACATTAAAACCATCATCACACAACTGAGAAATACTTAGCATATTGTACTTTAACCCATCAATAAAAAGTAATTTAGAGATTAATACTATATTAGGGTTACCAATCTGGCCTAATCCGATGATTTTCCCTTTAGCATTATCACTAAAAGTTACGTGACCACCATCAACTTTGATTAGGATCCCAAAGCATGAGTAGTCTCCTATCATATTTCTTTAACATCCACTGTCCAAGTACCATAGAGTCTTACAGGAACTCTTTAGGCAACATCCCTTCAAAATAGATTAGACATGGGGTAACTTTGGTACCCAGGTTTTCTTGGGTCCTGAGAGGTTAGCAAATAAAACTTTGGGAACCCATAGTTTTCTCAAAGATTTACTATAATCGGTAGATATATTTTGAGACATAAACACTTTGTTTGGTCCTTTAGAGATTTTTTTTCAAGAAATGGTCCATAACTTGAACTATTTGTGAATTGTTCATATTTTGGAATAAATTTAGTTTTAATGATCCTTCTCTGTCCAGGATGATATCCTAGACCAGTTGTATATTTTGGGGCAATCTGTTGTCCTAGAAACTTAGTTAGTGTATCTATACCAGTAGTAAATTTTTCAAGATCTTTCTTTAATTTTTCATTTGATAATTTGAGTTTGGTATTTTATTTTAACAACTTAGCACATTTTTCTTTCTCAATATCTAGACTTGACTTATAATTTTCATTTAAAGCATACTGTCTCTTTAGTGATATATATTTTTCCTTGATCTCATTAAAGGTATCCTCAAGCATTTCACAATATTCAAATAGTTCATCCACAGGCATATTTTCATCATTGTTTGATTCACCCTCATTCCCAGAATAATAGGAATTCTGTATAGGAGAGTGAAGTGTTACCTCAGATGTCTCAATCATGAAACATAAGTTGGCATGATTGTTCTGTTCACTATCAGAAGTATCCGATCCACTAGAACTATCTTTTGAAGCACTCTAGGTAGATTTCATAGCCTTTTTATATCCTTTTCCCTTGTCTTCATATTTCTTCTTAAATTTCAGCTTGGGACAGTCTACCTTCACATGACCTTTTCATTTTCACTCATAGCAGATTATTTCATTTGAGTTGTCATTCCACTTTCTGTCTTTCTTCCATTGTCCTTTACTATCATACTTTCCCTTGTAATTTGACTTCCTGAAGAATATTTTATTTCTGTAGAACTTTTTGAATCTTCTTGCAAGATGATCCATCTCCTCATCACTGTCTGAATCTGACTCTTCACTAGTGGAGCTGTCTACATGAACTTGAACTTTTTATTTGTTTTTGATCTTTAAGGTATTAGTCTAGAATGCTACTGATTTCTTCCTCATTTCCTCATCTACTTATTGATTCACCTTAATTTATTCCTCGTACATCATAAGTTTTCCAATTAGCTCTTTCACTGGTAGCTTTCTTATGTCACAAGATTCTCGGATGGAAACAGAATTTCCCCTCCATCTGTCAGGTAGGCATCGAAGTAGTATCATGATTTGGTCCTTGCTGTCCACTGGTTTTCCAAGAAGACTCATAGTTTTCACTATTTCGTTGAACCTGAGATACATTTCAGAGATAGGTTCATTAGGATTAATTTTAAAATTATCATATTTAATAGTGTATGTATTTAGTCTCATTTCTTTAACGTTAGTTGTTCCCTCATGGGAAACAACTAAAGTATCCCAAATTTCATATATAGTTTTACATGCAGATATTCTATTGAATTCATCATCACCTAGAGAACAGTACAATGCATTCATTACTTTATAGTTATTATTATATGTAGCTTTAGTCAACTGAGACCATGTGTCCCTAGTAGTAGCAAGAAATAAATGTTTCTCTTCAATTGTATCCTAGATTTTAAGTCCCATACTCTCTAGATACATTTTAATTTTTAATTTCCATTGAGCATAGTTATTATCATTAAATAAAGGTGGCATGTTAGTAGAAACACCCTCAACTATAGTTTCCATAGTTACTTAGAATATTAAAGAACTGAAAATTTAGATATGACAGAAATTTTAAAATCTTTAAGATATAACTAAAATCCCAGTTAAAAAGAATTTGCACACTGGATAAATAAAAAAAATCCTCTGATACCAAATGTTGGTCGGAGTGGAAACTCAAGAGGGAAGCGGTGAACTGAGTTCCAATTAAAATTTCTGTTAAAATGTTTATGATAAAAATCCCCCAATTCGAAATGGCCCAGTCAATTAAGGTAGTAGAGATATAAATGTTGAATTGCTCAACAAGTTTCTCTAAGGTTGATTAGTCCTCAGTTGAATTAATGTAATCACTAATTCAACTTTTGAAACAGGTTTACAGAATTAAGAATAAATACACACTAACCAAAACTAACTATCAGAGTTAAAGTAAAAACAGTTTTCTGTCTTTGAAACAATATAAGAAGCGGATAAAAAAATAGAGTAATTGAAGATTTTCACAAATATGTAAAAAAGAGGTTCAGTATCAAGCAGAGACTTAATCCTCTTCACTTGGTGATCACCAACCACCAAGATATTTATATAAATAAACTTTTGATCCACACCCAAGATTGGGGTTTTACAACAGCACACTCTTCTATCTAGGTCATACTTGAACTCTACCACAGTTATCTATGGGAAACAAAAATAAAAAGTGGTTGAGTATGAGGATAGTTTGTTATCCTCTAGTTATGCTCAGGAGAAAGTGAGTGTTATAAAAATAAATATACACACTGCTCAAATAGTGAATATAAAACACAATAGAGTTAAGAAAGAGAATAGAGTTAAGAATTCTCTGTGTGTTGTGAAGTAATTCTCTAGACTCAATGAATGTTCAGAATATGGTATTTGAGACTTCTTCTAGAAGTTGTATTTAGAACAGAGTATCGCAGTTTCTGTAATCCAACTTCAAGGAGTGAAAAGGTTCAGCTCTTTAATGTCACGATGTATAATGAAGCCCTATTTGGAGAGGGTATCTTGTTACAGTCTTCTTGTAATCTCAAGCGCTTAGTTCTTCTCTTTTCGTATTCGCACAGTCTGTGTCTCCGCGTGTACTGCTACTGCCGTTTTTTTAACGTGAAAGATGAGGTCCTTTTATACTCCATGATCCTCTAGGCATAAAGATCTTTACACGTGCATGTACCTCATACTTGTCTACGGATACTCCTACAGACAACATTAAATAATGTCAGAAACATTGACTTGTCTACATATAACCATTAGAAATAAATTTAAATTAATAAAATGGAAACAATTATTTATATCAATCGATGAGTCATGTTTAGTGTGTTGGATTTGGTGTGTCGATATCGTTCTGTCATACTTCGGTCTGTCGAACTTCGATGTGTCATACTTCGGTGTGTCATACTTCGGTCTGTTGAACTTCGGTGTGTCAACTTCGGTGTGTCAACTTAGATGTGTCAACTTCAGTGTGTCGACTTCGGTGTGTCAACTTCGGTGTGTCGACTTCGGTGTGTCAAATTCGGTGTGTCAAATTCGGTGTGTCAACTTTGGTGTTTCAACTTTGGTGTCAGGGATTCCAAAAAAGATTATGAAGAGTTTGTATTGCATATACCATTACAAGACAAATTGTTAATCAAAGTATATGTAAAAATACACTTGTAAACATATTTATTCATGACTATAATCCGAATGGCCTGAAGGCCTTCATTTTTATTGATTTTTGATAACCCCCCTTTCAAGGGATGAGGGGAACCCTTACAAGGCCCGTAGGCTCAGAGATTACAAGGCCCATAGGATTAGGGGATTACATGACCTGAAGGTCTTAGGGAATTCAACTAGACTATCTACAAGGAACTGCCCCTCCCCAACATCTGTGTCATGATATTAGCTCTCCACCTTTGCATGACTGTCTGGCTAGGCTTCCCGTGCAAGCACAGGCTAGTACCGATGGCATAGACATACCCTCTCATTCTGACAATCCATTTTGTTCTGCTCTTGTGAGTGCCCCAGCTCTGAATCCTCTTCTGGGGCTGCTCCTTTTTTGTAGTGTGTTTGGGGAAACTACATGTGGCCCGAAGGCCTTGAGGTGGCCCGATGGCCTTTAAGGTGGCCCGAAATCCCAACTGACCTGAAGGCCTGGGTGGCCCGAAATCCTTAAGGACTCCAAGCCCAAACCGGTGGCCCAAGATGAATATTTCCAGTTGCTACATTACCGAACAGTACCTACTACAGTAGCTACTACAGTGCCTGCTACAGTTCCCGCACAGTGTACAGTTTTGCAATAGTACATGTACAGTGTACAGTCTACTACAGTACCACACAATGTACATTACTGCTACAGTAGCTGCTACAGTATTGCTATAGTAACCAAGAAATATGCCTCTACCTGGTTTTGAACCTGGGTCTTGTGGATGCACTTAAGGATACCTCACCAACTGGGCTGAGGCACATGTTCTATTCATGACTATAAGCAATTGACTTATTGAAGTATATGTTGTTGTATGAAAAAATTGATTTTCATAGAGATATTAAATTGCATGAAAGGTTAGAATCTGTATATTGAGATAATTTGTGATTATGAAAACTATAATATCATGGAGTTTCCAACAATCTCTCAAACATGAATATAAGTAAATCGATCATGAAAACCAAGGAAGAAAACACTCCCAAACAATGAAATTGAATCTCTTAACCCATCAAAAGGCCATGAATGAAGCTAATAAAGTTATAAAAAATCAATCACATGTAGATAAGGTTATGTAATTATTTATTTATGAACATAAATTTTATTATTTAGGTCATTAAGATCAAGTTTGGAACACCTTCAGACTTAAGTTAAAGGTTTTCCACCCAAACCTCCATTTTTATTCGGATTACTTTTATTATCTACTTACCTTAATTAAATTTTTATTTATTCATATTTACTCCTCATAAATTATGTGTGAATGTTCTATATATGTGTACCAACAATAATAATACCTTCATTTATGATAATTTATACGTTTTAAAAGGATCTTTCAAAAATTATTCCTGAAATACAAGCCCGATTCAAGGGAATTTCTCAAATTCTTACCTATTTTCAAGGTCACTATATAATCTATTTTTAGCAACAATTATCTTTCTAAAATAAATAATTTTATTATGAAAATATTATCTTACTTAACATCTGGTTTTATACAATGAATTTTCCAAAGTAACTATTCTTTTCAAAGTAAAAGAGTATTTATCTCATGAATTACTCGATAATTTTATAAGAGTATCTTCATCTATTTCAACACTCCTATTGATTATTATGTATTATTGGGATAAATATTTATGATATCATCTCTCATATTTAATTTAATGGTTTATTATTAGTTTGACTATGGATGTGCTATATTAAAACCATTCAATAATTTACTCTGAATGGTTAGTGTTTATGCTTAATGTTTGGGGAAAGTTATTTACGTATCATATGTTATTTTCAATATGAATGTATATGATATTTATGTTTATCCCCATTAATATGAGGAATGAATTGGACTTATTATGTGAAGGGTGAGACCTAATATAGCCCCTCTATGTATCAGTAGGTCTCATGAGACAAATAGATATGGACTTGGCTGAGGCCTTGCCCATTTTTAGATATGGTTTTGGTCGAGGCCTTAATCATTTTTAGATGTCTTGGCCGAGACCTTGATGGTATGTTTTAGAATGTCTAACATATGCATTTCCCTCATTATGAAGCTAGAAATTAACAGTTCATATGGTTATTTTACTAGTAGAATACCCATGATTATGTTTTATTATAGAAATAATTACTCAGCTCATATTCCTTCCATAATGTGTTCAAGTTTATTATTTTTAAAGGAATGCATTTTCAATTATTCACCATGCCTAATTTTTATTTTTATGATATATTATGTTGTATTGCTTACCCTTATTGAGAATTTGAGCTTACCACTTATTTTTTTTTCATTTTTACCAGGACATGAAGAGGTATATTATGATTGACTTGCAGGGATAATCTTAGAGTGGTGGATATTCTCAGTGAAACTTATTTATTGTTTTTAATTTCAAGTTGTAATGTTGAACTTATGTACATATCTGGATTTAAAAATCAACTAAACTATTCATTCATTTGTGATATGAATTTCTTGTAATCATTCCAATGTAATGTAATAAGGCACCGAATCTGGGAAACTAGGGTTGGGTCTTTACAATTAAAACATATATAAAAAAATTAATTATTTATCTCAATATTTCTGCAGTGTTCAAAACAAATTAATCACATCGATTATAGTTATTACGTTTTTGAATTTATGAAAGATATCATATTCCATCCATAAACTAGTATCCCTAAAAATATATTTCCTAAATTATTCTTTTTTAAGTCATCCTAGAGATGTGTGAACCTTTTTTCGTCTAATATTTTGAATATTTTACAATTTTTAATCAATTATATGTTTAGAGTTAGATATATTAATTAAATTATTTCTAATTTGAATAATAATTTTAGATGAAATAATTTACCTACTTCATGTTATGCAAACATTTTTAGTAAAATATTTCTATCTAAATCAATGTTTCTAGAAATAAATGAAAATATAAAGGATCTTTGATTGTGAGACCATAAATCAGATCATGGTGGACCATTCCATGTTGTAGTGCATACAAAAATAAAAATCTAAATAAGCCTAAAAAATCACTATTTGTATCCTTATTATCACACTTTCCATCTAAACACTATTAGACACCCATTTTACTCTTTTTTTTAATTTCAAATTATTCCATTTAAACATAATTTCCATCATGTAATTACAAACTAAGATTCACCATTTTAATCCAATTCAACTGATCACTTATAAAAACATTATCATGTAATCTTCACTCACTTTATATATCACTTTTCTTCACATTAAAAGTAATTTCCAGCATGATCATACACCTCTTTCCGACATGTTTTTTTTTATAAAAACATACTATAAAATGCTTAAAACATTCTTGCAACTGTCGTGGAATGTTTAGACCCCTTTACACAATATTTCTCATCTAAATACACCTTATTTATAGTACAAAATCACCATATTAAACACACATAATGTCAAGATACACACAACAAAAATTTATGAAAAATCATATAAGCACACCTTGAGTTAAAGTAGCATCGTATCAATCAAATCACAACAAATCATACATAATCATAAGCCAAACACCACAAGAAGGAAAGAGGCCAGCTTCCTTAGATTAGAAAAACAATCCATACAATAACAACAAAAAATTGTTTAAGCAAGTTGCTAAACATCGATCTGGGGAGAAGAGTAACAAAAAACATGAACAAGTGCAAAAAATAAAGTAGATGAGAAGAACAATAAAAAATCATGAAAAACTATTCAAGAATGATTAAAAACGAGAAACAAATAACATACCTTTGGTTTTAAGGGTCGATTCGCCTGAAATATTTGAAAGAGATGGTAAAAGTCTTCAACTTTCATGAGAGATTGAAAGACGCGAGCGAGGGGTGATCTCTGTTAAGGTTCCTTTAACAGATGGGAAAGAGTTTTATTCGTGTTAGTAAAAAGCATTCACAAAAGATACATTTATCAGCACTAAAATGGAAAGTGTGGATAAATGTATGACTTATCATTATTTTTTAGTAATGATAAATCCGAGTCTTTATCAACGCCAAATTAACACTGATAAATTCTACCTTTTATCAGCCCTATATAATAAATGTCGATAATGTTACTTTTATTAGTGCTTCTACTAGCACTGATAAATATTGAAGAAAAATTAAATTTTAAAATTAAATTAAAAAATTATAATAAATTACTAATTATATAAAAATGAATATTAACAATTACTTTATAATAAAAAGAATAAATAAATTATAAAAATATAAAAAACAAATAAAAATATTATTTCTGTTAAATGTATTAATAAATGTGAAAATATTACGATGAATGTATTATATTATAATAAATTTATTAATATTATGATAAATTTATTAATATTATAACAATTTTTTTATTCATAAATGTATTCATTATATAAAGAATTAAAAAAATATATTAAAATAAAAAGAATAAATTGTAATTATATAAATTATAAACATTTAAAAAATATTAAATACTAATTAATAAAAATTTGTAAATAAATATTAAATATTGAATAAATCACAAAAAATATTAAATGAATACATATTAAAAATGAATAAAAAATATTAAAAATAGATAAATATTAAAAATGAATTAATAATAATAAACAATAAAATTTTATAATTAAAAATGAATAAACTATAAAAATATTAAAAAATTTAAGAAATAATATTAATTGTAGAAATCACAAAAATAATAAAAGATGAATAAATATTAAAAATTATATTTAAATATAAAAATAGTAACAATAATTTACTCAATATATAAATTTATATATTATTGATTATACATAAATTATAAATAATAATTATATTTAATTTTTTTAATAATATTTAATTTTTTATTAATTATATAAATTATTAAATATTTAATATTTTTTTATTAGTTGCATTTAAATACCAAAGATTTACAACAAGTTACTAATTAAAAAATAAAAAATAATAATTATATAATGATTTGAATACAAAAATATTAAAATAAAAATGAATAATTATTAATTATATAAATTGGAAACATATTTAAAATACTAAATATTAATAAATAAAAATGTATAAATAAATTTTAAAAAGGAATATATTATAAAAATATTAAATGAATAATATTAAAAATGAATAAAATTTAACAATTAAAAGTAAAAAAATATTAAAAATGAATAAATTATAAAAATATTAAAAAATGAATAAAAAATATTAAATGATGAAATATTTAAAATGAAAAAAATGAAAAAAATGAAAAAAATGAAAAAAATGAATATCTTAAAATAATTATTAAATAAATAAATAAATAAATAAATAATATTAATATAAATTACAGAGGTTTTAAAAATGAATAAATATTAAATTAAAAATGAATAAATATTTAAAATTACATTTAAATATAAAATATTTGTAATAAATTACATATAATAAATAAATAAATAATAATTATATAAAAAATTTAAATAAAAAATTAAAATAAAAAAGAATAAATATTAATTATATAAATTTCAAAAATATTAAAAATAATAAATATTAATAAATAAAAATGCATAAATAAATATTAAATGTGTAAATTACAAAAAATATAGTATTAAAAATGATTAAAATTTAATAACAAAAAAATGAATAAATATTAAAAATGAATAAATTATAGTGATATTAAAATTGAATAAATATTAAAAATGTACACACACACACACACACAGTACAACGAGATATGTCAAATTAAAAAAAAATGTTTTTTCCAGTTATATAATGATATATTCATATACACACACATACATACACAAAATATACATACACATACACATACACGCACATACACTTACATACATGCACACACACGTACATAAACATATGTACACACACACACAGACATGCATGAACACACACATACACTTACATACAGAAACACATATACATAAAAATACATAAAAATACATACACATACACACATATACATATACATACATAAACGTACATATACATACACGCACATACATACATACATACATAGACAAGCACATATAGACAAATGCACACACACATACACACATAAACCACACACACACACACATGCTTACATACACATATATACACATACATACACATACATGTACATACATACACATACACTAACATATATACACATACACGTACACACATGCACACATACAGACACATACATAAACACACACACACACACACACAGACATGAATATATAAATACATACAACACACACACAACACACACACATAGACTAGGGTACAACCCCATAACCCTATAACCCACACAGACAACACACACACACACATACAACCCCATAACCCACACAGACATGAATACATATAAATACAACCCCATACAGACATGAATACATACATACAACACACACACACACACACAGGCATGAATACATACACACACATACAACCCACACACACACACACATACCCACACAGACATGAATACATACATACGTACATACATACATGAATATATAAATACATATACATACAACACACACACACACATACAACCCCATAACCCTATATCTAAAAGACTAGGGTTTGAATCCTGACAAGCCCCTTAGGGGATTTTCAACGTAGATGGTGATATAGGTATGGCACTGGTAGGCGGTGACATAGGCATGATGCAGGCCGGTGGTGACATGGGAATGGCGTAGACTTGGTAACACAAGCAGGATAATAGAGACTTGACGCTACACTGGGCCTTTGGGCCACTTGTACTTGGGACTATGAGCTATATAATGGCCCCCCCTATACTCAGATAAAAAGAGGTATTTTCTTTCATAATAAAAAGAGGCTTCGATCCCAACTTAAAAAATGTATATATTTTAAATAATTTAATATGAATATAAATATATAAATTCAAATATGAATGATATTTAATGTATTTACATCACTCCTATCACTATATTGTAATATATATATATATATATATCCACACAAACACATATCTTTGTGTGTGTGTAATTATAATTATATATATATAATTATAAATAAGTATAAAAGAATAAACAAAACTTTAAATGATTATATATATATATAAATATAAATTTTATTTGTATAAATATATATATAAACTATTATATATGTCCTATTAATATATAAATATAAATATAAATATTATATATATATATATATATATTATAAATACACTTAAATAAACATATCACCATTCATATATTTATATAATTTCTTAAATATAATTTTAATATATTATATTTACATATACACATTTTATTCTATTTAAATATATTATTAAATATTTTTATTGATTAATGTAATTTTTGTAATTTTTTTAAATATAAAATTTAAAAATTAGATTTATAATAATTTTTATTATAAATATACTTATTGTTATATAGGTCATATTTAAAAATACATAAATATGTATATATAAATCAAATCATTCATGATTCCCTTTATTAGCACTTATAAAGGGCAGCCTTTATATGCGCTAACTAAATTGTTGATAAATGATGACCTTTATCTGCGCTAATAAAATCATCGATAAAATAAATACTTTTATCAACATTTTTTAGTGCTAATAAAGATTATCTTTATTATCACTTTTAATTAGTGCTGATAAAATCATGCTCTTTATGAGAAATATTTTTGACACTGATTAATGGTATCACCAAATATATGAAGAACTATAGTAGTGATATTTTAAAATTTTGATAAAAGAGAAACATAAATTCACATAACACATGTTCAATGGATTAAAAACAATTAAATAACTTTTAAAAACTATTTTTTTAAAACACATAACATATGTTGTGTGTTAATTTTTTTTGAAAATAAGAAAAACATTTTAGGAATTAAAATCTTTCAATACAACGGACTTCCACACATAGAACACATGCAAACAAAATCTTATCCACATCCTCACTAATGAAATGATCAAGGTGAGGTGTAAATTGTTTTCCCATCCTTCCAACTAAAAGGAGTGGACACCACTCAAAACAAACAACCTTAAAATTTCATCCAAAAAATAGCCATACAAATAAAAATCCTTCTCATAAGCTAAGATGAAATTGATCAAGGATTAATAATTTAAATAAAAAAATAAACTTCCATCCACTTGATAAAGAAAAACCTAGACCAGTAATAAATTCTGTAGCTTTAGCGGCAGAAAGACTCCAATTAGAAACAATAGTTATATGAAATGATTCTATCATATAACCATTTTCAACATTTAAAAATGTACCAAAATCTATTCCATATGTTCTAAATACTACTAATTTATTATCAAGTTTCATGAAACATGAAGAGGACTAACCTCAGCTGACATTAGAACTGACACTCTCAGCATGATGCAAGTCATTATTCCCCTTCCACTAAAAATCAAACATACTCACCATCCATTATATTAAAACCACTTGTACAATAATTTTATACTTAATATAGAATTCATTCCTCCTTATACAACTAAAAAAAGAAATAACACATGCTTTATGAACCTGTATTCCATCTTTTGTTGAAATCCAACTCAAAATGGTATGCTTTTCATCATAAATCTATCCAAGAGTTGTGAAAATAAATTTATTCCATTTATTCTAGATATCCTGACATTCACACACTGAAACACAACATGAAAAACCATATTAGTATCCATCAAAACTTTGGACATGATTCATTTGAAATAATATGACATTTGTATAGTTAATATTTAGAAGGAAGAAAAACATAATATATTTTCCACAAAAAATAACCAAACTTTAGGTAAATATCAACATTCCAAATTCTTTTCCAAATATTCTAAAACTAAAACTTTATAGTTCATAACCAAGACATAACATGGAAAACCCTTATAAAATCTATTTTTAGTTTAATATCAGACAACTTTATACAAAAAACACCCTAAAAAAATCAAAATGATATTTATGTCTTCATCATTAAACCATGTACTAATATTTTCTAGGAACCAACCCTTAATACCATTATTGATAATATTATTGAAAAATACATCATGACTAATAATTTGAATAATTTTATTATGAAAAAGAAAATTATGGAGGAGGGGGGAGTAGATGCAATATCATGGGGGTCTGAAGTGGTGAAGCCCAAGGGAGTAAACACAAATAAATTTCTTAAAATCCACAGGTAAAGATCTAGAAATTTAATAGGTAATAAACACATCATCTTGTACCCATTTATAATATAAAAAATATGCTATAAAATTCCCCTCATGATAAGTGCGAAGAACCACAATTCTTTTATGAAACATGACACTACAAGCTTTAATAGTATATGCAATACTCTAGTGAAAAGGGAAGAGCTGCAAAATTTCTGGAAAATCATATATGAATCAAATTTGATCATAGATAAAAAATATTATTCAAGTATAAGAGAGTTAATTTATTAAAAAAATTATGAGATTCAATTATGAGAGAATTACCCTCACCTTAATAACTTGATAAATTCAGAAGCATGGTGTGAAGGTCCCAAGTAAAGTAGAAACATATACTAGGTAGTAACCAAATCAGTTATTTGTTTTAATAAATTAATAATCTAGGATTTAAATGATTAATAACATCATTACCAACAAAATTAATTTTAAGATTAATTTATATAAACATAGGAACCAAGAAGGCATAATCTTCACATATAATTTATAATTAATTTATATAAATAAAGAATTAAATTGCATTGGAATTCATTATCCATTAAAGATTCCATATACCAATTCTTGTCATATAATAATTGTTATGGGAGGATTAAAATTTATAGTCCCACTAGTGGTGATCCACATGTTCACCAAGAACCTCTGAACATCGACGTAGAAATCATTGAGTGCTATCACGGAAGATTCCGGCACTTGCATCGTTCATTAATGATCCCCACAAGAATCAATTAATGGTTAAAAATATTATTCTTGTTATATATAGAGTCTATAGGATGAAGGAGAAGTATCTCTCTTAATTCTAGAGAGTGTTCTAGGAGAAGAGTTATCTAGGGATTGGGATAATTCTCTCTAGACTTTTGTTGTGCACAACGATGAATAAGGTTGAGAATGTAATAACTGAGTTTAAGTAGAGGTAGAGTTAGAGAATAATAATAAAACATAGTAACTTATAATTCTATTAATCCCTAGATAATCCCATGTCTAAATAATATTAATATTAATATTATTTACTCAAAATTCTCTAGACTCATGGATAAATAAATATTATTTTTTGGAATAAATAAAAGAATATTTATTAAAATAATATTTAATATATTATTTCTCACTGAACCATTAATATTGTAACATCCCAAGTAAGTAATGAATAATAGATATTTTTATCTATGCCTATTAATGAATTAGATAGGGTTTTAGAGGCTTAAAATGAAAATAAATCCAATCTTAATCATGAAATACACTAATATTTTTAAACGATTGTTTTACTGCCTTTTTATGGAAAACCATTTTTAAATCTATATTTTGACAATTTTATAAGCTATTTTTGTCAAAATAAACTTATTCTTTATGATTGGGACATCAAAATTTACTTTGTGTGAATTTTTGGTATTTTTCCGATAAAGTTCATTTTTTAATGAATAGTGAAAAAATGTTGTATTTTAATTCAAAACCTCTTTTTAATCTAATTTATTTATATGATTAGATTATATTTTGAATTCGTTTAAAAGTTAAATTAGAATATATTTTTACTATTTAATCCAATGGTGGTCATTGGAATCAATTTCACTTTGAAATTGGACTTAAACTAGTGTCAATCTTTTGATACTTATTGTTTCATAAAAACACGCTATTTGTCATGACATCGGGAATTAATTATTTAATTAATTAATGTGACTTATATGATTTTAATTTTGTAAAATAGATATCATTTTTGAATTCAGAATATCAAATATATCTTAGGGTGATGTTTTGGTATTTTTCTGAAAAACTTCAATTTTTGATGAATAGTGAAACCACTAAGTGGTAGTTAAAGAAACTGATTTTTTGTTTAAATGAAACTTTGTCACTTATGTGATTTGATTTTCAAAAATCCGACATACATGTTTGTCATTAAGAAGTAAAATGTGGTTCAATGAGATTAAAATAATTTTTTGGTGAATAGTAACTTTTAACTTCTTAATCGCGATTAGAGGTAATTAATGTAGTTTGAGGTAAAAATAATGTTCTAATAAAATGAGATGAGCTTGAAACATGTCCTACCCTCATTGGATATGTCATGGCCGACCAAGACAATCCATGGGTAAACTTGGGGACCCCATTGAGCTACTTTGGTTGGGAAATGACATAAATAACTTTTTATTAAATGTTAAAGTAAAAATGACACAAACATGAGATGTTTTACTAAAACAATTTTTACATGGGGTTATACAAGTCAGATTTTTGACTAAAAATATTAATTAGAAATCTAAAAAGATTTTCTACATCATGATATTTTTTTTATAATTTTTAGACATTAAATATATTAAATGATTTATGACATCATGATGATGCAACGATTACCTAATTAATAAAGGGTTTAAATAAAATGAAAAGATAATGTAAAATATATGACCTACACATGTAAAAAACCTATTGGATGGGTGGATTTAGAAACCTTATCACCTTACCCTCGAATTATATCAATGTGGGACCTTTTGAATCCAAAACGCATTTTAAAATAAAGTAACTTTTCTTTACTTTCCAAGAATACCCCTCCTCTCCTCTTATAAAAGGCCCCCACCTCTACCACCTTACCCACACATAAAAAGCCTTTGGCTCCGCCAAACCCTTCCCATTTTGTCTCTACACTTCCCTCTCTTACTCCTTGAAGCCTCACTTTTGGCAGAAGTCTTCCCAAGGAATCCTTTTAGCTCAAACCAAAGGGAGTTACCCGATTTTAAGGTAATGTCTTCACTTGAGTCCTTTTGTTTTATTTTGCTTCTCCAACCCCCTAAACTCTTTTTATTCATTTCTTTTGTAACAACTACAGTATCATCAATGTACTAGGATGTTGTTATAATAAGTATTCAAGCTACACTTACACACACCTGCATCTAATGTTTAAAGAACATACTGTTTCCGTGGATGGCGTATTTCAGCCTCCCGAAACAATGATTGTTCAACATTATTTTAACACCTTAAAAGGTGTCCATTAAGATGAAACTATATTTATATATGATATATAATATGTTTTTGTTTTCCTTAAGCTTCTGTATTTTTAATTTTGGGCATACCTTTATGGTTTCCATTATGGGTAAACACGATATCTTCATTTAAGGAAGTGCGGACTACCGCCCCCTCAAAGTGATGTGATTCGTTAATGCCATATGTGGGATGTATAAAGGATGGATTTAAAGTTATTATATATGATGTTATAATGGAATTATAATATACCTCTATATCATTATTATTTCTTTCCATTAAAGTATGAGATAGAAATGAAAGTAGCGTTCATGCGTACGTACGGCTTACCGTCTCCATGAACGGTACATTTCATTTCTTATCCCCAAATGTAATGTACTATTATAAGTACATGTATATAATGGATATATATGATGAATGATACATCTAAATGATGAATATAATTTTGGAATTAAAATATAAATCCCTCTCATTTAGTTTTAATTCCATTAATATGACAAAGAAATGAAAGTAGCGTTCATGCGTACGTACGACTTACCGTCTCCATGAACGGTGCATTTCATTTCTTACCTCTAAATGATTATGTAATATTATAAATACATGTATATGATGGATATATATGATATATATGATATACAAATCAGGAATGTAATTCTGGATATAAATAACCTTTGACCACATGAACAACATGTAATTGTAAGAAGTCCACTTTCGACTTAAGAACCAAATATCGACAAAACAAACATTATTAACTTAAATGATTAAATAATGTTTATAACATGGTAATAAGTGATATAAATGTAATAATGAACTTGAAAAAGGTTCTTAAGCAAGTATAAATTAACTCAAGTTTATTATTCAGGACGTTAAAGAACGATCGAGTCAAGTCAGACCCGAGGTAAGGGACTTCGTCTCAATCTCCTTTCATTGAGGCATATTTCGTTTTATACACAACATTATTTTATACAGTGTATAAACCCCTTTGACTTTTACTTTTATACAAAAGGAATCTTTTCCTACAAAGCATTTTACAAAACGACAAAAAGGAATGTTTCTTTTAACGTACGCGGTGACAAAGACCTTTTCCGCCGCCGCGAGTATTATTTAGTCTTTGGCTTCCTGAACAAGCCGTAATGTTTTTTTAAATGAAATAAATACCATATACTCTTTTATGTATTTTGGTATTGAAAATGGTTTTTATAATGGATTTTTTATGTCAATATATTTAAGTGATATATTGTGATCAAAGTGTGGAAATGTTTTCTTTCCATTATATTTGTTTTATGTCTTATTATTTTATAATGGTACTTGGACATTTGACGGGTGGTTACGTGATGAACCATATGACGGGTGGTGCCGTGAATACCAGGACGAGTGGTTATGTTATAACCTCCAATGAATTGGGTATGGAATTCGGCCGTATGGCTATTCCATTAAGTATGTATGGAAGTTGGCCGTATGGCTATTCCATTAAGTGATATGTGTGGAAGTTGACCGTATGGTTATTCCACTTATGTATGTTTATGTCCCAAGTTACATTTATATGTTATGTGATCTTTTTATGGGTTTTATGGTAATATTTTGGTTACAAAAGGGTAATTAATGATCTTTTATTCAGTGAAGAGTTTATACTACTTCATAAAGGTGAAAAGTATTACTATGATAATGTATACATGGTTTACTTGTTGTTTTGATAAGCTAACATTTTTCATTCTTTGTGTATCCCTTACTGAGCTCTTTATGCTCACCCCAAGTTTTTTTGAAAATTTTTTCACAGGACCTAATGTGGAATAGGGTCAAGGATGGGATAAAGGGAAAGTCATGCATATAAAACTTGGAACTAGATATGTTTCTTTTTAAGAGTTTTTATTTTATGGAAACATAGTAGAAGTGTCTAATTTATAATCTTTTGAGATGTAATAGTTATGTCCTAATTCTCTAAAACTCTAAACCTGAAAAGATCCTCAATGTGAATTATTCATTTAATTCAATATTAAGAGATGTTTAAGGCTGGGGCCTTATAGTTGGTATCAGAGGTCGGTTTAGACAACTTTAGGAGTTAGAATTCGATTAAATGATTATCCAAAAATATTTTTTTATGGTCAAATTGAAATGATATAACATTTAAAGATTACCATGTTTCTTCACCTATGGTATTTCTGTGATAAGAATGGTTTCCATAGAGGAAACATAGTAGATTTTCTGGGAAGGCATACAGAGGGAAACGACCTTTCAAATCAGTATCCTGAGATTTTCAGAATCAGAACTAAACTGTTTGTTGCAGTGATGGCTCAGTTGACTCAGGTGAAAAATGTTGGTTGTTTTTATTGATAATATTTTGGTGTTTTCTAAAAGTAAAGAGGAGCATGAAAGTCATTTAAGGGTTATTTTTCAAACCTTAAATGAAAAGAGACTATATGGAAAATTCAGAAAGTGTGAGTTTTGGTTACAACAAATTTCTTTCCTGGGTCACATTGTTTCAAAAGATGGCATAACTGTTGATCCTGCTAAAACAAAAGTTGTTGAAGAATGGCCAAGACCCACAAATGTAACTGAGATCCGTAGTGTTCTTGGTTTGGCAGGTTACTACCGAAGGTTTGTTGAAAATTTTTCACGGTTGTCTAGTCCAATAACTAAGCTAACTCGTAAGGGTGTTAAGTTCATCTGGACAGAAGAATGTGATGATTGTTTTCAGGAGTTGAAAAGAAGATTGGTGAATGCTCCGGTTTTGGAACTTCCTTCCAGGAATGGTGAGTTTGTTATATACAGTGATGCTTCGTTGAAGGGACATGGCAGTGTCCTTATGCAGAATGATCAGGTATTTGATTATGCTTTACGTCAGTTGAAAACTCATGAGGTAAATTACCCTACACATGATTTGGAATTAGCTGCTTTTGTTTTTGATTTAAAAATATGGAGGCATCATTTGTAAGTAGTAAAATTTGAAATATATACTGATCAAAAAAGTTTAAAGTATATATTCACTCAGAAAGAGTTGAACATGAGACAGAGGAGATGGCTGGAATTAATCAAGGATTATGATTGTACAATTCATTACCATCCAGGAAAAGCAAATAAAGTGGCTGATGATTTGAGTTGAAAAAGTAATGCTTGATTAACCATGCTACGTTTAGAAAGAGATCATTTGGTTTTTGATTTGATTAACTTTGTCATAGAAGTTGTTGGTGCAGGAAGTTCTTCTGTTTTGTTTCAGGTATCAGTGAGATCATCCCTATCAGACAGAATTAAGCAAGAACAGAGGGAAGATAGTGAGTCACAAAAAAGGTAGAGCTGGTTCAGAAGGGTAATTTGCCTGAATTCAACATTGATAATGATTGTGTTTTGAGATTTGGGAAGAGAATGTGTGTACCTTGTGATTCACAGATGAAGATGGAGTTTTTATGTGAAGCTCATAGTTCTCCGTTTTCAGTTCACCCAGGCAGTACTAAGATTTATGAGATCTACGGGATTATTACTGCTGGGATGGAATGAAAAGAGATATTGCTGATTTTACTGTGAAGTGTTTGACTTGTCAGCAGGTTAAAGCAGAGCGGCAGTTACCGAAAGGGATGCTTCAACCTTTACCAGTGCCAGAGTGCAAATGGGAAAATATATCCATGGATTTTGTTATGGGATTACCAAAGACATCTAGAGGTAATAATGAAATCTGGGTTATTGTTGATCGCTTGACTAAATCGGCTAATTTCCTTTCTATACGAGATACTTTTTCCCTAGATCAACTTTCCCGTTTTTATCTTAAAGAGATAGTCAGGTTACATGGAGTTCCTCTCTCCATTGTTTCTGATCGTGATCCCAGGTTTACTTTTAAATTTTCGAAAGGCCTTCAGAAGTCGTTGGGTACTGAATTAAATTTTAGTTCAGCTTTTCATCCTCAATCAGATGGGCAGTCAGAACGAACAACTCAGACCTTGGAGGATATGCTACGAGCTTGTTCAATGGATTATCAGGGAAGTTGGGATCAACATCTTTCTTTGGTTGAGTTTTCTTATAATAACAGTTTTCATTCTAGTATACAGATGACACCATTTGAGGCATTATATGGGAAGCGGTGTCGAACTCCAGCATTTTGGGATGAAGTGGGTGAAAGGAAGCTGATGGGACCAGAATTGGTAGAAGAGATGGCAGAAAAAGTTCAGTTGATTCAGAAACACATGAGAACATCTCAGAGCAGGCAGAAGAGTTATGCGGATAACTGGAGGAAGGATCTATCTTTCGAGGTAGGTGATCATGTTTTTCTCAAGGTTTCTCCATGGAAAAGTGTGATGAGATTTGGTAAGAAAGGAAAGCTGAGTCCAAGGTTCATTGGACCATATGGAATTCTGGAGAGAGTTGGATCAGTTGCATACATAGTGGCTTTACCTCTGAGTTTATCTCAGGTACACAATGTTTTTCATGTTTCGATGCTGAGGAAGTATATTCCAGATCCATCTCATGTTTTGAGTCCAGAGGTAGTTCAGTTGGAAGAGAACCTATCTTATGAGGAACAACCGGTCTAGATTCTTGACCATAGGGAGCAAGTGTTACGGAATAAGGTGATTAATCAGGTAAAGGTTTTATGGAAAAACCATACGATTGAAGAGGCAACATGGGAATATGAAAATGCAATGAGGGATAAATACCCCCACTTATTCGATAAGTAAATAAATTGTGAGGACGTAATTTTCTAAAGGGGGGAAGGATGTAACATCCCAAGTAAGTAATGAATAATATATATTTTTATCTATGCCTATTAATAAATTAGATAGTGTTTTATAGGCTTAAAATGAAAATAAATCCAATCTTAATCATGAAATACACTAATATTTTTAAAAGATTGTTTTACTGCCTTTTTATGGAAAACCATTTTTAAATCTATATTTAGACAATTTTATAAGCTATGTTTGTCAAAATAAACTTATTCTTTATGATTGGGACATCAAAATTTACTTTTTGTGAATTTTTGGTAATTTTCCGATAAAGTTCATTTTTTAATGAATAGTGAAAAAATGTTGTATTTTAATTCAAAACCTCTTTTTAATCTAATTTATTTATATGATTAGACTATCTTTTGAATTGATTTAAAAGTTAAATTAGAATATATTTTTACCATTTAATCCAATGGTGGTCATTGGAATCAATTTCACTTTGAAATTGGACTTAAACTAGTGTCAATCTTATGACACTTATTGTTTCATAAAAACACGCTATTTGTCATGACAACGGGAATTAATTATTAAATTAATTAATGTGACTTATATGATTTGAATTTTGTAAAATAGACATCATTTTTGAATTCAGAATATCAAATATAGCTTAGGGTGAAGTTTTGGTATTTTTCTGAAAAACTTCAATTTTTGATGAATAGTGAAACCACTAAGTGGTAGTTAAAGAAACTGATTTTTCGTTTAAATGAAACTTTGTCACTTCTGTGATTTGATTTTTAAAAATCCTACATACATGGTTGTCATTAAGAAGTAAAATGTGGTTCAATGAGATTAAAATAATTTTTTGGTGAATAGTAACTTTTAAGTTCTTAATCGCGATTAGAGGTAATTAGTGTAGTTTAAGGTAAAAATAATGTTTTAATAAACTGAGATGAGCTTGACACATGTCCTACCCTCATTGGATGTATCATGGCCGACCAAGACAATCCATGGGTCAACTTGGGGACCCCATGTAGCTACTTTGGTTGGGAAATGACATAAATAACTTTTTATTAAATGTTAAAATAAAAATGACACAAACATGAGATGTTTTACTAAAACAATTTTAACATGGGGTTATACAAGTCAAATTTTTGACTAGAAATATTAATTAGAAATATAAAAAGATTTACTACATCATGATATTTTTTTTATAATTTTTAGACATTAAATATATTAAATTATTTATGACATCATGATGATGCATCGATTACCTAATTAATAAAGGGTTTAAATAAAATGAAAAGATAATGTAAAATATATGACCTATACATGTAAAAAACCTATTGTATGGGTGGATTTCAAACCCTTATCACCTTAACCTCTAATTATATCAATGTGGGACCTTTTGAATTCAAAACTCATTTTAAAATAAAGTAACTTTTCTTTACTTTCCAAGAGTGCCCCTCCTCTCCTCTTATAAAAGGCCCCCCACCTCTACCACCTTACCCACACATCAAAAGCCTTTGGCTCGGCCAAACCCTGCCCATTTTGTCTCTCCACTTCCCTCTATTACTCCTTGAAGCCTCACTTTGGGCAGAAATCTTCCCAAGGAAGCCTTTGAGCTCAAACCAAAGGAAGTTACCCGATTTTAAGGTAATGTCTTCACTTGAGTCCTTTTGTTTTATTTTGCTTCTCCAACCCCCTAAAATCTTTTTATTAATTTCTTTTGTAACAAATATAGTATCATCAATGTAATATGATGTTGTTATAATATGTATTCGAGCTACACTTACACACACCTGCATCTAATGGTTAAAGAACATACTGTTTCCGTGGATGGCGAATTTCAGCCTCCCGAAACGATGATTTTTCAACATTCTTTTAACACCTTCAAAGGTGGACATTAAGATGAAACTATATTTATATATGATATATGATATGTTTTTGTTTTCCTTAAGCTTCTGTATTTTTCATTTTGGGCATACCTTTATGGTTTCCATTATGGGTAAACGCGATATCTTCATTTAAGTAAGTGCGGACTACCGCCCCCTCAAAGTGATGTGATTCGTTAATACCATATGTGGGACGTATAAAGGATGGATTTAAAGTTATTATATATGATGTTATACTGGAATTATAATATACCTCTATATCATTATTATTTCTTTCCATTAAAGTATGAGATAGAAATGAAAGTAGCGTTCATGCGTACGTACGGCTTACCGTCTCCATGAACGGTACATTTCATTTCTTATCCCCAAATGTAATGTACTATTAAAAGTACATGTATATAATGGATATATATGATGAATGATACATCTAAATGATGAATATAATTCTGGAATTAAAATATACATAACTCTCATTTTGTTTTAATTCCATTAATATGACAAAGAAATGAAAGTAGCGTACATGCGTACGTACGACTTACCATCTCCATGAACGGTGAATTTCATTTCTTACCTATAAATGATTATGTATTATTATAAATACTTGTATATTCTGGATATATATGATATATATGATATCAAAATCAGTAATTTCATTCTAGATATAAAGAACCTTTGACCACACGAACAACATGTAATTGTAAGAAGTCCACTTTCGACTTAAGAACCAAATATCGACAAAACAAAAATTATTAACTTAAATGATTACATAATGTTTATAACATGGTAATAAGTGATATAAAAGTAATAATAAACTTTAAAAAGGTTCTTAATAAAGTAGAAATTAACTCAAGTTTATTATTCATGACGTTAAAGAACGATCGAGTCAAGTCGGACCCGAGGTAAGGGACTTCGTCTCAATCTCCTTTCATTGAGGAATATTTCGTTTTATACACAACTTTATTTTATACGGTGTATAAACCCCTTTGAATTTTACTTTTATACAAAAGGAATCTTTTCCTACGAAGCGTTTTACAAAATTACAAAAAGGAATGCTTCTTTTAACGTACGCAGTGACAACGACCTTTTCTGCCACCGCGAGTATTATTTGGTCTTTGGATTCCTGAACAAGCCGTAATGTTTTTTTAAATGAAATAAATACCATATACTCTTTTATGTAGTTTGGTATTGAAAATGGTTTTTATAATGGATTTGTTATGTCAATATATTTAAGTGATATATTGTGATCAAAGTGTGGAAATGTTTTCTTTCCATTATATTTGTTTTATGTCTTATTATTTTATAATGGTACTTGGACATTTGACGGGTGGTTACGTGATGAACCATATGACGAGTGGTGCCGTGAATACCAGGACGGGTGGTTACGTTATAAGCTCCAATGCATTGGGTATGGAATTCGGCCTTATGGCTATTCCATTAAGTATGTATGGAAGTTGTCCGTATGGCTATTCCATTAAGTGATATGTGTGGAAGTCGACCGTATGGTTATTCCACTTAAGTATGTTTATGTCCCAAGTTACCTTTATATGTTATGTGATCTTTTTATGGGTTTTATGGTAATATTTTTGTTACAAAAGGGTAAGTAATGATCTTTTATTCAGTGAAGAGTTTATACTACTTCATAAAGGTGAAAAGTATTAGTTTGATAAAGTATACATGGTTTACTTGTTGTTTTGATAAGCTAACAGTTTTCATTCTTTGTGTATCCCTTACTGATCTCTTTATGCTCACCCCAAATTTTTTTGAAATGTTTTTCACAGGACCTAATGTGGAATAGGGTCAAGGATGGGATCAAGGGAAAGTCATGCATATAAAACTTGGAACTAGACATGTTTCTTTTTAAGAGTTTTTATTTTATGGAAACATAGTAGAAGTGTCTACTTTGTAATCTTTTGAGATGTAATAGTTATGTCCTAATTCTCTAAAACTCTAAACCTGAAAAGATCCTCAATGTGAATTATTCATTTAAGTCAATATTAAGAGATGTTTAAGGTCGGGGCCTTATAAATATGTTCCATCAATCCCCATAAAAATTTATCAAACCTTGGATAATGACTATATTTAAATAAATAAACATCCCTACAATACTCATAGATAAATAAAAAATATTATATTCACTAAAATTAGAGAATACAAATTAATTGAATATTTAATTCATAATTACTGTCTTGAATAAATAGTGATTGAATATCTATGATCAACCCAAAAAATAATTGTTATTAAAAAATGTGTGGGAATAATATTTATTCAACATGTTATATTTAATTAGAATTTAATTTAGGTTCTAGATACATTAAGTATATTATTTTATATTCCCCTTTCGTAGCGGCATTATAAAAAACCACCTAAAGTCCAAGGATAACATATATAAACACACCAAGGAATCCATGGAGAAATAAGTTAATGTTTTTATGAAATAAATCATCATATTAATGTAAACTATGTAATATAATACATTTATCATGATATCTTAAATAAAGAAGGTTTCATGCTGGTGTCATCAACCAACGTACTTGATGTCTCTTTTAGTGAATTTTAGAAATGAAGTTGTCGAAAAAACACTATGGACAGGGAATTAATAAGTTAATTTCATTCCCATAAAAGGGAATGAGATATCAACTTACATTAAAGAACATAAGGTAAAAAACCTTTCTTTCATTATTTATTAATGTCATATTTATTATAACACACCTAACTTCACCATGAACATATGTCTTCATGGATCAGTGTAATAAATCAAAGAACATGATTCATGATATACATTTATAATAATCTTAAAATTTAAGGATCGTTAGAGATGTCTGTTGATAGTAACATCCAATGACACATATAAATGCAGACTTCCTATTAGTGGGTCAAGTTCTAATAACCTCCTTTATTGAGATTACTAAGGATGAACTTCATGAGAATAAGTATAAATGAATTATGATCCCCTACCCCCAATATACTATATCATTTTTGTCTCATAAATTATATCATATGTCTATAGTAAAAATATTCAATAATACTATCATCGCACTTCCAAGTTATCATCATACTAGGGAACTGCTACGATCTTTCACTGTGACGGTTACCCTTAGGACATTATCACAAATAATGTCACATTGGATAAAAATCACGATATGATAAAATTTATTAACATTTAAAATCCATGAATATAGGTAGTTATAAAGTATATAGAAGTTGGTTATAGAGCTCCAAATCCAAAAGAATCCCACTTAAACTATAGTCAACTACTAACAACCTTCAGTCCACCAGCTATTACATGATATTCATGCTTCTACTAAGATACAGATTTATTTAAGGGGTCCACCACATTATCTTATATAGAAAATATACTTACCACTACCTCACCACTTTGAGGAAAATACCTCAAGAGGTGATACTTCTAAATTATGTGTTTCATCCATTGATGTAACCTTGAATCCTTTATAGGAGCCACAACTATATTATTATCACAATATAATGTGATAGAATATTTACTACTAGGTACCACATCTTGATCTGGAAAAAATTTTCATATCCAAATTTCATCTTTGGATATACTAGAAGCTGCAATATGATTTAATTCCATTATAGAATAAAAAACAGCTAAATTATTTGAACTCTTCTAGATTACAACCTCTCTATTGAGATTAAAGACATATGCTAACTATTATTTTGGATCATTTTAATATATCTAAAAACTATCATCAGTATATCACTTGGAAACTAGTTCCTCTTATGTTTTATATATCAATAACATATCTTCAGCATGACTCAAATATTTAAGGATAACCTTAAAATAAATTCATTGTTTTTCAATTGGATCAGCTTGATATCTCCCTACCATGATCAAGAAATAAGAAAAATCAAGCCTAATATATAATATAACATACATGATGAAACCTATTATAGATGCATTAGGAATACTAATCATCCTATCCATTTCCTATTACGTCTAAGGAAACATTTTCTTGGAAATATTTATATCATGTGACAGTGAAACTGATCCACTCTTGGATTTTACATACTAAATCTCTTCAGTATCTCGTTAATGCATATACCTTAACTTAGTCAAAGAATCCTCTTACATCTGTCATGAATGATCTTGATCCTAATAATTTAGTTTTCTTCACCTAGGTCCTTCATAGAGAAGCACTTATTTAACCATCCATTAATTTTCTATAAGACTACTATGTAATTTCCAATAAGAAAAATTTAATTGAAATATACTACTAGGAAAACATACACACTCCCACTAAACCACATGTAAACACATTGATCACATTCATTATTTATGAAACCAAATTATTTTATAACTTTATCAAATCAAATATTCCATGACTTGGATGTTTTCCTCAATCTATAAATGGGTATTTAAAACTTTCATTCCTAATTGTAATTAATTGGAGTCACAAGCCCTTCTAGTTGTGTCATATATATATCTTCCTAAAGGTTCCTATTAATAAAATCTTTATTGATATCTATTTTACAATTCTCATAGACATGAAAAGCTATTATTGCATGTCAAATTCTGATAGATTTAAATATGGAAATTAGAGAAAAGGTTTCATAAAATTTAATGCCTTAGTGTTGTTTAAATCCTTTATCAACAATCCATTATTTATAGGTATTCACTTTACCTTATATATCCAGTTTTCTCTTGAATACCCATTTTTATAAAATATAATTTAGAACAACTGGTTGATTGGATAGAGACCATACTTGGTTTTTATACATGGAGTATATTTAAGAATTCATGTCTTCTTGCTATCTTGTATATTCCGAGATCTCTACTGCCTCCTTATAAGAAATAGGATCATTTTTTTCGACCAATAATTCATCACCATCTTCTATGTCTAGAAAACCATATCTTCCTAGTTTTCTTAACTCTATGGTGGTCCTATGTAGTACTTTTATTTCTAGAATAACCTCTTCCATAGAGACCTATGTAATATGTTTATTCACCAAATCATGTGTATCTTGAGTATCAAATTTATCAAAGTTAATCTTTATCCCACTATTATTATTAATGACGTGTTCCCTCTCTAGAAAGGTAGTATGCAGGTTGACCAACATTATTTTATCTGAATATTTTTATATGTAATATCCTTTAGATTCATTAGGACACCCCTTAAAGATACTATTAATGCCTAGGGATTCCAGTTTATTACTTCTTATGGATTTAAAAAATGCCTCGCATCATCAGGCATGCAAGTTCGATAACATGGGTTCCTTATCAATCCACAACTGCTATGGGATACAATTTTCTACTTTGGTTGAAACACAAATTATTATGTATGCCGCAATCTATAATGCATACCCCTAAAAGAACAATGGATGATCTGTATGACTCATTATTGACCTTATCATGTCTAGCGAGGTATAATACCACATTTAATTAACATCATTCCACTTTTGTGTATAAAGAGGATTTATTTGGGATATGATCCCACACTACCATATAAAGTTTATGAAATATTTGTTAATATAATCACCACCTTGATCGAATCAAAGATTATTTATTATATTACCAATTTTATTTTCTACTTCATTCTTGAATTCCTTGAATTTCTTAAAGGATTCTGAATTACACCTAATCAAGTAGAAATAATCATATATACTCAAGTCATTATTAAAATTTATGAAGAATACCAATATATATATTCTACTAGAAATGGCTCTAAAAACATCAGTGCGTACCAAATCTAGAAGCTCTATGGCCCTTTCACCTTATAAACCAAATGGTATATTTTCTTATAAAATAGTGTTATATTTATTAGGTGGGTTTATCTCAAAATACTTTAAATAAAAATATTGAAAAATATTTCTCAAATGATTTGTGTTTACATGTCCAAGATGGTAATTCCACAATTGGGTGTGAAATGATTCATGAAAACTTGATTCTTTATCGATTTAGAATATTTGGTTTTAATAATTTAATATATAAATATAGTTATTTATTTATTCCATTCCATAAAAAGTGGTATTATTATAGAATTATAATTCTTTATTTCCATATTTGAGAATAAATACATCCATGTCAAGGAAAAAAACAAAGATGATATTCTTAGTAACATAGGAAACATAATAAATGTTATTTAAAACTAATATTAACATTATTGGTATTGTAATATTGTAGTATCTAATGGATATAGTATCCCACCTCACTCCATTGTAAGCCCATAAATCCACCTTTCCTCTGATAATATTTATAAATCTACTTGGTTAATACATTTGAATATAGATGTGATCACTGCAATCCGTATCTAATACCGAATGTGTATATATATAAAGATTTCAATCAATAATGAATGAACCTAAATCTTACCCTTTCTTCTTTATCCAAGTTTATTTTTTCTTATTGTGGCCAAAATTTCCACATGAAAAAACATTCTTCATCCTTTTCATTCATTAGTATTTAGATATTCCTCTTCTTGGAAGGACGGTGCTCAGGAGCCTTATACTAGGAGTGAGTCTTGGGGACCCTTTCACCATTATTCCTTTTTATTCACTATAAGGACCATATAATTTTTATGCCTCATGTCTTTGTCAACTTGGAGAATAAATTTAAGAAGTTCTGAGAGAGATGTATCACTATTTTTCATATTATAATTGGAAATAAAACTAGAAAATATCTTAGGTAGTGAGGATAAAATTAGATCTCCCTATAATTTATTAGGGATCCTAAATCCCAAGATTTATAAGCACACTTTGTATCCAATCAACTTGACTACGTGAGGCCCAATCGACACTAACTCTCTAATCTTTTACATGAAAAGTGCATTGGAGATCTCATATCTCCCTTATATGTCATTCTATTAATAAAGATCAAAATAGCGATACATGATTTTTTATGCATACATATCCTCATATTACTTTATAATGTCACTAGATATGGAAGATAGCATGAAACATTGTACATCTATGGAATCATCCAAATGTTTCACATAGAGTGATAGTTCTTCTTCACCAGCTTCTTTACAAAGCACTTTAGGAGTAAGAATTTCCAACAAGTATAATTTCTACTCATGTTATAATATAATGTCCAAGTTCTTATACCATTCCTAGAAATCAATCAATTTAGAAGGTTATAATTCTATAATATATACCATAGTGATAAAGTATATGTCATATGGATTTCCCTTTCCATAATAAGAGTGGATTATTTTTTTTCTTCATATGGATTAAAATAAGATAATAAAATTTAATTTATTAATCTACCACTATTTTATCAAAACCCAATAATCCTCACAATTTATTTTATAATATCACATGAAATGGATATTCTATTGGAAAGGATCCATCCACTCCTTTTTATAACCTAGAAATTGGCCATACAGTTTAAAAGATGGAGTTTGGGTATGTTAAAATTTTCAACTCCATTAACTCTCAACTCCTTTATCTTTTGAGTGTACCCTTCAATCATAAAATCATGGACATCAATTTCCATAACAATTTTCTACAAAATTTAATTGAATAGATTTTTTCTATTACAATCACTACCAATTTGGTTAAGTTGACCTAAAACCTCATAATAATTCCTAGATAAAAGTAAGTGTCTAGACTTTGGCCATGGAAACACATAGTTCTATGGTCTCACTATTATTCAATTAATGGAAGGATTTTCTAACATAATATTTGATTGATGGATTTTTATATATTTATTTTTATGCATAAATTTACCATTTTAACTTATTACATCCTTTTTAATATTAAATTTATTTTTAATTAAGTGATTAACTATGTATTAGATAAAATTTATGCCTAATACAATTTATTTTAATTCAATATTTAATTATTTTTAAATCATTTATTAAGAGATTTAAATAAATCACCCATTATATTTAACCATAAAATTAATATAAATAAAATAATAAAGTGGTATGGTCATGAGATTTTATAATGGTTGGTTTATCCATTGGATGATAGACCAATCCTCGACCCTAGGGAATAAACTTTAGGAACCATTCTTAATTTGAGTTGTAGTATTCCACCTATGATCCTATGTCTCAAGTATATTAGTTTCAACTCAACTCCAAACTTGAATTGCATTCACTCGCTTGGGATATCTATCCATTACATAAGCATTACTTACACACATGTGAGGGGAACCAAAATATTGGTTAGAGGGTTTACATAAATGAAATAATGGGAACACAAAACCTTATATAATGAGAAGGAGGAGATTAATCACCTGCCATCAATTTAATTTAATAAATTTTTTCAAAACCATGCAATAATAATAAATTAAAAGAAAAAAATCACATACAAAGGCCGGTCTCAACTTATGATCATCCATATATATGAAATGACTACACATTTAATAAAATAGAATTCATTTCAATCATTATTAATTAAGATAAATCATACTAAAATTAATTTATTATATTTATTAATTAATCAAATAATTTACTTTAATTTCCATCCAAACTATCCTTGAGATTCCCATTTGTAATAATTTTAAATAAATTAACAAATTAATTTTATTTAAAATTAACTAAGTACAAAGTATGTACTTAGAGGCCACACAATGAGTACCTATCCAAACAACCTAGTATGAAGTGTGGTCATATACTATCCACTCATACAACATGTAACATATATGTTATTCCATGTAATTACAGATCATGTAATTTCAATAAATGACACAAAGACACATTTTATTTACATTTCATGTAATGATTTTAATGTGTGTAGATTAGTTAGAAAATAGTGACTATACACAATATGTAGTTTTGAATATTACAAAAAAATTAATTGATCATTTAATATATATATATAAACTATCACACTATCTGTATTGTCAATAAATTACACATGGACACTTGTTAATTTGGTTTAAATGGAATAATCAATTAATTTTACTTCCTAGATAGATAGGTAGTATAAATGGAATGTATAGTCCAGCTACATGTTGTATATGCCTCTTTTCTATCTATTCATGACACATGATTGAGTATTAATCTTGTGAGATTCCTTATACATAAATAGGTTATTTAGAGTGTACAAGATTTACATACCATGTGACCTCTAAGTTATACAGCTGTGAGACACACATGTTGTATGAAAAATACATGACATATCTTTAACTCATGGACTATATGAGAAGTAAGCATGTTATATGAAACATAGTCTGAATAACTGTGTTTCAAGTTGGCCCAGTCAACACACAACTCATATTTAATGCACTCCAAATTTTAATAAATACACGATGAACCAAATTTATTACAGATTGTCCTAGCATTGTGAACACATGTACATGACGTGTACCTTCAGGTTACACATCATGTACTCTTATACTATTCATATAGAATCTTAAATACCTTTATATGGGTTCTTCTGATGTTCTTTATTTATAATTAATCTATTTGGATAATATGAGTGAGAACAAATAAGAAGAGAATATCTCAAAATTTATATTTAAAGAATGATTAATAAAAATGAAAATAAAATTAAATGCATAAATCAATAAACAGTCAATAAATAATTATAAATTATCATGATATCTCCTTGATAAAATTTAAAGGTTTGGAGTACAATAGAAGTGCCTATTAGGAAATAAAAAACTATAATTTCTTCCAAAATCAATGAAACTCCAAGATGAACATGATAAAAAATGTCACGACCAATGAAATTAATTCAAATATTAATTGAAATAAACACAAGAACAAAAAATAAAGAATCATCACATATAATTTGAAATTAATTTATGTAAATAAAGAGCAAACTTTTGTTGGAATTATTTATTCATTGAATATTTGGCAGAACACTTATTATCATACATTCATTGTGGTGAGAGGTTAAAGGGAAGAATCCCTCTAGCAGTGATCTACACATGCACTATGAACCTGAAAACTTCATTATAGAAATCCTTAGGTGCTAGTGTGGAATATTTTGACACTTGAATCATTCATTGACGATCTCTACACACTAATTGAATTTTTACCTATACCAATGGTCCTGTACCTACAATTTAGAAAAAAATTGGTATTGGTCCCCTATACCAATATTTTTAAATAACTATTGGTCTAATATGGTGTACAATTACCTATACCAATAATTTTTTTAAAACCATTGGTATAGTTAGTCTTCCTATACCACCTTGAATGGAGCCCTTTCACTTCATGAACTAAATTCATCCCATATACAAGTTTTGTTACCTTGATATTAACTTTGGTTCCCTTAAATTCTACTTATACTATGCTTCAATTATATATTATTAAAATGTTTTTTAGGTTATATTATCAAGGTATGTCGATTACGTTCACCTTCTATCATATTTTATCACTATCATTCATCATTTTTATGCCCTATATTTGAGAGGGTTTGGAGAACTTTTGGAATGCTTTTGGAGATTTTTTAGATGTGCATGATTTGATCATGGTTAGTAGAAATTATGAAACACCTTCAGAAAATCATGAAAAGGATGATATTAGGCTATGGGTAGGTGCATAGTTAGGTGCACAATTTTTCCAATTCATGTGTTCACCTAGGAGTAACCATGAAAAGTGGAATAGATGGAAAAGCACAATCCGCACATAGCTTGTCTAACCATGTGATGCCACCCGTGAGAAGAGTGTTGGGAGGTAGTGGATGGCACACGGTTGGCTCACAATTTTCCTAACCATATGACCCAACCTTGTATAGTTAAGATTTAGATCCTAATAAAGTATATATCACTTAGTTTTACTCCTAAACCTATATTTTTTCATATTTTGACCTTAACATGGTTTTTCCTTCTCCCAAAGGCTGTGGAGACCTCCCCCTTCAACCCAAGAGTGAATAGTTAGAAAATATTGGTGCATTGAAGTCTGAATTACTTGGTAAGTCTCCGTTATTGGAGGGTTTTCTCAGATCTACTTTTATTACCTATATTTTATTCCAAGTTTTGATCCATTAGGAATATTTTATTTTGTGTAATGATTTATCATTTAGAAAAAATATTGATTTTTGAAAATTATAGATTTTTTTTTCAAAGATGAGATTTTGAAAATGAAATGATAATGGAATTTTAATAATGGTGTGATTTTCAAAAATCATGGTGGAATTTTCAAAAATGGGTTGAAAATAGAAAGTTTTTAATTTTTGGAAAGTATTATTGTGACTGTCTTGATATGGTAAAATTTGAAATTGATAAGCCTCCAGTTTCTTAATAGTGTGACTTATGAATTTTTTTGATTATAGAAAATAGAAAATGATAGGTTTCATAGAAAAAAACTAGAAGAGACTTCTCAAAATGTGGTTTTACCCAAGCCACAGGTGAACCAACAATTGGTTCAGAGTATAGTCCAAGCATTTTAGGCTATGGATAGAGTTAAAAGAAGGGATAAACCAAGGAAAGTGGATCATTCCATTCATTTACAAAAGTATAATCCACCCATATTTCAACGTGATTTAGAACCTAAGAAGGTAGAGGTGTGTATGAATAAGATGAATCAAATATTTGATTTCCTTTTCACACTAGTAGAGTTGAATTTTAAGTTGGAGACATATATGATGGAGGATATTTCACGCCAATGGTGGGATTTAACAGTCTAGGATAAATTAGAACAAAGCATTACATGGAAGGATTTTGAATAATTATTTCATAAAAAATTATATCATCATATGTTAAGGATTTTAAGAATGATATCCCTTTTCAGATTTAAGCAGAATAAACTCTCAATCACAAAGTATATATATAAATTTATGAATTTAGTCTTCTTTATTCCCAAAGTTGAAGCTAGTGTGTCCTTGAAGACACAAATTTTTGAATTGTGTCTAAGGAAAGTGATTCTCTTAAATATTTCCATGATTTATATAATGGATTATACAGAGATGACCAATAGAGTGATAGTGTAAGAAAGGTACATCTTTTGAGATACAATTGTTGGGGGCATGTTTCCACTTATGGGAAATTGTGGGAAATCTAATACTGAGAATAAGCAGAAGAGAAACACCTATTTCCAAGGTAGTGGGATGAATCAGAATAAGATTGCTGGATAAGTGAATCTTCCTCCAAAACCTAATAGCAAGATATGATGTTTTCAATGTGATTATTTGGACCACATGAAGCAATATTGTACGACACCACCAAGAGAATTCCATAATTGAAGCCAGATGGGGAATCTTCAATGCTATTATCACAGTTCTCCAAGGTTAGGTGTTTGGGACACTTCTCATGTTTCACAGACATCGTATAATTCAATGGGACGAGGGATTCATGATATCTATCCTCACCAGGACCAATCCAACCATGGTGATTCTAGAAATTCCATCACTTCTTAGGAAGTGCAATATCAAATGGGAAATAAATACCAAAGCATATCAAGTAATAAATTCTATAGAACTGAGAAATTTATTGTGGATGATCAATATAGACTATCAATGGTGATAGGTATGATTCTTTTGAATTCCACCCTTATTCAAGCTTTATTTGACACAAGTGCATCCCATTCATTTATCTATTCTCATGATTTTGATCTTTTGAGTTTAAATGTTGAGATGGTTCCTTCTATTTTGAAACTTCAAACTTCTATTGGTCAAAGAGAATGTAGAGCCTTTATGTGTAGATAATGTTCTATAAATGTTGATAGATTTGAGTTAATATGAGATTTATCTGTGCTTGATATGGTTGTGTATGACATATTCCTGGGTATGGATTGGTTGACAATGTGCAAGGATCACATCAATTTTTATAAGTGAATGGTTATTTTTATGACTGATGATGGAATCAATAATATCCTTAGATGAGATCAGAATGTAAAGGCAGGTGCAATGGGATTGTTGGCACCAATTGTTGGAATGATCTCATACTAGTTGGATGTGTTGACTTTGGCATCATTGGAAGAGATTGAAAATATAATTTTTCCAATAGTTGTTGATCGGTTTTAGGATGTTTTTCCTAAAAATTTATCAGGGTTTCCACCCATAATAAAAGTGGAGTTTATGATTTATCTCTTTACAAGGACCATTCCTGTTTACCTTCCGTCTTATCTGATGTCACGAAAACAATTAAGGGAATTGAGAGTGAAATTAGAAGATCTAGAAAGCAAAGGGTTAATTTTTCCTAACACTTCTCCATGAGTATCACTGGTCTTGTTTTTCAAAAATATAGATAGAACTCTTCAGATGTGTGTGGATTATTATAAGATTAACCAAATTATAATCAAGAATCAGTATCTTCTTCAATGCATTAATAATATATCCGATCAATTGAGGGGAGCCCTATGTTGCTCTAAAATTTAATTATGATTGGGATATCACCAATAGTGGGTTCCTAAGGAGGATATTTTGAAAATATATTTCAGAAGTAGATATATCCATTATGAGTATATGGTTATGACTTTTGATCCTACGAATACACCAACAATCTGTATGGTATTGATGAATTAGATATTTTAGAGATATCTGGATTCTTTTTTTAGTATTTTTAGATGAAATAATGGTATATTAAAGGACAGGGACTGATCATGAGAAACACTTGGAAACAATTTTGGGAATCTTGTGAGATTATCATTTGTATGACAAATTATCAAATTGTGATTTTTGGATATAATAGGTACATTTCCTTAGCCATGTAATCACTAAAATATGTGTTTATGTGGATCCAGAAAAGATATACACTATTATATCTTAGAAACTTCCAAATAATTTCTTTGAGATATGTAGTTTCCTTGGCTTAAATGGTTATTACTGACATTTTGTTCATGATTTTTCATAAATATCTTCAAATATGACAACTTTGACACAGAAAAATTTCTATTCCAATGGAATAAGGAATGTTGGAATTCTTTTAAAGTGATAAATATTCACCTTACAGGAGAACCTACCTTGATTTTTCTAGAATCAGGACAAGGGTATGTGGTATATTTTGATGCTTTGGGACCTGGGTTGGGATGTGTTCCCATGTAGGGAGATCATGTTGTTGCTTATGGATCAAGATATTTATGGTTTCATGAGAAAAAATACTGAACACATGATTTAGAATCATATTATACAGTCCATTCTTTGAATGCTTAGTGTCATTACCTCTTTAGTGATAAATTTATGGTGTTTACGAATCCTAAGAGTTTGAAACATATTTTCTCACCAAGGGATTTGAACCAGAGACAAAGAATATGGATATAGAATCTAAATTTTTTTGAATTTGAATTGATGTATACATTGGGTGAAGGAAATTTTCTAGAAGATTCATAAGGCATAAAGTCACATTCTTAGTTGAAAAAATAGGGTTTATATAAGTGGTAGTTGATGTTAGTGATAACTGACATGCAATTGGATTGTGAAGATTGAGGTAGTGCAACAATTTTCTTCATAGTTTATTTTATTCTTGATTTGGTGAATATAGTTAAAGAGGAACAAGTGTTCGATTCAGAATGCATTTCTATGAGGTAAAAACTCAATGGTGAGGGTACCATTGAGCGAAGAAAGATGGATGTGAGTTCAGTTTTATGGTTTGGAGATCATATGGTCATAACTTTGTATTTTTAGGAATAACTTGTTCATACTTATCACCATTCGAGATTATATGTTCATTATAGAATATAGAATATGAATAAGGTGTTGAAATCATAGTTTTTGTGGGTCAATATGAAAATAATGGTGGATTTGTTTGTTTTGAAATACCTAAATTGTCAACAAGTTAAGGCGGAGAACCAGCAGATAGTAGGTATGTTGCAGTCTTTACTTATTCCTGTTTGGAAATGGGATTAGATAGCCATGAATTTTTGTGAGAGGTTTCCCAAGGATAGTTCATAAACATGATGTAATATATGTGATATTGGATCGAATTACAAAGTCAGTGCATTTCATCCCTATTTACGAACCCTATATGATGGAGGACTTATCAAAAATATATTTTGAAGAAGTGGTAAAGAGGCATGACATACTAGTTTCGATAGCGTTAGACAGATATTCGATGTTTACATATTGTTTTTTGAAATCCTTACAGAAATACCTTGGGACTAAGTTGACTATGAATACATCATATCATCCTTATACATATAGACAATATGAAAGGGTGATACAAATATTGGAAGAAATGCTTTGATCTTGTGTAATTGATTTTAGTGGCTCATGGGGGAGCACATACCGTTAGTGTATTTCTCATATAACAAAAATTATCAAGATTTGATACATATAGATCCTTTTTAAGTATTTTATAGGTTTCCTTTTCATTCTCCATTTTTTGGGTGGAAACAGGTGAGACTTCATTAGTTGGGTTGAACCATGTATAATAGACAATAGAGAAAATTCAGTTTATTTGGAAGATAATGGAGATGATTCATAGTCATCATAAATCATATGTGGATCATCATCTATGGTCGTTATCATTCAAGGTGAGTGATAACGTGTTCTTGATAATATCTCCAAGTCCTGGGAATCATTTTTTTTGAAAAGCAGGTCAAGTTATCTCTATGATACACATGACCTTTTGATATTATTGAAAAGGTTGGTGAGGTGGAATATAAGTTGGATTTTACATCACAGTTTAGTGAAATACATAATGTGTTTCATGTATCTCAGTTGAAAAAGTATTATTTTAATGCTGAGAAAGTGCTTCGATGGGATTATGTTGACCGAGATTTTGATTCTTCACCGGTTTATATACTGGTTAGATTGTGGATAGGAAAAAAAAAGTATCGTGTGGGAAAAGCATCGGTCTAGTATGACTTTTTTGGAAACATGGTTGGATTTAGGAAGAAAATTGGGAACAAGAGAAATAAATGATCAAGCAATGGCCTAAAATATTTTCAGAAAATGATGGTATTCTACTTTTTGGGGATGGAAAGGCCAATGATGGGGAGAATATAGCACCCAATGTTTCAAGTGAGTAACCCTTTATTTATTTTAAGGATGTAAAGTGTTTTAGTAAAGTTTGGTAGGGTATAGAGAACTTTTGGAATGTTTTTAAGAATTTTATGGATGTTAATAGTTTGAGAATGGTTAGTAGAAACCATGAAACACCTTTAGAAAACCGCGCAAAGGCAGACAATGGGTTCTGGGTAGGTGCACAGTTAGGTGTATAGATTTTCCAAACCATACAGTCACCTAGTATTAACTGTTAAAAGTAGAATAGAGGACAAAACATGGTTTACACATAGTTTTTTAACCATGTGAGCCCAACCATGCGAAGGGTGTTGGGAGGTTGTGGCTGATGCATGGTTGACACACGATTTTCCTAACCATGTGACCCAACCATTCATGGTTAAAAGTTAGATCCTAAAAAGTGTATCAAACTTTATTTTACCTATAAAAATCTTGTTTTTCACTTATTTTGACCCTAACTGAGTTTTTCCTCCTCCCAAAGGCTTTTGAGACCTTCCCCTTTGACTTGGGAGCAATCCGTTGGGAAATCTTGGTGCATTGAAGGACATATTTCTTAGTAAGTCTCCATTCTTAGTGGTTTTTATTATATTTATGCTTATTACCTATCTTGGATTCATAGATATTATCCATTGGGTATATATATATGACAGTGGATGCCAATCATGATGATATTTGGTTGTGTGGATGTTAGAAAAAAATATCTAAGGAGGTTTTTTTGTGATTCAACCCAGTTTTGTTGAAGAATTAATTTCATTCTTAGTTTCCACTACAGTTTTTGAGGTAAGTGAATTCACTCTCGAATCCTCTTATTATAAGTTTAAGGCTTGATTTAAAATTGTTTGAATTGTTTGAAATTGATTATTAAATTGTTATTCAAATATTTATCAAAACCCTATCTAGTGCTGGATTTGGAATTGTGAAATTATTGTGCAAAGTGCTTTGTTAAATGATTTTAAAATTTTTATTTTAAAATTTTTGTTTTTTGATTCATGGAAAAAGGTTTTGTGGAATTTTTTTCAATAAAAATAATGTTTTATTGAAGTGTTTTAGAAAAAATGGTTTGGTATGTTGTTCGAATAAATGGTTAGTGTATGTTCATGTGCATTTTGGATGAATAAGGGCGTGAAGTACGCTCATCAAAAATATTGGGATGGATAAGGGTGTGTAATACCCCCATCAAAATGGTTCACCAAGTGATGTATTGGTGAATTGATAAATCACTACTCGTGAGCATAAGGAGGTCCATGGTTTCATGCATGGTTGGATGCATGTATATGTGTACTGTAATGGATTATACCAAAATGGGATCTTGAGAAATGGTTTGAATGGCTTGTTTGGTTTATTTCCTTGAAAATTTTTTTGGTTGGAAAATGTTTTTGGTGTGAACTGATTGGTTTTGATATAAAATATTAAAATATTTAAAGGAAAAGGATCACATTTCTTTAGTGCATTTATAGATAAGATAAATTCGACTATAAATATTCTTTGGTGCATAAGATAAATTCGACTATAAATATTCTTTGGTGCATTTATAGATATCATGTATCTAGACATAGGTAAAGAAAAAGGATCACATTTCTTTAGTGATGAATCACGATACTTTGGAATGGATTTTGGATTTGGATCATGGAGCATGTCGGGAGTTTTGGATTTATGTCTTTGGAGTCTTTGAGATTCATGGTTTAGTCTTCCACTTTGGTACTCTAATATTGATCATGGTGTAGTTTGGTATTGTTTTCATTTAGTATTACTTTGAGTTTTATTATATTGTTATCATGAATCATATAGTTTTTGTTTGGTTATGGTAAAATTGGTTGTGGTTGTTTTATTTTTAAAGGGAATATTTTCCCCCAACTGTATTGAATCCATTGGCATTTATTTCTAGCCTTGGGAATCTTGGGGATGTCACCTAAGGCAAAGTAGAAATTTCTCATTAACTCAATAAAATGTGGTGTAGAGGGATGTTATAAGTGGTATCATCTTTTTCAGTCCTTGAGGAACAAATGGTATTACTCTTGGTTGGTCCAAATATTTTGGGACAGATGGTATCAGTTTGTTTGATCCTTTAGTATTGGTTTTGTCTATCTTGGAGTTGAGAATTCATTATGGTTTAATCCTTGATTTGGGATGGTAGAAAGGAGTAGTATTTTAAAGACTTGATATTCAAAGCATAAAAGATGCAGCTAACCTATTTATCCTAAACTTCTAGTTACCAGGGAGTTGGGTACATAATTATTTTTGAGACACTTATAGGAATTGTAATATCATTGTTCTGGGTTTATCCAATGAGACAAGCATGACATGCATTGATAGAAATTACTTACCACAAGGAGTGAATATTTCATTTTGAGTAAGGATTTATCATTTGGGAAAAAATATTCATTTTTGAAAAGTATTAATTTTTTGTCAAAGGTGATATTTTTAAAATGACATGATAATGGAATTTTGAAAATGGTGTGATTTTCAAAAATCATGGAGGACTTTTCAAAAATGGGTTAAAAATAGAAAGTGTGGAATTTTGTGAAATCCTTGTTATGATTGTTTTGATATGGTAAAATTTGAAATTTCTAAACCTTAAGTTGGTAGATAGGGAGAGAATTATGGCGTTTTGTTTTGGTTGTAGAAAATGGCACCCAATAGGCATCGTAGAAACAAACTGAAAGAGTCTATTGAGAATGTGGTTGAACCTGAGCCACATGTGAACCAATATATGGTTTAGAGTATAGTCCAAGCCTTTCAGGATTTGGATAGAGGGAACATAAGGGATGAACTATGGAAAGTGGATCATTATGTTCAGTTCCAGAAGTAGAATCCACCTATATTTTTTGGTGATTAGAAACCAGAGAAGGTAGAGGTGTGGATGAATAGGATGAATCAAAAATTTTATTTTCTTGGAACACCAGTAGAGTTGAAAGTCAATTTGTAAATGTATATGATGGAGGGTCCTACATTCCAATGGTAGGATTTAGAATTTCAGGCTAAATTTGACCAAGTCATTTCATGGGAGTATTTTTATGAATTTTTCAATAAAAAATTATATTCTCATATGTTCAGGATTGAAGGAATGATATATTTTTTCAGCTTGAAGTAGGAGAAACTCTTAGTTATAGAGTATGTGGCTAATTTTTTGAATTTATCCCTCTTTGCGCTCGATGCTTCTACTAGCGCATCCTTAAAAGCATGTATTTTTGAATTTGGTTTGAGGTAATATATTTTCTCAAATATTTCCGTGATTTGTATAATGGATTATATCAAGATGGTCAATAGAGTGATAGTGGAAGAAAGTGAAATATCTGAATCTATTGGTGGAGGGATCGTGTTGATACCTATGGAAACAGTGGGAACTCTAATGTTTGGAACAAGTGGAATATGGAAACCTATTTCTAAGGTAGCGGGATAACTCAGAATCAGATGTATGGATCATATAATCTTCCTATAAAACCTAAGAAAAATATAAAATGTTTTTAATATGGTTATTAGGACCACATTAATAGAGATTATATGAAGACACCTAAATAATTCTACAATTGAAACCATATGGGGGAATCTTCAGTGCTATTGTCACAGTAATCCAAGGCCAGGTTCTCATGTTTTTTAGACATCATATACATTGATGGGGAAAGGGTAGAAGAATACCTCTTATCACTATAACTAAGATATCCATGGTGATTCTAGAAATACCACGACTCCTCAGTTTGTGAAATATCAACAAGTAAATTAAGAGCAATGTGCAGTGAGTAAGCATTTATATAGAGATGAGAAAGTTATCATTGATAATCAATCTGGACCATCGATGGTAAGAGGTGTGATTATTTTGGATTATACCCTTATGAAATATTTTTCTAATATGGGCGCATCCCATTCATTTATTATTTATCATATTTTTGATCTTCTTGGTTTAAATTTAGAGACGATGCCTTCTATTTTGAAACTTCAAACTCCTATTGGTCAAAGAGAATGTAGAGACTTTATGTGTAGAGCATGTTATATAACTGTTTATGGATTTGAGTTGATATGGGATTTCTCTATGCTTTAGATGTATGTCTATGACATAATCTTGGGTATGTATTAGCCTAAAATGTTCAAGGATCACATTGATTGTTATATGTGGACAGTTTTTTTTACAAATGATGATGTCATCAACCATCTCTTTAGAGGATACCAGAATGTAAAGGAGGGTGAAATAGTCTTATTGGAACCATAATTTGGAACAATCTCATACGAGTTGGTTGAATTGAGTTTTGAATCGATGGAGTAGATTGAGAATAATAGTTTTCCAATAGTTATTGATCAGTTTCAGGATGTTTTTTTGAAAATTTCTTAGGGTTTCCACCCATAAGAAAATTGGAATTTAATATTGATATCCTTTAGTGGACTAGTACTATTTCCTTTCAATCTTATTATATGAAACAAATATAATTAATGGAATTTAAAGGATAGTGGGAAGAGCTATAAAGAAAAAGGTTCATTAATCATAGCACATCTTTATGGGTAGCACCAGTCTTGTTTATCAAAAAGGAATATGTAACTCTTTAGTTGTGAGTAGATTATCGTAAGATTAACCAATTTATAATCAAGAATCAGTATCCACTTAAATTCATTGATGATATATTCAATCAACTATAAATATTCGACTATAAATATTCGACTATAAATATTCGACTATAAATATGAATTTTTAAATATAATACATTTATCATCATCATATTAATGTAAACTATGTAATATAATACATTTATCATGATATCTTAAATAAAGAAGGTTTCATGCTGGTGTCATCAACCAACATACTTGATGTCTCTTTTAGTGAATTTTAGAAATGAAGTTGTCGAAAAAACACCATGGACATGGAATTAATAAGTTAATTTCATTCCCATAAAAGGGAATGAGATATAAACTTACATTAAAGAACATAAGGTAAAAAACATTTCTTGCATTATTTATTAATGTCATATTCATTATAACACACCTAACTTCACCATGAACATATTTCTTCATGGTTCAGTTTAATAAATCAAAGAACATGATTCATGATATACATTTATAATAATCTTAAAATTTAAGGATCATTAGAGATGTCTGTTGATAGTAACATCCAATGACACATATAAATACGGACTTCCTATTAGTGGGTCAAGTTCTAATAACCTCCTTTATTGAGATTACTAAGGATAAACTTCATGAGAAGAAGTATAAATGAATTATGATCCCCTACCCCCAATATACTATATCAATTTTTTATCATAAAATGATATCATCTGTCTATAGTAAATATATTCAATAATACTATCATCGCACTTCCAAGTTATCATCATACTAGGGAACTGCTACGATCTTTCACTGTGATGGTTGCCCTTAGGACATTATCACATACAATGTCACATTGGATAAAAATAACGATATGATAAAATTTATTAACATTAAAAATCCATGAATATAGGTAGTTATTAAGTATATAGAAGTTGGTTATAGAGCTCCAAATCCAAAAGAATCCCACTTAAACTATAGTCAACTGCCAACAACCTTCAGTCCACCAGCTGTTACATGATATTCATGCTTCTACTAAGATACAGATTTATCTAAGGGGTCCACCACATTATCTTCTATAGAAAATATACTTACCACTACCTCACCACTTTGAGGAAAATACCTCAAGAGGTGATACTTCTAAATTATGTGTTTCATCCATTTATGTAACCTTGAATCCTTTATAGGAGCCACAAATATATTATTATCACAATATAATGTGATAGAATCTTTACTAATAGGTACCACATCTTGATCTGGAAAAAAATTTCATATCCAAATTTCATCTTTGGATATACTAGAAGCTGCAATATGATTTAATTCCATTATAGAATAAAAAACAGCTAAATTATTTTAACTCTTCTAGATTACAACCTCTCTATTGAGATTAAATTCATATGCTAACTATTATTTTGGATCATTTTAATATATCTAAAAACTATCATCAGTATATCCCTTGGAAACTAGTTCCTCTTATATTCTATATATCAATAACATATCTTCAGTATGAATCAAATACTTAAGGATAACCTTAAAATAAATTCATTGTTTTTCAATTGGATCAGCTTGATATCTCCCTACCATGATCAGGAAATAAGAAAAATCAAGCCTAATATATAATATAACATACATGATGAAACCTATTATAGATGCATTAGGAATACTAATCATCCTATCCATTTCCTATTATGTCCAAGGAAACATTTTCTTGGAAATATTTATATCATGGGACAGTGAAACTGATCCACTCTTGGATTTTACATACTAAATCTCTTCAGTATCTCGTTAATGCATATACCTTAACTTAGTCAAAGAATCCTCTTACATCTGTCATGAATGATCTTGATCCTAAGAATTTAGTTTTCTTCACCTAGGTCCTTCATAGAGAAGCACTTATTTAACCATCAATTAATTTTCTATAAGACTACTATGTAATTTCCAATAAGTAAAATTTAATTGAAATATACTACTAGGAAAACATACACACTCCCACTAAACCATATGTAAACACATTGATCACATTCATTCTTTATGAAACCAAATTATTTTATAACTTTATCAAATCAAATATTCCATGACTTGGATGTTTTCCTCAATATATAAATGGGTATTTAAAACTTTCATGCCTAATTGTAATTAATTGGAGTCACAAGCCCTTCTAGTTGTGTCATATATATATCTTCCTAAAGGTTCCTATTAATAAAATCTTTATTGATATCTATTTTACAATTCTCATAGACATGAAAAGCTATTATTGCATGTCAAATTATGATAGATTTAAATATGAAAATTAGAGAAAAGGTTTCATAAAATTTAATTCCTTAGTGTTGTTTAAATCCTTTATCAACAATCCATTATTTATAGGTATTCACTTTACCTTATATATCCAGTTTTCTCTTGAATACCCATTTTTATAAAATAGAATTTAGATCAACTGGTTGATTGGATAGAGACCATACTTGGTTTTTATACATGGAGTATATTTAAGAATTCATGTCTTCTTGCTATCTTGTATATTCCGAGATCTCTACTGCCTCCTTATAAGAAATAGGATCATTTTTTTCGACCAATAATTCATCACCATCCTCTATGACTAGAAAACCATATCTTCCTAGTTTTCTTAAATCTATGGTGGTCCTATGTAGTACTTTTATTTCTAGAATAACCTCTTCCATAGAGACCTGTGTAATATGTTTATGCACAAAATCATGTGTATCTTGAGTATCAAATTTATCAAAGTTAATCTTCATCCCACTATTCTTATTAATGATGTGTTCCCTCTCTAGAAAGGTAGTATGCAGGTTGACCAACATTATTTTATCTGAATATTTGTATATGTAATATCCTTTAGATTCATTAGGACACCCCTTAAAGATACTATTAATGCCTAGGGATTCCAGTTTATTACTTCTTATGGATTTAAAAAATTCCTCGCATCAGCAGGCATGCAAGTTCGATAACATGGGTTCCTTATCAATCCACAACTGCTATGGGATACAATTTTCTACTTTGGTTGAAACAAAAATTATTATGTATGCCGAAATCTATAATGCATACCCCTAAAAGAACAATGGTTGATTTGTATGACTCATTATTGACCTTATCATGTCTAGTGAGGTATAATACCACATTTCATTAACATCATTCCACTTTTGTGTATAAAGAGGATTTATTTGGGATATGATCCCACACTGCCATATAAAGTTTATGAAATATTGGTTAAGATACTCACCACCTTGATCGAATCAAAGATTATTTATAATATTACCAAGTTTATTTTCTACTTCATTCTTGAATTCCTTGAATTTCTTAAAGGATTCTGAATTACACCTCATCAAGAAGAAATAATCATATATACTCAAGTCATTATTAAAATTTATGAAGAATACCCATATATATATGTTGGAACCATGGTCTTCTATGCATGATTTGTAGTGTGGTTTGTGTTTGTTGTCAATCATCAATGGAAGTTCGGATCGTGTACAAGAAAAGAGATCATACCATTCAAGCACACAACAGTATTGAAGGTGGCGCCGTTTCCCAGTGCTTGCCAAATTTTTGGGGTCCAAAATTTGGAAATTGGTGAGCATCGCGAAAATAGGATTTCCTTGAAGATCCTGATTTAATATGGCAAAGGCATGAATTTCGAAAAGATGGGATGCATGGACTGGATTTCGCGAAGACCAGAAGAATGGAGGCGGTGAGCCTTTGCAATTACGTTAAGCTTCGCGAACGGTAGCGGCTGGAGAGCTTCGCGGCGATGAAGGGCTTTGCGAGGGAGGTTCGTGGCGAAGGCGCGAAGGAATGATGACGGTGATTCTTCGCGAGTACGTCAAGCTTCGCGAACGGTAGAGGCTGAAGCGCATCACTGAGGAGAAGGGCTTCACGAGGGAGCTTCGCGGTGAAGGAGCGAAGGAATATTGACGGTGATTCTTCGCGACTACGTCAAGCTTCACGAACGGAAAAGTGCCGTGGTGCTTTGCTATTTGGACAGAATTCCGGCAGAATATTTGGAGCTTCGCGATTTGAGATGACGTGGCATTGACTTCGCGCGGAAGGGTCGAGGGTCGGTGGAATCGCCTATAAATAGAGGCCGACCCCCTCAAGAGAAGTAGAGAGTTTTTCAGAGAAAGTCCTTTCTCTTGGTTCGCAAAGGTCTCTCGCGAAGGCAGCGTGCTTCGCGAAAGAGGAGCTTCACGGCGGCTATTCTAGCTCCGTGAAAGACGGGCGCCCTGTGTTGGCTCAGTGAGCATCACGAAGAGGCAGGAGCTTCACGATATCCAAGCATTACGAAGGATGGAGCATCGCGAGAGTGCTTCGCGATTGAGCTTCGCGATTGAGCTTCGCGAAATGGCAGGGGCTCCGCGAAGGCTTGTTTGAGCTTTGCAATATTAGGAGCCTCGCGGAGTAGGGTAGTTTGCGAAGGCCTTTTCCAAAGGTTGTTTGCCCTGTGGACAAGGGAAAATGGGGTATTCATCAGTGGTTGGAATTTGGATCTTAACAGAGAATTAAAATCAGGACTCTGATGCAAGCAAAGTCTCATGCTGAATAGGAGACAATGAACTTCATGACTATCAATTGAAGAGACCTTCATGTCTATAAACTGAGTGTGACTTCACCAACGGTAGTGAGCCAGGGGGAGTCAACGGGAGTGACCTGAGGGAAGCAGTGAGCTATCTCAGAACCTTTGTAAAGGCAGTGAGCCTGGGACAGAGTGACTGTGCCCGAACAATTGTAATCTCCAGCTAGTGAAGCTTAGTGGTTTTTGGTACGACCGAAAACTTGTCGGCGTGTGCTCCTTGGACGTAGCCCTTAGTGGTGAACCAAGTAAAAAGGGCTATGTCTTCTCTGTGTATGTGCATGTTTGCCTTTTGATATTTCTCATCTTACAGGTTCAACAAGTTCCTACCAACGTGGGAACAAGATCCACAACTTTAAGAAGAAAAAGTTGTCACCCTGATTCACCCCTCCCCTCTCAGGGTGTCTCGGGGTCCTTCAAGTGGTATCAGAGGGTAAAGGTTGCTAGTGTTGAATCTGACTTTTTTTTGTCATGGAAAACGCGATCAATGTCAAGGGAGTCCCTCCCTTCGATGGAATTAATTTCCAGATCTAGAAGAACAGAATGAGATCTCATCTGAGATCTCTTGGAATGGAAGTTCTCTTTTCTACTGTGGAAGGAATACAAGTCACTGATCCAATAGGCCTTTCTATGACTGAAATAGACAGGAAACTTCTTGATGCAGATGCTAAAGCACAGAATGCACTCACTGCAGCCCTTTCTGATCAGATCTACCTAAAGGTGATGAATTGCACCTCAGAAAAATCCATGTGGGATAAACTTGAGAATATTTATGAAGATGATAGCAAAGTGAAGGAGGCGAAACTACAAGTGCTGCACAATCTGTTTGATGATCTGAAGATGCATCCAGACGAGAATGCAGACTCTTTATTCAATCGAATTACTGAAGTGGTTGGAGCTATTCGGGGTCTAGGCGAAGAAATCAAATACATTGATATTGTAAAGAAAATATTGAGAAGACTTCCACCTCTTTATAATGCGAAGGTGTCAACCCTTGAGGAAAGAGATCTTTCCAAACTTTCTCTAGATGATCTACTGAGCAGTTTGGTAGCATATGAAATGAGAGTCAAACCTGAAGATGCTACGACTCGGGTGAGAAAGGAAATGGAATTCAAGGCCATGGATAAACTGAAAATCTCAAAGGATAGTAGCGGTGAAGATGACGAAGAAAAAGAAATTCTTTCTCTCATTGCAAAGAAGTTCCAGAAGGGGAAAGGGAAATTCAAAGGGAAGTTACCTCTCGCGTGTTTCCGTTGTGGAAAAGTTGGGCACATTGCTTCTCAGTGTTTAAAAATGATCAATGATGAAGATAGTGAGGATGAAAACTTCAAGAAGCCTCAGATAAGGTTCTTCAAAAAGGGAGACTTCAAATCTGGTAAGAAAATTCAAAGGAAGAGTTTTGTCTGTGAAGAGGATGAAGATGATAATGAATTCTGTGATGAAGAAGAACCAGAATTCAAAACTGGGAACCATGCTTCTATGATGGCCACTATTGAAAAGCCAGAAGATACTGAAGGAGAAAAACAACTGAGAACTTGTGTAGATCCTGAGATGCAACTTAAGGATGCGGTTAGTAAGCTCAAGATTAAATGTAAGAGCTGCAATAAGTTGAAATCAATTGTGGAAGAATCAACTGAATACGTTGATCAACTTGAAGCTGAAATTGAACAACTAGAAGAATTTGTGAAGGTACAGTCTAAAATAATTGAAAGTAATGATGATGTAGTAGATCTGCAGTTGAGAATTGAAGAACATGCAAAGGTCATCAATGACCTCACCTCCAGACTGGATGAAAAATCCAAGGCTGCTGATGGTCTTGAGGAGGAAGTAGTTACTCTAAGGAGTAAACTGGAGACTGAATCAGTTCCAAAAGAATCGAGGAAGAAAATACAGTTTGGAAGATTCTCAGATGTATAATTACTAGTAAGAGCCAAGTGTGGTTCAGATGGGGTTGGAAAAATATTGAGTGATCAAAGACCCACTTGCATGGGAAAGAGTGGAATTGGCTGTAAGGCTGAGACATCAACTGCTGGAAGTGAAAAGATCCAAAATAAAGATAAGATGAAAATTGAACATGTTGAAATGTTGCCTAGAGTGCCGAAAAAGGAACCCTCAATCCAAACTAAAAGGGGACCTAAAAATTATCCTCAAACATTCAGAAATGATAGACAATCTTACTATTCTCCCAAGGAATAAGGTTTGAGGAGAAATTCAAGTGAGAAGACATTTCCTCTCATGAAGTGTCAGTTCTGTGGCTATCTGGGCCACACCATGTCATATTGTGAAGAGGAAAGAAGCTATCTAAATGGAGAAGATATAGAAGCTCAACAAAGGAGAACAATTTCATATCCTAATTCTTATAGAAGAAATAATTTCTATGGATATTGTTTTTGTTGTTCTAACTTTGTCCATAAGACCGCTAATTGTAGGAAGGGAAGGGATATGGACACATCATACTGAAGTTCAAGACAAGTCAAGTCTCGTCAGCAAGATAATGTTGCTCTTTCAAACAGGTTTTCACCACTCAAAGTTGACTTTGACTATGAAGAACCTGGTTATGCGGAAGAGATAATTGAAAGACCATCAGTTCTCTATACTCGATCTAATGTCTCATGGAAGGAAAGGAAGAAGATTGAGAAATCCAACCTTGCAGAGGTGGCCCTCAAAGATACAAATAACAACAGTACCTGGATTCTGGATAGCGGTTTTTCATCTCATATGACAGGTAATGCCGGCCTACTAACGAATATCATAAGGAATGTCGATGGTACAGTAAGATTTGGTAATGATGGGGCTCTGAAAATCAAAGGGAGTGGAAGTACCAAATTAGCTAATGGAGAGCTAAAGAAGACTGAAGTCCTTTACGTAGATGGCCTACGTCATAATCTACTCAGCGTGAGTCAACTCTGCGACTCAGGACTTATAGTCACGTTTAATCAGAAAGGCTGCACTATCAAGGGAAATACTGGAAATTCACTTATGAAGGGATGCAGAACAGAAGGCAACTTGTATCAGGCTGATAGTGAAGAAAATGTATGTTACATGACTATTGAAGAAGAAAAAAATTTGTGGCATCGGAGACTGGGACACATCAATCAACAAGACATGGAGAAAATATCAAAATTGAGAATTGTCATGGATATTCCCAACCTAAAGCGTGAGCGTGAAAAATCTTGTGATGCTTGTATTCGTGGGAAGATGGTCTGCAGTTCATATCAGCCAAAGAAGAAAAGAGCGTCTCACCTTCTTGATCTGATTCATACAGATGTTTGTGGGAAAATAAATGTTTCCGGAACTCATGGAGAAAGGTACTTTGTCCTTTTCATAGATGATTACAGTAGAATGTCATGTGTGATGGTCATTCACAGGAAACGACAAGTCCTTGACTGCATGAAAACATATCGGCGAATCACCGAGAATGATACTGGACGAACAATCAAAGTGTTTCGATCTGACAATGGAGGAGAATACACGTCCATTGAATTTGAGAATTATCTGGAGAAGCATGGGATACAGCATGAGGTAGCTTCTGTGAGAACTCCACAAAAAAATGGAGTTTTTGAACGTAGGAATCGACAGGTGAACAACATGGCACGAACTATGCTGATTGAGAGTCGTATTCCACGACATTACTGGAAAGAGGCTGTTCAAGCTGCAGTGTACATTCAGAATCGAACAAGACTTTATATGGGTGAGACGAAGACACCATATGAATTGTGGCATGGACGGAAGCCTTCTCTTAAATACTTTCATGTCTTTGGAAGTAAATGCTTCATCAGGAACAAAGAAGGAAATCAAGGGAAATATGGAGACAATGCAGATGAAGGAATTTTCCTCGGTTACTCAATGAACAACAAAGCCTACAAATGTTTCAACAAGCGTTTGGGAAGCATTGTGGAAAGCAGTGATGTTAATATAATTTAAGAGAAAACCACAAATTCTTTAAGGACGTCATATGCTGATGTGATAGAAGGTCAGGAAGAATGTGAACATGAAGAAAATACAAATGCAGAAATAGAGGAAGCTGTTCAAAACACTCAGCAGTAACATCAAAATGTTGACTCAGAAGAAGAATCTGAAGAAGAAACTATGGCTGAAGAGAATACTACTGAACCTCAGAGGAGAAATCGAAGAGCTGAGATTGATCCATCCAATATAATTGGGGACAGGAGTGCACCCACTCAAACAAGAAGGATGAGGAATACCACGCAATATGCATTTCTATCAGTTGTAGAGCCATCCTCATTCTAAGAAGCTGCAAAAGATAAATCTTGGGTGAAAGCCATGAATGATGAATTAGATCAGATTGACAAGAATCAGACATGGGATCTTGTCTAGAGACCCGAAGGTCACAATGTGATTGGTACCAAATGGATCTTCAAAAATAAGTTTGATGAGCATGGAAGTGTCATCAGAAACAAGGAACGAATGGTATGTAAAGGATACTCCCATATTGAAGGAATTGATGTTGAAGAAACCTTTGCTCCAGTGGCTAGACTAGATTCAATCCGGCTTTTCCTTGCCATGTCACTCCAAAGAGGATATAAAGTATATCAAATGGATGTCAAGACAACATTATTGAATGGTGTACTCGAAGAATAAGTCTAAATTGAACAACCAGTGGGCTTTGTGTTGGGTACTGATGAAACAAAGGTCTGTAAACTGAAGAAAGCTCTATATGGTTTGAAGCAGGCACCACGGGCATGGTACTCACGGCTGGACTCATATCTCAAGAAGTTGGAATTCAAAAGAGGAGGAGTTGATCACAATATCTATGTGAAAAATTCTCCAAAAGATCAATTCATGGTTCTTGTCTACATTGATGATATCATATTTGGTGGCAGCAGGCAGAAATCAGTGGATGAATTTGCCAACCACATGAAATCAGAATTTGAAATGTCTATGATTGGGGAGCTCACATATTTCTTGGGGCTGCAAGTGATTCAAAAGAAGGAATACACTTTCATTTCTCAGGAAAAATATGAAAAAGAGTTGCTGAAGAAGTTCAATATGCAAGACTCTATACCAATGTCAACTCCGATTGCAGTTGGAACTAAACTTGGAAAGCATGAGGATGGGAACTCTGTTGATCCCACCATGTACAGGAGGATCATTGGAAGCCTACTATACCTGACAGCGACAAGGCCAGATATTGTCTTTGCAACATGCCTTGCGGTCCGCTTTCAGAGTAATCCAAAGGAGGAACATATGGCAGCAGTAAAAAGAATCATGAGGTACATTAAAGGTACACATAACTTCGGGTTATTTTTTGCTGCAGGAAGGGACAGTGAATTATCAGCGTTTTCTGATGCTGACTGGGCTGGTGATGTAGTAGACAGAAAGTCCACTAGTGGTGGAGCTTTCTATATTAGGCAGAAATGTGTTGGCTGGTTGAGCAAGAAACAAGAAATTACTTCTTTGAGTACTGCTAAAGCCGAGTATATCTCCGCCACAAAGGCATGCACTCAACTACTATGGATGAAGCAACAATTAACTGACATTGGCGATGAGGTGACGCAACCAATGGTGATTTACTGTGACAATAAGAGCGCAATTGATCTTACGAAGAATCCTATTCAGCATTATCATACAAAGCACATTGAAATCAGGTATCACTTTATCAAAGAGAAAGTTGAGCAAAGCGTGATTAGATTGGATCATGTGGGAACAGATGATCAAGTGGATGATATCCTGACAAAGCCACTGTCAGCGGCTGTGTTTGAGAAGCATCGGTTGAACCTCGATGTTCGACCACCTCCCAGTGCATAAGGAGGATACAGAATACCCATCTCCCCATTTGTTTTAAATGTTTTAATCTGTTTATGGATATGATGTAGGTTTATGGGGGAGATACTATCTAGGGGGAGTATGGTTTGAGCTGAACATGAAAAGTTTTACTGGTTTTTGGATTTATTGTCAATGGGGGAGAAAGGAGAAGGAATAAATTCAGGCAACTTCTGTGATGAGAAGAATGAGAAGGAAAACAGTGGAACCCAATTCAAGCCTCCTCTCTTGTTTTCTACACCGAGCATTTATCACGTAGACTTAGAGTGTTGGATGGGTTGATTCCGTTTTTTTGGTTTGGTTTTCACATAGATGGAGATCTATTGAATTTTTCTTCTGATTGCCAACAAACCAAAAGGGGGAGATTGTTGGAACCATGGTCTTCTATGCATGATTTGGAGTGTGGTTTGTGTTTTTTGTCAATCATCAATGGAAGTTCAGATCGTGTACAAGAAAAGAGATCATACCGTTCAAGCACACAACAGTATTGAAGGTGGCACCGTTTCCCAGTGCTTGCCAAATTTTTGGGGTCCAAAATTTGGAAATTGGTGAGCATCGCGAAAATAGGATTTCCATGAAGATCATGATTTAATATGGAAAAGGCATGAATTTCGCAAAGATGGGATGCATGGACTATATTTCGCGAAGACCAGAAGAATGGAGGCGGTGAGCCTTTGCGATTACGTCAAGCTTCGCGAACGACAGCGGATGGAGAGCTTCGCGGTGATGAAGGGATTTGCGAGGGAGGTTCGCGGCGAAGGCGCGAAGGAATGATGACGGTGATTCTTCGCGAGTACGTCAAGCTTCGCAAACGGAAGAGGCTGAAGCGCATCACGGCGAAGAAGGTCTTCGCGAGGGAGCTTCGTGGCGAAGGCGCGAAGGAATGTTGACGGTGATTCTTCGCGACTACGTCAAGCTTCGCGAACGGCAAAGTGCCGTGGTGCTTCGTGATTTGGACAGAATTCCGGCAGAATATTTGGAGCTTCGTGATTTGAGATGATGTGGAGTTGACTTCGCGCAGAAGGGTCAAGGGTCGGTGTAATCGCTTATAAATAGAGGCCGACCCCCTCAAGAGAAGTAGAGAGTTTTTCAGAGAAAGTCCTTTGCTCTCGGTTCGCAAAGGTCTCTCACGAAGGCAGCGTGCTTCGCGAAAGAGGAGCTTCGCGGCGGCTATTCTAGCTCCGCGAAAGACGGGCGCCCCGCGTTGTCTTAATGAGCATCACGAAGAGGCAGGAGCTTCGCGATAGCCAAGCATTACGAAGGCTGGAGCATCGCGAGAGTGCTTTACGATTGAGCTTCGCGATTGAGCTTCGCGAAATGGCAGGGGCTCTGCGAAGGCTTGTTTGAGATTTGCAATATTGGGAGCCTCGGGGAGTAGGGTACTTTGTGAAGGCCTTTTCCAAAGGTTGTTTTCCCTATGGACAAGGGAAAATGGGGTATTCATCAGTGGTTGGAATTTGGATCTTAATAGAGCATTAAAATCAGGACTCTGATGCAAGCAAAGTCTCATGCTGAATAGGAGACAATGAACTTCATGACTATCAATTGAAGAGACCTTCACGTCTATAAACTGAGTGTGACTTCACCAACGGTAGTGAGCCAGGGGGAGTCAACGGGAGTGACCCGAGGGAAGCAGTGAGCTATCTCAGAACCTTTGTAAAGGTAGTGAGCCTGGGACAGAGTGACTGTGCCCAAACAATTGTAATCTCCAGCTAGTGAAGCTTAGTGGTTTTTGGTACGACCGACAACTTTTCGGCGTATGCTCCTTGGACGTAGACCTTAGTGGTGAAACAAGTAAAAAAGGGCTATGTCTTCTCTATGTATGTGCATGTTTTCTTTTTGATATTTGTCATCTTACAGGTTCAACAAGTTCCTACCAACGTGGGAACAAGATCCACAACTTTAATAAGAAAAAGTTGTCACCCTGATTCACCCCTCCCCTCTCAGGGTGTCCCGGGTTCGTTCAATATATTCTACTAGAAATGGTCTAAAACATCAGTGCGTACCAAATCTAGAAGCTCTATGGCCCTTTCACCTTATAAACCAAATGGTATATTTTCTTATAAAATAGTGTCATATCTATTAGGTGGGTTTATCTCAAAATACTTTAAATAAAAATATTGAAAAATATTTCTCAAATGATATGTGTTTACATGTCCAAGATGGTAATTCCTCAATTGGGTGTGAAATAATTCATGAAAACATGATTCTTTATCGATTTCCAATATTTGGTTTTAATAATTTAATATATAAATATAGTTATTTATTTATTCCATTCCATAACAAGTGGTATTATTATAGATTTATAATTCTTTATTTCCATATTTGAGAATAAATACATCCATGTCAAGGAAAAAAACAAAGATGATATTCTTAGTAACATAGGAAACATAATAAATGTTATTTAAAACTAATATTAACCTTGTTGGTAATGTAATATTGTAGTATCTAATGGATATAGTATGCCACCTCACTCCATTGTAAGCCCATAAATCCACCTTTCCTCATATAATATTTTTAAATCTACTTGGTTAATACATTTGAATATAGATGTGATCACTGCAATCCATATCTAATAATGAATGTGTATATATATAAAGATTTCAATCAATAATGAATGAACCTAAATCTTACCCTTTCTTCTTTGTCCAAGTGTAATTTTTCTTCTTGTGGCCGAAATTTCCACATGAAAAAACATACTTCATCCTTTTCATTCGTTAGTATTTAGATATTCCTCTTCTTGGAAGGGCAGTGCTCAGGAGCCTTATACTAGGAGTGAGTCTTGGGGACCCTTTCACCATTATTCCTTTTTATTCACTATAGGGACAATATAATTTTTATGCCTCATGTCTTTGTCAACTTGGAGAATAAATTTAAGAAGTTATGAGAGAGATGTATCACTATTTTTCATATTATAATTGAAAATAAAACTAGAAAATATCTTAGGTAGTGAGGATAAAATTATATCTCTCTATAATTTATTAGGGATCCTAAATCCCAAGATTTATAAGCACACTTTTTATCCAATCAACTTGACTACGTGAGGCCCAATCGATACTAACTCTCTAATCTTTTACATGAAAAGTGCATTGGAGATCTCATATCTCCCTTATATGTCATTCTATTAATAAAGATCAAAATAGTGAGACATGATTTTTATGCATACATATCCTCATATTACTTTATAATGTCACTAGATATGGAAGATAGCATGAAACATTGTACATATATGGAATAATCCGAATGTTTCACAGAGTGATAGTTCTTCTTCACCAGCTTATTTACAAAGCAATTTCGGAGTAAGAATTTCCAACAAGTATAATTTCTACTCATGTTATAATATAATGTCCAAGTTCTTATACCATTCCTAGAAATCAATCAATTTAGAAGGTTATAATTCTATAATATATACCATAGTGATAAAGTATATGTCATATGGATTTCCCTTTCCATAATAAGAGTGGATTATTTTTTTTCTTCATATGGATTAAAATAAGATAATAAAATTGAATTTATTAATCTACCACTATTTTATCAAAACCCAATAATCCTCACAATTTATTTTATAATATCTCATGAAATGGATATTATATTGGAAAGGATCCATCCACTCCTTTTTATAACCTAGAAATTGGCCATGCAGATTAAAAGATGGAGTTTGGGTATGTTAAAATTTTCAACTGCATTAACTCTCAACTCCTTTGTCTTTTGAGTGGACCCCCCAATCATAAAATCATGGACATCAATTTCCATAACAATTTTCTACAAAATGTAATTGAATAGATTTTTTCCATTACAATCACTACCAATTTGGTTAAGTTGACCTAAAACCTCATAATAATTCCTAGATAAAAGTAAGTGTCTAGACTTTGGCCATGAAAACACATAGTTCCATGGTCTCACTATTATTAAATTAATGGAAGGATTTTCTAACATAATATTTGATTGATGGATTTTTATATATTTATTTTTATGCATAAATTTTCCATTTTAACTTATTACATCCTTTTTAATATTAAATGTATTTTTAATTAAGTGATTAACTATGTATTAGATAAAATTTATGCCTAATACAATTTATTTTAATTCAATATTTCATTATTTTTAAATCATTTATTAAGAGATTTAAATAAATCACCCATTATATTTAACCATAAAATTAATATAAATAAAATAATAAAGTGGTATGGTCATGAGATTTTATAATGGTTGGTTTATCCATTGGATGATAGACCGATCCTCGAACCTAGGGAATAAACTTTAGGTACCATTCTTAATTTGAGTTGTAGTATTCCACCTATGATCCTATGTCTCAAGTATATTAGTTTCAACTCAACTCCAAACTTGAATTGCATTCACTCACTTGGGATATCTATCCATTACATAAGCATTACTTACACACAAGTGAGGGGAACCAAAATATTGGTTAGAGGGTTTACATAAATGAAATAATGGGAACACAAAACCTTATATAATGAGAAGGAGGAGTTTAATCACCTGCCATCAATTTAATTTAATAAATTTTTTCAAAACCATGCAATAATAATAAATTAAAAGAAAAAAATCACATACAAAGGCCGGTCTCAACTTATGATCATCCATATATATGAAATGACTACACATTTAATAAAATAGAATTCATTTCAATCATTATTAATTAAGATAAATCATACTAAAATTAATTTATTATAATTATTAATTAATCAAATAATTTACTTTAATTTCCATCCAAACTATCCTTGAGATTCCCATTTGTAATAATTTTAAATAAATTAACAAATTAATTTTATTTAAAATTAACTAAGTACAAAGTATATACTTAAAGGCCACACAATGAGTACCTATCCAAACAACCTAGTATGAAGTGTGGTCATATACTATCCACTCATACAACATGTAGCATATATGTTATTCCATGTAATTACAGATCATGTAATTTCAATAAATGACACAAAGACACATGTTATTTACATTTCATGTAATGATTTTAATGTGTATAGATTAGTTAGAAAATAGTGACTATACACAATATGTAGTTTTGAATATTACACAAAAATTAATTGATCATTTAATATATATATATAAACTATCACACTATCTGTATTGTCAATAAATTACACATGGACACTTGCTAATTTGGTTTAAATGGAATAATCAACTAATTTTACTTCCTAGATAGATAGGTAGTATAAATGGAATGTATAGTCCAGCTACATGTTGTATATGCCTCTTTTCTATCTATTCATGACACATGATTGAGTATTAATCTTGTGAGATTCCTTATACATTAATAGGGTACTTAGAGTGTACAAGATTTACTTACCATGTGACCTCTAAGTTATACAGCTGTGAGACACACATGTTGTATGACAAATACATGACATATATTTGACTCATGGACTATATGATAAGTAAGCATGTTATATGAAACATAGTCTGAATAACTATGTTTCAAGTTGGCACAGTCAACACACAACTCATATTTAATGCACTCCAAATTTTAATAAATACACGATGAACCAAATTTATTACAGATTGTCCTAGCATAGTGAACACATGTACATGTAGTGTACCTTCAGGTTACACATCATGTACTCTTTTACTATTCATATAGAATCTTAAATACCTTTAGATGGGTTCTTATGATGTTCTTTATTTATAATTAATCTATTTGGATAATATGAGTGAGAACAAATAAGAAGAGAATATCTCAAAATTTATATTTAAAGAATGATTAAAAAAAATGAAAATAAAAGTAAATGCATAAATCAATAAATAGTCAATAAATAATTATAAATTATCTTGATATGTCCTTGATAAAATTTAAAGGTTTGGAGTACAATAGAAGTGCCTATTAGGAAATAAAAAACTATAATTTCTTCCAAAATCAATGAAACTCCAAGATGAACATGATAAAAAACGTCACGGCCAATGAAATTAATTCAAATATTAATTGAAATAAACACAAGAACAAAAAATAAAGAATCATCACATATAATTTGAAATTAATTTATGTAAATAAAGAACAAACTTTTGTTGGAATTATTTATTCATTGAATATTTGGCAGAACACTTATTATCATACATTCATTGTGGTGAGAGGTTTAAAGGGAAGAATCCCTCTAGCAGTGACCTACACATGCACTATGAACCTGAAAACTTCATTATAGAAATCCTTAGGTGCTAGTGTCGAATATTTTGACACTTGAATCATTCATTGACGATCTCTACACACTAATTGAATTTTTACCTATACCAATGGTCCTGTACCTACAATTTAGAAAAACAATTGGTATAGGTCCCCTATACTAATATTTTTAAATAACTATTGGTCTAATATGGTGTACAATTACCTATACCAATAATTTTTTAAAACCATTGGTATAGTTAGTCTTCCTATACCCCCTTGAATGGAGCCCTTTCACTTTATGAACTCAATTCATCCCATAGACAAGTTTTGTTACCTTGATATTCACTTTGGTTCCCTTAAATTCTACTTATACTATGCTTCAATTATATATTATTAAAATGTTTTTTTAGGTTATATTATCAAGGTATGTCGATTACATTCACCTTCTATCATATTTTATCACTATCATTCATCATTTTTATGCCCTATATTTGAGAGGGTTTGGAGAACTTTTGGAATGATTTTGGGGATTTTTTAGATGTGCATGATTTGATCATGGTTAGTAGAAATTATGAAACACATTCAGAAAATCATGAAAAGGATGATATTGGGCTATGGGTAGGTGCATAGTTAGGTGCACAATTTTTCCAATTCATGTGTTCACCTAGGAGTAACCATGAAAAGTGGAATAGATGGAAAAGAACAATCCGCACATAGCTTGTCTAACCTTGTGATGACACCCGTGAGAAGAGTGTTGGGAGGTAGTGGATGGCACACGGTTGGCTCACAATTTTCTTAACCATATGACCCAACCTTGTATAGTTAAAATTTAGATCCTAATAAAGTATATATCACTTAGTTTTACCCCTAAACCTATATTTTTACATATTTTGACCTTAATATGGTTTTTCCTTCTCCCAAAGGCTGTGGAGACCTCCCCCTTCAACCCAAGAGTGAACAGTTAGAAAATATTGGTGCATTGAAGTCTGAATTACTTGGTAAGTCTCTGTTATTGGTGGGTTTTCTCAGATCTACTTTTATTACCTATATTTTATTCCTAGTTTTGATCCATTAGGAATATTTTATTTTGTGTAATGATTTATCATTTAGAAAAAATGTTGATTTTTGAAAATTATAGATTTTTTTTTTCAAAGATGAGATTTTGAAAATGAAATGATAATGGTATTTTAATAATGGTGTGATTTTCAAAAATCATGGTGGAATTTTCAAAAATGGGTTGAAAATAGAAAGTTTTTAATTTTTGGAAAGTATTATTGTGACTGTCTTGATATGGTAAAATTTGAAATTGATAAGCCTCCAGTTTCTTAATAGTGTGACTTATGAATTTTTTTTGATTATAGAAAATAGAACATGATAGGTGTCATAGAATAAAACTAGAAGAGACTTCTCAAAATGTGGTTTTACCCAAGCCACAGGTGAACCAACAATTGGTTCAGAGTATAGTCCAAGCCTTTTAGGCTATAGATAGAGGGAAAAGAAGGGATAAACCAAGGAAAGTGGATCATTCCATTCATTTACAGAAGTAGAATCCACCCGTATTTCAACATGATTTAGAACCTAAGAAGGTAGAGGTGTGTATGAATAAGATGAATCAAATCTTTGATTTCCTTTTCACACTAGTAGAGTTGAATTTTAAGTTGGAGACATATATGATGGAGGATATTTCATTCCAATGGTGGGATTTAACAGTCTAGGCTAAATTAGACCAAATCATTACATGGAAGGATTTTGAATAATTATTTCATAAAAAATTATATCATCATATGTTAAGGATTTTAATAATAATAGCCCTTTTCAGATTTAAGCAGAATAAACTCCCAGTCACAAAGTATATATATAAATTTATGAATTTAGTCTTCTTTATTCCCAAAGTTGAAGCTAGTGTGTCCTTGAAGACACAAATTTTTGAATTGGTTCTAAGGAAAGTGATTCTCTTAAATATTTCCATGATTTATATAATGGATTATACAGAGATGACCGATAAAGTGATAGTGTAAGAAAGGTACATCTTTTGAGATACAAGTGTTGGGGGCATGTTTCCACTTATGGGAAATTGTGGGAAATCTAATACTGAGAATAAGCAGAAGAGAAACACCTATTTCCAAGGTAGTGGGATGAATCAGAATAAGATTGCTGGATAAGTGAATCTTCCTCCAAAACCTAATAGCAAGATAGGATGTTTTCAATGTGATTATTTGGACCACATGAAGCAATATTGTACGACACCACTATGAGAATTCCATAATTGAAGCCAGATGGGGAATCTTCAATGCTATTATCATAGTTCTCCAAGGTTAGGTGTTTGGGACACTTCTCATGTTTCAAAGACATCGTATAATTCAATGGGACGAGGGATTCATGATATCTATCCTCACCAGGACCAATCCAACCATGGTGATTCTAGAAATTCCATCACTTCTTAGGAAGTGCAATATCAAATGGGAAATAAATACCAAAGCATATCAAGTAATAAATTCTATAGACCTGAGAAAGTTATTTTGGATGATCAATATGGACTATCAATGGTGATAGGTATGATTCTTTTGAATTCCACCCTTATTCAAGCTTTATTTGATACGGGTGCATCCCATTCATTTATCTCTTCTCATGATTTTGATCTTTTGAGTTTAAATTTTGAGATGGTTCCTTCTATTTTGAAACTTCAAACTTCTATTGGTCAAAGATAATGTAGAGCCTTTATGTGTAGATAATGTTCTATAAATGTTGATAGATTTGAGTTAATATGAGATTTATCTGTGCTTGATATGGTTGTGTATGACATATTCCTGGGTATGGATTGGTTGAAAATGTGCAAGGATCACATCAATTTTTATAAGTGAATGATTATTTTTATGACTGATGATGGCATCAATAATATCCTTAGATGAGATTAGAATGTAAAGGCAGGTGCAATGGGATTGTTGGCACCAATTTTTGGAATGATCTCATACTAGTTGGATGTGTTGACTTAGGCATCATTGGATGAGATTGAAAATATAATTTTTCCAATAGTTGTTGATCGGTTTTAGTTTGTTTTTCCTAAAAATTTATCAGGGTTTCCACCCATAATAGAAGTGGAGTTTATGATTTATCTCTTTACAAGGACCATTCCTATTTACCTTCCATCTTATCTGATGTCACCAAAACAATTAAGGGAATTGAGAGTGAAATTAGAAGAGCTAGAAAGCAAAGGGTTAATTTTGCCTAACACTTCTCCATGGGTATCACTGGTCTTGTTTTTAAAAAATATAGATAAAACTCTTCAGATGTGTGTGGATTATTATAAGATTAGCCAAATTATAATCAAGAATCAGTATCTTATTCAATGCATTAATAATATATCCGATCAATTGAGGGGAGCCCTATGTTGCTCTAAAATTTAATTATGATTGGGATATCACCAGTAGTGGGTTCCTAAGGAGGATATTTTGAAAATAGATTTCAGAAGTAGATATATCCATTATGATTATATGGTTATGACTTTTGATCCTACGAATACACCAAAAATCTGTATGGTATTGATGAATTAGATATTTTAGAGATATCTGGATTCTTTTTTTAGTATTTTTAGATGAAATAATGGTATATTAAAGGAAAAGGACTGAGCATGAGAGACACATGGAAACAATTTTGTGAATCTTGTGAGATTATCATTTGTATGACAAATTATCAAATTGTGATTTTTGGATATAATAGGTACATTTCCTTAGCCATGTAATCACTAAAATATGTGTTTATGTGGATCCAGAAAAGATATACACTATTATATCTTAGAAACTGCCAAATAATTTCTTTGAGATATGTAGTTTCCTTGGCTTAAATGGTTATTACTGACATTTTGTTCATGATTTTTCATAAATATCTTCAAATATGATAGCTTTGGCACAGAAAAATTTCTATTCCAATGGAATAAGGAATGTTGGAATTCTTTTAAAGTGATAAATATTCACCTTACAGGAGAACCTACCTTGATTTTTCTAGAATCAGGACAAGGGTATGTGGTATATTTTGATGCTTTGGGACCTGGGTTGGGATGTGTTCCCATGTAGGGAGATCATGTTGTTGCTTATGGATCAAGATATTTATGGTTTCATGAGAAAAACTACTGAACACATGATTTAGAATCATATTATACAGTCCATTCTTTGAATTCTTAGTGTCATTACCTCTTTAGTGATAAATTTATGGTGTTTACGAATCTTAAGAGTTTGAAACATATTTTCTCACCAAGGGATTTGAACCAGATACAAAGAATATGGATATAGAATCTAAAATTTTTTGAATTTGAATTGATGTATACATTGGGTGAAGGAAATTTTCTAGAAGATTCATAAGGCATAAAGTCACATGCTTAGTTGAAAAAATAGGGTTTATATAAGTGGTAGTTGATGTTAGTGATAACTGACATGCACTTGGATTGTGAAGATTGAGGTAGTGCAACAATTTTCTTCATAGTCTATTTTATTCTTGATTTGGTGAATATAGTTAAAGAGACACAGGTGTTCGATTCAGAATGCATTTCTATGAGGTAAAAACTCAATGGTGAGGGTACTATTGAGCAAAGAAAGCTGGATGTGAGTTCAGTTTTATGGTTTGGAGATCATATGGTCATAACTTTGGCTTTTTAGGAATAAATTGTTCATACTTATCACCATTCGAGATTATCTGTTCATTATAGAATATAGAATATGAATAAGGTGTTGAAATCATAGTTTTTGTGGGTCAATATGAAAATAATGGTCGATTTGTTTGTTTTGAAATACCTAAATTGTCAACAAGTTAAGGCGGAGAACCATCAGATAGTAGGTATGTTGCAGTCTTTACTTATTCCTGTTTGGAAATGGGATTAGATAGCCATGAATTTTTGTGAGAGGTTTCCCAAGGATAGTTCATAAACATGATGTAATATATGTGATATTGGATCGAATTACAAAGTCAGTGCATTTCATCCCTATTTACGAACCTTATATAATGGAGGACTTATCAAAAATATATTTTGAAGAAGTGGTAAAGAGGCATGACATACTAGTTTCGATAGCGTTAGACAGATATTCGATGTTTACATATTGTTTTTTGAAATCCTTACAGAAATCCCTTGGGACTAAGTTGACTATGAATACATCATATCATCCTTATACATATGGACAATATGAAAGGGTGATACAAATATTGGAAGAAATGATTCGATCTTGTGTAATTTATTTTAGTGGCTCATGGGGGAGCACATACCGTTAGTGTATTTCTCATATAACAAAAATTATCAAGATTTGATACATATAGATCCTTTTTATGAATTTTATAGTTTTACTTTTCATTCTCCATTTTTTGGGTGGAAACAGGTGAGACTTCATTAGTTGGGTTGAACCATGTATAATAGACAATAGATAAAATTCAGTTTATTTGGAAGATAATGGAGATGATTCATAGTCATCATAAATCATATGTGGATCATCATCGATGGTCGTTATCATTCAAGGTGAGTGATAACGTGTTCTTGATAACATCTCCAAGTCCTGGGAATCATTTTTTTGAAAAGCAGGTCAAGTTATCTCTATGATACACATGACCTTTTGATATTATTGAAAAGGTTGGTGAGGTGGAATATAAGTTGGATTTTACATCACAGTTTAGTGAAATACATAATGTGTTTCATGTATCTCAGTTGAAAAAGTATTATTTTAATGCTGAGAAAGTGCTTCGATGGGATTATGTTGACCGAGATTTTGATTCTTCACCGGTTTATATACTGGTTAGATTGTGGATAGGCAAAAAAAGTATCGTGTGGGAAAAGCATCGGTCTAGTATGAATTTTTGGGAAACATGGTTGGATTTAGGAAGAAAATTGGGAACAAGAGAAATAAATGATCAAGCAATGGCCTGAAATATTTTCAGAAAATGAAGGTATTCTACTTTTTGGTGATGGAAAGGCCAATGATGGGGAGAATATAGCACCCAAGGTTTCAAGTAAGTAACCGTTTATTTATTTTAAGTATGTAAAGTGTTTTAGTAAAGTTTGGGAGGGTATAGAGAACTTTTGGAATGTTTTTAGGAATTTTATGGATTTTAATAGTTTGAGAATGGTTAGTAGAAACCATGAAACACCTTTAGAAAACCACGCAAAGGAAGACAATGGGTTCTGGGTAGGTGCACAGTTAGGTGCATAGATTTTCCAAACCATACAGTCACCTAGGATTAACTGTTAAAAGTGGAATAGTGGAAAAAACATAGTTTACACATAGTTTTTCTAACCATGTGAGCCCAACCATGCGAAGGGTGTTGGGAGGTTGTGGCTGATGCATGGTTGACACACGATTTTCCTAACCATGTGACCCAACCATTCATGGTTAAAAGTTAGATCCTAAAAAGTGTATCAAACTTTATTTTACCTCTAAACATCTGGTTTTTCACTTATTTTGACACTAACTGAGTTTTTCCTCCTCCCAAAGGCTTTTGAGACCTTCCCCTTTGACATGGGAGCAATCCATTGGGAAATCTTAGTGCGTTAAAGGACATATTTCTTAGTAAGTCTCCATTATTAGTGGTTTTTATTATATTTATGCTTATTACCTATCTTGGATTCATAGATATTATCCATTGGGTATATATATATGACAGTGGATGCCAATCATGATGATATTTGGTTGTGTGGATGTTAGAAAAAAATATCTAAGGAGGTTTTTTTGTGATTCAACCCGGTTTTGTTGAAGAATTAATTTCATTCTTAGTTTCCACTACAGTTTTTGAGGTAAGTGAATTCAATCTCGAATCCTCTTATTATAAGTTTAAGGCTTGATTTAAAATTGTTTGAATTGTTTGAATTGATTATTAAATTGTTATTCAAATATTTATCAAAACCCTATCTAGTGCTGGATTTGGAATTGTGAAATTATTGTGCAAAGTGCTTTGTTAAATGATTTTAAAATGTTTATTTTAAAATTTTTGTTTTTTGATTCATGGAAAAAGGTTTTGTGGAATTTTTTTCAATAAAAATAATGTTTTATTGAAGTGTTTTAGAAAAAATGGTTTGGTATGTTGTTGGCATAAATGGTTAGTGTATGTTCATGTGCATTTTGGATGAATAAGGGCGTGAAGTACGCTCGTCAAAAATATTGGGATGGATAAGGGTGTGTAATACCCCTGTCAAAATGGTTCACCAAGTGATGTATTGGTGAATTGATAAATCACTACTCATGAGCATAAGGAGGTCCATGGTTTCATGCATGGTTGGATGCATGTATATGTGTACTGTAATGGATTATACCAAAATGGGATCTTGAGAAATGGTTTGAATGACTTGTTTGGTTTATTTCCTTGAAAAATTTTTTGGTTGGAAAATGTTTTTGGTGTGAACTGATTGGTTTTGATATAAAATATTAAAAGATTTAAAGGAAAAGGATCACATTTCTTTAGTGCATTTATAGATAAGATAAATTCGACTATAAATATTATTTGGTGCATAAGATAAATTCGACTATAAATATTCTTTGGTGAATTTATAGATATCATGTATCGAGACATAGGTAAAGGCAAAGGATCACATTTCTTTAGTGATGAATCATGATACATTGGGATGGATTTTGGATTTGGAGCATGGAGCATGTCGGGAGTTGTGGATTTATGTCTTTGGAGTCTTTGAGCTTCATGGTTTAGTCTTCCACTTTGGTACTCTAATATTGATCATGGTGTAGTTTGGTATTGTTTTCATTTAGTATTACTTTGAGTTTTATTATATTGTTATCATGAATCATATAGTTTTTGTTTGGTTATGGTAAACTTGGTTGTGGTTGTTTTATTTTTAAAGGGAATATTTTCCCCCAACTGTATTGAATCCCTTGGCATTTATTGCTAGCCTTGGGAATCTTGGGGATGTCACCTAAGGCAAAGTAGAAATTTCTCATTAACTCAATAAAATGAGGTGGAGAGGGATGTTATAAGTGGTATCATCTTTTTCAGTCCTTGATGAACAAATGGTATTACTCTTTGTTGGTCCAAATCTTTTGGGATAGATGGTATCAGTTTGTTTGATCCTTTAGTATTGGTTGTTTCTATCTTGGAGTTGAGAATTCATTATGGTTTAGTCCTTGATTTGGGATGGTAGAAAGGAGTAGTATTTTAAAGACTTGAAATTCAAAGCATAAAATATGAAGCTAACCTATTTATCCTAAACTTCTAGTTACCAGGGAGTTGGGTACATAATTATTTTTGAGACACTTATAGGAATTGTAATATCATTGTTATGGGTTTATCCAATGAGACGAGCATTGATAGAAATTACTTACCACTAGGGGTGAATATTTCATTTTTAGTAAGGATTTATCACTTGGGAAAAAAATATTCATTTTTGAAAAGTATTGATTTTTTTTCAAAGGTGATATTTTTAAAATGACATGATAATGGAATTTTGAAAATGGTGTGATTTTCAAAAATCATAGAGGACTTTTCAAAAATGGGTTAAAAATAAGAAGTGTGGAATTTTGTGAAATCCTTGTTATGATAATTTTGATATGGTAAAATTTGAAATTTATAAACCTTAAGTTGGTAGAGAGAGAGAGAATTATGGCGTTTTGTTTTGGTTGTAGAAAATGGCACCCAATAGGCATCGTAGAAACAAACTGAAAGAGGCTACTGAGAATGTGGTTGAACCTGAGACACATGTGAACCAATATATGGTTTATAGTATAGTCCAAGCCTTTCAGGATTTTGATAGAGGGAACATAAGGGATGAACTATGGAAAGTGGATCATTATGTTCAGTTCCAGAAGTAGAATCCACCTATATTTTTTGGTGATTAGAAACCATAGAAGGTATAGGTGTGGATGAATAGGATGAATCAAAAATTTTATTTTCTTGGAATACCAGAAGAGTTGAAAGTCAATTTGTAAATGTATATGATGGAGGATCCTACATTCCAATGGTGGGATTTAGAATTTCAGGCTAAATTTGACCAAGTATTTTCATGGGAGTATTTTTATGAATTTTTCAATAAAAAATTATATTCTCATATGTATAGGATTGAAGGAATGATATATTTTTTCATCTTGAAGTAGGAGAAACTCTTAGTGATAGAGTATGTGGATAATTTTTTGAATTTATCCCTCTTTGAGCTCGATGCTTCTACTAGCGCATCCTTAAAAGCATGTATTTTTGAATTTGGTTTGAGGTAAGATATTTGCTCAAAGATTTCCATGATTTGTATAATGGATTATATAGAGATGTTCAATATAGTGATAGTGGAATAAAGGGAAATATCCGAATCTATTGGTGGAGGGATCGTGTTGATACCTATGGAAACAGTGGGAACTCTAATGTTTGGAACAAGTGGAATATGGAAACCTATTTCTAAGGTAGTGGGATAACTCAGAATCAGATGTATGGATCATAGAATCTTCCTATAAAAGCTAAGAAAAATATAAAATGTTTTTAATATGGTTATTAGGACCACATTAATAGAGATTATATGACAACACCTAAATAATTCTACAATTGAATCCATATGGGGGAATCTTTAGTGCTATTGTCACTGTGATCCAAGGCCAGGTGTTCAAGACACTTCTCATGTTTTTTAGACATCATATATATTGATGGGGAAAGGGTAGAAGAATACCTCTTATCACTATAACTGAGATATCCATGGTGATTCTAGAAATACCACGACTCCTCAGTTAGCGAAATATCAACAAGTAAATAAAGACCAATGTGCTGTGAGTAAGCATTTATATAGAGATGAGAAAGTTATCGTTGATAATAAATCTGGAACATCGATGGTAAGAGGTGTGATTATTTTGAATTATACCCTTATGAAATATTTTTCTAATATGGGCGCATCCCATTCATTTATTATTTATCATATTTTTGATCTTCTTGGTTTAAATGTAGAGACGATGCCTTCTATTTTGAAACTTCAAACTCCTATTGGTCAAAGAGAATGTAGAGACTTTATGTGTAGAGAATGTTCTATAACTATTTATGGATTTGAGTTGATATGGGATTTATCTATGCTTGAGATGTATGTCTATGACATAATCTTGGGTATGTATTAGCCTAAAATGTTCAAGGATCACATTGATTGTTATATGTGGATGGTTTGTTTTACGAATGATGATGTCATCAACCATCTCTTTAGAGGATACCAGAATGTAAAGGAGGGTGAAATAGTCTTATTGGAACCATAATTTGGAATAATCTCATACGAGTTGGTAGAATTGAGTTTCGAATTGATGGAGTAGATTGAGAATAATAGTTTTCCGATAGTTATTGATCAGTTTCAGGATGTTTTTTTGAAAATTTCTTAGGGTTTCCACCCATAAGAAAAGTGGAATTTAATATTGATATCCTTTAGTGGACTAGTCCTATTTCCTTTTAATCTTATTATATGGAACAAATATAATTAATGGAATTTAAAGGATAGTGGGAAGAGCTATAAAGAAAAAGGTTCATTAATCATAGCACATCTTTGTGGGTAGCACCAATCTTGTTTATCAAAAAGGAATATGTAACTCTTTAGTTATGAGTATATTATCATAAGATTAACCAATTTATAATCAAGAATCAGTATCCACTTAAATTCATTGATGATATATTCAGTCAATTTAAGTGATCCCAATGGTTCTCTAAAATTGACATGCGACTAGGATATCACTAATTGTGGGTTCGAAAGGAGGATATTTTGAAAATAGATTTTTGAAGTAGATATGACCATTATGAGTAGCTGGTTATGAATTTAAGTCTTAAAAATACACCATAGGTCTTTATGGAATTTATGAATTGTGTATTTTAGAGATATCTAGATTATTCTATGGTGGTGTTTTTGGATGAAATATGGGTGTATTCAAGGAGCGGGGATGGGCAGGATCAACACTTGTAAACAACATTGGGAATCTTATGAGATCATAATTTGTATGAAAAATTATTAAAGTGTGATTTTTGGATACAATTTGTATATTTCCTTGGCCATGTAATCTCTGAAATAGGTATTTCTGTGAATCTAAAAAATATATATGCTATTATCTCTTGTAAACCGCCAAATAATGTCTCTAAGATACACAGTTTCCTCGGCCTAGTTAGTTATTAATGATGATTTTTTACTGATTTTTCATGACTATATTCACCTGTTATATCATTGAAAAGTAAAAATGTTCTATTCTATTAGAATGAGTAATGTTATAAGTCTTTTAAATATCTAAATATTTTTCTTACTTCAACACAAATCTTGATTTTTTCAGAATTAAGAAAAGGTTACATGGTGTATTGTGATGCTTCAGGATCTGGGTTGGGATGTATTATCATACAGGGAGATCATGCTACTAATTATGGCTCAATATAGTTATATTTTCATGATAAAAACTACCCAATACATAATTTGGAGTTATCTTCTGTATTCTATGCTTTTAAGACTTGGTGTTATTACCTCTTTGGTGAGAAATTTACAGTGTTTACAGATCATAAGATTTTGAAACATATTTTCTCACAAATGTATTTGAACCTGAGAAAAACAAGATGGATGGATCGCATACAAATGTTTGGATTTAAATTGATGTATAAATCAGGTAAATGAAATTCGGTGGTAGATTATTTAAGCATAAAGTATTATGCTTAGTTGGAAAAAGAGGCTTAAGATAAGAGGAAGTTGATGTTAGTGAGAGCTCGCATACACTTATATTGTGAAGACTGAGTTAGTGAAATGGTTTTATTCTAAGTTTATTTTGTTTCTTGATTTGGTGAATATGGTTAAAGAAGCACAAAGATCCAATTTATAATGAATTACTATGAGTTCAAAACTCAATGTTGGGGTTACCATTGAGGGAGGGAATCTAGATGGTAGTTCATTTGTGTGGTTTTGAGATTGGGTGGTCGTACCTTTGGATTTTAAGGACTAACTACTTCATACTTACCACCATTTGATATGGTCCATTCATCATGGAATATTATAGATGTATAAGGTATTTAAAGTATAGTTTTGGTGGTTTGGTATGAAAATAAAGGTGGCTGAGTTTGTTTTGAAAAGCCTAATTTTTTAGCAAGTTGAGGTGGAGCACTAGAAACCAGTGGGTATATTGGAGTATCTACCTATCCATGTTTGGAAATGGGATCAAAGAGACATGGATTTTATGATAGGTATCCCAATGATGGTTCAAAAACATGATGAAATATGGGTGATAATGAGTCAACATACAGAGTCATCCCATTTCATTCCTATTCATGAATCTCACATGGTGGAGGAATTATCAAAAATATATATCTGAGAAGTGGTAAAGAGGCATGGAGTAATAGTTTCAATAGTTTCAGATATAAATCCAAGGTTTATATATTTCTTAGAGAAATCCTTATAGAAAACCATTAGTACTAAGTTTACTATGAGTATGGAATGTCATCCTCAAACAGATGGACAATCTAAAAGGACGATAAAAACATTGGAGTATATGATTTGGTCTTGTGTAATGGATTTTGGTGGATCATGGGAGGAAAAAATACCATTAGTGTATTTCTTATATAACAATAGTTATCAAGACTCAATAAAAATGAATCCTTTTGAAGCATTGTATGGGAATCCTTGTCATTCTCCACTTTGTTGGGTGGAAACATGTGAGACTTTACTAGTTGGGCCAAACCCCTTCCAAGAGACAATATAGAATATTCTACTAATCAGTAATAGAATGGAGATGGCTCAAAGTCATAAATTTTTTTATGTGGATCATCATCGATGATCATTTTCATTTGAAGTGAGTTATCACGTATTCTTAAGAATCTCTCCAAATCTTCAACATCGTAGTTTTAGAAAGAAGGTCAAGTTATCTCCTCGATACATAATCCCTTTTGAGATACTTGAATGGGTTGGTAAGGTGGAATATAGGTTTTATTTTACACCATGTTTTAGTGTAGTGCATAATGAATTTCATGTATATTAATTGAAAAAGTATCAGTCTAATCCTGACTATGTGATTTTACGGGATCACATTGACCTAGTTCTAGATGCTTCTTTGGTTTATATTCTAGTACAAATTGTGGATAGGAAATAAAAATTCTTTCATGGGAAAAGCATCAGTCTAGTTTAGGTTTTTTTGGAAACGTGGTCAGATTCAAAAAGAAACTTGGGAATGATAGAAATAAATGATTGAGAAATGGGCTAAACAATTTTAGGAAAATGGTTTCTACTTTTTTGGAAACAGAGAGGCCGATGGTGGGGAGATTGTATCACCCTCGATTTCAAGTAAGTAACTGTTTATTTATATATTTTATGCATGTAAAGTGTTTGGGTGATGTTTGGGAGGGTTTAGAGAATTTTTGTAATATTTTTGGGGATTTTATGGATGTTCACAGTATGAGAATGGTTTGTAAAAACCATGAAACACCTTTAAGAAACTATAAAAATGTAGGAAGTGGGCTCTAGGTAGGCGTATGGTTAGGTTCATGGTTTTTCCAAACCATGCATCCACCTACGAGTAACCGTGCAAAATGGAAAAAAGGTAAAATAACAGTTGGTACACGATTTGTTTAACCATGCGAGCCCAACCATATGAAGGGTATTGGGAGGCAGTGGCTGGCACATAGTTGGAACATGATTTTCCTAACCATGTAACCCAACCGTTAAAGTTTAAATGTTATATCCTAAAAAGTTCATCTCACTCGATTTTACCCATAAATTTATTATTTTCACTTATTTCGACCCTAACTCATTTTTTACTCCTCCCAAGGGTCGTGGAGATCTTCCCATTCAATATGGGAGAGATCCATTGGAAAATCTTAGTGTGTTGAAGGATGAATATCTTGGTAAGTCTATTATTGGTGTGTTTTATTAGATATAATCTTATCACCACTCTCGGATTCATAATTCTTTGGGGATATATATATGATAGTGGATGCTAATTATGATGATATTGGGATATGTAGATGTTAGGGAACAATATCCAAGGTTGGTTTTTGGAGATTCAACCCGGTGTTGTTGAAGAATTCATGTCATTCTTCATTTCTACCATAGTTTCTGAGGTAGGTGGTCTCACTATCGACTCCTCTTATTAGAACTTGAAGGATTGATTTCAAATTGTTTGAATTTATTAAAATTAATTGTGAAATTGTTGTGAAAATCTTTATATAAACCCTCTTTAGTTATGGTTTGGGGAATTCTAACATTTTTGTGCACAATGATTTGTTAAATGATTTTAAAATGATGATTTTAAAATGGTTGTTTGTTGATTCAAGGAAAAAGGTTTTTTGGAAATGTTTTGAATACAAATATTGTTTTATTGAAATGTTTTGGTACAATTTTTTTGGCATGGTTTTGGAATAAATGGTTGGTGTGTGTTCATTTGAATTTTGGACAGATATGGGCATGGAGTACCTCCATCAAAAAGATTGGGACAGATAAGGGCATGAAGTACTCCCATCAAAATATTTCACAAAGTGATGGATTTGTGAAAGGATGAATCACCACTCACAAGTATAGGGAGGTACATGGTTTTATTTATGGTTTTATTTGTGGATATATAGAATGGAATGGATTTACCAAAATGGGATCTTGAGAAATGGTTTTAATGACTTGTTTGGTTACTTTCCTTGAAAACTTTTTTGGTTAGAATTTTTTTTGGTGTGAACTGCTTTGTTTTGATATAAACTAATAAAATGATTTAAATATTTTTATATAAATAATTTTATATAAATTTTCTATCATGTTATATAATAGTGGCATGAGTAGGGAAGTCATTTGGGAAAAAAACTATTGAGTTTCATTACTCACCCCTGCTTGGGAACTTTGGTGCATTTGCAGATATCATGTATCGGGGCATAGTGTAACACCCCAAGGATTTAAAAACAAATTTAATATAGAATGAGTGAAACAATGAGTCTCTATCAAACCAAAATTTGTTATAACTTGGTCAATAAACACAAATTTTCTTCTTCTATGATTTGAATTTCGAAAAACTGACATACACGGTTGCATTTAGTAATATATTTAGAGTTTGATAGGGCTAACTCACTTTTTTAGTGATTAGTAACTTGACCCTTATGAAGAGTAATATAACCTTATGAATAGTAATGTTACCCTTATGAATAGTAATATGACCCTTATGAATAGTAACCTCACCCATGAAAGTATAAATAAAATTTAGGAACCTTATAAATGAAATAGAATTAATAATTAAGTGTTGGTATTTTTATTGTGAATAATAAAAATTTAATTACAATTTTATAATTAATAAATTTATTTAAAATAAATATCATTTTCATAAAATATATTCCTAAATCTATATTTTTTTGTCCAATTATTTGAAGATAATTTAATGAGGCCTTAGCTAATTTTTAGGGTGTTATAAAATCAGTTTTAATTTTAAAGACTATATTTTTCGAGTAAATGATGATTTTAATTTAAAATGAAATTTCTCATATTTATAAAATTATTTTGATAAAATAGAGTTTATTTTTTGATTCTACACATCAAAAAATGGTTATGGTGATTTTTTGGGATTTTTTCTTAAATATTTAAATTTTTGGTGAATAGTGAAATACGATATTTTACCATATATATACATTACAAGTTAAATACACTTCTACTTGCATCATTTATGATGTAAGAAACCATTAGTTCAAACTCAAATGAATCTATTACTATTTTTTTCACTATAATCAAACTTTATTACTAGTCTTGAGAAAAATAATAAAATAATGAATAAGATATTCAAAAATCACTCCTCTCCTCCATTATAAAAACCACCCCTCACTCCCTCTTCTCCTCACTTATCTAAGACCTGAATATTCTCACGGTTCTGCCCAAATAATATTCCCTAGTCCCTCCCCACCTCCAGGAGATCTTTTTCTTTACAGAAGACCAAAACCCCTTCCCTTAAAGAGGTTCTCAAGGAGGATATTTCAAGAGGTAAACCCTATCCCCTTTCCTTTACATTTATTTTCAATTTGTTTTAAATTCTTATATTATCCTCACATAATATGTAAAAATCATAATTATAACTCCATTATCACCTATATAATATAATTATGTCATGTTAATGGAAGACTCATCATAAATCTCCTTACTCTCTCTCTTTTATTTTAAAAACGAAATCATCATCCGGGAGGTGCTGATTTACAACTTTTGTGGACGACAAACCTTCGTTCTTCAATTTCCCCATAAATTCCAGTCATGAAACAATTTTTATGGTTTATAAAATCTATAATAGATGTATTATAACCAATTTAATGTTCTGGAACCAATATATATACAATTTATATGACAAAACTACATCGTAGTAATCAAAATACCGGCAAAATAATCTAAATGATTTTCATTAATGTTTCATCTAATAAATCATCCTCATACCATATAAAAAGATAATTATATGAAAACTTAATCTTATGGATGTTCATTAGTATCATTTAAAATCAATTATGGAAAATTATATCCATTCCACATGAACTCCATTACTTATAAACAAGCAAACCGATTATGAAAACCAAGAAAATGACCACTCCGTAATGAAAAAAATTCAATCTTAAAACTTTTTAATAAGGACATAAATGAGATTAATAAAACTATAATTAATCAAATATATGTAAAAATGTTATTAATTAATTAATTAATGGATTTAATTTGATTATCTAGGATGTTAAGTTCAAGTTTAGAATACGTTCTGACATAAGGTAAGGGTTTCCTCATCTCACTACCATTTTTTGAGATATTCCTTATTCACCACTATTTCTTGTGTATGGTGTATGTATAATACCCATTAATATATCATATCATGAATATATTTTTGTCATGGTATTCAATGTATCATATTATGATTATTAATTTTCGGGCATATGATTTGATTGATTACAAAGTGGTAAGGGATTCCACCCGAACCATCATTTTTCCTTCAGGTTATTCGTTCACTATTCATACCCAAATGTAATGATTATTTATTTTTGTGTAAATTTTATATATTATTTATTTATGTTCTAAAATCATATATTCAGATCATTTATGGTTTTATGAAAACAAACATTCCCTTCCGCTTTAAAATCTCTTTAATATTTTCCTTAAACTGCAATAAAATGTTTTATTTCTAAAGCTTCTTTAAAAAATATTTTTACATGATTTAAATTCATTAGGAAAATATTTATGCCTCAAATATAATTTCAATGTCCTTAAATTTTATTTTATGGGATATAAATTTTTACAATCTGATTTTATGAAAAATACAAATGATTTTCCAAAAGAATTATTCTTTCCAAAATAAAAAGTATTTTTCTCGTCTCACTTTAACTTTTATGAGATATATGCCTTGATCACCACTTATTACTTTAATGTGGTGTATTTAATTAATTTTTTTATATCATATCAATAATCTCTTTATTCTCATGATATTTTAAGGGATTATGAGTTTAATGTTTCAAGGTGGCATGAGACACTTTGGAATGTTTAAGGATTATTTCCTGAAGAATTTTTCAATGGTCTCATTTAAAAGTATCTTCATATAATTCAATATCCTTTGTTTAATATTTTACTTCCTATATATTTGTATCTTATGATATCATATAAAATATTTTTTAAGGGTTTTTTATTAGTTTGACTATGGATGGGTCATCTTGATACCATTCACCATATTACTCCAAATGGTTAGTGTTTATATTTAATGATTGGGGAAGGTTATTTACATTTCATATGTTAGTTTCAATATGAAGTTATATGTTGATTATGTTCACCCCTTTCATATGAGGATTTCATTGGACTTAGTAAGTGATGGGTGGGGCCCGCTATACCCCCTCGATGCATCAGTAGGTCTCATGAGACAAACTAGTTTGAGTTTTTACCTGTTTATGAATAGCCTTGGCACGAGGACTTTGCATAATGGTTATGATGTCCCGAATTATGTGTTCCCTCATCATGAAACAAGTAATTGATAGTCCATTTGGTTATTTGAATAATATAATACTCATGGTTTTGTTTTATTATGGAATTATTTATAAGTTTTTATTCCTACCACATTATGCACAAGATTATTTTTAAAGGCATGTGTTTTTAGTTATTCACCATGCCTAATGTTTATGTTTATGATATCTTATATTGTATTGATTACCATTGCTGAGTACCTGATATCACCCCTTTATTATTTTTTATTTTTCTCTAGGATGTGAGGAATTATATTATGGAATAATTATAGGGATAATCTAAAAGTTGTGCATGTTTCCAGTGGAATTTATATAATGTATTTCATTTGAAGTTATAATGTTAAACTTATGTATGTATATTGTTTTAAAAAAGTACTAAACTATTAGGTCCTTCAGTATTTGATTTCTTGTAATCATGACAATGTAATAAAACAATTCTCTAGCTCTGAGCAATTGGGGTCAGGGTATTATAGTTGGTATCAGTGGAATTTTAGTAGAATCAATGAAAACTGGATTTAGAAAACTTCGATTAGGGGAAAAAACCCTAAGATATACTTTGATGATAGGTATACATGAACATAATAGAATTTTGGTAAGGAATATATTATGTGGATCATCTTAGAAAATACATCATTATCTAGATACTACAAGTGGACGTGGTTCTGGAACAAATGTACCTAGGAGTAACAACTCCAACAAGGTGTTCCAGGGTTGACTTGGGGAAACCTGGTACATGAAAATGGGCCTTACTTTGTTCTTGGTTTGACACTATTGAGGGGTATTCTTAGGAAAGTTAACATTTATTTTACCCAACATTATAAAGGATTTATACCCCCAAAGTAATCAATGTATATGGTTTTAGGATTTACAATGCATAAGTTTATGTTATGTTCTATACCATGTTTAGATTTATAGAAAGTTCATAATTTTATGAGCTAATATAATATAAGGAATTGATTAGAAATGTATCATAGTAAAAGGATTGAGAACTTCACCAATTCACCTGATACAAAGAGTAATAAGGATCATATCTCTCATGGTCTTAAGCCATCATTTCAAATGATGATAGTCTCCTAAGTATCCTCATCATATGAGGAAATAACATCATGTGTTGAAAATATGTGTAAATAATTCTACGAGTCCTATGGAGTTTAAGGGAATCAAGAGAAGAAGAGGATGAAAGAGAAAAAGATGGATAAAGGGAAGAAGGGAAAGAAGGGTTTTCTCACATGTGATAACTATGGAAAGAATCATCCTGGAAAATGTGTGAAGTGAATGGGAGTTTTATATAAGTGTAGAAAAAAGGACACCAAGTTTGTAATTTCAAGGGTAAGAAAAGGTTTCCAATGTATAATGATTCAACTGCAAGGATATGTGACACTGTGCAAATAAATGTCCCAAGCGTTAAAGGAATATAACCCAAATGATGTTATTGGATAATGATAAGGTTATGATACTACCACAGATAAAGTGTAATGATTATTATTCCTAGTCAAGAATCATGTCATTTGAATATTTTATCATTAATGAATTGGTTATAGTAATTATGAAATATATAAGGATTGTACTATAGTACTTTTTTATTAAGGATTTGAGATCATAAGTTGAATGGTACCAAGAAAAGATATCTAGTGGAAAGTTAAACATTTTGGAAAATGAATGATTGAGGGAAATAAAACCCTAAATATATTTCTAATTTTGAGATAATGATGAAGAAATGATTGGTTTAGATAAGTGTTGACTACCTTGAAACTGATTAATGACTTTTTGGCAAGTGGTCTATGCTATCATTGATGGAGTTTACAACACTTTTGGACATAATTAATATATCCAATAGAATATGTAAGGATGAATTCATGTTTCCAATAAGGTTTTATGGTAATTAGAGTTATTACCATATTTCAATATGACATATTATGAAGTTATTTACATGTTTTGAATGTGAAAAATTAGAGATACTCTATATTGATTAAAGGAAAATAAGGCAGTTGATGCATTGAATAGGATTGATCATGGAGTTCTAAACAAAATAAGGATTTACAAGGATCCCATGTGCATGGATATAACAAGGATGGATATAGGAATTATCAAGGAAGGGTGTTATAAAATTTGGGAAGAAAGAAAAAATGATCCCTAGGTATATAGGTGATCTTGAAATTTTGAAGAGAATTGGAGTTTTGTCTTATAATTTGGCAATGCCGGCTAGACTTTGTAAGGTACAAAATGTGTTCAACATCTATTTGTTAAGGAAGTACATTCCAGACCCAACACATGTATTCACAGCTAAAGGAATAAAATTAGAACCTAACTTATCTTACTGTGAATAGCCTATCCAAATTCTGGACCCTAAAATATAGGTGTTGAGGGATCAGACGACTCATCTGGTAAAGGTACTTTGGAAAAATCATAAAATTGAAGAGGGTACAAGGGATCCCAAGGAACTTATCATGAAGAACTACCCAAATATTTTTATGTGGTAACATTCTGGAAATTTGAGGATGAAAATTTTGTAATGGGGGAATAATGTAACACCCCAAGGATTTAAAAATAAATTTAATATAGAATTCATGAAACACCGAGTATCTATGAAACAACACTTTGTTATAACCTATCCAATAAAGATAATTTTTTCACTTCTGTGATTTGAATTTTTAAATACTGACATACATGGTTGCATTCATTAAGACATTTAGAGTCTGATAGGGTCAACTCACTTTGTTTTAGTGAATAGTAACTTAACCCTTATGAATATTAATGTACCCTTATGAATACTAATGTTACCATTATTAATAGTAATATGACCCTTATTAATATCAATCTCACCCATTAAAGTATAAAAAATTTTTAGCAACCTTGTAAATGTAATAAAATTAATAAATAAGTGTTGGTATTTTAATTGTGAATAATAAATATTTAATTACAATTTTATAATTAATAAATTTATTTAAAAGAAAATTAATTTTTATAAAATATATTCCTAAATCAATAATTTTTTCCTATGATTTTAGGATAATTTAATGAGACCATAGTTAATTTTTAGGGTGTTATAAAATTAGTTTTAATTTTAAAGACTATATTTTTCAAGTAAATGATGATTTTAATTAAAAATTAAATTTATCATATTTAAAAAATTATTTTGATTAATGGAGTCCATTTTTGGATTCTACATGTCAAAAAATGGTTATGGTGAATTTTTGGTATTTTTCTAAAATATTTTAATTTTTAGTGAATAGTGAAATACAATAATTTACAGTAAATATTCATTTCATGTTAAATACACCATGACTTATATAATGGATGATGTAAGCAACCATTATTTCTAATTCACATACACCTATTACGTTTTTTGGTCATAATGATCAAACACTATTTCTTATCTTGAGCACAATAATAAAATAAAGAATAAGATATTCAAAAATCACTCCTCTCCACTATAAAAACCACCCCTAACTCCATCTTCTCCTCACTTCTATAAGCTTTTAATGTTCTCAAATTTCTGCCCAAATAATCTTACCTAGTCCATTCCCACATATATAAGATTTTGGTCTATCCAAAAGAGAAAAACCCCTTCCCCTAAGGAGGTTCTCAAGGGGGATATTTCCAGAGGTAAACCCTCTCCCTTTTTCTTTTAATTTCATTTTCAATTATTTTTTTATATTATTATCTTATCCTCACCTCGTATATCCAAATTATAATTATAAATCCAGTATCACCTATATAATGGAATGATATCATGTTATTGGAAGACTCATCATCAATCTTTTTACTCTCTCCCTTTTATTTTAAAAACAAAATCATCGTCCGAGAGGTGCCGATTTACAACTTTCATGGATAAAGAACCTTTGTTCTTCAATTTATCCATCAATTATGGTCATGAAACCATTTTTATAGTTGTAAAAAACTATAATAGATTTATTATAACCTATTTAATGTTATTTAACCAGTATATATACATAATATTATTTCATATAACAAAACTACTTCGTAATAATCCAAATACCGCCAAAATAATCTAAATGATTGTCATTAAGTTTCATCTAATAAATCATCCTCATACCATATAAAATAAATTAATTATATGACCATTTAATATTATTTATTTTCATTAGTATCATATAAAATCAATTCTATATAATTATATCCATTCCACATGAACTCCATTACTTATAAACCAACAAACCGATTATGAAAACCCAGAAAACGCACACTCCAGAATGACAAAATTCAATATTATAAATTATCAATAAGGAAATAAATGAGATTAATAAATCTAAAATTAATAAAACATATTTAGATAATTTAATTAATTAATTAATTACTTTATTTATTTTGATTATCCATGATGTTAAGGTCAAGTGCAGAATACATTCAGACATAAAGTAAGAGTTTCCTCATCTCACTACCATTTTTCTGAGATATTCCTTATTCAACAATATTTATTGTGTATAGTGTATTTATACTTAAAATTGATGTATAATATCATTAATATATTTATTTTAATGTTATTAAATTTTTTATTTTATGGTTACTAATTTTTGGGGCATATGATTTGATTGATTACAAAGTGGTAAGAGATTTCACCAAAACCTTTACGTTTTTCCTTTAGGTTATTCCTTCAATATCCTTACCAAAATGTAATGCTTATTTATTTTTGTGTACATATTCTATATTATGTTTTTATGTTCCAAAATCATATATTTATATTATTTCATCTTTCTTTTATGGAGATTATATGTTTTATAATAGTTCCATTCTCAATTCTTGATAAATAAGCCTGATTCAAGGGAACTTCATGAATTCTTACCCATTTAAAAGTTCAATATATAATCTATTTTAAGCCATCATTATTATTTTTTAAATTAAAAATTTTATCATGAAAAAATTTCTTTGTTAATTTCTAGTTTTATGAAAACACACATGCGCTTTCTATTTAAAATCTCTTTAATATTTTCCTTAAACCACACTAAAATGTTTTATTTCTAAATATTCTTTAAAAACTATTTTTACATGATTTCAATTTAGTGGGATAATTTTTTTCCCTCAAATATAATTTCAATGTCCTTCCATTTTCTTTTCTGGGATATACATGTTTACAATCTGATTTTATGACAAATATAAATGATTTTCCAAAAGAATTCTTTTTTCCAAAGTAAAAAGGATTTTTCTTATCTCACTTAAACTTTTATGAGATATATGCCTTGTTCACCAATTATTAATTTCATTTGGTGTATGTACTTCACTTTGGTATATAATATCAAGTGTATCCTTATCAATTTAAGAGTCTCCTTATTCTCATGATATTCTCATGTGGTGATATGGGTCACTTTGGAATGTTTGAGGATTATTTTCTCAAGAATTTTTCAATGGTCTCATTTAAAAGTATCATCATATATGTCAACATCCTTTATTTAATATTTTACTTAATTTAGGTTTATCTATTATTATATCATATACAATATGTTTTTAAATGGGTTTTGATTAGTTTGACTATGGATGTGTTATCTTGATTCCATTCACCATCTTACTCTGAATGGTTAGTGTTTATATTTAATGATTAGGGAAAGTTATTTACATTTCACATGTTAGTTTTAATATGAATTTATATGTTTATTATGTTCACCAATTTCATATGAGGAATTTATTAGGCTTATTAAATGATGGGTAGGGATCGCTATTGCCCCTCGATGCATTGACAGGTATCATGATACAAACTAGTTTGGGTTTTTACCTGTTTATGTATGGCCTTGGTACGAGGACTTGGAAAAATGGTTATGATGTATTAAATTATGAATTACCTCATTATGAAACTATTAATTGATAGTCCATGCAGTTATTTGATTAGTAAAGTACTCATGGTTATGTTTTATTATGACATTATTTATCAATTTTTATTCCAACCACATTATGGCCAGGATTACTTTTAAAGGCATTAATTTTTAGTTATTCACCATGCATAATGTTTATGTTTATAATATCTTCCACTGTATTTATTACCCTTACGGATCATCTAAGCACACCCCTTTCTTATGTTTTATTTTCCACCAATATGTGAGGAAGTATAATATGAATGAATTGTAGGGATAATCTAGGAGTTGTGGATATTTCTAGTGGAATTTATATAATGTATTTAATTTCAAGTTGTAATGTTGAACTTATGTATGTATCTTGTTTTCTAAAACTACTAAACTATTCTGTCATTCCATATTCAATTCCTTGTAATCATGAAAATGTAATAAAATAATGCACCGATATTGGGAAACTAGGGTTTAGGAATTACACATACGTAAAGGAAAAGTATCACATTTCTTTAGTGATACATCATGATACATTGGGTTGGATTGTGGAGTTGGAGCATGGAGCATGTTGAGATCTATAGAGTTATGTATTTGGAGTCTTTGAGCTTTTTGGTTTAGTCTTCAACTTTGGTACTCTGATATTTGTTATGGTGTAGTTTGGTATTATTTTCTTTTGGTATTACTTTGAGTTATATTACATTTTTATCATGCATCATATAGTTGTTTTTTTGGTTATGGTACACTTGGTTGTGGTTTTTTTTTATTTTCAAAGGGCCCTAACTGTATTGAATCTCTAGGCATTTATTTCCAACATTTAGCATCTTGGGGATGTCACCTAAATCCAAGTATAAATTATTTCTTGACTCAAGATGTTAGGTCCACTAGGTTAAATGCCCTAAGAGGGGGGGGGGGGTGAATCAGGGCATGAAAGATTAAAGAAACTTCCACTATTGATCTTGTTTCGTTGTTATAAAAAAATATCTTATCTCCCCTTACCATTGTAGAGTATGAACAAATCTTAAATCAAGCACAAGACACAACAATTTTACTTGATTCACCCTCACAGGGCTACGTCTATGGAGCATACACTAGCAATGTGTTGATGTACCAAATCCACTAAAAGCGCACTACTATTTACAATGTTCGAAGAAGACTCACTTTTCCTCCTGGTTTACAACCACTCATAACATGAAATCTCACTACTCTCTCAATTTAAGTGTGCTCACTTCTTCTTCAAAAGATCTATTCACAGTTTAAAGACTTGGAGGTCCATTAATTATCACAAATGAATGCATCTTTCTATGTATGTAGATGATCAGTTGATGTCCAAATTTCACCCATAGATGAATCACACTTTTCACCAAAGGTAACATGGAATTCGAAAACTTTAGTGAATCCCTAGAGTGACTGGCATAGTTCTCTATGCTTGGCACACTTCTCTAATGCCTGGCGTGCTTCTCTATGCTTTAGCGTGCTTCTAAAATCTTGGAGCACAAGTTTTACCTAACTAATTGCACTAACTCCCTTATTCAATAAAAAACTTAGGTGAATCACACCCTTTTACTCCCAAACTAATATTGGCATGCAACTATCAACTGGCGCGCAACTTCTGAATACCTTTATACTTGCTCGACCAAACCACCACTTGCACACCCAAACCACCTGCACGACTGGAAATAAAATTTTCTCAAAGTGTTTAGCTTCTATCTTAAATAAGGAGGGGTATCCCTTTATTTATAGGCATTTTGGGTACCCTAAGTGCTGTTTCATAGGTCTCCTCCTGGCATGCAAGTATAACCACCCTAGTTTCTGTCGTCCTAGTCACCTTGCATGCCCACACCAAAACTTGGGTGACCCTCTCTCTTTTTCCATATTTTGATGTTATGATCTTGAAAAAATATGGAGAGGAACTTCTAAAGCCTCTAAGAAATTGGCGTACAAGTACCTTTTCCAAAAACACTTTTCTCCATTTGTCGATTTTCAGGCCAAAACATTTTGCAAACACTGGAAAACGGTGCCACCTTGTATCTACTCTTTTTGTGACGCCTCCAGATTGTTCATTCCTTTATCGAGGTTCTTTTTCCAATAAAGGATTTTCAAAAATATATCTTGAACTTGAAAAATCACCATGTAAACCCCCTTTTTCAAAAAATTTGAACATCATGGTCTTCTTTGTCAATAAACACAACACAGAGGCCCACTTTGTCAACAAACATAATCACCTCAAAAGTGATTCAATGATACCTTGAGGGATTTTTTCACAAAAATCTCCACCTTTGGGTTTATTGAAAACTCTTACATAAAATGATACTTTGTTAAAACTTCATCCACCATTATCCCTTTTCAATTCTGATAGAGATCAAGGATTCACTCAGCACATACTCTAAGACCACATGAGTAATGCTCGGCATGTGAAACAAGAGTAAATGAAAAGTTCATTAATGAATCACTTCATGTTTTTTACACCACTGGTTGATTCCAAACTGATACCAATTGTTGATTGCTGGAAACCTTCTAACACTATTCCAATTCCACTCTTCTGCTTTTATCATGATCCTCAGCTATCGTGATATATATTCTTTGATCGATCACTTCTAGCATAATTATATTTAATACTATCCTTCTTCACTTCGTGGGTTCTTATGCTGTCCAAGATAAGCTCTAGATAATCACTTTGAAAACCAACTCCCATCACGATGCTCTGCCTATTAGCTTCTTTATTTGTCTTGATAAACTCCCCTATCTCGCTGCACCACTTGTCTGTTTCTCCCCATGTCTTTGAGAAAGAAATTGTCTTCATTTTTTAGCCAAAATTTATCCACCTTTAGGAGTAACTCTTTCTCCCCCTTTGTCAACGAACCCAAAGGTCACTCGTCTGTGGTCTGCAACAGAGTAGAGATAGAAAATTAGTATAGTAAGGAAAACACACCATACCTCGGGGGAAGGTGGATTCCCACATCCACACTTATTCAAGTGCGAAGAGTCGACTGAACTCCTAGAGCCATTCAATGTCTCTCAAAATATTCCTTGGGTAAGACCTTTGTCAGAATGTCTGTAACATGTAGTTATGTAGGCACATACTCCAACTTCACTAGCCCTTGCTCCAGCTTCTCCTTGATAAAATGATATTTTATCTCAATGTGATCTGTCCTTGATTTATGGACTGAATTTTTTCTAAGATTAATAACACTTGAGTTATCGCACTAGATTCCGATCAAAGACTTTACCTCAAATCCCATATCATCAAGCTTCTACTTCATCTAAAATAATTGTGTGCATTCTTGAGCAGCCATAATATACTCAGCTGCCACAATGCTCAATGAAATGAAATATTTCTTCTTGATTAACCTAGCAATACAGACGCCACTAAGATAGAATGCACCTACAGACATTTATTTCCTATCATCTACTGAACCGGGCCAATATGCATCTGTATATCCCAACAGCTATTGGTGATATTCGTCATTATACATCAAACCAAAATTCACATTTCCTTTGATATACTGAAGTATTCTTTTCACTGCAAGCATGTGGATTTTCTTGGGATTGCTTTGATATCACACTACTTGGCATGTGGTAAAAAAAATATCAGGTCTTGTCACTGTCACATATAGTAAACTTCCAATAACATGTCTGTATTCTGTTACATTAACTACCTTTCCATCACCATCTTTTGATAATTTCATCCCGGTAGAAACCAAAGTCTTCATCTCCTTGAAATTTTCCATTATAAATATTCTCAAAAAATCCTTGGAATATTTTTATTGAGAAATGAAAGTGCCAATCCTTCCTTGTATCACCTGTAAACTAAGGAAAAATGCCAGCTCTCCAATCATTGACATTTCGAACTCAGTTTTCATGAATTCAAAAAATAGTCTGCATTGAGCCTCATTTGATCCGCTAAATATTATGTCATTGACATAAACCAGAACCATCATCTTTTGATTATTTTCATTATTGAAATAGAGATTGTAATCAACTCCACCATGTTGAAATCCAAGATTCTTCAAATACTAATCAATCCTTGAGTACCATGCTCTTGGTTCTTACGTCAGCCCATATAGTACTTTCTTCAATCGATAAACCTTGTTCTCATCCTAATGAATGAGAAAAACATCAGGCTGCTCAATATAAACTTCCTCCTCCAGAACCCCATTCAAAAATGAAGATTTTACATCCATATGGAACACTTTGAACTTCCGTTGCACTACAATGGATAAGAATAATATGATTGTCTCCATCCTTGCAACTGGTGAAAATGTCTTATCAACATCTATTCCTTCTATTTGGGAGTATCCTTTCACACTAGTCATTCTTTTTTTCTGAATAACTTTTCCATATTCATTCATCTTGTTGAGATAGAACCATTTTGTCCCGATGAAATTCTTATCTATTGTCCTAGAAACAATCTCCCATGTTTGGTTCTTCTCAATATGATCAAGATCTTCATTTATATCCTGAACTCAGTTTTCGTCTTCAGCTTCATCAGAAAAGCATTTAGGCTCTACTTGAGATACGAAAGATGTCTATTGTAGTGATTTAATTATTCTTGTCTGGACTAGAGCTGACTGATCACCAATGATATTTTGCCTATCAATTTTAGACTAACTCCTTGGATTCTATGCATATACAAATTTTACTTCCTCATGATCATCATCAGTATCTTCTTCTGAATCATCATTGGCCCCTTCTTTCCCTCCTATGTTACTTTCCTCTTCATCAGTTTCATCAAGAAACTATTCACTGTGCTGTTGAGTATTCTCTTCATTTTCCACAATAGTGACATTATTGCTCACAATTACTTTTCCCAGCCTCTTGTTAAAGCATTTTTATGCTTTTATTTTTTATGAGTATCCAAGGAATATCCACTCATCTCCATGTGACCCAAATTTCCTATGTTTCTCCTTGTTGAGAATAAACAACTTACTTACAAAGATTCGAATGTATTTCACTGTTGTCTTCTTTACACACCACATCTCATATAGAGTATTTCCTTCCTTCAGACACAAAAAATCCCTATTAGAAATATAGACCGATGTCAAAACTACTTCCTTCCAAAATTTCTCTGGTAGGTCCTTTTCAATGAGAATCATTCTATCCATGGTTTTGATGATCTTATTTCTCCTTTTAACCACTCCATTCTGTTGGGGAGTTATCACTGAAGAAACTTGATGCCTTGTCCCGCGTTTCTTGAGATAGTATTCCACCTAACTATCTGTGAATTCCATACCATTGTCAGTACAAAACTTCAGAATTTTATGTCAAATAATCCTTTCATATTCCCCCCGGTACTATTTTAGGAAACAAAACACATCAAAATTATGGAAAATTAATAATACCCATGACATTTTTCTATAATCATCAATGAAAATAATGTAATACCTCTTCCCCTCAATGCATATTAGTGATATGGGTTCACAGACATCAGCACGTACCAATTCAAGCACTCTTGTTGACTTATTTTCCTTTGCTTTAAATGTATTTCTAATGATATTCCCTTGTTGAAAAAAATTGAACGTATGTGTACGATCACGTGATAGCTTAGGAAGGTCTCTAGATGCATCACATTTCAACGGATCTTCTAGGGATGGTTGGCATAGATGACCAAGTCATTTATGCCATAGCTTGTTTTCTTCCTCTCTGGATAGAAAGAACACATATTCTTCTCCACTTACTAAGTAGATATATCCCTTTTTCCTTTTTTTCATGTAGGATCATTGTACCATATCTTCCCTTTACGACACACAACTTCTTGGAAAATCATATAGAATTCTATGAGTCACACAATTGACTGACACTAATAAAATTGTGACTGAGACCTTCTACAACCAAGACATATGCACGCTATATTTATATTCCCCCAAACCTGGCCTTTCCCAATCCAATTATCTTTAGGCCTTAATTGTTTACAAAATTTAAAACTCATTCTTTGTTATATTTTATTACTGTAACCAGATCCTTATTTCCTATCATGTGAGATGTGTAACCACTGTCAAGGATCTATACACCAGAACGATCTGATGCTTTAAGGTAAAATTTAGCAACCACTGCCTTCTCTACTCTCTTCTTTTTGGTCCATATTTTTGTATTCATACTCAACATAGATTGAGACTTCTGATCTTTCTCAGATTATGATGGACCAAATTCATATTGTAAAACTGAAAATATATTTTTCATTTTCAACTCACCTATTGGTTCATTGATCTACTGCTTGCAAACATTTTGATTCTACTTTGGAAAATTCCTCTGTATGGTCGATGTGTAGTATCTAGCCATGTTCCCAAATCATTTTCACCAAAAATAGTGTCCTTTGAAATATGTTCTAGAGAACCATTCTCTATTTGGATGCCACCTTTGTTCTTGCATTTTTCGATATCTTCTGGCTATAGAACACACATTTTTTGAGTGTCCCATCTTTCCACATCAATAACACCTAATAAAATGTGTATTACTATGTGTCACTTATGTACTTCTAGTTTTTCCTTGGGTCATTTTATTTATACACATTTAAATTTTCATTTTCATAATGGGAGCTTGCGGTATGACTTCAACCCTAATTTATTAATATTTTTGATCAAGCCCTAAATCAGCCTTAACATATGAGATCGATTTCGACTTCTTTCCTACAGAACTACTAGTATCCTCTTTCATCTTTTCAGTCTTTTGAATGATTTTTTTCCCGATGTTACATTGGGGGTCAAGAGTTTTTCTTGATCCTTCACTTTTCTTCGTAGATTGACAAATTCTTCTTCAAGTTCTTCAATTTGCTTGACTTTATCATTCACTTTTTTATTCAAGCCATCGATATCCATTTTCTATTATTAAATCTTGAGTTTATGTCCATAATTTTTTTCTAAGATCTCTATCTTGGAAGACTTAAGGTTTTCAATTTCTTTTACCAGCTTAGACTTCTCTTCTTCCTGCTGTTTCATATAGAGTTCGACATCATATACTACCTTGTTGTCTTTCTTTGTTTTTTCTCTCTAAACATATATCTCTTCAAGAGTTTCTTCTAATTCAGATTCCTTGTCGATTATTTATTCAAATTATTCTTATTATTCATCATATTCAGTTTCATTCTGTTTTTGAGAACAACTGACAACTTCCACCATATCATTCTCTCTATGATCTCTGTAGTTCTCTATCTCTTCAACCTCCTCAACCTCAGACTCATCTGAACTGTCACATTCTTTTGAAATAAGGTTTTTCTTCTTAAAGTAATTTATCTTTAACTATTTCTTGACTTTCACATAGGCTGAAGACTTCTTCTATTGAATTTTGGATTCATCGACATCATCATATTCTTGTAACTTTTTGGGGCACCTCGCCACAATATTTCCAACCTTTCCACATCAAAAAAAGAAAGTGGAAGTTTCCCTTTAAAATTTTCTTTTCTTCTTTGAAGGTTTGAGGATAAGAATGAAATCACCTCATCTATCTCTTCTTCTTTCTGAGAGCCTTCAATAGTGATATTCTTCATGGATTTTAATGCCACCTCTTTATATTTACCCTTTTCCACAACATCATTGTCATCATTTTTCATTTCATATGATACAAGGGTACTATGAAAGTTATCTTGTGTCTGCTCTTTCAGATCCTTGTATTCAAATACTAAAACCTTGGGATTGAAGTAAGGTGAAAGTTTCCTCAAGATGCGCTTCACAATATTTATGTCTTTAATGAATTCACCAATACCTCACATGTCTTCCACTACAATATTTACCCTGTTAATGAATGCATTGATAGACTCATTCGGGTTCATTCTAAGATCTTCATAATTCTTCCGCAACACTTACAACTTTTCTTCTCTGACCTTTGTATCTCCTTTATATATATTTAATAACTTTTCCCACATGGAATGTGAGTTTTTTCCTGACATCACCTTCGTATAGATGGCATTGGATAGGGATCCCTCTAAATCATTGATTCCCTTAGCGTTAGTATCCAATTCTCTTCGCTCGGCTTCCGATAATTCACCACTATTAATATCAGCTACTATACCATGCATTTCTACTATAAACACATCCATTCATAAATATTGGAAGTAGTGTTTCATCTGATTCTTCCATAGATGAAAATTGTTCCTGTCGAAGATCATAATCCCTTTATGATTGGTGACCTCCATTTGAGAGAGAACCACTGATATTAAACTTTCCCTCTGATACCAATTATTAGGCCCACTAGGTTAAATAATTAGAGAGATGGGGGGGGGGGTGAATCAAGGTATGATAGATTAAAATAACTACCACTATTGATCTTGTTTCATTATTAAACGAAACTCTCTTCTCTCTCCTTCCTGTTGCAGAGTATGAAAAAATCTAAAAGCAATCACATGACACATAAATTTTACTTGGTTCACCCTCACTTAGCTACATCCAAGGAGCATACACCGAAAATGTGACGATGTACAAAATACACTAAAATCACACTTCTATTTACAATGTTCAAAGCGGACTAATTTTCCCTCCGGGTTTACAACCACTCATAATATGAATGCTCACTGCTCTCTCAACTGAAGTGTGCTCACTGCTTCTTCAAAAGATCCACTCACAGTTTAAAGATTTGTAGGTCCCTTAATTATCACAAATGAATGAATATTTATCTGTATGTAGATTCTATATTGATGTCAAACTTTCAATCACATAGGAATATAACTTTTCACCAATGGTAATATGCAATTCTCCAACTTTCGCACAGCCCTAGAGTGACTGGCGCACTTCTCTATGCTTGGTGCACTTCTCTAACGCCTGATGCGCTTATCTATGATTTGGCAAAATTATCCAAGATTGGAGTGAAAGTGTCACATAAACACTTGAATGGAACTAAATTATTCTACACAAAACTTGGGCGACTCACACCCTTTTATTCCCAAACCAATTTTGGCGCGCAACTATCAACTGGTGCGCAACTTCTTAATATCTTTATACTTGCACGACCAAAGCACCACTTGCACGCCCAAACCACCTGAATGAATGGAGCTATAATTTTCTCAAAGTTTTGATATTATCTCTTAAATTATGAGGGGTAAACCTATATTCATAGGAATTTTTGGTACCCTGAGTGCCAGTGCACAGGTCTCCTCTAGACACGCAAGTATAACCGCCCTAGTCTCTGTCACCCTAGTCACCTTGCGCACCCAAACCAAAACTTGGGTGCCCCTCTTTCCTTTGTCATATTTTGATTTTTTGATCTTGAAAAACATATGGAATGAAAATTTCCAATCCTTTAAGAAACTATCACAAAAGTAACTTTTCCAAAAACACTTTTCTCCATTTGTCGATTTTCAGGCCCAAAAACTGGCAAATGCTGGAAAATGGTGCCACCTTGTATCTACTCTTTTTGTAATGAATCCAGATTTTTCATTCCATTTTAAAGGTTCATATACTAATGAAGGATTGTCAAAAAAATCTCTTGAACTCAAAAACTCACCATGTAAACCCCCTTTATCAACAAATTTGAACATCATGGTCTGCTTTGTCAATAAACACAACACAATGGCCCACTTTGTCAACAAAAACAATCAGCTCAAAAGTGGTTCAATGAAACCTTGAGGGTTTTTTACAACATAAAATAACGAGTAGGGGTGGGATGTTACAATTTTTATCATGATACCCATGTTGGTTGACTTAAAATTTTGATTGAATTTATTAATTTTCAGCTTTGTTAATGTCCTTATACCCCCAAGGAGTGTCAATGTTTTTCCCATATGGATTGATTTTTTTTTGAAATTTGGTAATTTATAAGTATATTTTTAGATATTATATCCTAATATAATTTAAACGTATCCCCCCAAAATATTTCCAAGTCATTTAAACATCCTCAATCATGTGAGGTTAAGAACGTGTCAATTCCCCATGGCTGATTTCCTTGGATAATCATGTGTTTTATTCCAATTGGAAGAGTGTATGGGTTTTTGTAATATCCTAATTTTTTATTTGATTTTGTACTTTCGCAAAAATTTCTCTTGAGTTATACTCATCCATCTTATTCTCTTAGTATTTTTATATCAAGTCATCCAAGTCCTCTTAAAATTGAGAAATCTGTAAATGTCGTTCTTGGTAAGAAGTGGAACTATATGCCTTAACCTTTGATCCTTTGTTTTCCTATAAATTCTCTAAATTTTCAAATTAATTTTCTTCATTTTATAATAACAATTTCCTTACCTTGACCTTCAATAAATAAGGGAAACATCTCAAATAAGGATATTTATCCATCAACCCCTGAAAAGAAAATGAATGGATCCCCATCACAAAATCCTTAATAAATGTATAAGAATATTCTTATGGTTCACCATTAAAAGTTTATGACCACTAAAATTTATCATATTTGAGAATAATTATATGGATTTTGGTGATTACCATATGCTTGACTGCCACCCCAACACTTAGGGTATCTCAAGATCCTTTAATCTGAGTGAAACTGGATTCCAAACCATACTAAATTGATCTTAATAAATGAAAATAAACATAAAAAATAAAATAAACAGTATTATAACCCAGAAAACTAAAAAAACTAAAATAAACAAATTAGAAAAAAATTAAGATGCATTGAACTGAAATAAATAAAAAAAATTGAATAACAAAATGAAACAAATCAAAATAAATTGAATTGAACAAAACTAAATAAAATCTACTCAACCTAAATTGTATGGAATCAAACCAACCTTAATCATACTAGAATAATAAAACCTCAACTTACATAATATAACTAAATCTAATATGATCATAGATGATCCAGATCAAATAAAACCAGATAAAATCAACATGACCCGATCCATTATAAAAACATATGTATTTAGTTATGGAATTATTTTCTTCTCGTAATATGTATTAAAAATTTTCATGGTAGTAATTAATTATATAATTATAGTCTAATATGTTGATATTAATATAAAATTATTTTTTATAACAGAATCTATATAATTTGGATGCACGATACTGATCATATCTTAACCGACTTTCCAAATAATTTTGATTTTTTATAAATGTTTCATTTAACAATGCTTAAAAAAGAGTTCTTATACACTAAACTTATTCAAATTGTACCGGAAGTCCGTTTTTATGTTGATAAGAAGTTTTTTACACTATATAAAAAGTTTTTTAAAAGAAACTATTATTCATGGAATCAGAATAGAGGGAAAATACCATCTCAGATTTCTCATGATCAAAATGAAAGAAATAGAATAGAGGGATTGATATTTTATCAGTTTCTATTTATTTGATAACATGATGAATAAATTATCCCAATGTAATAATATAATGTTATGAGTACCCATGAGTCAACTAATAAAAATTATGATGTTTAGAGAGTGAAAAAATTGATGGATTATGTCAGGACTCCTGCATATCAGGCATATGGTAAAATGAAAAAGATTGAATTTTAAACTATATCATAGGAAAACCATGTATGGTATTCTTAATACATACATATATTATGTTATTACCTTTTTAAAGGACATATATACATATGTTGAAAAAAAATTCCCTCAAATAATTATATGTCATGGAAGTTAATTGACCATCTTGGATTTTCTACTAATAAAATTCATGATTTCACAAAAGATTACATCTTATTATGGGAGGAAACTACAGGTCTAAATTATTAAAAATAATGTGATACTTATTTATGGGAGACAACTATATATGTAAAATTATCTTATATTCTATATAAATTAATTTGGAACTTTCCAATTGATTCCTAGGATCCAAATTTTTTTCATGTCTGATGAAATATCCACAAATATATGATGGCATGATAATGAGAGAATTATGAATAATGATGAGTTTGTTTATCCAACATATTAATTAGTATGATAATTTTTTTATGCATGATATACTTATTTTTATATTAGGGTGTGTAATTTCAGGATGGGTCTACCATGTAATAGTTTTAATATGTTTTTTTAGATGATTGTTTTCACAAAACGTGGCTAGTTTTCATTCACATATATATCCTTCATTTATGGATGTGTATGAAAAAACCATTAAATTTATTGATTATGCTCATATATGGACCGTATAACCCTAAAAATGATATATATGTGTACTTTAAACCTTTAATAAAATAGTTAAAGGAGCATCATAATGTGAGTGTGTGCACATATGATGCTTCTTTGAAATACATTTTCAGATGCGTGTTGTACTTATGTAGATGATAAATAATTTTCCTACTTATGTAATAATGTCTATATGGATAATGAAGGAAAAAATATCATTTCCTATTTATATAAAGGATATATTATTTAGAATACTTAAATATCATTGTAGTTTGAATTTCATAGGACAGTGTCTATTATTTCAAATAGATCATCCATACAGGAATAATTTTTAAAGGTTTGAAAATACCATGAAGTCCAAAAGACACTCTCTAGTAATACTGCTACTGGTGGTGATCCATATGGCCGATCTAGTGGGGGTGTAAGAATTGGTACTCAGAGAATCCATCATGACCATTCAAACATAGACCTAAAATCACATATCCCATCTATCACAATTTTCCTCCTCCTAACCCCCTTAAGTCACTGAGGATATTAACACCTATGACTTCATCATCATTTCAGATAGTCTCAAATTCTCATATAACTTCCCCATATCCCATTATAGATCCTCATCCCATATATCCTTATATTATAACTTCTATTTCACCTCCATTTCCCACTCCCACCCAGACAGGATTTTATGATCGTACTCTTGAGACTTATACTCCACATCTTCCATATGGACCAAAGCATACATTAGAGAATTCTCATACTTCATAGGCTACTGATCCACCATAACACATAGATTAATTAGAGATTAATGATCATAATAGGTCAATTATATGTTTACAAGATCATTCAATTTTGTTTCCATAATTTTAATTTAGTTATAATGTGTATTAAATATATTTTTAAATTTTTTCCCTTTTTCAATAGGATCATGTAACAGGAGACATGAGAATACTCATATGCGTGAAGTTTGGAACCTCATAAAAAAATTATGGTTGATTACAATAAAGAAAACCAAATGATTAGTAAAATTGAAGACAATATATAAGTGTTATGGTTATGTTATGCATGTATAATTAAATCATTCTGCTTAAACTAATCCCATGGAGACATATAAATAGTAAAGTAATGGAGAATGCATGGGCTGAGATATGGGTAAAAACAATATTAAATTTAAATTTATATTATAATTTTATTTATATGAATTAATATATTTATTTTATATTAACTTTAATTTTTATAGTAGTTATGTTATAAAGGAAGCATAATTTATGGAATTAAAGGAACAGTGTAAATCTTATAAGAATCAGATAAATCTTGGTTGGACCAGTAGACTCAGTATTGAGTTAGAGTGTATACTAACTATCAATGATTTTCAAGTTACACAGTACCATGAAATGACTACTTATGGGAAGGGTAATGAGTTTAAGGTATTATCAAAATCAAATGGATTTTGATTGAAAATTAAATTATTATATTTTTTATTAATAATTTGTGTTGTATTGTTGAATTTTCTTTTTTAGGAATCATTAGAAATAAATAAAAAACAACGGTTTTATGAAGTACACACACACTTTTGGGTGAACTATTATGCATAAGAATTAGTTAAACCAGATATTTTTATGTCTAAATGAGTTTAATTAGTAACTTATTACACTTGACCTGACTTGAAATTAATCAAAGAAAAGTGAATTGAATTGAAGTATACTGAAAATAAATAGAACAAAAAAAATTTGATGTGGATCAACTATACCAAGGAAAAAAACCCATCCTTAATAAAAATGATATGATCCATCCCAAATCAAACAAAACTGACATTAAATGATGAAAATAGATATTAGGTTTCTATAATACAACATTAAATGGGATGTGGTTTGATGATTAAAACAATTATTATATTATCACATATTACTTTATAACCCTATTAGAGTATAATGAAAGAATTTAGAACCAATCAAACATGACAACCTCAATACCCAGAACCATAATTATCATCCTAAGACTACTGAATAACATACCAATAATATATTTAAGATCATATACACATGTTTCAAACCTAAATTACCACAATTCAATCCATATGTCTATTAAACTAGTCTTCCATCAAAGAATCTTCACCCCTTTTCCGTTTATACCCCAAAAATCCACCAAAAGGGATAAAATCTAAAATAACCACCCAAACCAAAAAAATCATACCTAATTCCATATAAGGAAACCATATATAATGGTTTCATACTAAATAAACGATTCCTAACTCCATCTCACATATATGAACCTAAATCAAAACTATCCTTCAACTTAATATAAAATTATGGAATTTCATCTTCATACCTAACATAATCTAACAAATCAATAACCCATTAAATAAAGAAAATCCAATAAAGTTAATAGGATATGGTTTTATGGATAAGACAATTAGTGTATTATCACCTATTCCTTTATAATACTATTAGGTTATAATAAAAACTTTATAACTAATCAAACCTAACAACCCCAATACCCAAAACTGTAATTCTCACCCAAGATCACAGAATAACATCCCAATCATATATTCAATATCAAATACACATATTACATCACAAAATTTCCATAATTCAATCTATATGACTATTAAATTAGTCACCCATTAAATAATCTACTTCCCCTTTTTCATTTATACACCAAACATTCACTAAAAAGAGATAAAATATAAAATAACCAAGCAAACCAAAACAATCCTACCTAATTCCATCCAGGGTAACCACATATAATGATTTCATCTTAAATAAACCATTCCAAAATCCATCTCACAACTATGAACCAAAATAAAAAATATCCTTCCACTTAACATGAAATTCCTAAATTTCATCTTCATACCAAACCCAAAATAACAACTCAATCACTCATCAAATCAAGACAAGAAAATAAAATAGGACATTGTTTGATAACTAAAACAATGAGTATATTATCACATATTCCTTTATAACACTTTTTTGGTATAATGAAATAATTTAGAACCAATCATACCTATAAAAATTAATGTACAAAACCATAGTTCTCATCTAAAGACCATCAAATGAAATCCAAATTATCCATTGAAGATACAATCCACATGGTTAATCACTAAATTCCAATAATTCAATCCATATGATCATCAAACTAGTCATATATCAAAGAAGTTACTTCTCCATTTAATTTATACCCCAAACATCCACCTACGAGAGAGAAAATATAAAATAACCAACCAAACCAAAACACTCCTAACTAATGACATCCAAGGAAACTATATATAATAGTTCCATCCTAAATAAACCATTCTCAACCCCACCTCACATATATGACCAAAAATCAACACTATCCTTCAACTTAACATAAAATTCCTAAATTTAATCTTCATACTAAATAAAACCTCATAACACAATCACTCATCAAATCAAGAAAACTAGTACAATCAATAGGCCATATTCTGATGAATAAAATAATAAGTCTTGTCACATAATACAATCCTTTAGAATGAATAAAACCCAACAAAATCAATACCCAAAACTATAATTATCATCCCGAGACTACTGAATATCATCCAAAACATATATTAAAGATAAAATACATATGGTTTATCCCTAAATTACCTCAATTTAATCCATACGACCATAAAACTAGACATATATTAAATAATCCACTTTCCCCTTCAAGAAATCCATATATAATGGTTTCATACTAAACAAACCATACCCAACTCTATATCATACATATGATCTAAAATCAACACAATCATTCCACTTAACATAAAATTCCCAAATTTAATATTTACATCAAACACAACCTAATAAATTGGTCACTCAATAAATCAAGACAAACATACACAATAAAAAATAAAAATAAAACATATAAATAAAAAACCAATTAATTAAAAACATCACAATGGAGAACCATAACAACCCTGGTTCTAACCACACTAACATCAACATCTCACAAAATCCTTATTAATTGAACCAAACTACGTTTTAAAATTTAAATGTTGTGAACACATATCTTTTCAATCAGAATTATGGTTTTTGAGTCACATAATCATTTAAAGTTACAAATTTTATAAATGAATCCATTTTAAATTGAAAACTAAATATGTGAAAGATCATATTAAAAAATCATTTAACATATCCCAAACAAGTCCCAAAAAGTTATCATGAAACCAATTTTATAAAAAATCGGTGATACTATCATTATTAACTTGTTATTATAAAAATAATATTTCAAAATTCACTCACAAACACAAATAATGATTTAAAATAATACATATAACTTCAACCAACCACATTTAATAAAATTTCAAAATTAATTGAAAAAAACCCATATCAATTAAACTAATTGGACCTCAAATAATAAAATAAAAATTGATAACACTATTTAATGTATATTAATATTATTTTTTTAGAATTACCCATTTTAATATTATTCATGACATTAATTAAAATAATTTTAAAAAATTAGAATCATTTATTTAAAATAGTTCAATTTATTTCAAAATAATAACTTTATTATGAAACCTCAGTATCCTTATATACCTTACTCAGGTTAAATTAAGTCCCTAAATTATTTTAAAACACTTTTAACCCAAAACCAATCCTTTTTCATTGACCATTAAAAGAACTATTAAACTATTTAAAATTAGTTTTTCATAGGTAAATTAAATCATCAATACAATATTATTAAATAATGTTCTCTTATAATCAATTTCATTTTCATCGGGTGGTATTGAACATATAAGGGTATGTACCTTGAGCGAAATTGTTTTTCTCAATCATACAAAAGAAATATAAGAGTGTTTTAAATTAACACACACAAGAAAATATTATAATTTTTATTATGTTTCTTTCAATTTTTAATATCTATTTCATAACTAAATATCTCACTTATATTATCAACAATGTTATTTGGAGGCCCTTTATGAGAATGTGGATTAAACATTTGGGCCAGAATATTATTTTCAATATATATTTGGTAATAATAACCATTGGAGAGTTAGTTTTCAACCTAGGAAGAGTATAATATCCATATCAACCCAATTTTGGTGCATCTAAAAACTTTAGTAGCACTAAGTTGAAATAGAAACATGTAGAGGTAGAAAAGGTTCATATTTAGGCACTTAAAGATAAAAAAGTATCCATGAAAGAGAATAGAATAAGTGGAAAGTACATATATAAGTTTTTAAAAGCTATGTTATCTTTATACCCATCAATTACACTCGATACTAATATATTTTTTGATACATGCATGTCGATGATGCACTCCTTATGTGATACAACCAATGATGGAGATGATGGTCTTAGTGGTGGGTAGAGAAATGAATTTCCTAGAAATAATGGAAATAAATATGTAGAAGGTGATGATTATAATGAGGATTATTTTAATTACATAGATGAAAATTAGGTCCATGATGGTTGTGGTGGTTATCAGGGAGATACAGATCTGCAATATTTCTAATTTGAGATTTATGATACAACTATGTGAATGGTATTTGATGATGGAAACTTATTGTATATGTTTTTGATTTTTATTTTAAATTATAAACTACTTAAATGTGAATTATGAAATATATTTATTGTATTAAATGTGAATTTTTACTAATTGAATACATAAATTTGTTTGTCTGTAATATATTGGTTGAATAGTGATTTAGGTGTTGGTGTAAGATGGGTTGAAGCTGTGTGAACTAGAATTCAATAAAAATGGTTTTCTAACAATTGGTATAACTTCTATACCAACTTTTTATGTAAACCATTGGTAACCTCCAAATATGACCCCCTATACCATTAGTTTCAATAAAACTATTGGTATAGAGGTGTCTCGATGGTACAATTTCCAATGATTTTGGGAACTATTGGTATAGTCTATATGAATGATTCCCCAAAATATACCAACAATTTAAAATCATTTATATATGTGTATTTTATAGTAGTGATATGAATAAATTTGAGGTTGAAAGGATTCTTCATTTTTCTCTAGAGTTGAGAAGGTGGAGGAGAGGGCTCACTCTTTATTCTTAAGAGTATTCTAGTAGAAGATCTGTAACCACTTGAACGTTTTGAATAATATTTGTTTCCTAAAAATGTGTATGATATTATTTTTTACTCAAAATAAATATATCTCTTTAATAATGAAGTGATTGTAATTTAAAATGTTACCATCTAGTTCCGACCGTTATATAACCGTTGGTCAATTAATATTGTTGGTCAATATGATTGTTGGAAACTATACTCTTAATAATTATTTTAACATTTTAATAATTGTTTATAAGTAGAAATGAAAAAAGAAAATTAATGCATAAATAAGAGTCGATGGACTCAATGGTATTATCTCTTAACCAAGCCCAATATGAGATTCGATATGTTAATATTGAATGAAATCTCATATGAGAGAAGTTCAAGTTAGTGGAAATTACAACTCAGGTGATGTGAGCCGAATCGCCCCATGAGTCTGTCAACATTTCAAACCTCACCCTTAGGTCATATTCCAGTGTTATAAGGGGTTTTGTATCAAGGCCTTAGTTACTTAATTTATAATACCTTTTTATAAATAAAATTATTGTTCCATCATTTTTGTTTTGAGAATAGATTTTCTTAAAAACATGAAGAATTTGATAAATTGATTTTTCGGAAAAAAAATTGTACTTCTCAGAAATTATATAATTATTATATTAAATTAAGGTATTATTAATAATTATTATTTTAAAAAAATAGTATGATTAAAACATTATTATTTAAATTTAAATGAGAAGAAAATTTTATTTTTTTCAAGTGTCAAAAAATTTTACGATGCATTTTACTATGTATTTTCCATCTGCTATAATTTTTAATAAATAAGTATTTTTCTATTTAAAAATTAAATTTATCATAATTATATAATTATTATGATAATATAAACATAATTTTTTAAATTATCATGCGAAAATTAGGTTAGGGAGAATTTATGATAATTTTCTAACATATTTTGTTTTTCAGTGAATAGTAAAAACACAGTTTTGAGTATTCGGTATGTTTAATGAAATAATAATGATATAATAAGTAATATAAAATTATGGTCAACTATTGTAGATTAAAATAACATATTATGTGTCCTATGTGGCCAATACCATGGGCAAGACCATGGTTTTGAAAACACCACTATCGAGGTGTCCAAGGAAATCAATAAAAAATCCCTCACTTTTAATATAAATACCCACCCATTTCTCCATTATATTTCATTAATAATTAATCCTCAAAAAATATCAGGTAGTTTTACCTCCCATTGATTCCCCCAATTTTTCCTAAATCCTTCAAGATACCAATATTCAAGTTTTAGGAGTAACTCATCAAGGTAAGGGAAATCTTAACTTCTCTTTTCCTTTCAAGTTCTCTTTTTTATGTGGTATGTCTTTCAAAGTTCCATAACATATTCATATATAAATTTTATTATATACATTTAATGTATTTATGTTATTTAATTAATGGGTTACCATTTTCATCTCCCTTTTTCATGTATTCTAAAACCATGTTTCATACTTGTTATGTTGCCGATTGTTTTTCTCAAAATTTCTGTATTTTCTCAAAAAATTATATTATTTTATTTTGTGAATACCCAAGCCTATTTATTTTCTAGGGATATTAAAATATATGAAAGAATGATATATTTTTATTTTGGGATTAAAATTCATGAAACCCACCTTCATTTTTAGTGGGTTAATAATGACATAAAGATCTTATCTTTAATCACTTTTCTTAACAACGTCTTGATTTTGATATGAAACCGATTTCTTTAATTATTAATAGGTTATTTATGAAATGTTTTATTATGATATAATTGGATAAAATTAATTAATACATATTAAGGGTGTTCCTTAATAGTTCTCTAATTTATTGGGTAAAGAATTTAATCTCTATAGATAACATGTTTTACTACACCTTGGTGAATAACCTTGGTAATTTTTATGATACCTTAGTGAAAAATCTTGGTGATATGCTTATGAATGTATAAAATAAATGTTTTAGACACATTTACAAGTTAGGATTCATGTTATTTATGATATTACTCATGTTCTCTTTTTTCATTCCATAATTATATTCTTCATGTTTTTATTGAATTTCCTCAAGATCACATGTAAAATTTTCCTTTTCTTTCCTTTACTGGGCCTTATGCTCACCCTTTCCTTTGATGTATGTCCCCAGGTTATGAGATGAAATAATTTTACATAGGATGGACATATTATGAATCCTTTTAAGTGTATTAGAATAATGTTTTTTATGTTTTCATGTATTATGTACCTTGTTTCTAAGAAACTATGTTTTAAAAGATCCTTTATTTTGTACATTATAAATGAAAAGTTATGTAATAAAAATGTTGGATGACATAGTTGGTGTCAAATTATGGTTTAGTTATTTTTGGAAATTAGGATTTTAAAACTTTAGGAATAACCCTAGAGAAAAGTTTAAAAATAGGAAAACATCCTGGTATTTTGGTAAAATATTAAGTAAGTGGTTTCTAAGAAAATAAATACTTTTCTGGATATGAACAAGTGGATGTGGATCTGACACAAATGTACATAAGGATAAAAATTCAGACCAGGTGTGTTGAGCCTAACTCGACATAACCTGTTACACAAAAATGGGGCTTTCTGCATTCATGTTTTGACACTCGCATGGGATATGTTTTCTTAATTACAAGATTTTTATTAACCAGTATAAAGGATTTATAGATAATGTAATTGTTGTTAAATAATAACATATTTAAGAATGATGTATTAATATGTAAAATTACTTTAGTTTTATTTGATTATTAAATGAAATACATTTCTCACTAAGGTTTTCTTATTTTATAAAATAGTGGGAAGTAATAGAAACCACATAAATGGTGAGTGAAATAGACCAGGCACTGAAAGCATTCCAATGGAAGTTGGAATGGAAAAATTCATGAGAATGATGAATCAACTAGCTCGAGTTATGAACAATAACTTAAATCAATTTGAGAGACAGGTTTCACCTCGAAGGTAACAAATTTCTATTGATTCCTTTATGCATTAATGACCACCTTATTTAAATGGATCTACCAACCCATTAATTGATGAACAATGGATATGCTCTATAAAAACAACATTTTATGTACTATGTTGTTCAGTATAAGAGAAATTCACCCTTACTATTTACCGCTTAGAGTTAGAATCTGATTAGTGGTGGGTGATGATAAAAAATACTAAGACAAGAGGGTAGATTGAAGCTATTAAGTGGGATGAGTTTAGTGGAACCTTTTTCAAAAAATATTTCCCCCATTCATTGTGAACAAAAATAGAGTAGGAATTTCTAGAGTTGAAGCAGAAGAAGAATGAATCTATGGGAAGCTATGAGATGAACTTCACAATACTTTCTCTCTATATATCTTGCTTTTTCATGGATCCTAATGGAAAAGTTGATAGTTTCTTCGATGGAATATGAACCCATCTATGACAAAATATCTCCAATCAAGACTATAAAAGCTACGAGGAGATAATACAAAGTGCTATGAAGTTATAACTAGATTTAGGTGGGATGTAGTGGTCTTACATATGTAATGAAAAAATAGATGTTTGGAGACAAGATTATAGAGGATATTTTATCAAGGAATGGGTGGAAAGTAAGTACAACATTACACATGCAATAAGTGTGGGAAGTAGTATTTAGGGAACTACTTTCTTAGGAGTGGGAATTGTAACAAGTGTGGAAGAGAAGACCATATTTCTCGAAACATTCATAGTGGGGTGAATCCAAAGATTCTAAACACTAATGACAAAGGTAATATAGTGCGTTACCTACTTGAAGTCCAAAGCTTCAAGTGTGGACAACTAAGCCACTTTGCCAATCACTATCCAAATTTGAAGATAGTGGAAGGGAATCATCATCAGCCCCAACATAGTCCAAAGGAGAAAATTCATGTTTTTTATAGCATGATAGATAAATTTTAATCTCCAACTGATGTGGTGGTAGGTACTATTGTTGTTCTCTCAAAGATAACAAGTACTTTGTTTGATTTCAGTTTTATGCATTTCTATATTTCCTCCAAGTTTGCAAAGAATATAGAATCAATACCTGAACTTCTAGAAGTAGAGTTATCAGTAAAGACTCCTAGAGGTATTATCCTAGCATAAATAGAGTATATAAACTCTAGTATTCACTTTTGTGAGCACAATAGCATCATAAATATAGCAGTCATTCCCATACTAGAATTTGAAATTATACTAGGGATGGACTGGATCTCAAAGTATAATGCTAATATCAACTACATAAGTAAGAAAATATCAGTACTATTGAATTTAAAACCTAAGCTTGTTTTCAAATTAGAGATATCTTGACCTAATATTTGTCTAGAAGCACCATCCATAGCCTTATTTGTGGAGTTGATTAGTGAAGATGAAGAATGAAATGAATGTATATGAATAGAGAATATCCCTATCATTCAGAAATACATTGATGTATTTACTAAGGAGTTACCTGGACCTCCTATAGAAATATATTTAGATTTATCCATTAATCTCATGCCTAGTTCCAAGATGATTTAAAATACCTCATATAGAATGGAAGATGTAGAGCTGGAGGAATTAATGAATAAACTACGAGATATTTTGGAGAAGGGGTTTATCCAGCCAAGTGTGTCTCCTTGAGGAGAAACTATTCTATTTCTGAAGAAGAAGGATGAATAAATGTTGTTATTCATTGATTATATAGAACTTAATGAGATCACAATGAAATATAAGTACCATCTTCCAAGAATTGATGATTTATTTGACCAGGTTTTTGGGGCTCAATTCTTCTTCAAGATTTATCTTCTATCCGATTATGATTAATTGGGGGTGAATAAAGACGATATTCCAAAGAACACCTTCTAATCAAGATATGAGAATTATGAGTTTGTTTTCATGCCCTTTTTCTTCACTAATTCACATGCTATTTTTATGGATTTTATGAATCAAGTCTTTAAGGACTACCTTGATAACTTTGAGGCAGTTTTTATTAATGATACTATGATATATTTTAAAAATAATGAGGATCATGAGGATCATCTAAGGGTTATATTGAAAAATCTAAGGAAGAGAGGATATTTGGAAAGTTTAGAAAATGTGAATTTTGGTTACAAAGAATTTCGTTCTTAGGGAACATTGTAACCTATGAAGGAATCTCAGTTGATCCTGCCAAGACAAAGTTTGTGGAGGAGTGGCCTCATCCTACAATAGTAACTAAGATTTTTAGTTTCCTTAGATTAGTGGGATATTATAGGAGCATTGAAATTTTTTTCATGACTTTATAATCCACTAACCAATTCAACTTGAAAAGGTGTGAAGTTTATCTAGAAAAAGGATTGTGAAGAAATTTTACAATAGATGAAGAAGATATTGGTTACTACACCCATGTTAACTCTACCCTCTATCAGAGAAGGATTCATCATTTTCAGAAATGCATCTCTTAAAGGGATTGGGTGCATCCTCATGCAATATGAAAAGGTGATTTCTTATGCATCTTGATATTTGAAGCCTCATGAGTATAATTATCCTATGAATGAGATGGAGTTGGATGTAGTTATTTTTTCTATGAAGATATGGAGACACTATCTTTATGGGAAGAAATGTGATATATACACAGGGCATCATTTTTTGAAGTATATTTTCATGAAAAATGAATTGAACATGAGATAGAGGATATAGTTATAACTTATTAAAGACTATTATTTTTCAATTAATTATAATCCCAGAAGAGAAAAAAAAGTTTTTAATGAATTTAGTAGGAAAGAACCTATTATGTTGGAAATGATGAGGATTCAAGGAGATCATTTGATCGAACACCTAGTAAAACTGGACATGAGAATCATAAGGGAAGTTACATAATCAACCCTATTACAAATGATTTCTAAACCATCATTACTAGAAAATATAAAGATATTTAAAAGAGAATATCCTTTATTACAGAAGAAGATAGAGGATATAAAGAGTTGGAAGTTTCTTGAGTTCAATATTGATCAAGAAAGTGTGTTGAAATTTAATACAATACTATGTGTTCCATATATTCCAGAAATAAAGAATGATATGATGGGTGAAGCTCATAGTTATACATTTTCTATACATCTTGGAATCAAAAAAATGTATAGGTACCTTCATGATAATTATTAGTGAGATAACATGAAAAGAGAGATTATTGACTACAGTACAAGGTGCCTGGTGTGTCAACAAGTTAAGGTGGAGTGATAACTTCATAAATGGGTATTAAAACCACTACCCATACTAGCATGGAAGTGGGATATTATCTCTATGTAATTTTTCATTGGTATCCTAAAAATAGCCAAAGGAAATAATGTGATATGGGTTATAGTGGACCATCTCACCGAGACTTCCCATTTTATCTCTATTCAAGAAGATTTATCACTTGAAAAACATTCCAAGATTTAAATGAAGGAAGTGGTGAGGCTATATGGAGTGATTATTTCTATCATTTATAATCATGATCCAAGGTTAACATCAAAATTAAGGATAATTCTTCAACATGATCTGATTACCAAATTGAATTTTAGTATGGACTATCACACCCAAACTGATGGCTAATCTGAAAGGACTATTTAGACACTTGAGGAAATACTAAGAACATACTCAATAGAATTTAAATGTGGAAGGTATTAACATCATTTATTAGTTGAGTTCTCATACAACAACAGATTACATTTAAGTATTCAAATGGCACCCTATGAAGATATATTTGGAAAACGATGTAGAACTCATACTTGTTGGGATGAAGCAAGTGAGAGAAATATTCTTGGGCCCAATCTTGTGAAAGAGATGAAAAAACATTTTTATGACATCCAACAACACATTAATGCCGCTCAAAGTTGGCAGAAGTGCTATGATGACAAATGATTAAGGGACTTAGAGTTTGATGTTGTTGATAAGGTCTTACTTCTAATTTCTCCATGGAAGAGAGTCATGTGGTTTGGGGAAAAAGATAAGCTCATCCCCAGGTACATTATCCCCTATGAAATTGTAGACCGCATAAAAGAAGTGACCTATTTCCTTGAACTTCCCCCAAATATAGATCACATTCATGAAGTATTCCACATATCTATCTTAAGGAAGTACATACATAACCCTTCACATGTAATGAATCATTAAGTGGTACAAATAGAACATAACCTATCTTATAAGGAGCAGCCAATGGAGATATTGGATCATAGTGAAAAGGTTCTATGCAACAAGACTACCCACCACGTTAAAGTGTTGTGGAGGAACCACAGATATGAAGAAGCCTCATGGGAAACAGATGATACAGTGAGGCAAAAGTCCCACACCTTTTCTCAATTGAGGGAAAAAGTTGAAATTTTGAGGATAAAATTTATTAAAGGGGAAGAATGTAATGACCCAAACTTTTTGAATAATATTTGTTTCCTGAAAATGTGTGTGATATTATTTTATAATCAAACATAAATATATATCTTTAATAATGAAGTGAGTATAATTTGAAATGTGACCATCGGGTTCTGACTGTTATATGACCATTGGTCAACTATGACCATTGGAAACTATAATATTAATAATGATTTTAATGTTATAATTATTGTTTATAAGTAGAAATAACAAAGAAAAATTAATACAGAAAGAAGAGTCGATGAACTCATCCAGTAGTGTAATGCCATAAAAATCCCATTTTACATAAATTAGGAGGGAGGTAGAGTCATCATGATTATCTCTTGACCATGACCAATCTATGCTTCGATATGTTAATCTTGAACAAAATCTCTTACGAGAGAAGTTCAAGTTAGTGGAAATTACCACTTGAGTGATGCTAGCCAAAACAACCCATGAGTCTATCAACATCACACACCTCAACCTTAGGTTGTATAGGGGAGTTATAAGGGGTTATGTATCAAGGAATAAGTTACTTAATTTATAATACCTTTTTATAAATAAAATTTTTGTCCCATTATTTTTGTTTTGAGAATAACTTTTCTTAAAAATATGGAAAATTTAATAAATTGATTTTTTAGACCGAAATTATAATTTTCATAAATGATATAATAATTATAATAAATTAAGGTATTATGAATAATGACTATTTTAATTAAATATTATGATTAAAAAAATATTACTCAAATTTAAATGATAATTCTTTTTTAGGTGTCAGAAATTTTAATATGCATTTTACTATACATTTTTTATCTGCTATTATTTTTAATAAAATAGTATTTTTATATTTAAAAGTTATATTTATCATAATTATATAATTATTATGATAAAATCGAAATCATTTTTGAAATAATAAAATCAAAATTATATTAGGGGTAATTTAGGAGAATTTTCTAAAATATTTTGCTTTACTGTGAATAGTAAAAAATACAATTTTGTGTTTTCGATATGTTTAATGACATCATAATGATGTAATAAGTAATATAAAATTATGGCCGACTCTTGTGAATTAAAATAAATTATTAGGTGTTCTATGTGGCCAATAATATAGGAAAATACCATGGTCAATCCCATGGTTTTTTAAATACCATTATCGAGGTGTCCAAGGAAATCAATAAAAATATCCCTCACTTTTACTATAAATATCCACCAATTTCTTTATTATATTTAATTGAAAATTCATCCTCCACAAATATATGGTATTTTTACCTCTAAATTAGTACCCAAAAGTTTTCCAAAATCCCCCAAGGTCCCAATCTTTAAGTTTTAGGAGTTACTCATCAGGGCAAGGGAAATCTCAACTTCTCTTTTCCTTTAAAGTTCTATTTTTTTATATGGTATGTATTTTAAATTTCCATACCATATTATTATTTATATTTTATTATATCCATTTAATAAATTTATTGTATTTTATTAATGGGATAAACTTTTCCCCTCTCCTTTTTATGTTTTTTAAAACCATGTTTCATACCCGTTATGCTGTTGGATTTTCTTCTCAAAATTTCTCTATTTTTCTCAAGAAATTCTCTTATTTTCTTTTGTGAGTACCCAAAAATATTTATTTTATAGGTTTATTCACCTATATATCAAAATTATATATTTTTATTCTGATATTAGCATACATAAAACCCACATTCCTTTTTAGTGGGTTAAAAATGACATAAAGATATTGTCTTTAAACACTTTTCTTAAAAACGCCAAGATTTTAATTTGAAACCCATTTATTTTATTATCCATGAGTTATTTATGAAATATTTTATTATGATATAAGTGTATAAAATTAATTAATTCATATTAAGGGGGATCCCTGATATCACTCCAATGCATTGGATAAAGAATTTAATCTCTAGAGATGACATATTTTACGATACCTTGGTGAATAACCTTGGTAATGTTTATGAAACCTCACTGACAAAACTTGGTGATATGATTATTAATGTCTATAATAATCATTTTTTACACATTTAAAATTTATTATTCATGTTATTTATGATATGAATCATGTTCTATTTTTCATTCCATAATTATATTCTTCACGTTCTTATTGAATTTCCTCATGATCACATGTAAAGTGTTTCCCTTTCTTTCCCTTATTGGGCCTTATGATCAGCCTTTCCTTTGATGTATGTACCCAGGTTATGAGATTCATTAAATGAACTTAGGATTAAATTATTATGAATCCTTTCAAGTGGATTATAAGAATTTTTTATGTATTCATATATTATGCACCTTGTTTCCAAGAAACAACACTTTAAAAGATCCTCTGTTTTGTACAATGTAAATGTAAAGTTATGTAATACAAAGGAGGGATGCCATAAGAACTCTCTAAGTATTATAATAATTCTCTATATAATTTCACTATGAAGATATAATATTTAGGTTTAGAATGTTATAATTCAGTTTAAATAGATCTAGGGTTAGTCAATAATAATTTATCATGGGCCCTTATCATTATCTTAGTCCCTGGTGAACCCCATGTATAAATAATAATAACAATATTATTATTTACTTGACATTTTATAGACTCACAGATATATAAATATTATTTATTGAATAAAAAAGTTAACATTTATTCAAATAATATGTAAAATATTTTTTCTCACTGTACCATTAAACTTTGTCCATCAATTCTACTCAAAATTTATCGAACCTTGAATATTAACTATTTATTAAAATAAATATGAATAATTGAATTAATCACAGATAAATAAATAAATATGGATGAGGAGTTTTCTCCAATTATAGAACAAGTGACTTTGGAAGCTCATGAGGCTCAGGATAATATCCAAAATCACAAGCAAGTCCAGGCAGAGGAGGGAATCTTGAAGTCTAGAGATCATTGCCCACAAGACAATGCTCTTTCTAATGTGGGGCTTTCAAATTCAGGTAATTGTAAAAAGATATCAAATATGAATGAGGAAATAAATAATTTAATATAAAATCATGGAATTCATGGAATATGGGATGAGGTAGAGGATGAATCTCCCAAAAAGATTTCTTTTATTCAGGAATTGTCTAAAGGAAAAAAATTTCTTACGAATGATGAAGGTTTCTAAGTAACCCTAACTAGGAAATCAAGACATAAGAAAGACTAATCATACCTAAATCCAACCATGGTTACCAGGTCTCATGGACCTATAGACTCTGAATCATATTGGTATGATGATTATAATTCTTTCTATCAATTTCATTATTATTTATGATGTTTACTTGGCATGATAGAATAATTTCTTATATGAAACCATCCATCTTTTATTTCTCTCTATATATCCCTTTTTTAATAAAATGGTCTTTTAATTTTACTTTGAAAAATTAAATATTATATTAATTAAAATTATAGAATCAATCTTTATTGAATATTCCACTCACATTTATTTTTTCAAATAACTGATGACTATATATTTTTCGCCAATCCAAAAATGAATAATTATTAAACCACATGCAAGAATAATATTTATTAACCATGTTAAATTTAACTAGAATTTAACTAATGTTATGGATACACTTAGTGTGTGACCCTATATGCTTCATTCTCAATGCTAAGAAATTTTTTATAAAGTACAAGGTTAGCGTCTAGAAACATACCAAGGCACACATAGATAAATACGTTAATTTCACAATGACATAAAACCTTATATGAACATACACTATTTTATATAACCCATTTATCATGATATCTCAAATCAAGTAGGTAGTATGTTTGTTTCATCAACATATGTTCTTGATGTATTTTTCTTTGACTTTTCAGAAATTAATTTTTTGATAAAACACCATAGATGAATTAATAAGGAAATTTCATTCCCATAAAAGGGACTAAGCTTTTAACTTACATTAAATAATATAAGGGAAAAATACCTTTTCACATTATTCATTAATTCCATATCAGTCATGATGCACCCAACAAACCCAACTTCTCCATGAACATATGTCTCCATGGTTTTTGAAAATGCATTAAGGAACATGACTCACGAAATACATTAATAATAATATTAAATTCTAAGGATCATTACACATGTACATAGATAGGAACATACAATATCACACATAAATACAGATTTCTTACCTTTAGGTCATGTTCTCATAACCTCCTTTCTTGAGATTACAAAGGAAAAACTTAATGAGAAGAAGTATCAATGTATTATGATCCCCTTATCCATGATAAAATATATCATTTATGTCCCTTAAAATGATATAATCCATCCATAGAACATATATTTATGAATAAATTAATTACACTTCCTAGTTTTAATCATAGCAGTGAACTGCTATGACCTTTCAAGGTGAAGTTAACCATAGGATATTATCACATATAATTTCACATAGAATAATAATAATTATGTGATAAAACTTTATTAATATTAAAATTCCATGAATAAAGGTAGTCATAAATCACATAGAACTTATTTCTAGGCAACCAAATCCAATATAGAGCCCTTATAGTCCAGGGTAATTCAACCTTCATGGATGATGCCTGTGATACCTCATGTGCAAAGATAGACTTGAATTTCGAAGGAAATTTTAATTTTAACTTTGTGGATGAAATTAATTTTGAATCGGGGTTTGATATGAAATTCAAAAAGTTTGAAGTAATTTAAGTGATGTTTTTTGACATAGTTTGAGGACCAAGAAGTGACTCAAATGTTTGGAAAAGTCTTAGGGAGCTTCGGGATGAGTTTCAAAGGTTTTTGGAGTTTTTATCTAGGATTCCTAGATTAGTGTGCATGGTTTAAGAGAAAACTTATTACATCCTAAGCGTGAGGTGATTTACAGTCCAAGTTTTATAGAACATGGTTAAGGTGAACATTTAGTGCATAGTTTAGGGTAAACTGTGTGATCATAAAAGGAAACTATGAGAGGTATCTTGGAGTTGGGACCTAGAACACATCTTGAACGTGATTATATAAAAAATCTTGCATATTGTTTCAATTGATATAGTGACAATCCACATAGTCTGGTGCAAGGTTAGTAAACGTTTTTGACCAAAACATGTGAGGTAGGGTGTGAGGGGAAATGATGACTCTATGGTTGGCACATGGTTTGGAAAATTACCATAATAAAATATTTTCATTGAAGAAAAGGGGGTTCCCCTGAAATTTGGGAAACAAGGAAAAAAAGGATTATGGGGGCCTATGGAAGTGCAGATTAAGAGCATCCCTTATAATAATGCCCACAACGTCATAAGAAAAGGACCCTATAGTGTCAAAATAGGACAGACCATTATCTATAGAAACTTTGGATTTGAGATAGTCATATTCCCATTTTCCTACTCTCCACATATGAGAAACCTCCATGATGACATGAATTAGCTTTATGCTATTTTGAACTTGATTGATTATAGACCATGGGGTAGATAAAAGGCCTTAAAGAGACTTAAAAATAACTTGAGAGTCCATTTCTAGTGAAAAAGGTGTATGTTCCTCTTCTTACAAAAATCAAAGCCAGCAAGTAGAGCATTCTCTTATTCCTATAGAGAACTTCAATTCCCAATGAAGGCCAAAAAATCAATGATAATGGATCCTTTAATATCTTAGACTAAACCAACCCCTCACATGATGATAGAGAGACACGACCCATCAATGTTGAGTTTGAACATGGAAGTGTGAGGATGCCACCTGAACCATCTACCATCATAATTCTATATTCCTTCCCTTCCTCCCTATCTTCCCTTGAAGGATCTTCTTTATCTGAAGGCCAAATCAACTATCGTCTATGGTGTTAGTGAGATGCAGGTAAGGCTATGAGTTCATTTACTCTCCTCATAATCTTTATCTAATTTTGGGTTGTTCCAATTAGGGATTTTAGTGAAATTTCCATTGGATCATGGTGGAATCATCATAATATAATGTTCCTTTTTGTGCTTCCTATAGAGAGGGAATCTCAAGATAACATTTGCATTCAATCTCCCAACATTTAGGTAGAGGTATTTTTCTAGGTGATATTTTACTAGAATTTTGAGTAATTTTTTTCTTATATTCTAGTTTTAGTTTTAGTTGATAGGTCTTGGGTCCGAGTAAGTTCTAATAGGTTGGAACAGACCTCCAAAGGTTCGTTGGTATTGGATTGGGTATAATGGGAGTATCCATGAGTGGTTTTCATTTATTTATATATTTTTATAGTTTATTAATTTTTTTATAGAAATTAATTAATTATAAAGTAATTATAATTAATTAATATTTATTTTTTGGATGTTATTTCAGGATATGGATGGTTTGGAAATTGGATAAAGGTATTGGATGAGCTTGAGTAGCTAGTTTTCAAGCTAAAACTTAAATAGGAATAGCCATGTAAATGTGGTTTATTATTCTAGTAATTAACCCATAGTATTTTATATTTATTGTAAGTGCATGGATGTGTTCCATATTGTTCTGAATGATCTTTAAAAGACTCAAGAGGGTAGGGGGGATTGGGTGAATTGAGTACTTAATTTTTTTTTCTTCACTTAGAAAACCAACCTATACTCATTATGACTAAATTTATGTTATTTAATTATCACAAAAAGTAATAGAAAATAAAAGAAAAAGGTAAATAAATAGACAAAAATATTTATAGTATTTCAGAGAATAGAATTCCCCTTGTCCACTTTACTAACACTCTTTTTCATCATTTTTTTGATTTTACTAGTTCAATCCTTTTTCTTGGGACTACCTATCCTTTTTCCAAGGACTACATGTCTGAGTGAAATTAGTCTACACTTGATACAAAATTATAGGATATTTAAACTAGGATATAGAAAGGCTTTAAAAACAAAAATCTTTTGGTTATTTTACTATAAACCTTTATGAAAAGTGAGATGAGAAAACAAACATTTTATAAATGACGCATACAATTATAAGTTACAACTGAAAAAAGTAAGAAATATCTAAGAGGGATAGTCAAAATATGAATGAATCTCTAGGAGAGTATTATAAAACAATATAAAATATTATAATTATTATACATCTTTAGTTCATCAATCTTATTATTCTTCTTCATGAAAAACAGATCAAATTTTATGAGATTTGAGATAGCATTATTGAAAATATACATACTATTATATTCTTCTCTATATATCACCTTCTTATATTCTTATGATATATCATGCTATATATGCATGAAAAAATTCTCACTTAAATGTAAATCAGATGATCCATAGTATTCAAGATCACCGTCACATCCTTTTCTCATAAATTACTTAGCAATAGTAAAGAAAAATAAATTATCCTTATTCTTTTTTCCTTTCTCAGTACTAGTCTATCATTATAATTTTTATACCATAAAGAAGTAATCCAAAATTTAAATAAAATAAGAAAATATTAAAAGCTCACTCAAGTTACTAAACTCTAATAAATATACATTATGATATGATGTAGCTAATTTTAATATCATCATAAAGCCTAGTTTTAGATTAGAATCCACATAACTGATTTTATGGTGAAATTCTTTACGTATCCTTTTTCATCATGTAGCTAACTTTTCCATGTAGCTGATTGTTACTCACATATCCAAATTTATCCACATAGGATTTTTACTTATGTAGACGAAAGTTACATAGCTTTTCGAAATGATGTATTCTATTTGAACACATATCTGATTCATGTAGATGATTACTCCTCATAACCGATCTCTCATGCAACTAATCTCACCAACGTAGGTAATTTCCACATAGGTGACTCTATGATGTATCCGATTTATGTATGTTAATCCTTCAAATATTAGATTTATGTAATGAAAAATAATTTTTCATACATAGATATCACATCATATTAGATGAATATTTAACCCATTTTCCAAATACATTCCCAAGTACCATAATGGTTTAGTGTCTTTGGAGACTAGGTACAAAATATTATTATTTAATGAAAGATCTTGAAAATATCCCATAAAGATCTTACCATTTTTTTAATCTTCATAAATTATCTATACTTAAAACCATTGTTCATAAAATGGGGAAAGGAAGCATAAGAAAGGGTGAGATCAGATGCTCAGTAAGGGTAAACATGGGGGATATCATTCTATTTTAATATGAAAGAATAAGATAAGAATAAGAGTATGATATCATTAACATAAATTAAAAATTTTATACCCAACCTTTCATAGATTTTAAACATGACTCATGGAATAAATCATTATCCTTCTAAAATACATGATTAAATAGAGTGTGAAATCATCATAATCCATGAACCATAAGCTCATATTATAAAAGCGTGGCACCAACATTTGTATATAAACCATTTAAATTTCCATGTTTAACTACCAATAGCATTAGACATAGTGGATCCGGACTCATAACCAATTTCCCATTTAGGATTAAGGCTATCGGTCCATTTCCCATTATGGATCAAGCCCATCGTCCCGTTTCCCATTATGGATCAATCATGTTGACTTATTTACTATTTTTATCTCATGGGATATAAAGATTCACCCTATGAATTGGAGGGAGATATAGGTACCACCCATCAAATCATGAAAATCATACATATTTGTTCTATAAGACCATAATAAAATAATGATATCCGAATCGATGAAAATAAATGGGCTTCATAAAATAGTTATCATATTAGAATTAATGAAAAAATGGGTTTTATAAAACATTTCATTATAGAATAACTCTTAGAAAAGAAATAGGTTTCATAAAAATATTTTCATCATAAATATAAACCATATAAATAAATAATAAAGATTGTATCATTGGATCATATCCCTAGTAAATATTAATTAACATCAAAGGATTTCATTTTTGATGGAAAATTATTTTTAAAGAAAAATCAGTTGGAAGATTTCTTGAGGAAAATAAAATTTCTTTGAAAATCACATTTTTAAAGGTAGAAATTCATAAAATATTTTTGAAATAATTTTCATTGAAAATAAAATCAAAAAATTATAAAGTAATATTCAAAGAAAGTATTGGCCATGATGATAGGAAATTCTATTCATTCTGTACATGTTAAGACAAATATCCTTTTCACATTTTTTGGTAAAATCCAAACAATTATTATTAATAAAGAAACATGGATATTCCTTTTAAAAAACTTTTTATAAAGTCAAAAATGGGTAATAATGTATTTAATAAATCATTTGGATAATGTTAAAAAAAATTTGAATTTTTTAGAAAACATAAATATGAAAAAGTGTTTTTGATAGAAGAGATAAATATAGAAATTTTTTCTTAAAAACATTATTTTGGTATATTTAATACTTTAAGAGTGTAAAATGAAAACATGTATAATCTATAAATAAAATGAGGATAATAAAATACACGTGTTTCATGAGAGGTAGATCATAATATTTCATCATCATAAACTTAATCATAAACAGTTCTGATAAACAATGAGTTTGTAACATAGAACCTATATGAGTTTCATATCTTTTGAATCATAAAAATTTAAATAATAACATAAAATAAAACTTTAAATATAATTATAATAAAGATATTGATGATATAACATGTCAAAGGTTCAATATATATACCTCATAATATTAGATAGGTGCATGACATAACTTATGTCTCAAAGAAGAAAATTCGAGACAAAAATACCTTACCTTAAGCCTCAACTTCCTTCATACAAATTGGAACCTACTATATAATAAATATAAGTTTATTATAAATCTATAAAATAACCATAATCACATGTATCATACCATATATGATATACTTATGAACTTTTATTACCTTTTTATTAACAATTCCTTGTTAAAATCACATTTCAGGTAATAACTGTTTCATTTTGGTTTGGTACATTTGGTCCTTTAATTTTGAACATGGTTACATCTTATATAGAATTTTAACTATTATATAAATATCATATATATTCAATATATAATTAGTTTTATTAATCCATTAATGGTATAGATAGAAAATTAATTACACTATTCATGGAGATGGTATGACGTACGTATGTATGAACACCGTATCCATTTTTTGATGGATGAAAGGAAAGAAGGTTAAATAAAATATTAACATTGAAAAATAGTTTCGATATCATATATTTCATATATATTCTTTAAATTTTCTCTTATTACCTTCCATGAAAAGTGTTAGTGAAAAAAAATCACATAGCTTCGTGAGGTGGTAGTCCGCCGTATACAAGAACGACATTATCATATCCCCCAAAGAATGGAAAATAAGAAGGTATATGTGATATAATAATTTAAAAATTATAATTATGTTAAAAATATCACATATATTTATTTAATCTATCCTTATTACCATCCACGTAAAACATAAATGAAAACACATCACATCAGTTTGCGAGGTGGTAGTCTGTCGTACACATGAGCGACGTTATTACTTTCCAATAGGTTGGGAGGTAAGAATATATATGTGGTATTATAATTAAAAATATATAATGATAACATAAATATCATATTTAAACATTAAATCCATAATTATATCCATTCGTGAGATGTGGTGATGGAAATAACATTTGTTCGTGAGGCGGTAGTCCGCCGTACACACGATCAAAAATTTCATTTCCCATTTGAAGGAAGAGGTGATAGATAAAGTTTATTACATTAAGAAAAAAAATAAAAGTATATTTAAGATACCTTTTTCATTATATCATTATAATTTAATAATATTTTAAGGATTTGTAATAAGAAATAAAACAAAATACGAGGTTAATAATTTTGCCTCATCTTCAGAGGGCCTCTTTAGGTTTATAACTAAAGAATTCTTAGGAGTGGTTACTAATACTAATAATGTATATAAAATGATATTAGGGAATTAATTGATATATTTTATAAAGTATTGTATGAACCAAAGGGTTTTGGAAGTGTTAATAGGAGATAAAATGGGATGACTTTTCATAAGTGGGGGAGAGGACACATGTGGAAGTTTTGAAAATAATAAAGTGTACCCATGTTTTTCACATAAAAAAGGAACAAAAATGGTTCATTATAAAACATTAGAGGTTATATGGTTGATATATGAACATAAAATTTTATTTTTACAAGTTTATAGATTATTTACCTCTTATATTTTAAGTTTAACCCCTAGTAAAGCATTTATTATTAATTTTAAAAATGTTTTTATTCCTATTTACACCACCAAATTTAACAGCTAAGTTATTATTGTCAAGTTTAAAAAATAATATTAATAATATATCACGGTTCATTGAAACTCAGTATTGCATGTAACACAAGATCTCAAAGAAATTAAATTTATTTGAAAAACATATTTCATAAAAAGTAAGGGTGTTACATTATACCCTCTTAAAATGAATTTGAATATCAAAATTCCATCAGTTTGGTAAAAACATCTAAGGATACTTATTCCTCATCACATCCTCAGGTTCCCATGTTGCTTCTTCAAGGTGGTAGTTTTGCCACAAAACATTGACTAGGTTAGTAGTCTTGTTATGTATAACTTTATCTATATGATCCAAAATCTTCATTGACTATTACTGATAATAAATATCATCCTCCAAAGTTATGACCTTTAAATTCAGTACATGTGAATGAATAGGTACTTACTTCCTTATGATAGATACATGAAACATATTTTGGACTTGATAGAGGTTCAGTGGTAGCTCTAATCAATAAGATACTATCCCGATATGATAAATAATTTCAAAGAGACCAATATATATAGGGATTAGTTTTATCTTATTTCCAAATATCATTAACTTTATTCATGGAGATATTCTTAGAAATACATTATCACCTACTTGAAATTCCATATATCATCAGCGATTGTCAACATAATATTTCTACCGAATTTATGTTTCCTGTATGTGTTTCTAATTATATGTAACCTTCTCTACCATTCCATCATCCAAACCTGGTCCTAATATATTTATTTCTCAAACTTCATCCCAATACATTGGATTTCTACAATTATTTCCATAAATATATTCATAAGTTTCCATATGAATGCTTGAGTAATGGATATTATTGTAGAAAAACTCAACTAGAGGAAAATGTTGATCCCAAAAAAATTTTAAACACATAGAACAAGACAATAGAATATTCTATATGGTTTGAATTGTTCTATTATACTGACCATATATCTGAGGATGATAAAAAATGATAAAACTTAGCTCTGTATCTGGGGCCTTCTGAATACTTCACCATAATTTCAAGGGAAACCTCAGATATGGATCAAATACAGTGGAATATTGTACTACATGAAACCTTAACACTTCTATAATGTATATCCTAGAAATATTAACCGAAGAGAAGTATTATATGATAGTAATGAAGTTTTATTTTTTTGTAAGGCGATTGACTACAACCCATATAACATTATTCCCTTTAGAAGTTTTGGTGATTCCGGTGATAAAATCCACGGTGATTTTTCCCATTTTCATTATGGTATGGGTAATTATTGTATAATTCATACTCAGAAATATCTATCTTTATGATTTACCCTAGAAATACTCATTCACATGAGCCAGTGGTTTCTAATATACCCTTGTCTCCCTTTAGTTGTTGGTTCAAGCCCTACGACCTTTCCCAATACAACAGGTTGTTTCCCAACATGCAGGTTATCTTTTTCCAAAACTATATTAATATAGTTTTTATAAATTCCTCAAATTGAAACAACACATAATTACCTAAACATCAAAGATAAGATAAAACCTAAAGGTTATCGATAACTTTAATCTTAGGTCCATAAAATGTAAAGTCATCCCTCCTTAAATTACATTTTTCACTAAAACATATACAAAACCAAAGGGTTTTATTACCATAAAAAACTCCTAAAATATCCTTAATATTGATAAAATACCATCACATGATAACTCAAAAGGTGTGTCTAATACTTTGAACTTATGATCATACTTAAACTCATAAACCAATTATGATATCCATAACTCTTAATTTAATATTACATGAAAACATATATGATTCCAAAATTAATGAAAACCTTATATGTTTCATGATTATTATAACCAAAATACCATTGGTAAAAATAATTATATAGAACAACTCTTGAATACCAATACATACATACTTTAACCATTCCACTTCATTCTTAAAACATTAACTGAGATTAATTATCTTATTTATTAACACCTTCTTCCTTTTATATTTCATTTATAGTATCTTCGTCATCAATGAAAAAAACTTTACTCATACAACCTTACTGATCCTCCACTTGATCTTTCCCCATGGCATATCAATTTTCATAATTCTAATACTTTACACTTTTAAAACACTCATATATTGATAATAAATTAGGGAGACCAATATTCCCATATATTTCCTTAATTGGAATTTTCCTTTTTCCTTGAAAATTACTTGCTCTATGACCTCCTTTTATACATATAAAACATATTATAATTCCTTTGAGTCATTCCTTTGAGTTCTTCCCACATTATTAAAATATAGGAAATTGAATCTTCTTTCCTCTATGGTATCCACCACATGAGCTATTAGATAACTCTATCCCTCTCTTATTTGGTGATTATGAGAGTTATTTGAGGTGCAAGTTGTCAATAATATATCGTGATAACTAATTAGGAAAAATTGCAATATCCTTCACTATATTCATCACCCCATTTGGTTTCTCATCAACACATTTTATAACATATTAAATGTTATCCCACTTCAATCTAGTTCGCACAATTGACTAAATCCAAAAATCATAGTGTGATAAATAATAATCATTGTCAGGAATTGAATATTTATGAAAAATCACTTATTGGATATCTAAACCATGAAACCTTCTTTTAATTATATGATAACATAGGCTTAACCTAGCCCATTCATGGTCATTATTTAAATCCTTCATGGTGGTTCAAATTTTTTTTTTTGTGAATTTATATAGAAGATACCCCAGGATTTTCAAACCAGACACATAGTAAGACCTATTTTCATGTACCATGTAATTCTTGAGTCAAGACTGATGATCCTTTTTTAGAGTTATTACCCCTAGGTACATATGTGATAGAACCACATCCACTTTTAGTATCTAGATAAATATGTAATTTTTTGGAAGACACTTGATCTATCCTTCACCAATATTCCATGATATTTTCTTATATTTAGAATTATCATTATGCTTATCCTTAGATATATCCCTAGGGATCTTACTAAATTTTTATCATTCAAGTTCCCAAAGGTTAACTAAAATTTTCTATGACAAAAACTATAATCAACCAGACTGTTCATACATAGATATCACATCTTATTAGATGAATATTCAATAAATTTAATAAATACCTACCCAAGTACTATAATGGTTTAGTTTATTTGGAGACTTGGTACACAATCTTCTTATTTAATAAAAAATATTTAATATATACTATAAAGATCTTCCATTTTTTAATCTTTATGAACATACCCTACTTAAAACCTTTCTTCATAACCTAGGGAAAATGAAACCTAAGAAAGGGTGTGATTATATGCTTAATAAGGGAAAATATAGGGATATAATTCTATGATCATATGAAAACATAAGACAAGAATAAGGGTAGATGATCATGAACATAAATTACAAATTTCACACCCAACCTAGCATATATCATAAACACGATTCATGGAATAAATAATTATCATTCAAAAATACATGATTCATAAGAGTGTGAAGTAATATTAATTAATGAATCATAATCCCATGTCATAAAATTGTGGTACCAATATAGGTATCAAAACCATTTAATTTTTCAAGGTTAACTACCAAGACCAAAAAAAATTGTGGATTAGATGTCATCACCTGTTTCCCATTGTGGATCAATCCCATTGATTTGTTTCACTTTATTATCTAATGATATATAAAGCTTTACCAAATGAATTGGAGGGAGATATAGGTCCCACACATCACATAATTAAAATAATACATATGTGTTCCATAAGATTTGAAAACATTCATCATATGATAACCCATTAAAATAAATGGTCTTCACAAAACATTGACAATTATTTTTTTTTATTAAGAAAACACTTTTGTGGGAAAAGTGAGAAACCAAAAGTTCAACAAAGCAGCCAAACAAACCCAGAAAAACACCAGAAAGAGCAGAAACTACCACATACCAGCAACAACAACACCACCATCCCTAAGATGGCCACTCGACGATCCCATGCAAGCATGGTCCCTCCCGATGTTGCCATCCCTCCGAATCAGCCATGTCCCGAATGACCCTCCAAGGAAAGGTAGAGTGCTCTAGCCCGATGAGGAAGCCTCGACTGCACTTCCCAAGTCAAACCGGGGGTGAAGCCTCATAAGAAAAGGAAATGTTACCAAAGCACAACCTTAGCCTATTATTGCTTTCTTCCCTGTAGAGATTCCAGTGCATTATCCATACCTTAGCCCCAGGATCTTCTCCAATAACATCTTCCAAATAGTTCGCCATTTTGTCCCAAGTGCAGATATATTCCTCTTTGCTGATTTTCTTGTCATTGAAGCCTCTCATTAATATCAAGTCTTGCTTGTCAATCCACTTTGCCTGTTCGTGATCGACTTCCACTCTTACCGCCCTTCCCATCATGTCAGCCTCTTCCTGTGGAATGTCCACATACAGGAACTCCTCGACCATATCCTCCTCGGAACTAAGGATGGGTTCCTTTCTAGTCCCCATCTTCCCCGTAGAGATGTCCATTTCATCTATGTTCCCCTTGCTTAAAGCCTGATTCACCCCATTGGGCATTGTCACCGGTAGTTTCTTCACAGAGCGGGTCTCTAATGGAGGGGGAAGCAAGGAGTAATCTTTTTCCCCCTTCTTCTTTTTACAGCACATACTATTCTTTTGAATTGGAGCCCCCTCAATCACCTGATCTGGTTCGGCCCTGATGACTCCCTTCGAATCAGCCACACCACCCCCAGGCTGGCTAGCCATCATTCCGAGGGAAATGCCACAATTAGTTGTATCACCTTCGTTCTGTTGATGAAAAGGTATTGGCTCATCTTCCCCAGCATGCTCCACTACAGCATCCGGGTTTTCCAGCAGAGCAAAACGGTTTGGGGAACAAGTAATAGCCTCATCCACCCCCACCTTAATCAGACTTGTTGAGTTGTTCTGTTCTGGCATTTCAGGCTCACCCAAGCCTTGCTGAAGCTCATGTCCCCTGCCCATATACTGGAGATTACATTCCTCATTCATGTCCCGGCCCTGTATATTGGTTGCAGCATCAAGGCTCAGATTATTCTGCTTGTCATTCTCCCGGTTGGCCAATCCAGAAACCTCTAGAGGGGTAGACACCACAGCCCCTGATATGGTCTCCTTTCCCCCAGATTCATTCACTTCTGCCTGTACTCCTATCAATGGAGCATCCACCTCCCCTGACAGCGCCCCCTGGACCATCGGCTCAAAGTCCCCCACGGTACCCATGGTGACCACTTCTCCTTCCGAGGGAACACCTGCTGGTACATCTGGCACATCAAAGCTTCCACCACCCCGGAGTCTCCTTCGACAGCCATGTTCGTCATGGCCCTGCTTGTGGAAAAAGGAGCAGAAAGGGATCCAGGCTTCATAGACTATTGATTGAGCGTACCTGTACTCTTCTTCAATAACAATCCAGACAATCTCCGGAGGCACTTTTGCAACGTCCATTTCCACGCATATTCTAGCCGAAAAGGGGTGAGACATGGAAGCTGTTCTTTGATCGCTGCATAAAAAACGCCCTATCGAGTTGCCTATCGATCTCAATAATCCAATATTCTGAAATGGCAGAGGAAGTCCAGGCAATTGAATCCAAATTGCCGCGTGAGACGAGTCCCGGTTCATGTGCGCCTCGAAGGACCAGCGCAGTAAGTGGAATTGGAGGCCATAGAAAGGAATCCTCTTTCGCGACCAAGCCATTCCCAAATCTTCCTCATCCGCAAATAAAATAAGGAATTGACGCGGTCCCAGTATACTTACAAGTGCACGGTGTTTCAAACCCCACTCCGCATTGATTGCTTTGTCGAAGTGCTCCACCAGCGGTCGCCGCTTCGTAAACCTCACGATTAGCGCCGAGGAGAGTAGAGCTGAAGCTTCATGGAACTCCTTCACTGAGACCGGGACAATAGGCTGACCAGAAACGCACCCAGGAACCTTCGGAGCAACGTCGATTACGGGGAGGAAGAAACCCGCGTCCGGCGAGGGTCCAAAGCAGTCCCTCCCTCGCGGTCGCGCAAATCTTGAGGCAGGAGTTTGAGACGAAGGCCCCTCCCCCCTGATGGGGGAAGGGGCCACGGCGGCCGCCATCGCCGTAGGGTTAGCGGATCGCCCTCGCTGCGGCCGCCATCGCCGTAGGGTTAGCGCTCAAGAAAAGTCCAAGTCTTCACAAAACATTCATAATATCAAAATCCATGAAAAGATATGGTTTTCATAAAACATTTTATCATAGCATAACTCGTAGAAAATAAATGTATTTCATAACCATATTTTAATCATAAACATAAAACATAAATTTAAAGAATAAATATGGTATCATTGGATTATATGCTCAGTAAATATTAGGTAACATAAATGGATGTCATCTTATATTGAAAATTATTTTAAAATAAAAATCACTCGGAACATTTATTTAGAGAAATAAAATTTATTTAAAACTTATAATTTTAAAGTTAAAAATTCATAAAATATTGAAGAAAGAATTTTATTTGAAAATAATATTGAAAACTTATAATGTAATCTTTAAATAAAATAATGGTCATGATGTTGGGAAATTTAATTCATTTCATACACATTAAAATAAAGAATCATTTCATATTTTTGGTAAAATCTAAATGGGGATTATTAGGAAAATGAAATAAAGATTAATTTTAAAAGACTATATAAAAAGTCAAATATGGGTAATAATATATTTGATAAATCTTTTTTATAATGTTAAAATATTTTTGAAATCATTTTTGGGAAACATGGATATGGATAAAATGGTTTTTTACCAAAGAGAGAAATAAAGATGATTTTTAATAGAAAATTTATTCTGGAATATTTAATCCTTTAAGAGAGGATAATGAAGGGAAAAAATGTATCCTACATAAATAAATATAAGAGAAGAAAATAATTGAGTTTATTTTTATTCATATCATAATATTTTATCTTTGAAAACTTAATCATAAACAATTCTGATAAACAGAGAGATTGTAACATAAAACCTTTATCCTTTGGTATATTTTAAATCATAATCCCCATTAAAGAATAAAATCAAATGAAACTTTAAATATCATTAAAATAAGGATATTTATTATATAACATGTCAAAGTTGCAGTATATAATCCTCATAAAATAAGATAGGTGCATAACATAACTTATGTCTCAAAGAAGGAAATCTGAGACAAAAATACCTTACCTTAAGACTCATATTCCATTATACATGCTCAAATATCCTGTATAATAAATATAGGTTTATTATAAATATATTATAAAAACATATTTATATTTATAAAACCATATATGATCTACTTATGACTTTTATTAACCATTTATTAACAAATCTGTGTTAAAATCATGCTTCAGTGAATAACTACTTTTTTTTTGATTTGGTATCTTCAGTCCTTTAATTTTGACCATGATTAAATCATATAAATAATTTTAACAATGATATAAATATAATATTTATTCCTTATATAATTATTTATAGTAATCCATTATAATTATAGATATAAAATTAATTACACTGTCTATGGAGACGGTAGACCGTACGTACGCATGACCGTTGTTTTCATTTTATGAAAAACTAAAAAAAATAAATGTAAGTAATGTATTACCTTTAAAAAATATTTTTGAAATCATATATATAACATATATTCATTAAATTTACCCTTATTTCCTTCCATGTAAATCATTAGTGAAAAACGAATCACATCGCTTTGTGAGGAGGTAGTCCGATGTACACATGAACGACATTATCGTATCACCCACAGAGTAGAAAGTAAAAAGGTATATGTGATATAATTATTAAAAAATATAATTATATTAAAAATAACTTATATATTCATTTAATATATTATTATATCTATCCAAGTAAAACAAAAATTAAAAACACATCACATCGGTTTGTGAGGTGGTAGTTCCTTGTACACACATGTGACATTATTTTTCAATGGATTGTGATGTAAGAAGTTAGATTGATATTATTTTTAAAAAAGTATAAAAATATAATAATTATAATATATAAACATTAAATACATCATTATATAAAACTATGAGAGGTGGTGTTAGAAAATGAATAACATCGTTTCGTGAGGCGGTTGTCCTCTATACACATGATTGATAATTTCATTTCCTATTTAATGGAATAAGAGATTAATATAGGTTATTAAATTTAAAAAATAAAATATAAATATATGGTAGATACTGGTGTTATTATCTTAGTATAATTGAATAATATTTTAAGGAGTTGTAGGAAGAAATAAAACGAAATGAAAGGATGAGAATTTTACATCTCCTTTAGAGAGACTCTTTAGGTTTATATCTAAATACTTCTTAGGAGGGGTTAATAATAAAAATAATTCCTCTAGGATGATGATAGTTAAGTAAGGTAGATTATATGGGTAGGTATTTTCTGAACTAAATGTATTTGGATGTGTGAATTGGGGAAGAGATGTGGTGGCCTCTTATAAGCATAGGAGAGGACAAACATGGAATATTTGAAAAGAATAAAGTGGACCACCATTTTTCACATACAAAATGGATCCCAAATGGGTCATTATTGAACATTACAGGTGATAAGGTATAATATTTTCATAAAATGGGGTTTTATTCGTTTTTATATCATTTTACCCCTTATATTTTTTTGTTTAACCCCCCAATAATCCCGTTTTAACCTTAACCATGGTAATTAATTTTTAGTGATCTTACAATTCATTTTGACAAAAAATTAACATTAAATTATTATATAATATGAATTATTATGATTCAAAATATGTAATCCATTTATCTAAATTCCATTCATATAAGTGTCAAAATTTAATTTAAAATTAAACCTGCAGATGCGATAAAAAAAGGTTTTCCAAAGAGAAAAGTTTTATAAGTAGAGAAAGTTTATTATCAAAATTCAATATGAAATTTATTCTAATGACCAAAATTGGATTAATAAATATATAATTGAGATAATTTTTCTTTAAAAATCATTTTAAAATTAAATGTAACATGTAAATACTTTAAACAAAAAGATAATTTTTCCTAAAAATTTGTATTTTTTACCATTCATCAAAAATTAATATTTTTAGAAAATTATAAAAAATTCACTCAAATTTAATTTTTAAATATAGATTTCCAAAATAAATTTTATTTTTTCAAATAAATTTTTTAATATTTTCAGAAATTAATTTTATTATTTTTTCATAAAAATTAATACAAATCATTTTTTTTGAAAAAATGTATTTTTAAAGCACATAAATACTTTAATAAAAATTAAGTACTCATTTATAAATAAATTTTATTTATCTAAAAAATTTATACTTAATTTTAAAAATATGGTTATTTATATTCACACTACTAAATTTAATGGCTAGGTTATAATAGTCAAGTTTAAATCATAATATTAATAGTATTTCACAGTTTAAAACTTTGTGTTGTGTGTAATGAAAGATATTGAAGAAATTAAATTCTTTTGAAAAATATATTTCATAAAAAATCAAAGTATTACAATTTATGTAGCCAAATGATAATGTATCCATTTATCCATGTATCTAAAGTTTTCATACAACTAATTTTTTCAAACTTGGGAAACTTTTAGCCAAATTTTCTAGAATGCAGACTTAATGAAATTAATAGCCGAAACACTTAAGAATAATATAAAAAAATTATGAAAAAATTAAAAAATGAATTATTAAAGTATGAAGGGTATTTGAGATAATTAAAACATAAAGTACATAAGATATGTAGGATCAACATTAGTAGTCCAAAAATATCCCCCTATTTGATGACCACAAAACCCATAAGAAGTTAAACAGTAAATTTTTAAAGGTTTAACAAGTTTTTTCAAAAAATTATGGTATATAAATAGAGATTTTAAAATTTACTGTTTATCCTTTATTTATACCACTCAATTTTACACTTCTACCACTTAATAGAAAACTTCTCCCACTTTATTCAATAGGTGAAAACGTTTCCCCATTTCCATGTCATTAAAAAGGAAGGGAAAGAGAGGGAAAAAAATTTTCTTATAGAAATTTTAAAGTAATGAGATATTTAATTATTGTGCCAAAACATAATAGAGAATTATGGAAATATGCACTTGATCCGTATCAAAATGATATGTGCTAGTATCCACAAAAGTTTCATTCTTTAAAAGAGCATATGATAAGGGTTCTCCATGTGAATTCATGAAAACTAAAGAGAAATATAATTTTTCTTTATCTATATGATAAATGGATGATAGATCATAAGCAAATTTTTTTCCTTGTTGATAACCTCTATAGGTTTTAGGAGTATTAGGACCAAGGGGTATTTTTCTTCTCATATTAAATAAGGATTCAACACAAATGTCAATCATAGGAATAATGTATGACTTACTGACCTCAAAGGGAATGATATAGGATTGATTATGAATTAGGGAAATAAAAGGTAAACCAATTCCAATAATTTATTTAAAAATTTAAGTTGTCCTAAAGAAAAAATATCTTAGGAAATTAAATCTCGAAGAATGAGTAAATAGGCTATATTAGTATTAGTGAGAGATGATGGAATCTTCATTAAAAGATTCTTGAAAACTCCTTACACTAAAATTTGAATGTCAATCATCCTTCCATTTACTGATTACAACTTTTTTTCTCTGATTTTCAATTTTTCTATCAATCTCTCCACAACCTACATCACAACACTGATAGAAGATTCTGAAATATAATCACTAATAACAATAATCCCAGGTTAAACTCAAACTGATACCTCAGGAGAAGGAGAAACATATTGAACTATAGGAATAGACCTTGGAGGTCTATAAATAACTAACTCTTTACCTGTGATAGGAAACCGAACTACTAGAAATTTAGAATATTATAAACCTTAATCCTCTTCAATAAAACTTGTTTATACTCTTTCAACACTTTTATAGTCTCAAATTTTGATGTATCCAAGACGCTAAACTATGTGACATAAAAAATTTCCCTAAGTATCTTTAGATACATCCAAAACTTCCTTCATCCCCTTTAAAATATTTGAGTGTTTTTATTTATTGGTCTAACGAAGCATGAAACCATGTACCATGTTTTATTATAAACTCCGAATTTTTATTCTAAACAAGAGTCAAGAGATTCTTTAATATGACCCACATGTCCATTATTGCACTAATCAACTCTAATACCAATATTCCTTATAGAGTCTTTGGTGTCATGAAGCTCACCCAAAATATATTTCTTCGAATCCTATAACAGAATTGGTGTAATCATATTACAATGAAGTCATTGAAGCTGATAAGGAAGATAATTTAATTCTAACAACACTTGATCAATTGAACTTTGAAAATCATGAAAAACTAATGGTTCTGAGGAAGCAACAATAGTAACATGAGGCTAAAATTTATTTATAAATTTCAATTTAATTATCACCAGACTTTGTAAAGTTTAAAGTTTCCTTTATCTTACTCCTAAAATACTTAAAATAATCAATAAATTTTTTAGATAAACTTGACTACACCACTAGAATATTTTAAAACACATCTCTTGGAGTGAAACCACAATAAATGTATCATTAAACTCAACCTTGGTAGGACAAACATCCTTCAATCCTTTCTCCAGATATTTTATATATTCATGTTACTTAGAAATTAATTCAGAAGTAGTATCATGGTGAACTGGAGTAACAGACTTAATATTATTTATTAGTTCTATTTAGGAAAACAATAACTAAAGTAGTTTATCAAAATCAGATTTTGAAAACGAGGAATCCTTAAGTTGTCTAATATCATATTTTCAAGAAATAAGATCCACCTTAAAATCATAATAATATTCTCTTATATTATCCAAATCCTCCATTGTAGTAGAATAAAAAGATGTATTCTCCAACATATTTGATTTCTTAGTTACCAAGGGATCATCCTCATTAAAAACTAGAGGTGGTGATGGAGAAGGACGTGTATGGGAATTATCTTCATACCATATAACCATGTCACCAACTTGATCTCCACTAATAGGTGATATGGGAAGAACTGGATCCAATTTATATGCTTCTACCTCATCCTTAAACTTTTCTGATCATCAATTACTATTGGTACAGTCTTCATTATACTTTCATAATGAACTACTATAGTTATCTCAATAATCGGTTCCTCAACATACTGACCCAAAGAACCAAGTTTAGAAACTTGGATTTGAGTAACAACTTCTTAACCCTGAACTGGCTCAAACATAGTAGAACATACAAATGGGATTTTAGGCTCTGATCTATTAGGAACTGACTCCTTCACTTACCTAGAATACACCATCTCGACAGGTGCTGTATCCATAGGTAGTGAGGTTTGACATGGTTTTACCTGAGACACACCTTCCAGACCAACTGGATTCAAGGAATTTAAAGCAGGGTCCCAAAAATAACCAATAGTATTTAGAAAAACCATAGACAAAGTGTTACTACTATGACACTTGACTGTACATCCTTTATTAAAATCTACATCTTTGTTCTTTATAACTAGGTATATAAACCTACCATAAGGCTAATAGTTGAGATTACCCTTTCCTTTGCAACAATGATACATGAAGTGCATCATATACCTTGTAAAATTAAATTTCATGTAATTTATCTTAATGTATAAAAAAATACATGTCTTGAAAAAGAACATTCTTCATTTCACTATCTTTTTTAGATATTCCAGTTTTAAAGAACTTTCAAAACACTTTCCACTTATATGGAAAATCTTTTGCATGCTTCTTTTCAAAATTAGAGGTTCTAAACACAAACTTTAACACCTTTGATAGACCAATATAACTTTTATCCACCAAGGTATAACTAAAATTATACTCCCCCCTCATGGAAACATTGAAACATATCATCCACTTGGATATAAAAAACCATAAATTCCTTTACATTGATATTTTATGAAACTACATCCTCTATTTTATTAAACTAAAAATTCAAATTACTCATAAACTCAATTACTCCTTCCTTAAATATAAAACCTAACTTCTTTTCATCAAACACATACTCCCATCATTGAAACTGAATCAATTTATTCAATAAAATCATTGTTATCTTTAACATTCCATATCAATGGATTTTCCTATGAGTTCCCTTTAAGATACACTTCCTTTAGATTTCATAAAAGAGACCATAATTCCTTAATATACAAACTTAAACTTCCCAATGGCTCACAAGTTCAGTTGGAGGTCAATAATGGATCAAAAGGTTTGAGGTTTAAGGAGACATGTCAGCTTTGTAAAGACAATACTTATAAAAATGTATAATGGGTTGAGTGCTGAATAAAAATTAGGTTATGGACCCGATTTCCAAAACAATCACATTCCGAAATGGTTTTTTGGTCAATTACAACTAATGTATAAAATAAAATCTAAAAGAAATAATTTTTATTTCCTAAACATTCAGTCCTTAAGAAAATATAATTAAATAGACTAATTAAATATTTATAAAGAAATAAAATAAATATTAATAGATAAATTATAAATTAAAAGAGTGATAAATTAAATTTATTTAAAATAGAACAAACCCAATTATCTTTTGATAAAATCAAAACATTCACATGAAAGGGTCTTAGTAAAAATATCTACTGATTATCGGTAAAGATAAATTCAAGAGTAATAACACCTTTTTGAGTGTGATATCTTGAGAAATAATTCCTTAAATCTATATGCTTTATTCTTGAATGATTTATTATGTTATTAGAAATGTTTATAGAAGTAATGTTATTATAGTTAATTTATTCTTGATTATAATTGAATCCAAAATCTATCAAGGAGAGTTTTATCCAAAATTCATGTTCACAAAAACTTCCAGCAACAATATATTTTTCTTCAACTATAGCTAATGAAACAAAGCATTGTTTTTTTCTAAACCAAAATATCAGATATTTTCCTAGAAAAAGGTAGGTTCATGATGTACTCTTCCTATATAGAATACAACCACCAAAGTCATCATCCGAATGTGATTTTAAATTAAAATCATTATTTTTTAGAAAAGTTAAAGAAAGAGAAATTATTCATTTTAAATACCTTAATGTTAATTTAGAAAATTTTAAATGAGATTATTTAATATTTTCTTAGAATCTAGCACAAAGAAATACTGTAAACATAATATCTGGTCTACTAGTAGTTAAATACAATAAAATTACAATTATTTCTTTGTAAATATTGTTGTCAATTGGTTTTCCAGCTTCATTCAAGTTAATATTTTCATTACAAATCATAGAGGAAGTATTTACTTTATTACTTTGATGTCTAAAACTTTTAAGTAATTCAATTAACTACTTACTTTGATTCAACACATTCCCAAATTCCTTTTGATAAATATGAAAATCTAGAAAATAATTTAAGTCACCCATCATGCCTATTTAAAATTATTTTTTCTTGAGTTTTGAAAATTCATTACACAATTTTTTATTTGTAGAACCAAAGATTACATCATCAACATATATCTAAACTAAAAAAATATCTAAATATGTAGTTTTGTTAAATAAAATAAGATTTTCCTTACCTAATGAGAATCCATTTGATAAAATAAATGAACTTTAGCCTCGATACCAAGCTCTAGCTGCTCGTCTAAGGCTATAAAGATATTTAGCAAGCTTAAAAAACTGAATTTGGAAAATATGGATTTTAAAAACTTGGGTGTTGTTCAACATATAATTCCTCAATAAGAAAACCATTTAAAAAATAATATTTCACATCCATATGATAAAATTTTAAATTCCCATGTGAAGCATTGCCTAAGAGAATCCTAATGGATTTTAATCTAGTTATAAGTGAATAGTTATCTTTATAATATTTTTTTTCCTAATTGAAACCTTTATCTACCTGTCGATCCTTATTCATAGTGATCACACTATGATCATCCTATTTATTTATAAAACCCATTTTTTTGTTATAACATGATTTTAAGAAGGTCTATCAACTAATTACCTAACCTTGTTTCTCTTGAACTATTTTAATTTATCTTACATTGATACCACCCAACTATCATCTACTAAATCTTATTCTATAGAATCAAGTTCTAATTGAGGTAAAAAAGAATAAAATTTTACAACATTTTCTACACTCCTTCTAGTTTTAATCCCTTTATCCAATATTACTATAACTATTTATAAGGTATAATTCTTAAGGGTTTTAAGTTGTCTTAGAAGCACAATTTCTATTTCAATGGCATCCAACCTTTCAGAAATTGGTTTTGGAAAATCAAGTTCCAACTCGTAATCCATTCTTACTTTAAAAGAGAGGCATAAGTATCATATTTTTGAAAGAATCACTAAGTTTATCTACTTAAATAATTTTATGATCAAAGAGATAAATTTCATCAAATTATTCATGAGTTTATTCTATAAGAATATTTGTATTTTTATTGAAAACTCTATATGCCTTGGAAATAGTATAATATCCTACTAATATTAGTTCATCATCTTTTGGATCAAATTTACCAAGACTATCCTTGGTGTTTGGAATATAAACCTTTCATCCAAACACTTTAAATTAACAAATTTTTTCCTTTCTATTATTCCATAGATCATATGGTTTTTTATTTAAAATATGTATAATTATAACTATGTTTATGGAATAACATGAAGAATTTATATATTAGTCCAATAAATGAATAATCATTTTATATTCTCATAAAATTGTTGCAATTTCTTAAAAATTTCTATTTCTCCTCTCAATAACACCATTTTGAGGTGTCCTCGGGGAAACAAAGTATGTTTGATACCATGTTTTGAAAAATAAGAATTGAACACATGGTTTTCAAATTATCTTCCATGGTCACTTCTTAAAGCAATAATTCTTTTTATCTTTCTATTTTTATACCAATTTTCAAGAACTTATAGACACAGAATAAGATTCATTCTTAACACTTAAAAATATAACCCTTATAAATCTATATAAATAATTAACTAATAAAGAAACATAGGAGTTACCTCTTAGGATTTCAACTCTATATGGCCCTAAAAAATCCATATGAATTAGTTCTAGGGGTTTCGAAGTAGAAAACTCTTTAAGTTGTTTAAAAGATGACTTTTGTTGCTTTCCCATTTGACATGCATCAAATAGCATCTTTTTTATTCAATTTATGTTGAGGTAAATCTAAAACTAAATTCCTTTTAGATAATTTCATAAAAGAATAAAAATTTAAATATCCCAATATTCTAGTCCATATTCCATATTCATATATTTTATTATTTAAATAGTTCTCTTTTTTCTATTCAAAGTATTAAGATCTAGAGTATATACATTTTCTGTTTGAGGTGCCTTAAATTTAAGAATTTTATATTTTTAAAATAAAAGGAATTATTTGAATAATAAAGAAAACAACCTTTATAAAAAATTTTAAAAATACTTATCAGGTTATTATTTAATCCTTCTATATAAAGAATTTTTTGATGAGGACTGAGCCTAGATTTCCAACTGATCTAACTCCTATATTTTTTCCTTTAAAATTGTCACCAACATCCATAAATATTTGATAAAGAGTATAAATTAGAGGAATACCCACTCATATTCCTTGAACATCCACTTTTCATATTTCATTTATAATTTATTCTCTTTGACCTTTTTCCCTACAAAGAAAATTTAAATAAGAAATTATTTTGGTACCCATATTTTTATGGGTCTTGAAATGTTAGAAACAAAATATTTGGGTACCCAAATATGTTTATACTCTCTAGAAACTATAGTACTAATTATTTAAAAACCCATTGAAAAAAAATAATTTTTTAACTCCATATAATTTTAGTTTTTTGAAATTACAATTATTATCATAATCTCTTAACTATCCACAAAGAAAAATAATAATTTTAAAAATTTTCTTATTCTTAGAACTAGTAAGAAAATTGTTTTTATAAAAAATTTATTTTTCACCTCGAATTACTATTCAATTTGTTTATGATTTTTATTGTTTATAATGATTTAATTTAAAAAAACTTATCCTTTAGTGAAAAAAATGTCAGCATATTTGGAATCTTGAACTTATTTTTTCAACTTTTCAATCTTATTTCCATGTTTAATACAATATGCAACATAATTTTCTATTTTGGTTTCTAAATTTTAAATTTTTTTATTCAATTTATCTTTTTCATTTATCATTTCCATATTGGACTTTTTAAGAGAATTGTTTTCCTTTTTCAAGGACTCATATTTAGTTTCCAGTATAGTAAAATATTCATTTTATTCCTCATATGAGTAATTTAAATTTTCTGATTCAGAATCATGCTCAGAAGAGTAATATGAATATACCTAATTAGTATGTACCATAAAGCACATGTTATCCTTATGATCTGATTATTCATCTTCTAATTATGAAGATGTAACATCACTAGAATCCTCATCTGAACTCTGTTTTTCCTTCAGGAATTTCTTGGTTTTCTTCTTGTATCCAACATTATTGAAATAATTTTTCTCTGATTTTTTGTTATCTTTTATATATGGACAATTTTTCTTCATATGTACAATATTATTTCATTAATAGAATCTTACTTTTTTATATTTACCATCATATTTATTACACTTATTAAAAAGGTTTTTTAAAAACTCTTCTATTATCATATAACTTTTTGAATTTTCTAGAAAAGTGAGATAAATCACTATCCAAATAAAAAATTCTTAAAGTATTCTCATGAGATGAATCCTCCTTTTGAATTTCTTTGCAATCCTTCTCATATTTTGAAGTCAATACTTTAAAAGAAGTATTTTTCTTCTTAATTAATCTTTTCTCTACAACTTTAGCTTCCATATTTTCCTCATACATCATAATAGTACCAATAAAATATTTTATTTTAAAATTCTTGACCTCTATAGGTTGTCGAATAGAATCTGAAATTCCACTCCACTTAGGTGGTAAAACTCTTAACGATTTCAAAGTTTTCTCTAGCTTAGTAATTAGTGTTCTTAGAGTATCAATATTATTTACAATATTTTTAAGCCTTCATTTAACTAATTAATTATATATTCTTATATGATTTTTAATGCATCAAAATTCAGTTTGGCAGTATCATTTATAAGGGATCTCACATTATCTGTACCTTCATAAGAAACAAAAATTGTTGTCCACATTTCCTAGGATGTTTAGAATTAAGATACTATATTGAACTCATATATTCATAGTCCACAAATTATAACATTCATCAGTTTAGAATTTAAATATTAACTAGATTTAGTATCCACATCACAAGTTTCTGGTTGAGTTTTTAGAATTTTATAAAGCTTAAAGACTTTAAGATAAACCTTTAGACCAAGTTTCTTGAGACAAATGACCATTTATGCCTTCCAATAGACATAATTTTTACCATTGAAATAGGGATATATTACCATCAACTTACCTTATTTATTATCATTCATTGCTACCATTTTCAAAAATTATATTTATATTTAATCTTTTAACATTTTAGAACTCAATAATCTCCTTCTATAATACCAATTTTTATCTCAAAACGTCTATAAAAGTCAAGAGGGGGGGGGGGGGGGAATTGAGTACTTAATTTTTTTTCTTTACTTAGAAAACCACCCTCTCTTGATTTTTACTAACTTTATGTTATTTCTTTACTATATGAAGCATTAAAAAATAAAATAAGAAGGAAAATAAATAGATATAAATATTTATAGTGGTTTGAGGAATAGAATTCCCCTAGTCCACTCCACTAACCCTCTTCTCCATGAGATTGGTGATTTTCACTAGTTCAATACTTTTACTGGGGACTCCTAGTCCTTGGGATAGGGATTGAACAACTGAATTCAAGTAGTTAAAACTTATTACAAAAAGTATAGTATATTTTAACTGAGCTCCAGTAATGAATTACAAACAAATACCTTCAGTTTCTTGTACTAGGAACCTTAACAATAAGTGATATGAGAGAACAAAGAGTTTATAGATGCAACATACAGTTGTAAAGTATAACTAATAGAAGGAAGAAATATCCAGTAGATATGATCATAAATAATGAAACTCAATGAGATTCTTCTAAAATAATATAAAATATGATTAATATCACACAACTATATATTTAAAATCTTATTCTTCTTTTTCTTGAAAAATAGTGTATCGCTGAAGAGGTTTGAGATAACATTAATTGAAATATAGAGACTATTCTATTATTATTTTTATATCTACTTATTATATTCTTATGAGTTACCATGCTATATATGAATGCAAAAATTCTCACTTAATGTCACAACACATGATCCATAGAATCCTAGATCAGTGACATGTCCTTTTCTAAAAAACACCTCTAAAATAGTAAAGACAAATAAATTATCTTTGTACTTGTCTCCTTTCTCAGTACTTTCCTTTTATTATAATCATTTTTACCACAAAGAGTTAATACATTATTCAAATAATGTATGATATCATTAAAATCCCACTTAAGTACTTCTTGGGTAATAAATATAGATTTCATCATGTTGTAACTGATTTGAAGATCATCATGTAGTTTAATTTCATTTTTGAATCCAAATAACTGATTTGACTTAGGACTTATTCACATATATTTTTTACACCACATAGCCAATTTTCACACATATCCAAATGTACTTAACATAGCTAAAATAATCCATTTAGGATTTTAACTCATGTAGTAGAAACTAATGTAGTTGTTTGAAATGACATAGCTTATTTGACCACGTATATGATTCATATAGCCGATTACTCCATATAACTGATTTCTCACATTTACTATCTCATAGTCATATTTGGTTCTATGATTTAGTTATTTTATGTAGGTGAATCCTTTATGTATGTGATTTATGTATCTGAATGACCATATAACCATTTCTCTATGTATCCAAAGGTTCCACATAACTGATTTTTTTAGACGTAGAAAAATTTCAACTAAAGTTACCATAATACTTACTTAATGAAATTAATAGTGGAAACACTTAAGAATAATATAAAAAAATGATGAACACACTTAAATAAAAAATCATCAGTAATTTATGAAGGGTATTTGAGATCATCAATACATAAAGTACATGGTATATGTTGGACCAATATTAGTAGTCAAATGCCTCATACTAAAATTTATATTGATAGATTTTTAACTAAATGTTCATGGATTAATTTAATATTTAACATTGAGTCTCTTTAGTTAAATGTACCTTTTTAACATGACATTAACCATATAAAGGGATAATTTTATATGGGGTGTCCATAAAAGGGTTTTAAACATGAGTTGGATAGGGGTAAGACATGGTTATTTATTATCAAAGGTTAAATGAAAAATTATGATTTGAATTGTTGGTAGTGAAATGGAACTTAACAACCATCAATAATTTGTGGATGAGATAAACCATGAACTGGAATTAGTGGAAGTTGATCATGGACTGGTAGATGGATTGATCCTTTAAATGAATATAATAATGACGAAGTTAGTTATATAGAGTTCTACTAAGAAACCAATAAGGCATTTTCCCATATAGCTTGTGAATGGAATACTATTTAATCAATCCTTAAAGAAAAGATAATGATTTTTTAGAGGAAAAGTGAAATTAATTTTAAATTAGGATATAATAAGGGTTATGGTGTTTAGTAAATAGGTTGCTCTTGGGTGGATTCTTATTTTGGGTGGTATGACTTGGGTGTTATACCTTGGATCCAATTTTATATTTGAAATGGGATGAATTCCTTAAGTGAGCGTGGATTCTATTAGTGAACTTTCTTAAATGAAATAATAGAATTCCTTATGGGATTAAAGGATGTAAAAATCCAAAAAAATATATGATCTACCTTAGATTTATCACTGATTCATCACTATTAATTCCTCAAGGCGGACTCCCTAGATGCAGGTGATGTATTATGGATTGAATTCCATGGATTAATTTCATGGATTCTATTAGGGTACCCTTGTGAATTTAATGGGATGATCTACCTAGATTTAGATTTGTTTTATGATACATAATTCAATTAGAGTGGACCAAGATTCCGATCAAGAAAGATATTTTGAATACCTTGGACACGTGGTCCCTTTGATTCAATTTGGAGAATTCTAGGGTTGATTACTTTAATTTTATTGCATTTCATTAAGAATAATTTTATGGATGACTTCCATGGATGCTATATGGAATGGTTGGATGGGAATTCCCAAAGGAATTCCTATGAATTCCCATTTTATTTATTAACTTTGGTTTCCTTAGTTGTATTACTTAGAACTAGTTGAGCTATAGTGTATACCGTGATCCGAGATACACTGGTACAAGATGAAGAATGTATTATACCAATGATGGGTGACACCAATGATCCTGATGATCAATGGTTGTTGTAGCTTTATTTCTAAATAAAACAAAAAAATTGATAAATATATGAATCTTTATTTATAACACATTTTCTTTGAATTTATTATCGAATGTTTATCTTTGGAAAACCATTAGCGGTATAATACTGAGTTATAATCACACCCTACTTGAGAAACCATCTAAATTGGGTGCCTAATATACTATTATTATTGTATTTCCTGTTTAGGTATGATAAGACAACTAATGTTGTTGATTTCATGGTTATTAGGATGGATCTTGGGAGTTAGGACCAGGTTAGGATTGATATCTATTTTGGTAAAATTCTAGTATTTTGTCTTTTAGTCTTTGAGATATTATTTTTTCCTATTTTTGATGTTTTAATTGCATTAATGTTACTATTTATATCATTTATTAATGAAAGGGTATTTTTTTTATTTTTCGGAACCTATATGGATGTAATATAAATTTGATTTTATTTTCACTATTGGTTTTACTATGATATGTGTGTATAGTATCACAATGTATTACCCTAGACCCATGTTAATAGTTATAATACTTTAGAATATGGGGAGTCAATATTGAGGCCATATAGAGACATTCATTTTAGGAACCAATCAGTGAATTGACCCAGTGGGTCATTAAAAAATGATATTAGAGTTGTTTTTATTTTGTGTTACTATTTAGGAAACGTATAAAGGAGAGTAGGAATGTGCCTGAACATGCTATAGATATTGTATTTCGTACTATCCACCCAAAATATGAGGAAATTCCATGTTTCCAGGTTTGGGATTTCTATTCCTGATATTCAATTTTAAATTTGATCTAATTTTACCTTAGGTAATTTAATTGATTATGAGGTTACTGATTTATGGGATTTTTCACATAGCCTGGTATGAAAAGAGATGGTGTGTTCATGCATCATAGCAAACACATAGGATTCACATTTAATTCATGAGATTTCCTTTGTGTGATTCTCTATTACCTAGAATATGACCTAAATCAATTATTTAAATTGTATTTAGACATTTATATGGTGTTACTATATAAGTGTATGGAAACACATTACTTAATTGATCCTTTAAAAGAATTAAATCCTCATCATGTGATTATTTTTGGATTTATTATTATGAGGTTCCAACTAATTAACTTTCCAATTACATATTAAATATAATTTTCCTCTATAACTTATAATTTACTTATTATTTAATTGATCTCAATCTTTGATAGCTTCTAGTTAAGGTAACTAATTAAAAGTATTTCATGTTATGAATTGTTTTTTGTTTGAAATAGAGTTGGATAAAATAAATTTCAAGAAAAAAAATATAACATGTTTTCTTCTATAACTTGTATATAACATTTAATTTAAGTAAGCCATTATTTTGGAAATTCTATTTTTAGAAAAAATGGTAAAGTGTAAAATTGTAAACCCTATATATAGGTATGATTTTGACCTAGTGGGTAGTTAATTCTCACCCTATGAATGGGTAATTGGTGCTATGAGAGTGCTTGAATTATGAAATATCTTTAATCTGTGACTTTTCTTGGGTTGATATGAGATGATGGGCTATGACTACTTGTGACCCTAGGGGAATTCCTGACTTTATTGGTATAAAACTGGGTTAGATTTTTATGTGAGGCATATAGATGGTATTTTGTGATTAGGTATGGTGTGACCTTGTAATGGGAGTGAATATTATACTGAGAGTTGCAACCTTGGTAAGATATGTTGAGTCGGTTAGGTGTACGATCCTATAGATATTACCTTTATGTGGCTCTAGATTTTATAGTTAGTTCTAGGTGGATTATGATAGTGACCCATGAGAGGGGTTGACTAGGTTTGTGAGTGACTGTAGGTACATTAGGTAGGGTCTATTATTCTTAATTATGATATCAATTCATGAAGGGTATTATCAGTTATGTATTATAAGTCTTTTGTATGCCTTTTAGAAATCTGGGGTAAGTACCCATTTATTGGTGTTTCTATTCTTGAGACAGGTTTCGAGAGGGGAAGAATTTTTCAAATGCCTATCCCATGTGATGCTGATACAGGTGAGACAAACCTAGCCTATACTAGTTAGATCAAACATGTGGTTCCATGAGTAAGAACACTCTTATAGGAACTTGGTGTAAGGAAAGTGGAAACACCCATATTTTTATATGTAAGTCACTATGGTGTGCTAGTGATTTGGTGGTTAAAATGGTTTATGAGGGCAGGACCAGTTAGGTTCCCAACCTTTTTGAATCAGGATACACCTTCAAGAACATTATGAGACTGTAAATGAATCCAAGTGGGATTCTATAATGATGATAAGGTTTTTATTGGTTGTGTTAATGGTTTGTTATGGTGAGATGCCTCTGGTTTCATAAATCACCAGGGGTGCTCTGTGTTTGGTGAAACTGGAATGTGATAGAGGCATGGTCAGTGGAATAGGAACATGATCCTAGTTTTAGGGAGACATGACTTGATAGAGTTAAGTCAGGACATTTTGGTTTTTGCTTCATAGTGATGTGAAACCACCAAGTTTAGATGGAATTGTGGACACTAGCATGTGAGATATGTGTTGTGTCATTAGCCTATGGACCAGGTGGTATAGATCATACACCTATAATGATTAAATTAGATTTTTTTTGTATGGGGTGAGGACTAGCGTGGGTTCAATGAAAGAGGCTTATGGGAATAGTGTATTAAGGCCTCTAGGTAAGAGTTATGATGTTATGATGTTAGGGGATGTAAATCATGGTTGGATCGGGTGTGATGACATGACCGATCTGGGGTGGAACCTTAAAGGAAATGTTAGAGGTTGACTTGATCAATATGGAAGCATGGATCAGGGGGAGGGCAGTGACATGGGTGTGGTTATTATGAGACCTATTAGTGAAGTTATCTAGGAGCAGTAAGGGATGAATAAGATGATGTGAAATCCAACATCAACTGTTAAAAAGGTGTGAACCTAGTTTTTTACAGGTTCGTTGCCAGGTTTTTAAGTAGGTATCATGGTAACATTCCAATTTTATGGGTGTGAATAATGAGTTACCATTCATGTTGGTGCTTAGGGGTGAATAATTTAATCCCCATCTAGTCAATGTGTTCCATGATGAATGATGCATAGGCTATGGAGATCAAAAAATGGATTTATGACATGATGAAATAGATGCTCCAATAGCGGGGAGTGGGGTATCAGTATTGGTGATGTGATTCTCATGTGAGGGGGTGGGAGGAGAATCAAGGGTGTATAAAGTTAATCAATGGATGAACATTATAGGATTTTACGTTTATGGATAAATGATGTTAAATTTAATATGTGATTTGATTTATTCTGGGTGTAGAATCGGATGTGGCATAAATTTGGGTCTTATCATTGGTCTCAGCCTTCATATGGTTTGAGGAGATTCAAGTATGATTAGGTTGATGGTGTGTAAGTGATGGTAGTGTGGCATGATGATGGAAATGAATGATTGATGGTACAAAATTGGAATGTCACTATGAGTTAGGTACAAAATCTGGTGGGTGTACTCAGATGATCAAGAGATGTCTTTGGGATATAAGTCATAATGATTCAGTTATTTAATGAGTGGGGAAGTGACTGAGGATGATAGGGTATTGATAATAGTTGTTTTGAGGAAGTTTTAATATTGATCTTTGGTATAATTGAAAATGGCTTGACAAATTCCATTTTGGGAATTCCTTTTGGTACATAGAGGCGATGTTCTAGAATTTTCCAGGTCCTTTTAAGAAAGGCTGACATATTTGGACTTCTTGAGTGGATAGAAGGTACATGTACATTTGTGTTTGAATTTAGAAATAAATAGTTATACCAGTTTTGGAATGGTGAATTCATGAATGTTTGGATATGATGGTTTGAGAATCTAATTTAGGGGTTTCAATGGGATGGTGAAGTGTGTTTTGATATGTAATTCTCATAGTGGATGGCATTATGGATTATAATTTTCCTCTATTAGATATTTCATATAGTGGGGAGAACTATAGGCCAAGTGAGACTTTGGATGAATAATCCTTTGTGTCTCAGTGTAGACAAGCATGAGAAAGAATCATCTTCCAATAGTGGACTCAAGTGTTGGCTTGTGTTTGGGTGATTTAGGCACCTTAAATTCATGGTTGTGCTCTAGAAGCACATATTTCATTCACGGATAAAAAATGGACAATGAGTAGGGACTGGTGACATAAATTGGCCATAGGATAAAATTAGGTAACCAGTGGAATTTATAAAGGATGGTAAGCATTATGGTGGGGAGTTTATAATTCCCCATGTGTATGGTTGGGTTTTAATTACAAAGGAAATTTCGATTTTCATTTAGAGGATGTAATACATTTTTAATTAGGTTTTAAAATATAATTAAAAAAGTTTGGATTCCTTTAAGTGATGATTTTTGACATAGTTTGAGGCTTAAATATTTCCACAAGTTCTTAGATAAGTATCAAAACTTTAGGGTAAGTTTTAGATATTTTGAGAGTTTTCAGTCTAGGGTGAATGCTTTGTTGAGCACAATTTAGGAGAAACCATGCCACAACCTAAGCATGAGGTGGCTTAGAGATGGGTCATGGAGCATTAATTGTCTGTGGTTATAAAAAATCCTATATCTTGTTACATAAGTATACAAATCCAGTCCAAATTATTTAGCACATTTTTTGTAAATTGTGTAGACCAAACCATGAGAGGTGGGGTGTGGTGGGAGTCTTTAGTGTGTGGTTTTTCATTTATTCCTATGTCATTAGTTTTTTTTAAAATTTTTATAAGTGGTAAATTAATTATAATGTGATGATTATTAATTAATATTAATTTTTTTATGTGATTTGGGTCCATCGATGGTCTTGGCACTGGGTGAAGGTCTTGAATGAGCTTGGGTGCCTGATTTCCAAGCTAATATTTAAAGAAAATTGACCCTGTGAACAACATAAGTGGTTTATATAATTAACCCCTAGTTTCACCTATTTCTCATAAGTGCATGTATGTGCATCATGGAAGAATTACCATGCATAGAAAAAAAAATAACTATATGAACTTGGCTTAATTGAATGTTTAAAATTTAGTTTCCTTAGTTAAAATCCCCTTTTTAAAATGCCTTGAACCACAGAAAGGGATAGTTTCATGTGGGGCGATCTGAGTTTAGTTTTTAATGAGTTAGTAATGGGTAAGCCATGGTTATTTACAATAAAATGTTAAATGGTTTTTTTATTTGAATCAATGGTTGTGAAATGGAACTTCAGAATCAGGATAATTGTTGGATATGATGAACCTTGAACTTGACCTAGAGAAAGGTGAGCATGGACTAGTAAACAAATTAACCTTTGATTTTTTTGATAATGATGGTGTTGGTTAAATAGAGTGATATTAATAAACCTATAAGGAGTTTTACCTTATATCTTGTTAATGGAATCATATTTAATCAGTACTTGGAAAAAAGATAAGTCTTTTATGAGAGGAAAAGTGAAATTTCTTATGTCTTGAGATCTAGTAATGGTTATAGTGTTTTCTAAATGGGTTATTCTTGACTGGATTCCTCTTATGAGTGGTATGAATTGGGTGTTATACCTTGGATCTAGTTTTATATTTTAAATGGATGAAATTCCTAGAGTTATCATGGATTTAGTTAGGGAACATTCTTGAATTCCTCGGGAAGATGCCTGATTGGATTAAATAGTGTCCAAAGCTAAGAAATATGATATAATACCTTGTATTTATCATCGGTTAATCACTGTAAAAGCAGAAGGTAGTATACCATTGGTATTTATGTGATGCATTATATATTTAATAACACATATTAATGTTATTTATTCCCTAGGGGTACCCTTATGAATTATGTAGGACGGGCTCCGCAAATTCATCCTGATTTTTGGAGATGAAATTCAATGGGTGTGGACCTAGACTCTGATGAATCCATATAATCTGAATTCCTTGGACACATAGTCCCTTGGATTTAGTTTAAATAATTATAGTGTTTATTATTTATATTCTATTATATGGAACTAATAATAATTTCATGTATTAATTATATGGATGCTTGATGGAATTGTTAGATCTTAATTCATGGTGGATCCCCCAAAGATTCCCATATGTTTTATTAACCATGTATTATGTGGTTTTATTCTTAAGAATAATTTGATCTATGATGTATACCATGATTAGAGACACACCAACATATGACAAATTATGTTTTAGAAAAATAATGGTTGAAACCATGGACCATAGGGATTGATGGTTTTTGTACTACCTTTTTGAATAAAACTACTATTTTCCTAATTTCATAATTATTTTTTATAGAACTTATACCTCTACTTTATTATTTTCTGGTTATCTTAGGGATGCCATTGGTGGTTTCCTAACAAGTTATACTCACACCTTGATTAGGAAACCATAACACTTGGCTACCCAGGAATCTATCATTGTTGAATTTTAAGTTCAGATATAAGCATGAATATAATGTCATTTATTGCATGGTTTCAAGGAAAAATATTGGGAGTTAGAACCAGGTTAGGACTCAGGTCTGTATTGGTGGAATTACAACCCTTTTTTCTTTTGGTATTTCAGTTATTTTTTTCCATGTTGTTGATGTTTTCCTTTCCTGATATGTACTATTTATCTCATTTATTACTTCATGACTATTTTTTTATTTTTAGGGACTTATTTGGATGTTATATCTATTTGATTTTATTTATGTAATGTTTTCAATCTAATATGAGGGCATAGTCTCCCCATTGTATCAACCTAGAACTACACCACTAGTTGGAAACCTCTAGCATATGTGAAGGTGCTCTGGAATCCATATAGAGACCACCACTTTAGGAACCTTTCAATGGATTAGGGTGATAGTGTGTTACAATTCCTTGGATGCCATATCCGTCTAATTTGAGATTTAAGACCTAAAAAATGAATCATCTATAATTTAATAAACATGTGAAGTAAATTTATTATTAGAATTATCTTACATCTAGAGATGATATAAAATTCTGACATTAGAACAATTAGAAATTATCTAACTGATCCCTTCATTCATAATATATTTATTACGATAGAGGTTTCTCCAAAATTAACTTATACTGGGTATAACAACCCACACTTTACATACATTTTTAGTACTTCAAAATTGAAGTACACTTATTAAAACATATAACAAAACCATGAAAGGACCGTATAGGTATAGTGTCTTTAGAAACTGGGAAAAATAAACAACTGGTTCATAAAGCATCTACACTATCTCCCATTTATTTCATCATATCTATAGTCCCTTTTGGCATATCTTACTTAATAACCTTCTTCCTGACCTGAGGAAAGAAAACATACAAAATGGTGATCTCAAATGCTCAGTAAGGGTAAACAAAAGAAATATCAACCACATCATATTCATAAGAACATAACATTTTGGAAATCTTACCCTGCAAAAGAGATCATAATTTTATAACATGGGATAAATCATGGTAGTGAAATGTAATCACAATAATCATAACTTAATACATGAAGATTTATGTCATACACACATAATCATGTAGAATCATTTCTTATTAGTCAAGACTCATTTCCAAGACTATCTTAGTGGACAAATTCCATTTCTGAACCGAGTTCATTCCTCGTTTCAGTCCTGTTTCACTGAACCGGTTTAACCTGCCGTTCTAGCCATGTCTATCTCATGAGATATAAAATCTTTACCCAATTCATTGGAGGGAGATATAGGTCCCACCCATCTCATAATAAAATCATTCTTACTTGTGGCACAAAATAAACATACATAACCCAATAAATAAAATGGGTTTCATAAACATCATCCCATCATCACATAATCCATATAAAATAAATGGATATCATTTCATAATAAGAAAAGTTAAACCATTTAAATCATAGAGACATGATACTTGAAACATAAAAATATGAAATAATGACATCTTAGATGAAAAATGGTTTTGATAAAACACTTGAAATGAATTCTTGAGGAAAATATCCTTTCTTATTCAAAATCATTCTCTTTTCACTAAATGTCATGCAATTTTAAAAGAAAAGGATTTTGTTGAAAAAAGTCATGAAATATTTTGGATGAATCTTCATGAAAATAAAGCTTTATAAAACCGTAAAAATTTATTCGTTTCGTATAAGTTAAAAAAAAATTCTTCTCATACTTTTTCCGGAAAAGTCAAAAAGTACCTCGTAAAAGAAAGATTCCATACATACCATGTAGTAAAAGTAAAAAAGGGTTAAAAAGGGCATTAAATATACATAAAACCAATTTTAGGAAACATGGACATGGATGAGAACAATAACCCCAGTAAATAATTATGAATAAACAATCTCGGATAAGAATGAGATTGGAATAATTATCCCTTACGTTAGGTCTGATTTGATTCGTAAGTGTCCGAACCTCCTGTATAATGATTTAAATAATGTCATTGACTTATTCCAGAATCATAATAATTGTTATGATTTCATATATGGTCATATTCTTATCTTATTATTAGTAATATTTCATTGCTACTTGTTATTCGGGTGTTTATTACTTTTTGTTCTTATGCGTGTTTTGTCGAATAAATTATTATTCTTCATTTTAGGTAATAGATAACTCATTTAAAGAATGGTATTAGTGTAATATATATCATATTTATTCACTCAATTCATTTATGTAATCATTATGAAATAAAAATCTTGTAGAACGAGTCGCATCACATTGTGGAGACGGTATTCCGTACGTACGCACGAGCGATGATATCGTTCCCATGATCGTGGAATTGTATTGGAGTGTATGTATACTATTTCAGAATCAATATCAATTTAAAATAATCATATATATTCATTCTTTACACCATTATACCCATTTAACTAAGGTGGTGGTGGAAAATAGATTACACCACGTCGTGGAGACGGTATTTCGTACGTACGCACGCGTGGTGATTTCGTTTTCCGTAGGATGTGTAGATGGTGAAATAGGGTTGTTTAATACTTATAATAACATATCAGTATATGAGTGATACTGATGTTATTAATTCATAATGAAACAACTAAATAAGAAGAAGTGGAATAAGAAATAAAGTTGAAAGAATAGGTAACATACATTACCTCTCCTTTGAAGCTCTTCTTTGAGACCTTCTTTTAGGGAACTAAAATTGGTCTTTGAAGAATACCAGGACCTCTAGGATGTTTCTAGGTAAGTGGAGAGGAGAAATTTTTAGGGGTTGGCCGATCTGGAAGGCTCAAAGTGGTGTGAGGAAGAGAGCGAGGAGGTGCCCTTTTATAAGGGAGGAGAGGGGCACCTTTGGAAAAACTAAAAATATTATTTTATTATAAAGACATATTCGGTTTTAAATAGCTCAAAATTGATCTATTTCGAAGATAAGGTGGGGATGGGTCGAAATACTCTCATAAAATATAATTTGGACAAGTTTAGTTTACTATTTTAACCTTATCATTTAGATTTAACTTTAAGTTAGATAATTTTACTTTTACTGTGTCTTTTTGTGTTCTTACACTATAAGATTATTAAACTTACTATAACAAGCAAAACGAACACCAATTTGTTTATTATTAATATATATAACCTTATCTAAGTCATTTGGCCGAACCTTAAATTTTTAGGAATAAAATAACAATTAATAATATAATATTTGTTTTAAAAACTATTTTATGTCAATTTTGACACTATTTAGTAATTGATTTTTGTAAAAATCATAACAGAATGATTAGTTCGAAGAAAGTTAATTAAATCAATACTAACATGTCATATTAACCTATAAAATTAGTGGAATTCATAAAAAGTCTCAAATTACATATATTTGGGTATTTATAACATCAATTATGTCAATATTTCATTAATAAGATAATTACTGCATCATCTTTGTGTCATAAATAAATTAAATTATTTAATGTATAAAAATTAAAATAAAATTAAATTATGTCGGAAATATGTTTATATTTATAATGAATATTTATAGTAGAATTTATCTTATGTATAACCCTATATTAAAAATTATTTACTTATTAAACTTTGATTTTAACTATTTTAACCCTTCTTTAAATAAATTAATAATAAATGTCCGAATCTAATCCAAGTGGGCCTAAATGGTCATATTTTATTCCTAATGTTGTTTTTGGTCGAATTACACTTATCCAATAGAATTAGGACATGTGTTAGGGTAATAATAATAACATTTTTACCCTTAATTAACCTATTTACTTTTAACCGTGGTAAAAAAAGTAAAAAGTTACTATTCAACAAAAAATATTTTCATCTCATTGAACCACATTTCAGTCCTTGATATTAACCGTGTCTCTAGGATTTTCGAAATTCCACTCACAGAAGCGGTAAAATTAGGTTTTATGTAAATTTGCAAATTCTCCTAGGAGGTGGGTAAAAGACGGTGAAAAGTTCAATAAATTTTTTATATATCTAAAATTATTATAAAATTACTCTAATGAATTACATTGAAATTATATAGGTATTAAGTATCAATTTTGACCTAAAATAAATTTAAATAAAATAAATAATTATTTAAATAAAAAGTCGGTTTTTAAATAGTAACCTAGTGTTTTCACTATTCATCAAAAATTGAAAGTTTCCAGAAAAATACAAAAATTTCACCCTAGGATAATTTCAATATTCTGAATCCAAAAATTAAGTCCATTTTGAAAAATAAAATTTACAAAATTTCAAAAAGTTCTTATTACTATTCATAACGGCTAGTTTTAATAATATTTTAATAGCATATCGTTGTTTAGTGAAACTCGGTATTGCGTACGATGCAAGCTATCAAGGAAGGTCTTGATTGCGTGTAAAGCAAGACAAGATAGTGTTGTGTGTAGTGAAAGATTCCTTTTATGATTTATATAAAATAAAAACAAAATATTTCTTATAAAATTCTCGGGTGTTACATTCTACCCCCCTTAAAATGAATTTCGCCCTCGAAATTCGTCACTTGTAACAAACAGATGATGATACCTCTCCCTCATCATATCCTCAAGCTACCATGTATCTTCTTCTAATTGGTGGTTCCTCCATAAAACTTTCACCAAGTGAGTGGTCTTGTTCCGTAGGACTTTTTCACTACGATCAAGAATCTCTATCAGCTGTTCTTCATAAGAAAGATCTTGTTCTAGCGGTAAAACTTCTGAACTGAGTACATGTGAAGGATCAGGTATGTACTTTCTCAGGAGAGATACATGGAACACATTGTGAACTTGAGAGATATTTGGTGGAAGCGCCAATCGGTAAGATACCTTCCCAACACGATCCAGTATTTCGAAAGGACCGATATACCTAGGGCTCAACTTTCCCTTCTTTCCAAATCTCATTACTCTCTTTCAAGGAGATATTTGTAAGAACACTTTATCACCCACTTCAAACTCTAAGTCTTTTCTTCAGTTGTCGGCATAACTTTTTTATCGACTCTGAGCTGCTCTTATGTGTTGTTGAATAGATCGGACCTTTTATTCCATCTCATCAACAAGATCAGGTCCTAATAGCTTTCTTTCCCTAACTTCATCCCAACAAGTCGGAGTCCTGCATTTATTTCCATAGAGAGCATCATAAGGATCCATCTGAATACTGGAGTGAAAGCTATTATTATAAGAAAATTCCACCAAAGGTAGGTATTGATCCCAACCACCTTTGAAATCCATAGAGCAAGCTCTCAACATTTCTTCTAGAGTTTGAATTTTCCTCTCAGACTGACCGTCTGTCTGAGGATGATAAGCAGTGCTGAAACTCAACTTTGTATCCAGAGTATGCTGAATACTTCGCCAGAACTTTGAGGTAAACCTCAGATCCTGATCAGATATAACAGAAAGTGGTACTCCGTGCAATATTACCACTTCCTTTTTATATATCCTGACAAGCTAATCCAGAGAGAAATCCTCTCTAATAACAATGAAGTGTGCAGACTTTGTAAGATGATCAACTATGACCCAGATAGAATTATTGCCTTTGGATGTTTTAGGAAGTCCTGTGACAAAGTCCATAGTGATGTTTTCCCATTTCCATTCGGGTATGGGTAATGGTTGTAACATCCCCTTAGACTTCTGTCTCTCAACTTTAAATTGCTGACAAACCAAGCATCGAGAGACAAATTCAGCAACATATCTTTTCATGCCATCCCACCAGAAGTACTCTTTCAGGTCCCTATACATCTTCGGGCGTCCAGGATGAATAGAGAATGAAGAACTATGAGCCTCATCCAGCAGCTCCTTCTTTAATTCGGGGATGAGAGGAACACAAACCCAATTCCTGAACTTTATTATCCCATCATAATCAAGGTTGAATTTAGGAACATTTCTCACCTTCTTTTGTAACTCTACATCTTCTTTATGTGCCTATTTAATCTTAACATGTATAGATGGTTGAACATTCATTTGAGAAAGATACGATTTTTCCCCTTTCATTATAATTCCAAGATCCACCCTTTGTAAATCCATAAATATTGGATCTTTTGTGATCCTCATCATGGATAAACTGGCATGGTCTTGTCAACTTAATGCATCTGCCACCTTGTTTTCTTTCCTAGGGTGGTAATTAATTGAGTAGTCATAATCCTTAATCAGCTCCAACCATCTTCTTTGGCGTATATTCAGCTCCTTTTCTGTGAAAATATACTTTAAACTTTTATGATCAGTATAAATGTCACACCTTTCTCCATAAAGATAATGCCTCCAAATCTTTAATGCAAAGATTACTACAGCTAACTCCAAATCATGAGTTGGGTAATTTTGCTCATGGATTTTCAACTGTCGTGAGGCATAAGCTATCACCATATCATTTTTCATAAGAACACACCCCAATCCCTTCTTGGATGCATCACTATAGATCACAAACCTTTCTTCACTAAAAGGCAGTGTGAGCACAGGTGCACTGGATAACCTTCTTTTCAACTCCTTGAAATTCTCTTCACATTCCTCCGTCCAAACAAACTTAACTCCTTTTTGAGTCAACCTGGTGAGTGGATTAGATAATCATGAAAAATCTTTCAAAAAACTCCAAAAATATCCATCCAAACCAAGAAAACTTCGGATCTCAGTTACTGTTGTTGGTCTCGACCATCTTTCAATAACCTCTATTTTTGCTGGATCCACAGATATCCCCTCTTTTGAGATTACGTGACCCAAAAATGAAACTTTTTGAAGCCAAAATTCACACTTGATAAATTTGGCATAAAGCTTCTCCTTTCTCAGGGTCTTCAATATAATTCTCAAGTGATCTTCATGTTCTTCCTTTCTCTTTGAATATACAAGAATATCGTCTATAAAGACTACTACAAACTGATCAAGATAGTCTCTAAAAACTCTATTCATCAGATCCATGAAGATAGCATGGGCATTAGTAAGACCAAATGGAATCACTATAAATTCATAGTGTCTATACCTTGTACGAAAACCCGTCTTTGGTATATCCTCCCTTTTGACCCTTAATTGATGATACCCTGAACGAAGATCAATCTTGGAAAATTATTGAGCTCTGCGTAGTTGGTCAAATAAGTCATCAATGCGTGGGAGAGGATATTTGTTCTTGATAGTGATCTTTTTAAGTTCTCGATAATCAATGCAGAGTCTCATTGATCCATCTTTCTTCTTAACAAACAGAACAGATGCTCCCCAAGGTGAATCACTAGGGCATATGAACCCCTTATCAATATTCTCTTGGAGTTGCTTCTTCAATTCCCGCAACTCAATTGGGACCATTCTATAAGGTGTCTTTGAAATAGGTAAAGCACCCGGTACGAGTTCTATTAAAAAATCAACTTCACGATTTGGTGGAAGACCTGGCAATTCCTCCGAAAAGACATCATCAAACTTTTGTAAAATGGGCATATTCTTAATCGTGAGTTTCTCACCAACCATTTGAGACAAATAACCTTCATTTAGTGGAATCAAGACCCATAAGATGGAAGAAATTTCCACTGGAAGGTTATGTTCATCATTGCGTTGATAGACGATCAAAGATTGATCTGGAATATGAAATGTGACTTCCCTTCTTTGGAAATTGATATGAGCTCCATATAGAGAAATCCAATCCATGCCAAGAATCACGTCAAATTCCACTATAGGGAGGATCACGAGATTTGCAGGAAGCACTTTCCCACAAACTTCAATCGGAGAATAATTATAAACTTTTGATGTGACTGTTGTGCCATTAAGGGTTGTCACAACTAACTCAACATCTAATTATTGAGGTAATATGGTGATACCCTTAGAAAATTATTCAGAAATAAAGGAGTGGGTGGATCCAGAATCAAATAAAACATTTTCTACTTTAGAGTGGATGGTAAGTGTACCATTCACCACTTTGTTATCGTACTCCAAATTGCTCATAGAAATTGCTTGTGGCTTTCCTTTTTCTTTAGCCTTAAGAGTTTGTTTATGTCGATCATCATCAATAACCTTTGGATTAGGGCATTGATTGGTATAATGCCCCATTTCCTAGCACTTGTAACATTGAAGTGTAGGAGGTGCACTCTGTGTAGCCTTTTCATTGTTCGCATCACTAGACATCTTCTTCCCAACATTGCGGCATTCAAATGCCCGATGACCTTCCTTTCCACATTTTAAACATTTACCTATCCCTTTAAGACAACTCCCTCCATGTTTCTTTCCACACTTTGAGCATAAGGGAAAACTCATCTTCTTTTCAGTGTGCTCTTTAGATTTTCCTTTGAATTCCATTTTCCTCTTCTTATCAAACCCATATGACTGATGGGTTACTCCAATCTCCATCTCAACTTTGAGTGCACATCGAACGATTTCCTCGTAGCTATTGAAGTCCCTTATGGCTAACGCCCTTCGAAGACTTGGTTTTAAGCCACTAAAGAATCGATCGATCTTACTCTCAGGTTGGATAATAATACCAGAAGCGTACCTTGAAAGTCTTTTAAAATTTGCTTCATAGGTACCAACATATTCATCATACTTTTGCTTTAGTTCATGAAACTACTTCTCCATCTTTGTTCGGAGAATACGAGGGAAGTACTTATTGAAAAATAATTTCTTGAACTCGTCCCATTCCATGGACTCAATTTCATATCTTGGCCTCATATTCTTTATAAGATTTCACCATTGATCAGCATCACCTTCCAAACAATACACTGCTAAGATGAATTTATCATGTTTAGAACATCGAAGAACTGAAAATATCTTTTCAGTAGAATTGATCCATTGTTCAGAAACTAATGGATCAGTAGACCCACTGAATAAAGGTGGACGTTGTCTCATGAAGGATTCAACAGAATATTTCTCCTTCCTTTGCTCGTTTGGAAGTCCTGCATGATTCATAGCTTGAGAAAGTTGTGTGAGCATGGCTACAAGATTTTTCATTCCAGATCCCATAACGTTTGGTTGCTCAGGGGGAAAATCATTTCATTGCCCATTGCATTCCGCATTAACACGGTTCCTTCGGGTTCCAGCCATTGACTAAAACCAAGAAGAACAGTGTGAGGAACACTAATTATAATTGGAAAACCACATAATCAGGAATAAAATTTCACACTTAAGGTCTTATCCTAGGTTATTCATGGCCATTTCTAAAACACTAAGATTGGGTTCTATGCTTAGACTTATCCTTAGGATTCTTACTAAGGCTTTCACATCCTAGTTTCCAAAGGTTGACTATACCTTTCCTCTAATACCAACTATAACGACCCATACTTTACATACATTGTTAGTACTTCAAAATTGAAGTACACTTATTACAACATATAATAAAACCATGAAAGGACCGTATAGGAATAGTGTCTTTAGAAACTGGGAAACATAAACAAATGGTTCATAAAGCGTCTACACTGTCTCCCATTTATTTCATCATATCTATAGCCCCTTTTGGCACATATTACTTAATAACCTTCTTCCTGACCTGGGGAAAGAAAAAATACAAAAGGGTGAGATCAAATTCTCAGTAAGGGTAAACAAAATAAATATCAATCACATCATATTCATAAGAACATAACATTTTGGAAATCTTACCCTGCAAAAGAGATCATAATTTTATAACATGGGATAAATCATGGAAGTGAAATGTAATCACAATAATCATAACTTAATACATGAAGCTTTGTGGAATACACACATAATCATAGAGAATCATTTCTTATTATTCAAGACTCGTTTCCAAGACTATCTTAGTGGACAAAGTCCATTTCTGAACCGAGTTCATTCCTCATTTCAGTCCTGTTTCACTAAACTGGTTTAACCTGCCTTTCCAGCCATGTCTATCTCATGAGATATAAAATCTTTACCCAATGGTATTAGTGTAATATATATCATATTTATTCACTAAATTCATTTATGTAATCATTATGCAATGAAAATCATGTAGAACGAGTTGCATCACATCGTGGAGACGGTATTCCGTACGTACGCACGAGCGATGATATCGTTCCCATAATCATGGAATTGTATTGGAGTGTATGTATACTATTTCAGAATAAATATCACTTTAAAATAATAATATATATTCATTATTTACACCATTATACCCATCCAATTAAGGTGGTGGTGGAAAATATATTACACCACGGCGTGGAGACGGTATTCCGTACGTACGTACGCACGGTGATTTCGTTTTCCGTAGGATGGATAGATGGTGAAATAGGGTTGTTTCATACTTATAATAACATATCAGTATATGAGTGATAATTATGTTATTAATTCATAATGAAACAAATAATGAAGAATAAGTTGAAGAAGAAATAAAGTTGAAAGAATCGGTAACAGACATTACCTCTTCTTTGAAGCACTTCTTTGAGAACTCCTTTTAGGGCACTAAAATTGGTCTTTGAAGAAGACCAGGACCTCTAGGATGTTTCTAGGGAAGTGTAGAGGAGAAATTGACAGGGGTTGGCCGAGCTTGAAGGCTAAAAGTGGTGTGAGGAAGAGAAGGAGGAGGTGCCCTTTTATAAGGGAGGAGAGGGGCACCTTTGGAAAAACTAAAAATATTATTTTATTATAAATCCATATTCGGTTTTAAATAGCTCAAATTGATTTATTTCGAAGCTAAGGTGGGGATGGGTCGAAATAATCTCATCCAATAGAATTTTTACAAGTTTATTTTTACTATTTTAACCTTATCATTTATATTTAACTTTAAGTTAGATAATTTTACTTTTACCGTGTCTTTTTGTGTTCTTACACTATAAGGTTAATAAACTTACTATAACAAGACAAACGAACCCCAAGTTGTTTATTATTAATATATATAACCTTATGTAAGTAATTTTTCCGAACCTTATATTTTTAGGAATAAAATAACAACTAATAATATAATATTTGTTTTAAAAACTATTTTATGTCAATTTTGACACTATTTAGTAATTGATTTTTGTAAAAATCATAACAGAATGATTAGTTCGAAAAAAGTTAATTAAATCAATAATAACATGTCATATTAACCTATAAAATTAGTGTAATTCATAAAAAGTCTCAACTTAAATTTATTTTGGTATTTATAACATCAATTATGTCAATATTTCATTAATAAGATAATTACTGCATCATCTTTGTGTCATAAATAAATTAACTTATTTAATGTCTAAAAATTACAAATAAAATACCATTATGTAGGAAATATTTTTAGCTTACTAATGAATATTTATAGTCTAATTTATCTTATGTATAACCTTATATTAAAAATTATTTACTTATTAAACTTTGATTTTAACTATTTTAACCCTTCTTTAAATAAATTAATAATAAATGTCCTAATCTAATCCAAGTGGGCCTAAATGGTCATAGTTTATTCCTAAGTTTTTTTTGGTCGAATTAAACTTATCCAATAGAATTAGGACATGTGTTAGGGTAATAATAATATCATTTTTACCCTTAATTACCCTATTTACTTTTAACCGTGGTAAAAAAAGTAAAAAGTTACTATTCACCAAAAAATATTTTCATCTCGTTGAACCACATTTTAGTCCTTGATATTAACCGTGTCTCTCAGATTTTTGAAATTCCACTTACAGAAGCGGTAAAATTAAGTTTTATGTAATTTGCAAATTCTCCTAGGAGGTGGGTAAAAGACGGTGAAAAGTTCAATAAAATTTTTATATATCTAAAATTATTATAAAATCACTCCAATGAATTACATTGAACTTATATAGGTATTATGTATCAATTTTGACCTAAAATAAATTTAAATAAAATAAATAATTATTTAAATAAAAAGTCAGTTTTTAAATAGCAACCCAGTGTTTTCACTATTCATCAAAAATTTAAAGTTTCCAGAAAAATACCAAAATTTCACCGTAGGCTAATTTCGATATTCCGAATCCAAAAATGAAGTCCATTTTGAAAAATAAAATTTACAATATTTCAAAAAGTGCTTATTACTATTCACAACGGCTAGTTTTAATAATATTTTAATTGTATATCGTTGTTTTGTGAAACTCGGTATTGCGTACGATGCAAGCTATCAAGGAAGGTCGCGATTGCGTGTAGAGCAAGACAAGATAGTGTTGTGTGTAGTAAAGGATTCCTTTGATGATTTATATAAAATAAAAACAAAATATTTCTTATAAAAGTCTTGGGTGTTACAGTGGGCCCCAATCTTACCTAAAGAAAATCAATACCTATAAAATATTTAGTTGTAATCATATTATTATAAAAAGATTTAGGGTTCCATATAATATGCCAACCATATTTGGAAGTAAGTTCCAAATTAAACTTACCTATATGTTATAAATAAATTCTTCCCAATTCTTTGAGAAAACACAACTTATCCCTGGAAAACAAATGGATTTTTTTGACCCTTTTTATGTTCTCACTAAAAGTTAGATTTTGTTGAATAGATCCAATTAAGGATTATTTCAAGAAGAATACGTATATAAATCATATAAAAAATAATCTATTATTATTAAAATTTATAAATAATTTCTTTTACCATTTTTGATATATCATTTCAATTCCATCCACTTATCCTTTTCTGATCTCTATTAATAATCGAGGCAAAAAACTCTCTCTTTGATCTACTAACCACAACTGGAATACTTAGATATTTTTTGTATTGTTTCCTGAGATTCAAATTAGTAACCCCACTCATCTCAAGTCTTATTTCCATCACCCTACCCTTATTAAGAGATTATTTAGATTTTAAAAAATAAATATTTTTCTAAAAAAATTCTTAAAGTTATCAATTAAATTGAAAATTGTATAGAATTATTAAAATTTATCTGTAAAAAACAAAATAATATTATATACAAAGAAAAAATGGGCAACTTGTGGACCTATTTTACAATAATTAACTCCAAAAATTCTCCCTTTTGAACCTATATAATAAATCATCCTAAAATAAAAATAAGAAGATAAAAACAGCATTGCGAAAGAAGATCCCCTTAGGGAAAACTCTTTATATGTTTGATAGTTCTAGAAAAAACTCTCTATTAATATTTATTTTATAAAAAATATTTGAAAAAAAATTCAAAATAATATGAACTTTGGAATCATGAAAACAAAATTTTATCAAAACAAATTTTAAGAGACCCCATTCCAGTTATTCATATTCTTTCATTATATCTGGTTTTAAATCCATAATACATATCTTTTAAGTTGAACTAGTCATCATAGAGTGGAAAAATTCATGAGAAATAATATAATCATTGGTTTTAATCCTATTAGGAATAAATTCAATTTTCTCCTCTAAAATATTAAGGGGTATAATATTTTGTTGTTTGTTAAAAAAAAATGAAAAAATAGATATAACATATATTTTGTGAATTGATAAAAAATTAAGAAATCCATAAAATAGAAACTATATTATTAAAAACACATATAATATGTTCTAAGTTAAATAAACTAAATAATTTAAAAACCATATATATATTTTATCATGATTACATAAAAATTAATAATATAAAAAATTCACTGTACACATATTCTTTAGATTAAAAAAATGAGAAATATTTTTAAAATAAAAAAAATCAATATTTAAAATATTAAATAATTTTTTTAAAAAAATATATTTAATCATTTAAAAAACACATATACAAATTCAATGTTATTTGAAAAATTTAATAAAAAATAAAACTACATAACATATTTTTTTTGTGGATTAATATAATTAAAAATATTTTAGAAAATTAAAAATTAGTATCTAAATTAAATATTAGGTTTAGAAATGGAATGATAAATGATTCAAACTATATGGAATTTTAAAACTAAAAAATAATTGATTGATTATAAGCAAGGTTATTTGTTGATGAAACATGGTGTCAAATATTTGGGATGGTGATGATCGATGAAAATAATAATGTAAAAGAGCAACAAGAAGTAGAAAGGAAGTACAGAGGAGAAAAACATCATTTCTTCTATTAACGTAGAGACATATGTGTAGGGTACATGGATTTTGTTATTAATGGTCTAGATATATCATTATCTCCCAGGTCAAATATAATAGTTGGAATACCGATGGTTGGAGAAAATGAAGGGTTTTACATATAAAGGGTTTTTTTGTGAAATAGAGAGATATCATTTTATAAAATATATATAATAAATAATAAATCATAATCCTGACCCAAGGATGTCATAATTTCATGTAATATCATATATTATTCACTTAAAAATCCCTTATGGGAAAAATAATTTAAGAAAAATTGAATGAATTTTATTCCATGATTCCACCTTAAAAACCTTACCAAGAAATCCCAGTGGGAAGACCCGATGAAAGGAAAAAAGAATGCAACATTACCAACTCCACCTTATGAAATTATGATAGAAATCATAACCTATTCATCCAAATTCTATAAATAAATTCCTCAAAAGTTATAGTTGATAATATATTTCTAAATAAATATAAAAGTTTATAATAAGATCTTATTTACTGCATATCAATATCACCATTCTTTTAATGCTTATGATCAAAAAAGTTTTTTTGTGGAATGTGTTTTATTATATCACCTTTGATATACCCACCCTCCAATTATGCTATATTAGTGTCATTATATTCATATAATGTAGTGGGGATATCATTAGTCATATCTAATTCACAATTATTTCTGATATGATGAACAAATGAGCTTAACCAAACAAATTCTTGAATTTATTAATGAATTAAAACCTACTCAACACGAATTTAGTAAGTCAATGAAATGGTTTGATTTATAGATTTACATGAAATGGTTGTTCCACCACATGTGAAAAAAATATCTAGTTTGAGCTCTATATTTTTTGGATAAGATAAAAAGTATCATCAACATAACCAATAAATTTTTTTTCTAAAATTTTAGAATAAATAATCCCAATTCAAAAGATCCTTGAAGGTATTTTAGAGTAGGAGAATAATTATTCTTGGAAAATAAATTCACAAAAATGATATATTTTGGCTTTAATTATTTTAAAATTACATTAATGATCCTATAACACTTACGTATAGTAATTCCATACTAATACAATTTTTATTATCATATCATGGTCTAAAAGGATCTTTATCATGATCAAATATCATGTAACCATTATTGTAATTTATTGATGTGATATTTTTTGCATAAAATCTTGGTAGAAGTTTTTTAGTGTATATAAATTAATGAATAAAACTTCCATATTTAAGTTGTTTATTTTTTATTCTAAGGTAATTCTTTTATACTGACTTGGAAAGTTTATAATGAGTCTAAATAATATTAAAATTATCACTATATATTGTAACATTGAAAAATAGAGATACGATCTTCTTAATGAAGATACATGAATAAACTGTATTATATTTATAACCATATTTTATCAAATATTCATTCAAATGATTATAATAGATACACCCTAACTATTTTAATCCATATAATTATTTATTCAACTTAATAGAATAAATATATCAATATCCATAACATATATTAATCATTTTTAGTCCTTTTGGATTTTCAAATAAATATCATTATTAATATTTCCATATACATATACAAACACAATATCTATTAGGAATAATTCAATAAATTCATATGTACAAAATATTATAGCATATAAAAATGTTATAATATACTTTATAGAAGAGTATTTTTCATCACAATCAATCCCACATAATTTGGAAAAATATTGAGAAACTATTCATTATTTACATCTCAAAACTTCATTATTTTCATTTCTCATTCTCATAAATAGCGATTTATAACCAACAAGTTTAATCTATTATATAGTTTTCAAAATAAAACTGAAAATATCAAATTTAACTATTGAGTATAATTAATATTGGATTGAAACTTTTTATTTATCCCAATATGGTTTATCATGACATTCATCAACCATTTTAGGTTGTTAGTCCACATAAATAACATCAAGTTGAATATTATATGAAAATGTGTCATTAAAAATGGTTTACATTCAGTTATAGAATCTTATAGTGTTATTAAAATTTATATAAATTTCCTATTGATCATGATAATGTGCTTTTTTTACATTAGTTTCATGAGTAACATCTTGGTTAGGAAAATTTTCATTTTCCTAAGGTTTATTTAGTTTTTCAACTAACATGGGTTGTTTCCATTTCCTTTTAAAATGATTTCAATATTGATAATGAAATAGTATTCCATGATTTATAAATAGAATATAAATAATTTTCATAGATCTATTATAATTTAACATACTTATTGGATCATGTAGTGACATTAAGAGGGACGAGGGAGTGAATCAGGGGTGACCATCTATTACTGATTAAGTTCAACTTAATACTTTTATTCATTTAAGTTGATTAAACCTCTCTCAGAAGTCAGGATTTATGGATCTTAATTATAATACCTCACCACTTTTTATCTCATTGAATATATATAATGTAAATTAAACAATACACATGTATTTTTATATGGTTCGATCTCAAAGTGAGAATCCACACCGTTTTGTTCTCAGTTATTATCCCAAGCAACCGATTTTACACTATTAATAATATTATTAATTAAAAGTGGTGTGATAATATATTATCCATAAATCACATTTAATACTCTACAAATTATTCCTCACAATAGTTACTCAATACTGTATCCTTATAGTTATAATATAAACACCACCAAACCATGCATAGGTCTTCAACTGCCAAATTTTATTCCTTTGAACTTACTTTCATGTAGGCTATATACAACATATGATAAACTTTATTTTGTATGTATTACTTCTTCAAGATAAAAAAAATTATATCTTACAAAATTTTCAATTTATTTTGATCTTGGTCACAACTTAAAATCTTTTGAATTTAGATATTTTACTCTTCTTCCCTGGAAAATAAACTTCCAGTCTTCTCAAATCGTCGACTAAAATGAACATCCAATTAATATAAGTCAGAAACTACCTATCTTAAAATATTATTAATTTATAATATTTTACTATAATTAATCATAAATTAAAATACACTTTTCTCTATATGTTCTTGGAATTTTATATACACATGGTTTTCTGAATAGTTCATAGATTTGAGTTCTTCGAATTCTTAGATTTTTATACTTTTAATTTTTTGTTTTAAAACCATCGAAACCTCCTATATTTTTAAATTAAACATTATAATTTATGAATTCCATAAATATTTCATTCAATGATTCTAAAATATTCATAATATATCGGAAAGAATCATGTGATATACTTCATGAATTAGGATCCTTAGATGTCCAAGAAAGCATCATCATAATGAGTATTTTCTGTTGCTTTAACCTTCATGAGATACATTCTATATAAATATCCCAGACAAAACCTCTTATATGAAATAATTCATTCCTTCATTTTAATTTGAAATAAAAAACTCAATATCAAAATATTTAACCTCCTACATACGCATCATCTTTTTCACTTTTCGATAAAAAACTCATACAACTTCAACTATCAGCTACATCATCTGGTATCATAAATTATCTTACTTTTGAAAATTTGAATTTAGTTATATGTGAGTGTCTTATGAATATTATTATGTTTCTTTTCATTATTAATTCTAGTAATCTCAACCATAAAAATTTTTTATTCACAATATTATCCTCATAAAAACTCTATTTCTAGTGAACACAACATTCATGCAGTATTTTAGTTTCTTCAAGTTTATTCAGGAAAATAATATTCACTATATGATTATCATGTATCTATTGGTATTAAAAGTCTTTATTTACTCAAATATATTCAAGTAATATCTAAAAAAAAATAACCATTATGATTCTAATCTTAAAACATCTATATGAAAACATATCTTATAATCACCACTTGATCTATCTTCTAGACATATAGATTTCAACTAATCAACTCATCTTTCAACACTTCTAGATTTCATATTTTTTATTTATAAAACTATTAACGACTTCTCATTTTTCTCAGACTCAAATTCATGTTTTCATGTATGCATGAATATAGTCATGTTATTGACTATGGTGTAGAGATTCCTATATTCTTTAAGTATATTTTTCTATGAATTCAACATTCTACTTTCTCATCTTCATAGGGGACTTGTTTTAACTTAATCTATCATTTATTTTATTCTATGATGTTTGTTTTTAAAATTTTAAAAATTAATTTTCATTCTCCCCAAAATTCATTACCCTTATCAAAATATTCATCTTCTACATCTTCAGATGGTTTTCCACCTCAGACTATAACAAAATGGCCCAGGTTGACCCGATACATCACCTATCCAAGCTCACCAATAGGCCTTAAGGATGTTCCTAGTACCCATGGAATGAAAAATAGTTCTTGGTAATAAAAGTAAACACCCTATGAATAATGTTTCTATAAAAGTAGTTTTGAAGATAGTGGATCATATACCAAGAATCCGACATAGATTGTCCATACAAGATCAATAAGATAAACCAGATAAATAAATGAAAAAAATGATTCATAACCAATTTGACTCATTTTATTAAGCATATAAAATCATCAAAAAAATAAAAATACAACATGGAACAGAAAGGAAAAATAAAATAAATAAACATGAATAAAATAATGATAGTCTTGGATAATATAATAATACAACACAAAAATAAAATAAGAACCACATCCAATCAACCCCTGATTTCCCTCCACATTTTAACTTGTCGCCACTATCCCATAAGAGATAACCCAAACTTAATAAATCTTAGAACCTATATAAATCATAATAGATACATGCATATGAGTTTATGTACAGGGTGAGAGCTAATAGACCAAGTTGTATTTCACCAAGGATTCAATATAGTTTCTTACATGAACCAATTTATAATTTCTTATTTTAAATACACTAGAATGGTTGGGTTTTAATTTTCAAAAGGATAGAGAAACCAAATCACATGCTATTACCTTTTTAATAAAAATTCAATTAACGTTTCTATTTGGTAATTTAACAACTTTTAAAACCCAAGGTGATGTCTTTAATTTACAAAAAACCAAAATGAAGTAAATTTATTTCCCATTTAATATATTTTTTATAATAATCTATATTTCATTCAATTTAAAACTACATTCAAAAGGACCAACTTTAAAACCATTTTGAAAACCAACCAAACCATAGAGAACAAGATTATAAGAAATAATAGGCACCACTATGTCAATGAAGATCAATATAATTAACAATAATAAACTATGTAATGTAAGAATAAAATAATCATGAGGGTAAATATATAAAAATAATTCCCCCTATATAAACCACCAATCAAGGAATATGTAAGGGGATACACCGAGGTACTAATATGAGATGGTCCTAATAACTATAAAAATATTGACCAATAATCGACCAATGTTGAGTCCCAAATATAACAAAATCTATTTAACTAGCCCACCATAACATCACTAGAATGGAAGAAAACCTATCCTTATATCATTCTAGAGGGGACCTAAGAAATATTTGTACCAACTAGGGTAGCATGAATCAAGACCCTCCCACCTAGACACCAAAGTTCCCATAATCAAACAACTATGGATGTGAGAAAAAAAATCCAAAAACAACAATTACATGTATTATAAACATAATTAATAAATCTCACCTCACATCCAATTACATCACATGAAATATCCATTTTAGATCATACCTCCATCACATAAATACACAACCAATAACTGGTGAATCAAACATAAGGGGGAACTAATGATAGTCTCACCATAATATATATTTTTATAAAGTGTCAAATGTAATTTATTAAAGTATTAAATTATAAAGGTGAGTCTCTTTTTATATTATTTAAAACTACACATTTTTTAATCAAATTTTGAAATCAAAGAAAAATAACCCATTCACATTTAAAAAAATTTCTTTAAAACATGGGTTTTTTTCCTATAAAAACAAACATGGCTTAAGAGGTTCATTTATTACAAAAATTACTTTTGAAAAGCCTCATATGAAATTAATAAAACACTTAAAATCATGAATAATTCACATAAAATAAATCAATTAAAATAAAAAACATTTTTTTTAAAAGAATTAAAATCACTCAAAACCTTTTCTAAATCCTTTATAGATATCATACACAAGCATACATTAATTAAAATAGAATTAAAAAAACAAAAATAACTTCATAAATTTCAAAAATAAAAAAATGGAAGAAAAACACTTACCTTAAAGAAATCAGAATGATTCTATAATGTGTAGCCTTCTATAGAAAATTCTCAAAAGAGTAAGGAAACACCCTCTAGAGGTCCTAGAAAAGAAAAAACCTAGGTTATAACCAACCAAAATACCTAAAATTTTCTAATGAAAACCATATTATCACATAGGGATGGAAAACTGAAGTGGGAAGATGGAGGGAAAGAAGAGGAATAGGAAACAAGAGAGAGAGAGGAGAGTTTACATTGAAGAGATCTTGAAATCCAAGTGAATAACACCCAAAATAAAAGTAGTAAGAGGAGGATATCCCCTTAAGGATCTATGAGGGTTTTACAAACATGAGGAAGAGGATAGAAGAGGATATGTGTCTTAAAATAAGGTGGAAAGAATAGTATTTCAACTTTTCATGAAATCTGGGAAGACCACATGGTTTGGCCAAACCGTTTTTGAATCCTTGAACCAATCATGGAGATAGTGCTGTCTATGTTGTATAACATTACACAATTTACTCACATGTTTTATACTAAACATGCAAAAAACTTTGTTCCAATACCATTATTAAAACTCACATGGAATGGTAATCCATGTGGTTCTCTAAGACTCACCTGAACTGTTGACTACCCATCCATGTGAAAAAATGAATTGAAAACCCTTCTATGTAAGTGTACCTACATAGCTCAGACTAAACTATTCACTATAACCCATGTGAAGAAGAAAATATTGAGAAAATATTATCTACTTTTTACCAAATTTTGTAGTAATCGTAAAAAAGACTATGCAAAAAGGAATTTTTTTAGAATATTTATAATTCAAGAAAAAAAGTTATAAAATTTAAAATTACCCCAAAATTAAATTAAATAAATTAAACAATAGTAAAAAAAGGTGTTAAAATATTCCCACCATAATTATTTTTACCACCATAAATCCCTTGGTTTGAAATATAAGGTGACTAGACATAAAAAATTCACTAAAAAGGATAACACCACTAAAGAGAGTTCACCATGTTAATAATATCCAACTAAAATCCTCAAATAATGGAATTAAAATCCTAAAAACACACCAAATGTGAAGATAAAAAGGCACAAATACCCATTATAAGTCTCCACACCATTTATAATTCTTCTAAGATGGTGCAATTAGTGGTAAACACTACTAAGAAAGAACCGCCACCAAGGATACACTCATCTACTAACCACAACCAATTATTACAAATAAAACTAATCTAAAGACAAAACATGTACATACTATATAAAAATAAAATCCATAAATAAAACTCATCACCAAACCATCAAGGAATCCATTAGCTCATTCTCATCCAAAATGGTCTTTGAAAACAACCACAACCAAGTAGCGACAATAAGCAACATGGGATCTCACCTCAGGCCATCACTCCACACAGGTAAACTAGGACTTACACTATAGGGTACCATATCATGATGGATAAAAAAAAGAATAATCTTTGGTGATCATCGATAGAAAACCTTTGTCCTAATTATTTGAGCATGGAACCAGTGGTCTCCCATATTAAACCCATCCAAAATCATCCTCAAATGGCTTGAAACAAAAAATACAAGGAATCTCACAACAACCAGATAAAATCAAAACCACATTAACTCCATAAAACTAAATTTCACTAAGATAAAATCTACAATAAAAGTAAAGAACATAAATTAAAAATATATACACAACCATCACCGTAAACCCTATGTGTATCCAAATTAAAAAAATAAAATCCAAAAAATGAACAAGCATCCCAAATGAGGTTACAAATGAGGATTATTTCTATAATTCAATTTAAAAAAACCTTAAAAGGAGACCCAAAAACCTAAAATTAAATAATATCCAAAATAGAGAAGGTCCTAGATACACCACCCCTATTTATAGGTTGGTTAGTAATCAGATCTAAAGAAAATCCTTTCAAAAGATAAAATGAATTTATAAAGAGGATCATCCTTATAAATGGGGTTATATTTTCAATCCTAACCATTCTGGTAGGAATATATTGATTAAAATAATACATAAAATAATTTTTCTCATGCCTTAATACTTAAGCAAAACAACCCCACTAAAAACCCATGGAAAATTTTAAAATCATAAAACATTAAAAATAAACCACATAAATCATACATCACCAAACTATTTTTCTTATAAATTTTCACTATCTAGTGAAGAATAATTTCAATAATTATTTTAACCAACCATACTATATAAAAAATAATGATTCCTTACCTAGGACGATACAACCAATCCGTTTTCAAAATCACATAAAACCATTTCATTGTTTTATCAAAATTGGAAATATTTTTTATAACATCATTACAATTTAAAATTACAATTTATATCTCATAATAAAACTTAAAAACATTTAAAAATGGTCAACCCTTTGTTTCTTAATTTTTTTTAAAACACCACATAAAAAAGTATCCACTCTATAAACTATTACATAGAAACAATAATTCATTTCGAAAGAAAGTATTCAAAACCATACTATAAATAAATAATTTCATGAAATTCAATTTCATCACTCAAAACATCCATTAAAAATAAAAAAAAAATCAATTTTAAAAAATAATAATAAAAAATTACTTTAAATATGAAATAAAAACTACTCCAAACACATTAAAAAACCACCAAATCCCTCTTTAATTTATCCCAAAAAAGTGGAAAACACTTTATGGGAAATCTGAAACAAAGAGAGATAAAAATATACAATTTCAAAGGGATGTAGATATGTGAACGGGTTGTAAAAATGATTTTTCAAGTCATTAAATAACTATTTGAAAGTCTATAAGAAGTTTATAGATCCATTTACATGGAATATCCCTGGTTTGACAGACTATACGATATAATCGTGCAGCCTCATGCCAACTTCTATTTTCACCCCAAAATGAAATGGGACTCCCAAAATCACCTATGAAACTTATAAAGAATAAAAATAACATCCTCGCAAATAAAAATAAATCAAAACCTATTAATAATGAAATCAAATTCCATGACATAAGCCCCAAATACCCATGGTAACTTGAGGTTTCGAATGATAAAGAGCTTATGGGGACTTCACCTACACATACCTCTTGATTTCAAACATACCAATATCCTCAATAACATAAAAAATACCAAATAAAAATAGAGATTCCTCAATAATTTATGAACTCAGGATAATCCTAGTCTTTGATATCACTTGTAACACACTGGACTAGGTTAACCTAACACGTCACTCGACCTGTCTTGCTACTAGGCCTTAAGGGTGTTACCGTTCCGCATAGGATATAAAATAGTGCCTGGTAATAAAATAAAACATATTGGAATTGATTTTAACCTAAAATATGAGTTTAATACAAAGGATAATTTTCAAATAATATAGTATAGACCATCAACACATTTCATATCTATAAAAAATCAATAATCTTAACTAGATAAATAAATAAACCAAAAGATTCAAAAACTAACCAAACATGATTTAACCCACTTTATTAAGTGTATAAAATCATCCAAAAATATACAAACAAAGTGGAATTAAAAGGAATAATAACAAAACTTAACATGAATAAAATATTGATTATATTTACCAATACAATAATACAACTAAAAAATAAACTAAGAACCACCTATAATCAACCCTTAGTTTCTAAACACATCCTAAATCATCACTATTGTCCCAAAAGATAAAACTAAACTAGTTAAGAACCTCAAGCATGTATAAAACATAAATTTTGTATAAATGCACATGAGCGTGTATGCTGGGTGTGAGTTAACAGTTCTATTAGGATTTTACCAAGGATTTTATGTAGTTTCTTACATGAAAAAAATTATAAGTTCTTGTTTGAAATAAAATAGAAATTGTTTTTATTTCCACAAGTCCATAAAATTAAAATTAGATGATATTCCTTTTCATACGATATTATAATGAAGTTAAAATTTAGTAATTTAACCAATTTTAAAACTCTAGGTGAATACTTTGATTTGAAACAAACCAAAATGAAGACAATTTATTCCCCATTTAAAACCATTTATACAGTAAGGTAAAAATAGGTATTTCACATTTCAAGGAAATTTGGGCATATCACTCTTTTTGGCTGTGATGTGGATCTAAAATAACATGATTTGTCCACATATTTTTATTAATTTTTTAATCATTTGTTTAATTAATTTAATACTTTTTGTTAATTAATTTAACTTTTATAATTATTTAGTTAAATTTATTAATTAATCAATTTTTTATAACTAATCTTGTATTTTAAGACATTATAAAACATTATTTATATTTTACTTTTTTTAATAATATAATTACTTTTTAAGTTTTTATTCTACTTTGAATAATAATATATTGTTATGTTTGTTTTAATTAATTAACCATTTAATCATTTTATTTACAAATAATTAACATAGTATTTAATTTAATTTTTTATATTTTAATTTAGATCAATTAAAATAACCTAACTTTATTTGAAATTTCAATTTTCTTATTTTAAATTGATTTGATTTCATTTATTAATTTATATCATTTAAATTTAATTTAACAATTCTTTTTATAATTAGTAATTTAATTATTCTATAACTTAGTTAGTCTTTAGTATAATTTAAATGTTTAAGTTTTAATTTGATAAAATAAATTTTTTTATTTGTTTAGTTAATTAATTAATACATAATTTTTAAATCATTAATTTCTTTAATGTTTTAATTTTATTAATTTTTGTCTGAGGCTTTGCAGATTTTTGTTGAGACACTGATAGCCCCTCTATCTGTCTTGCTGATACTGCTCTTTTTCTACTATCGGTGACACAATGAGTCATCTACCTTGTTCACTCTCACTCATGGTTTCCTATTCATTTAATCAATTTATTTTTATTAACCCTTTAATTTCAAATTTAATTAGTAACTTTTTTATTATAAATAAATTTAACATTATCCTAATTTATTAATTAATTTGATTATAATTAATAGTTTAATTATATAATTTGGTAGATTAATCTATAATCCAGTTTCATTTTAATTAGTTTACTCTATTTAATTTTTAATTTTAGTTTAAGTAATTTTAGTTTTATTTTTTTAATTAATAACTAAATTAATTACTTTAATTAAATTAATTCTTAGTTTTAAATTCATTTATTTAATTTATTTAAGTTTATTTTTGTATTTAAAAGTTTAAGTCACCGAAATAGCGTATCACCGATGCTGCGTTGGTAGTTAATCCTACCATTACTTCCCTTTGACACTTTCGGTGACCCAATGAGTCACCGACACACATCCACGTGTAACCCACTATACATCCATTAATTAATTTGATTTCATGAATTAGATGAATTCAAATTAATTTTTTGTTTTAAATCAATTTTATAATTCTTGTTTTAATTGATTTTAAACACTCTACTTAATAGTTAAGTTAGTGGTTAAATTAATTTTAGTTTTATGTTATGAATTGAATGATTTTTCAATTGTTTTATTATGGTTAATACTGTTTTAGATTAATTGGTTGATGTTTTTATTTTATTATTTTTAATTATGATAATTTTATTTTTTATGATCTTGTGTCATCATCGTATTCACCCTCTCTAGCTACCAACACTCATCCCTCTATCGATCTCATTGACATCACACACCTATTAACACTTCAGCTTCCTTCTCCTTTGCTATTGATGTACCTCTTCTACTGTATACAACATGCAAGCTACCGACACACCTATTCCTATCAGTGTCTCATGTCCTACCAACACTGTCAGTGAGTAACAAAACCTACCGACACCTCTTCCATTCCCTCCCTTCCTTCATCCAACCAAATGCGTCGGTAACACAACACATACCACCACGTCCCTGTCCACACCTCCATTATTTCATAGAAACACACTAATATCAAAATACACAACCAGACTCACACTCCAATCTAACCTAAATAAAATGTGAAACCGAAACAACCATTTGAAAACCCCCTTTTATAGATCACAAATACACTTCTTCTACTGAGATTTGAAGGCCATGCCACTACTAAAGAAGGATTCACTACAGCAGTTGAGACCCAAAGCCCATACCAAAAGAGGGTTGAGTGTTTCCACTACTGCTAGATCTGCGAATGCCGCGCCGTGCTAAAGGATATGAGCAAGAGCTAAAGATGAAGCATTCATCATCTTTTATTTCTCAAATTCATGTAGGAACCCAAAACGCATCTAGGTGTATCCCAAAAAACTCTAAGAAGTTAGTTACAGGGGTTAAGATACAATTACAAGTGGTGAAATAAAAAGTGCACATGTGTGGTGAGAGGGTAAAGAACTTACCTATATCAATGCACATGATGGTGAAAACTAAAGAATGATAGAAGATTTAAAAATTTAGCAGTAGTACGAGAAGAGGAGGGGTGACACATCATTCATTCACTTACTATTCATCCCAATCCTGGAGACCCGAGGATCCTAGGAGTAGAGTAGCTTTTCATGTTCAGAGAGGGAGATCTCTTTTCTATTCATTTTAAATTTCCTTTCTTTGTAATTGAATGTTGTTAATGTTGATAATCAATATGACAGTAGGGTAAAGATTTTATCTTGGGGGTATTAATTCTACTAGTTATTCTTTTAGATTTCTTCACATGATTTTATTTTTACGAAATTAGAATTATTCAGTCAGATTGATTCTGATTCTATGTTTTAATTTTTCACACCTCAATGTTGTAAAATTCAAACTTCAAGATAAACTAGAGGATTGATCTTAATAGAATTTATTGAAGCTTTAATGTCATTAACATTTGTATTTTTATGACGTTTTTTATTCCAAATGTATTCTTTATCTTATTATTTTGCAGTCTGATTGATTTTTGGAATAGAGAATTCCAATAGTCAATATATTTTATGTTGAATCTCCTAGCAAGGGAAATTATTAATCTTTTTATTTGAGGTGTGATTCAATAAAAAGATGTGGAGAAGACATCCTTTTAAACTAGTAGTTCAGAATTCTTGGGTGTTTTAATGGATTTGTTTCTCCTTAATTCTTACTAATTTGTCTTAGTTCACTACTAAACTAATAGTTCATCATAGCATAGTTTTAAACCTAATTCTCTTTTTTAAAAAATATACTATTTCACATAATGTTTTAAAAATAATAATAAAAATTAGAAAAGTGAGAATTAAAGAGGTAGTCTCCCCACTTTTTACAATAGTTGGGTATTTTGAAAAAATGAAAAGAAAATTTTGGTCCCTTACCTTCCCTTTGGTTTTGACCCTACAAAACACTATACATTGTAGTGAGTAGTAAAACATAAATTTTTTAAACATTGACTCATTTTCAATGATGACCGGGTCATGCTGTATGATTTTCTAAACCATGCATTAAAATTGTGAATGTCACTATCCATGTTATAGCATGGTGCATGGTTTCCTCACATAGATTCTACTAACCTTGCAAAAACTTTGTAACACCCCATGATTTTATAGTACATTATTTCTTCAAGGTAATTTAATAACTTACACTACACACAACACCGAGTTCAAGCGCACCATGACTTACCAAACTATCCGTTAAAAAGTGGTTATTAATAGTGTTAAATTAATTTTGAACTATATATAATCTTTATAATTTTACCAACCATATTGTGAGTTTCTTAGACATAATTTAAGAACAAACTCATTTTTTTAGATAAAAGAAGTATTTTTTTTGAAATGCAATTTTACCGCATTTTGATGGAGAATCCTATTTAAATCCAATATTTGAAACTTTTATACATTCAATTTGACAAAATAAACTTCTTCTTTAGAACCAGGACATAATAATTTAGTTTTAATAAATTTTTGGTGTTTTTCTGATAACTTTCATATTTGGGTGAATAGTGAAAAAATAATATATTTTAACTGAAAACAACTTTTTTATTCAAAATAATTTATAGTGTTAAACTATGCATATGAATGGTTTGGATGTAGAATTAGATTATATTTTTACCATTTAATCCAATTTTAGTCATTGGATGCAATTTTACTTTGAAATTGGACATAAGCAAATGTCAATCTTTTGGTAGTTATTATTTCATAAAAATACGCTTTTTGGTTTTGACAATGGGAATTAATTTTAAACTAATAAATGAAATTTCTATGTTTCTAATTTGAAAAAATAGACTTCATTTTTGAATTTATAATATAAAAATTATCTTAGGGTGAATTTTTGGTATGTTTTTGAAAACTTTTAATTTTTGATGAATACTGAAAAACACTGAGTTATAGTTTAAAACCGAATTTTTATTTAAATAATTATTTATTTTATTTTAATTTATTTTAAGTAAAAATAGATACATAATACCTATATAAGTTCAATGTAATTCATTGGAGTCAGTTTATAATAATTTTAGATATATAAATATTTTATTGAACTTTTCACCGTATTTTACCCACCTCCTAGGGGAATTCGCAAATTCACATAAAACTTAATTTTACCGCTTCTGTGAATGGAATTTCAAAAATCTGAGAGAAATGGTTGATATAATTAAGTAAAATGTGGTTCAATAAGATGAGAATAATTTTTGGTGAATAGTAACTTTTTACTTTTATTTACCACGGTTAAAAGTAAATAGGGTAATTAAGGGTAAAAATGATATTATTATTACCATAACACATGTCCTAATTCTATTGGATATGTATAATTCGACCAAAACCAACCTTAGGAATAAAATATAAACCTCTTTGGTCCACTTGGATTAGATTAGGACATTTATTAATATTTAATTCAATGAAGAGTTAAAAGAGTTAAAATCAAATTTTAATAACTAAAACATTTTTAATATAGGGTTATAGATAAGATAAATTAGACTATAAATATTCATTAGAAATATAAAAATATTTCCTATATAATGGTATTTTATTTATATTTTTTATAAATTAAATAATTTAATTATTAATGACACAATGATGATGCAGTAATTACCTAATTAATGAAATATTTAACTAATTGGTACTATAAATATCCAAATAAATGTAATTTGAGACCTTTTATGAATTAAAATAATTTTATAGGTTAATTTTAAATATTAGGGTTGGTTAGATGAATTTATTTCTAATTAATAATGCCGTTATAAATTTAGCAAAAAAAAACCAAATAGTGTAAAAATTGACATAAAAGAGTTTTTAAAACAAATATTATATTATTAATTGATATTCTATACATAAAAATCTAAGGTTCGGCCAAAATACTTATATAATGATAGGGGTATCATTAATAAACCACTTGGGGTTTTCTTGGAAGTATATATTAAGTTCATTAGCCATATAATATAACAATATAAAGAGACATGGTAAATGTCAAACTATTTAATTAAGAGTTAAATCTAAATTATGGTTAATATAGTAACCCAAACCTATATAAAACCTATTGGTTGAGTGATTTTCAACCCATACCCACCTTAGACTTTAAATAATCCATTTTTATCCATTAGAAACCAAAATTTATTTTATTACAAAATAGTATTTCTAGTTTTTTCTAAGGTGCCCCTCACCCCACTTATAAAAAGGCACTCCCCCTTATCTCAAATTTACACCTTCAAAGCCATTTGAATCAGCCAACCCCTACCCAAATACCATCTCAACTATCCTAAATTTACCTTACAGGCCCTACTTTAGTCAGAAATCCATCCTAAAGAGCCCTTTTGATCAAATCAAAAAGAAGAACCCGAAGAAGAGGTAAATATCTCCTCACCTATTTCAAGTTTCTTTCTTCTTCCACTTCCTCTTTATTTGTTGTTTCTATTATAAAATAATAAATCCAGTATATTATATATACTATGTTGTTATTATGAATATATTACAACCATATTCATATTTCTATCCATCCTTTGAATGACTTGTCACCATACGTGTGTACGTACGGCTTACCGTCCACGTCGTGGTGTAATTGTTATTCAATACATTATTATTTGGATGGGTATAATAATGATGTGTAATTGATGTAAATAATAAATATAACATGATAATTATTCTGCATATATTATATACCATCCAATTCTATGTTATTTTAATGTCAAAAGAATGATATTGTCGCTCGTGCGTACGTACGGATTACCGTCTCCACGAACGCGATGAGATTCATTTCCCATCGTATCCATTGAAGAAACAATTTCACCTTATGATTAAAAATAATATTTTGAGACATGATATCATTATGTATATGAATAATATACATCCCATCCATAACAAATATGACTCACATAACAAATAATATAAAGGAAAATGAATCCATTAAAACCCGAAATGATGATAATACTAAGATATTATTAACAAAGAAATGTTAAAAGATCATATATGATATCATATTAATGTATATGATTCTTGTATAATTTAATTACAATTATTTCACCATTATAAAAGAGGTTAACCTACCCTCGACCAAGGAAAAAGTGCAATGTAAGGGGTTTCTTATCTCACTTTTAATTCCGTGAGATTTCCATTGTTCACCACTTATTTATTGCATGTGGTGTGTGTACTGCCCATGATTGTATTCATTGTGTAATATAATTTAATTTAAGGATATTTAAATCATAATTGTATGATACATCTTTCAAGGGATGTATTTTTTGTAAGTTACCAAATTGGTAAGGGAATTACAAATTTCAATTTCCACTCATTTGTCTTTATGCATACATCATTGATTATTTTATTCCAAGATTATGTGTGGAATCACTATTCATTTTCTTATGTCATAATTACCACTCAACTTTTGGTGGATATACATTTTATACACATAATCACTCCATTGATAAATTCTCAAGTCATCAATATGAACTTGATAAGTGTAATTTTTACTTAATCTCCATTTGTTGAGTTAAACATCCAATTCATTTGTGTTGTTTTTACAAGAATATATGTGAATGTACTCTAATTGATTTACATTGAATATCCAATAATATTTAGTGTATTTATATTTTTCACATATAATTATGTCATCGATTTATCCTTAACCTAAGGATATGGTCTTTATAAGAGATTTTATCTCAATTTACATTCCATTGAGACTTCTTTGTTGTTATACACCAAATCACTTTCATATGGTGTATATAATGTATTTTGACATAGTATATCATGAATCCATTTATACTAATGATATTATAATGTTTTGATTACCTCAATTATTTTTATTCAAGTGTCTCTCTTTTGGTTAGGAACTCTAACTAAAATATCATTTTAAATGTTTTAAAGATTTGTTATTATAAATATTTCTCATTAATGTCCATGTTTTAAAAATGGTTTTAAAAATTTATTTATATAGGAATTAATGTTTTAAAATTGAAACTCATTTTAAAAGTTTCAAAGTGGTATGGGACACTTTGATTCAAAAATCTATTTTAAACAGATTCTTGATAAATACTGTGACTTTTAAATGTTTTCAAGAAAAAAAAGGGATATTTCTATCAAATAGTTTTGATGATTATCTTCATATATGTCAATATCATTAATTATTCTTGACTGAGGTTCATTTATTATAATAGAATCTTTCATATTGTATTTAATGAGTTATGTTTTACTGTGGATGTGTTATTTTTATACCATTCATGGTTTAAGGATAAAGTATTGACATTTCGTATGCTAGTTTTAATATGAATGTTTATGTTATGTTTCAAACTTTCCATATGAGGAATGCATTAGATGTAGTAAGTGACAGGCGGAGCCCGCTATAGCTCCTCGATGAATTGGTAGGTCTCATGAGACAAACTAGTTTCTTGGCATAAGGTCTTGAAAAAATATTTTTTGTAGTCTTGGCACAGGGCCTTGACTATGTGGTTATGAAAGTCTAGAATTATGCATTACATATTTATGAAAGTGGATATTGATATTTCATGTGATTATTCAACTAGTATAATATACATGTGTATAAGTAAATGGAATTATTTTATTTTATCTTTTCCATATTATGCTGAAGTTCAAGTTTAAAAGGTTTTTGTTTTAGTCTTATACACTGCCTTAAATGTTTATGATTTTTTTATGAATGTTTCTGCTATAATTTTATCCTTATTGAGCATCTGATCTCACCCCTTTATATGTTTTATTTTTCCCTGTGGATGCAAAGAAGTATATTATGACTGACCTATAGGGATAGTCTATGGGATTTCAGTGTTGTCTATGGAAACAATGTTGTTGTAGTTTCCTATTTTATGATGTAATGTAAACCTTATGAATGTATCTAGTACTTCCAAGGCTACTAAACTAATAGGTCTTTAGAGAATTGATCTTTTATGATCATTCCAATGATATGTAATAATGAACTGACTCTGGGATTTTGGGGGAGGGGCGTTACAATTGGTATTAGAGGAAGTTTAGTATAAGCTGTGGAAACTAGATTTAGATAAACTCTGATTAGAGCACATAGCCCTAAGATAGACTTTGAGGATTAGGATTGAAGAACTTCCTAAAATTTTGGTATTGTAGATATTTTGTGAGTTTTCCAAGAATTAAATCCCTATCTGGATACAAACAGGTAGAGGCGTCTCTGGCACAGAGGTACCTAGGGATAAAACCTGAAAACACTGATTTGAGCTAGACTCGAACGGGAAATGGTGCACAACAATGGGCCTTGCTGCACTCTTGGTTACAACACTCCCATGGGATATGCTTAGGATAATTTACATTTTCTATACAAATCGATTTGAAGGATTTTAATATAATATGAGAATAAATGACCTTGGTTAATCCTAAGGTGTTTCAAATTGAAAATATGGTGTCATGATATTCTCTAAATGATTTTATGACCACTGTTACTCACACAATGATTTCTAGTTTTAGTCAATGGATGGATTCCAAGGAAGTCATAGTAACTTTGAGAATTATGTAAAAGGTGGGAACATTGGTGGAAATTAGAAACAAAATGGAATGCTGATAGGCATAAAAGATATCATGTTCATGCCAAATAAATTTTCCAAAAATATGATCAATAACATATATATTAACCAACTCCCTAACTCAACAAAGAAGAGAAAAGTGATGAAAGATAAGAGATCCAGTAGTAGAGACCATTTAGAAAAGAATATTCAATTTCCATCATGTAGGAAATGTGGAAGGAGACACCCAAGAAAGTGTCTTAATGGAATAATGAAATGCTTTACGTGTGGGAAAGAAGGACATAAAGTGAATAATTGCAGAGGAAAAATGAAGAGTACTATAGAAGAAAATAAAAATGGTCCCAGGAATCTATTTACAGTCATTTTCCGTAAATTTAGGGGACTTGGACATTACCCGAGTGAATTCCCTATTCTATAGGATATTTTCTTGGTTAAAGAAGAAGCTATGTGGAAATAAATGGTTGGAGAAATGTTTAAATGTATTAGTGATCCTTGTTGATGGGATTACTTTGGAATAATTTTCTCTTATATTTGTAACCCTGTGGTTTTCCATGTGAAAATGATATTTGAGGAATAATTATCTTTTCTCTTGTGGATATATTTATAAATAACCATTTGGTTTTATGTGATCATTGGGTTTGAGGAAATTATAAGTTATTATATTTTGGGATGAAAATGCAAGGTATGAGATAAAATTTGTGGTTAAAGTATTTTATGGTTATTTTGAGGAATTTATCTCATTTTGGTAATGTTATAAAATATAGTTTTTGAAAAAGGACAACACTCAGACCGTGTGACAACCCGTCGCGTTGGAAAAAGCTGTGGGAATTGAACCCACAACCAAAGTGAAATTGGTATTTATCGCCTACTAATGGACTACGTGAAGTCCCTGGTTAGTGTGAATAATTATTTTTAGTTTAATTATTTTATTTATCAATAATAAGTTGATTTGGGAACTTATGTCTTATCAAATTGATACCCTTAGTATAGGAAAAATGATTTGGTGATTTAGTGATAAATGTTATTTTGGAAGACGTTTGCTCTGTTAAAAAAACTATATGCCTAAGGAAAATAGAATACTATAAGATTTAATTTGAGGAGTAATGTTGGATTTTTATCTACGTTTTTATTATGGATTTATAGTGATTTGGGTTATTTATGGAAATGATTTACCTATAATAGAGAATATGTGATTAGGTTAATTACTTTTAAGTATGTGACTTTAAGAGTAGTCGATTTCATTTGGAGATAAAATTTAATGTGGAAGACTACATAACCAAATTCTTCTAAGTTTTAGGTTTCAATATTATTTTGGATCATATTGAAGGATTTTATGGACAATTGTTTCTTGAATGTTATTTATTTAACTTTGGGGTATTGTTGGTTTAATTTTAGAAATTAAGAGTAGTATTTCTTTCTCTAAAGGATTATCATTTTGAAGATCATATGATATTGTACTAACCATTTTGGTTTTGGTTAATCTCTAAAGAAATGTTAAATATATAGTTTATCTTTTGTGGATCATGTGATTCTCTAGAAGTTGATTCAAGCTCTTCCGATGTGACCAAGTCATCTTGAAGACTCACTGTTTAAAAAATGAGTTTGTGGTAGAAATTTATTAAAGAATGAAACTCTACTTAAAAATTAAGTATATCTCTTTATGTTCTTAGTCAATCTGATAAATAAATTCCTCATCTTTATGAAATAGAACTTACAAAAAAAAAACATTATCCATATACTTTTCCTACTGGGATACTAATGACCATTTATCCCATCACAAGTTTGTGGTTTTCTTGTTGTTAACTTTCTCCTGATCATGTTTTATATCCCTATCCATCAGAACTTGACACTTAATTTATCATCCATATCCATGTTTTCTTACGTGGAATCCTAGTCTGGGTTATCTCAGGTGACCTTTGTACTTCTCTTCCTTTCTTTTAAAGTGATAGTTTTATTGAAGCTTTTTATGATGTGGGACTTTCAATGAAGTTCCCAAGACCAGTTTTAAAAAATTGCGAGGACGAAATTTCTAAAAGGGGGGAAGAATGTAACACCCCATGATTTCATAGTATGTTATTTCTTCAATTTAATTTAATAACTTACACAACATGCAACACCGAGTTCAAGCACACCATGAATTACCAAACTAGCCGTTCAAAAGCAGTTATGAATAGTGTTAACTGAATTTTGAACTCTATATAATCCTTATAATTTTAGAAACCATATTGTGAGTTTCTTAGAAATAATGTAAGAATAAATTCATTTTTTTAAATAAAAGAAGTATTTTTTAAAAGAAATTTTACCGCCTTTTGATGGAAAACCCTATTTAAATCCAATATTTGAAACTTTTGTACATTCAATTTGAAAAAATAAACTTCTTCTTTAGAATTGGGATATAATAATTTAGTTTCAATAAGGTTTTGGTATTTTTCTGATAACTTTCATATTTGGGTGAATAGTGAAAAAATAATATATTTTTACTGAAAACAACTTTTTTAATCAAAATAATTTATAGTGTTCAACTATATATATGAATGGTTTGGATGTATAATTAGATTATATTTTTACCATTTAATTCAATTTTGGTCATTGGAATTATTTTCACTTTGAAATTGGAAATAAACAAATGTCAATCTTTTGGTAGTTATTATTTCATAAAAATACATTTTTTGGTTTTGACAACAAGAATTAATTTTAAACTAATAAATGAAATTTATTTGTTTTTAATTTGGTAAAATATACTTAATTTTTGAATTTATAATATCAAAATTATCTTAGGGTGAATTTTTGGTATGTTTTTGAAAACTTTTTATTTTTGATGAATAGTGAAAAACACTCAGTTATAGTTTAAAACCGAACTTTTATTTAAATAATTATTTATTTTATTTAAATTTATTTTAAGTCAAAATACATACATAATACCAATATAATTTCAATTTAATTCATTGTATTCAGTTTATAATAATTTTATATATATAAAAATGTTATTGAACTTTTCACCGTCTTTTACCCACCTCCTAGGGGAATTCACAAATTCACATAAAAATTAATTTTACCACATCTGTGAATGGAATTTCCAAAATATAAGAGACATGTTTGATATCAGTAAGTAAAATTTGGTTCAATAAGATGAAAATAATTTTTGGTGAATAGTAAATGTTTACTTTTATTTACCACGGTTAAAAGTAAATAAGGTAATTAAGGGTAAAAATGATATTATTATTACCCTAACACATGTCCTAATTCTATTGTATAAGTGTAATTCGATCAAAAAAACCTTAGGAATAAAATATTAACCTCTTGGTCCACTTGGATTAGATTAGTACATTTATTATTATTTAATTCAAAGAAGAGTTAAAAGAGTTAAAATCAATGTTTAATAACTAATTTTTTTTAATATAGGGTTACACATAAGATACATTAGACTATAAATATTCATTAGAAAGATAAAAATCTTTCCTAAATAATGGTATTTTATTTATATTTTTTATACATTAAATAATTTAATTTATTAATGACACAATGATGATGCAGTAATTACCTAATTAATGAAATTTTAAAATAACTGGTACTATAAAATCCAAATAAATGTAATTTGAGACTTTTTATGAATTCTACTAATTTTATAGGTTAATATGATATATTGGGGTTGGTTAGATGAATTTTGTTCGAATTAATAATTCTGTTATAAATTTATCAAAAACAAAATACCAAATAGTGTCAAAATTGACATAAAAGAGTTTTTAAAACAAATATTATATTATTAATTGATATTATATTCCTAAAAATCTAAGGTTTGGCCAAAAGACTTATATAATTATAGGGGTATCATTAATGAACCACTTGGGGTTTTCTTGGAATTATATAGTAATTTTATTAGCCATATAATATAAAAATATAAGGAGACATGGTAAATGTCAAACTATTTAACTAAGAGTTAAATCTAAAAGATAAGGTTAATATAGTAACCCAAACCTATATAAAACCTATTGGTTTAGTGGTTTTAGCTTCATCCTTACCTTAGACTTTAAATAATCTATTTTGGATCCATTAGAAACCTAAATTGAGTTTATTATAAAATAATATTTCTAGTTTTTCCTAAGGTGCCCCTCACCCCTCTTATAAAAGGTAACTCCCCCTTCTCTCAAATTCATACCTTCAAATCCATTTGGATCGGCCAACCCCTTCCCAAATACTCTCTCAACTATCATCCCTTAATCTTAGAGGTCCTAATTTAGTCATAAATCCAATCTAAGGAGCCATTTTGATCAAATCAAAAGGAAGAACCCGAAGAAGAGGTAAATATCTCATCACCTCTTTCAAGTTCCTTTCTTCTCCCACTTCCTCTTTCTTTGTTTTTTACATTATAAAATAATAAATCCAGTATATTATATATACTGTGATGTTATTATGAATATGGTACAACCATATTAATTATTATATCCATCCTTTGAATGACATGTCACTATACGTGCGTACGTACGGCTTATCGTCCACGTCGTGGTGTAATTGTTATTCAATACATTTTTATTTGGATGGGTATAATAATGATGTGTAATTTATTTAAATAATAAATATAACATGATAATGATTTTTAATATATTATATGCCATCCAATTATATATTATTTTAATATCAAAAGAAAGATATTGTCGCTCGTGCGTACATACAGATTACCATCTCCACGAACACGATGAGATTCATTCCCCCTCGTATACATTCAAGAAAAACTTTCATTTGATGATTAAAAATAATGTTTTGAGACATGATATAATTATGGATATTAATAATATACATCCCATCCATAACAAATATGACTCACATAACAAAGAATATTTCCATTATTCACCACTTATTTATTGCATGTGGTGTGTGTACTGCCCATGATTGTATTCATTGTGTAATATACTATAATTTATGGATATTTACATCATAATTTTATGATCAATATTTCATGGGATTTATGTTTTTTAAGTTACAAAATTGGTAAGGGAATTACAAATTTCAATTTCCACTCATTCGACTTTACACATACTTCATTGATTATTTTATTCCAAGATTATGTGTGGAATCACTATTCATTTTCTTATGTCATAATTCCCACTCCCCTTTCTGTGGATATAGATTTTATACACATAATCACTCCATTTATAAATTCTGAAGTCATCAATATGAACGTGATAAGTGTAATTTTAACTTAATCTCCATTTGTTGAGCTAAACAACCAATTCATTTGTGTTGTTTTTACAAGAATATGTGTGAATGTCCTCTAATTGATTTACCCTGAATATCCAATCATATGGAGTGTATTTTTATTTTTCACACATAATTACGTCATAGATTTATCCTTAACCTAAGGATACAGTCTTTATAAGAGATTTAATCTCAATTTACATTCCATTGAGACTTCTTTGTTGTTATACACCAAATCACTTTCATATGGTGTATATAATGTACTTTGACATAGTATATCATGAATCCCTTTATTCTAATGATATCATAATGTTTTGATTACCTCAATTATTTTTATTCAAGTGTATCTCTTTTGGTTAGGAACTCTATCTAAAATATAATTTTAAATGTTTTAAAGATTTATTATTCTAAATCTTTCTCATTAATGTCAATGTTTTAAAAATGGTTTTAAAAATTTATTTATATAGACATTATTGTTTTAAAATTGAAAATCCTTTTAAAAGTTTCAAATTGTTATGAGAAACTTTGATTCAAAAATCTATTTTAAACGACTTATTGACAAATACTGTGACTTTTAAATGTTTTCAAGAAAAAAGGGGGATATTTCTCTCAAATAGTTTTGATGATTATCTTCATCTGTGTCAATATCATTAATTATTCTTGATTGAGGATAATTTTTTATAATAAAATCTTTCATATTGTATTGAATGAGTTATGTTTGACTATGGATGTGTTATTTTTATACCATTCATGGTTTAAGGATAAAGTATTGACATTTCATATGCTAGTTTTAATATGAATGTTTATGTTTTGTATCAAACTTTTCAAATGATGAATGCATTGAACTTAGTAAGTGACGGGTGTAGTCCACTATAGATCCTCGATGCATCGATAGGTCTCATTAGACAAACTAGTGTCTTGGCATAAGGCCTTGACAAAATCTTTTTTGTAGTCTTGGCACAAGGCCTTGACTATGTGGTTATGAAAGTCTGGCGTTATGCATTCCATCATTATGAAAGTGGCTATTGATATTTCATGTGATTATTAGAATAGTAAAATATCCATGTGAATAATTAAATGACATTATTTGATTTTATATTTTCCATATTATGCTAAAGTTCAAGTTTAAAAGGCTTTTGTTTTAGTCTTATACACTGCCTTAAATATTTGTGATTATTTATGAATGTTTCCGCTATAATGTTATCCTTACTGAGCATATGATCTCACCCCTTTCTATGTTTTATTTTTCCCAGGATGAAAAGAAGTATATTATGACTGACCTAAAGGGATATAATATGGGATCTTAGTGTTGTCTATGGAAACAATGTTGTTGTAGTTTTCCATTTTATGATGTAATATAAACCTTAGGAATGTATCTAGTACTTGCAAGGCTACTAAACTAATCGGTCTTTTGAGACTTGATCTTTTATGATCATGCCAATGATACATAATAATGCACCGACTCTAGGCTTCTAGGGGCAGGGCAATACAAACATTGTTCCGACACCCTTACACACACTCACACAGAAAGGTAAGATATATAGTTTCTTCCATAATTAATTTGAGCTTTGAATTTCCCGCTGACACTAACCGTGCATGATAAAAAATAAACTAAAAAACAATTTTTTTTAAGGGTTACCACATGGATTATAATAAACCATGTGCTCAAACCCCTGAAAATAATGAAATCCTATTGAAAGTCCATTTGAAAGGTTTACCAAACCACAAATCGACCATGAAAAATCATCCAAAATGTAAATTTAAAATTTTAAACTTAACATTGAAACTTATAAAATTTAAAATCACCCCAAGATAATATTAAATAAATAGAATAGTAATAATATGAGATGTTATAATATCCCCACCATAATTCTTTCTTCCCCATAAAATCACTTTGTTTGAAATATAAGGTGACTAGATATTAAAACTTCACTAGACAAGGAGAAAACCACTAAAAACAGTTATTCATCTTAAGACCATCCTACTAAAATCCTCAAACAACATAATTAATATCCTCAAACCACACAAAATACTAAGATCCAAAGTATTAAAGACCTATTATTGGTCTCCACAACATTTAGAATTCTTCTAAGATAGTTTAATGAAAGGTAAACACTCATATGAATGAATTACCACCAAGGATAACCTCATCTACCAACCAAAACCTATTATTAAATATAAAATCAATCAAAAGCTCCCCATGGTACAAACCAAATAAAACTAACATCAAAAAATGAAACTCACCATTAAAACATAAAGTAATTCATCCACACCATCCCATCCCAAATGGGCTTGGAAAACAACCCAAACCAAGGAGTACCAAGAAACAACATGGGCACTCACCTCAAGCCATTAATTTATGTCAGTAAACTAGGGAATCAAATATTGGGCACCATGTCATGGAAAACCCAAAAAAATAACCAACACCCTCAAGCGCTCATTGAAATTAAACCTTGGTCTTAATTAGATGAGTATGGACCCAAAGGTCTTTTATGTTATACCCATCCATAATCAACTTAAGAAATAGCCTAAAGAAACTATAAGGAATATCACAACAATTAGATAACCAAAGAACCACATTAACCCCCATGATATGGAATTACACTAAGTAAACATCCACAAGAGTTCTTGAGGACATCGGTAGAAAACATCCAATCGACTATTAGCATTAACATTAGTCAGATCAAAAATCAAAAATTGAAACCCAGAAAACAAACCAACTTTCCAAATGAGGTTACACCTAATACTTCTTTTGATAATTCTGTTTACAAAACCCTTGGAAGTTAAACCAAATGGACAAAATAAAGGTAAAATACAAAATAGAGAAGGTACCTAATCCACCACTCTATTCAGATTATGGGTAATATTTAGAACTTAAGAAACTCCTTTCAGAATATAAAAATGATTAGTCAAGAATATTATATACAGTAATAATCCTTATACTATCTTTACTGAACATTTTAGGAGGCATAAATTGAATATAAGAAGACATGAACCAATTCAGTTCATGAATCAAATTTTAAATAAAACAGTCCCACTATAAACTAATAGAAAACTCCTGAAAACATAAAACGTTCCAAATAAACCATATAAATCATACATCGCCAAACTCTTTTTCATATAAATCACAAACATCTTATGAAGAATAATTTTAAGACATCTTTTACCCAAAAAAACTTAGAAAAAATCACTCTTTCTTTAAAACAACCCAACTTTGGGTAATATTCCTAATCTATTTTCAAAATAATAAAAAAATTCCAATATCTTTTCAAAATTAGAAACCATTTTATAATTGTAATGAAATTTTAAATTCCATTTTTATCTCATAATAAAACATAAAAAAATTTACAAAAGGGTCTAATATTTATTTCTTAAATAATTTCCTAAACACCAGAAAAAATTAGCCACATTATAAAATATTTAATAGAATCAAGGAATTTGTTTAAAAATAAACCATTCAAAAACAAATTTTAAATATTTTTTTTAATAAATTCCCTTTTTGAATTCAAAATATCCTTTAAACATTAAACACATTCACTACACACATGGTATAATGAAACATGAAACCAAAATTCAAATAAAAAACATTCTAAACACATAAAAACACTACCAAACCCCTATTAAATCCATCCCTAATAAGTGAAAACCAATTTAGGGGAAATTTGAAACCAAGTGAGATCAAAATAAAAAATTTGAAATGGATGTAGATTTATCCACTATTTATCCACATGAATTTTCAATTCATTTAACACCTATATGAAAAACTCTATGAAGTTTTAAAAACCATCCACATGGGCTATTAATGATTTTATAGAACAATTTGGATAACCATAAAACCCTAATTTAACTTCTATTTGAGTAACCTTTGTGATAAATTGTTTTAATAAGGTTTTTTTAATTGTTGACAACTAAAAATTTTATATAAAAATGTTTTTTTATTCAGGAATAAGATTCATTACATATTAATGAGATTTGTAGGAAAGTTGAAAGTTATATATAGTTTAAACCCAAACATAAAGTAGAGAAAAGTTTTTTTAAGAAATATTTTTTTTTCGAACTCATAGGATTAGACTGAACATTACTAGAGGAAGAAATTTTTTGTTGCTAAAAGTTTTCCTTTTCTGTAATCAGGTAAATGAAGAAGTTCCTGAGTAAAGAAGTCATATGTTTTCTAAATATTTTTGATATATGATTGTGAATACATGAGTTAGAAAGTTTTTATACTTTCTAAAATAATTTAGAAGATGATTTTATGATCATGAAGTTATCATAAATCATGAAACATACTCATGATAAAAGTTTTTGAATAAGTGGAGGAATCATAAAGATTGTATCAGTTCCAAAAGTACCAGAATCAGATGTTGAAAGATGTCATAATGTTTAAAGTTAATAACGTTTGACTAATTTCAACGTTGTAGAGTGAAGAATTAAATCATAATGAGATAAGAAATAACAAAATCATAATGATCTGAGAATGAAAAAAAATTCATTATGTTATGAGAAGGAAACAAAATTCTTAATGAGATGAAAAGGAAACACAATTCGTAACGAACTAATAAAGAAACATAAATCATAATGAGATGAGAAGGAAGTGTAATTTTCAATGATTTGAGAATAAAAAAAATTAATAATAAGATATGAAGGAAATATAAATCATAATAAGCTGAGAAATAAATAGAATTCCTAATAATCTAAAAAGGGGAAAAAATTTAATGAGTTTAGAAGGATAGAAAATTAGTAATGAGATAAGAATGAAACATAATTCATTATGAGATGAGAAAGAAATATAATTAGTAATGACATGAGAAGGAAATATATTTTGTAATGAGATAATAAGGAAAACAATTTGTAATGAGATGAGAAGGAAACCGAATTCAGAATGAAATGAGAAAGAAACATAAATCATAATGAGATGAGAAAAAAACAAAATATGTATTTACTTAAGAAGGAAACAAAATCCATAATGAGATGAGAGGAATTGTTTTACTGATATGAGAGGGAAATATAATTTTTAATGATTTGAGAAGGAAAAATGATTCTTAATGAGCTAAGAAGTAAACAAATTCTTAATGAGATAAAAACAAAACATATTTTTAATGAGATGAGAAGGAAATAGATTTGTAATTATCTGAGAAGGAAATAGATTCATGATGAGCTAAGAAATAAATAGATCACAATAAACTAAGAAAGAAAGGCAGATCATAATTAGATGATTACTTAGAAAAATAAAAAAAAAATGCATAAGTTTTATGAAGAGTTGAAGAGGTCAATATTGAGATAAATTTTTTCATAAATCTTGGAGAAATATCGGGAGGATTGAAGAAGTCAAAGTCAAAGTTTAAATGTGAGTGTTTTTTAGAATTTTTGAAATTTGAGTAAGAGGGGAAAGTTTTAATGTTTTCTGATTTTTTTTCTGAGTTGCATATAAATACTTCATCAGATCATTGTGTTCATAGTTAACTTTCACATAATAGGAAAAGGTAGAGCTTTGAATAATTTGAGTGAAATATCATTCCAGACTGAGGTCTATGAAGAAGAGTAGACACATGAAAGTTTTGTTTACTAGATAAGAGAATTGTATTGAGAATCATCATACTGAGTCAATAAGATTGAGTAAATCAGACTGTATAATATCTTATTGAGAATTTTTGTAGAGTTTGAGTTTCTCATATTGAGTAAGGGATAATCATATTGACCTTATCGAATTTTGATAATTGGACCCAAAAAAATTAGATCCATACTGAATGTTTTTTGGAGAAAATTGAACAAAGTCTTATTCTTTTGTTTTGTATCAATTATTTTGTAAGGAACTTTGTAAACTGATGAGAGTCAGTATAATCATTCCTATTTGGATATAGAAGGTGTTTAATAGGAGTTGGCACAATTTGTATTCACTTCTTCATAATAGTGTATTTTTTTAGACCCATGGGAGTGGCTATGGAATGGATGTAGGTTCTAAAACTAAGGCTCAACCTTATAAATATTGTGTGATTTACTTGATTTATTACTTTTTCATGCCTAAGTTTTTAAAAAAAGATGGCAAGGAAATAAATATTAATAATTTACAGGGTTAATTTTTCAAAAGTTTTAAAACTTAAAATAATTAAAACAACTGATTCACCCCCTTCTCAGTTGTTATTTGATCCTTTATGACTTCAATTGGTATCATATAGGAGGTTTCCTTATTGAATCCTTATCATGGATAAAATCAGTTCTATCAACAGTAGAGGAATTCCTACATCTAATTGAAAAAATTATTGTGGATGGAGAATAGGATGATTCCATATCTTCTATCTCATGGACTGGAAGCTGTTGATACAACTACTATTGGTTTTCTACATATTGATAAAGATGATCCTATGACATTTTTTCTAATAAGAGAAATATAGAAGTTGATGGAAATTCTAGAAATGAAATCCGTATTTCCTTATCAGAGAATGTTTTTAGAAGGTTATGGGTCTCAATACTTCAAAAAGTATGTAGGAAAAGATGAAAAGTATTTTCGAAGGGAATACTAAAGTGAAGGAAGAAATACTGTTAATCTGTCATAGTAAGTATGAAGACAAAATAATAAGAGATGAATAAATTATTGATGAATACTTCACCAGAGTAAATGAAATTTTGTTTTAATATCATAGGATTCACAGATGTTTGGGAAGATTCTACAATTGTGAAGAAACTTATGAGAAAATTTCCAGATAGGTTTGATTATAAAATTTATTATTTATAAGTTTAGGCCAATTTATCTCTTGATGAATTGCATAACTTTATTATTGCTTATGAAATGAGAGAATCTATAATGTTTAAAAATAATATGAAAGATTAAATGTCTTTTGAAGCTATGAGAAAGTTGAAAAATTCAAGATGTTGAAGATGTTTATCCTTATGACTGCAAAGGTAAAGAGCATAATGAGTTGAATGATAAAATCATGTCTCTTATATCCATGAACTATTGAATAAGAATAGTAAATTATGAATTTAAACTTCCTCTTTAATGTTTTGAGTGTGTCAGAATTGGAAAATATGCTATGAATTTCCCCAAGAAGAAAGTTAGTCAATATTGAGATGATTCTGATGAAAAATTCAATAGAAGAAGAGGAATAAAATTTATAAAGATGAAAATTCATCCAACCAATCCAAAAAGAAGTTTATTGGGATCAAGATAAGTATGTTGAGTAAGAAATAAGAATCATACTGAAATGAATACAATTTTTTAGAAGATGGATGTTTAGAAAAATTATAAACCTTCATTGAAAAAGTCGAGAAAGTTGAAGACTCAAAAAATAGTGAAGAAGAATGGGGTGAAGAATCTTACATAGAGTATCAGCTCAGAATAGAACTTCTTCCACATCTTGAGAAAAATAAGTCTCTAAAAAATATATTAGAATGATAAAGAAAGATTGTGAAGATGTTTCTGAAAGAAGAAAATATGTCATCAATTAATATAATGAATACATTTAGAAGATCTTAAGTTACAAACTTCGAATTTCTGCACAAGGAAAGATGTTTGAAGATCTCAGTAAGAAGATAATGACTAAGGAAGAATAAGTTAACATGTTCCGATCAAGACTTACTGATTCCAAAAATACCTAGAGGAAGATAAATGAAAACTAAAAAAACCTCAGAAGTAAAAGTTGGGATTTCTAAAGTTGCTGATAAATCTCAAATTAATAATCAAGTGAAATCCTCACCCACCAAAAGTAATGTTTCTTCTAATTTTTCTAAAATTTCAGGTTTCAGAAAAAGTATAAAGAAATATTGGGTGATAAAATGTTGTGAAAAACCTATCACATCTAAAAAACATGAAAACTCACCCAGAAGGAAAGATGGTCCACATCCTAAGTATGTTAGAGCTAAAAGAAGTTACCAACCTCAACAAAGTTTCTACATATAAAGACCTTTCTTAAATATAAAATTAAGATTTGATGGATATTTCTAGTGTTTTGGAATCTATGATAAAAGATCTTATAATTGTTGTCCCAACTTATCTTCACCTATAAGAATATTTGAGCAAAGTGGAAGAAATAGTGGATGTAGAATGAGTAACTTTCTTAACTTACACAAAGTTGAAAAAGTGAATTCTCAAGATTTTAGAAACCTACCAACATTAAATCAATATAAATTTGTATGATAATTTTTTGGAAGATATGATAAGGATAATCATCATTTCAAAAATGTATGAAACTCCTTTCAGAACAAGTTTCTTACAATATTCATTAAAAGGAAGCCTCAAAGAAGAAAGTTGATGAAAGAGCTTTTGTTGTTGAGACATATTTGAAAGCAATTAATAGAAACAAACCTCAGATACTTGATAGTGGTTATTATTAACATATGGAAAGTGATATAAAAATCTTGAAACATGTTGAAAGTCATGATGGAGGAGTAGTTTCTTTTGGTAATGATAGTTCCTTAAAAATCATAGGAATTAGAATAATTGAGATTGAAGGAGAGAAGTTGAAATCTAACAAAGTTTTATTTATTGATGGGATAACACATAACTTAATTAGTTTATGTTAACTTTGTGACGATGGAAAGAAGTAATCTTCAGAAAATAGTATTGTTTTATAAAAAGTGTGAAAGATGATAAAATTATTAAAAAGGAGAAAGAACCTGTGGGAATCTGTTCCAAATAGAAGAATTTAATCACTCTCATTACTTATGTGAAGAAAATTAAAATAAGTTGTGGCATTGAAGACTTGTTCATCTTGGGCATAAAAACATGAAAAAACATTATATAGTTGATATAATGAACCATAATTTACATAAATTGTTATTACTTCAGAGTTGAAGCATACTTATTACAACATATAACAAAACCATTAAAGGATCGTATAGGTATAGCGTCTTTAGAAACTGGGAAACATAAACAACTGGTTCATAAAATCAGTTACATTGTCTCCCATTTATTTCACCATATCTAGAGTCCCTTTTTGGAATATCCTACTTAATATCCTTATTCCTGACCTGGGGAAAAGAAAACATACAAAAGGGTGAGCTCAAATGCTCAGTAAGGGTAAACAAAAGAAATACCAGTCATATCATATTCATAAGAACATAACATTTTGAAAATCATAACCTGCAAAAGAGGTCATAATATCAGGTCATGGGATAAATCCTAGTAATGAAAATTAATCCCAAATAATCATAACTTAAAACATGAAACTTTTTGGAATACACACATAATCATAGAAAATCATTTCATATTAGTCAAGGATCATTGCTAAGACCATCATAGAGGACAAAGTCCATTACTGAACTGAGTTCACTCCTTGTTCAAGTCCTGTATCACTGAAATGGATTAACTTTCCGTTACAGCCATGTCTATCTCATGAGATATAAATCTATACCCAAGGCATTGGAGGGAGATATAGGTCCCACCCATCTCATAACGAAACCATTCTTATGTGTGCCACAAAATCATAAATCATACATCATAGCAAAAGCCATGTAATAAAAATGGGATTCTTAAACATCGTACCATCATAACATATTCCACATAAGATAAAAGGACTTCATAAAAATAATTCCATCATAACATAATCAAATCAACATAAAAAAATAGGGATAGAAATAGAACCCTATTTTATCTTAGATGGAAAATAATTTTGATAAAACACTTGAACTCAATTCTTGAGGAAAATATCCTTTCTACTTCAATTTTTTTTCCTTTCTTAACATGTACTACAATTTTTAAACTAAAATAATTTGATTAAAAATAAACTTGAAAACTTTTAAAATAATATTCTTGTAAATAATGTTCTAAAAAAAATCCGTTCATGCCGTATAAGTTAAAAAAAACATTCTTCTCGTACTTTGGCCGGAAAAGTCAAAAAGTACCTCGTACTAAAAACGACAAAAGATTCCTTTCATATCTTTTACTAAAAACTCATGGAAGGGTAAAATTGGATTTAAAAAACTGTAGGAGGATAGAAATAATATTATATATTGAGGAAACATGTATGTGGATGATAAATATTCACCATTAATTTCTGAAGTATAAACAATCTCGGATAAAAATGAGATTGCGAGATTTTCCCTTACCTTAGGTATAATATGCTTTGTACATGTCCTAACCTCCTGTATAATGATTTAAATAATGTCATTGACTTATTATAGAATCATATTCATTGTTATGATATCACATATGGTCATATTCTTATCTTCTTATTAGTAATATTTCATTGCTACTTGTTGTTCGGGTGTTTATTGCTTTATGTTCTTATGTGTGTTTTGTCGAATAAATTCTTATTATTCTTTTTAGGTTATAGATACCTCATTTACAGAATGATATTAGTGTAATATATATCATATTTATTTATTCAATTCATTTATATAATCATTATGCAATGAAGACCATGTAGAATAAGTCGCATCACATCATGGAGATGATAGGCCGTACGTACGCATGAACAATGATATCATTCCCATGATTGTCGAATTGTATTAAAGTGTATGTATACTATTTCAGAATAAATATCAATTTAAAATAATCATATATAGTTATTCTTTACACTATTATACCCATCCAAGTAAGGTGGTGGTGGAAAACAGATTACACCAGGGCGTGGAGACGGTATTTCGTACGTATGCACGCGCAGTGATTTCATTTTCCGTAGGATGGATAGAAAATGAAATAGGGTTATTTCATATTTATAATAACATATCAGTATGTGAGTGATACTTCTGTTATTACTTAATAATGAAATAACTAAAGAATAATAAGTATAATAAGAAATAAATTTGAAATAATTGGTAACGGATATTACCTCTTCTTCGATACGCCTCTTTGAAACCTCCTCTTAGGGCACTAGAATTTGTCTTTGAAGTAGAACAGGACCTTTAGGATGTTTCTAGGGAAGTAAAGAAGATCAATTGGTAGGGTTTGGCCGATCTTGAAGTCTCAAAGTGGTGTGAGGAGGAGAGGGAGGAGGTTCCCTTTTATAAGGGAGGAGAGGGGCACCTTTGGAAAGTGTGAACATATTATTTTATTATAAACGTATCTTCGGTTTCAAAAGGTCCAAAAATTATTAAAGATGAAGATAATATGACTAATGGTCGAAATAAAATCATCCAATCAGAAATGGACATGTTTTGAAAAATATTTTAATCACTATAATCTTATTTATTTAAATCATTTATTAATGACGTAAATACTGCATCATTATTGTGTCATAAATAACTTAATTTATTTGATGTCTAAAAATTATAAAACAAATATCATCATGTAGGAAATCTTTTTATCTTTACAATGAATATTTATATTCTAAAATATAATTTATATGAAAACTTATAAATATTAATTACTAAAATATTTTTGTTAATGTCAATTTTGTCTTTACATTAAATTAATTAATCCAAATTGTCATTATCACTACTATGTGGCTCAATGTGGTCTAAAAATCGACCCAAGGATGCCCATGGTTGGACAATACTCATCCAATAAGGTTAGGACAAGTGTCAAGGTAATTTAGAATTATTATAATATTCTTTTAACCTTGAATTTCCCTATTTACCTTTAACCGCAGTAAATAAACATTACAATAGTTACTATTCATAATATCAAAAAAATAAAAGCAACCTATGAACATAATTTGGACACACTGATTCCAAATATGGAATCCATTTTTCACAATTAAAAACATAAAAGTTTCATTAATTAATTTAAAATTAATCCTGTTGTTAAGCAAACAGGTTTTAAAAGTTAAAACATTGCCAAAGATTGAAATGTTTTTACTTATGAATTAATTGTAAAATTAATGCTACTGACATACATTATATTAAATGGTAAAAAGATATTCTATTTATACTTCAAAACCATTAAATATTATAATTTAACCATATAAATTATTGCGATGAAAAAGTAGTTTTTAATTAAAATATAGTGTGTTTTTTCTATTCATCAAAATATGAAAGTTACTAGAATAATATGAAAAATTTATCCAAAGTAAATTTTTATTTCCTGATTCCAAAGAAGAATTTTATTTTGTCAAATTTAACTTATAAACATGTCAAAAACTATATTTAAAATGGGTGTACCATCAAAATAAGGTAATGCTGCATTTTTTGAAAAATACTTCTTTTATCCGAAAAACTGATTTTGTTTTCATACCTCATTATAGAAAATGTATAAGATGAATTATAATGTTATAAAATTCAAAATTCATTTATTCTATTCATAATTTCTAGTTTATAATATTATAATAATATATCATTGTTTAGTGAAACTCATTATTGTGTACTACACACGCTATCGAGGAAGGTCGCGATTACGTGTAACGCAAGACAAGCTAGTGTGGTGTGAAGTGAAAGATTACTTTGAATATAAAATAAGAAATAAAAAAAATTCTAATAAAATATCTAGGTGTTACTTTATACCCCCCTGAAAAATAATTTCTCCCTCGAAATTCATCACTTCGTAACAAACAAATGAGGATACCTCTCCCTTATCATATCCTCAAGTTCCCATGTAGCTTATTCTAATTGGTGGTTCCTCCATAAAACTTTAACCAAGCGAGTGGTCTTGTTTCGTAGAACTTTTTCGCTATGATCCATAATCTCTATCGGCTATTCTTCATAAGAAAGATCTTGCTCCAGCGGTACAACTTTTGAGCTTAGTACATGTGAAGGATCATGTATGTACTTTCTCAGGAGAGATACATGGAACACATCATGAACTTGAGAGAGATTCGGTGGAAGCGTCAATTGGTAATCTACCTTCCCAACACGATCCAGTATTTTGAAAGGACCGATATACCTAGGGATCAGCTTTCCCTTCTTCCCAAATCTCATTACTCTCTTCCAGGGAGATATTCGTAAGAACACTTTGTCACCCACTTCAAACTCTAGGTCTTTTCTTCAGTTGTTGGCATAACTTTTTTGTCGACTCTGAGCTGCTCTTATGTGTTGTTGAATAGATCAGACTTTTTCTGCAATCTCATCAACAAGATCAGGTCCTAATAGATTTCTTTCCCCAACTTCATCCCAGAAAGTTGGAGTTATGCATTTCTTTTCATAGAGAGCTTCATAAGGAGCCATCTGAATACTGGAGTGAAAGCTATTATTATAGGAAAATTTCACCAAAGTGAGGTGTTGATCCCAACCACCTTTGAAATCCATAGAACAAGCTCTTAACATGTCTTCTAGAGTTTGAATTGTCCTCTCAAACTGACCGTCTATTTGAGGATGATAAGCAGTGCTGAAACTAAACTCTATATCGAGAGTATACTGAATAATTCGCCAGAAGTTTGAGGTAAACCTAGGATCCTGATCAGGTATAATGGAAAGTGGTACTCCATGCAATCTTACCACTTCCTTTACATATATCTTGGAAATCTGATCTAGAGAGAAATCTTCCCTAATAGCAATGAAGTGTGCTGACTTCGTAAGACGATCAACTATAACCCAGATGACATTATTGCCTTTGGATGTTTTAGGAAGTCCAGTGACAAAGTCTATAGTGATGTTTTCCCATTTCCATTTTGGTATGGGTAATGGTTGTAACATCCCTTTAGACTTATGTCTCTCAGCTTTAACTTACTGACAAACCAAGCATCGAGAAACATATTCAGTAACATCTCTTTTTATGACATCCCACCAGAAGTACTCTTTCAGGTCCCTATACATCTTCGTGCTTCCAGGATGAATAGAGAATGAAGAAATATGAGCCTCATGCAGTAGATCCTTCTTTAATTCTGGGATGGGAGGAACACCAACCCGATTCCTGATCCTTATTATCCCATCACAATCAAGGCTGAATTCAGGAACATATCTCACCTTCTTTTGTAACTAAACATCTTTATTTTGTACCTCTTTAATCTTCACATGTATAGATGGTTGAACATTCATTTGAGAAAGATAGTATTTTTCCCCATTATAATTCCAAGATCCATCCTTTGTAAATCCATAAATATTGGATCTTTTGAGATCCTCATCATGGATAAGCTAGCATGGTCTTGTCGACTTAATGCATTGGCCACCTTGTTTTCTTTCCCAGGGTGATAATGAATTGATCAGTTGTAATCCTTAATCAGCTCTAACCATCTTCTTTGGGGCATATTCATCTCCTTTTGTGTGAAAATATACTTCAAACTTTTATGATCAGTATAAATATCACACCTTTCACCATAAAGGTAATGCCTCCAAATCATTAATTCAAAGATTACCGCATCTAACTCCAAATCATGAGTTGGGTAATTTTTCCCATGGATTTTCAACTATCTTGAGGAATAATCTATCACCATATCGTTTTTCATGAGAACAAACCCCAATCCCTTCTTGGATGCATCACTGTAGATCACAAAACTTTCTCCACTACAAGGTAGTGTGAGCACAGGTTCACTGGATAACCTTATTTTCAACTCCTTGAAATTCTCTTCACACTCCTCCTTCCACACGAACTTAACTCTTTTTCGAGTCAACCTGGTGAGTGGATTAGATAATCATGAAAAATATTTCACAAAACGTTGATAATATCCAGCCAAAACAAGAAAACTTCAGATCTCAGTTATTGTTGTTGGTCTCGACCATCTTTCAATAACCTATGTTTTTTATGGATCCAGAGATATCCCCTCTTTTGAGATTATATGACCCAAAAATGAAACTTTTTGAATCCAAAATTCACACTTGGTAAAATTGGCATAAAGATTCTCCTTTCTCAAGGTATTCAATACAATTCTAAAGTGATCTTCATGTTCTTCCTTACTCTTTGAATAGACAAGAATATCTTCTATAAAGACTACCACAAACTGATCAGGATAGTCTCTAAAGACTCTATTCATTAGATCCATGAAGATAGCAGGGGAATTAGTAAGACTAAATGGCATCACTATAAATTCATAGTGTCCATACCTTGTATGGAACGCCGTCTTTGGTATATCCTCCCTTTTGACCCTTAATTGATGATACCCTGAGTGAAGATTAATCTTAGAAAATTATTGAGCTCCATGTAGTTGATCAAATAAGTCATCAATACTTGTGATATGATATTTGTTCTTGATAGTGATCTTGTTAAGTTCTCGGTAATCAATGTAGAGTCTCATTAATCAATCTTTCTTTTTAGCAAACAGAACAGGTGCTCCCCAAGGTGACGTACTAGGGCGTATGAATCGTTTATAAAGATTCTCTTGGAGCTTCTCCTTCAATTCCTACAACTCAATTAGGGCCATTCTATAAGGTGTCTTTGAAATGGGCACAACACCCGGTATGAGTTCTATTGAAAACTCAACTTCATGATTTGGTGGAAGACCTGGCAGTTCCTCTAGAAATACATCATAAAACTCTTGTACAATGGGCATATTCTTAATCGTGAGTTTCTCTACAACCATTTGAGATAAATAACCTTAATTTATTGGAATCAAGACCCATAATATAGAATAAATTTCCACTAGAAGGTTATATTCATCCTTCCATCGATAGGTGATCATAGATTGATCAGGAATATAAAATGTGACTTCCCTTATTTGGAAATCGATATAAGATCTGTATAAAGAAATCCAATCCATGCCAAGAATCACATCAAATTCCATTATAGGAAGGATCTCAAGATTTGTAGGAAGCAATTTCCCACAAACTTCAATCAGAGAAGAATTGTAAACTTTTGATGCGACCGTTGTGCCGTTAGGAGTTTTCACAGCTAACTCAACATCTAATTGTTGAGGTAATATGGTGATACCCTCAGAAAATTCTTCAGAAATAAAAGTGTGGGTGGATCCATAATCAAATAAAACATTTTCTACTTTAGAGTGGATGGTAAGTATACCTTTCAACACTTCTTTATCGTACTCCACATCACCGATAATAATTTCATGTGACTTTCCTTTGTCTTTGGACTTAAGAGTTTGTTGACGTCGATCATCATCATCAACCCTTGGATTAGGGAATTGATTAGCATAATTCCCCATTTCCTTTCACTTGAAACATTGAAGTGTTGGAGGTGCATTATGTGTATCCCTTTCTTTGTTCGCATCATTAGACATATTCTTCCCATTATTTCGACATTCAATTTCCTGGTGACCTTCTTTTCCACACTTAAATCATTTGCTTGTCCCTTTAAGAAAATTCCCTTCATGTTTCTTTCCACAATTTGATCATAAAGGAAAACTCATCTTCTTTTCAGTGTGGTCTTTATATTTCCCTTAGAATTCCATTTTTCTCTTCTTATTAAACCCATATGACTGATGGGTTACTCCAATCTCCATCTCAACCTTGATATCACATCGAACAATTTCCTCATAGCTATTGAAGTCCCTTATGACTAATTCCCGTCGAAGACTTGGTTTTAAGACACTAAAGTATCGATCGATCTTACTCTCAGGTTGGATAATAATCCTAGATGTTTACCTTGTAGGCCTTGTAAAATTTTCCTCGTAGATACCAACAGATTCATCATCCCTTTGCTTTAGTTCAAGAAACTCCTTCTCCATCTTTGTTTGAAGAATACGAGGGATGTACTTATTGAAAAATAAGTTCTTGATCTCATCCCATTCCATGGACTCAATTTCATCCCTTTGCCTCATATTCTTAATAGGATTCCACCATTGATCAGCTTCACCTTCCAAACGATATACTGCTAAGATGACTTTATCATGTTCATAATATTTTAGAACTGAAAATATATTTTCAGTGGTACTAATCCATTTCTCAGTCACTAATGGATCAGAAGACCCGCTGAATGAAGGTGGATGCTGCCTCATGAAGGATTAAACATAATGTTTCTCCTTCCTTTGCTCGTTTGGAATTCATGTATGGTTTATAGCTTGAGAAAGTTGTGTGAGCATGGCTACAATATTTTTCATTCTATCTCCCATAACGTTTGGTTGCTCAGGGGGACAATCATTGAATTGCCCGTCACATTCCGCATTAACACGGTTCCTTTGGTTTCCATCCATTTACTAAAACCAAGAATAATAGTGTGAGAAACACTATTTATAATAGGAAAACCACATAATCAAGAATAAAATTTCACACTTAAGGTCTTATCATAGGTTGTTCATGGCCATTTCTAAAACACTAATATAGTGTTTTATTCCTAGACATATCCTTAGGGTTCTTACTAGGGATTTCACATCCTAGTTTCTAAAGGTTGACTATACATTTCCTCTGATACCAACTATAATGAACCATACTTTACATACATTGTTATTACTTCAGAGTTGAATCATACTTGTTACAACATATTACAAAACCATGAAAGGACCGTATAGGTATAGTGTCTTTAGAAACTGGGAAACAAAAACAACTGGTTCATAAAATTAGCTACATTGTATCCTGTTTATTTCATCATATCTAGGGCCCCTTTCGGCATATCCTACTTAATATCCTTCTTCTTGACCTGGGGAAAAGAAAACATACAAAAGGGTGAGATAAAATGCTTAGTAAGGATAAACAAAAGAAATATTAGTCATATCATATTCATAAGAACATAACATTTTGAAAATCTTAACCTGCAAAAGAGGTCATAATATCATGTCATGGGATAAATCATAGTAATGAAAGGTAATCCAAAATAATCATAACATAAAACATGAAACTTTTTGGCATACACACATAATCATAGAAAATCATTTCATATTAGTCAAGACTCATTGCCAAGACCATCATAGAGGACAAATTCCATTACTGAACCGAGTTCACTCCTCGTTCCAATCCTGTATCACTGAAGCAGATTAACTTACCGTTACAGCCATGTCTATCTCATGAGATAAAAATCTTTACCCAATGCATTGGAGGGAGATATAGGTCCCACCCATCTCATAATGAAACCATTCTTATGTGTGCCACAAAATCATAAAGCATACATCATAGCATAACCCATGTAATAAAAATGGGATTCTTAAACATCGTGCCATCATAACATAATCCATATAAGATAAAAGGACTTCATAAAAATAATTCCATCATAACATAATCAAATCATTGTAAAAAAAATAGGGATAGAAACAGAACCCTATTTTATCTTAGATGGAAAATAATTTTGATAAAACACTTGAACTCCATTCTTAAAGAAAATATCCTTTATACTTTAAAAACATTTTTCCTTTTTTAACATGTACTACAATTTTTAAACTAAAATAAGTTGATTAAAAATACACTTGAAAAATTTTAAAGGAAGATTCTTGAAAATAATGTTCTAAAAAAAATCTATTCATGCCATATAAGTTAAAAAAACATTCTTCTCGTACTTTGGCCAGAAAAGTCAAAAAGTACCTCGTACTAAAAATGACAAAAGATTCATTTCATATCTTTTACTAAAAACTCAGCGAAGGGTAAAATTGTATTTAAAAAACTATAGGAGGATAGAAATAATATTACATATTGAGGAAACATGGATGTGGATTATAAGTATTCCCCATTAATTTCTGAAGTATAAACAATCTCGGATAAAAATGAGATTGCGAGATTTTCCCTTACATTAGGTCTGATATGCTTTGTACATGTCCGAACCTCCTGTATAATGATTTAAATAATGTCATTGACTTATTCCAGAATCATACTCATTTTTATGATATCATATATGGTCATATTTTTAGCTTCTTATTAGTAATATTTCATTGCTACTTGTTATTCGAGTGTTTATTGCTTTATGTTCTTATGTGTGTTTTGTCGAATAAATTCTTATTCTTCTTTTTAGTTAATAGATAACTCATTTATATAATGGTATTAGTGTTAGATATAACATATTTATTTATTCAATTCATTTATATAATCATTATGCAATGAATATCATGTAGAATGAGTCGCATCACATCGTGGAGACGGTAGGCCGTACGTACGCACGAGCGATGATATCATTCCCATGATCATCGAATTGTATTGAAGTGTATGTATACTATTTCAGAATCAATATCACTTTAAAATAATCATATATAGTTATTCTTTACACCATTATACCCATCCAAGTAAGGTGGTGGGGGAAAACAGATTACACCACGGCGTGGAGATGGTATTTCGTATGTACGCACGCGTGGTGATTTCGTTTTCCATAGGATGGATAGAAGGTGAAATAGGGTTATTTAATATTTATAATAACATATCAGTATATTAGTGATACTGATTTTATTACTTCATAACGAAACAACTAAATAATAAGAAGTAGAAGAAGAAATAAATTTGAAAGAATTGGTAACGGATATTACCTCTTCTTCGATACGCCTCTTTGAAACCTCCTCATAGGGCGCTAAGATTGGTCTTTGAAGTAGACCAGGACCTCTATAATGTTTCTAGGGAAGTGGGGAAGATAAATTGGAAGGTTTTGGACGAGTTTGAAGGCTCAAAGTGGTGTGAGGAGGAGAGGGAGGAGGTTCCCTTTTACAAGGGAGGAGAGGGACACCTTTAGAAATTGTGAAAATATTATTTTATTATAAACTTATCTTCGGTTTCAAAAGGTCAAAAAGTCATTAAAGATGAAGATAAGATGACTCATGGTTGAAATAAAATCATCCAATCAGAATTGGAAATGTTTTGAAAAATATTTTAATCATTATAATCTTATTTATTTAAATAATTTATTAATGTGGTAAATACTGCATCATTATTGTGTCATAAATAATTTGATTTATTTGATGTCTAAAAATTATAAAACAAATGTTGGAAATATTTTTAGCTTTCCAATGAATATTTATAGTCGAAAATATAATTTACATAACCACTTATAAAAATTAATTACTAAAATATTTTTGTTAATGTCAATTTTGTCTTTACATTAAATTAATTAATCCAAATTGTCATTATCAATACCAAGTGGCTCAATGGGGTCCCAAAATTGACCCAAGTATGCCCATGGTCAGCCACTACTCATCCAATAATGTTATTACAAGTTTCAAGGTAATTTTAATTATTATAATATTCTTTTAACCTTGAATTACCCTATTTACCTTTAACCGCAGTAAATAAAAATTACCGTAGTTACTATTCATAATATCCAAAAAATAAAAGTAACCTATTAGCATAATTTGGACCCACTGATTCCAAATATGGAATCAATTTTTGAAAATTCAAAACATAGAATTTTCAGTAATTAATTTAAAATTAATCTCGTTGTTAAGCAAACAGGTTTTAAAGTTAAAACATTACCAAAGATTGAAATGTTTTTACCTATGAATTCAATGTAAAATTAATGCTAATGAAATACATTATATTAAATGGTAAAAATATATTATTTTTATACTTTAAAAAAATTCAATATTATAATTTAACCATATAAATTATTGCGATGAAAAAAGTTGTTTTTAATTAAAATATAGCGTATTTTTACTATTCATCAAAATATGAAAGTTAACAGAATAATATGAAAAATTTATCCAAAGTAAAATTTTATTTCCTGATTCAAAATAATAATTTTATTTTGTTAAATTGAACTTATGAACATGTCAAAAACTATATTTAAAATGGGTGTGCCATCAAAAGGCGGTAATACTGCATTTTTTTTGAAAAATACTTCTTTTATCCGAAAAAACTGATTTTGTTTTCATACCTCATTTTGGAAAATGTATAAGATGAATTACAATGTTGTAAAATTTAAAATTCATTTAATACTATTCATAATGACTAGTTTATAATATTATAATAATATATCGTTCTTTAGTGAAACTCGGTATTGCGTACTACACACGCTATCGAGGAAGGCCGTGATTGCATGTAACGCAAGCCAAGCTAGTGTTGTGTGAAGTGAAAGATTACTTTGTGTATTACATAATACAAAAAAACATTTCTCATAAAATCTCTGGGTGTTACAGTTTATGTTGTCTGAAACATTCTAGAATTGAAAAGAAGAGAATATGATGCTTTTATTACTTTTCAGAAAAGAAATATGACTAATAAAAGTCATAAGAGAGTTGAGATTTAGTCTATCAGACCTCTTGAACTTATTCATTTTAATTTATTTGGGATGATTATTCATCAATAAAAAATTATATTTATACTTTATCACTTTTATTGATGATTTCACTCATATGAAAAACCTGATGTTTACGAAACATAAGTCAAAGTCTATGGAAATGTTCAAGATTTTCAAAAAAGAGGTTTAAAAAGAAATGTTGGTTTATATAAATAAGTTGAGAATTTATAATTTGTACCAAGTTCAAAAAATATAATTTTGAATATTATCTGAGAAAATATGGTATCAAACATTAGTACAATGCTCCCTATACTCCACAAAAAATGGAGTAGCAGAAAGAAATAATAAAAGCTTGGTGTAAATGGGAAGAAGTATGTTACCAGAATATAAAATCTCAAAGTCATATTTGAGAGAAACTGTTAGTACTATTGTAAATGTTCAAAATAGATGTTTTTTGAGACAAGAAACCAACATGACTCGTTATAAAATATTTTAAAATAAAAAAACATCATTTAAATATTTCAAAGTTTTTGGAAGTCCAAGTTTACTCAAAATAAAAAATCTAGATTTTGGAAAGTTTGATGATAAATCCAAAGAAAGGACTTTTGTGGGTTATTTTACAAATGAAAAATTTATAAATGAGGGAACAAACATTTACAAAATTTGTTGGACTTATATGATGTGAAAGTAATTAAAAATAAAAACTAGTTAAGAAATGTTATTGAGAATGGTGAGGAGGATAAACTGGATATTTCCAAAAGTTGTGAAAGTAAGTCAAAACGTCATTTTCAAGATTTAGAAAATTAATGTGATGAGTAAATTTTACTTGGAAAATAAACATTAAAATTTCTGACATAAAAAAACATGTTGATTCTAAAAACATTATTAGAAATCAGAATGATCTAGTTCAGAAAAGAATAAAGTTCAGATTAGATAATCAAACTTCACTTATCTCAAAAGTTGAACCAGAATCAGTTTCATAATATATTCAACACAAATGATGGTTGGATGCTATTAATAATGAGTTGGATCAGATTAAGAAGAATGAAACACAAGAACTTGATTCACAACTAGAAAATAAAAATGTTATTGGAACCAAGTGGGTTTACAAAAACAAGTTAAATGAACATGTATAAGTTTCATGAAATAAAGTTAGGCTTTATTGTAAAGGCTATGAACAGGTTGAAGGTATGGATTTTGAAGAAATTTTACCCCAGTTATATGATTAAAAACTATTATAATGTTTCTTTCAGTGTCCACACATTGGAATTACAAAGTTTATCAGATGGATGTAAAGTCACTTTTCTTAAAAGGTGATATTGATGAATTTATTTACATTGAACAACCTTTTGGATTTCAACTTAATGAGGGTGAAAACGAATTTTGTACACTGAAGAAAGCTCTACATGGGATGAAACAATACCTATATGATTGGTATTCAAAACAAGACCATTGTTTTAGAATGTTAAAATTCCTAAAGGAAAAGTTGATAGAAACTTATATGTGAAAGATTTTGACTCTATATCTCTAATTTTAATTGGTTTTGTGGATGATATAATTATTTTGGGGATATAAAATATTTTTTTAAAACATTTTATAAATAAATGAAGAATAATTTTGAAATGTCAATATTGTTAGAATTAAATTTTTACCTTGTCATACATGTTAGAAAAAAACAAAAATACATTTCCTTATCTCAAGAAAACTATGAAAGAGAATAGTTAATGATATTTGGGGTGGAAGAATCCAAATAAGTCACTACTTCTATATCTTTGAGCACAAGTTTCTTAAAGATGAGTCTAGAAAAAGTGAGAATTAGAAATATTTTTGGAATCTGATAGGAAGTCTACTTTACCTTACAACCTCAAGACCCGATATTGTTTTTGGTATGGATTTTTGTGCTAGGTATGAAAAATAATCACATATGTTGGAAGAAATGATAATTACGAGATATGTGAAAGGAACAACTTCACATGGGTTGTTATACAAAAGAAATTATGACATGAAGTTTTAGGGTTATACTGATTCTGATTGGTCTAGAGATGGTAATGATAGAAAATCAACCTTAGGAGGAACATTCTTCTTGGGTGAATGTTTTTTGAGTTGGAATAGTAAGAAAAAGGATAAATAATTTTGAGCACAACTGAATCAAAATATGATGCAGTTACTCAAGATTATACTCAAATATTGTGGATGAAAGTTCATCTGGAAGAATTTAAACTAAATTTTCTAAACCATTGATGATAATTTGTAAAAATCAGAGTGTAATTGATCATTATAAAATTCCTATACAACATTCAAGATAAAAAAAAATTGACATAAAGTTTCAATTTATAAAAAATAAATTTTCTTCTAGAGATTTTTTATTGGAATACATTGCAATAATGTATCATATTTTTGATATCTTTATAAAATTAATTTTGAAATAAAGGTTTGTGGAAATGAGGCTTTAAAATTATGTTCATCCTCCTCTCATGTCTTTATAAACCTCATAAGAAAGTACCCCCACCATGATTTGGATTATGTTGAAAAAGTGGGAGAGAAATTAATAAACTTCTAATTTTTAATAATTTTTACTTATCTTTATTTTATGAATCTATAATTGTGGCTATCATAAAATGGTAAAGAGAAAAGGAAAAGTGATAGAAAAATAAAATTGAGGGAGAGTTTATATTTACATGGCCACATAATTTTCTTCTCACTGAGGGATGAAACTCGTTCAAACACATTAATTTATCTTGTAGTGTGGCATTATGACACTCTTTTTTGGGAAAGTCTATGTTTTGAAAATTTTCAAAAAACTTGAGTTGTTTATAAAAGTTGATTTGTAAAAAAATATAAGATTTGAAAATATGTTAATGTCGGTTGTCATTGAATACAAAGGGGGATATTGAAGAACCTTTTTGATAAATTATTTTAACAAAGTTTTATATATTTTTTGATAACTAACCTTTTTATATAAGAATCTTTTTTTTATTCAGTAATCATATCCAGTACATCGTAATGAGATTTGTATGAATGTTGAAAGTTGTAGAAAGTTAGAACCCAAACAGAAAGGGAGAAAAAATTTTTGTTTTTAGGATATATGTTTTTCTAGACTCAAAGGATAAGAGTAAACATTACTAGAGGTATAAATTGTTAGTTTCTGAAGGTTTTCCTTCGTTATAATTAGATAAAGAAAGAAGTTACAGAGTAAGTAAGAAGTATTGTTAAGGAAGTATTTTAAAATTAGATAGTGAAGACATGAGTTAGAAAGTTTTCATACTTTCTAAACTAAGTCATACAATATTTTTCTGGTCATGAAGTTATCATAAATCATGAAACATAGTCATGATAAAATATTTTGTATAAATAAAGGAATTATAGATATTCTATCAATATCAGAAGTACCAGACTTATAAGTTTCAAGATGTCAAAATATTTGAATCTAATAAAATTTTAAGAATTTAAAATTTTTAGAGTGATTAATTAAATTGTAATGAGATGAGAAAGAAACATAAATCATAATGAGATGATAAGGAATTAGAATTCATAATTATTTGATAAGGAAAAAAATTCGTAATGAGTTGAGAGGGGAAACAATTCTTAATGAGATGAGAAAGAATAAAAAATCATAATGAGATGAGAAGGAATTTTTTTTACCGAGATGAGAAGGTAATAGAATTCATAATGGGATAATAAGGAAACAAAATTCACAATGATCTGAGTAAGAAGAAAAATTTGTAATGAGATGAGAAGGAAATAGAATTCATAATGATATGAGAAGGAAATAGAATTCATAATGGTTTCTCTGTTTCCTAATTAGCTGAGAAAGGAATAGAATTCGTAATGAGATAAGAAGGAAACAAAATTCATAATGATCTAATAAGGAAATGGAATTCTTAATGAGTTGATGAGGAAACAAAATTCACAATGAGATGAGAAGGAAACACAATTATTAATGATATGAGAAAGAAAAATAAATCTTAATGAGATGAGAAGGAGAAATAATTCATAATGAGCAGAGAAGGAAACAAAATTTATAATGAGATACTAAGGAAATAGAATTTGTAATGAGATGATAAGGAAGCAAAATTCTTAATGAGCTGAGAAGGAAATAGAATTATTAATTTGTTGATAATGAAACAAAATTCATAATGATATGAGAAGGAAACAAATTTTTAATGATCTGAGAAGAAAACAAATTCATAATAAGCTAAAAAGGAAACAGATTCATAATGAGTTAAGAAGGAAAATAATTCATAATGAGATGGGAAAGAAACATATTATAATGAATTGGGAAATAAAGGTAGATTATAATGAGTTGATTATGAATAAGTCTCAAAAATAAAATTCATTATGTTTTATGAAGATTTGAAGAGTTTAAACATGAAATTAAAATTTTCAAAAATCCTAGAGAAATCTGAGGAGGATTTAATAATTCAATGTTGATGTTTAAATGTAACTGTTTTTTGGATTTTATTTTTAAATTTGAGGAAATGGGGAATTTTTTCAGGTTTCTAAATTTTTTTTCTAAGTCACCTATAAATACTTTATTAGATAATTTTGTTCATATTTAACTTTCATATAAGTGGAAAAGGCAGAGTGATGAAGAATTAGATCAAAAGTTCTTTCTATACTAAGATATCTGAAGAAGATCATCCACCTGAAAGTTTTGTTTACCAAACAGGATAATTGTATTGATTTTATTCGATTGAGTCAATAAAACTAAATAATATCATATTGATCAATTTAGTAGAGTTTGACCTTTTCATATTGAGTAAGGGAGAATCGTATTAACCTTATCTAGTTGAGAGAATCAGATAAAAAAATTAGATCTAGGTTTAGATTTTGTGGATCAAATTGAACAAAGTATAATTCATTTATTTTGGATCAATTTTTTTGTAGGAATATTTTTAAATTTATGGGAGTTAGAATAATAATTACAGTTGGGATATAGAAGGTGTCTAATGGGAGTTGGCACAAGTTGTATTCACTTCTTCGTAATAGTGGATTTCCTTAGACCCATGAGAGTTTCCATGGAAATTATGTAGGTTCTCACACTGAGGCCGAACCTTGTAACTCTTGTGTGGATTAATTGCTTTCCTACTTTTTCATGCATGAGTTTTTAAAAAATATGATAAGGAAATAAATATTAATAGGTTTCATGGGTTAAGTTTTTAAATTTTTTGAAACATATAAAAAGTAAAACAATTGATTCGACCCCCCTTCTTAGTTGTTATTCGATCCTTTAGAACTTCACCATTTTCACCCCAAAATGCAATGGTAGTCCAAAAACCACATTCCATACTCATTAAAAATCCAAGTACCATTCTATAACAATAAAATACATCCAAAACATTGAAGAAAAAAAATTAAAATCCAAGAATCAAGTAACAAATACCCATGGAAAATCAATGTTACGAATGAGAAAGAACTCCCGATGTCCTCCCCTACACCTACCTCTTAATTTCTAACATACCAATCTCCTTACTACCATGAAACATCCTAGATAACAAGATATAATCCTCAATAAACTATTCCATTATTATGTATCAAGAATTAGATATAATTTGTAACAAAATATTATAGGCTAACCCTACACGTCACCGACCTGACTCACCACTAAGCCTGAAGGGAATTCCCAATCCCCATGGATTGATAACTAGTACTTAGGAATCAAATAAAACAACCTAGGAATAATTTTTCCCTTAAATAATAGTTAAATACATCATATAATTTACCAAGATTTCGAAACATACTATCCATACATTGGATTCACATAGAACATCAATAAGCTAAGTCAGATAAACCAATAAACCAAACAAGACATAACTAATCAAACATGATTTAACCAATTTTAATAAGAATAAAACATCCTCAAAAAATTAACACAAAACATGGAATGAAAAGGAACAATAAAATAAACTAAAAATGAAAAACATAATAGCAATCTTAGACGATATAATAATAATAATTTATAATAAACTAAGAACCACCTCCAAGAAACCCACAGTTTCCCTCTACATCCCAACTCACCATCACTAAAACAAAAGAGAGTACAAAACCATAACCAAACCTAGAATCTATATAAAACATAAATACTGCATACACATAAAAAATTATGTATTCTAGGTGTAAGCTAATGGGTCCAGTAGTATTTCAACAAGGATTTTATGTAATTTCTTACATAAACAAAGTAAAATATATAGTTTTAAATACACTATAAAATTACATTTTTTAGTTTCACATGGCCAATGAAACCAAATCACAAGATCTTACATTTTTATAAAAAATTTAAATGAAGTTCCAATCAAGTAATTTAACCACTTTTAAAACCTAATGTGAAGCCTTTTATTTACAATAAACTGAAATGAAACCATTTTATCTCCCATTTCAAAGCTTTCATACAATAATCTATTTCTTAATCATTTTAATAATAATTTCAAAAGGACAACCTTTAAAAATATTTTAGAAACTAATCCAACTATAAATAGTAAAATCCTAATAAATTGAAAGCTCTATGATTTCAAGGAAGATCAATAAAATAAAAAATAATAAACTTACAGGTCCGTAATCAAACAATCCCAAGGGAACACATGTAAAGTGCAAATCCTTTGTATAATCCACCAATAAAGGAAAGTATTATGGGATACCCTTAAGTATTAATGTGAGATAGACATAACAATACTATAATAATAAAAACCAAAAATAATCCTAAGTTGAGTCCTAAAGATAACATAATCCATCCAACTAGACCACAAGGACATTGTTGGAATAGAACCCCCATATAGCACTATCTTATTCTAGAGGGGACACTAGTGGCGTGTGTACCAACTAGGGTAAAAACAATCAAGACACCCCACATAGACACATATTTTCCCATTAATATTAAACAATTAAGGTGAGAAAGAAATAAAACAAAAATAATTACATGTATCATGATCGTGATCAATAAATCTCACCTTAATTCCAAATCCCTCATATTAAACAACCCCTTTCACATCATAAATCTATCACATAAATAACACACCCATAAGAAATGAAGTAGACACAAGTGGGAAAACCATGACGTTTTTACATGAATCCAAATTTCTGTTATAAAGTTCCAAATGGGATTTCTTATATTATGGACTTTTGAATACATTTATCTTTTGATATCCATTAAAACACAAATTTTTAATCACATTTAGAAATCAAATAGAAAGTATAAGGGCCATGACTTAAGCAATTTTTAAATTTTATATTAAGACATGGATTTATTTTCATTCATTCTCAAAGATATTTTTGGCTTAGGATTTTAAATAATCAAGTCATTAATCTTATATAAAAAATACATACATTATAAGTTGTACACTTCCTCTTAGTATCCATTTTCCCACAATAAAATAATTTTCAAATAAAAGAAATTTTACTTTCATGCAATATATTTAAAATTTTAAACATGAATTCTTCTTAGTTACTAATCATCCTTAAAACATATGAAAAATATTTGAAAACTGGGATGAGAAAAAAAATTTAGTAAGGGACATGAAAATGAATAAAGAAACTCAATCGTCCATTTTAAAATAATGAGGTCATAAAAGGGAGTTTTCCTTTGATTTGATAAAGTATAAGATCAAATAATCATTTCTTACACATGAAATCATATTTACCACCCATAATATTTCTCAAAAAAATTATAAGAAAACAGAAAAGAAAAATCATAATAATAAGTGTTTCTTAGAAAACCTGAGAACCCATGAATTTTTTTTTCATAAAAACTTATCTTTTTACCATGAAAGGTCATAATATTTCACTTAAAAAAAAATATTATTAGATTAGTTTTTTTAATTAAAAATATTTCCATGAAAAATCACTAGTAAGTATACAATATTTATATAGTTTCTTTGGGATATCATCTTCATATAACCATTATAAGTGTAATAAATAATATAGTAAAATTCCAACATAATTCTATAGAGAAAATAATCATTACTCAATTAATTGGATATATTTATAAAGATCACCTTTTATCATGAGCTATTTTGGTATCACCTATAATCATGAGTTATATCGGGCCCATCCATCATCATAAAAAATTTATAAGTTCCACAGTATGCATGAAACACATAAAATATTTCATTTCCATCATAAAAAATATAAAAATATACTTTTGAAACCATAAGAAAATCACTTCCAGATATTTATATATACTTTTCCTTTAGAACCCAATTTTCTAAAAGTAAAATTCAAAAAAAAAAGGAAGTTGGATTTTTCTTTGAAGAAAACATATAAACTTATAAATCAATCCAAAAATTAAATTTTGGTTATGGTAGTGGGGAAAGTTGAAGATGTTGTATACATTAAAATAGAACATTTCCTTTAACTTTTTTAAATAATTTTAAAACTTCTGGATAAAATATGCAGAAAGATTCATTTTTAAAACATTTGAAAGAAATTTAAAATAGACATAAAATTTTCTTTATAATTTATTTAATTCCATATGAATATATATAAACATAATTTTTAAGAATATAGAAATGTAAGGAATAAACACTATTACAAAACTGGGTTTATCTAGATCTAGGGCTTTAAAAGTGCTTTCAAAAATCACTGTTAAAGACCCCCTTTATCAGTGCTAGAAAAAGAACCGATAAAGGGGGTATTTAAAACATTTTTTTAGTGCTGTTAAAGGGGTCCATTTTTTAGTGATTATAAAAAGTGCGGATAAAGGCACCACTTTGATAGCGCTAATAAAAATGTGCTAATAGGGGGTCTTTATCAGTGTTTTTTAGAAGTGTTGATAAACCCCCCTTTATCAGTACTTTCTTACTAGTGTTGATAAAGTTTATATTTAAAAAAGAATTATATTTCATTAAAAATAATAGATTAATATATAAATATAATATATATTTCTTAAATATGTTTTAAATAAGGATAAATAGGAATTTACACTTAATATGTAAGATATATATTGAAAATGGACTATAAAATAATTTGAAAAATATTTTTAATTAATAATTTTATAATTATTATCAACTAATAGTCATTTAATAAAAATTCAAAGATAAGAAGAATAAAAAAAATAATAAAAGATCAAAAATAAGTTGAAAACATAACTAAAACTTCAAACAACCATAAATTTTGTTCTGTGTGTTCGTTTGGGGTCTACCACATATCAAATTGAATCATGTGAAGAGATCTACACCGTTTCAACCTAGAGAAACCATGGTCACTATATTTTTAGGTAAAAGGCCCAGAAGGCCTCCAATACTGAGTTTTTAGTCAGAACACACCAAGTTTTTAACATTTGATGGAATTTATTCCTCGTTTAAGGGGATATTTTTTCGCATTTTTAGTGGGTACTAAATTTATTGCTGGGGATTATATTTATATTGATCTTATGATTTTAAAATTTTATCATCTTTTACAATGTAGTTTTATTTATAATTAAATATATGAATATTTTATTCTATTTACATATAATAAATCACTTGTATAAATACATATATCAAAATATTTACATAGAAAAGTATTTTTAAATATATAAAATAAATATTTATTATTAATTTTATTTAAAGTAAAAAATTAACCATTTTATTTACCTTATAAAAAATGAATTCATATGTATATATATATACATATATTTATGTATTAATAAATAAATAAATATTTATATTATAGTATAGTGTATGTAAATGAATATAATATATATTATATTTAAATAAATATTAGTAAATATATACCTCACACGCACACATATATTTTATAAATGTATTTATAATTAATTATATTAATATATGAATAAAAATATATTTGTATATATATATATATAAATAAACCTAAATATTATTAAATGGATAAAAAACAACATGGTGTAGTGGTAAAGATGTTTCATCTTCAAAGGATAAGTGTAGAGTTTGAATCAAGGTGGGAACAATCGATGGAAATTAGCAAAGCACAGATAAAGGGTTGGTGGGATGAAAAGTATGGATAAAGGAATGGTGGGTGAAAAGATCTGATAATGGGGGTGGTAGAACACAGTTAAGGGGCCATGGAAGCACTGATAAAGGGGTTAGATTCATAGATGTATAAAAAATATAAATTTACCCCCTTTATTAGTGCTAAAAAACACTGTTAAAAGGGTATTTTAATAGTGTCTAAAAAAGAACTGATAAAGGGTGATTTATTAGTGCATTTTTAGCACTCATAAAGGACCCATTTATTTGGGCTTTTCTAGAACTAATAAAAGACTATGGATTTTAACCACACTCTAGTAGTTAGTTATTTATAGCACTAATAAAGGTCTATTTTAGTGCTATTAAAGCCATATTTTTTAGTAGTGAGATTTACAAAATAAACCATTAAAACATTTTAAATGATATTTTTAAAGTTATGTGGACTTTACCTCAAGTCTGAATTATCACACATGTTCTTAATGCTCATGAATAATAAAGTTATTCCAATAATTTAATTTCTTAAGAAAATTTTCATGTTTTTTGTTCCTTTTATTTTATTTATTAACATGTTTGTTTCATTGGTATATTCTATATGTTTGGGAAATAATATGTTCAATGCCCATAACGATTTAGTAATTCTACTATCACATGCTTTCATATCAGGTTTTCCATTTTTGTTTCATATGGATATTATTTAGGCTTGGGAAACTATATAAATGTTTCCTATGATGATTTATTATTCATTTATCAGATGATTTCATGTCAGGTTTTCCATTTTTGTTTCATTTAGATCTTCTTCTGAATTTTGATTGCGAGGGGCTCACATTGGTTGAATGGATGAGAAGTCAGGATCATCATACCCTTTTGGAAGGAATTATCACCAAATTCAAGGATCTCCTATATATTTAATATATATTTGTGAATATATTCCAAATCCTATTAGGAGATTGTTTACCCTAATAAAACAATTAGGTGTTGAATATCTATATATGAAAATGGGGTCTATTAATGATGTTATCTGTATGTATAAAAGGTTATCCTTCTGGTTCCCATCATATCTATTAAACAAGTGACTACTTGCTTTTTAAATCTATATGTTCGAGAACTATAGAGTTTACTATCATCTAGAAAGGTGACTGGTGTTTTTTAAGATAGATTGAACACATATAAGGTGTCCTACATATCCTGTGTGAACATGAATCAAAACCCACATAGTTTTTTTTAAATATTTTCAGTTTGTATGATAGGACCACACCATGGAGTTTAACATCACATGAAAAGGACACACCTGAAGTCACTTAGGAATTAGATATATCGAGATTGAGCAATAAGAAGGTGTCCCATATATGCTTCTTATAACATGAATCAGAGTCTTAATTGTTTGATCTTTCCTCAACCCACTGATGTGTGGGGATCGATAATTAATACTCATGAGGGTTATTTCTCTAGAGTTTATCAACATTGGACTACCTTAGGGACCTACACAAAAGTTTATTCCCATGTAATTATGCATTTTTATAATGTCATTGGTTGAGGCTTACACACTGAGGTTACTTTCATTAGGGGAATTTTATGATTCTAGTTATATGATCTTTATAAGTCCCTAATCCCACATGATCCATGGTCGATATGTGAAACAAGTGCTAATAAGTAATCATATTCACTGCATATGAATGCGGGACTTATAAACTAGGGTGGCCCTGATAGAGTGTTTGTTATGAAGCTTAAGAATTTGGAAGGAATCCAATATATCATATTTAGATAGGAATCAAAGTCATCATAGTTTAGTTATCTTCCCCAATCCACTAATGGAAAAGTAAGAATAGTAGACCCACAAGGTGTGGATCCCATGGAGTATAAAGGGGATAACACTAATGTAGATTCTAACTGGATATATTCAACTCTTATCCTTTGACGGATAGAGGGTAAGGACTATGAGTGGTCAATTGGGCATGTTTAGGTGTAATAAAGATCCTATAATATCAATAAGGTTGCATGAGTGCCTCTCCCTAGTAAATTATGGAAATTTCTCATATGAAGGGGGGATACTTGACCAAAGACTTGTGGTTGATGGTTTGCATGGTTCGAGAGAACTTGACCAAGTATTCCTACTAGACAAGACTGACATGTCTATAAGGGTCTGACTTACTTGTTTAGAGTGTCTTCCTGACATGTATGAGGGATGTCATGTGTCCCATATGACATATCCATAGGTAATCGCATGACCTAGCTGATTTGTTTGGAGTGTCGACCTATCATGTCCTGAGTGCCTTCCTAACATGTCTAAGGGCTATCGCATAACCAAGTCCAACATGTCGAAAGTGCTCTATGTGACCTTTCTGACATGTCCAGAGTATCTAATTGATATGTCTCAGGGATATCATTTAACCAAGAGAGACATTTACTATGTTCTTCACATGACATGCCTGACATGTCCATAGAACTACACATAACTTTCCTAGTAGGTCTATAGAATGTATCATGACCTAGTAGATATGTCTGGAGTGTTAGGTCAGAATAATACAAATATACAAAGAGTGGGGGGGGGGGGTGAATTTTTTCTTTTAAAAACCCTCTAATGATTCTGTCTTTTAAATATATTTACAATTTATGTAGATATAAAGGGTTCTCTTATGTTATAAGTATGAGAAATGAATAAATAGAAATAATGAACACAATAATTTTATAGTGGTTTGAGGCACAAAGATCCCTTAGTCCACTCCACCAATTCTCTCTCTACAAGCTTGGTGAATTTCACTTGAAAGGTCCTCTTATCACAAGACCTTCAAATCCAAAAATTATTGCAGATAGTTGAAACCTTTACAATAAGGATAAATAGACCCTTCTGGTTCTTTTAGAAGGAACCATTTATATATATCTTAGTACAAGAAGTTGGCATATCATCTATGACTGAGTCTGACTAGTCAAAACTCTACTAAATCAAAAGAGTTTGATTTGTTGATTTTCGGGTTTAAATTCATAGTTGTGGTATAATATAAGGATAGTAGATGGATCCTCTTATTTAGAAATGAAATTATTTAAGAAAGAGTAACTCTAAAGTGATCTGGGATCCAAATGATATTCAATTTTAATAGTAACAAATAGCAGCAGTTTGAGGTAGAGAATTTATGTCTTCAAAGTGTAGCCTCTTTCAAAAAAAGAGTTGTTCATTCATTACAGTAGCACTGTAAAAAGATATTAATAGGTATACAGTCATATGTGTGTCAAATTCTGTAACAATTTCTCTTTTGATAATACTCCATTTATATATATATATATATTCTATTTGGTTGAAAAGATCCAATAAAATTTCTTGACAGATTTTAGATATTCAAAATATGAAATAATCATGGGAAATGTAACTTTGCTTAAGAATAGGAGTGATTTCATCTGATGAATATGGTTCTCTGGATTGATCAAAAAAAGCCTTTAAATCAATTGTAAACAAGATTTTATCAGATCTTTAATTCTAATAATACCTTTGAAAGAATCCTATATAAAACTGCGAGTTTAAATTTTTTACGTTGAATAGTCAAACTTAAGGTTCCTTAATAAAACAAAAAATACCAAACGTAAGGTTTAACTACGTAACATTCATTCTTTAAACATAAGGTTGACAATATAAGGTTAATCATAAAAGTAGGTACAATGAACTATACATTTTTTCTCAAATATAGGGTTCCTTTCTTACATAAGGTTCCTTAACTATACTTTATTTTCTTAATAAAGGTATGGTTTCATCCAAATGTAAGTTTATTTAACCATACTTTTTCTAAAAACATATATTTTATGATCTATATGTTTTTTTCTAAACCTAGGGTTCATTAATTACGCTACATTTACTAATTTAGGGTTTATTCCTTACATGTTATTCTAAACATAAGGCATTAAAAGTGTTTCCAAAAAACATAAAAGCACATACCAAATGCTTTGATTAATAATACTTGGATATTAATAACTTGTATATAATTCCAGAATAATTATTTCAAAGAATATTAACATTCTAAAATACACTTAATATCATTAGGAAAACACACAAGGGTATTTGTGAGCATGAAAATCAATAAGATTTATAGAGTATTGTTGAGGCAATAAATTCCCAACAATCTCCCCATTTTTATGATAAAAAACCCATAAAATAATTTACACAAAAATATAGGATTTTTTAAACACTAAAGAAATAACATTTTAATGAAAACAAGTGTCCCATTAAAGATTAATTTTATTAAAGAAATATTTTGATTTCACAGAACTATTTCAATAAAAAATATTTTAATATTGAATATTGTGTTTGAATGTTTTGTTTCCCAAATCCCCATTTTTTTTATATAAAAAAATAAATTATAAGAGAAAAAGGATTTAAGAAACATTGAATTTTGCATAGAACAATAAATGAATGTTATATTGTACTGGTTAGAAAAATGAGACATCTGTTCTGGGAGTAAAGATAAAAATATTATAAAATATAAAAATTAATTACATAATATAAAAATAACAATGTAAGTTTTATTATAAAAATTGTATAAATACACAAGTGGATTTTCTTTAAAAAAATTTTAAAAAAGGACTGGTAGATGGTGAAAGGTTTTGATCAGGAGAATCTTCTGGTTCTGGTGAATATTGAGAAGTTTTAAAAACTTCTTTCAACTATTCTATCTAAACATGTTGTATTTTTGAAATATTATTTTCCAAATTACTTATCAAAATTCATGAATATTGACTTAATTTCAAAATTTTTAATCAAATTTACTTTAAAAATGTCTTGCAGATTCTCTTTTTTTATACAAAAACTAAGATAGATTATCACTGAAATTATTAAGAAGAAAAAAATGTGGGGTTTACTTAAAATGAGTTTCTTAAAAAGATATTTCTGATCATCCAATACTACTAAAAAAGGTAAACTATTACACTGAAGCGATTGAAGACTTTCATTCATATCAGCAATTAGTGATGTGATATCTTGAAATATTATGATCATATCTGGTGACGTTGGAGGTACAAAGGTAGAATGTCTAAATTGATTGATACTCCCCTTTATCGATTCAAATTGAATTCCCAAGTACCATTTTAAATATAAAAAATCTGTTTTAGAAACAGATTTTGATTTTAGTTTTCCAAACTAATCCAACAAATCTCTATTGAACGCATCAATATCCATTTTTAAAACAAAAGTTTCTATGAACTATTGATGCTGAGTCTAAAAGACTCTAATTCAGTCCTTGGAATCGATGAGTTTATTAAACCATCAAAATATTTTCTTGTAGCTTTCAGTTATTGTTGAAGAATAGAGTTATCCTCCTGAACCTTATTAAACTTTATGACTAGGTCTTCAATATGATTTTTAAGATAATCTGATGTTACTTCATCATGATTCTTTGACTGAGGAGAAACTTCCACAATTGGTAAAGGTTTATCTATAGAATTATCAATTTCCAAATAAATATAATCAATGACCTCTATCCTTTGTCCAGAAACTGATGCTTTTATTTCCATGGATCGACTAATGATAGAGGTAGTCTAAAGCTGAAAAATCTCAGTGGTATTAGTTAAAGATTTCTAAACTTTCTCTTTTTCTTGAGTAATTTTTTTTCTATTGATCTGGTTGAGAAAAAACCTGAAGTTCTTTACCTTGAGTTTCTGCTTGTCGATTCATATCATGATTTGGTTCTCCCAAATGGACTGAACAAGTTGCATCTCTAAATACTAACATTGGATCCTCATATCGGGGTTCTTCTCTAATCCTTGGTATTAAGAAAAGATCCCCACAATTTCCTTCTTCTAAACCTTATTCAGTAAGATATGTATCATTATATCAATGTTTTATTTTAGTATGATGAGTAATACCTTCTATTATGGATTCTCCAAATTCTTCATTTCTTAATTGAGCTGAACCTACATACTTGAGGTTTCCTTACTCCCCATGAGAAAAAGATCTAGATTTCTGTTGGTCAACCGCACCAACACGAATTATTTTACCTTTTACTGTACTCCAAAATTAACCAAATTTTCATAGATTACAATCATTAAAACATTGTTATGATGACATTTGATTCGAGAATGAAAAAGACGAATCAAATTTTTTCTAAATAAAATAAAAGAAAGGATCCATCTATATGGATATAATGGAATCCATACCCCTGAATGGAAAAAAATAACTTAGTTATCTCAGCATATATTTGGGAAATTTATAACTTGATTTCACTTTTAAATAGAAACATAATATACATGTATGGTTAAAAACTCTTCTCCATATCAGCATCTCTTAGAGTGATTGTAGTTTTAATAAACTTTACCAAAAATTTCTAGTCTACCTAAATATCCTTTAAAAAAAATTCTTAAAATTTTTTTAACAAAAAAGAAATGACATTTTATCTTCTGGTTTGTGATCTTGATTTCCAATTGATCAAAGATCAAAATGAAATACTCTTTCATGAGGGAATTTCAAAATATGCGCAATTTCAACTGAGGATATTGGAAATTCTTTATCTTCAATTCAAGAAGATATCATATCTTCTATTTCCACAAAGCTAAACTGAACATTTCTATAAAACTTATTTAGTTCTATCTCAAAAATTAAATATATATTATTCTTATTAAACTAAAATTTCAAACCTTGAAACGAAAGAGATTTCATGATAAGTATATTCTTCTAATATAGACATTCAAAATCTACGACTTTTCCTTGAAGAATATTCCTAATAGGGACATGATGATGCTTCAGAACACTTGGTTCATCATCATCTGTTCACTTGGTCTTCATCATTTCTAAAAAACAAAGGGTTGAACGTTTTTTTATTCCAGGATTTGAAAGAAATATGAGGGATCTGGTAGGTGAAACTTTTTGAAAACAAAGGGTAAATAAAGTTGAAGAGTTTTTTGACATATGATGACATTTTCTGGTTTCTCATAGTGATTATGTAGGGTAATCATTAAATTTTTAGTTTTTTAAAACATGCACTTTAAAAAAATAAAATGAGAAAATTTTATTTAAAAAAATAACTAAAATAATAAATTGATAGAGAAATTAAAATAAATTAAAATGAACTAAAACTATAAATACATTAAATAATAAATTGATAAAAATTTATTTTAAATTAAATAAACCTAAATCCCCCTTAATGAAATCAAAATTTACAGTTTGAAGTGGTTTAGTAAAAATATCATCTAATTGATATTTAATATTTACAAATTCTAAAGATATATCCTTTTTAAAATCATGAACTCCTAGAAAATGATGCCTTATATAAACATTCATAGTCCTAGAATTAATTATAGGATTTAATGAAATATTTATTGCACTATTATTATCACATAAAATAGGTATATTATTAAAATTTAGTTCAAAACCCAGTAGTGTTTGTTTCATCCACAACACATTCACACAAAAACTTACAGCAAATGCATATTCTACCTCAACTATTTACATGAAAACTGAGTATTGTTTCTTACTTAACCATGATACTAAATATTTTACTAAAAAGTAACAGGTTCTTGAGGTTCTTTTTCTATCTAATCTAAAACTTCTAAAATCTTTATCCGAATATGAAATTAAATTGTAATCCGAAGTTTTGGGGTAAAGAAGATATTGAAAAATAGTTCTTTTAAATAAAGTTTTATATTTGTACACTTGTGAGTTGTATAGGTCTTACTATTTTCAAGTCCAAAAATTTTCAATAAATGAATAATATATTTACTTTGATTTAAAATATTTCTAAAATATTTTTTATAAATCTGAAATCCTAAAAAGAAATTTAGTTCTCCCATCATACTCATTTCAAATTATTTTTCATTAAATTTGATAAATCATTAAAAAAATTTATTTATTAAAATGAAAATAAAATAATCAACATAAATAATTACTAATAAAATATTAGAACATACAGTTTTCTTAAAAAAGGTAAGATAAATTAATCCTACTGAAAATACATTTTCTAACAAAAAAAGAGCTTAATCTATCATACCAAGATCTAGGTTCCTACTTAAGTCTATAAAGTGTTTTGGTAAGTTTAAAAACATAATTTGGTTTATGAGGGTTTTAAAAAATTGGGTGTTGTTCAATATAAAATTCCTCCATTAAATAACCACATAAAAAGGAATATTTAACATCCATATTATATAATTTAAAGTTTATATGAGATGCATAAAAGAAATGATTATAATCCAACTACAGGTGAAAAGGTTTCATCATAATTTATACCTTATTCCTAACTATATCCTTTAGATATTAATCTTTCTTTGTTTCTGGTTATGATCCCTTGATCATCTTGTTTATTTCCAAATATCCATTTAGTTCCGATTATTGGATAATCTGATGGCTTTACACCAAATATGAGACTTCATTTATTTTTAATTGGTTTAGTTCTTCTTGCTTGGATAACATCAAAATCTTTTCTTCCAAAGCTTCTTCAATAGATTGAGGTTCTAACTGAGATATAAAGGTAGAAAATTCAACTAAGTTTCCTACATTTGTTCTAGTTCTAATTCTTATTTTTGGGTCTCCTATAACAGTTTCTAAAGGATAGTTATTTAAGATTATAGAATATATAGGTAAGACACTTTTAGGTTCCTCAGTTTCATGTTCTTCTGAACTAGAATGAATTTTATTTTAATAATTTTCAAAATTAGATTTAGAGGAATCAATTCTTATGTTTTCAAGAGTTTCAATATTTTAATCTAATTGATCTTTATATTATTAAAAGGGTCAGTTTCATCAAACGTCACATGAACTGATTCTTCAACAAACCATGACTTTTTATTAAACACTATATAGGATTTAGAAGAGGAAAAATAACCTAGAAATATTACTTCACAATATTTTGGATCAAATTTACCAAGGATATCTTTAGTATTCAAGATATATAACTTGCATCCAAAAACATTAAAGTATTTTACTTTTGGATTTTTATTATTTCATAGTTCATAGGATGTAATTTTAAGAATAAGTGTTTTTAAAAATCTATTCATGATATATAAAGTTGTGCTTACATATTATTCCACAAAAAAGGTAGTAATACAATATTCATTCAGTATAGTCCTTTCCATTTCTTGAATAGTTCTATCTCATATTTTAACAATTCCTTTTTTGAGGTGTTCTTGGTGTAGATAAGGTGAATTTAATACCTATATTGAAGAAAAAATAATTAAATTCTTGATTATAAAATTCCCCACCATGATCAATTCTTAAGGAAATTATTTTAAAATAATTTTCATTTTGAACAATTTTAAAAAAATCTTTCAAAAATAGTGAATAATTATCTTTTGATATTTATAAAATAAACCTAAGTAAATATAGAAAAATCATCAACTAAAACATACACATATAATATACCAGCGAAACATTCTACTCTAGATGGTCCAAACAAATCCATATGGATTTTTTCTAATGGTTTTGATATAAAAATATTATTAATGATTTAATAGATGATTTGTTCTACTTTCCAATTTTTCATGCATCACAAAATATATCATTATCAAACATAAGACTAGGTAAATCAAAAAATTATTATTTATTAGATAATTTTTGTAAAGAATATGTATTATAGTATCTAAGTGTTCTATTCCAGATCTATGATTCATTTGACTTAATATTTAAACAATTAACTTTTTTTACACAAGGAATTAAGATACAACATATAACCATTATCAATTCTAGGTGCTCTAAATTCAAGCAGTTTATCTTTGAAAACTAAGAAGGAATTGTTGGAGAAATAAATATAATATTCATAATCACAAATTTTAGATATATATATTATGTTGTTTTTTATCCCTTGTACATACAATACTTTATTGATTGATATAGTCTTTGGATCTCCAACAGTTCTAACTCCAACAATATTTTCTTTTGCATTGTCACTAGAAGTGAGTAGAACTCCATTCATTTGAGTTAATTTATGAACCTTTGATGAGTCTCCAGTCTTGTTTCTAGAGCATCCAATGTCCATATAATATGTCATTTCCACTGTTATGGACTTTTTCTTACAAAATTAATTAAACATGTGTTTGTTTTGGTAAGCATATTTTATTGGGTCCAGTAATTTCATTAAGGAAAGATATAGGAATCCAGATCTGCCTAATTTTTCCAAAATTTGAATTATCAGCTTCAGACATATTTTTAGAAATAAAATCCCTTTTAATAACATTGATTTTTGGATTTCCCCAATAATATTTATTATTGTAATGACCGTTTATTCCATAATAATAGTAGGTATCATTTTCTATTTGGTCAAAAAATAATTTTTATATAATTTTTATTTTTTACCCTTTCTTCCAATTCCAATTTTTTATCTTTTAATAAAATTATTACTAAGAATATCATTTAGAGAATTTTCTACTTTTGTTAAAATACTTACAACACTTTTATAATATTCTACTTCATCTTAGAGCTCTTTAATCCTTTTTTATGATCAGTATAGTTTTATGTAGATGAATTGAATTTTTTAATTAGATCTTGATGTTTTTTATCACTGTATCTCTTTCACCTAAAACAACATTATTTATATTTTTTAATTATTTATGTTTATTAAGGAATCATATTTTTATTCTAGCATAGAATTATAATTATCCAATTTATCATTTGAACAACTATTAGAGTCAGAGGCATAAGAATAATAAGTTTTTACCTCTTCTTCTTCCTTATCCATAAAGCACATATTGGATTTTTGATTTTATGTCTCTTTTTCTAAATCATATTTTGAAGAGGTACTAGAGTCATCAATACACTCCATGTAACTTTCATTTATCTTTTTTCTTTTATGCTCATAATCTTAATTCTTCATATATTTCTTTTCTATCCTTATTCTTCATCTTTTAATTGGGGGAAATTAGGTTTGATGTGACCTAAATTCTTACATTTTTAGTATCTCACATCCCTTGGTGCCTTTTCATCATTCTTAAAGAAGTTTTAAAGCCTATTTTCTTCTATAATTTTCTAAAATTTTTGGATAACTGAGCTAGTTCCATTTCAAAGTCTGAGGAATATGTATTTTTTTATTTTGATTTCTTGTTTTTATTTTCTTTCATGATTCTCAGATGTTACCTTGAGGGTAGTATTTTCCCTTTTCACAACTAACTTTTGATCTTCATCTTCATATACTTCATACATCATCAATATTCCAATCAGTTCCTTCATTGTCAAATTATTGACAGGTGGTGATTGTATACTTGTTGTAGATATTCCATTCCATTTTAAGGAAGTAATCTAAGTAATTTTAGTGCTTGATCAAATTAAAAGATGGTATCTCCCAGGGTAGTAGTATTGTTGAGAATCTCTGTTAACCATCCATTCATTTGTGTGATGCTTTCACCATAAGAAATTATAAAGGTGTAAATATTTCGTTTGAAAATAGAAAACCACATCTATCTGATTTCAATTGTTCCTTTATAAGAAACTACAATGGTTTTCCACATCTCATAGAAAGTAATACATTGCGAGACTCGATTAAATTCACCAGGTCTAAGTCCACAGATTATTTCATTAATAGATGTTGAATTAATGTTATATTACACTTCTATTGCAACATCCTAAGTTTCTAGTTTTTTAGGAATCAAATAAGGAGTGATGATATTAAAATAGACTTTGAAGATCAATTTGTTTTAGATAAATCACCATAAATGATTTCCAGCATCCATAGTTTTCACCATTAAAATATAGAGCACAAAGAATATACATACCTTCCTTCGAATCATACATTTCCATCTGATTCATATAAAACTTATTACTATAAGATTTATATAGATTTATAAAAAATATATCCTTTGATACAAATTGTTAGGATTTAATAATACAAATATACACAAGAGGGGGGGAGGTGAATTGTGTCTTTTTGAAAATATCTACAGATTATGGATTTTAAATCTCTTTGTGATTTATGTAGATATTGAATGCTATCTTCTATGATATGTATGAGAAATAGATAAATATAAATAATGAACACAACAATTTTATAGTGGTTTGGGGAAAAAAGATCCCATAGTCCACTCCACCAACACTCTTACTGAGAGCTTGGTGAATTTCACTAGAAAGGTCCTCTTATAACAATACCTTCAAATCCAAAACTGAGTGAAAGTAGTTGAAACCTTTAAAAAATGTCTAAAAAAGCCTTTTGATTCTTTTATAGGAAACTAGTTATCCACATATTAGTACAATAATCCAACACTTCATCCACGATTGATTCTAAGTAGTCCAAACACCACTAAATCAAAAGAGTTTGATTTTTTTATAGTTCAAGTTGAACTTTATAGTTGCAGCAGAAACAACTGATAGTAGATGGATCTTCTTCTTCATAAATTAAATTATTAAAGAAATAATAAATCGTAAGTGATATTAGTTTCAAATGATATTCAATTTGAATAGTGAATAACAACAACAATTCACAGTAGAGAATGTATATCTCCAAAGTTTAGCCTTTTTCAGAAAAAATTTGATCGTTCCTTGCAGCAACACTGTAAAATATATTCATAGGAATACATTTTTATGTGTGTAAAATATCATAAAACTTTATATTTAGAAAATAAATTGTTCAGATATATTCGATTGGTTGAGAATATCCAAGAAAATTTTCATATAGATCGTAGATATTAAAAAAATAAAATATTTAGGGGACACGTAAATTTCATTAAGAAGATGATTTATTTTCAATGATGAATATAGTTCTTTGAATTTATCAAAACAATCCTTTTAATCAGTTGTAAATGAGATTTTATCAGATATTTAATTTCGAAAACACCATTTCAAGAATCCTGGATAAAATTGTGAATTTAAATTTCTGGTGATGAATAGTAAAACATATGGTTCCCTCATAAAATGATAAAATACCAAATCTAGGGTTTAACTGTGTACCATTCATTATCTAAATGTAATTTTTTCAATATAATATTGATCATAAATATAAGTATGATGAACCATACATTTAGTTCTCTAATGTAGGGTTTCTCACCATACTTTCTTTTCTTAACAAACATAAGGTTCCCACCAAACTTAAGGTTCTTTAACAACAATTTTCTAAAAACATAGTGTTGATGATCCATAAATACTATTCTAAATATAGGGTTCATTCCTTATGGTACATTTACTAATGTAGGGTTCATTCCTTAGGAACTATTCTAAACGTAGTGTGTGAACAGTGTTTCCAAAAAACATAAAAACACGTTCCAAATGATTTGATGAATAATCCTTGGAGATTAATAACTTGAATATAATTCCATAATAATTATTTAAAATAATATTAATTTCCTAAAATATAGTTAAACTAATATCATTATTAAAATGGAAAAGGGTATTAGTGAGTATCAAAATCAATAATATTATAGAGTATTGGTGATGCAATACATGCCCAACATTGAGAACTTCACCTGACCAAGATAATATGTCCTGAAGTTTTCTCTTGATATTTGAATATATTATGAAAAGTACATGACCCGTTCACATGATAACCATTTCATCCATATTCACATGAATATTATGACATTTTTAGTCCTTATTTCACAAGTGCATCAATGATTATCAGTATTTGGATTGTTGAGGCCTTGCGTGATCAAGTTGACACTAAAAAAATCCTTTGCATGATCCATATGAAATGATTAAGGTCCATTATGTGATAAATATTGTGATAACATGAATCACATAAACACATAGTATAATCCCTTAAGTCATTACTTGAGCATACATGATGGGTGCCTCTTTCGATTGACCAGTTTTCAACTTCAGAAAGTCCACACTCACCTCTACACCCCTGTGTGTGTGTATTTTCTATGTTGTGGGGAGGGGGTAGATTTATAGGAATCACCACCCTATATATACACTACTTTTCATGAAACTCAAATCATATATATGATCTTGATTTGATGGAGGTATCATCACATCATGCATTTCATGTGATCCATCCATGTGCCATCAATAAAATCATCTTTGAATTTCATGATAAGAAGCAAATAAATGTTCATTATATCATTTCCATATTTATTGAAACCATTGATTTCTAAAGGGATTTTTCACATTAAAATGTTCATATTGAATATACTTCGTACTATCAGGACAATATGTCTTAGAGTATTTACAAAATCCGGTTTCCTATTCATGAAACTTCTACATTATTGAGTTAGGATTATCGAAAGGACATCTTAGGATCATTAAAAGATCACTAGAATCTTATAATAATATTTATTTAATTTCAATATAACTTCCTTCACATGAATACTCAACTTTTTTAATCTTTCATTTTATAAATCCTATGGTGTTTTTATTGGTTTTCCATTTAGGTAACACATGATAAAAAAGTACATATGGTATATACTTCATATGATTGAGTTGATGTGTCAAGGGGCCTTCGTAAGATTGGTATACTAATTACGTAAAGAGAATCACTAATTCTCATTAAAAACAACATAACTCTTCTTCATATAAGATTACCATATTTTTCTCATTTTATTTTATAAATCCCATGATGTTTTCCCACTAGTTTTCCATCAAGGTATCACATGATCTAACATATATGTATAAAATCCTTCCCACGATGAATATGATATGTATAGAGGAATTACCATGATGAGGACAATATATCCCTAGGGATTTCATGTGATAAAATGTCTCATCACACTAACTGCATCATCCCTTTGCATAAAAATCATCACAAATCTGCTCACATGAGGTTTCCATGTTTTTATCATTTATTATATAAACTTATTTGGTGATTTTCAAGCATTTTTCAGCTATCAAGCTACAAAATTGAATAGACTCATCTAAGGGACCACACATGATCAAGTAGGATGACCGATGGGGCTTGTTGTGATCATGAGGATTTATTTAGAAGCTTTCATGAGATCCGGAGATATTTTCAAAGGGGATTACCATGATCATGAACTAATCATGTGAAGCACATAATCCCTTTATGTGATGTTCCCAGTGTCATGAGATTCATATGAACCATGTTTCTAATTACCAAGTAGCTATGCTACTATTTTCTTCCCTTTGTGTAGAAAATAATACTTTTGATTCAGGTATTTATCTTATCCTAAATTTTTTTATTCTCATTTGGAGGGTTTCAAAAAATCCCCTCCTTAGAAGCAAGTTCCAAAGTAATAAGGACTCGATTTTGAGGAAGTAAATGCCCACCTGAGTCACTTGGAATTATGCTGGTTAGTATTATAAGAATCGTTTGGTCTTTCGGGAGAGTTTTTAGATTTTGTTAGGTTCCCTATAAATATGGAAGTGGGAGGTGAATCATTTTACTTGTGACTTAGACCTACAAAGATCTCATGATTTACTCTCTCACATAATTTCTTCACAAGACCACTTCGCATAACCCCATCATGAGAACTATTCAAAAGACTTGATCACATGATCTTTTCACTTGATATTATTATCCTAATAACTCATGTAATATACCTACTAACCAATCAATGATAAATGTTTTGTTCTATTACACATGTCTTTGGCCACAAGTTTTCTTCATGTTCTTAAAATGATCTAGTGGAGCTATGTGATTTCCTAGTTTTCATGACCTTCTGGTGGTCATGCATGTCTCTTGATTCTAGATGAGTAATGAGATCATGTGTTTTCGAATGGATCATGAGATTATCATGTCTATAAATTATTCATGAAATTATACTAATAACACCCCACTCATTTATTTATTTTAGTCGATTCATAATTCAATATTAAACCCCTTATCATGTATAATTCATACCATTGTATAGATGACCTCCAGTTTTTAGTTGTTTCTTGATGAATCCGATTAGAGAGCTATGATTTTTTGGAACTTTTTTGCTAACCCTCAGTACAGATTCTTTTCCAATAGTGATATTTTAAAAGGGTTTTTTAGATGATTCTTGAAAACTATCCTTTATCGCACAAACTACCTTTATTTAGTTTCAACATTTTGGATGAAACTACCATTCCATCACCTGACTAAAATCCCCTTCTCATATTATGTCACCTAATATTGAATTCATTAAAATATTACTTTATGATAAAAATCAGTTAATTGTGTCACTGTTCTATGGGCTATCTTATATATTAGATGATTGCCTCTAGGTTTTGAGGACTGTGATCTAACTCATAAACCAATACCTCAAAGTTACTCAAGCATACTGATATCCTTTATAGACTATCCAAAAATGGTTGGAGTTCAAAGTGGGATTTTCACCCTGGTGGTAAATTTTCTGATGAATGTTCATGGCCATTCTAGGTTAGGTAGAGTTGAACAAAATTTTTTGATCAATTACATGATATCCATATTTATGAATTAACATGGATTTCTTAGTTCATCATGTAACATAAATTGGAACGTCTTGTAGACCTGATTATTTACTGTTTTCCTAGATCCAACACTTTTCATGTGACCCATAGTGATGTAGAAATCAATCTATGGGATATTTATTAGTTTGGGTGACCACCTCCCCTCAGGGAAATGTACTATGAATTCCTTCCTACTGAAAATGTTTGGGATGAACTTTTGAAGACTCCAACCTTGGTATAAGACATAATTATCATTACAAAGGAGAGTTTGAAGAATGATATGAACTTATTATTTATCATTTATTTTAAGGATTGGATCAACATATCACTTTATCAAAGTGAGACTCGACCAATTTCTATATGACCTCATCAATTCCATTATCAACAAGTTTTGGAGAGTTTAGTCTCTTACTAAGCCATTTTGGAAGCTAGAGAATATGAATCATGGGTCTACCAAGTGAGACCAAAGGTATCCCAATGATTTAATTAGAAAGATATTTGGCCATGTTTTTAAATAGAAAGTTCTTCCATGTCAGGGATGAATGGTTATTCACTTTAGTTGGCACATTAGTGATGGTAGACATACTAGAAGAGGGAATTATCCCCAATCTAGTTATGGAAAACCATATTTTCCTTTATCAACTTCTTGGTCATGTTCAATATGGTAATGTCCCTTACCAGATCAAAGGCCCTTTTCAATTTTTTTATTGTATATGAGATAATTTTTAGTGTCAAAAATATTAGAATTTTACCAAAATTCCCTATACCCTATTTCAACCCAGGCTACTAAACCTCTCTTGGGTTTAGGTGTTTCCATTGGGTACTAGTGAGGTTATTGATATTTTGATCCAACATAATTGTTTCAACTTAATATTATACCTAACACCTACTAGGCTAGTTATTGACAATGTTTGTGGTTCCCTTGATGATAAATTGTATAAAGTATCACTTTGGGTTGGGGTTCTTACAGATTATGTAGACGAGCTAATCATTTGCGAGCCTTGTAACCACTACCAGTTTTCTCACCAGTTTTCTACACTCAAAATGTTTATCCTCTCCCCTTAGATTTATTTTGAGGAGAATAAAATCCCATGATCATTCTATAATATTGGGTTATACATGTAGGTGAATATAAAAATACCAAAATCATTTTTCCTCCTATAGATGGTGCTATCTTCATATTTCAGGACTATGAAAAAGCATGGTTAGAAGCTTTCCCTGTTGGTATACCAAGTCTATTTTTTCATCAAGTAGAAAAATCTTGTGATTTTACAATCCCCTTGACTTTAGAAATGATGTAGTTGATTTAGGACTTAAGATATCCTTAAAGGATGCACTCTCACCACAAAATTGAGTCTCTCATGAACAAGGTACTATTTGTTTAGGAAGATTTCCCTTTGGTACTAGTGAAATATGATGCATTCGTTGGTGGGAGAACACACATTACTTATTCTCTTACATCCTCATTTTCTCAAACAAAACTTATTTAAATCAACTTGATATATTTACAATTACCATAAACCATTATTCTTTGTAATGTACTCCATAAATTGTACATTGAGAGTTCAGTACCATGAAGGATAATTTAGAAACAAATCCACACCATGATTAATGATATTCCCTTGGAGAAGATCCTTGACCAAGAGGAATGCCTTCAAAAACTCTTATATGATTTGAGAGCTGGTGGATTTTACTATATTCAGTTATATGATATCATGATACATATTTTCCTAGATTGGATTTAGTTGTTAAATAACAAGAGGGGCCTACACAACCTTGATTATAGGAATTATATAGTCCTATAAAAAATAGAATATTTAGAGGTATTGGGATAGATACATTAAGAAGACTCTCAGTTGCATGATCAGATAGATGATTTTATTGTAGAGGCAATGGAACATGTAGCCTTTATAGATTACAAAAGGCCACATATTTTTATTGAATAATATTTATTATAAATCACTCAAAAATGGAGTGGAGAGTTGTCTTATTTTATTGATACTCTTCATCCCTTCGAGACTATAGAAACAATGAAGTAGATGCCACTTCAATTATCAATTTAAACCTATCATAAAAATATATCTTATTTAAAAATTTCGGTTGAATTTTTTTATTATGATATAGCTGTGAACATATACTTCTTTTCATCTTTGTGAAACCATGTGAGAGACTATATAATGTTGATATTCCTCCCTTTTTTCACATTATCAATAAAAAAACCTTTCAAAATTTTCATGCTTCTATCATGATTTCTTTCATTTATTATGCACATGGAAATTCATCAACTTGATATCAAATAGAGTGTCAATGACATCAATTGATTTTATAATATCAATAAAACCCAATTTTTGAACTAAAATGATCAAATATCAATAGAATGTTCTATTAGAAATACCCATAAATTATTAATGACATAAAATCCTCATTTATGTATCTTCTTCAATTATTCTGAGATCACCTATTCCAAGAGGATAATTTGGGTAAATATGTCCCAAAGGGAGAGTGATATAAATTTTTTACTTTTTCAATAAACATAACAGCCATATATTGAGTGTTTCTAGGAATAGATGAAGGTACCTAAAATAATTTTATATTTTATTTTTAGACTTAACATTTTCCTAAGATTCATATGAAAAAATCTTAGTGGGAATGGACTTGTATTTTTATTATACCTCCCTTTACAGGTTTTTTTCCTGAAAAGTTTTATTCCATTTCCATTTTATAAATGCTCAATGTTACCTAAACTATAGAAAATGCATGTCTAGAAAACAGAGACTTGACTTTTCTCATGGTTCTCTTTTCAAGTTTTTAACTTGGAAAGTATTATGTCTCTATTAAGTGGATGATTAAGGTCTTTTAATCCAAATCATTTCTATAGTTTATGTTATTTTAGCTCATACCATCTATTTCTATAGTTCAGGGTATTTTAGATCAGACAATCTATTACTGTAGTTTAGGGTCTTTGAGCTTAGACCATCTATTGATTTGTTTAGGGTATTTTAGATTGGACCATTTAATACTATAGTTTAGGGTTATTTATGTAGAGACCCAAAGATTGACATACATGGACATTACATTACTTTTACAGAATACTTTATATATAACAAAAACAGACACCCAAGGACCATAATAGTTTAGTGTCTTTAGAAACATGAAACTTAATCTTCTAATCATGGTGAAATATCTTTAATATCTCTCATAAAGATATTCCCCTTTTGTTTTATTACCTAAAAGCTTTCTTTATATCCTAGGTAAAATAAAACATATAAAGGGTGAGCTCAAATGCTCAGTAAGGGTAAGCATGGAGAAAATAAAACAAAAACATATACATTTGAACATAAAACCCTGAACATAATGTTTAAACATCAAAATCTTGATTTGTGAAATAAATATTGGTAGTACGTAAGGAATAGATCGTAAAGGAACATTAATCATGGTAATAAAACATGTAATTATGGAAAACCATTTAACAAATGATATGATTTCCATAGTGTCCAATACATTGCTGCCAAGACTATCATAGTGGACGAAGTCCATTACTGAACCGGGTTTACTTGCCGTTCCAGCCCTATATTACTGAATCAGATTTATTTTCCATTCCAGCCATGTTTATATCATGAGATATAAATCTTTACCTAATGCATTGGAGGGAGAAATAGGTCCCACCCATCTCATATTGAAATCATTCTTACATTTTCCACAAAACAATCATAAATCATTCATCACAACCCAAAGAATAAAATGGGTTTCATAAACATCATCCCATCATAACATAATCCATATAAAATAAATGGATATAATTTCATCATAAGAAAAATCAAACCATGTAAATAATAGAGACATTATACTTTTAAAGATAATCATACTAAATAATTTCACCTTTGATGGGAAATAGTTTTGATAAAACATTTGAAATTGATAATTGAAGAAAATATCATTTCTTCTTCAAAATCATTTTCTTTTCACAAAATTCCAGGATATTTTAAAAGAAATTTTTTTTTTTGAAAATAATAATGAAATATTGTAGAAGATGCTTCATGGAAATAAGTAGTTATGAGACTGTACAAATCCATTCATGCTGTATAAGTTAAAAAAATAATCTCCTTGTACTTTTACTAGAAAGTCAAAAAGTACCTCGTATGGTAAACAAAAGAAAGATTCCTTCCATACTACATAGTAAAGGTAAAAAATGGATAGAAATTACTTTAAACATACATGTAATAATAGTAAAAAATTTATGAAAACATTTTTATAAGACACGAAAATGGATGATAAAAATAACCCCAGTAAATACTTAGGTATAAACAATCTCGGATAAGAACGAGATTGGACTTAGGTCCAATTTCTTCCATTTGTGTCTGAAACTCCTATATTATGATTTAAATAATTTTATTCACTTATTCGGGAATCATATTTATTTTTATGATATCATATATGATCCACTTATGACTTTATATTACCCATTCTTTTGTCAATTCCATGTTAAAGTAGTGTTTTGGGTAAAATCGTTTCATTTATCATACATGTTTGGACCTGTTATTCTTGATATTATTACTTGTATCCTGATTTACATAATTACAAAATGTAAAACATGATATATATATATATATATATAATATATTCAGTATATATATTTAAATATATATGGTAGATCTATAAATGGAATGAAATACACCATTCATGGAGATGGTAGGCCGTACGTACGCATGAACACTATTTTTGTTTTCCTTATTCAATTGAATGGAATTAAGTAAATGAAGCATATATGTAAATAAATCTAGTATAATTATTATTTCATATATTTCATCATTATTTATTATATATACTTTATAATCATTCTTGAATGGTTAACATGGAGAATGAATCTCATCGCGTCTTGGAGACGGTAATCCGTACATACGCACGAGCGACGATATCATTCCCATAATTGTTGAATGATATTGGATTGGATTAAATAATATCTCAGAATTTTTATCATGTTATAATAATCATATATAGTTATTATTTCCACCATTATACCCATCCAAGTAAGGTGGTGGTGGAAAAACATATTACACCACGACGTGGAGACGGTAAGACGTACGTACGCACGCGCAGTGATTTCATTTTTCGTAAGATGGATAGAAGGTGAAATAGGGTTGTTTCAAATTTATAATAACATATCAGTATATTAGTGATACTTATTTAATTACTTTATAATGAATAAACAAAATAAGAGGAAGTAGAAGAAGAAATGAATTTGAAAGAATCGGTAAAGGGTATTACCTCTTCTTCGATACGCCTCTTCTAAACCTCCTATTAGGGCAGTAAAATTGGTCTTTGAAGAAGACCAGGACCTTTAGTATGTTTCTAGGTAAGTGGAGAAGATAAATGGGTAGGGGTTGGCTGATCCTGAAGGATCAAAATTGTGTGAGGAGGAGAGGGAGGAGGTGCCCTTTTATAAGGAAGGAGAGGGGAACCTTTGGAAACCTAAACAATATTAATTTATAATAAATTCAAACCCCACTAAAAAACATCAAAAAATGACTCATTTCGAATATTAGATGATATAGAGTTGTAATATCATCAACCAATAAAATTTATACATGTTTTAAGTTTATTTTAAACCTTATCATTTTGATTTATCCATATTTAATCTATTTAATTTTATTTGTGGAAATAATATTCTAAATTTTAAATTGTAATAAATACATACTTATATGTTTTAAATTTTACATAATTGAATACTTTATTAACTTGGAAACCATATAATTTTCAATTTGCAATTTTTAAATATTTTGGTGATTTTTAAATAATTTAATAATATGTTATTTTTATAAAATACCAATAGTGTAACTTTTTACACTATTCATTTATTTGAATTTAAATAAAATACACATAGAAAATATATTAAAATATATATATATAATAGGTTCCTAACATGTCATAGTCATCTAGAAAATTTGTGGAGCATATTAATTAGTTCATATAATATTTATTTTAATATTTTTAAAACCATTTATTTGATATATCTCTTAATAAATTAATTACTACAACATTTTTGTATAATTATTTAATATACTTATTTGTAGTATAAAAATTAAAAATAAAATACTATGATGCATATAAATATAATATATTTCATAATAATACTTTTAGTCGAATTTATCTTCTAAAAAAACCAACTTTTAAAATTTTATCTTTATTAAAGTATGAAGGTGACAACTTTGACATCATTTAAAATAAAATAATATAAATGTCCTAATCTGTTTTATAAGGATCCAAATAGTCCAAAATTATATCCTTTTATGATTAGGGTATATATGTACTCGACCAATAAGATTTGGTCAAGTTTCTGGTCCTTTTGATGGGTATTAGTATTTTAAACAAACTATATTATTGATTTTTCACTAAATAAATAATTTCTGCATCATTTAAGGTAATTATATATTTATTAAAAATCACAAATAAATTACCATGATGAAGAAAAACATTTTATATTTCAAATTAGTATTTATAATCTAATTTATATTATATATAACCTTATATTAAAAATACTTTCATTATTATAGTTTGAGTGAGACATATTTCACTTTCCTTAAATAAAATAAATTAAAGGTCTTAATCACATACAAGTGGGTTTCAGAAGATACCATTTCGATAGAATTATATTTTAGTAAGAAATATAATCATCCAATTATATCAATACAAGTGTTAGGGTAATTTTAAAATATTATATTTACCCTTAATTACCTGATTTACCTTTAACTGAAGTAAATAAAATTTACCGTAGTTACTATTCATAATGCCTAAAAATAAAAATTAGCAAGTTAACATAATTTGGACCTACTGATTCCAATTATGGAATCTGTTTTTCCAAATTCAAAATACAGAAGTTGTAGTATTTAATTTAAAATTAATCCCACTTTTGAGAAAATGGGTTCTAAAAGTTAAAACATTGCAAAATACTGAATTTTTTTTACCGATGAATTCAATGTAAAATTAATGATAATGAAATAAATAAGATTAAATAGTAAAAATATATTCTATTTATACTTTAAAACCATTCAATATTATAATTTAACCATATAAATTATCTTGATGAAAAAATTTGTTTTTAATTAAAATTTAGCGTATTTTTATTATTCATCAAAATATGAAAGTTAACAGAAAAATATAAAAAAATTGTCCAAAGTAAATTTGTATATAATTATTGCAATGAATAAGTTTATTTTGTAAAATTGAACTCATAAATGTGTCAAAACTAGATTTAAAGTGGGTGCGCCATCAAAAGGTGGAAAAAGTACATTTTTTGAAGAATACTTATTTTACCCGAAAATTTTAATTTGTTTTATACCATGTTCTAGATAATATGTAAAATTAATGATAATGTTTTAAAATTAAATTTTATTTTTATTAAAATTCATAATGGCTGCTTCATAATAATATTATAACAATATATCGTTGTTTTGTAAAACTTGGTATTGCGTACAACACACGCTATTGGGGAAGGTCGCTCTTGCATGCAACACAAGCTGAGAATAGTGTTTGAGTATAATACAAGCTAATACAGTGTTGCGTATAGCGCAAGCTAATATTGGTGTATCATACAAAACAATACATCAAAGAAATAAAAAAATAATGTTTCTCATAAAATCTCTGGGTGTTACATTCTACCCCACTTAAAATGAATTTCACCCTCGAAATTCATCGAGGTTATAAATCGTTTACTACTTTTAAGTTTCTTTCATAAAACTCACATCGTAAGAAGGAATACTAAAACTTAATTTTAAAAACTAAAGTATGAAACATAATAGTTACCCAAATTAACTCCTCATTGGGTTTCAACATAGGAGAACATAGGTGAAAATATGCATATGGAAGAGAAATCTAACCATCAAGTTATGATGGAGAGTGGTAGAAAACATGTAACGACCCGAAATTTTGACTAAATATTGTTTCCTAATTTTGTGTGTTGTTTTATTTTTATACTCAACAAAACTGTTTCATTTGATAACATGAGTATAATTAAAATGAGACTGTTGGGTTTTGACTGTTATATGACTGTTGGTCAATATGACCGCTGGAAACTAAAAGTTTTGATTTTTGTCTCTAAATACAAGTGATCTTGATTAATTAATATAGAAATAAGATTCAATGGCCTCATAAAGTAGTCTCGGGCCAATCGAAGCCCATCTAACGGAACTTGGGAAAAAGGTAGCACCACTGGGCTTTGCTCTGGACCAAACCCAATCTGAACTTGATCGTGTGAAGCTAGAATGGAATCGCCTTCACGAGAAGTTCAAACTAATAGAGATTACTACTCGTGCGATGTTGGCCGAGCCTCACTTGGATTCTCTCACCTTAGCACACCTTACAATTAGGTCTTATACTGGTGTGATAAGGGGCTATGTAAGGAGACTCTAACTGCCTTGTGTAATCCTTTTTTTTAAATAAAAATTTTGATTTCTTCTTATGATGAATTTTATGAATTTTCAAATGTCCGGATAAATATAGTATGCATATTTTCTATGAATTTTAGAGAAAGGATATTTTAAAAATGTTTATGTAAACCTTAAATAATTAAAAATGTGTAATGATTTTCAAAAAATGGTCTTCTATAATTATGTTTAGTATGAAATTTAGAGTCTAATAAGATCAACTTAATTTTTGATGAATAGTAAATTATGAATAGTGATTTTATGCTTAGGATTAGTAATGTGACCAAATGGATTAGTAATATCACTTAAAGAAATTATTAATATAATCTATGCACCTTGATTAAGTAATGTGATTCAATAAAATGGTTAAATAACGGTTTCATAAATTATTAGTCAAGTATTAGTTTTTTTGGGTGAATAGTGTTTTTTAATTAAAAATTAAATTAAAAATATTAATAAAAATATTTTTATAAAATCGACCTTATTTTTGAATTCAGAACATCGATACTATGCTAAGGTAACTTTTGGGGAATTCTCTGAAAAAAATGAATTTTCGGTGAATAGTGTATTTATTTAAAAATTAAATTAAAAATATTTAAAAAATTATTTTTGTAAAATGGAGTTCATTTTTGAAATCAGAGCATTGATATTTGGTTAAGGTAAAATTTTGGGATTTTTCTGAGAAAGTTGAATTTTCAGTGAATAGTAAAAATACAGTTTTAGGGTTTCGGTATGTTTAATGACATCAGAACTGTGTCATGATGATTTCATGAGATATTTTAAGATTTGGCAGAAACAAAGTTATGAATTATTGTATGTGGGGCCCCATGTGTCCTAACTACATGGGAAATACCATGGGAGAGCCCATGGTTTTGAGAAAACCACTTATGAGGTGTCCCTTGAAATTATTAAAGTATCACCTCACTTTCCCTATAAATACCCACCCTTTCCTCCTTTAGTTTTCACTCCCAACTCTCCCCCAATGAAGCTCTGGTCTCATTACCTCCCAAAGAGTCCTCCCAAGGTACCCCCAAGCCCTCAAGGTCCCAACCTTTGAGTTTTAAGAGATACGTTATAAGGTTAGGGATCCTATCTCCCTCTTTCTTTTCAAGTAATCTCTTTTATGTCATTTCTTTTATGATCCACGATCTTATGTTATAGGATGTTATTTTATATTCCTCTTACTGCCCTTTTCATTTTCATATGATGAGATACCCCCTCTTGCTCTCATCAATTCGTTTTAAGAATGTTTAAGTGGCGCCGTTAGGCTGCCGAATTTTTACGAGATTCTTTCACCCTTCTCATTTTCAAGTTCTATTTTCATGTCAAGTCTTTCAAGTTCCTTTTTATTATGTTGGGATGTGATATCTATATCTATCATACTGATATTTTATGTTCATATTATGAGAGACCCTATTTTATCTCATCAATTCATTTTTGTTGAAGTTTAAGTGACGCCGTTAGGTTGCCGAATTTTCATAAGAGAAATCTAATTTTTGTCTTCCTTCCATGTTTTCATTTCAAATGGTATGTCCTTAAAGTTTCATTACCATGTTCATATATCCTTCATATTCTGTCCCTATACTATTTTATGGTTCATTTATGAATGTTTGACCCATGTCCCCCCTCTTTTCAATGTTTTCCAAAACCTCAAAACATAGTCGTTATGCTGCAGAATTTCCGTCTCGAAATGTCTCTCTCTTTTTCTATAGTTCTTTTATTTTATTAAGTGAATAATCAAAGATCTATCTTCTATAGGGGTATTTACATATATACCAAAAGTTTCTATTTTAAATTCTGGGATTTACATACATGAGACCCACCTTCCTTTTCTGTGGGTTTTAAAGTGACACAAAGATCATGTCTTTAAAGCAGTTTTTAAAACGTTATGATTATGAAATGAAACCTATTTATTTTATGCTATATGGGTTGTTTATGAAATGATTTATGATGATATATGTGGATCACATGATAATAAAGGAGAATTTAATTGTTCACCCTGATAGCGCTCCAATGCATTGGGTAAAGACTTAATCTCTAAAGATGACCATTTTGACTGATACCTAGGTGAATAACCTTGGTAATTTTTATTGACACCTTGGGGATGGACCTTGGTGAAACAGAAATGATTGTCTTTGTTAAATGTTGTAGCCACATCTTCAAGTTATGAAATACGTTATTTTTATTATGATATGCCTCATGATTTCTTTCTCATGCCTTAAAGTTCTTTTTTCATGACATTGTTGATGTATCTCAAGTTCACATGTTAAATGTTTTCCCTTGTTTCCCTTACTGGGCCTTCTGCTCACCCTTTCTTTTGATGTATGTACCCAGGTTATGAGATGCAATAATGAACCTTGTATGAACATAAGGATAAGCCTTTCAAGTGTTTAAGAAGAATGTTTTATGTTCTCATGTGTTAAGTTCCTGGTTTCCAATACACTAAACCTTAAAGATCCTCATTTTTGTAAATTGTAATGAAAGTTTATGTGATAAAAAGGCAGGATGCTATAGTTGGTATCAAAGGATGGTATAGTTATTTGTGGAAATTAGGATATTAAAACTTTAGAAAGAGGCCTATAGAAAATTTTGAATATAGAAAATCTTCCTGGTATTTTGGTGATTATTGAGTAAGGGGTTGGCAAGAAAATACATCCCTGTCTGGATATGAGCAGGTAGAGGTGGCTATGGACCATATGTACTTAGGGGTAAAACTAGAAAACACCGCTTTGAGATATACTCGATCGGGATCAAGTACACGACAAAGGGCCTTACTACACTCTTGGTTACGACACTCCTGGGGGATATGAATTGGTAAATTCATAATCTTGGTATGAACCATTATTAAAGGGACAAAGATAAAATAAAATAAAGATTCACATAAGAATTTATGATCATGGATAACCTAGATTGGAACCTAGGGGATCACAAGTTAGGGTATACTTTTCTTCTACTAGTTTATCCTTCTATGATTTAAGTTTCCTTTTCATGATTATCGGCTAAGTATTTAAGCCCCCTAATTATACTTTCTTTTCTTAGTTAATGTAGGGAAATGGAAGAACATGTCCCAACAACCAATGTGATAGGAAATGTGGTGATTGCCCTATCAATATGACAGAGATAACAAGAGATCAAGTGGAACATATTGTGATTATGCCAAACCCGCTATCAAAAATCACAATTAATAATTTGTACCAAGTTGAATGACCAAATTCATCAAGGAAGAAGAAGACGAAGTCTCAAGGATGTTCATCTAATAAAGTTGATTAGGGGATTTAATGATGATTATTATTTTGGAAGACGTTCACTATTTTGGGAACCCTACTTGATTGAGGTAAATATATTACTACGGTATTTTCTTTGAGGGGTAAAGGTTGACTTATATTTTGAAGAATCAATGAATTTAAGGTGAACTTATGGTAAAATAGGTTACTTATGGAAATGATTAACCTATCCTGGGGAAAATATGTTTATGTTAGCTACTTTTGTTATAAGATTTTAGGAGTGGTTGTTGTTGTTTGAGATGAATGATGAAGTTTATTTTGGAAGAATATGTTATCAAATCCTTCTTGTATTTGGGTTTCAATCTTAGTTTGGTTTATTTTGAGGAATTTTAATGACAGTTATTTATGGAATGGTCTATGATGAACTTTGGGTAGTACCGTGTAATTTTAAAAATTTAAAAGTGGTTTCCCTTCCTATGGGATTCTTTCTTTTTGAAGAGTTGTTTTATCTTACCCCTTGTGTTTTTGGGATAATGTTTAAAGTTAAGAGAAACAGATAGTTAATATTTTGTGGATTATGTGATTCTCTAGAATATAATTCTAGTGCTTTGATGAGACCAAGTAGTTTTGAATGCTCATCGTTTGGAGAGAAGATTAGTTTTGGTAAAAACTTTTTAAAGGATGAAACTCTACTTGAAGGTAGTTATATTTCCGTATGTTTTTATTCTATGTAGTAAATGAATTCCCCAAAATTATGAAAAGGAATGTAAAACAAAAAATGTTGTTGGTTTACGTTTCCTAATGGGTAATCAAAGAATATTTACACACATAATAAGTTTTTGATTTTCTTGTTGTTAACTTTCTACTAATCATGTTTTCTATCACTCTCCCTCAGAACGTGACCCTTTGTTTTCTCCTCCATGTCCATGTTTTCCTACATGGAATCCTAGTATGGGTTAACTCGGGTGAACATTATACTTCCCTTTCTTTATTTTAATGTAGAAGTTTTACTGACTCCTTTTTCGATGTGAGACTTTCAATGAAATTTCAAAACCCAATTTTAAAAATTGCGAGGACGCAATTTCTTAAGGGGGGAAGATTGTAATGACCCGAAATTCTGAATAAATCTTGTTTCCTAATTTTGTGTGTTATTTTATTTTTATACTCAACAAAACTGTTTCATTTGATAACATGAGTATAATTAAAATGAGATTTTTGGGTTTCGACTGTTATATGACTGTTGATCAATATGACCGCTGGAAACTAAACATTTCTATTTTTATCTCTAAATACAAGTGATCTTGATTAATTAATATAGAAAGAAGATTCGATGGCCTCATCCTGTAGTCTCGGGCCAATCGAAGCCCATCTAACGGAACTTGGGAAGGAGGTAGCACCACTGGGCTTTACTCTGGACCAAACCCAAGCCGAACTTCATCGTGTGAAGCTAGAACGGAATTACCTTCGTGAGAAGTTCAAACTAATAGAGATTACTACTCATGCGATGTTGGCCGAGCCTCCCTCGGATTCTCTCACCTTAGCACACCTTACACTTAGGTCCTATGCTGGTGTGATAAGGGGCTATGTAAGGACTCCATAACTGCCTTGTGTAATCCTTTTTTTTAAATAAAAATTTTTATTTCTTCTTATGATGAAGTTTATGAATTTTCAAATTTCCGGATAAATATAGTATGAATATTTTTTATGAATTTTAGAGAAACGATATTTTAAAAATGTTTATGTAAACCTTAAATAATTAAAAATGTGTAATGATTTTCAAAAAATGGTCTTCTAGAATTATGTTTAGTACGAAATTTAGAGTCTAATAAGATCAACTTAATTTTTAATGAATAGTAAAATATGAATAGCGATTTTAAACTTAGGACTAGTAATGTGACCAAATGGATTAGTAATCTCACTTAAAGAAATTATTAATATAATCTAGGCACCTTGATTAAGTAATATGATTCAATAAAATGGTTAAATAATGGTTTCATAAATTATTAGTCAAGTATTAGTTTTTTTCAGTTGAATAGTGTTTTTTAATTAAAAATTAAATTAAAAATATTTAGAAAATTATTTTTATAAAATGGACCTTATTTTTGAATTCAGAACATCGATATTATGCTAAGGTAATTTTTGGGGAATTCTCTAAAAAAATGAATTTTCGGTGAATAGTGTATTTATTTAAAAATTAAATTAAAAATATTTAGAAAATTATTTTTTTAAAGTGGAGTTCATTTTTGAAATCAGAGCATTGATATTTGGTTAGGGTGAAAGTTTGGGATTTTTCTGAGAAAGTTGAATTTTCAGTGAATAGTAAAAATACAGTTTTAGGATTTCAGTATGTTTAATGACATCAGAACTGTGTCATGATGATGTCATGAGATATTTTAAGAGTTTACTGAACAAAGGTGATGAATTATTGTTTGGGGCCCCCATGTGGCCTAACTCCATTGGAACTACCATGGGAGAGCCCATGGTTTTGAGAAAACCACTTGTGAGGTGTCCCTTGAAATTATTAAAGTATCACCTCACTTTACCTATAAATACCCACCCTTTCCTCCTTTATTTTTTACTCCCAACTCTCCCCCAACGAAGCTCTAGTTTCATTATCTCCCAAGGAGTCCTCCCAAGGTTCCCCCAAGCCCTCAAGGTTCCAACCTTTGAGTTTTAAGAGATACGTTTTAAGGTAAGGGATCCTACCTCTCTCTTTCTTTTCAAGTAATCTCTTTTATGTCATTTCTTTTATGATCCATGATCTTATGTTGGAGGATATTCTTTTATATTCCTCTTACTTCCCTTTTCATTTTCATATGATTAGATAACCCCTCTTTCTCTCATCAATTCGTTTTAAGAATGTTTAAGTGGGGCCATTAGGTTGCCAAATTTTTAAGGGATTCTTTCACCCTTCTCATTTTCAAGTTCTATTTACATGTCAATTATTTCAAGTTCCTTTTTATTATGTTGGAATATTATATCTATATCTATCATACTGATATTTTATGTTCATATGACGAGATACCCTATTTGATCTCGTCAATTCATTTTTGTTGAAGTTTAAGTGACGACGTTAGGCTGCCGAATTTTCATAAGAGAAATCTAATTTTTGTCTTCCTTCCATGTTTTTCATTTAAAATGTTATGTCCTTAAATTTTCATTAACATGTTCATATATCCTTAATATTCTGTCCCTCTACTGTTTTATGGGTCATTTATGATTTTTTGACCCATGTCCCCTCTCTTTTCAATGTTTTATAAAACCCTGAAACATAGTCGTTATGCTGCAGATTTTCCGTCTCAAAATGTCTCTCTCTTTTTATAAAGTTCTTTTATTTTATTAAGTGAATACTCAAAGATCTCTCTTCTATAGGGGTATTTAAATATATACCAAAATTTTCTATTTTAAATTCTGGGATTTACATACATGAGACCCACCTTCCTTTTCTGTGGGTTTTAAAGTGACACAAAGATCATGTCTTTAAAGCAGTTTTTAAAACATTATGATTATGAAATGAAACCCATTTATTTTATGCTATATGGGTTTTATATGAAATTATTGATGATGATATATGTGGATCACATGATAATAAAGGTTAATTTAAGTGTGCGCCCTGATAGCGCTCCAATGCATTGGGTAAAGACTTAATCTCTAGGGATGACAATTTTGACTGATACATTGGTGAATAACCTTGGTAATTTTTATTGACACCTTGGGGATGGACCTTGGTGAAATAGAAATTATTGTCTTTGTTAAATGTTGTATCCAAATCTTCAAGTTAGTAAATATGTTATTTTTATTATGATATTCCTCATGATTTCTTTCTCATGCCTTAAAGTTCGTTTTCATGACATTGTTGATGTATCTCAAGTTCACATGTTAAATGTTTCCCCTTGTTTCCCTTACTGGGCCTTCTGATCAAACTTTCTTTTTATGTATGTCCCCAGGTTTTGAGACACAGTAATGAACATAGGATAAACATAAGTAGAATCCTTTCAAGTGTTTAAGAAGAATGTTTTATGTTCTCATGTTTTAAGTTCCTGGTTTCCAAGACACTAAACCTTAAAGATCCTCAGTTTTGTAAAATGTAATGAAATTTTATGTGATAAAAAGGAGGGATGCTATAGAAAATGGATATGAAAAAACCAACATTCACAAAGACATAATGTTGTGATGATCTAAGGTACCATCTAATTCATCAGATATGAGGGTACTAGGACAACGTTTTTGGTTTTCTAGATCATTTCCCTAAAGTTGATAAATTTTTGCACAAGGAGAATTACTTACTTGATTTCAGTGAAATATTATCATTGTTCATTCCATGAACAATTTCCACTTCATATCATATTGAAAGAAATGAAGTTTAATTTTTCATTCTTCAAGTGTTATCACATCATGTGATAGAATGATGTATCATTCCATCTATCTCGAACAAAATGTTAGCAAAAGTTATCAAATATACATAAGTCCATCTATGGTGAGATTAACCGTATATGATTCCAAAAATGGACTTATAATTCATCTATCATACCACTTAGAAAAATAAAACTAATTTCTACTAAACATGTACTTCCTGTAGGACAGTGGTAGGTGATAAAGGCCTATCAAACTTCAGTTGTGGGTTTGATTCTCGCAGCCTTATCCAACGCGATGAGTGGCCGCCCGTCCTACGGGTTGTCCTTTTTCTAAAACTACACAATTATAACATTCTTGAAAAAAGTTTTAGAATTAAACAGTACTATTTGATGTCAAACTTAATCCATTACAACCTTTAGGCTTATCAAAAACACTTCTATTCAAACTCATAGTATAAAGAAAAGGATTACTAGAAAGGTCATATAACAAGCATGTCAATACCATCATTTATCCCCCATATATCATAACATATATCTTGTTGGTCACATTCGAAACATGTGAGTACCTTAATCATGTATTCTTGAAACATGAATTACCATAGAACCATAGTGAAACATGAATGCTGTCAAAAGTTAACTCTTTCCACATACCAAAATCCCAAAAATTCTATATACTCAAATCATGATATCACTTTGTCCTTATATCAGTCATGGGCTCATTAATATATCCAACATATTATTTTCGTTTTATCCCTTCATTATATTCATATCATTTGGTTTCCAAAAATATTTCAATCACTTTTCATGGTTACCAGTATCATATTCTTAGAGAAAACCACAATGGACCAATACATAGATATTTCAATATACCATAAAAGTACTTCACCCACATTATACTTGAATTCCAATACATAATCCCTTCAATCCATCCTCTTCAATGATTGGCATGGAATAATTCCTTCCTCGATTTAGAAGTAACCTCTTAGGTTACAACATTGATCTGGGTAATTCCCATGTTATCTAAAGATAAGACATTGAACTCTATAACATTCTGTCACTCTATGCCCCTTTTCCCCACACAGATAACATCTTCCCCTCCATTTAAGGTAATCTTCAAGGTTCTTCTTACCTTCTTCTAAATATGTAGAAAGCTTCATTTTCCTTCATCTATGTTCCTCTCCATGATAACATGCATAAAAGTCCATCTTCCTCTTATTTTATGACTTAGGAATACCACTAAATTCACCTTGTTAATCATATATCGTGATGTCTGATTCAGCATAATAACAATATCTTTCTCTCAAGGAATTATGAAATTTCTCTGCTCATTGTCACCAATTTGTCCATCAGATTCAATGTTAACCCAATTCCTTCAAGTTTCCTCCATTAACTAAAACCAAAAACCATTGTGTAAGAAACAGTTAAAATAATGAGGAACCACATAATAAAAAAAGTCACTTATATGATGTATAACTTATGAAACCTTATTTAATCTTGGATAGCTTAGGTTTAACCTAGGTTATTTATGATCTTCAACATAATTCTAGGACTGTAACGTATAGTTATACTAAACCTTAGGGACATCCCTAGACATACCTTAGAAATATCTCTAGGGATCTCGCTAAAGTTTTCGCATCCTAGTTTCCAAAGGTTAACTAAACCTTTCATCTGATACCAACTGTAGAGACCCAAAGCTTGACATACATGGATATTACATTACTTTTGCAGAATACTTAATACATAACAAAAACAGACACCCAAGGACTGTAATAGTTTAGTGTCTTTGGAAACTTGGAACATAATCTTCTAATCACGGTGAAATATCTTCAATATATCCCATAAAGATATCCCCCCTTTGTTTTCTTACCTAAAACCGTTCTTTATATCCTGGGGAAAAGAAAACATATAAAGGGTGAGCACAAATGCTCAGTAAGGTTAAGCATGGAGAAAATAAAAACAAACCATATACATTTAAACATAAAAACATAAACATAATGTTTAAACATCAAAATATTGAGTTGTGAAATAAATCTTGGAAGTACATAAGGCATAGATCATAAAGGAACATTAATCATGGTAAAATATCATGGTAAAAAAACATGTAATTGTGGAAAACCATTAAGCACATGATATGATTTCTATAGTAGTCAAGGCATTACTTCCAAGACCATCATAATGGATGAAGTCCATTACTGAACCGGGTTTACTTTCTGTTCTAGCCCGGTATTACTGAACCGGATTTACTTCTCATTCCAGCCATGTTTATCTCATGAGATATAAATATTTACCCAATTCATTGAAGGGAGATATAGGTCCCACCCATCTCATATTGAAATCATTCTTACGTGTGACACAAAACAATCATAAATCATTCATCATAACCCAAATAATAAAATGGGTTTCATAAACATCATCCCATCATAACATAATCCATATAAAAAAATGGATATCATTTCATCAAAAGAAAAATCAAACCTTGTAAATAATAGAGACATTATACTTGAAACATAATCATACTAAATAATTTCATCTTAGATGGGAAATATTTTTGATAAAACACTTGAAATGAATTCTTGAAGAAAATATCATTTCTTCTTCAAAATCATTTTCTTTTCATAAAATGCCATGTGATTTTAAAAGAAAATAATTTTGTTGAAAATAATAATGAAATATTTTAGAGTAATATACATGGAAATAAGGCGTTATGAAACTGTAAAAATATTTTAATTCCATATAAATTAAAAAAATTCTCCTTGTACTTTTTCCGGAAAGTCAAAAAGTACCTCGTATGGTCAACAAAAGAAAGATTCCTTCCATACTATATAGTAAAAGTAAAGAAAGGGGTAAACGTGGATTTAAAAATACATGGAAGAATAGTAAAAAATTTATAAAAACATTTCTATAAAACACAGACATGTATGATAAATATAACCCCAGTAAATACTTAGGTATAAACAATCTCAGATAAGAACGATATTGGAATAATTATCCCTTACCTTAGGTACAATTCCTTCCGTTCATGTCCAAACCTCCTGTATAATAATTTAAATAATGTCATTTACTTATTCCAGAATCATATTAATTTTTATTATATCATATATTATTCACTTATGACTTTATATTTCCTGTTCTTTTGTCAATTCCATGTTAAATCAGTGTTTTGGGTAAAATCATTTCATTTATCGTACGTGTTTGGACTTGTTATTCTTGATATTATTACTTATATCCTGATTTACCTAATTCCATAATGTAAAAAATGATTTATATATAATATATATTCATCATATATATATAAATATATACGATAGATCGATAAATGGAATGAAATACACCGTTCATGGAGACGGTAGGTCGTACGTACGCATGAACGCTGTTTTCATTTTCCTTATTGAATTGAATGGAATTAAGTAAATGAAACATATATGTAAATAAATAAAATATCATTATTATTTCATATATTTCATGATTATTTATTATATATACTTTATAATCATTCTTCAATGGTTAACATGGAGAATGGATCTCATCGTGTCGGGGAGACAGTGATCCGTATGTACGCACGAGCGACGGTATCATTCCCATAATTGTTGAATGGTATTGGAGTGGGGTATATAATATCTAAGAATTAGTATCATGTTATAATAATAATATATAGTTATTATTTCCACCATTATACCCATCCAAGTAAGGTGGTGGTGGAAAAACAAATTACACCACGACGTGGAGACGGTAAGCCGTACGTACGCACACACAGTGATTTCGTTTTTCCTAGGATGGATAGAAGGTGAAATAGGGTTGTTTAATATTTATAATAACATATCAGTATATGAGTGATAATTATGATATTACTTTATAACGAAACAACAAAATAAGAGGAAGTATAAGAAGAAATAAATTTGAATGAATCGGTAAAGGATATTACCTCTTCTTCGACGCGCCTCTTCTAAACCTCCTCTTAGGTCACTAAAGTTGGTATTTGAGGAAGCCCAGTAAATTTAGTATATTTCTAGGTAAGTGGAGAAGAGAAATGGGTAGGTTTTTCCCAAGTTTTAAGTCTCAAAATTGTGTGAGGAGGAGAGGGAGGAGGTGCCCTTTTATAAGGGAGGAGAGGGGCACCTTTGGAAACCTAAAAAATATTAATTTATAATAAATTAAAACCCCACTTAAAAACCTACAAAAAATGTCTCAATTAGAATATGATATGAGATATTGTTGTAATATAATCATCCAATAAAATTTAGACATGTTTTAAGTTTATTTTAAACCTTATCAGTTTGATTTATCCTTATTTAATCTATTTAATTTTATTTTTGGTAATAATATTCTAAATTTTAAATTGTAATAAATACATAATTATATTTTTTCAATTTTCCATAATTGGATACTTTATAACCTTTTCGACCATATAATTTTCAATTTTTAGTTTTTAATTTTTTTTTGATTTTAAAATAATTTAATAATATGTTATTTTTATAAAGTACCAATAGTGTAAATTTTGACACTATTAATTTATTTGAATTTAAATAAAATACACACAGAGAATATATTAGAAAAAAAATATATAATAGGTTTATAACATGTCATTTTCATCTAGAAAATTCGTGGAAAATATTAATTTGTTCATATAATATTTATTTTAATATTTTTAAACCCATTTATTTGATATATCTCTTAATAAAATATTTACTACAACATTTTTGTATAATTATTTAATATACTTATTTGTTGCATAAAATTTAAAAATAAAATACTATGATGAAGATAAATATAATATATTTTATAATAATACTTTTAGTTCAATTAATCTTCTAAAACAACCAACTTTTCAAATTTTATCTTTATTAAAGTATTAAGGTGACAACTTTGACATCATTTAAGATAAAATAATATAAATGTACTAATCTATTTTATAAGGCTCCAAATGGTCCAAAATTAGACCCTTGGATTATTAGGGTATATATATACTCTACAAATATGATTTGGTCAAGTTTCAGGTCCTTTTGATGGGTATTATTATTTTAATAAAAAAACAATTATTGATTTTTCACTAAACAAATAATTTTTGCATCATTAATGTATACGCAACTAAGGTAATTATATATTTATTAAAAATCACAAATAAATTAACATGATGAATAAAAACATTTTATCTTTCAAATGAGTATTTATAATCAAATTTATATTCTGTATAACCTTATATTAAAAATACTTTAATTATTAAAGTTTGAGTGAGGCATATTTCACATTCTTTAAATAAAATAAATTAAAGGTCTTAATCACATTCAAGTGGGTTCCAAAAGATACCATTTTGAAAAAAATATATTTTAGGACGAAATATAATCATCAAATTATAATAATACAAGTTTTAGGGTAATTTTATAATATTATTTTTACCCTTAATTACATGATTTACCTTTAACTATAGTAAATAAAATTTACCGTAGTTACTATTCATAATGCCTAAAAATAAAAATTAGCCTATTAACATAATTTGGACCTAGTGATTCCAAATATGGAATCCATTTTTCCAAATTCAAAATACAAAAGTTTCAGTATTTAATTTATAATTGAGAAAACGAGTTCTATAAGTTAAAACATTGCAAAAGATTGAAATGTTTTTACCTATGAATTCAATGTAAAATTAATGATAATGAAATACATAATATTAAATGGTAAAAATATATTCTATTTATACTTTAAAACCATTAAATATTATAATTTAACTATATAAATTATCTTGATGAAAAAAGTTGTTTTTAATTAAAATTTAGCGTATTTTTACTATTCATCAAAATATGAAAGTTAATAGAAAAATATACAAAATGATCCAAAGTAAATTTTTATATACATATTGAAATGAATAAGTTTATTTTGTAAAATTGAACTTATAAATGTGTCAAAAATAGATTTAAAGTGGATGCACCATCAAAAGGCGGAAAAACTGCATTTTTTGAAGAATATTTATTTTACCCGAAATATTTATTTTGTTCTCATACCATGTTCTAGATAATGTGTAAGATGAATTATAATGTTATAAAATTTAAAATTTGGTTAATAATATTCATAACATCTAGTTCATAATAATATTATAACAATATATCGTTGTTTAGTGAAACTCGATATTGCGTACAACACACACTATTGGGTAAGGCCGCTCTTGTATGCAACACAAGCCGAGAATAGTGTTTGAGTATAATATAAGCTAATACGGTGTTGCGTATAGTTAAAGTTAATCTGGGTGTAGCGTAAAATGAAAGACATCAAAGAAATTAAAAAATAATAAAATCTCAGGGTGTTACAATTTAGCTTAGACCATCTATTTATGTACTTTGGGGTCTTTTATATCAGACCATTTGTTGTAATATTTTAGGTTCTTTTAGCTTAGACTATCTACTACTCTAGTTTAGGGTATTTTATCATGAAAATTTCTTGGTGAAGTTTAGGTTATTTTAGGTCGTACCATCTTTGTAGACATAGAATGGGTAAAAATGGATATTCATGAAGGGATTAGACACCCCACATCTTTTATAAGATAATTAAGGATGGATATTTCTGAATGGTTCTGAAGCCCTGTATCCTTAATGAGATTTCGTTTTATGTATGGTATTATATTGTGAGGGAGGCCAAATCCACTTGGATAGTTGGAATATGGGTTGTGTAAATCAATTATCTTGGGGTTTTAATAGAGGGTGATTTAATTGGACATACACATTGGGAATGATTTCAAAACACTCTGAGGTGTTAAGTTCTACTATGATGCTACTAAGGCTCACAAGGCTTGGGATTCCTTTACTATAAAGAGGAGATTCCTCTATTTAATGGGTCTAATGAACTTATGAAGATATAACTTTTACTATTTCAAACATAGGGGTACCCTCTCCTTTCCAAGGTTCATAAGATATTTATAAAGATTCAAACCCTTGTAAAGTGACATAGAGTATAGAATAAATACTATCCAAGAAGAGTTATGGCACTATAGGGGTAGTTTTTTATGGTTTTAAAGATCGATCCCCACACCATGTGGTTTTTGGTCATGCGGTGTAGGATATTAAAAGGTTCTAAATTATAATATCACATTTCTGCTTTGAGAATGGGTATAATATATGGTGATGTAACTCTGAGGATGTTGAATCCATATAAATAGTTTGGTTATGAGGATTTTAAATCATGGTATAGGAATATACAAGTCATCTAAAAATGGGGTTTAGAAATATAGTTCAACCATTAGTAATGGTGGAAACTAGTATCACATTTAGAAAGGATAATAGATCATGGTTTTAAGGGGGAACTTTCTTCTGGGACCAAACCGTACTTTAGGAAAAAGCTCTGTGGAATTTCATTTTTCACCAGTGAATCCTAGTAGGGCCCTTTTATATCATCTAGTACCTATTACTAATACACTACAAGGAAGAACCAAGAGAAATAAATCAAGGCTATGGGGTTCCATGAGAAGTTTATCAACTCAAGGAATTAGTGATTTTAGGATCAAACTTCAAAGACCTGAAGGTGATTTGTGAAAAACATAATATCCATGAAGGTTTTAAGAACACTAAAAGTTGTGTCACTACTTAGTGAACATGTTATCATATTAATGAGACGTCACAAATCATCACTCTAATTCGTACCTAGACTAGGGTTTCTAGTGAGAATAGATCAACTTTTTATAAGGTCCACTAGATGGTCCCTATGATATTCAGGACTTTTTTTTATTCTATAACTTTTTCCTAAACTCTAGAGATGAAGAGTTTAGAGGGTGGAGACTTTTATTTTTCTTATACTTCCCTTTGTGAGTTTTAATCCTGACAATTTGTATGTTTCTTTCACTAGCAGTTTAATGTTTTTTGATTTGCACCTTCAAAAGATAAAGTTTAAGGTCATGAAACTTTTACCAATGTATGTGTGGTTTAAGTTCATGATACACATATGAGGAGAGTGTTATTTATTATCCTAATTAGGATTCTCAAGGTTATGAGTAATCTAATGACCTTATTAATGGACAATGCAGGTGAGGTAAATCAGGGATCATGTTTCTCAAATCCTGAGTGATGATATGGGAATGTCATGATAAGGATGATTGTGAATAAATCTATGGGGATGAGATCAACTTTGATGATGTTAAGGATCACCAGTATCAGAAGACATTTTTTCAAAGAAAATGAACATTTTTTTGATAGGTCGAGAGCTCATATAAAAAAAACTAGAGTCTGATATGCATATTTGAAAAAAAGCTTCCTTAAAGTAGGTTGTTCTTATCCAAGGTCCATGGAATTTTTTTGGTAATACAAGGAACTCAAGGAATGAGTTTGGTTTATGGAATTAGGTTCTCGTAAAGATGATGGAAGAACCCCAAACTATGGTTGACAAGATTCAAGCTTTTACAGTACTTTGATATTAAGTGACGATTGAAGATAATTTTTGTAGTTTAACATCATGAAATGAAGATGACTCTATCATAAAATTTAACATAATACAAAAGTATGTTTTCCTTATAGTTTAACATCATGCAATAAGTTTTTAGGAATTGATGTGAAATTGTTCAATATATCTTTAATGATAATTTTCACTGGTCCGAGGCATTCAGATGTAGGAGGAATCTTTTATCCTTACATAGACTTATCAATGGGTGGTTATATGACAGATCCCTTCCTGAAAATATATATCTCATAGGAAATAAATCCATACATAGATCTAATTTGTATGTTGTAAAAGTGATTCTATATGAAACAAATATCCATATACTACTTATAGTATTGCAAGATAGACTAGAGATTATGGAATATGAAAATTTTGAGGCTGATCTTCTTAGGGATTCCCTATTCAAATTTTAAGGGAAGGAATCATGCCATAATTATCTCTTTTAAGGGGATCCTTATATGTATAACTAACTCATATATATGAGAGTGTGGAAGTTTTAACCTAAAAGGGAGGTCAACCACTACCATTCAGTTACATGATCTCTCATTGTCACTAGTACCCTTGAGGTGAAGGGTTATCATATTAGGATAGGCTTTCACCGGTGGATGGATTAGTATAGTCTTATGAAAATCTAAGATTAAAAATTTTGAATATGGATCAAGCACCAGGGGAGGTTATGATAGTGGTGAACATAAGGTTGGGCATAGGGAAATATACTCTAGCATCACCACATATTCCAATAAGTCACGAATCAATCCATACTTAGTTCCTATAATAAGAGACTCCCTTCATAGATGTAGATCATACTCAAGGAGGGAGAATTTTTATTTTATCTACCCTTAGTGAGCCTTGAAATCTTAGTCGGATAAGGGGTACTCTATATAGATCAGGCTTATATTTAGGGAAATCAAATTCATATATTCCATAATGACAGGGAGGTGAAACACAAGTCTATAGAAAAAATTTATGGATAAGGTGACCCTCTCTAATAAATTTTATGTCTTGCGCGATGGAATATATGTCTTGTAGTTTACCATCGCATGACAAGGAAAATTTCTTTCAATTTAACATCATGAAATTAGGATGTTTTCATGCAGTTTAATTTCTGGTAAGTAGGACATTTTTATAAAGCTTAACATCGTGTAATTAGGTTGTATTTCTAATAGGAATAAATAACTTATGGAAATTGGGTTTTCGTAGGGGTTTCATTCCCTAGGGTTGAGGGGTAAAAGAATATGATATTATAATCTTACATTGAAAATGGGTATAATGCACAAATGTGTAACACCAAGGGTATCCAAATTTGTTTGAATAGTTGGGTCATGGGAAGTGTAAATCATAACCCAAGAATATACGAGTCAAATGGGAGTGGAGATCGATGGGTATAGGTTTACCATTAGTAATGGTAGAGATACCGTATCTCATACATCCATGGAAATAGCTCCTGGATTTATGGATGGACTCTACTCCAGGACCAAAATACTCACTAGGAGCAATATTTGAGGCATTGTGTTATTCACCATTGAATCCTAAGGGTGTCTCTTTAGATTAAACAGTCCCTATTATAAATTTTCTTTAGTGGATAACCTAGAGCATATGAGATAATGGTCAATGGGGTTCTAAGAAATGGGTATCAACTCAAGGAATTGGTTAGTATTGACTTAGTTATTAAAGATATAAAGTGGGTTCATATAGAATTTAAGATTCAAGAAGGGTTTGAGCACCCTAATGGTTATGATAGTGTGCATTGAACACATTTTTAAGGCAAAGGGATAAAACATGAAATTATTGAATACATGACCATTAGAGGGGATGATCATTTTAATGAGAAGAACTATTATCATGCAGTTTAATGTCATGTGCTAAGGATGTTGTCATGAAATTTAACATCATGAAACTAGGATGTGGTTCCTTGTCTTTGGATAGAACAAACCCCAATCACACTAGTCAAAGTGACTTTCCAAGTTACCTAAGCTCACATAAGTCATGCTCGTCATGAGAAACAAAAGATAAATTTATAGTCAATTGAGCCATGTGAGAGTGCATGATAGCGAATATATGAGGGTAATCACATTTCTTCATGACCTTGAATACACACACTGATTTGGTTCTCATTGAGGTACATGGTTGAGATTAATGAGAATTCATGCATGGGATTGGAATGGAGAATATAGTAATCAATATATATCATGTAGTATGGGAATTAAACCACAAATATTTATCATACTGGATCACCACATAAAACAAACTCATACATGGGGAAGGGGAATTTTATCATTATTTCATGTCTAGAATTAAGATTAAAGACCTGAGTGTCACTATATATCCTATGGTAATAGGAATAAAGCCACATGTTGTTCATAGATTGAAAATTCCTCGTGTAGGTATAACCTATACATAGGGATGGGCATTTTATTATCTTACGGCTAGGCCCACGATTTGAAATCCGGGTGTCACTACAAATCCTTATGGTAATAGGAATCAAGATACATGTAGTTATGATATAAGTGTTATTCAACTTAGATTCCTTCCACCATGAATTGGAATATGATGGTGAAAAAATTGAGATATTTCTAATCCCTCTTAGACATGGGAAAAATTGGTGAAAGGAATCATTTCTTTAAATTCATATATCAATAATGACCATTTGATGATTTGTGGGACCAATGCCACATTATTAGATAAATATCTAATGAGATTAAAGAGGGACTTTTGTTTGGGACCAAAATAGTCCCTAGGAACTAGCTCTTAGACATTGTGTTATTCCCCAGTGAATCCTAGCAGGGTCTCTTCAGTATTGGTTAGTACGTATTACAAATTTTCAATGAAATTCTAAAAGAATATGTGCTCAAGGTGTCTGGAGGTTTATACATTAAAAAGGGTAAAATTGACATTGTACGGTGGAAAAGGGGGGTGTCTAAAGGGATTTTTAAGCTCAAGGAAGTTATTAATTAATAAAAGATACATACCTCAAAATAGAAGGGTGCAACAATGCGATGTCATAATCTTACTTTGACAATGGCTACGATACACATATGGGTAACATAGAGGTATATGAATTTTTTTGAATAGATGGGTTATGTAAAGTGTAATCATAACCTAAGGATATATGATTCAACTGCAAGTGGAGATTGAAAATTATAGATAAATTATTAAAAATGATAGAATCCCATATTTCACAAATTCAGGTCAACATCTCTTAGATTTAAGGGTAACCTATCCTTCAGGACCAGAACACCCACTAGGAACAAGCTATGAGGTGTTGTGTTGTTAACCAATGATTCCTAGTGGTGTGTCTTTAGATTAATGAGTCCCCATTACCAGTTTTCTCTAGGGGAGAACTAGGGGAAGAGGAGCTTATGGTCCATGGGGTTTCAATATAAGGGTATCAACTCAGGTAATTGGTTGGTATCAACTCAAGTATCAAAGATATAAAGTTTGTTCATGGAGAATGTAAGATTCAAGAAGGTTTTGAGCACCATAAAGGTTACACCGGTGTTTATTGAACATATATTTAAGGATAATTTATGAAACATGCAATTATTTAGTACACAGTCATTAGGAAGATTAACTATTTGGCATAAAGACCACTTATCATACAATGAAAAGTATTTTTTTCATTTAGTTTGGCGTTATGAAACCAGGATGTTATCATGTAGTTTAATGTCACACAACTAGGATGTAGTTTTCTATCTAGAACACATCTTGAGCACACCAGTTAAAGTGGATTTATAGGTTCCCTATTCTCACATGAGTCTTTCTCCGTGTGAGAAACAAGGGAAAACTAGGTATTCAATTGATCCGCATGAGAGAGTGTGGATGAGATTATAAGGAAGTGTTCAAAATTTAAAGTGAACTAGATTCTATACATAGACCTGAATCTCATGGAGGGGCATGATTGTGAGTAATAATACCTCAAGTATAGGCTTGAAATAGATAATTTGGGTTCCATGATGTATCTTATGGTAACAGGAAGCCATCCACATATAGTTATTACAAAATAAAATCCTCGCACTACTCAAATTATTATGTGGGGAGAGGGAATTTGTTACCATGTTACAGCTGGGCCCATTATTGGGATCTGACTGTCACTATGTGTATTGGGATAACAAGAATCAAGACACACATAATTATTAGAAGAAAATATCCCTATGAAGGTCTCATCCATATGTAGAGAAGGGGTATTTTTCTATTTATATTATGAATGGACCCGATACTAGAGATCTGGGCATCACTACATATCTTATGGTAGTTGGAAAAAAGACACATATAGTTCATGAAAAAGTTTCATGAATTGGTTCATCCCATATGTTGGGAGGTTTGAATTTTTATATGTGTTCTAGTTAGGCCAATGATTTGGGATCTAGTATTCACTACGTATCCCATGGTAATAGGAATAAATCCACACATAGTTCTTGAATGGAAAATTCCATTTGCGTGTCTGATTCATACATAGGGAGGAGACATTTATTCCATTTTATATTGTGGATGGAACTAATATTTTAGATCTGGGAATCACTACATATCCTATAGAAATAATATTCAACATGATATTAAAAACTCCATCAACTAGTCTAATCCATACATATGGGGGGATTTTCTATTTTATATTATGGATGGACCCAATATTTGAGATCCTGGTGTCACTATGTATCCTTTAGACTCAAGAATCAAGACAGATGTATTTATTGATATAGAAAAATCCTTGGGTCGGTCTGATTCATATGTTGGGATGTAGGCATTTCATTCTTCTTCCTATATCTAGTTCATATAAAATAAATTTATAATGTAGAAACATCCTATGTGTAGTTTAATTTCATAAAGTAAAAAGTCTTATGTGTATTTTAACATCATGCGGTAAGTAATTCTTCAATTAAGTTTAACATTATGTGGTAAGGGTGTATTTTGTGAAGTTTAACATCATTAAGTAAGGATATCTTCTACAAACTTTAACATCATACGGTATGGAAATAAGACGCTATTTAGTTTAAAGTCCTTCCGCCAGGACTCAGGATGCTGTGCAGTTTAATTACTTTCAACCAAGACTTGGAATGCTACGTAGTTTAATGTATTTACATTAGGACTGTTAATTTTGTATAGTTTAAACTCTCGCTTCCAGGACTTTTAATGATGTTGGTAGTTATGCATAGTAATTTTTGAGAATCCTAAAATTATTGGGGGCCATAATTACTTCCCCATCTAATGTGTCCAATGAGTAAGATCCATTATAACAGACCTTACGTATGATGTAAGGCCCTTCCCACTTAGGTTCCATATTTGGATGTTTCTTTCTTAGTATCATAAAGTTTTTGATAACTAATTCCAGTCCTTCTTTGAATAATGAGCAAAGGCAAACCTTTTTATTAAAGTCTTTGGAAATCCAATTCTGATGAAGTTAGAGGTTGTGCAGTGTACACAACCTTTTCTCATCATGTATTTATACTCATCTAAATTCTTCTTTGATTTTTTTTCATCTGATATATGTCCACAGATATTTATTTGAAGTTGGGGAAACTGGACTTTGATGGGAAAAAATACCTCTATCTCATAAACCATTGAATATAGGGTCACTTGTGTGGTAGTGAGAATGGTGTTACAGTAGGCCCATAAAGAATGAAAGAGCTTGTTCGGATAAGAATTTTTTTATTATTTCCCACTATCTTCTTGAGTATATTTGAAAAATTCTTATTGAATTCCTATATCTATCCATTATTAACTTCATTATAGTGAGATGAATGGTTGGACTCAATTTTGTACTCCCAATATTGCTTCTTCATCACAAAATAACTGAAATCGGTTCCATTATCCTTTAATATCATGGGAGGGTCCCCAAATTTGGTGATAATATTAGCATTAGGAAGTTGATGATATTCTTCATATTGACTTCCTTGAGGGGTATGGTCTCAGCCCACTTGGAAAAGATATTAATAATAGTATGCATAAACTTAAACTACATGGATGTAACTGGGGGATATATCCCCCAACATCCATTCCCCATATAGAAAATAGTTGAGAATACTTAGATATTTGTAGTAACTCTGGTGGATGATGGATTAAGTTGACATGATTCTAACATATGAAACCTCCTGGTGAATTCCACGTAGTCCTACATCACTGTTTGATATTAGTCACCAAGCCTCCTAATATAGTGTGAGAGTATGGTTCTAGAAAGGCGAGCATTGCAGAATCATGCATGAAATTCTTCCTTGATGAAGGTAATATGTCCTTATATAATTCATCTAAGGATAATTCTATCAAAGCCTTGTTTGTGGTGGGATTTATGCTCATTTGGACCATCCTAAAGGTTAAAGTTGACTGCTTGGTGTCAAATATGTTACCTTTTGGCTTGATCTAAATGTAGTGTCCTATTTTAGAGGTAATTTATTATGGTATCCATCTATATAGTGGTGTATGTAGGTATATCATGATCTAGGATAGTACTGACCCGATCTATTTCCTCCATGTAAAAAACGACGACTGGTGTGACCACCCTTTGGTGCATGATATAGAAAACCACTTTGTCTTGATCAGGATTTTCCAAGAATGTGGCTATTTTTTCCAGTAAGTTGACATGAGCATTTTTTTATTTATGTATGTGATGTAATGTTGGTTCAAACGGGAATTATTTCATCAATACCATGATGTAACCAATGATAGGGGTTAATTTTTCCTTATTAATAGCATAACTAACATTGATTTATTTTATTACTAACTCTGAGTCCCCTTTGATGTTTAGTTACAAAATTTACTGCTTTATGGATAGGTCTAAGATAACAATAATTTCTTGATATTATACCTTATTATTAGTACAACCTTCATACAATGATAAGGAATAGAAAAAAATTTCATTATCTGAAAAAAATCCCTAGAACAACACAGATGAGTTTTGGGTTTTCCATAATATTTACAATTAGACTTCTAGAGTAACCATAAAGATACACTTCCTATTTTTGGGGATCACCTTGGACATAGGAAATTCTTTCATCAGTAAATCCGGTGTCTACTAGCATAATTTTAGAGTTGGGAGGTTCCACACAGAAATTAGTCAGGGAATATCCTTTAACTATATTATGTGATATGAATTGGAAATCATACTATTTTAGTATAATATTCCATCTATCAAAATTACTAATTATGATAGGGTGGAAAATAATGTATTTGAGTGGGTTAATATGAGAGACCAGATGGACCTCGTGAAGCAATAAGTAATGACTCAGTTTTTTCACCATGATGATGAGCACGATGAAGTTCTTCTCAATATCGGAATATCGAGTCTTAGTAACTAGAATCGTTCGACTAAGATAGTAGATTCTTTTTTCATTCCCTGCATTATTTTTTATGCATGTAGAGGACCAATATCTTGTTCCATTGCAGTCATATATAGTACAATTATCTTTTATTCTACTAGAAGCTTTAAGACTAGTGGGTACGGTAGGTACTACTCGAGATTATTAAAATCATCTTGGAAGTCCCCATCCCATAGATTAGGGATTCCATTCATTATTAACATAGTGAAGTGGGGGGGGATTTTATTGACATGTTTTTCTTTGAGATTCTAAATATAAGAAACGTGTCCTTGAATCCTCCTTAGTTCATTAAGATTCATATGGGGTGGAATTGCAAGGATTGGACTGGTATTTTTTGGATCAACCTCAATACTATGGTGGAATACCACAAAGAAAATGAATTTCCTTAACATTACTCTAAAAGTACACTTTAGAGGATTCATCTTTAAAATATACTACTTCAATTTTATGAATATTGTTTAATGGTTAGTGAGGTGGTCAAATCTGTGTCAATATTTTAATAATAGGTCTCCAACAAACTTTTTCTTATTTTCACCAATAATGGTTTAAAGATATAATGCATGAAACATTAGTGAGAAGAAACCTTGTTCTTTAATTCAAAGGGAATGACTTAGTAGAAAAAATTCCCTAATTTTCTATGAATGAAGTGGATTCCTTATCTTCAGATGCCACATTTATCTGATTGTACCCTGAATACCCACCCATAAATAAAAGGTCGTAAAATCTAGTAGTTTCGTTGATCAAAAGTTATATGATCGGTAATGGGAAATCATCCTTCAAGAAGTGTCAATTTAGGTCTCATAAATCAATACAGACCCTAATGTTATTGTTATTTTTATTGACGATGATGATTTTGGAAATAGATTTTGGTTACTGCACCTCTAATAAAAAGTTAGATTTGTTCAATTTGTCAATTTTTGATTCTATGTTATTATGATGAGAGGGGTGAATTATCTTGGATAACTTCTTGAAACCTTGATGGTCATCGAGAAATATTAGGTGATGAGTAGCCACATCGGGGTTTCGCCTGAGAACATATGTATAATTCCAAGTGAAAAACTATATATGAATCTCCAAAAATTAAATGTACATCTCCTTATCCTTGATAGGCATGGTGGAACTAATCATTATAGGTCTTGAGTCTTATTCTATTCACATATTCACCTGTTTGAGCTCCTCGAGGGTAGTAAAGTCACCTTCCTCAAATGTGGTAGTATCTTTCATGAGGTCATTGTGTTATTCTTCCATTTTTTAGTCCATGAGGGAATCATAAGAAATGGTGGATAATATTGGGGAATATTTATCCCTACCGGGATAACAGAAGCCATGTGAAGAGACATTGGCATCCTGAACTTCTAGAGTTTTTGCAGAGAGATTCTAGGGATGCTTGTATTCCTTTATGCTAATACTAGTGGTAAGATAGATATGTAAATCCCTTGTTTTAAAGAATATATTGGGAGTATTTTCAATTTATATTAATTTTGAAAATTAATTCTTAGATACCGATGGAGTATTAGTATGAATACCTATTGATAAATATGCAACAATATACATGAATTCTATCATATAGACATGGTTTAGTGAATTTTTTTATTATGATATCTTATTAGGATTGAGTATACTACCTCAATTGGGTTTTTTGGTAACAGATAGTCACAGTTGAGCATGATCCATGGATTCACAGGGGTGGTCCCCAAGACATTGGGAGTAGAAAACTATATATCATCATCCACCATTGGTTGTTTTTCTCCCCTCTTATAGAAACTTTCCTCAGTGTGTACTTCTTCACAAGACTCAAAGATGGAACTATCACCATGTAGTATTCCTACCTTTTCATTGATAGGGGTATTTAAAGCATTGATGAAATTTTGAAGGTAAAAATATGTGGATATGAAGACAGGGTCTTCTAATTTGGATGTTATATATTTTTTATGGCCAGATAACCATGACCTCAGCATTGAAAATGAGGTATAATAAGTTATATTTAGGATTGATCATTCCAAGGGTCATTTTATCACACATATCATACCCTTGAATGGTTAGATTCATCAGAGACAATTGAACCTTTCTATATCCCAAGCGTTGGAGGGTCCTGATTGTGATGAGGTTGATCCCATAACCATTTTCAACTAGATCCCATTAGATTTAAACATTATCAAGATTTTTTGAAACATACAGGGGTCTGATATGTCCCTGGATGACTTCTTCTTGGTCCTATTATGTGAACAATATGGCATCATAAAATTATGATGGCATATTCTCCACTCGGTAAATATCACTCGTAGAAGCATCTATCTCAAACTCTTGGGGGATTATAAGGGCCTCAATGAGTGCCTATTTGAGCTTTTTAAGATGGAGAGTATCTAAGAATGGGAGTTTTGATGGGACAAATACCAACTATTTTAGGATATCATATTTTTTTCAATAGGACTACACTTCCCACAATATGGTGGATTCTTATCATATGAATTAGGAGCTAAAATATTTCAGGTAGATGGCTTGATGCTTGCCCAAAATTCAAGAGAGCATCTATTGCAGATAGTGTAAGTCATTATAGCATACCTCTTTGTTCGTACTAATTAAATAATCAAACCTCTTCTAGTTAGTAATTTAAAATGATTGGGTTTGAATGACCATTTAAGGTATTTTATTCATCTTTATGTTTTTCTCAGTTATGCTGAAGTTCCCACACATGGGTTTCATGAAGGTATATGGCTTCCATGTATATTTGACTTGATTACTTGGTTTTTCCATGACATTATCATCACTTGTACCCTATAATTCTACATCCAAACCCACTAGATCCCCTATTAGGTATGTGTAACTCATACTCAGAGGAATATTCATCATTAGATAAGGGATCAGTTAAGTGAAATATGTTAATAGAAAAAAGAATAATCTTTTCATCTGATGAGGATTAATTTTTGTGGGGTGGTTCTTATTCTACATATGTTGATGGATATAAATATTCAAGAAAAAGAGTTTTTGTAGGATTTTTATATGACTCATTATCTTTTGGTTTTTCCTATTTTTGAATATTACATATGCATCCATGAGGAATATTCAACAATTCATCCACGGGTGTTTCAATCATTACTGGTTTATGAAGCTTCACTCTCAGGGTGGAATGATCTCGATCAACTATCTTTAATGTCAACCAGTTATTAAAAATATATTCACATCTGGATATAACTTATTTATAGTCACCCTCCTTTTATGGTTGGGTGATAGCCACATTGGTAAGCTATTCCAAGGCCTTTCCCAATATCACTTATCTAGAATCAACCATGCTCTAGAGGATGTAATTGAATACAAAGTAGTCTGGGATGGTGTGACCTAGTTTCCTATGAAAAGGGAAGTAGTTAAGATGGTTAGTGAGGTTGAACTCATTGGGGTTCCTAGGATTAAGTAGCGTAATGTGTTTATTTTCCATAGTTGTGAGGAAATAAATAGGGACCTATTCATTTCATAAGGAATTCACTTTGTTCATCTATTTCTCAAATCATGGGAAACTTTGATCTCTCTTTATCTCCGGTTGGGAGAGGTTTTGATGCTGCAACCACTCGACAGGAGGTACCAATTTATTTGGTGATTTCTTGGGTGCTTGAATAGGTATTTATAATGGTTTGAGAGTAATTGAAGAAATTTCTACATTACTAATACCTTTTCCTATTTCATGGGAATTAGAGGTGATTTGGACTGAGTTAATCGAATGAAATATTATAGGAATTATGTCTTCTCCTTGAAATAACATAATATTCCTGGATACTTCATCAAGATTAAAAGTGTTTTCAACTAATCCCAAATATTGTTAGTACAAATTTCAACATCTCTTACAAGAGTGGGATACTGAGTGAATAGGTTAAACCTTCCATCTAGTAATAAAGTTAGAAACCATATTATTTTCAAATTTATTAAAATTTGTGACATTGATGATCATATTTTTCTTTAGCGTGGAATTATAATGATAAAGGAATAGATGATGAATTTATTACCATCCCACAAAAGATCCTATTGGAAGGCTGTTGTACCAGATAAAGGCTAGTCCTACTAGAGTATGTATGAAACATCTCTGTTTGTTCACCTCCTGTTGGTATTAAGGGTCCATCATTTGGCCATATCAGGATAAAAAGTTCTTGAGATACTATTCCAGATATTTTGTGGTGTTGAAGGTTTAGGATATAGGATTTCCAAAATTAGGGTGGGGGGTGATGTGTCATCCACCCATTTTAGATACAATGTATTTTGGGATACATGGGGGACACCACTCATCTATGGATTCCATTAAATAATCTATGAATCTGATGGTATTGAGGAGTTATGGAGGTATCCTTAGCTGGATCACCTACTATCTATAAGTATTAGGTGAGTCTTGATGAGGTGGACCCACTTTTATATCCTGCTGATTCTTGGTCCACACCCGGACTAGATGGTCACCCGGATGAGTGAGAGGCTTTCACTGTAATAGAGAAAATTTATGATAATCATCAATTTCCAAATTTATGTAGACTATTTTTTGGGTCCAGAACCAACATGATTCTTAACTGCTACTCTTTTAGGAATATTATCTCTCTCCTGATGTGTATTAGTAGGGATATGTGCTTCTTTTGGAAGGTGATACCCATTATGAATATTCCCCCTAAGTAGTTCCTTGTTGATTTGTTTGAGATTCTGTATCTCAATATCATATTGTGCTAGTCATTCCTCTATAAAGGTGATTTTAGCTCCTTTGGGCGATGAGTGGGATATAACCACACCTTTCCCTTTATCCTCTATAAAGTTTAATTGAAGAGGAGGAAACTTACCATTTATAGGTTCCAAGTTCTGGTTCCTTTTTTTATTCCACATATGTGAAGCCTTAGTTTGTGCATCTGTATCACCCGTCTCTCAATGTATAATTTTGGAATTGCATACCTCCACATTTACTTCTTCGTCTACATCATTTTATAGAATGATGGTGATGAGGTTCAATGAGGCACATCTAGAAAAAATATTTATCCAATTAGTATCCATATAATATGGTGGTTCTTTACTGCTTTCTCTATAACATCCCAAGTAAGTAATGAATAATAGATATTTTTATCTATGTCTATTTATGAATTATATAGTGTTTTATAGGCTTAAAATGAGAATAAATCCAATCTTAAGCATGGAATACACTAAAATTTTTAAAAGATTGTTTTACTGCCTTTTGATAGAAAACCATTTTTAAATCAAACTTTTGACAATTTTATAAGCTCTATTTTTTAAAATAAAAAAATTATTTATGATTGGGACATTGAAATTTACCTTGGGTTAATTTTTGGTATTTTTCTGACAATGTTAATTTTTTAATGAATAGTGAAAAAATACTGCATTTTACATCAAAATTGTATTTTCATCTAATTTAATTATATGGTTAGATTATCTTTTTAATTGGTTTTAAAGTTTAAATAGAATATATTTTTACCATGTAATCCAAGGGTGGTCATTGTGATTAAGTTCACTTTGTAATTGGGAATAAACAAGTGCCAAACTTTTCATAGATATTGTTTCAAAAAAACCCGCTATTTGTTTTGACAACGGGAAATTATTTTTAAATTAATTATTGCAATTTCTGTGTTTGGAATTTGGTAAAATGTATTACATACTTGGAATCATGAGGTCAAAATTATGTAATCAAGACTCTTTTGTTTTTGGATATTATGAATAGTAACGACGGTAATTATCTTTAATTATCTTGATTAATTTGTAATCGGGTAGTTTAGGATAATAAAATAACATAATAGTAATAACAAATAACCCCAACATGTGTCCTAATTCTAATGTTTGTGTCATGGCCGACAATGGGATGCCTTGTGCCAAACTTGGGAACCCCATGGAATCACTTTTGTGTGATAATGACTTTTTATCTTTTTATTTTTAAAGAAAGTTAAATATAACAAAGAATGTATCACCTGAGTAAAACATTTTTAATTTTGTCTAAATAAATGATATATTGGACTATAAATAGTAATTTGAAAGCTAAAAATATTTCCTACATCATAGTAGTTCTTTTATAATTGTTAGACATTAAATAAATTAAATTATTTATGACATCATGATGATGTAGCGATTACCTCATTAATGAACGATTTAAATAAAATGAAAAGATAATGTAAAATCTAAGACTTACACTTGTAAAAGACCTATTGTATGATTATATTTCTAACCCTTATCACCTTATCCTCGAAATACATCAATTTGGGACCTTTAAAATCCGAAAATCATTTTAAAATAAAGTAACATTTCTGGACTTTCCAAGAGTGCCCCTCCTCTCCTCTTATAAAAGTCCCCCACCTGTACCTCTTTACCCACACTTCTCAAGCCATTGTCTCAGCCAAGATCTGATCATTTTATCTCTCCACATCCCTCTATTCATCCTAGAATCCTTACCTTAGGCAGAAATATCTTCAAGAAACCCTTTTGGTTCTAACCAAGAGGAGTTACCTGATTTAAAGGTAAAGACTTCTCTAATGTTATTTCGTTTTATTTTTCTTCTCCAACCCCCTAAAATCTTTTTATTCATTTCTTTTGTAATAAAACCAGTATTTTAAATATACTAGGATGTTTTTATAAGAATTATTCTAGCTACACTTAGACACACCTACATCTAATGGTTAAAGAACATACTGTTTTCGTGGATGGAGAATTTCGGCCTCACGAAACGATGATTGTTCAATATTCTTATAACACCTTAAAAGGTGGCCATTAAGATGTCACTATATTTATATATGATATATAATATGTTTATGATTTCCTTAAGCTTATGTGTTTTTCATTTATGGCATACCTTTATGGCTTCCATTATGGGTATACACGATATCTTCATTTTAGGAAGTGCGGACTACCGCCCCCTCAAAGTGATTTGATTCGTTCATGCCATATGTGGGACGTATAAATGATGGAGTTAATGATATTATATATGATATTATACTGGAATTATAATATAACTTTATATCATTATGATTCCATTCCATAAAATACAAAATAGAAATGAAAGTAGCATTCATGCGTACGTACGGCTTACCGTCTCCATGAGCGGTGCATTTCATTTCTTACCTATAAATGTTATGTAATATTATAAATTCATGTATATACTATATATATATATATTATATATATGATATCTACAACATAAATATAACTCTGTATATAATGGATACAGGAACAACTTGTAATTATAAAGAGTTTATTTTTGACTCAAGTACCTATGATCGTTAAAACGACCATTATTAACTTAAATAATTACATAGTGTTCATGACATGGTAATAAGTGATAAAAAAGGAATAATGAACTTGGAAAAGGTTCTTAAGAAAGTAGAAATTAAATCAAGTTTATTATTCAGGAGATTAAATAACGATCGAGTCAAGTCGGATATGAGGTAAGAGACTTCATCTCAATCTCCTTTCATTGAGGCATATTATGTTTTATACACAACTTCCTTTTATAAGGTGTATAAACCCATTTTACTTTTACATTTACTCAAAAGGAATCTTTTTTATACAAAGTGTTTACTAAACGATAAAAGGGAATGTTTTTTTTGTCGTACGTATGCGGCGACAACAACTTCTCTGTCGCCGTGACCATTATTTGAGCTTCAGCTTCCTCTATAAGCCATAAATTTTTTTTAAAAAATGAAAAATAAATACCATGTTTTACTTTTCTTTTATTTTGGTATTGAAAATGGTTTTCATAATGTTTTTATATCAATGTGTTGTACTTATATCTTGTGATTTAAAAGTGGAAATGTTATGTTTCCTTTATGCATGTTTTATGTGATACGATTATGTTATGGTTCTTGGGCATTGTTATGAAGATGGGTGGTTCCGTGATAAACTAAGGGCAGGTGATCCCATTATAGCTCTCCAATGCATTGAGTATTATCAAGGGGTTAAACATTAAGGTTTCTCCGAAGAGATTTAGGGAATATACTGTGATGGTTATTCCAAACGTAACCATGAGGGTTATTCCCTACATAAGAATGTTATGAATGCCTCAAGTTACCTTTATGTCTTATGATTTCTATGATTTATTAATGATTTGGTGAGGTATGTTAAAATGATTATGTTTTACGAGTAAAGTATGATTTTATACATGGACTAATGTTTTCTTTTCGTACTTTTATATCCCTTACTGAGCTTTTTATGCTCATCCCAAGTTTTTGAAATGTTTTTCACAGGTCAATGGAATGGTACATGATGTGATGATAGGGTCAAGGAAGTGTCATGAAAGAACCCATGTTTTGTTTTAAATATGTTTCCATTGATGGGAAAAAAATGAATACTATCTTTTATGTAACCACTTTTTTTAAATGTGGAATGTAATGCATGATTTACGATCTAATTCTCTTAAAATCTAAACCTAAAAATATCCTCAATGTGTAATCTTGTAATAACTCAAGATTAAGTAATGTTTAAGGCTGGGGCCTTATAGTTGGTATCAGAGGTCGGTTTAGATAACTTTAAGAGTTATAATTCAATTAAATGATTATGCAAAAATATTTTTTTATGGTAAAATTTAAATGATATAGCATTTGAAGATTACCATGTTGCTTCTTCTAAGACATGTTTTTTCAGAATGGTTTTCCGTAGAGGAAACAGGGAAGCAGTGCTAGGAAGGCATACAGAAGGAAATAACCTTCCGAATTAGCATCCTGAGATGGTTAGAATTGGAACTGAACAGTTTGTGGCAGTAATGGAGCAGTTGACTCAAGCGATAAATGGTGGTGGTATCCATGCATGAGATCAGCCAGATCAACCGTAGAGGAGCATGTCAGTGGTGGAACATTTCACGAGGCAACATCCCCCATCATTCAGAGGATCATATAACCCTATGCTAGCTGAAGGGTGGATTAAAGCACTGGAGAATATTTTCGATGTCATGGGGTGTTCAGACAATAAAAAGGTTAGACTTTCTATTTACCATTTGGAGGGTGAAGCAGATCAGTGGTGGTCGATGGTTAAAAATATCAGGGACGCTGATGAGACTGATGCTCTCGACTGGGATGAATTCAAAGGTAGGTTTCTTGAGATGTATTTTCCTAAGGCTGTTTGACTTAGGATGGAAAAACAATTCCTGTAATTGAGGCAATAGGAAGACTTAGTGGATGCCTATGAAGAAAGGTTCACTCAATTGTCAAGGTATGCTCCAAATTTTATCTGAGACCTTGATAGTAAAATCAATCATTTTTACTTAGGATTAAAGGAAAAATATCAAAGGGATTTAGCTTCTCGTGATTTCAAGAGTTATGAAAATCTTTTTCGATATGCTGAGAAGGTGGAAGTGGAGTTTGCCGATGATCATGTTTTCTATAACAACTAGCAGAATAAGAGACCGAGGTGGCAAGAGAAAGGAAAGAATTCTTCAAAAAGGTCTGATGGTAAGAAAACTAAGTATCCAATTTGTGATAAATGTGGTAAAAGGCATGTCGGGGAATGTCTTCTAAATTCTTGAAAGTGCTACTGATGCGGTAAGATGGGACATAAGGCTCGTGATTTCACTGAAGAAGATCAGGGTGATGGTAAGACCAAATTTGATTTATAGTTAGTGAAATGCTTCAAGTGCAATGAGATGGGTCACTATGTAAATGAGTGTCCGACAAAGAGCTCAAGTGATTGGAATCATTTAGAATACAAGCAGAAAGGGGTGGTGAAATCCTTTGCAACTACTTCAGAAGATGTCGGGCCATCAAATGAAGTGGTATCAGGTACTTTGTTTGTTTTTTCAGATTATGCCAGTGTGTTGTTTGATTCGGGGTCTACACATTCTTTCATCTATGAAAACCTTTCTAGTAAAATGAGAATACCATCTCAAGAAATGACTCCTGAACTTGTGGAAAAAACACCTAGGGGAAATGTTGAGGAAAAAATAATTTATAATAATCTTCTTATCCTTATCCGTGGAAAGAACCTACTTAAAAACCTTATTTTTTTTACCTCTAGTAGAGTTTGATTTTATCCTGGGTATGGATTGGCTCTCTATTTACCATGCTAAGATTGACTGTAAATCTAAAGAAGTTTCTTTTCATAAAGACTTTCAGTTTGTGTACAAGAATGAAACCTTACTATTGATAACATATCAAGAGGCCAACAAACTTGTAAAATATGGAAATGAATGTTACCTTGCACATATTGTTGAAAACAAGGGAACTGTTCAGATTAATGATGTTCCAGTGGTAAATGAGTATCCTGATTTTTTTCCTGATGAGTTTCCAAGAATAATACCATATCAGGAAGTTGAATTTACCGTTGACTTAGTTCCTGATGCTAAACTAATTTCAAAACCCCCCTTATTGAATGGCTCAAATTGAACTTTTAGAGTTGAACGATCAATTTCAAGATTTATTAGAGAATGGTTTCATTCGACCTAGCACATCACCATGGGGTGCTACTGTTTTATTTGTTAAAAAGAAAGATGGTTCAATGAGACTTTGCATTGATTATAGATCCTTGAATAACATCACTGTTAATAACAAATATCCTTTTCCTCATATCGATGATTTGTTTGATCAGCTCCAGGGAGCTCAGTTTTTTTCAAAGATTGACCTGAGATCGGGGTACCATCAGTTGAAGGTAAAGGAAGCATATATTATGAAGACCGCGTTTTGTACAAGATATGGCCATTATGAATTTGTAGTAATGCCTTTTGGGCTAACCAATGCACCTGTTATATTCATGGACCTTATGAATATAATTTTCCATGAGTTATTGGATAACTTTGTGGTTGTTTTCATTGATGATATTTTGGTGTTTTATAAAAGTAAAGAGGATCATGAAAGACATTTAAGGGTTATTTTGAAAACATTAAAAGAAAATAAATTGTATGGGAAATTCCTCAAGTGTGAGTTTTGGTTGCAACAAATTTCTTTCCTTGGTCACATTATTTCTAAAGATGGGATAACTGTTGATCCTGCAAAAACAAAGGTTGTTTAAGAATGGCCAAGACCCACAAATGTAACTGAGATTCATAGCTTCCTTGGTTTGGCAGGCTATTACCGAAGGTTTGATAGAAATTTTTAATAGTTATATAGTCCAATGACTATGCTAACTCGGAAGGGTGTTAAGTTTATCTAGACAAAAGAATGTGATGATTGTTTTTAGGAATTGAAAAGAAGATTGGTGAATGATCCGGTTTTTGCACTACCTTCCAGGAATGGTGAGTTTGTTATATATAGTGATGCTTTATTGAAAGGAATTGGTTGTGTCCTAATGCATAATGATCAGGTAATTGCTTATGCTTCACGACAGTTGAAAACTCATGAGGTAAATTACCCTACACATGATTTGGATTTAACTACTGTTGTTTTTGCATTAAAAATTTTGATGCATCATTTGTATAGAGTAAAGTGTGAAATATATACTGATCACAAAAGTTTAAAGTATATATTCACTCATAAAGAATTGAACATGAGACAGAGGATATGGCTAGAATTAATCAAGGATTATGATTGTACAATTCATTACCATCTGGGAAAAGAAAATAAATTGGATGATTCTTTGAGTCAAAAAAGTAATGCTTTATTAACAATGTTGTGTTTGGAACATGATTCTTTGGTTAAGGATTTGATAAAATTTGGTATAGAATTTGTTGGTGCAGGATGTTCTTCTGTTTTGTTTCAGGTATCAGTGAAATATTCTCTATCAAAAAGAATTAAGCAATCACAGAAGCAAGAAAATGAGTTATAGAAAAGGGTAGAGCTGGTTCATAAGGGTAAGTTTCCTTAATTAAACATTGATAATGATTGTGTTTTGAGATTTGTGAAGAGATTGTGTGTGTCGTGTGATTCACAGTTGAAGCGAGAGTTGTTATGTGAAGCTCATAGTTCTCCATTTTCAGTTCATCCAGACAGTACTAAGATGTATATAGATCTTAGGGAGTATTATTGGTGGGACAGAATGAAAAGAGACATTGATGATTTTACTCTGAAGTGCTTGACTTTTCAACAGGTAAAAGCAGAGTGCCAGTTACCGAAAGGGATGCTTCATCCTTTACCAGTTCCAGAGTGGAAATGGGAGAATTTATCCATGGACTTCATTGTGGGATTGCTGAAGACACCTCGAGGTAATAATGCAATCTGGGTTATTATTGATCGCTTGACTAAATCTGCTCATTTCCTTGCTATACGAGATACTTTTTCCTTAGATCAACTTTCCCATTTGTATCTTAAATATATAGTCTGGTTATATGGAGTTCCTCTCTCCATTTTACCTGACCGCGATCCCAGGTTCACTTCTATCTTTTGGAAAGGCCTTTAGAAGTCATTGGGTACTGAATTAAATTTTAGTACAGCTTTTCATCCTCAATCATATGGGCAGTCAGAACGAACAATTCAGACTTTGGAGGATATGCTATGTGCTTTTTTGATGGATTATTAGGGAAGTTGAGACCAACATCTTTCTTTGGTTGAGTTTTCTTATAATAACAGTTTTCATTCCAATATACAGATGGCACCATTTGAGGCATTATATGGGAAGCGGTGTCGAACTCCAGCTTTTTGGGATAAAGTAGGTGAAAGGAAGTTAATGGGACCAGAATTGGTAGAAGAGTTGGCAGAAAAAGTTCAGCTGATACAGAAACACATGAGAACAGCTCAGAGTAGGCAGAAGAGTTATGAGGACAACAAGAGGAAGGATCTCTCTTTTGAGGTAGGTGATCATGTTTTTCTCAAAGTCTCACCATGGAAAATTGTGATGCGATTTCGTAAGAAAGGAAATTTGAGTCCAAGGTTCAATAGACCATATGAAATTCTAGAGAGAGTTGGATCATTTTCATACCGAGTGGATTTACCTCCGAGTTTATCTCAAGTACACAATGTTTTTCATGTTTCAATGTTAAGGAAGTTCATGCCAGATCCATCTCATGTTTTGAGTCTAGAGGTAGTTCAGGTGGGAGAGAATCTATCTTATGAGGAAAAACCGGTCCAGATTCTTGACCACAAGGATCAAGTGTTGCAGAATAAGGTGATTCATCAAGTAAAGGTTTTTTTGGAAAGACCACATGATTGAAGAGGCAACATGAGAATCTAAAAATGCAATGAGGGATAAATACCCCCACTTATTCGATAAGTAAATAAATTGCGGGGACACAATTTTCTAAAGGGGGAATGATATAACATCCAAATTAATTAATGAATAATAGATATTTTTATCTATGTCTATTTATTAATTAGATAGCGTTTTAGAGGCTTAAAATGAGAATAAATCCAATCTTAAGCTTGGAATACACTAATATTTTTAAAAGATTGTTTTACTACCTTTTGATGGAAAAACATTTTTAAATCAAACTTTTGACAATTTTATAAGATATATTTTTTAAAATAAACATATTCTTTATGATTGGGACATTGAAATTTACCTTGTGTTAATTTTTTGTATTTTTCTGACAATGTTCATTTTTTAATGAATAGTGAAAAAATACTGCATTTTACATCAAAACTACATTTTCATCTAATTTAATTATATGGTTATATTATCTTTTTAATTGGTTTTAAAATTTAAATATAATATCTTTTTACCATGTAATCCAATGTTGGTCATTGTGATTAATTTCACTTTGCAATTGGGCATAAACAAGTGCCAAACTTTTCATAGATATTATTTCAAAAAATCCCGCTATTTGTTTTGACAAGGAGAATTATTTTTAAATTAATTATTGCAATTTCTTTGTTTGTAATTTGGTAAAATGGATTACATACTTGGAATCATAAGGTCTAAATTATGTAATCAAGACTCTTTTTTTGGACATTATGAATAGTAACGACGATAATTATTCTTAATTATCTTGATTAATTAGTAATCGGGTAGTTAAGGATAATAAAATAAGATCATAATAATAACAAATGACCCCAACATGTATCCTAATGCTACATTTTGTTTCAGGAAGACCATGGAATGCCTTGTGCCAAACTTGGGGACCCCATGTAATCACTTTTGTGTGATAATGACTTTTTATCTTTCTATTTTTAAAGAAAGTTAAATATAACAAAGAATGTATCACCTGAGTAAAAAAATTTTAATTTCGTCTAAATAAATGATCTATTGGACTATAAATATTAATTGGAAATCTAAAAAGATTTCCTACATCATAGTATTTTGTTTATAATTTTTAGACATTAAATAAATTAAATTATTTATGACCTCATGATGATGTAGCGATTACCTCATTAATGGGCGATTTAAATAAAATGAAAAGATAGTGTAAAATCTAATACTTACACTTGTAAAAGACCTATTGGATGAGTATATTTCAAACCCTTATAACCTTATCCTAGAAATACATAAATGTGGGACCTTTAAAATCCGAAACTCATTTTAAAATAAAGTAACATTTCTTGACTTTCCGAGAGTGCCCCTCCTCTCCTCTTATAAAAGGCCCCCACCTCTACCTCTTTACCCACACTTCTCAAGCCATTGGCTCGCCAAAGTTCTGCTCATTTGATCTCTCCACATACCTCTCTTCATCATATTATCCTTTCCTTAGGCATAAATCTCTTCAAGAAACCCTTTTGGTTCTAACCAAGAGGAGTTACCTGATTTAAAGGTAAAGACTTCTCTAATGTTCTTTTGTTTTATTTTGCTTCTCCAACCCCCTAAACTCTTTTTATTCATTTCTTTTGTAACAAAACCAGTATTTTCAATATAATATGATGTTTTTATAAGAATTATTCGAGATACACTTACACACACATACATCTAATGGTTAATGAACATACTGTTTCCGTGGATGGAGAATTTCTGCCTCACGAAACGATAATTGTTAAATATTATTATAACACCTTAAAAGGTGTCCATTAAGATGTCACTATATTTATATATGATATATAATATTTTTATGATTTCCTTAATCTTATTTATTTTTTATTTATGGCATACCTTTATGGCTTCCATTATGGGTATATGCGATATCTTCATTTTAGGAAGTGCGGACTACCACCCCCTCAAAGTGATTTGATTCGTTAATGCCATATGTGGGATGTATAAAGGATGTAGTTAATAATATTATATATTATATTATACTGGAATGATAATATAACTTTATATCATTATGATTCCATTCCATAAAATACTAAATATAAATGAAAGTAGCGTTCATGCGTGCGTATGGCTTACCGTCTCCATGAACGATGCATTTCTTTTATTACCTCTAAATGTTATGTAATATTATAAATTCATGTATATACTGGATATATATGATATATATGATATCTAAATCATGAATATAACTCTGTATATAATGGATACATGAACAACTTGTAATTATAAAGAGTTTATTTTTGACTCAAGTACCAATGATCGTTAAAACGACCGTTATTAACTTAAATAATTACATAGTGTTAATGACATGGTAATAAGTGATATAAAAGGAATAATGAACTTTAAAAAGGTTCTTAAGAAAGTATAAATTAACTCAAGTTTATTATTCAGGAGATTAAAGAACGATCGAGTCAAGTCGGATATGAGGTAAGGGACTTCGTCTCAATCTCCTTTCATTGAGGCATATTATGTTTTATACACAACTTTATTTTATTCGGTTTATAAACCCTTTTTAATTTTATGTTTACTCAAAAGGAATATTTTTTATAGGAAGTGTTTACTAAAAATCAAAAGGGAATGTTTTTTTGTCGTACGTATGCAGTGACAATGACTTCTCCGCCTCCGTGACCATTATTTGAGCTTCGGATTCCTGTATAAGCCGTAACCTTTTTTTAAAATGAATAATAAATACCATGTTTTACTTTTCTTTTATTTTGGTATTGAAAATTGTTTTCATAATGTTATTATATCAATGTGTTGTATTGATATCTTGTGATTGAAAAGTGGAAATGTTATGTTTCCTTTATGCAAGTTTTATGTGATATTCTTATGTTATGGTTCTTGGGAATTGTTATGAAGACGGGTGGTTCTGTGATAAACTAAGGGTGGGTGAGCCCGATATAGCTCTCCAATGCATTGGGTAACGCGAAGGGGTTAAACGTTAAGGTTTCTCTGAAGAGATTTAGGGAATATACTGTGATGGGTATTCCAAACGTAACCATGAGGGTTACTCCCTACGTAAGAATGTTATGAATGCTTCAAGTTACCTTTATGTCTTATGATTTCTATGATTTATTCATGATTTAATGAGGTATGTTAAAATGCTTATGTTTTATGAGTAAAGTATGATTTCATACATGGACTAATGTTTTATTTTCTTACTTTTATATCCCTTACTGAGCTTTTTATGCTCATCCAAAGTTTTTGAAATGTTTTTCATAGGTCAAGGGAAAGGTACATGATGTCATGATAGGGTCAAGGATGTTTCATGAAAGAACCCATGTTTTTTTTAAATATGTTTCCATTGATGGGAAAAAAATGAATACTATCTTTTATTTAACCACTTTGCTTAAATGTGGAATGTAATGCATGGTTTATGATCTAATTCTCTAAAACTCTAAACCTGAAAAGATCCTCAATGTGTAATCTTATAATAAATCAAGATTAAGTAATGTTTAAGGCTGGGGCCTTATATTATCCTCCCTATAGGGTTGTATCAGGGTTATTTCTCTTACCCCTGTTCATATCGGACCATCTTGGATTATGATCCATACGAGGTTTGATTTTATTTTCTAGAAGTTCCCCCTATTTTGTTCTATGACTAGTGACCTTAAGGGAGTTTCAAGTCATAATGAACAATCATGACCCAAATTTAAGAGGTGTTTCTCATGGTAGGAGTAATATCCAGGATGCCAATCATTGATATTTACCTCTTAAATTGGATAAGATTGATTCCTTTCCAGGTGATGAGGATGATAAAAATTCCACCAACCCTATGGTACGTGGATGATTCAGGGACACTATTGAAACTTTCTAATCCTATTGTATAGGATCTAATTAATCATGTTGACGATATGATGGATCATGGGAAATAAATTAAGATATAAATTCCCCCAGCCTTATAAGATGGGGTTGATCTAGAGATACTGCTGATTTCTCTAAGACTCTCTAGGGGTGAGAAAAATATGGTGGTGGCCATTAAGGTAATAATTCCCCCATCCCTATGGGATGAGTTTTCTTCTGAACAAATTTCGTTGTGCCTATCACCATGATTTTCATGATTTGGTGCAATATCATTCACGTATAGATTGGGTGCAAAGGCTGTTTGTGATGGTTGTCACTTTCTATGGGAATATGTCACATAATCTGTGACTTTGGAATCCATGTTTAAGACGTGTTCCCATTTATTTGAGAGGACTAGATTAGGAGTATACCAATGGCCCTATCCCTATTTCCATGATGTCTTTTCATCCCCAAAGCATAAGTTCTTCATTTTATTAACTATATGAACAATGCGTTACCTAGTACCATGATCTCTCTTGCAGCTACAAAAGTATAGGATTATGTATCTTGGAAGATTTTGTATTCTTGGAACATAGTAAAGTAAAGTTCTTCATATTCACCCTATACTTGGATAAATATTATTAATAGGACTTCATCAATTAACTATTAGAGATTTTTCATGCTATGATGGAAAATATGTTGTAGGTTTTTATTATACCTTTATGGTCTTGAGTCATAGTCCATAGAGATAGTGTCCATGTTTAGTTGACATTAAATAATGTTTAGGACATGAGGTGACCCTCATATCTTAAATATGGGAGGTGTATATCCTTTTAATTTCTGAAAATATTACCACATGTTTTAATGTAAATAGGGTACACACTCATTTTTTATATCATTTAGGACTTAATAATTATAAGTTTCCACGGTCTAAAACATAGTTTGGAGGTTTTTTTTGGATACCTCCCTCCATATATCCATGTAAACTAATTCTTCATTGGTATCATACTCCTCCACCTGACAAACCACATAGGTCACTTCTCTAGGTCATTGGATGACCAGTGAGAGGTGTTATTGATTGTTTATGGGGAACTATATATGATTAACCCTGATATTTTGAGCACCTATATATATATATATATATGTCTAAAAAAGGAGAGTATTTCCATGTCTAGGAGAGATATTACCATGGGGAGGTTTTACATGAAAAATATCTAAAGTAGAGTCCCAATTATCCATATATATACTACCCAGAGGAGGAATATCAAGGTAGTTATTACCTTATACTTCGGTTGAGGAGTCAAAAAAACCCACGAGGTGTTTTATATATTCATAGTAAATCCATTAGGACACATACATTGGGTAGATCAGGGATATAAGCGTCATTCTACATCATGGTCAAAATATGTCAACCTGTATTTTGGGGTTGAGTAGGGATATGCACCTACTGCATGACAGCTACCAGAATATGTTGATGACTATCTATTTTTGTGGGGATATGAGCTCGTTGCTGAGAAGATTCTAGATCATTCTGGTGAACTTTTATATTTTTAGTAAGGATATGAGCCTGCCTATAGGTGGTTGCTGAAATATACTGGCTAGACCTGATTGAAGCGGTGGTATGAGCCTGATTCATATATGCATTCCCTATCATAATATACCAATGAACCTCCAGAATGAGAGAATATACATGAGCCTCATCTTGTATATCCTCTAATGGATACCAATGTAGTATTTTTGTGGTGGAAGTAAGGATATGATCCTATATTTTTTAAACTAGAAGAATATAATGAGTATCTTTATCAATATGGATATAATCATTCCTTGAGGTTATTTCCAAGTCTTACTAATGAACCTTAGTTAGAGAGGGGGTATGATCATGTTCCTATGAATTTGGAGTATGTTGCTAGATTTCTTCTATAGGAATGTGCAGCTATCCTAAGGCACATGTCAAAAAAGGTTAGTGAGACCCATTTGGAATGGTAATATGATCCTGATCCTATTCCTCACACATTACGAGAATATGCCAATAATCCTCTTGGATGGGAGAAATAATGCACACTTTCTCCATAGTAGCCACCTTTTTGTGCTGAACTTGGTGATATAATTCTCTAGATGCGGGGATAAGAATATGAACTTATTCTTATATCTATACCAGTTTAAAAATATGCCCAAAAATTTCTTTTGTTGTTTCTAGAATATAATGAAACTTCAAAAACTTATGTACAAGGATCTATGTTTTCACATTATTGGTATCTAAGATATATTGTAAGATTTATTAAATTTAAGTAGGGATATAAAACTACTCATATCCATCTTTTTCCACCAGGATATGTCAATGGACTTCTGTGAGAGGGAAAGGGTTGGTACCTCCCCCTTTTTTGATATCATAATATACTAGAAGACTAGATTTGGGTGAGTATGGATATGATCCTGCTAGCTAGATACCACTAAAATATACCATCAGTATTCTTCAATGGAAGTAGGAATATTATACCACTCTATTTTATCTACATATTCCCATTCCTAGAAATATATCTTTTCTGATCAGGCATGATTTTCTAGGGTAGAGACCTATCTATGGCATCCCTCCTTTTTATTACATAACTTTTCATTACATTTTACAAACATAGGATCTTTAAAGTCCAGTGTCTTGGAAATCAGGAACATAATACATGAAAACAACATAAAAAATCTTTATAATACACTTCTAAGGATTCATTATAGGTTAATAATATGTAAAATTACTACATATCAAAACCTAGATACATACATCAAAGTAAAGGGTGAGAAAAATTCTCAGTAAGGAAAACAAGTGAAACAATTGACATGTGATCTTGAGAAATATTAATAAGAACCTGATAAAAATCATAAAGGCATGAGCAATGGAAGAATAGAAATATAATAATAAAAATAACATTAATAATAACTTCAATATGTAGAAACAACATTTCATTTAGACATTCATGAATATATCACCAAGGTTTATCCCCGAGGTGTCATAAAAATTACCAAGGTTATTCACCAAGGTATCGTGAAACTTGTCATCTCTAGATATTAATTATTTACCCAATTCATTGGAGAGATATCAGAGAGAACCCTTAATATTTATTTATTTTCATGTGATCCAAATAAATCATAATCAAATATTTCATAAATAACCCAAAGAGAGTAAAAGAAATGGGTTTCACTTCAAAATCGTGACGTTTTAAAAGTTCCTACAAATAAGGTCGTTATGTCATTTATAACCAGTGGAATGGTAGTGAGGCTTACATGTATGTCAATTAAAGAATAAAATATATCATTTTTTTGTATCTACAAACACCCATAGAAACGAAATAGGTCTGGGTATTCACATAAATAAAACAAGATAATTCCTTGAGAAAAAGAGAGAGAAATTTTGAGACCAAATTTCTGCAACATAATGGCTATACAACATGGCTTTAGAAAATATTATAAAGAGATAGGACTAGTGTCGCCCATAAATAAATTAATAATTTTAAAGTAGAGGTAAAAAATAAAAATAAATAATATCATGGTGTGGACAATTTAATGATACACCACATGAAAAGGAAACTTGTAAGGAAAGAGAAAGCGTGATTTCTTTTACGAAAATTCGGCAGCCTAACAACGTCAAATAAAAATTCAGAAAATCAATTGATGAGAGTGGAAAGGGTCTCTCATCATTTGGAAATGAAATGTATTGTATTAAAGATATATAAGAACAATCCCCCACATAATAAAATGAAACTATAAGACATAACATAAAGGAGGTCATGATTTAAAAGAGGAGGGTGAAAGGTTCCCTTACCTTGAAGAGTAACTTCGAAAGCTTGAAGGTCGGGACCTTGGGAGGCTTGAGGGCACCTTGGGAGGCTTGAGGGAACTATTTGAGGACTAATTAGGAGATAAGGAGACCAGAACATCATTGAGGAGGATTTTGGAATGAAATGAATGAGGGAAATGGCTTGGTATTTATAGGAAAAGTGAGGGAATAAATTATTAATTTCCAAGGGACACCTCATCAATGGTATTTAAAAAACCATGGAATTTTTCATGGTATTGGACACTTGAGACACCTAATAGAATATATAACTATTCATAAGTCTACCAGAAATCTTCCATAATTATTACATCATTAATGATGTCATTAAACACCCGAAACTCAAAACTATATTTTTACTATTCATTGAAAATTCAACTGTTTCAGAAAAATCCCCAAAATTCACCCTAACATAATATTGATGCTCTGAATTTAAAAATAATCTCCATTTTAGGAAAATAATTTTCTAAATATTTTTAATTTAATTTTTAAATAAAATCCTTATTTATTCCAAAAATACAACTTTAAAACTATAACTCATTTTGTAACACCTTAAAAAAATAATCAAGGTCCCATAAAATTATGTTATAACCATAAGACAATAAGGTAACAATTTGTGATTAAATTTTATGAAAATAAATTTCCATTTTTAATTATTAAATTAATTATAAAATTGTAAATAAAATATTTATGACATACAAAAAATACCAAAACTTATACTATGATCGTTTTTCACTTTTAAGATGTTTAAATTGTATTTATACATTCATGGGTGAAGTTTATATTTTTTTTGGACAATTTACTATTCATTACAATTAATTACTATTCATACGGGTATGTTACTATTCATACATTACTATTCACTAAAAATCAAGTTGATCTTATTAGACTCTAAAATTCTCACTGATCACAAATGTAGAAGACCGTTATTTGAAAATCATTTAAAATTATTAATTATTTAATGAATACAAAAATATTTTAAAATACCTTTTTTTTCATAAATTCATCAATAATATACATCCTATATTTATCTGGACATTTGAAATTCACAAACTTTACCATAATAAGAAATAATAATTTTATTTATATAAAAGGATTACACAAAGAAGCTAAGGTCTCATTACATAGCCCCTTATAACACCAGCATATGACCTAAGTGTAAGGTGTGATATGGTGATAAAATATTGGGTGGCTCGCACAACATTGCCCGAGTGTTGATTTCTATGAGCTTGAACTTCTCTCTTAGGAGATTCCCTTCAAGCTTCATATGTTGAAGTTCAACTTGGTCCTGGTCCAGAGCAAAGCCCAGTGATGCTACCTACTTCCCAAGCTTTGACAGATGGGCTTCATATGGCCCGAGACTACTGGATGGGGCCATTCAATCTTCTTTTTGTATTAATTAACCAATATAACTGTATTTATAATAACACAATGTTATGATTATAGTTTCTAACGGTCATATTTTCCAACGGTCATATTTCCCAACAGTCATATAACAGTCAAACCCAATGGTATCATTTTAATTATACCCACTTCATTAATTAAAATATAGAGTTTTGTTGAGTATAAAAGAAAATAACAAACAAATTTAAGAAACAAATATAATTAAAAAGTTTGGGTCGTTACACTATCGGGTGGTTCCCTTAGTAGGTGACAAAGGGAAAGTGGTAGGATGATGTTTTTTATTGAGGTTGAAAGGAGATCTCCTGGGAAACTCCAAAACTTGGACATAGATGTATTTGATTCCTTGATTCACCTTCCATAGTTAAGGAAGGTGCTGGTTATCACACTCTGGGGATTGACTTTGCAAGCGGTTGGTAGTGGCGACATGTGCCACCTATTTTATTGCAACTTTCTTGGAACATGATGGACATTCCAACTTCCGAATATGGATAGTCCTACATGAAACCTAATGTTTAGGGATCATAATATGTCGGTGATATTTTCTTAAATTATTTTTCACTACTTGAAGATAAATGTGTCGGGTGGTTGATTCCATTTTGTGACCCGTAGAGGTTGCTATAGTAGTTGTGGTTCTGGAACAATAATTTGCTGAAGACGTGAACTTTTTCAAGGTTATTTTTGTGAGAATAGAATCTATCATCACAAATAAAATAAGTTATAAGGTCAATAATTATTTTATCATCATAAATATGAAACATTCTAAATTAGATATGAAAAGGTGATACAATGGTTCGTTATTGTTTTTGGTTTGACCATTTTTCATTCGTGGAATGTGCATAAAAAATGGAATATCATAAGGAAACCCATATTTTGTTTTATTATTGAGATATTTCACATTAGTCACTCCATTTTTGTTTTCATAATAGATAAAAAAATTTCCCTATGTGTGGTCAACCAATCATTTTTATTATTTGATAGATTCATGTTGGGTTCACCATTTGTGTTTCATTTGGATATTATCTAGGTTTAAGAAACAATATAATTGACACCCATGATTATTAAGTTATTCTATTATCACATTCTTTCACATCTGGTTCACTATTTTTGTTTCATCTAGATATTTTTTAGGTTTGGGAAACAAGATGTCAGATAACCATGATAATTCAGTTTTTCTATTATCACATGCTTTCAGATTAGGTTTTTCCATCTTTATTTCATCTGAATCTTCTAGTCTGAGAGTTTATGGTGAGGGGATAAATATGGTTTCACAATAAATAACATTGGTGGGTTTTTTCCCATAAATATACCCAACAATTCCCACATCCATGAATAATATGGGCCTTCTTTCCAATCACAACTGTCCATTCAGGGTTTCAAACCAATGATGCTTAGAAACCCACATTGGTAAATAGGATGGGAGGTTAGGATTATCACAACTTTTTAGGGGAATTATTTCTTACTCAGTTACTCTCTTATAGATTTAAGATATGTTTATGAATCTTCCCTAATCCCACTATAAGTTTGGTTATGCTAATAAAACAATTGAGTGTTGAATATTTCTATATGTAAAAGGGTGTCTATTAATGACTTCATTTGTATGTATCAAAGATTCTCTATATATTTTCCATCAAAACATATCAATGAGTGAGTGATTTTTTATTTAATACATAAGACTAATAACTCTAGAGTTTACTACCATCCAGGAAGGCAATTGTTATTTTTAGAGTGGGATTGAACCTCTATTAGACATCCTACATATCCTGTGTGAAACATAATAAAAAATCATATAGTTCATCTCACATAGTTTGAGGTCATATGATAGGACCAAAACATTCATTTTAATTTCATGTGTCAAAGAAATATGTGAGGGAACTTATGCATTGGATATGAATCTTGGGACTTAGAATGGTGTCCTACATATCTTTCTTATAATAGGAACCAATGTCTTCAAGTTCGATCTACCCTCTACCCACTGATGGATGGGTACATATAATTTATAATCATGAGTGTTATTGACCTAGAGTTCATCAACATGGGAGTTCCATAGGGACCTACACCAAGTTGGATTCCCAATTAAGGAGGCATTTATATCATGTCATTGGATGGGGCTTACACACTGAGGTTTCCATGATTATTTTAATTTTATGATCTTAGTGATACAATCAGTGCAAGTAAATAAGAAAAAGTGATCCATGCTTGGTGTGAGAAATAAGGGATAACTGGTAATCAAATTCACTACATATGGATATAGGACACATACATTGGGGTGACCCTGATATAGTGTTTGATATGGATCTCAGGCCTTAGGAAGGCATCCTACGTTTCCTATTTGGAAAATAATTAGAGTCTTCATAGTACAGTTATCTTCACCAAACTACTGATGTAGTAGGAATAATGGTAGACCCATAAGGGTTGGGTCCCATGGAATACCAAGGGACTTATACTAAAGTGGATTTCCATTAGATATATTCATTTCTTATCCTCAAAGAGATAGAGGGTAGGACCATGAGTGGTCAATTGGGCATGTTTGGGTGACATGACGATCCCATAATATCTATAAGGTTTGTTGAGTGCCTCTACTAGTCCATTATGGATGTCTCTCATATGAAGGGGGAACACTCAACCAAAGACTCATGGTTGGTGGTTCACACAGTTTGAGAGAAAATTTCTAAGTATTACTACTAGAAAAGGTTGAAATTTCCATGAGTGTCAGCCTAACATATATGTGGTGTCTTCTTGAGTTGTATGAAGGCTTTCTCATGAACCAAATGACATGTTTGGAGGTTATTTCATGACCTGGATGGTATGTTTGGACTGTCATCCTGACATGTTTAGAGTGTCAACCTGACATTTATCAGGGATTTCGTATGACTAAGGCCTACATTCCCAAGGTTCTTTGCATAACCTAGTCGACATGTCAAAAGTCTATACCTAAATTTTCTAAGGTATTTCATATAACCAATGCTAAAATGTCCAAGGTGATTCGTATGACCTAGATGGCATGTCCAGAGAATGCCACATAACCTGGATGACAAGTCTAGAGAATGTCTCATGACCTAGATGACATGTATAGAGTACTTAGTATGACCAAGATGACATGTATAGAGTCCATTGTATAATCTATGAATAGATTATGAGAATAAAATGTCCCTTACACATGAAAATCAGTGTATCTATCTTCACATGAATCTTCCATCATTTTTAGTCTTTAATTCACAAATGCCTCAATGTTAGTCAGGCGCTAGCCTATTGAGTCCTCACATGATCAAGTTGGCATAAAGAAACTTCTTATCAAGATCTACCAGGCATGTTTTAGGTACTTAAAGATATCAATGTGGTTATAACATGAAGCATATAAACATAACATGCAATCCCTTAAGTCATTCCCCATGCTTACTGATCTCACCACCATTCACTGCTTTATTTCACTCTTACACCACTATTTTAAACTGGTTTTGTATTTGAAATTAAAATTTTAATAATAAATTTAGCATCCCAAATGATTCAATAATTAAATTTTTATCACTATAAAAAGGTAAATTCTACTTGTTTTGGAGATTTTATTGTAGGGGGAGGTGATTTGGAGGGTTGAATATGATCTAGAGGAAATATTTTCCAAACTGCATTGAATCCCAAAGAAACGTGTCTACTATTGTGAACATCTCATGAAATAAGTGAATAAAAATGGGATTAAATTATGTGGAAGGATAAAAAAATTCATGGGATACAAATTTTATGAGGAAACCCAATCCCAATTTGGCTATCCTTTGGCCCATCCGGACTGATCAATCCAAGCCACTGAATCTAGGCAAAGTCAAAAGTGGTGTGTTATGTTTTATCCATATCTAGAGATGTAGGCATCCAAATGATGCCAAAATTTTGGTGGATATATTAAATAGGTGGTCAAATATGTTTTTATTTTCTTTCAATTCAATATAATTCCATTTATAAATTGAAAAAAAGATACAATTGGTATGACCAAAACTAGGTTCCCAAAACCACTTCCCATTTTGGATAGAAAAAAGGGCCATGGGAACCTCATTTGAAAGTTCGTTCAGAAACAAAATATATGGTATTTTGGATACCCAAAGGATTCCTTACCTCATCTAAGAAGTTTTGGATGCCCCTATCTTTTTAGGGGGTCATGGATGAAGGTGAAGTTCCACCTGAGCCTCCTCTTCCTCTCGATGGCGAGCTAAACGGTGGTAGATAATTTCGATGGAGCTACACATACTTGGGAGGGAGTTTTAGAACTTTTTGTTTTACTATTTTATTGTAATATTTGTGTTAAATATTTAACTTATGTTTAATCTTTATGTGTTTCTCCTCTGAATATATTTCTTTTGTTATAATTAAGTGAAACAGTTTTTTATCTCAACACCGATTGGGTTGAGATTTCAAGTGGGGATCTTGGGTTGTTATGATTGAAAAACATATTAATAATTCTTTTTCATACACAATTGTGATATTTCAGTATGATTTGGAATCCCTTGTTCTATTATTTAGGTCCAAACCTTTACATCATGATTTTTGTGTCAAGGGTTTCTTCTCTATGCATCGTTTTAAGAGGCAAGAGGGGAGTGGAGATCTTGACAACCCTCTACCAAAGAATTACATTAAACCATATAAAATTTTCATAACAATTAACTATACAAGATTTGTAGTGAACATTAAATGACCTCCTTATCTCATAAATCTTAAAACACCACCTTTATTTATCAACTATTGAACTCTTTAAATTAAGTTATTTTCTTAAAACTGTTTTCTAAACCACCCCCTTTTTTGTACATTTGATTAAAAATTAATACTCTACACCTATCAAATCTCCTTGAGATATTACCTAGGTCATTCCATAGACAATAAATAAACTTTAAAAACATAATAAATTTGATGTTTCATGACAAAGAGTTCAAATTTTGGTTCCGTTTCTAGTGAGAGTTTTTGTTTTTAGTGTGATTTTTTTATAAAAATATTATTAATTTTGTAACTATTTTTTTCTTATTTCCTAAATTTTTAGTTTATTTCTAAAATATTCCTCTTATGTTGGTTTTTTTCTTGATACATTCTACTCTTTGAGATTTATCTCCTTATGAACCTGAACCAGAGAGGATCTAACGTCAGTGACATCGTGTTACAAAAGAAAACCCTTTGAAGGAGGAAACATCACATCTTGAAACTCTTCTTGATCCTTCTTCTTCTTCTTATGGAACAAACATAAAAACTGAAATAAATGTTCATAACATGGATGAAAATAATATAACCCTAAAGGAATTAACCTGACCTTATTTTGACATCCAACCCGTATATATTCAAATTCAAGGTGAGGCATGAAATTTCAAACTTAAACCTAGTTTATTTAATTTATTAAAAGATTCCATGAACTCATTTGAGAAGACCCACATAAGAATTTAAAATAATTTCACACTATGTGCTCAAACATAAAACTTGATAATGTTAATTAATAATAACAAAATCTTATGGAATTTCCTTTTTCATTTGAATATACTGCAAAAGATTGATTATATTATGTTAATTCCCCAATTAGAGGTTGGGAAGACATGGAACTCATTTTTCTTAAAAAATACTTCCTAGCCTCTTGAAATTCAATTATAAGAATAGAAATATGTGGTATAAATAAATCATAAGGGGAAATAATTCATGAATATTGGAAAATATTTAATAATATTTGATCATGTTTCCCATACCAACAAATAAATAATCAACTTTTAATATAGTATTTTTCTGAAGGTTTGATTACTATTGATTGAAACATGATTGATGGCACTGAAGGTGGTTCACTAGCTGATATGAACCCAATTAATTTAATAAACCTAATTTAGAACAGGGAAAAAACACTCAAAAATTTGGTTCAAGGTATAGTGTACCCATTTGAGGTGTCCGTGAGATGTGGAGTACTAAATTAAAGAAGAAGTTGGACACAAAGTTTGAAGAGGTAAGTACCCTTATTTGAAAACTTGATCTTTCCCAAGGGAAATCCCAATCTTCTCCTCAAATACATTATGTTATATGTTCTTCTAATATCAACTATTCTTACCAATGCCCCCAACTGAGAGAAAATTATGAGAGTTATGAAGAAATATTTTCCGGCCACCCCTATAATCAACCCTTTAGGAAAGAAACATTCTATCCATCCAAACCTGGGTGGAAAGAAAACCAAGCCTATAAGAACATGGGATATTCAAACTAACCTCAAAAACCATGGAACAAACTATGGTAGAGTGTCCATTCACCACCACCCAGAAATCCTCAACCTCCCCAAAGGCCTTTCCAACAAGCCCCTCCAAAACCTGAGCATACCCTAGAAGATATGATGAAACAAATGGATATCAACAATCTATAATTACAAAAATCCACCCAAGATAGCATAAAAAAACTAAAAATACAATTAGGATAACTAGACAACTCGATAGGGGATATCCAATGTCATGGGTTGGGTAAAATACTATCTCAACCACCCTAGGGATAAGGGAAATGTCAGTTCCATCACCCTTAGGAGTGTAACTCAACTAAAAATCCAAATGAACCCTCCTTTAGAGTCATCCCCTCTTGAGAAAAACACTATCCCAACCATTGAAATTATTCTAAATGTTGAAAAACTCTATCCTAACAGAATCCCTTAAAAAGTAAAGAGTGTGTATATTGACGAGTCACCTAGCCCAATCATTCCTATTACATTTTCCAAAAGGGACACACAACCAAGAAAACAAAATGAAAATTAACTTGATAAATAAATATTGGAAAATTTCAAAAAAGTATTGGTTAACATCCCCTTTATTGATGTCATGAGGAAAATTACAATATATGCCATGTTTCTGAAGGATATGTGTACACACTGATGGAGACTTCTAGGTGATGATAAGGTGAGATTGGGGAGGAACATCTCAACCTTGATAGAGTTATCACTTCCCACCAAATGAAACGATCCTGGAATATTCTCAATTCTGTGCACCATAGGGGAGTATTCCTTTTCCAATGTTATTCTTGATTTAGGTGATTTTATAAATGTGATGCCTTACTCTATTTAATCTTCACTGTAGGTCGGGGAACTGAAGCCACTCTAATTACTGTTCAATTAGAAAATCATATTATAGCACACCCTTCTGGTGTGTTAGAGGATGTTCTTGTGAGGGTGTAAAATTTAATTTTTATTGTAAATTTTTATGTGATTAAAATAAAAGATGACAGGATGAATAGACCTTCCCCAATTATATTGGGGAGACCTTTCCTCAAAACTATCAAAACCATAATTAATTTCCGCAATAGCACATTATCTATAGATTTTTGTGGTTACATTTCCAATTTCAACATCCTTAATTCCATGAAGAACCCTTTGGAAAAATATTCCTCTATATCTGTTAATTCAATTGACGTACTCTCTTACCCTGAAAAAACATATATTATTTCCCCTAATCCCCTTTCTAAGTTTTCATCATTGATTAAATTTATCAGAAATGAAACATGAAAATAATTTTGTACCAGTTTAGAAAAATGTCATGCATGTTTGTTAATTGATATTTTCATGAACATTAAAGATTACATGACCATAGATTATACTGCTAAGCTTGTAAAAGCTCATTCCTCATCTAAGGATGTTACCATTGAGTAGTTAGATGAGATTAGTGACCTCTCACTTTCACACACACTCCCATAAATCCAAAATATCCCTAAATTGGAACTGAAACAACTACCTCAAGATTTAAAATATTTCTATATTGAGAATGTAATTAAGCTACCTATCACCATAGCTAGTTTAATCCCCCCTGAGCATGAATTTTGACTACTTGACCTTTTTTTGGAGTATAAACATGGTTTGGGATGGAAACTTGTAGACATTTCTGGAATTGGCCCATCAATTTTCACACATCTTATATTTTTAAATACTGAGGCTAAACTGGTGATGTAGTCATAATGTCTACTGAACCCAAACCTCCTAGATGTTGTTAAAAAAGAAGTAACAAAATTATTGGCTACTGAAATCATCTACCCTATCTCTGATAGTCGATGGGTTAGTCCAGTTCAAGTAGTTCCCAAAAAATCTGGTCTAACGGTAATTAAAAATGAAAATAATGAATCATATCCAACTATTGTGTAAAATAATTGGCATAGTTTTATACACTATCACCAAATAAACCAACACACTAAGAATGACCATTTCCCATTTTTGTTCATTGGACAAATGCTTGAGAAGCTCATAGAGAAGTCCCATTACTATTTTCTTGATGGGTATTCTGGATACTTTCAAATCTATATTTCCACTGAGGATCTAGAAAATAAAGCATTTAATTTCCCCTTTAGAATATTTTCATATAGAAGGATGTCGTTTGGTCTATGCAGTGCTCTTGGTACTTTCTAGTGATGCTGGGTTAGTATTTTTTTTCAGATTACCTAGAGAATTTCATGGAATTATTCATGGATGATTTCACTGTATATACCTCCTCCTTTTATGAATGTTTTAGTAGTTCAGGTTTTTTACTACATCGCTGTATTGAAAAGAATCTTGTATTAAATTATGAGAAATTCCATTTCATGGTGAGATAAGGTATAGTATTGGGACATTTCATTTATGGGGATGGTATCCAAGTTGATAAATCCAAGGTGGGTGTCATTTATTCCCTAACATTCCCCAAAAATTTATGGGATATGTGTTATTTCTTATGACATTCTGGATTTTACCATCATTTCATTCGTGACTTTAGTAAGATTTCACTCCCCCTCTCCCAATTGCTCGAAAAGAAAAAAAAATTTGTTTTTTATAAAAAATGTGAGGATGATTTTAATGAACTGAAATAGAGTCTGAGATCACCCCCATTAATCCAACCACCTCAGTGACACTTACAATATGATCTTAGGTATGACGCCACTAACTATGCATTTTGGGTTGAATTATCACAAAGGGTCAAATGAGCACCATATGTCATTGCCTATGCCACACGAACTCTAGACCCTGACTAAAAATACTACACCACAACTGAAAAAGAATTCATTTACATTTTGTTTTCCTTGGATAAATTTAGATGATACCTTTTAGGGTCTAAATTCATTTTTTTCTCAGAACCTTCATCCCTTTGGTGTCTACTCAATAAACCAGAAGCGAAACCATGTCTCATTTGTTGGATTCTTCTACTTCAGGATTTTAATTTAAAATTTAAGTATAAAAAGGAGATGATAATGTGTTGGCTGACTATATCAGTAGGATCTTCCCATACTTGGATATTTTCTCATCCACCTATATTGAGAAAAAGGAAAATTTTCCTAATGGGTAACTATACTAAGTGAAAGATGTTAATCATTGGTATAATGAAATTGTAAATTATTTGGTAGTATCTTGTATTCTTGACAATTTCAATAAAAACTTGGTCAACTGTCTAAAACATAAGTCTCATTGGTACATTTGGGATTACCCGTACCTTTGGTGAACATGTAGTGATCAAGTACTTAGGCATTGTGTTCCCGATAGTGATTTTTAGTCTATCCTTAGGTCCTACCAAACTCTTGCTTATGGGGGCCACTATGGTCCCCAACTGATTGATCGCAAGGTCTTTGATTCTGATCTCTTTTAGCCAAAACTTTTTTGGGATGCCTATGATTTCAATAAATCTTGTACTCCCTATAAAATAATGGGGAATGTATCTAAAAGAAATGAAATTCCACAACAAACCTTTCTCTTACATAAATTTTTTGATGTTTGGGGTATTGAATTTATGGGACCATTCCCCAATTGATTTGGAAACATTTTCATTATTCTAGAAGTGGATTATGTTTCAAAATGGGTAGAGGCATGAGCCACAAGGAATAATTATTCTAAGGTATTTGTTTAATATTTGAGAACCCAAATTTTATATAGGTTTGGATTACCTAGGTTCATCATCAGTGACCACGATTCTCATTTTTGCAATCGAACAATACAATCACTTTTGCATATGTATAGAGTCGAGCATTGAGTGTCTACTGCATGTCACCATTAAATCAAAGGAAAATATGAGGTTTCAACTAGATAGGTGAAACAAATTCTTAAAAAAAATTCAACCCAACAGAAAATAGTGGAGTCTTGGACTCAATGATTCATTATGGTCTTACCGTTCTGCCTTTAAAACTCCCATTAGAATGTCACCTTATAGACTTGTGTTTGGAAAGAGTTGTCACCTCCCTATTGAGATTGAGCACCAAGCCTACTGGTCCATTAAACAATGAAACTCTAATATTTCTTGTATAGGTTCTCAAAAGAAGTTATAGATTCTGGATTTAGAGGAAATTCATAGATATTCATATGAGAACTCCATGATTTATAAGGAGAAACCACGGCTACCCATGATTATCTCATCCTTCATCATCAATTCCACATTTGGTATAAGGTCCTCCTTTGTAATGAAATGTTGAATGTTCATCTAGCTATGATTATTTTTTTCTAGGTTGTTCCATACACTATTACTAATGTTTATCCATTTGGTTTTATTCAGGTTCAAAATAAAGAAACCAAACAAACCTTTACTATCAATGGTCAGTGTCCTAAGCACTTTCACCAAGCCCGTCTGGAGTCCCCAATGGAGGAACTCTAAGTTCAATAAGCACTATACCAATAACGATAACAATGTTTTATCCTTCCTTACCACATTCTATTTTATTATAGTGAGAAAACTACACACTTTAGGTGTGGGGGTGGGTATAATTATGGGTTAGTAAGGAATGTTCATAGTCTTTCTTTCTTTTTCTATTTTTTGATTGTTGTATAGTATTTTCACTTCCCCCTTCATTTCCACACACACTTTTTTGTCGAAATGTTAATTTTTGATGACCAATTTATCATGGAAAATGATGCTTACTTAATCCTGGAAGTTATTGAAAATGCATTAGGAATTTCTATATTTCAAGTTATTTTAACATTCAAAAAAAAAATCTTATGAAATGTGTATTTAAACTAGAATTCAATACTGTGGTGTGACTTTCTCTTGAAATTTGGTTTTTTTCATTGATATAAATGGTTGTATCATTTTAAAATGTTTGAGAATAACAATACCATTTGTATGATTAGTTTAAGGGAAAATTGTGTTACTTAATTTCTCCACAAATCTTTTCACACAACCATGAAGTGTGAAAATTTATTACTTAATGGAAGGTAAATATAAGTTAGTTTCATTTTTATCTACCTTCCAAAATTATTTTTCTATACGTTCATTCCTTATCTGATCTATTTCATTACTGTACCATATTGACCTATGTGTGTGTACCTGTTATCTGATTGTTGGGGATCCTAAAAAAACAAAAAAAAATAAACATTGAGGGGAGTGATGAAATTTACAACATATGGGGATAGATAGGTCTGGAGCTTATGGTTTGACTTATTGGAATTATTAAGTGAGTGGGTTTTTAAATTTGTTTGTAAAGTATCTAGGGAGGGTTCGATGGAAAGGATCATGTAAGCAGACAAATTTTAAAATAACTTATATTGACTCGATAGAATGTGGAAAGAATAGCATAAAATGGATGTCACAAATACAAATATAGATAATTAGTGAAATTATTAAAATTTTAATTATTTTTTTCTATTTTTATTATGCATCTTTGGGAATTTAATTCATATACAATTTTTGAGACATCTTTTTCCATGATCATGGAGAATAAGTCCTCAGTGTTTTTTTTCTTTTATAAAATTTCTATCACGAATTAAATTTTCATTGAATGTTAAATCTTAATAATGTTGAGAATATATCCATACATAATTTTTGAAATTTAACTTTTCCCAGGAGTGCAAATTTTAAGGTTTGGGGGTGTGATCGCACCACGATTTACTTCTTTATTTCACTATTACACCATTGTTTTAAACTAGTTTTTTATTTTAAATTACAAATTTAATTAAAAAAATAAATTCCAATATTATTTAATAATTTAATTTTTATCAATTTATAATAAAAAAAGTCTACTTGTTTTTTGTGATTTTATTGTAGGAGGAGGTGATTTTGAGGGCCGAATATGATCCAGAAGGAAAATGGACCAAACTGCATTAAAGGTCAAGGACACCTGTCCACTAGTTTGAAAATTTCATAAAATAAGTGAATCAAAATGGGATGATTTTTTGTGTAAATATCCAAAACACTATGTTATAAAACTTTTATGAAGGAGTAAAATCCCAATTCGATCATCCTGTGGTCTATCCATAATGATAAGTCAATGCCCCTGAATCTGCATGAAGTCAAAATTGGTGTGTTGTGTTTCATCCATATCTCAAGATATAGAACTCTAAATAATGAAAAAAATAATTAGATATATTTTAAAAAGGTTTGGAAATATTTTTGTAGTTTTTTCCAAGTCGAGATAATTACATTTACCAACCTAAAACCAAGATTCAATTGTTATGACCAAAACTGGGTTCCCAAAACCACTTCCCATTTTGGCTATAAAAGGGAACCGTGGTAACTCATTTGAAAGTTCGTCCATGAGGACAATATATGGTATTTTGGAGACTCTAATGATTCCTATCCTTATCTAATAAGTTTTGGAGGCCCATATCTTCATAGGTGGATTAATAATGAAGGTGAAGTTCCGCCCGATCCTACTCCTCCTCTCGATGAGGAGCAAAACAGTGGATGGTCATTTTGAGGGAGATACACATACTTGGGAGGGAGTTATAAAACTTTTTATTGTAATGGTTTTGTTTAATTTTTGGTTTAAATATTTCACTTATGTTTAATCTTTATGTTTTTTTCCTCTAAATACATTTCTTTTGTTATTATTAAGTTAAACACTTTTTATCTCAACACTGATTAGGTTGAGATTTCAAGTGGGGATCTTGGGTTGTTCTGATTGGAAAAAATAATAATCCTTCTTTTTCATACATAATCATGATATTTTAGTATGATTTTTTATCCCTTGTTCTATGATTTAGGTCGAAACCTTTACATCACTATTTTTGTGTCAAGGGTTGCTTCTTTATGAACCATTTTAGGAGGTTAGAGGGGAATACAGATCTGGACAACCCTCAACAAAATAATTAAATTAAACTACATAAATTTTTTAAAATAATGAACTATAAAATATGTGTAGTGAACTTTAAATAACCTACTTCCCTCATAATAATTAAAACACCACCTTTATTTATCAACTATTAAACTCTTAAAACTCTAATCTAAACCACCCCCCTCTTTAGTACTTTTTATTAAAAATGAAAACTATAAACCTATCAACACTTCTTGAGAGATGACCTAGGCTGTTCCATAGACCATAAATCAAATTTAAATACATAATAAATTTGGCATTTCATGACAACACATTCACTTTTCTAGTGGAAGACTCTTTTGATTGTAAGATTCAACGCTCTAGAAATTACACTCCTACGTATTAACCTTGGTGTGTTTTTTATACCAGAGAGGGGATTTATAGGGATAAAAATTAGATCTATGCCTCTTCTCATGAAACTCAAATAAAATATATGGGATTAAGTTAGTAGAGAGAGCATCACATCAAAATTTCAAGTGATCCAGCCATGGGCCATACATGATGTCACATTTTCATCTCGTGATAAAGAATGAACACATGATCATTCCATCATTTCCATATTTATTGAAAAAATTTCATAGGAAATTGATTTCTTATATTCAAATTGACATATCAAACAACCTTTGTAATATCATTCTGACATGTCTAAGAGTATTTATGATATTAGATTTTCTATCAAAGCGGCTACGACGTGATTGAGGGAGGATTGTATGAGGGGATTCATGTGATCATTAATAGGCCACACATAGCATAAAATGACTTCAAATGAAAATAAATTTCACTCCATTTTCATGAAGTCTACTAATTTTTCATCCTTTATTATATAAATTTCTTAGGATATTCTCAAGCATTTACAAGCTATCATGCCACAAGATAAAAAATAATCATCTGAGGGACTGCACATGATCAACATGTTTATTTTATGGGGATTTCTACGATCAAAGGGACTTATATAGAAGCTTTAGTGAGATCAATATGTCATGTTATAGGGTCTTAAAGCGATCATGAATAGATCATGCGAAGCATGTAACCACTTCACGTGATGTTCCTAGGGTAATGCAATTCTTATAACCCAGGTGTCTAATTCCAATGTAGTCATGTTGATATTTTTTTCCCCTTTGTGAATAAAATAACACATATTCTTTACATATATCCCCAATACTAAAATTTTTTATGAAATTTTTTTAGGAATCAACAATTTTTTATTTAATTTCTTAATCAATTGATTTTACATCATACATTTTGATGATATTCGACTCAAATGTCCAAAATGACTCGGTAGGTTGACAATGGACAAAGTGGTAATTATTCTATAATATATAAAATAATTTTCATGAAATAATTATCATTTTTATAAAAAAATTATACTTTTAAAACCAACCATGAAATATTATTATAAAAAATATACTACTTTACAATCATAGAGACAATAGGTCATATGCATGCATGAGTAATGTTTCCATTTTTCAATGAACATGATATAAATAAGGTAAGTATTATTTTATATTTATATAATTTTTATTATATCATAAATATCATATAATTCATTTAAATACACTTATATATAGTATCCATGTGATGTGGTTTTGAAAATTGAACCACATCGCTTCGTGGAGGTGGTAATTCACACATATGCACGAATGAAGTTATCATTTTTCAATGGATGAATAGGTAAGAAAATTTATGATACAGTAACATTAAAAAATGATAAATATGTTATTAATTTCATATATATACATTAAATCTATCATTATAATTATATGTTATAGGTGGTGATGGAAACAAAATTTCATCGGCTCGTGAGGTGGTAGTCCACTATACACATGAATCAAAGTATCATTTCCCATTTCATGGAAGAAGATGATAGATATAAGTTATTTAATAAACATAATAAAATCTCAGTATATGGTATATACTCATATTATTATACTAGAATTAATTAAGAATATTTTAAGGAGTTATAAGAATAAATAAAAAATAAAAAATTTGGTTAGAGGCACTATAAAAAAACATCACTTATACCAACAAAAATTTAATGATAGATGATATATATATATTGGTATAAATGAGAAATTCCAACATATATTAAGTTTAATCAGTATTAAATTCAAGTACCATAAATTATTTTTACCAATATATACATCTATCATTATTAGTTATTTTATACCAATATATATTTTACTAACAATTAAATACGTTGTTTTATCATATTAATACTGACAATTTTTTTACCAAAACATAAATCTATTATTATTAATAATTATTAAATATTTTTTTCCAACATATAAACTTGAAGCTATTTTTTATTTAGTACAAATCAACCATTTAATAATATCTTTTATCACTATCAATTAGTAGTTTACTAAAAATATTATGTTGATGTTAACAAAAAATTGATAAATACTTGGAATATATTTAAAAAATCATCCAATATATATTCTATTTTGAAAAAAAATAAAAAGTATATATTAATTATATTTTACTTGAGAATAACTATTATATACATAAGAAGAAAACCATTCATTTAAAGGTTAAAAATATTAAAATAAACCTAATCATTCAGATTTAATAAACATTTATTAAAAAAAAGAAAAAAATAAAAAAATAAAAAATAAAAAATATATTTCCTCCCTTAACCTGGATTTATCATAAGTATCCCTTCTTCACTGATCACCTCTTGATCTTCATCATTCACCTTCTATGCTATTATGATCTCCAACTATACTCAGACTCCCGGTTCTTTATCGTCGACTGCACCCACACCCACACCCACACCCTCAATTATCTACCATTACATACACCCTATTCGATTGTTTTTTTCCTCAATGAGGTACAAGGAAGGTCATAGACATAAAACCATTTATTTTTTAATTGTTCAATGTTTGGTCCTCTTATCTGGTATGTAATTCTTCTCTTGAAGTTTTAAGCACCTAAAATCATGGGTATATAGTGTTTAAATTGGATTTCAGTTAGGTTTTTCAGTGAAATTTAGATGAAACAATCTGTCATTCTCTTGTACTTTTTTGGGAGTTTTAACAATGGTAATTAAGTACTAATCTATAGACACTCTAGTTGAAATTGGCTTTCTTCTCTTCTGGAATCGCATGTAAACACATTTGATCCCAACATTAATCGCGTTCTCATGGTGGTGATTCTTCCACCTTCCAAGACCCATACGATAATTATGATACTTGAGAAAAATGACAAGATGAATCATGGAAGAGTTGTTTCTATTATTCCTGGGCATCATGGGTGGGGGGAAATTTGGTCTCTATAATGTTTAAGGGCATGTACACTGTTCTATTTCCTGATAATAAAATAAATAGAGTTAATTAGGATAATGATAAATTACTCTATCTTTGCAGTGATAATGATATACTTGGAACTCTTAAAAAAGAAGTAAAGGTTCACATTTTGGTCAATTTCTGGGTTGTATATTTTTGTACATGAGATGATGAAGATGAACCCAGATGAGTTTATTTTTTTTCTCATGGATTCAAGATGTTGTACCTCTCGTATCCCCTCGTGGTTTAATTTTCATGATCACAATCACTTTCATGTTTATCTAACATTGTTTGAAGTGTTTTTGATTGAAAGGCACAAGGTAGCCAAGAAGTTGGTCCAAGAATGATCAAGAAGTGGACTGAAATTCAGTCCACCGGCCAACCGGTGTGATAGCACCGGCCAGCCGGTGGACCTGGCAGAGGCATTGCCCACTGCCAGGCTCCACCGGTCAGCCGGTGGCTTGACCACCGGCCAGCCGGTGGCACCCTGACTCAAGGCTGAGCCACTGCCTCCCCACCGGCCAACCGGTGGCCTCAGCACCGGCCAGCCGGTGGCTTCCAGCCCCAACAGTGAGACCTACTGTCTCACCACCGGCCAACCGGTGGGCTCAGCACCGGCCAGCCGGTGGCTCCTGGGCAGAACAAGTTTCCATTCTCCAAGGCACCGGCCAGCCGGTGGCCCTGCACCGGCCAGCCGGTAGACCAGTCAAACTAGCCGTTGGCTTTGACCAGTCAACTCCTTTTTGGCCTCCAACGGCTCCGAGGCCTTTTCCAACGGCTCCAAAGCCCTCCAACGGATACTTGAAGGTTCCTAGCCTATAAATAAAGGCCTAGGAAGCCCCGGAACGTCACCCAAGCCACCGGACACATTGTTGATCATTTTGGCGAAGCTCCGGCGGATTGTTCCAAGAGAACCCCAAGTGCTCCATCCATTTCCACATCCAAGAGCACCACTCAAGAAGCTTGGGAGAGCACGCTACATCAACTCCATCATACTTTGGTGCCCAAGTCTTCCTCAATCACGGTTTTTCTTGTTTATTCTTTTTGAGCTTAAAATTGGGTTTGTGCCTACAAACCCCAACCCTTTTCTCATCCCCCTTTCTTTTGGGTTTCACACCACCATTAAGGTGTGAAGAGGTTTCTTCAAGCCTTTCCTTTTAAAAGGCTTGAGTTTTCGGTGAGCTAGCCTTCACCCGTTAAAAAGGCTAGTGGGTTCTTGCTAAACCATCAAAAGCAAGTGGGTTCTTGCTAAACCACAAAAGCAATCTGTAATAGGTCCTAGTGCTACCTCAAAGCCTAGTGGGTTTCTTGCTAAAACCATTGAAAAGCAAGCGGTAGGAATCTCTCAACGGTTGAGTTGGGAGCGGAGACGTAGGCCGGGTTTTGGCCGAACTCCATTATCAAGTTTTGTGTTTTGCCTTCTTTATTTCCGCTGCATTTTCAACTTTGATTTTAATTTGTTTATCTTTTTTTAAAAGGCAATTCACCCCCCCTCTTGCCATCATTCCCCTTTCTTCCGCCCAACAATTGGTATCAGAGGATACACCAACCGAGTCTCCTCCTCCCATGCTCCAACTGTTTTTGTAAGGGGGAGCTCCGAATTTAAATTTTGTAACTATTGCAAAAAACCCGGGCACCTTATTTATGAATACAATTGCAAAAATGCCCGGTATGGCCAACCCAAGTCTATTTTTTATTCGGACGAATTCTATAGGAGAAGACCCGCCATGAGACAAGTTTGGATTGAAAAATCCCTTTTGGCGAGTCTCTCCGGGCCAAAATTTATTTCCTCTCCCCGGTGATTTATTGTTTTTATTTAGGGGGAGTTAGATTCTTTTAAGCCTTTTTGTGAATTAAAAATTCTCCTTCAAAATTATCATTTTAAATTCTCAATTTCAAAATTTTTCGATTCAAACCTTCAATTTCAACTCTTGGTTTCAAATTTCAAAATTTAATTGGTTTTTTATTCAAAACTTTCAATTCAAACTGTTATTCAAATTCTCATTTCATTTCAAAAATTTCAATTGATTTTCAAATCCCATCTCTTGTTTTTCAAAATTTCCCTCAATCAAGTTTTATGCCCCATTCTATTTTGATAATCACAAAGGGGGAGAAATTCCTTGATTGATTGGGGGAGAGTCTTCTCTATCATGCTTTGATTTATTTTCAAATTATCCTTTAAGAATGTCTTTAATTTCAGTATTTTACTTTGATTGTTTCGGTGATTGTGATCATCAAAATAGGGGGAGATTGTTGTACCTCTCGTATCCCCTCGTGGTTTAATTTTCATGATCACAATCACTTTCATGTTTATCTAACATTGTTTAAAGTGTTTTTGATTGAAAGGCACAAGGTAGCCAAGAAGTTGGTCCAAGAATGATCAAGAAGTGGACTGAAATTCAGTCCACCGGCCAACCGGTGTGATAGCACCGGCCAGCCGGTGGACCTGGCAGAGGCATTGCCCACTGCCAGGCTCCACCGGTCAGCCGGTGGCTTGACCACCGGCCAGCCGGTGGCACCCTGACTCAAGGCTGAGCCACTGCCTCCCCACCGGCCAACCGGTGGCCTCAGCACCGGCCAGCCGGTGGCTTCCAGCCCCAACAGTGAGACCTACTGTCTCACCACCGGCCAACCGGTGGCCTCAGCACCGGCCAGCCGGTGGCTCCTTGGCAGAACAAGTTTCCATTCTCCAAGGCACCGGCCAGCCGGTGGCCCTGCACCGGCCAGCCGGTAGACCAGTCAAACTAGCCGTTGGCTTTGACCAGTCAACTCCTTTTTGGCCTCCAACGGCTCCGAGGCCTTTTCCAACGGCTCCAAAGCCCTCCAACGGATACTTGAAGGTTCCTAGCCTATAAATAAAGGCCTAGGAAGCCCCAGAACGTCACCCAAGCCACCGGACACATTGTTGATCATTTTGGCGAAGCTCCGGCGGATTGTTCCAAGAGAACCCCAAGTGCTCCATCCATTTCCACATCCAAGAGCACCACTCAAGAAGCTTGGGAGAGCACGCTACATCAACTCCATCATACTTTGGCGCCCAAGTCTTCCTCAATCACGGTTTTTCTTGTTTATTCTTTTTGAGCTTAAAATTGGGTTTGTGCCTACAAACCCCAACCCTTTTCTCATCCCCCTTTCTTTTGGGTTTCACACCACCATTAAGGTGTGAAGAGGTTTCTTCAAGCCTTTCCTTTTAAAAGGCTTGAGTTTTCGGTGAGCTAGCCTTCACCCGTTAAAAAGGCTAGTGGGTTCTTGCTAAACCATCAAAAGCAAGTGGGTTCTTGCTAAACCACAAAAGCAAGCTGTAATAGGTCCTAGTGCTACCTCAAAGCCTAGTGGGTTTCTTGCTAAAACCATTGAAAAGCAAGCGGTAGGAATCTCTCAACGGTTGAGTTGGGAGCGGAGACGTAGGCCGGGTTTTGGCCGAACTCCGTTATCAAGTTTTGTGTTTTTCCTTCTTTATTTCCGCTACATTTTCAACTTTGATTTTAATTTGTTTATCTTTTTTTAAAAGGCAATTCACCCCCCCTCTTTCCATCATTCCCCTTTCTTCCGCCCAACACAATAAACTCATTCCCTAATTTATATTCTTGTTTCTTGTAAAAAAAATCAAACTATATAAAATAATTATTCTTATTTATTGTTTTAATTCTATTATATAGTATTTTTTTGTTATTAATATTGAGATTATTATGAAAAATATTGAAGTTGGAGTTGTCTTTTGATTATTATTATAACTTTTATGAAAAATATGTTTAACTCTTATTATTTATGATAAGTATTTATGATACCTCATCTTGAATGTGGATAAAGGTTTTTAAAATTATTATCAAATGTATAACTAGAATTTTGATTTAAAATTAAATTCAACCTATATAAGTTTATTCATGTTGTTATTAGTAAAATAAAAATCACTCATTTATAATGATCAAGTTAGTAGAAGCTAGTGTGAGTGTGAAGATGTTTGGTTTATCTATAAACTTATTTCACAAGTCTATAAGTCCTCTCGATCACTCGGGTATTGGCGTGTAGTATGAATTCAAAATTTTTCAATTATTGATAAAAATTTATGTAGAAAGTATTATTCAAATATATAGATGGTTAGAGGTTGATAAGGATCAAATATCGAATCTAATGGTGGTCGATACCTGCTAGATGTTTTTTAGTTATTCACTCCAAAGAAAATCTAGTTTTTTAAAGGTTTGGATTAGTAGAAGTAGATGTTGTCATAATATTTTTTAGAGACTGGGATATAGATATTTATTTGATTTTGGAGCTTTTGTAGAACCAGAAGCTGATGTAGCATAACATGTTTTGTTAGATATGTTTCTTTAGGGAGTGAGAGATAATGTTGTAGGGAGGTGAATGAGACTATTGTTATTAGTTGTGCATGGAAAGGTACAACATTTTTGGAAGAGTATTACATGTTGATCTAGAAATGACACCTAACATAAGATGCACTATTACATTCCCTTTGAGGGTGAATAATTATTACCGTTTTCAATCCGATCTAATTAAAAAGACATGGAGGTTGTTGGATGGTGGTATGAACAACTTCAATATTATAAGTATTTTGGTTATTTTCTTATGGGGGAAAATATTTTAAATGGAGGATATAATCTCTTATTGGGAGATATTTAGACTTGAATAGAGAAGAATTAGACCAGAATGAAGAGACTTACAAAGCACTTCTCAAACAGACCAGGAGAACCTTCTCAATTATTTTGAGGGGGAAATCTAAACTTCTATTTCTCTTATGAAACCCATTGTTTTTTATAGACTAAATTTTTATATAGAATGTATTGAAAGTAATTCCCTTTTCACTTGTATTGCACACCATTTTATTTAGGTATATCTTTTATTCCTAGGACCTATTATATAATATGTCCACTAATATTTAGGTTCACCTGTTTTGATGAATTTCTATACTCCTTATCTTACCATTTTTAGCAGCTATCATCATTGAGGATATTTTTTTCTTATCTTTTCCTTTTAGTTTTGAATGGGTTACAAGTATATTGATCCTAGAGTTTTTATTTTTCATTCCTTGTTTGATTTATGTGTAGTTAATGAATTATGTATTGTTGTGGATATAGATCATTGCTTACATAATTGTTGGACCACATGAGCATGGAATAGAAATATTAGTGAAACCATATGTCTATAAATTTAAATTCTTTTTTCTTGAAACATGGGGCCTATTCACTACAGTTTGGACGTCATGTTGATTGTGGTTTAGGGATTATTCACTATAGGTTCAAACTATAATTTTTTTGATTATTTTTATGGAGTGATAAGGCTCGTTTGGTCAACAAAGTTGAGTATGATCTTTATTATTTATGGTATTTTCAAGCCGAGATGGTGTTTTTAGTCATTGCTCATTTTGAATTCAAATGAGATGAAACTAAACAAGGTTGGAATTTAAGAGGTGAATCAGAGCTTGTTAAGTGGAGTTCATTGTGGTTATTTAGAAATTTGATTGAAGACTAAAACTAGATAAAAAATTTGGAGCCACATGTAGGAAGTTAGATTCTTTCAAGATTAGCCAGAGTTACTGAAGTTTGACAGAGTTTGATCTGAAATTAAACCAAGATAGTTATGTATACCCCAAGAAATTAATTATGGTACTTTTTCATTTCATTCTAAAATAGGGTCGAGACTTTCCTAGAATATTTTTTTACTTTGGGACCACTGTCGGATGATTAATTTAGGAATTGTTCTCTCTTTATTCATCGTGTACTATTTACTAACTTCATTATATTCTTATTGAATGTGTTGTAAATTCTTGTTATCATATCTATAGAATTTTTTTTCCTTTGTTATAACTCTTCAGTTAATTTCACCTTTTATTTTTCAATCAATGAATTAGTAATCATTATGTGTTAAATTTAATTAAAACCTCATTATCTGGAACCATAAATTCTTTGGTCGAAATGAATTATTGTTGAAATAGGATTCCAATGCTTATCATATTTATTCTATTTTTCCGAGATTCTGTTACTATATCAATAAAAGAAATTTTTTCAATATAATGTTTTTTATATCTTCCTTTTCTTTTTTAAAATAATGCATTAGTAATCATTATGTGTTAATGTCATTAAAAATTCCTTATCTAGAACCATATAGAATTTTAACTATTATGAACTATAAATTTTGGTTAGGTTTTCAATCCATAGCGCGGTCACAATTGTATGTATGTATTTACACATTTTGACATTAAGTGGTGTATATATTCATCAACCATAAAAAAATAAAATTTAAATGTTTGAAATAAATTTTAATTAGTTTATTTTTTCATGTATCATTATTAATATACCTAAATAAATAGAAAAAATGGTAGATGAATGTCATGGAAATATTTCATGAGTCAAAAGACTGAGAAGTGAAGTCATAATCTGATATTTTCATTTGGACTCACTCTAAAATTTGAAGATGAAATACCTACTGCCCTATCTCAGGGGTAAGGGAATCACTTTGTTCATATCAAACTATTTTATGAGTGTTCGCCTCTATTTTTACAAGGATTAGGACACCAATGAAAGAACTATAAAATTTGATGTAGTACAACCCATGACATTTATAACTATATGATAATGATATGGGTAGATATGTATAATATGTACACACATATTATGTATTACATAATTTGTTTAGGGGTATATGTTTTACAATCTATAATCTAGAATCTATGATTTATAATCTGGTATCTATTATAATCTGTAATCAGAAATCTATGTTTTACAGATTACATAATTTGTAATCAAGAATCTAAGTTTTATAATCTATAATGTTCTATGGATTCTATATTTTATAATCTATACACACACATAACCATTTCTTGTTTTATCCTATAGTTACAGACTATAATAAGAGGCGTGGGGCCATTGAACCTATTTTACAAGCTCCGAATAATCCCTAATTAAACCCAGTCACACACAACATAGTATAAAAAACCTAGAATTTACCTGGTTAGCCACAATATCTCTCAATATATTTGATGGTGATGTAGTAATTCATCCCATTCCTAGACCAATGGTCCTTGAGATCGAGAGAAACAGAAAAATCATGACCCAACGCTGCTAGCCTACTCAGTAGCCATGTGAAAACTCTTCCACTCATCTTCCAGCCACCCATCCGGGCATGACACTTGTGGGGAAAATCTAACAAAGGATACGTAGATAGGGTGGTCATGAAACAAGATGACTTCCACCCACCATTTCTCCACCTATAGCACTATCAGAACATGTCGATTCATGAAAAATCCATGTCTGGAATGGTGGATTCATCAAAAGTGATGAGGTTTAACCCCAAATCATGATCCCACTCATTATTCATCTTTGTGCCAAAGGGAACTACATTACGGTTCTAGTCTTTACCTTTCTGAAATGGTCATGGTTCCTTTGGTTGAATTTCATGGTGTGTCTTGACTGTGTTTATAGAGATGACTAATAAATGGAAGTCATTGGTGAAGTCATCTTATCAAGAGGTGTGAGGTTCATTGGCCACGATGACTAGCTAAGTTGAAGGGGATTGCTTGTGCTTCACCTTGATTACATTTTTATGGTACTAAAGGGATGAAATGAAATGTTCTCATTGAAGGAATGCATTGTTACATTTCTTGATCACTGATTATCATTGGAATAATTCCAAGTCTCGCTTAACCAAAGTTTTTTTTTCTAGGTTAGGGTGAGGTTCCATTCTTGAATGAAAGTGTCCATCTTGATGTTGGTATCCATGAATTTCTTATTCATTTTCAAGACATTCTATTCCTTCAAATAATTCTTGGGAATCATATTATATATTGTGTGTGACCCCTTTATGAAAATCCCCTTTATGTGTCACATTCACTTGGCAACTATCTATATAAAATCCAGTTTTAGGTGGTTATATAATCATCAAGAAGGTTCATTAGATGAACTTATAGTAACAGTGGATTCAAAAAATAGCATAAAGGTAGCAGAAATAATGAGTAAGTTATTCTAGTTAATAGTAACCCAAGATCTGAAGTAATCTAGACCTATGACATTCGAGTGACCACCTACAAAATACAATCAAATCCATCACAAAAGGAACTACTCATGCAATTTTTTGAGGATCAAGCGAGGTAGAAATAAGGGTTGGATTGAGAGGTGTCACTGTTAGAGGTTTTTTGCCTCATTGGGTGGCCCCCCACACACAGGTTACATGTTACATAATCTAATTGACCTTCTTTGTTTTTTATTATTCTTTGGCTAATTCTAGTTTTGAAGTTTTATTGTAACATGTTTACCCTACCATTATTTTTTTAATTTCAAGTTAATTTTATATCAATTAATTGCATTAAATTATATTGGACAAATCAACATTTTTGTTGAGATTTAAAGAAAGTTAATCAAGAAAAAAATATAATATTTAAAGAGTAAATATTTTCAAGACATCAATGATTCCTAACTAACCGTTTTGAAATTTTTATATTTAATCATTTAAAATGAATTGGAGTATGACTAGTTGATGTTTTAATTTTATGGTAGTTGGGATGAAAAGATTATCTTTTTTAATATATTGATAGGTGAAACATAATTGAAAACAAAATGAGATTCTTAATAATATTTGACTTGAATATTCAATTTTTTCGTTTGATGTGCTATTCTATACCCTTATATTATTTTATTTTATACACATATTCTTTTTATTTATAGTGTTATATTGGGGATGAATTTTTTCCATTCACAACTACAAGAAAGGGGATATTCTTACATGAGTGGGGATGATAAGATAATTTCATCCAATTGTGTTCTAAAGTAGGGATGGTATGATCCATGCTACTAATGCGAACCGACTATAAGTAGGGTAAACTGCATGCATGGACCACATCGCCAGTGTGAACCATGACAATGACAACTGATGTGTGAGAAATGCATATTGAAGATGAATTTTTATGGATTTAATGTGAAGTATCTTGGAGTTTATGTTTAAACATGTATGTATCATGTTTCTTGGATATTGATGTATTTTCTAAGAGTTTGAATATGTTTTTTTGTTATGTATAAACAAGTTTTTTCAAATAAAGTCTATGTTTGTTAGAGTTTCATATAATCTAAATTTATAATTATTATATAATAAATAAAATAAATATTTTATATATTATTTGATTAATATATATAACATTAAATTTCATCAATAAATATTAAAATATACACATAATATTTTATTTAAAATATAATTTACAAACATAAAATAATTGTTGGTATTGTTTATAAAAAAATATAAAAAAATATTATTAATAATATTACCAATAGAAAGATATATATTAGTAATAATATTATGAACAGGTAAATTTATCATATGAATCTATTGCTAAACATTTTGACTAACATGTATATTATCTATTTTTATTGCTATAGTTGCAACAAAACTATTTTATTTGCCTCAATAACATTTAATGATAGAGTTTTTACAAAAAAAATAGTGAAAAAGATATAATAGTTGGTAAAATGTTTTACTAATAGAAAATTCACTTTTACAAGCAGATAAACCCATGTTGCAAAAATTCAAATATATTGTAGTGAGGGTATACCTCTTCTTCAGAAAACCTTATTTCTTAACATGTTAAGACCTCTAACTTTGGAAATCTGCAAAAAATAATACCTCTAGAACATGAGAAGGGATATTTTGTAGGGATTTGGGTATGGATTGTGTGAGAGAGAGTTCTAAATTTTTTTGAGGAAGATAGAGGAGTAGGTGCCCTTTTATAAGTGAGGGGAGGAGTATTATTGGAATTTCATAAAGTACTAAATTAATATTAATTAATTTTCAAGTTCAAGTGGTCCCAAATTAGAATAAAAAATTATGAGTATAGGTCTAATTCCTCTCATAAAATAAAATTTAGGAAAGTTCATATTATATTTTCCCCATTATCTCTTTATTTTAACCCTCAGTTGTCCATTTTTGACAATTATGAAGATATCAATGTTTCTTATTCTTTAGGGGTCAAGAAAAATACAATACAGGGAAAAAAATGACCCATAAATGGACCATGGTTGACATTTTCAATCATAAACCATTTATTTTAAGAAATATACTATTTTTATGTGTTTTAAATCATCCAATAAAATATTATTTATTATATAATATAATTAATGTAATTTTTGGAATAATTCATTTATTTTGACTTTGAAAACAACCTGACTGTAAAGTCATGTTCCTTCCCATCCCATTAATTTTCATTTTGAGATTGTTAAAGGTTTTTAGAGGATACTAGATGAGGTTAGGTGGAGTTGAAGATGAAATAAAAATTTAGTAGTGTTTTTTAAACTATAAAAGTTGATTTGTGGAATAAGATGGTGCTTTACGGCTTATTTATTCCGCTCATTTACAGATATTGTTTGGTGTAGGGTTGAGTGTAAAAGGTGTTTATATCGTAAGAAATTATTTTATGACATATGTTAATTCTTCCTCAAAGCACCATGTTTTTCTATAGAAAAACGTTTTACTGCCTAAGATTTGGTTTTATGGTGTGATTTATTTATAATCATTGATATTACGCCATAAGAGTATGGTTTTCACTGTATTTTGGGTGATTTATAGGTTTTAATACGTTATTTTTAGTTGATTCTCAACCCATTATTCGATCGCCTCTTCCTCGTGTTTTTGGAGGAACCCCAAGTTATTTTAGAGAATCTTTTAGCCCTACTTCTTCTACTTTGATCCTTGGGTTTGGTGGATGCCTTTTGGGGATACTTGGTGATTTCTCCAATCTTACATATGGTTTTCCTTACATTATACTTTTGTGATATACTATAGTGGTAAAGTTTTGGTTTAGGGTGTTCAAGGATTTGTTTTTATGATCCTTGGGTGAGGGGTATGTTGATCTGTGGGTTTTTTATACAGTTGTGGTTTGAGAGCAATTATTCTTCTCCATGTGGTGCATAACGAGTTAGAAAATATTATTTAAGGTATGGTTTCCATCATTTATCTTTATTTTGTATCATTTGGAAGGGTTTTCATTTTTTTATTTTTTACAGGATAATTTATACCTTCTTAATGAAGATAAATAATTGGTTAAATGAAATTTAAGAAAAATGGGTTTGATTTTAATGTTTTTGATAGATTTAATATTGTTGTGTCATTGCCTTTGTAAATGTTGAATGCCCCATTGAAAATTATATCCATTAGGGGATTTTTTTTCATTTATTTGGAAGGCATTTTGGAACCTTTTCTTATTGTGTTTTGTTTTACATCACCCTACAATGGAAATTAGTTAACCAATTATATTTGGATAATAAAATGGTTTCCCATGGATTTTGTATTATGTGATTATTCCCTAAATAAAGAATGGGAATAAGATAAAATTCACTTTTATAAATATGTAAAATGTTCTATGATATGATGTGATATAAGGGTTTTTTGTGGGGTAAATATGTACAGTTGTGATGTGGGGGATGATGTGGTTTGTATGTAGCCATGCTGTGAGGCAGTGATGTGTGGTTGGTATGAGTAAGTTCAAAGGGGTGGAAATTTGTTGTTGGTATGAGTTTATGCTAGGAGGTGATGTTGTGAATGTTTTATGAGTATGATGATGTGGATGGTATGTGGCCACACTATGGGGTGGTGATGTGTAGTTTCATTATTTAGCAGATAAGATGAGAATGGTTGTGTTGTGATAGTTTCCCAAGTAGTATTGGAATTAAATGAAATTTTGAAATTTAAATTTATTGGGCTGGTTTGGTTAATGGGATGGAAATGGTTAATAAAAAAATTAAAATGTGAAGTGTGTTTAAATGTTACTATTGATAAATAATGAAAGGATTGATATGTTCAAATTAAATTGACTTGGCTTGTAATGAAAAGTGGTAAGTGTCTTATGGATTGTGTTTGTTGTGTGTATTTCTGTATTTATAGGTCACGGTGTAGTGGACCCATTGGTTGGGCTTGTGCATGTGGCTATACACACACATATATACCATGTGCGTTCCTTTTTATTTCGATACGCACCCCACCCACATTGAGAGCTATGTTCTAAAACTCATACATTTATATGGGGGTGTTTCTCCTAATATCCCAGTGATGAGGACAGAAGGTTGGATACCCACTCTTCCCCTCTCCCTATTCTAGGTGAGTATATATGAACATGCAGTGATGGTTGGTGGTCTGATAGTGCACTAGTTTATATCCTAAGTGTCTTTATAAAACATGTGATGTCACCATGCGATGGGGCGGTGGACAAGGTGTCTTTGGGAAAGATGGGATGTCACTATGATATGGGGAGACATATGGTGGGTGTCGTTCATGGTAGGAGGTGATCATGAGGTAGATTTCCTCCATGTTCATTTTACCCTACTACTCTCATTATGGTTGTGATGTGATAGACCAAGTGTCTTCGGGAAAGATGTGATGTGACCAAGCTATGGGCGGTGATGGCCCAAGCATATTCGAGCGAGATGTTCTATGACCATCTTGTGGGGAGGTGATATATGTTATGAAAAATATATGGTTTCACCAAGACATATGATGTTGGGGGTGTGAAAGTGAAAAATCAGTAGGAAAGAGGTGCATGGTATCCTTTATCGATAGGTTTCTTATTATTCTATTATACATGGATTAATTTTTTAGTGGGTGTGCCTTAGTGAGGATGGGTTTGGATAACTAAACTATTTAGGTGTTGTTTGGTTCTACTATTTTCTCAGGGGCTTGTTATTATGATTCTTTAACATGTTCCCAAAAGGTTCTGGTTATGATAATGAGTATACTTGTATTCTCATCCTACATATATACACTGATTTCTATGTTTCTAATAGGATTACATGGACCATTTTAGACATTACTAGATCAAGATTTTGGATAGTATCTATGTCATTGCTTTAGATTTTCATTTGGGTATTTACATTTGGATACTTTTATCTGTATCACTCTTATTCATACATGCATTATGGGATTTTTTTGGATTTCTTTTTTACATTATGTCATGGAGTTGCTTGTAGTTGATTTATCCTATCTCTTGATCTTATTATATTATAGAGGGAAATGACTCCCATATATGATATTTTTATAACCCTGGTTCTAGTCACAAACCCAGGGCCTACTAGAGGTAGAACTTGAGGGGTCATTATCTATCTCCCTTCATTATGGTATCTTTGTGGGAGGGTTCATGAAATAGTGGTATAAAAGGTGATGATTGAGGGGTATGATGGAGTTTAGAGTTAGGAACATTGATTATTTTATGAATTGGTATAAAAATAGTACCATTTGACCTTGTGTGTGATGTAGGATTTGGAGTCTAGATAGGACGCGTGATTTTAGGGTCCCATGTGATCCAGTGCACAGGATCTAAGAATATTTAATGACCAAGTGAGGTGGACACGATTATAGGTTAGAGATATAGGAGAGGTAAATTCATTATTATGTCTTGTGTTATTGTTTTAATTGGGTGGTTTTGGTTATGGTAATTTGAAACAGGATTAAAATGAATTAAATGAATCTTGATAAAAATTCATACTATATGGGATTAGGAAATCTTTATTTACTATTTCAGTTGGGGCTATTGTTTATCGTCTTAATGTGGTTCAGGAAGTGAATTTTCAATAGGTGGATCTAATTTATTTCCATAGGGTTGATATAGTTGAGGAGGATTATTAGTGGAAGTGGATATTACACATTATTCAGCATCAGTCATTTGGGAAGTATGAGGGTAGAATTTCTGTTGTAGAGATAGAGAGCTGGTTGGAGGATCTCAAAACCACCATCACTCTGATTCAAACTTCGGTGGAGTATAGAGTTCCTTTGGTATTTAGTCAGATGTTTGGAACTGTGAATTATTAGTGGATACTAAATCTAGTTGAGGGGAAAGAGGCAAATGTTTCATGGGTTGATACTTAGAAATAGTTCCAAGAATAGTTCCTTTTTTTGACCATGAAGGCAATGAGGAGGAATCATATTATTTCTCTTCAGCAGGGTAATATGTTAGTGTGGTAGCTGAGGATCACATCCAAGGGCCTTCTGTGTTGTTACCAAAATCTTTTTCTAGATAAGGAGTCTCTTTCAATACATATTGAGAAGGCACACCATCCTTTGATCTAGTATGTGGTTATTCCATTTAAGATACTGGAATATTTAGAGGTTTACAATAAAGAACAGGTGATTGAGAAGATTAAATCATGAGGAGGGTTATTGTGAGAGGGGAGCCAATAGGTTTCATTAAGGATTAGAGTTGTTGGCGGATGGTATAAAACACCTGGGCCTTTGAGGTTTTTACTAGTTAGGAGTCGACCTCATCAGTAACCTTTCCAACATTCTATTATAGTGGGTTTCATGATTTTCGTAGGGACTAAAGGCCATTTTGTTTTTTCTATGGGGTTCGTGGCCATCTCCAGTACCAGTTCCTATTGTTCTTCAGGGTTAGTTTGGTGAAAATGGTTAGGTTCAGCACCAGTCTTATCAGAAGTTTTCTGTGCGGCTGTTTTGGTAGAAGGGGTAGTAGTTTTATGCTCCACCAAGGTGAGATGGATAAGGTATGGGGAAACCATAGGATGTTTCTAAAGTTCAAGTACCATGACCAAAGAATTGTTTTTGTGGTGGCCTTCAACAAATAGGTTGCAGAATTTGGAATCTCCGATTTGATGCATTAGAGTAAGTAATGATAGAGGGTCCAGAGATAATTTGAGGAACACTCAGGTTTTCCTCTACTCTTCTTTATTTTTGATTGATTTGGGAGATTTTTACTCATTTGTTTCACCCACTCTAGTTCATTCCTTTTGGATATATGAAGAGAGTCTTCCCATTCCCCTTGCATTGACTGTACTAGTTAAATTCCATATTAGCTTGTGTGATGTGTTCCGGGGATATAGATTGATGAAGGGAATACATAAATCCCATGGGGAGTTTTTCTTACTTCAGATGTAGCCATATGATGTTTTCCTCAGAATCAAATGGTTTTATTCTATGTGTTCTATTATCGACTACTTTCAGGGGAGATTCATGTTCTAAGATGTTGATAGCTAGTGTATGGTTTTCATTGGAAAGAGGATATTTTAGGTGGGTAGTAATTGTGTAGAGGCCCGTATTTACTTAATGGATGATATTTATGTGAAATCAGTGGATGCTAGGATGATGGAGGTTTCCTAGGTAATTGGTTAGTTTTTGTATTTTTTCCCCTAATGAGGTTTTGACACTACCCATTGATGTGATGTCTAGTTCTGGATAGACCTACAACTGAGTCCTTCTCCAATCTCACTGGATCATTTTATGGTAGCACCCTCTGAGTTGTGGTAGTTGAGAATTTATATAGATGATCTAATGAAAAAAAATGTATTATCCAGCCTCGAGTGTCATTGTGGGGTGTTGTAGTGTTATTTTTCAAAGAGGATTGTAGTATGAGGTTATACATAGACTGTTGGAGGTTAACTCTAGTAACAATCAAGAATCACTACCCTCTTCTGAGGATAGATGATCATTTTTACTTGATTAGAGTCACAAGTTTGTTTTTAAAGATCGATCTATGGTCGAGTATCACCAATTTATGGTCAAGGAGAATGATATCTTGAAGAATACCTTTAGAAGTAGATATAGTCAATTGAAGTTTGTATTCATGCCATTTGGTTTCATGAATGCATTAGCTACGTTGATGGGTCTCATGAACTCTCTTTCATGAATTTATGGACTAGTTTTTTGTCATATTCCTAGATGATATATTAATCTACTCAAATTTAGGGGAATATCATACTAATAAAATCAAAACAATCTTGTAGGTTCTTTGACACCACTAGTTTTATGTAAATTTGTACAATATTATGTTTTGTATGTGATTTGAGCACTTCCTTGGGAATGTGGTGTCTCAACAGGGTGTGGTAAAAGACCCATGAAAGGTTGTAGTAGTTGTTTCTTGGTAATAACCCAAGAATGTGGTGGATGTTCACAATTTCCTTGGTCTCATAGGCTATTATCAGAGTTTTATACGAGATTTATCTCAAGTTGCATCCCCACTAATAGAATTGGATAGAAAGGACAAACCTTTTGTGTATAGTGATCAGTTCCAGACAATGTTTGGTTGCCTGAAGGAGAAGTTGTTCAGTAATCTAGTGATCTGGTTTCAGAGGAGGGGGTGTTGTTTGAGGTGTTCTATAAAACTTCTTATTTGGGATTGGGATGTGTATTGATGTAGTGGAAGCCAGTGATATCTTATGGGTCTAGGAAGTGACATCCTCATGGGGGTAACTATGAAACCCATGAGTTGGATCTTGTAGAGATTGTGTTTGTACTAAAGTTGTGGATTAATTACCTCATTAGGGAGTGATTTGTGGTCTTCATGGATCACAAGAGCTTTAATTAAATCTTTTCTTAGTGGGATCCGGATCTATTTCAACCGTGTTGGATAGAGTTTCTTTAGGATTATGATTTTGGGATATCCTACACCTTATAAAAGTGGATTGTTTTGACCAATTCTTTAATAAGGAAGTTTTGATAATATATTTTTCATGAGTCTATAGATTCTTAGAGAGTTATGGAAAATTTTGAGGCCTGATACTTAGATTCAATTATTGTTGGCGGTATAGGATATTTGTTTTATATGACAATGAAACAATCTCTGAAGCAGAAAGTGATGGAGTCTCAGGGGGGAGACTCAGAGGTAGAGGTGATGTGTGATCATGCTGGCCAAGGAGATGATCTAGTGGGATGAAAAAAGGATGCTCAAAACATTGTTTTTAGGAGAGAATGTTTGTTCTCGTATTAATGTGTGAGGACATCCTTCATGAGTTTCATAGATCACATTTGGAGAAACACCCAGGATTATCCAAAATTTACTATAGATAGAGGATATAGTTTTGGTGGTTTAGGATAGAAATGGATGCGGGGGAGTTTTCATTATGGTTTTTGGTTTTCTAACAAGTAAAGTTTTATCATCATGTTCCCATTAGTTTGTTTTATCCTTTGTTTTTTCCTGATTGAAAATGGGATTAAATATCAATGAATTTCATCATAGGGTTATCCCAAGATCAGAGATGATTTTATGACAACTGGGTAATCATCGACCGATTGAGGAAATCAGTCCACATCTTAGAAATCAAGGAGTCGAGAACCATGGATTCTTTGACTAAGAGTTATATGGATGGTGTGGTTTAGTTGCATGTATTTCCAAGGTTCATTGTCTTGGATATCAACACATATTTTACCTCACAACTCTGGAGGGTATTACAACATGATTTTCGAACTTAGTTATGCCTCATCACTACTTTCTACCTTTAAATAAAGGGGAAAACAAAGAGAAGTATCTGGATGTTAGATGATATATTGTGGGAATTCATCTTAGACATTGGTGGATCTTGGGTATTGAAGGTTTAGAAGGGTAGTAATCTTTCTCATAGGTTCGTTAGTCCCTTTAAGGTGTTGGGGTGAGTTCGTGAGGTGGTGTATTAGTTGGAATTGAAACTATGACTATACTAGATTCACGATGTATTCCAAACCTCTCATCTTTATCAGTATCTTCACAATGAATCCCATTTTATTGATTGGGGAGAGTTGGATATCGAGGATGAAGTGTCATTTGTGGAGAAACTAGTAGAGATATAGGATTATTGGAATATGGTTCTAAATTTGTAGATTATTCCTATGATACTTGTGTTTTGGAGGCATGGTGTCCGAGAATATAGTACTTGGGAGCATGAGATTTAGATGTGCACCCAGTTCCTAGAGTTATTTTGAGTTTTGATATACTTTTTATGTGTTGTGATATAATGTTTGGACCATATTGTATTATCAGATGAGATATTTTTCTTTGATATGTGATGTGTGAAAAATATTTTCACATATTAAAAGGGGATGAATTAATTCCTAATCAAGCTGAATTATACTTTCATGTGATTGAACCTATGAAGGTGAGTCAATTCTGCCCAATGAGTATAATATCATGACATGGAAGATGATATTCTCTAATTTATGTGCTCAATTAGGAAATTTTTTCATATTAGTTAGAGTAGTTATTATGTTGGGATATGTTTAGGATAGATGGTTGTGTGGTGGTGTGGTTGTGAAAAATTTGGTGATTTTTTGCAGGTACTAGATGTTTGGTGTTGTTCCTGGTGAGAGGTGGTTGTGAAGTGGTAGTATGGGATGTTTGTGGGTGTTTTATCTTGCAAGTTTGGATGGTGGTGGAATTTGAGGTGGGATGATAACCTTTAAAGGTATTTCATGGTTTTGGTTTTTGGAAAGTTTTCTTTTATTTGGGTTTAGTTTTTATACTCAAGGATGTGAATCATTTGGGAGGTATCTGATGTAATGACCCACGCCTTCCTGACCCATTACTTTTCTAGTTTTAGTTAGTCGGAGGTGTTCAAAGAAGGATAGATAAGGTTCAGTGGATTTGGATATATATTATAACTTCAATAGAAATTTTACATCATAAATTTTGAATTTACATCATAATATGGTGGTTTATATCATGTTTGGTTAGTTAGTTTATGGATTGTGTTGGCAATGGGATGGGTGTGAAATTTGTTTGCACTATAAGAAATTGTTTTTCACTATAAGTTAATTTCAGCCTAAATCTCCATTTTTTTTGGAAAAGAAAGGTTTTATAGCCTAAGAGTTTGTTTTACGGAATGATTTATATAGACTCATGGTTTTTTTCAATAATAGTACTGGTTATGCAATAATCTGGGCAAGTTCTAGGATCTAAAAGGGTTCTGTTTGACTAGTTCTCCACCTATTTATCTATTGCTTATTCTTATCATTTTTTGAGGAACCTTAGTATATTTTTGAGGATCCTATATCCCTCCTTCTATTTCTTTGATCCTTGTGATATGGTGGATTCCTATTGATGATATGTGGTGAGTTATCCTCTCTTCCCCATAATTTTCCTTATATTATTCTTCATAGATCTATTTTGGTGGTGCAATTTTTATTTTTGGAGTGCATGAGTTGCATTTTTATGATCCATGGGTGTGGTGTAGGTTAATCCATGGTTTTAGCATGCATTTATTGTTTTTGGGTGTTTCTACTTTTCCCTATGGTGTATAAAAAGTTGGGAAAGATTCTTTAAGGTAGGGTTTCTATTATTTATCTTTATTTTTTATCATCTGGGAGGGGTTTGCATTTTTTATCTATGGGAATATAGTTTTCACCATCTTAATGAAGATAAAAAACAATTTAATTTAAATTTAATGGTAAATTAGTTGGATTCACATGGTTTTTTACAACATTGATATTATTGTGATGTTGTGTTGCTGTGGACTGAATGCCCTGCTTAAAATTATGCTCATTGGTGGATTTGTTTGCACTTATTTGGCATGAGTTATAGAACCTTTTATTTTTTTGATTTTTTTGACAACAACCTAAAATATAAATTTTTTAAACACTTAATTTTGGCTCATAAAATGGTTTCCCATGGACTATGAATTTTGTAAGAATGCATTAAATAAATAAGTGGAATGTGATAAAAGGTATCTTTCTAAATATATATAATGTTTTGTGATGTGATATTTCAGTAGGGGGAGGTGATGTGAAGTTGTGATGTAGGGGATTATGTGGTTGGTATGTGGTTGTGCTATAGGGTGGAAACATTTTTTTAGTATGAGATCATGCTATGGGGTAGCGGTGTGTGGTTGGTATGATGCCATGTTATGGGTTGGTGATGTGTAGTTGTGATGCATTTGGTGATATGGATGGTATGTAGTTGTGCTATAGTATAATGATGTGTGGTTACATTATGTGGAAGATGAGATGATAATGGATATGTTTTGCTAGATTCCCGAGAAGTTTTAGAAATAAATAAAACATTGAAATTGAAATGGATTGGGATGGTTTGGTTAATGGGACAAAATGGTTAATTAAAAAATTAAAATAGTAATTTTAGTTAAATGTGAATATTGATAAATAATAAAAGGAATAATATGTTTAAATAAAATTGGCTTTTCTTCTAATGAAAATTTGGAAGTTTCTTGTGGCTTGTGTTTTTTTATAGATTTCTTTATTTAGAGGTGGTAGTGAAAGTGGGGATGATGGGAGTTGGTGAGTGCTTTTTGTGGACCCATAAGTTTTGGTTTTGTGTGTGGATATATATATATATATATACTGTTTACATTCCTTGTGATTTCTATATGCACCCCACCTTCATTGATCACTATGTACTGACACCTGTACATTTATAAAGGGGGTGCTTTTCCTAAAATCCCAGTGATGAGGATGGATGAATGGTCACCTTCTCTTCCAGAGTTTATTTTGTAGTAGATGAGATATGCATCAGATGTGATGGTCATAGGTCTGATTGTGTACTAGGTAATAGACCATATGTATTTAGGAAAGATATGATGTGATCGTTCTTTGGGCTGGTGGTCGAGGTTTCTTTTGGTGATATGTGATGTGACCATGCTATGGGGAAGCTTATGGTTGGTGTTTTGACCATGATATGGGATTGTGATCCTTTATAACATTGATGAAATCAAATCATCCCTCTCAAAATGCAACAATTATATCTTTTTCTCTCTTAAAGTCGAGTATGCGGCAGAAATAAATAAAGACAAGAACAAAATGATGTATAGTGGTTCAAGGAACAAAGTTCCCTTAGTACACTCCACAAACACTCCCTTAGTGAGTTTGGTGGTTTTACTAGTAATTACATTTACTAGGGACTTCAAAAACTAAGTATAAGTAGATAATAGCTTTACAATATGGATTTTACAAGGCCTTTTGGTTCTTTTACAAGAAACTGAATTATCTAAATCTTAATACAAGAAGTTGATAATACTTCACTTCCATAACTAAATCTGAGTATCCAAAAATATGATAAATCAATAGAGATTGATTTTATTGAGGGTACAAATTTTTTATCACAATTTCAGCATGAAACCAATAGATATATTTGATCTTTAATAACGCACAATAAAAAAATAATCATCAACATTGGACAGAATTTCTTTACATAGTAATAGAGAAATCACCAGACATATGTATAAACATTTATGTCTCCAAAGTGTAACTCTAAAAAAATACTTTTTCAAACATGCAGAAGAATATGTAATAATAATATACAGAAGTAGCGAAAATAACAAAAACAAGTCGATCAAATAGATCTAAACAGGTATGTCTCCAAAGTGTGGTTATAATGAAGAATATATGTTATTATTTACAATCACATAGCTTTGCACATAACTTTATATTGTATGTGTATATTATTCTATATTTAGTATACAATCATCTTAATATTTATATTTTTGGTAGAATAGCTCCAGGTAAAATCATCTCTACAAATACCACATAATAAATCCTGAATATCTAAATTTAAAATCATTCAATAGAGTTTTAAATTCCCATATAAATATGAATGATTTAATCTGTTGAGAACGAGCCTCTGAATTAGTCAAAAAAAACTTTGAAATGATATTTACTTCTGATGATACTATTACAGTTTTCGTGGAAAATATTTTTAATTAAAAACTCCATTATTGAATTGTAAAAAATAGGGTTCCTCCTCATTATGAAAAAATGATAAATATAGGGCTGAAAACATACAATTGTTCTCAAACCTAACGTTGATGAACATTATATTCATTCCTTAAATGTAGGGCTTCATACAAAATATGGTTATTAATCCATAATTTTCCAAGAGTGTAGGGTATATTATCCAAACATGTTATCTCAAATGAAGGGTTTTTGAACCAGACATTACGCTTATAAACATAGGGTATGAACTGTGTTTCTAGATTACTTTCAAAATACATTCAGAATACTTAAACAAATATTCTCCCACAGATCAACACCTTGTGTATTCTTTTTGAGTAAATATTATAACAAATATTATCTTCCATAAATTCACTTAAAATTAAAATTATTCGTAACATAAATGTGGGTGTTTGTGATAATTAAAACTAAAAATAAATTAATGAAATTATTGAATCAACATATGCTCAAAAATCATCCCCTTTTTGATGATCTCAAAAACCAATTAAAAACTTCATAAAATAACTATTATGAAAAGTTTTTAGAAAAATAAAATAAATAAATAAATTATAATCACATTTATCCCCTTTTAGATTTATCTTATATTTGTATACAATTTTTTTATAAAAATAATCTTCTCCTCATAAATTTAAATTTCTCCCATATAAAACATCTTCTTCTTCTCACCCTTTTTATAAACTTTTCCCCAAAGATGATAAACATATAAAATTATCCCCATTTTTTTACCTTGAAAATATGAGAGTAAAACACAGAAATATAAACTCTCCTTATATTTATCATTTCTTAAAAAAGATATAAATATATAATGAAGTAGCATATAAATTATTTTAATTAAAAAAATAAGTTTGAAATGAACATATTAAACCCACATTTTGGATATTTTTTTTGAGCACTTTCTAATAACCCCAAAAAGTTATAGAATCAAGGATGTTTAGGTAATTCAAATATTAAAAATATTTATAATATTTTCACATGTCATATTTGAACAATATTATTTATTACTTAGACAATAGACTAATTTATTAGGTGTAATGAGATAAATATTAAACATTAAATACATGTTTACATATGATAAAAATCATCATTAAATTTATAAGGATATATGATGTGGTCGGAGGTCGTCATGACCCTAAAAGTATTATTTATAACTCTTATACTAGCACATTGGTGCAGGGTGGAACCCAAGAGAAGTAGATCAGAAATCTAAGGTTTTATTCAAAATTCACTCCACTATTGTCAGTAGTGGAGACAGTGAACATTGGTTATATTTATTACTTTTTAGTTTTTCTGTAATTTACTTTAACCATAAGTAAGGATTAAAATGTTGACATGAAACTAAACCATTTACTAGTATACTGATGAACTAAGAACTATAGTAAAACTAATATAAGAAAAAAAAATACTAAAATAAGGCAGCAAAGTAGAAGGAGAAGATCAAATTTAGTACTCAAGAATTCCAAACTACTAGTTTAAAGGATATCTTCCCCACAAATCATTATTGAATCATACCTCAAGAAAAAATTTGAAAAGTCTCCCTCACTAGAAAACTCAACACATAGAATACTGACTTTAGGAGTTCTCTACTCCAAAATCAGTCAAACTTCTTGATAGTAATAAAAGGATAACATATGGAAATAAACATGATGTTAATTTCCAAAGTTAAAGACATTAATGATTGGATAAATGTATTCAAGAACTACCTTTCCAGTTGATCTTGAATTTATGAATTTAGAAAACATTTGAGGTGTGAAACAACTAAACATAGAATCATTAATCAATCTCTCTGATTGCTTATGATTCTGTAAAATGTAAAGTGAATGAAGAAGTTAAAAATATTAACCAGAAGAATTGAATTCTTGAGATAAGATAATTCACTATCTGATCTTCTTGATTAAAATAGTGAAAAACGTCCCTGAACAGAGTAAAAAATTAAAGACATAGGGAAGAAGAACTCCCCAAATACTGCTCTACTCTCGGGCTCCTTGGCCTCTCGCTCATCTCCAATGTTGCTTCAGGGAGTCCACTCTCTAATCTGATGTGTTCTTTGAATGTGAATGAGCCTCTCAATTCTACAACTTTCACTACTTTTAAATCTTGTTGTCATAAGCTGCACATTACCCATGTTTTCCAACAACTTCAAGGTTCTTCACTTATGCGCCGCACACGTGCGTTTTTTCATGACTGACATGTCACGCTAGTCATACCCTTGTAACTAAATTCTTGCGAGTTAGTTGAATGAATTTGAACGGGATAAAGTCTCCTGCATGAACCTGCACAATATAAAACAAACAAGACAGTGAATAAATAATTATTTATAATTAAAGGCATTAGTTTATTAAAAGTCTTAAAATATTTAATAATTTTATTATTTATTAAGTTATTGATTTTTATACATTAATGTTATTAATGTTAAAGTATATTATTATTTATAAAATTAAATTATTTACTATTTTTAGTTAATTATATTTGTTTATTTTATTTCGTTAAAAATTATTATTAAGTATTTAATTTTATTGACTAATAATTTTTTAGTATTCCATATTAAATTATAATTAATTTGAATTTAATTTAGAAATTCTTATTAATTAGTTTATTTTAATTAAATTTTTATTAAAGTTAATTAAATTATAAATTCTGTTTTATAAATTAATTATTTTATATTGATTATTTATTTATAATTAATATTGTTACATATTTTTAATTTAGTTATTTTTAATTTAGGTTTTTTATTTATTTTTCCTTTAAATTAATTTTTTTATGACTTTCTTCTTCTCCCCCCAAATCACAAAGTACAACATTCGAAGGGGTGTCTTCAGCGTTGTGCATCAGGGTTCTTTGAAGGGAGGCTGCAACATCTCTCCATAGTTTTGGCGCAGTCCTGCTTGAAGGATACCCTCCTCAGACATGTGACTCGGTGGTCATCAGAGGTGGACACCTCCTGCTACATTGAATGCTCTTCCACTCAGCACTGAAGCGGCAACGGGATCCGACGGACCACCTGTGGTGGCGCAGATCATCTCCTGTAGTAGTGGGAACCTCCTCACATTTTCCTCCTTCAACACCTTCGATGAAAACATGGATCCCCTTCCTCGCAGCTCACCCCTCCTCCGACTTTGGTTCTACTACCTTCGAACCAGCCTCAGAAGGGTGAAGTCATCCTGACAACTCAATGGAAGGTGGTGCACCTCTACTTCAACTGATGGTGATTTAGTTTCGTTTTCAGATCTAGTGATGGGTTATAGTTAGGGTTGATTTGGTTCTTGAAGTTTATTTGAGTTTGTATAATTCATTATTCAATTGTAGTTGTAGTGTGTGGATTTAATCTGTTGTGTTAGATACTGTTTTTATGCGGAGAAGATGTTGTTGTGGGTCATGAGTTGAAGCAGGGGAACAACAGTGTGAGTGACGGTGTCAAGGGATGGGATGAGGATGAAATAGTGACAGTTGAATTGTTGTGATAGAGATGATACAGTGCCATGATAGAGAAATTATGTGCGAGTTATGGTGGGAAGGGTTCATTTTTTCACTGTGAAGGAGGATGTGCAAAGGTAGGATGAAGCAGCGAGACCATGAGACAATATTGTTGTGGCCGAAATTACGGTGACACCATAAAGGGGATATGGTGCCTAGAGGAAACGATGGCTGGGAGCTGAAAACAGTGACACCGTGAATCGGAATTGATGGTGGCTGGTGATTACAGTGCCACCGTGAATGGATGAGACCATGAGATTAAGACGGTGCCACTGTGTCACTACAAAATAAACAGAAGAGTAAAATAAATTAAAGATTAAATAAAATCTAAAAAAATAATTAATTAAAACTAAAAATTAATTAAAAAAATTGAAAATTTTAGTACTCATAAACAATAATAAACTTATAAACCCATTGAAACTAAAGTTAAATTATAATTAACTTCAATTTATAAAACATAAATTGGTACTAAACTAAAACTAAAACTAATAAGAAACTAATTAATTAAAAGTAAATATAATATTTAAACATTTATAAAACAAAGTTAAATCATTTATAATAGATACTGTATCAAATTAAATTAATTAAATTAAATAGATAATTATTATGTTATTAAACAATTATTTTAATTAATGAAATTAAATTAAAGATATTTAATAAATGTAGTAAATTTATAATATTAAATTTAGAAAAGATGAATTGTTAAAAGATGAACAATATTTAAATTATGATACTTTGATTAATAAATATTTAATATAAGAAATAATAAATTTAAACTACATTATTTATGTGTAAAAGTAGAATTAATTAATTAATTAATATTAAATTATTAAATATACAAACAAAAATAATTAAACTAAATTAAAATTTATTAGACTATAAAATTAAATCAAGATATAAATTAACTACTTAAAGGATAAAACTACAATTTTAATTAAGAAAAATTATTAAAAAATATATTTAATTATAAAATTGAAAATGTGAACTTTTTTAGCAAAAAGTGTAATAATAATTAAATAAATCAATAAAAATTAATTAAAAAGTGGAAAAACATGGTTTTTTAAGACCACATAAAATTTCCCCATACTTAATCATTGTTTGTCCTCAAACAATCCCATGTTTTATTATCTTTGAAAACATAAGTATGTAATTCATGATACTGCTCAAAATGTAACATGTCTAGCAATTTGAAATAGAGGATAGAAACATGTCAAAAAAAAATTATATGATGAATTGTTCAAATGAAACCTTCCCAATAATCAAATTCTCAATGGTATTCAAGATATCAATGAATAATAAAGTAATAAAAGTGTATTTGCTCATATGTGATACCACTTAATGAATCATTTCAATCCAAGTTCAAGTTATAAGTCCAAGAGTAATAAGAAGTAAAATAACAGTGGAATAAAAAACTTAACCAGAGAAACTTTTAATTTTGACTCATCATCTAGGTTCCAAAAATAATTTTTTTTTGTGAATCACTCTAATGATAAAACCTAAATGATTCCCATATAAAAAAATTGACCCCTTCTTCATTTGGCGTTCATCATTACCCTCACCTTAATGAACTCGTTTTTGGCCCTAAACACTTTATTTAATTTTTCCTAAGCCATGTATCATTTACTAATCACTCTGCAATTCACTTATTCAAAGTGTACAGAGGGATTATAGTAAACAGAAACGTACCCAGCATCTAGGGTCTTAGAGACTCACCGTGGGATCTTAAATGCCCAAACTACTCCAGTTTCAAAATATTTCTATGGAAACCATTTACATTGTCTCATTAAGGTAATTACTTTATTAAATAACAAATAGTGTGTCCCCTAGGATCAATTAAAACTTCCAATTATAAGGTTTATGATCATAATTCCATTAAAAGGCTACCCATATCACTCCCAAAGTAGTTCCTAAACCAAGATCTCATAAAACCACAAAGCAATAACACTCATCAATCATACAACGTCAATAATTTAGATTCAAAACAAATCTCAACTACCAGCATGGTACTTATCCTAAGGAAAGACCCATTTTTATGAAAATATTGAAGAGAATTTGGAATTGACGGGTTCAAATTAAAGCATAGTTTAGCACAGTTAAGAATTGACCCCCTCCCCCACACTTAAAACCCAACTTTGTCCCCAAAGTTGACTTCTAATGTAGATAAGAACAATTTGACAGTAAGGGTTCAAAACAAATTTTCAATTTAATAGATTGATGAAATGTATAAAGGGTCTATTTGAAGTTCAAAAATATTTTTTTCCGTAATGAATAACTTAATAACAGGTTCAAAAGAAAGTACAGACATTATCATTTAACTCCAATTCACAAATTTTCCATTAAAGTACAAACATGGCATGTAACTTGTAAGGGAAGAGTTTACTGCGTGTAAGGATGTTAATATATTGAGTTCAATAATATTTTTAATAGAGTAGAAGAATAAATGCTAAAACATCTTAACCTAAAGAAGTTTCAATACAAAAACACAACAGGTAGCAAGCATGTACCCCCCACATTTAGTTTAAAGTAGTGGAATGATTTTAAAAGTAGTGAAATTCAATTTTTCATCAAGTAGAAACATGTAGAATTATTTTCAGTAGTGTGATATATAACAAGATTTTTAAACTGCTCAAGTCATGTAGCATACTAATTTAAAAATAGCAGCATATGCAGTAGAATTTTCTATAAGCATATTTTTTTAAAGCAGCAACATATAAAGCAGAATTTTTCATGAAAAATATGCAAATTTTTTTTTAAAGTAGTAAGGAGAATAATAATGAAATAGAAATTAATAGTAAGGTACTTCCCTGAATTTATATTTTTTCATTAATCCTTCAATAAGCGAATTCCACTCCTTTATTACAAAGTAGCATCATCCTAAAAACACAAAGGGTGTAAACCAGGAACAAAAATCTACCAGAGATAGAACATATATAAGGCAACAAAGAAGAACTTAATTCAAAGAAAAAACAATACAAAAAAAGTAAACACACTATAATAACTATAGGTTGACTCCCACGAAGCACTGAATTTAAATTCTTCACTTAGACTTTATTTAATTACAATTTTTGTTTATTAACACAATAAAAACCATGGGATGTGTCTCATGCAGCGCTAGATTTATAGTCCCCTACCAGACTTTATATCCCTAGATATTTCTATACATGATAATTTAATGGGAATGAATTATTAATAGTGTAAACTTCACTATTATCTAAAGATTCAAGAATAGAATCAACTAATACATTCTCATCTATAGTACCAAATAGGATTATCAAAAGTTACTTAAACAAAACAGTTTCTAATATACTATCCAGCCCATTTTGGCCTCAAAAGACCGCTTCCTCAACTCTAAAAATGTTCCAAATCTTCCAAAGAAAATCACCAAATTGACCAGAAATACATACATGGCTTCCCCCACACTTAGAGGCTAGATTTAACTCAGAATCATAAGAATAATCATCAGCAAACTCTTCAGTATTTTCAATGAATGTTCCCAGAACAACTTTCAAAAAATACGACTTAGAAAACTCTCAAAAGAAGTAATCATACTCCGATTCCAACAGGTGGTACTCAATGTACATAGATGAATCAAATGATGTGAATCTTTCAAGTTCAGGTTGGAATTCATCACAAACAACATCAAACTAAGCATGAAATAAAGTTCCTAGAATATACACTTGATCATAATAGGCACAATCTAGTTTTTCATCAGGACTCATCCCAGAACTTTCTCTAACTTCAGAAACCCTTAAATTGTCAACTTCATGAGGAAAAATTTCAAAAAAGGGATGAGACCATTCAGGAAAATAACATGACTCACTCTCTAGAATGGGTTCTAGGGAAATATTTTTCTCATATAGAGGAAGGATTGGGATAGGAGTAGAAGCCTGAAGAAAAGTTCTAATAGGATGGGGAATCAAAATCTCTGTGACCTTAAGAGAGAAATAACCATAATCAGCTCGGACCTCAATTTTAAAACATTGATTCTTAGAAAAAACTATCAAATAAAAACCAACCACATTTTGATGTTTTTCAAACACTAAAAAATCCTCCACATCATCAATAGCTTGGAGAGTGAGTTTCCCCTTGGACACATCTATGACAGCACACGTTGTAGTAAGGAAAGGTCTCCCTAAGATGATTGGGAATTTTTCATCACACTCCATATCTATGATAAGGAAGTCTATCGGTAGTGTTATTTTTCTGACACTCACAAATAGATCATCCACCCTCCCTAAAGGGTGTGTGAGTGACCTTTCAGCAAGTTGAAGGCAAACAAAAGTTGGTTGCAAATCCCTAAGACCCAACCTTCAAAATAGGGAATAAGGAATAAGATAGATTCTTGATCCTAAATCACATAAAAAAATTAAGTTGATAACATGCTCCTATTTTTCATTAAATCATAAAGTTGATAGAGTCCTTCAATTTTGGAGGCAAATTCCTTAATAGGATCCCACTACACTCCTCATTGAGATTAACTCTTCCCATCTTCTTCTAATCATTTTTATTTTCTTATAAAACTTTTGGTAAAAGCAATATATGAATGGATTTTATCTAAGTCTTATAAAAATGGCATGTTGATACTAATGTTTCAAATCATTATAAGAAAACTGAAATAGTCAGGTTCATTATTCTTCTTCACTCTTTCAGGGAAGAGAATGGGAGAAGCATAATTTTTTAGAACAGATTGATTATTATCCTTCTCCTCAATTCCATTTTTTCTTTTCTTATTTAATTAATTCCCACTTAATTTTCCTCAGTTCTTTAACTTTTTCATATGTAAGTTCAACATTCTATTCTAGTTGAACAAAGCTATCTATATTTTTAGATTTTGTTTCAAGTAGATATTTCTTTCCAGATTCAGTTTTTTCATCAGTTTTAGTATTCCCAGAGTGTTTGTTTACTTGTTCTTGGGTGTGAAGGACAAATATGGTGGTTACAACCATGATATTCTATCTTGGATTAAGAATTTAAGTGTTGGGAAACTTTCCCTTTTTTCCTTATCACCTTGATCTCTACCCATTTGAACTATTTGATATACTAAATTGTGAATCTTACCATCTGTTTCCTTCCTAAATGAACTAATCTCTCCCAAAACATATTGTAACATCCCCTTTAACTCCCCTTGAGAATTAGAAGATTCAACCCCATATTGTTTTCAGTTATAAATTTTAGGGTGTGATTGGTAGTTAGGGGTAGTGGTCTGTTTTATGAAACCTTGTTCTTTCTAGGAAAAATTTGGGAGATTTTGATAACTAGACATGTACTGATTGCAGAATTGATCATTTTTTCATTGGTTCCTAGCTCTAAATCCACAAATTTGGAACTCTCATCAAACTATATTGGGAGATAAAAATTAGGACAATGTGTATGAGTGTGACTGAATATCCCAGAATGATTACATTACTCCCTTAGGACCCAATCACTAATATAAACAGCCTAAGGATTTACTTCACCTCTATGGATGAACCACTTCATAGAGCACTTGTGCTGAGATTTTTTAGAAATATTGTCATGAAAAAGTTTCAACTCATCAACAGTGGAGTCAGAAAAATAACCACACTATAATTAGTTAACTAAATTTTGGTTGTACGGGGTGAGAGCATTATAAAAGGTCTCCATGAGTAGATAGGGAGAAAACTGGGGATTGGGAATTTGTCTAAGGATACTTCTAAATATATCCCATTCCTCGTGAAATAACTCTCCCTCATCCTGGAAAAACCCAGTAATTTTGTGCATAATCTCAGAGGTGGTGTTCTTGGGATAGAATTTTGATATAAAGTTAGTAAACACCTCTTCCCATGTCTCAAAAATTTATTTATCTAAGTTATGAATCCAAGTACTAACTTTTCCCTTCAGACACAATTGAAACATCCTTAGTCTCAACTCCTCATGAAAAATATCTCTTAGAGATAATTATGGTTCAAAACTATAGAACTCTATAATGAACTCAAGTGAATCCTCTCCTAGAAGACCATTTAATGAAGGAAGTTAAGAAAGTTGAGACTACATAATTTCATAGTTCTTAGACCAAAGGTAAAACCTAATACAAGATGGGTTACTTGATATAATTGGAATTTGAAACTACCTAAATCTACGTAATTGGGGGGCTGGAATTATAGGTTGTGGCACATTTGTGTTTGGATTAACTCTATTACCCTGATTCTCTACTGCAATATTTTTTTAAGAATCAGCTAAATGTTTGTCTTGTTCAGAGTTTAAAGGCTCTAATGTAATAATGATTTCTCTTTTGCTCATGGAAAGTGTAATAACAGTTCAGAATAGCACAAATTTAGAACTAAGAAGGGTTCAGTAATAAAGAAAATAGTATAAGTTCAGTAGTAAATGAATTATATTTTTTTACAGTTTTAAATTTTTCAATTTTTTTAGTGTTTTTATATGTTTTTTTTCAATTTAGAAAAGTAATGGATCATGCCTTCCCCGAAAATGATGCCAAATTTTGATGTATCCAAAGGTCATCAAGACCCTAAAAATATTATTTATGACTCACACAATGGAATAGTGGTGCAAGGTCAAACCCAAGGGAAGACAGGTAAGAAATCTAAGGTTTTACTCAAAATTAACTCCACTGTTATCAGCAGTGGAGATAGTGAAATTTTTTTATATTTATTACTTTTTAGTTTTTTTTTACTTTTCATTAATAAATAAGTAAATATAAAAATGTTTACATGAAACTAAACCATTTACTAGTATACTGGTGAACTAAGAACTACTGTAAAGCTAACATAAGAAAACAAAATACTAAAATAAGGCAGCAAGGTCGAAGGAGTGGATCAAATGTAATAATCAAGAATTACAAACTACTAGTTTAAAGGATATCTTTCCCACTAGACTTTATTTAATCATACCTCAATAAAAAGTTGAAAATTCTCCATCACCAGAAAACTCAACACCCAGAAGACTGACTTTAGGATTTTTCCACTCCAAAATCAGTCAAACTGATTGAAAATAACAAATGGATAACATATGGAAATAAACTCACCCTTAATTTCCAAATTTAAATACATTAACACTTCGATAAATGTATTAAAGAAATACCTCTCCACTTGAACATGAATTGATGAATTTAGAAAACATTTGAGGTGTGAAACAACTAAAGAAAGAATCATTCATCAATATCACCGATTGATTATGATTCTGAAAAATGTAACGTGAATGAAGATGTTTAAAAGATTAAACAGTATAATTGAATTATTGAGCTAAGACAATTCACCTTCTAATCATCTTCACTAAAGCAGTGAAAAACGTCCAAGAACAGAGTAAAAAAATTAAGGACAGAGGGAAGAAGAAATCCTCAAACACTACTCTACTCTTGGGCTCCTAGGCCACCAACTCATCTCCAATTTTTCTCCTAAGAGTTCACTCTTAAATCTGATGTGTTCATTGAATGTGAATGAGCCTCTCAATTCTTCTGCTTTCTCTGATTTTAAATCCTTCTTTCATAAGTTGCACATCACCCATGCTTTCCAACAACTTCAAGGTTCTTTACTTATGCACCACACACGTGTGTTTTTCATGACTGACATGTCGCACTAGTTTTTCCCTTGTGAATAACTTTCCATGAGTTTGATGAATGCATATGGATGGGATAATGTCTCCTACATAAACCTGAAAAATATAAAACAAGAATAACAATGAATAAATAATTATTTATAATTAAATACATTGGTTTATAAAAATTCTTAAAATATTTAATAATGTTTTTATTTATTAAGTTATTGATTTTTATACATTAATGTTATTAATGTTAAAGTTCATTATTCTTTCTAAAATTAAATTATTTACTATTTTTAGTTAATTATATTCGCTTATTTTAGTTCATTATAAATTATTATTAAGTATTTAATTGTATTAACAAATAATTATTTAGTATGCCACATTAAATTATAATTAATTTGAATTTAATTTAGAAATTCTTATTAATTAGTTTAGTTTAATTAAAGTTTTATTAAAGTTAATAAATTTATTAATTTTGTTTTATAAATTAATTATTTTATATTGATTATTTATTTATAATTAATATTTTTTCATATTTTAATTTAGTTATTTTTAATTTAGGATTTTAATTTAGTTTCCTTCTAATTAATTATTATTATTATTTTTATATCTTTATTTTTCTCCCCCAAAATCACGGCGCACAACAGGGGAAGGGGGGTCTTTGGCACTACGCATTAGGGTTCTTCGAAGGGTTTCCGCAACAGCTCTCCACAGTTCCAACATGGACCTACTTGACGGATACCCTCCTCAGACGTGTGACTCGGTGGGCTTCATTGGTGGACACCTCCGGCTGCGTTAAAATCTCCTCCACTCAACACTGAAGTGGAAATGGGATCTGGAGGACCTCCTGTGGTGGCGCGGATCATCTTCTGCAGCGGCGACAACCTCCTCAGCTTCACCTCCGTCAACACCTTCGATGACAACACTGATCCATTCCCTCGCAGCTCACCCCCTCTTCTGATCTCGGTTCTTCCTCCTTCAAACTGGCCTCAGAAAGGTGAAGTCATCCTCGTGACTCAATGGCAGGCGGTGCACCTCTACTTCAACCAATGATGATTCAGTTTCATTTTTAGATCCAAAGAATTGTTACAGTTAGGTTTGATTTGGTTCTTTAATTTGATTTGAGTTTGTAAAATTGTTTATTTAATTATGTTTATAGTTTGTAGTTTTAATATATTGTGTTTGATCCTATTTTATGCAGAGAAGATGTTTTTGTGAGTCATGAGTAGAATCATGGGAACAACGATGTGAGTGATGGTGTCAAGGGCTGGGATGAGGATTAAATTGTGACTATTGAATTACTATGATAGAGATGATATAATTCCATGATAGGGAAATGGTATGAGAGTTATTGTGGGAAGGGTTCATTGTGGCACCATGAAGAAGAATGTGAAAAGGTGGGATGAAGCAACGAGATCGTCAGACAATATTGATGTGGCAGAAATTACAGTGACACTATAAAGGGGATACGGTTCTAAGAGAAAATGATTAGTGGGAGCTATAAATGGTGAGACTGTGAATCAGAATTGATGGTGGCTGGTGATTACGATGCCACCATGAATAGATGAGACCATGAGATCAAGACAGTGCCACCGTGACACTGAAGATTAAAATAAATTAAAACTTAAATAAAATATAAATAAAATAATTAATTAAAACTAAAAATTAATTAAAACGATTGAAAATTAAATACTCAAAAACTTTAATAGACTTATAAAAACATTTAAACTTAAGATAATTATTATTAACTTCAATTTATAAAACTTAAATTGGTACTAAACTAAAACTAAAATTAATAAGTAACTAATTAATTAAAAGTAAATATTAAATTTAAACATTTATAAAACAAATTTAAATTATTTATAATAGTTACTGTATCAAATTAAATTAATTAATGTAAACAGATAATTATTCTGTTATTAAACAATTATGTTGATTAATGAAATTAAATTAAAGATATTTAATAAATGTAGTAAGTTAATAATCTTAAATTTAGAAAAATTGAATTTTTAAAAGATGACTAGTATTTAAATTATGTTACTTTGATTAATAAATATTTAATGCAAGAAATGATAAATTTAAACTGCATTATTTATGTGTAAAAGCAGAATTAATTAATTAATTAATTAATTAATTAATGTTAAATTATTAAATATGAAGACAAAAATCACAAAAATAAATAAAAAGTTGTTATACTATAAAATTAAAGTAATATATAAATTAACTATTTAAAGGATAAAAATACAATTTTAATTACAAAAAATTATTAAATAACAGATTTAATTATAAAAATAGAAATGTGAACTTATTTTGCAAAGAGTGTAATAATAATTAAATAAATCAATAAAAATTAATTAAAAAGATGTGAAAAAAATGCATTTTTAAGGCCACATCAATATACCAATTAAAAAATAAAATACAAAAATATCTATTACTCATTAAACAGAATATCTAATAAATAGATAAAACATTTATTATAATAATACAGAATATTCGGAGTGTTAGAAAGGATTAGATCGATAATCCGATCTTTAAAAACTTCAAGAATTTTCAATAAAAGATACTAGAACTTTTGATAGATGTTTTATTCTTCTTCGATTATCTACAATTCTTTAATAAAGTGAAGAAGATGAAAATTTTTCAAAAAAAATGCTTTTAGTTGACCGATGTCCAAATTAGTAAAAAATTCCCTTTTGAGTAACTCCATTTGACTGAACATTTCCTTTTTGAGCATTTCAAAATCTTCTTTTGAAATTGAATATTTTTTCACATATTGATAATCCTTTTCTATTTATATGGGTAACTTCATCATTTTTGACTGAAAAATGATTTGTAGCTTCAGATTATATCTTGAATTCGTACATAATAAATGTACCAAACAGTTATTTCATTAAATATTTATTAATTATATTGGTATGTCTTATATATGTAGATATATCATTTTATTTTTCAGGTAAAACTTTAAGAACTTTTAATGCTTAATTTGATTGTGAAATTGGATCTCCCAAGGTATAAACATTATTAACTATCTTAGTCAGTCTCACATTTATTTGATTGATGCTTTCATCATTATTCATTCTGAAAGTATCAAATTTCAACACTATAGTAGTATACCTTAATTTTCTTATATTGTTAGTTCCATTATAGGAAATTAAAATATTTTACCGTATTTCATAGGTATTAGAAGTTTGTGACACTCTATTAAACTCATAAGTTCCTAATCCATAAACAATAACATTCATTGTGTTTGAATTGTGATCATATTATTTTTCTCAATCACTATAAAATTTTTATAAATCAATATAAGGAATTTCATAAGGATTGATGACTTTTAAATAATCTTAAATTTCAATTTTTTCAAATACATAATCGTACGAGCTTTCCATCTTCCATAATTATCACTATTGAAGTAAGGATCATGAATCATGGACATACCTTTTCCAAGATCAATCATTTTTAGATTTTACTTCATCTGAATATTTAATTCAATATTGTTAGAGCTAAAAGAAATCTTCAAGTCTCCATAAGAGTCACAAAATCTTATATTACTTTCTTTTATTTCTTTTCTGATTCTTTTATACCTTTGTTGATATACAATATAATGATAGAGTCTGATACTCTAATGTCACTTGTCTTAACAAGAGAATATTAAAGGTGAGAAAAAATATTGATCCCTTTATTCAATAGTACCCGTTGATATTGTGTGGAAACAGATTTCCAGAAAAAGAAATATCTTCAATAGAGTCAAACCTTTGTTACCACTTTTTGTGTCAGATGTGACTAAGATGAAGATACAACTTGGGTGAATGGTGATCCTTTAAAAATATTGATGAATGAAAATAATCCCTCTAAATACAAAATAATTATTTCTATCTCTCTCTTAAATTCATGTATAAAACAAAAAATAATAAAGAAAAGGTTCAGGGAACAAAGATCCCTTAGTCCACTCTACAAACACTCTCTCAGCAAGTTTGGTGGTTCTACTAGTAAATCCCTTTACTGGGGTCATCCATAACTAATTACAGAGAGTTGATACATTTACAATAAGACTTTTACATGGACTTCTGGCTATTTTACAAGGTACCAAATTATCTACATCTTAGTATAAAAATATGACACTCTATCACTTCCATGACTGAATCCGAGCAACCGATACTCTAATAAATCAATATATATTGATTTGATTGAGGATATAGATTTTTCTAATTGTTGCAGCATGAAACCAATAAAATTATTTTATCTTTAATAACATACAAAATTATAATAATATTCAATTTTCCATAGGATTTTTTTAAATTTTAATAGATAAATCACTAAAGATATATATAAACATTTATGTATCCAAAGTGTAACTCTTACAAATGTTGTGTTGAACTTGAAGAACAATTTATAATAATAATATATATAAGTAGCGAAAAAACCGTAGAAAATTTATCGGGTAGATCTAAATATGTATATATACAAAGTTTATTTTTGAAGGTGATGATACAATGTTATTTACAAGAACACAACTTTTCCTATAACTCTACATTGTATGTGTACATTCCTTCATATTTTGTTGATGCGATCTCAATATTTACACCATAGTTAAAATATCTCCAGGTCAAATTAGATCCTCTAATACCACATAATAAATCCAAAATATTTGAATTCAAAATCATTAAAGAGATTTATAACTTCCCATATAAATGGGAATGATTTAATATGTTGAGAATGTGCCTTTTAATCAGTCACAAAATAGTTTTGAAACGATATTTACTTCTGATGAGACCATCATTGTAATAATGGAAAATATCTTTAATTAAAAACTCCATTATTGAATAGTCAAACATAGGGTTCCTCCATGAGATGAAAAAACTCTGAAAGTAGGGTTGAAAACTCATGGCTTCTTTCTGACATAGGGTTGATAAACATTACATTTATTCCTTAAACATAGGGTTTCCTACAAACATAGGGTTTTTGATCCATACTTTTCTTATAGCATAGGGTATATGATCTAGATCTGTTATATTAAACATAGGGGTTTTAACCATATTTTATACATATAAACGTAGGGTATGAACAATGTTTTTAGAATAGTTTAAAAATAATTTCAGAATACTTAAACAAATATTCTCCCATAGATAAATGAATTGAGTAAGATTATGGAATAAATATTCTAAATAATATTACCTTCCTGAAATTCACTTAAAAGTTAATTTATTAGTAACATAAATGTGGGTGTTTTTTAGAATCAAAACCAAAGACAAATTAACAAAATTTTTGAATCAACACATGCTCAACAGAGGATTTCATGCGTGGTAGGAGGTGGGGATGAGGTTAATGTACTTCATTTTCATGATACCTTACTACTCTAGTTTTGGTTTTTATGTGATGGACCATGTTTCTTTGGGTGTGATGTGATGTGACCATGAAACAAGGTGGTGGTATATGTTATATGAAAGACGTGGGAGTACAAGGATATATGCCTTTGGGGTGTAAGAGAGGCAAATTAGTGGGAAAGCGGTGTTGGGTAACCATTATCAATATGAGTCTTCTTATGTTATCTTACATGGATGTGTTTTTTGTGAGTGTTCCTTGGTGAGGATGATTTTCGATAGTTGAACAATTTATGTGTTGTTTTGTTCTGTTGTTTACTCATGAGTGCATTAGTATGTTTTTTTTAATATGTGCATGAGATACTTTGGTTACCCTACTGAGTATAATTATATGCTCACCCAAGGTATATAAACTAATTTTCAAGTTTCCAAGAGGATTATGTGGACCGTGATAGACATTACTAGCTTAGAATTTTAGACGGTTGTTTTACCACTGATTTAGATTTCTTTTGGGTATTTATATTTAAAAACATTTATCAATATGAGTTTTATTTATACATGAATTGTGGGATAATTTTTGGATTTCCATTTTATATTATTTCATAGATTTTCTTGTGTTTTATTTATCCTATCTCCCAATATTGTTCTATTATAGAGGTCAATGCCTCCTATTTATGATATTTTTATACCCTTGGTGCTAGTTTCCAACCTAGGGCACACTGAATGTGGGACTCGAGGATTATTATCTCTCTCCTTTCATTGTGGTATCTCTGGTGGGAGGGGGTCATGAAAATGAAAATAAATAAATTGTACTATAAACCTATAAAATATACCTAATATGTTATATTGATCAATAAAATTCACGAGACACTGAAACTCACACAAAAATATTACTTTTGGAGTTTTTAAAATCATTTACTTGGTTTTTCCACTGCTTGCACAAATATTGGATCATCATTGCGTAAGCATTTAAAGTAATTATATAATCACTAAAAAATTGAAATAAATTACCATAATAAAAAAATTAATTAATATTTTAAATAAAAATTTATAACTGAACATAATTTATGTTTATCCCTGTCAAATAATATTATAGATATTAAAAGTGTGAGAGTGACATTTTTGACTTTATCACTTGTTTAAATATTATAAAGGTCAGAATCAAATCTAAAAGAAAAAAAGGTCATATATTCGAATATTGAATGATTATGAATGAAATATACTCATAAAATTAAAAAAAAGGTTTTTGGCTGAATTTTAATCCTCAACACATTAGTTTCAACCCTAATTAGTTGATTTTACCTTTATCGTCCTATCAAAAATTTATTATTGTTACTATTTATAATGACCAAAAATAAAAGGGGTATATTTATAAAATTTTGATCTACTAATACCAAATATGGAATCCATTTTCAAGATTCAATTTCTTGAAGTGGAATAATTTTATTGAAAATTAAACCTGAAAAAGGTGATGAAAAACAGTTTTTTCAGAAAAATGCCTTTTAAGTATTAAAATATTTTTATACCAAATTAAAGTATAAAATAAATTATTAAGACCATAATTATATTTTTTAATTAAAAGAAACTATTTTCATTTTAAAACCAATTTAAAATAGAATTTGAATTTTTAAATACTTGAATTTTTTTCTAATAACAATCATTATATTTCACTATTAATTAAAAAATCATGATATTCATAAAATTATCAAAAATTCATTCAAATATAATTTTTGAATGTTGAATTAAAATATTAAGTTCATTTTTTCAAATTAAAATTCTATAAATTGTAAATTGATCGTTTAAATAAAACCATAAAATGCATGAAAACCCAATTTGGTTAGAAATAAGGATTTTTCCCTTTTTAATTGAAAAATTACCTAATATTCTTATAATGAATATAAATCTAGAAACTATTATTAATGTATTATAGTAAGATAGTTAAATGATTTATCTTAAAATTTCCTAAGTTGTTACATTCTTTACCCCTCTTGGAAATTACTTCATCAAATTTTTTACTATTTAAATAATTCGGGACATCTTTCCCTCATATAATTTTCTGATTCCCATGTTTCTTTTTCAGTAATTTTTTTATAGAAATAATTAACCAATTGAGTCAGCTTATTCCATAACACGTACTCTCTATGATCAATAATATAAGAAAAAAAATCCTCTTATGAAAGGTTTTATTCCAATTGAACTAATTTGGGGCTCAAAACATGAGATGAAATTGGTATAAATTTCCTTAACAATGAAACATGAAATACATCATATACCTAAGATTAAATCAGATATAAAGAAACTCAATAAAAAATGATCTAACTTTCTCTAATATTTCATATGTTTTAACAAACAACAAACACCAATTCCCTTTTTTACGAAAACACAGAACACTTTTCCAAGGAGATACTTTAAAAAAAATGATCAACTACCTCAAAAGAAATTTATTTCCTCTAGTTATCTGTATAAATTATCTTTTTACTCTAGGATGTCTTTATATTCTATTGAATCATCTTCAAATTATCAACCATTTCTTATATCAATTATGGACCAAAAAATTTTGTTTCACCAACTTCAACTCAACAAAATGAAATCTGACACTATATTATACATAAAGCCTCAAAAGGTTCCATCTGTTGACTGTAATAAAAAAATTTATTATAAGAAAAGTAAACGTATGAAATATATTTATCTAAAATTACTTGAAAATTTATTAAACAATGCTTGAATCATTTCTTTCAGAGTTTGAATTGTTCTCTCTAATTATCCCTCAGATTTAGGATGAAATGATATACTAAAATTTAATTTAGTACCTAATGACTTTTTACTACTACAAAAACGGCCTATATCAGCTCTCCAAATGAGATTTAACAGCGCTAAAAAAGCACTGTAAAGCTCATCGCTAATATAGGGGGTCCCTTTTATCAGCGTACCGAAAAGCGCTGATAAAGGTCCCTTTTATCAGCGCTAAAAAAAGCAATGATAAAGGTAAAATATAAAAAAGAATAAAAAATAATTAAATAATGAGGGAGATATTTTAACAGTGCTTGACCCCACGCGTTGTCCTTCCAACGCAACCTCACACGCGCGCACCCCTTTGCGCTTCCACCCAAACTCTAACCTGCAACCTCCCCCTTTCGTGGGTGCACCTTTACCACTAAGCTATTTCCATTTTTTAATCTATTTGATGATATATCTATTTATTTATATATATATATAGTTATATTTATTCGTATATTAATATAGATTCATATTATTATAAATATATTTATTCATATATTAGTATATATATATTAATTCGTATATTAATACATATTTATATATATTTATTTATATATATTTATTTATTTATAATTTTTTATCCGTATATTTATTTGTATATTAATATATACTTATAAGATTAGTTTTAAATACATTTATGAAATATGTTTTTTATGTGTGTTTATAATTAAATAAATAAATACATACATACATATATACAACACACAGACACATACATATTTACAAATAAATACATATATATGTGTATTTGAAAATCCATAGAATGTTAAAACGATCATAACCTATAATCAAGAAACCCATTTCAACTCCACAACCAGTAAAATCGAAGAAAATGAAACAATATTTGATATGATATGTTGTACAAGGCTAACAGAAAACCGGATCAGAAGTTATACCTGTTTAAATCTTGACAAATCGGGGTATCCCGACTAAAAACTCATTTTTAGAGGCCTTATGGGCCTTTTTTCCCTCGAAAAATGTGACAAAGGCTTTTCATAAGTTAATAGCGCATAGACCTCATCGCAAGCTTTGATTTGATATGTTGTAGAGATCAAACAGACACCCGGATCAAAAGTTATGGCCCTTTGAAGTTTGAGTTACATTTTCAACTTATTTTAGATCTTTTATTAATTGTTTTCATTTTTTTGTCTTCAAATTGTTATTAAATTATTTTTAATCGATAATAATTAGAAAATTATTAATTAATAATATTTTTAAAAAAATTTTAAATCTATTTTCATTAAATTTCTTATTTATTAAATTTAATAGTCTATCTATACGTATCTAAAACATATATAAAAAATATATATTATATTTATATCAATATAAATATACTTATATAAAAATAATTTATTTTTCATTATTTTTTTAAACATAAAATTTATCACCGGTAGGAAAAAACGCTGATAAATCTCCACTTTATCAGTGCTTTTTTTAACGCTGATAAAGGGGTAGCGCTTCCCTTGCCCGTTTTTGTAGTAGTGTTTGAATAATTTTCCAAAAATTAGAAGAAAAATTGGGATCATGATCAGATACAATGAAATAGGAACTCCATCTAACCTAAATATCTCCTTTATATATAGTTAAGAAAGCTGATATAGAGTCATAGTATCTCAAATATGAATTAAATGAATATATTTAGTTAATTATTCAACAATTACTTAAATTGAATTATTACCTCGATATGTCTTTGGAAATACCACCAAGAAATCCTAAGATATATTTTCCAATTTCCACTATGGAATAGGAAAAGGTTTAAACATCATCTTTAGTAATGTTTTTTATTTAACTTATTGAAAAATCAAAAAAATTATAGTAAAAATTGATATGTCTGTTTTCATTTTGTAGAACCAGTATTACTCCTGAAGGTCTATGTACATATTAGTATGGCTAGGATGAATAGAAAATGAGGAACTATAAGCTTCTCAAAATAATTCTCTCTTAAACTAAGAATCATAGAGCCCACATAATATTTTTAAAAATCTGATAACACCTTCTTCATCAATATTAAACTCTACAATCATACCCCTCCTAATATATTCTACCTTTTTTATAAAATAATATCCCCCTTCTAAGGTTGCTTAATTATTTCTGTCAGTGATGATTGCACTTTCACAAAAAAAAATAGTGGAAGTTATTGTATTCACAATTTCTAGGCCAAAATTCATCAAATAATTAGCCAAATTCTTATTTTATAAATGAAACATGGTTAATGTAGCATTATATTTCTGACTCTAATCATATAATACTTTTTTTTCTTTTCTAGGATGAAAATTAATCATGTAGTCATAATATTTAATTATTTCCATCCATCTTCTCTACATCATGTTTAACTCTTTCTATGTGAATATATACTTCAGTATTTTATAATCAATATATATTTCACACTTTAATCTATATAAATGACCCCTTTAAAATTTTAAAGCAAAATCTATAGTATCTAATTCCAAATCATGTGTAGGATAATCTAACTCGGTATGTTCTAGTTGAAATGAGTCATAACCAATTACTCGATCATTCTGCATTAGAATAAAACAGATTCCATTCAATAAAGAATTATTGTAGATGAAAATATTCATCATTTCTTTAGGGTAGTTCCAAAACTAAATCACTCACCAATATTATTACCAATTCCTAGAGACAATCATAATACTTTTTTGTCGAGATAAATTTTACACTCTTTTAAGTTAAATTAGTTTGTGGGCTCGTTAACTAAGAAATTGTTTCAACAAACCACTAGTATTAGTCCACTAATCTAAGAAAAATATGAATATATATGACATTTGTAGGTATTTTCCATTCATCAATGACTTTAGTTTTATCAGGATTGATGGTTATTCCATCTTTATAAATAATATGTATTAGGAAATAAATTTTCTAAAACCAAAATACAAACTTTTTAAATTTTACATATAACTTATTTTTATGAAGTTTTACAAAACAATCCCTTGGTGTCTTTCATGATCCTCATTAATTTTATAATATATCAATATATCATCAATAATCACAACTAAAAACTAATATAAATAGTCATGTAAAACTCTATTCATAAGGTCTATAAATATATATGGTGAATTAGTCAACCAAACGGGAATAACTAAAAACTAATAATTTTCATATCTAGTCCAAATGTCTTTATTCATAGTATATTCCTTATCCACATTCAACTAATAGTATCCTAACATGAGATCAATAATTTAAAAATACTTTTCTCCCTAGATCTGATCAAACAAATCATTGATGTGAGGAAATGATACTTATTCTTAATAGTGATGTAATTCAAGGTTCTATAATCAATGTAAAGTATCATTGAACCATGATTATTTTTAACAAATAAAATAGAATCAACCCATTTTATGTTTTAGAATAATTTAATACTTTATCAATAAAATCTTTCAACTTCTTTTTCAATTCCCAAATTTCTACTAAATTTATTTGATAATGGGGTTTTAAAATAGTCTTAGCATTATAAACTAAGTAAATAGTAATTTCAACCTCAAAATTAGAAATAAAACTAGGAAACTAATTATGTAATACTTTCATATATTCATTCATTACTCATCATCAATAATTATAATAGTTTATTTCTTTTCTACCATATGAGTTAGGTAATTTTCACTGTCATTTCCATTTAATTTTCTATATTATTGAAATGTTATCAAAGACATAAAATCATTGAATATAACACTCTTAGATCTTGTATATATATTATCATAATAAATTGAAAGTTAATCAATACCCAAAATAATATCAAACTCTATTATGGGAATTTCAATAAAATTTGTTAGAAAGAATATCCCATTCATAAAAAACGTAAGATTATTATAGGCCTTAGTTTCTTTAAAATTTCTACCTGGAAATTTCACCAAATGTTATCTTCATTTTATGAGGTGATTTTTAAGTTTTACATGAAAGTTTATCATAAATTAAGTAATGATAAGATTTAGAGTCAAACAAGTCATCAATTTAATTTGAATAAATAATTAACATACCTATCACTACATCGTTATATGGACTAACATAGACCATAGTAGTTGTCATGGTCTGAACAAAGATGGGGATCGAGTCGCAACTTCCCAAACCATGCCTCCATAGGCCAGGGGGTGGCGACTATCTTCAAAGGAATATCTAAACTTGGGGAGGCCTTTTACTAAGTAACTTTATACAAACACATAGCCATCTCGATGCAAAATTGTATAGGGAAAGAGTAAAAGATGCAACACTACTATAAGGTAAACCAATAATGCATAAACTCTAGGGTGTATAGAAGTATGATAGTAAAAACTAAAAATTAAAGGGAAAATATACCTACCCAACAAGAAATATCTCCCAACCTAAAAAAATGGATAAGTAAACTGCTGAGAAAGCCCAACTCCTAAATCCCAAGCTACGACCACCATATGCAGTCCAAAGCACCCAATATCCCTAAGTTCCTATAAAGTCACAGAAAACCCATTTGTCATCTATATAATAAATGTCATGTGTGGGAAAATCCCATAAAGGGGTGAGTATATACATACCTAGTAGGACACCCCAAAAGTTAAAGGGGGATAAGTAATAGATACAATAAGAGAAGAAATATAGTCGATTAAAGATACCATCAAAGAGAACAAATCAACCCAAACATAGAGTAAAATTAACCTCATATAAGCACAAGGGGCTCAATACAGTGAGTAGATGAACAACCCATCAAGTCTCTTCCCCTATAGTAGGATATTAGACTCACCAAACCATGATAATCTAAACATGGAATGCATGCGGCATAACCCACGCATCTTTACCACTCATAGAAGGAGAGTAACGAAATCCAAGGTTCGAATATAGAAGAATATATATATTCTAAGTCAAAGAGTCTCAAATGATAGATGAAATTGATCTCCATATCATAGCTCAACCCAAGAAGAAGAGTAACCAATAGTTCTAAAAGTCCATCAATAATGACCAACATCTCACGCGTCTGCTCACAATTAGTCATCCAAGTTAAGCCATGTCTCATCATTGTGACACATAGGTGAGGGGCTAGAAACTCCAAGTAGAGGAACCATGACATAGTATGTCAGGGGGTTCCACTTTGATAGTATATGTAGAGGACTCGTACCGATACTTATGGGGGGTTCCACTCTAGTGGTAACGAGGACCCACACAACATCTAGTAGGGGGTTCCACTCAGAAGTTAGAGGACCTACTCCCATACTAATGGGGGGTTACACTCTATAGTTCTAGGACCCATTCCCTCTTATAATAGGGGGTTCCACTCAAGTGTTCATGAGGACCCTCTCCCTATCCAATAGGGGGTTCCACTTATAAGTTAAAGGACTCATTACCAAGCCGATGGGGGGTTCCACTCTATAGGTCAAAAACCCTAACCCTGGTACAAAAGTGGGGTTCCACTTTGGTCATTGGGGAACCTTGCCCTACCCAGTAAGGGGGTTCCACTCGGAAGTTGATGTAGAGGACTCATGCCCATGTTGATATGGGGTTTCACCCTAAAGGTTTAGGAATCCACTTTCTCTACTAAAGGGTACTACTTAGTAGTCTCTGGTGATTTTTCCAGATCACTACCGATGACTAGAATCACCTCAATAAGAACTATTCCTAGAACATTTCACATCATATCTCAAAAGGAACAACCAAGGGTGACATCATGTTCTACATGGAAAAACACTCAGGATAGTCTACTCATGAGAAAAAATATGAATTAAAATGAAGGAGATATAAATCATTGTTGTTTTCTCAAAATAGTTCAAGGGGTACAAGTTGTGTGATGGGACCCACATGACATGTGGTCTCACTCCACCACTTAACCATGACCCTATCCAATAAATAAATCTTGACCATCTAGGAGTACATGTCGTTTAGGTGGACTACACATGATATGTCCAAGCTACCTGGGATTTGTCCATGTCCTTCTGGTCGTGTCTGTGTACCAGACCCCATGCCCATGTTCCAAACCTCATGTTCATGTACTCAATTACATGGTCATGTACCTAGCCATATACTTCAACATGGGTTCCTGACCATGTTATTATCTACATGATTTTTTCATCAGGGTAAGGGGTACATTTTTTGTAGGAGGGATACACGTAGTGTCATCCATAATTTTCAAAAACCCTAGCCACCACTGCTGAGGGGATATATTCCATGGGTTCAACCATATACATAGTTGTAGTTGGTTTTTATATAGATTATTTAGATAGAATTTCTACAACTAAAATTTGGTCTATCCGTTCGATTATAGCTTCTAATCTACCCAAAACTCAAGGATCTGGCCAAAAATCATGGTCTTCGGCCATCATTCACTGAAAATCAGCTCAACTGGTTTTTCAAGGTCTCATTTCATGTCTGGAAATCCAATAGTCATTATGCCCTTGATTTCTTGTGCCCAAAATATTGAAATAATCATCCTTTCCTAAAAAACATATCTGGTCTTATTTCATCGATCTGATCCTCACACGTGATTCCATCACGATCCCAAGTGTCTGATTGGGCTTGGTACCACCTAAAAAAGTTAAACCAGGACCTTGGGGTCCAAATAGTGAATAATGTGAATAAAACAAGGGGGAAAATAAAAAAACCAACATTTAAACATTTTTGGAAAACGTTCTTGTCCAGTGACCAAGAACGAGAATCCAGGGTAAGAAAATAATTTAAGAAAAATAAGTTTCTATTCCAAGGCGCATGCAATTGGACATAATTGGTATAGATCCAAGAACAAGGATGGATCTAATAAAAAAAACTAATCAATGGGAATAAATCACCCATTGATGAGTATTACCTAGATTTTAGATCATTCATTGATGAAGAACACACTCTCCAATGTGGGAGAGGGATCATTTCATTCAATGCGTCTTGATCTGCTCTGATCCAGCATTTCATCGTTGTCTGATGTGATATTCCAATAGAAGGAGGAAAGAGAGAATCATTGGAAATTCCAAGATTATGAGGCTAACCATATCTAATTTACACTAGTATTAATCTTGTAGAATATTATGTTGCATAAAAATGAAAAAAAATAATTTAATAAATAAATAATTATTTCACTAAACATACCACTAAAATGCAAGGAGTCGAACGCCCTATGTTGACCCATTTTATGTTGAGACCAGCATAAACACGACATTATAGAATCAATTTTGGTCTTATATTTATGATCTGAGCTTCCATTTAAGAGTTATTATATTTTCTTTATTAATATGCACATTCACAATATTAAATATAATCAATATTTTTATGAAATTAATTCTTGGAACACCGGACCCTGTAATTGCATGTTGTTTCATCACCTAGATCTAGATATATATGGATATATTTCAAATTCTTATTAGGAAAAAACTAAGTCTCTACATAATTACCTCCTTTAATATTTTCATCCCCAAAAAGAAAAAACTAAAAAAAAAACTTAGGATACCCCAAACTTGGCTCTCCCACTCCCAAGAACTCTCCTGCATGTTACCGTGCTACCATAACACGTGGACCGAGGGGTTGTTCCATCCATGAAGGGTCCTCTTGTCGATCCTAGTTCTCCATAGGGTGTTCCGCAAAGGTGGATCCATACTTGAAGTCCATATCACCCCAATTGAAAATGTATGTGGGGTCATGCACATATCACCTCAGCTACGAAATGTGGATGATTTCATGATCCTTCTCTAGATGTGGGGATAGGGAGATGTGGTAAAAAACTTCACCAACCCTCTACACTACCTCAAATAACCTAATTAACCTCAAGGATATCTTTCCTCCCTGACTGAACCTCTGCAATCCCCATCATGGGGAGACTCTCAGAAAGATGTGGTCTCCTTTTTTGATCTCTAAAGGTCAATGATAGTGATTTTCATAATATTTATTTATGCTCTGGGCCATCCTCATCCACTCATGCATAATCTCAACTTTTTTCATTATCACCTACACAATCTATGGGCCAATATGATATGTCTCACTAATATCTAACCAGCACAAGGGTGTCCTGAAGGTTATCCCATATTGGGACTAAAAAGGTGACATACCGATGGTATTGAGGTAGATTTTGTTGTACATAAACTCCACTAAGGGAAAGTGATCCTATTGGATCCGACAAAAGTATAACACACAAGCACTCATCGTATTCTCCAACACCTAGATAGTGCACTCGGTCTACCCATCAGGCTGGTGGTGAAAGAATATACTCATCCTCATTTGGGTCTTGAATTACTATTTATAATCATGAAGTAAACCATACGTCACAATTAGATACAATCATCAAGGGAACGACACGAAGTTGAATGATCTCCCCTATATACAACTACCCCAAACTCTCCACTAAACTTTACTCCCTGATTGAAAAGAAGTGTGATGACTTAATGAGTCAATCAACTATCACCCAGATGGCTTCATGTCCCTTCACTATACATGGAATCCATTTCACAATTTCCATTTATATTATTTCCCATTTCCACTCTAGGATCTCAAGGGGCTGCAAAAAACTTATCGAAACATGGTTCTCATATTTCACCTATTGATAAGTGAGGCACCGAGAGACGAACTTAGCTACACTATATCTCATTCCAAACCACCAAAAAGTTCTAATAAAGGTATCTATACAAATTCTTTACACTCGGATGTACATCTAGGGGAGAAGTTTGTAACTCTCACATCACCTCCTCCCGCAACTTGATTGGGACCAGCGTCCATCCCAATAAAAGGATGACACGATTACCTCCTTTATAATATCCATATATTGAGTCACCTATGGATATCTGATTATGTAATACCTCATAGTCGATGTATCATAATTGGGACTCTCTCACACACTCAAGAAGTGGAGGATTCGACACCATGGATAGTAGAAAATATGTACCCTCATGCTTCACCAGGGTCAGCTGCAAGTAGGAAAACTACTCTGAAACCTCTTGTACTAAGTAAGATTATGGATTCATACTAAGGAAATATGATACAACATTTCCCTTACCTATAGTATAGACTATCTCAAAGTCGTAGTCTTATATAAACTTCAACTAGAACCACCGTCTCATGTTTAGGCCTCTCTATGTGATGACATACCTGAGACTCTGGTGGTTTGAGTAAACCAAGAAGCACAGCCCCCAAAGGTAGTCCAGCCATATATTAAGGGAAAAAATACCACTTATAGGTCTAGTTCATGAGTCGTGTAGTTATTATTATGGGGTATCAACTGCCTCGGCCCATATGCGATAAATTCCTACTGCTACATCAATAGGTAGACAAGCCCTTCTCCTAAGGTATCACAATACACAATGAAGTCAATGCCTTCCTATGGTAGTCTAAATATTGGATCACTCATCAGCCTCAAACTCAACTCCTCAAAGGCCCTATACCACTTACTAGACTTGGTAAACGAATATAATTTCTATGTATGGGTGGTAAAAGAGGATTTTATTATGGAGAAGTCTTCCCCAAACTTCATGTAGTACCTTGTCAATATAATAAATATCTGCACCTCTAATACACTCTTGGGTGGCTTTAAATCAAGCACTACATTGATATTTATTGGGTCCACGGCTAAACCATAATAAAAAATGACCTTCCCTAGAAAGTAAATCTCATGAATCTAGAACTGGATCTTTGAGAACTTCCTATAAAGTTGGTGCTCTCAAAGAAAATTAGGTACCATCCTCAATTACTTTTCACGTTCCTCCTCTAATGTAGAGTAGATAAGTATGTCATTGAGGAAGACAATGAAAAACTAGTACAAGTACAACCAGAATACCTGGTTCATAAAATCTATAAAAATGATGGGAATTTTTCACACCGAAGGGCATCACTAGGAATTCATAGTGTCCGTAGAAACATCAGAATGACAGCATTGTAATATCAGCCTTGAGAACTATCAAATGGTGGTAATCAGACCTGAGATCAATCTTTGAGAACCATATCATGTATCAAAACTGGTTAAAGAGTATTTGAATTATTAGTAAGGGGTAATTATTCTTTATCATGGTATTGTTCAATATACAATAATCCTAACAAAGCTACAGGCTCTCATCTTCATTTTTCATGAACATCCCTGGATTTTCTTAGGGTGAAACATTGGGTCTTATAAAACCCTTCTCTGAATGTTCCTCCAACTGAAACTGTAGCTCCTAAAGCTCAGTAGGGGTAATCTGATTTTCTACAGAATATATCAAAGCAATTCTAGGATGTAATTCTATGAAAAACTCCATATCTCGTCTTGATGGTAGTCCCAAAATATCCTCAGGGAAGATGCTCATATAATCCTCCACAACCAAATAAATCAATATGTTTGAATACCCTACTACACCAAGGGTTATACTTTCAAAATGATGGGTGATGGGATGTAACCTCTTTCTCGTAGAACCCACTTTCCCTACCATGAGATCTCCCTCTCCAGAAAAGGTAAACATCATCCCATTAATGCATAGAAATTTGACTTGTTTATGGTGACAGTCAATCTAGGCTCAGACCGTGGAAAAAATCCATATAATAGATGATGTCATAGAGTTCCATCATGATTACCAAAAGGTTCCATGTTTACCTCTATCTACATTTCGGTAGCTTACATTACTAGAAAATACAAGATACAAATGAATAATTCCCTATAGGAACCTCGAGATGAAGCTGCTAGGCTAGCATCTCAACTAGAATCTACAACACTTGTACCAAGAGTATAGAGATAAAGGAATGACTAGAACCTATGTATACTACTACTGAAGGAATAATAAAAAACAAATAGATCATACCTATTCTCATCTCATGCACTTCAATATCTTAATCCTCCAAATCATGAAATTTTCCATATCCCCAACCGCCATCTCCCTGATCCTAACATGGGCCTCCTAGTGGTGATGGTGGGAGGATCTCATAGCATTGTTCACCACCCATAGATAATCTTACTCCTCTACTAGATCTGCTTCCCTAGGGACCACCCTGAACATTCTTAGGAGATCCCTGATCATATCAATACCTTTTCTATTGTGGTCCATCGGCTATCTATCTATGCTTCTCATCACACCTGCTCAATAAATCTTATGCCATGTAACATCGCTCGTCAAAAGTAAAGAACTACCCCACTTTGAGCTACCCATGACCTCTATAATTCCTTTGAGCACATTTCTAAGTCTGATCATGATGAGGTCCCCTACGCCAAGACCCTACTACATGAAATCTACTAGAAACTCTAGATGACTCAAATTTGTGGTTCCCACTACTATCTATAGCTATATAGACTTCGTCCACTAGAAATGGCTTTGTCAGTTGTGCCCTCTAATGCACCTCGACATAGGCCATGATGAAGAAGGGAACCATGATGGAAAAAATCTCTCTACAGAGCCCCTAATGAAACTTTTCTACTCAAAATTAGCTATCATGAATCATGTCAAGAGAGTACTGCGTAAGTCTATAAACCTCACTGCGTACTCCACCACGATCATCTCTCTTTGTCGATGCTCCAGAATCTCTTAGTTCTAGAATGATAACAAGGAGGGGTAATAATATTTATGGAATAGCTGTTGGAAGTCGGTACATGAGTGTGTTGACTCATCATGAATATATGTAACTAGACTCTACCAATTCCCCACTACTCTGTGGAAAAGGCTAGATTCCATTGAAACCACATAATTAGTTGGTTTTCATATGATTCTGAATATAGGGACCACCAAATTTAGCCAATCCTCTACTACCTAAGGATATGGCTCACTGAAGAACCTCAGTGGCCTTTTTTGCTGAAACTCATGGAGTGCACTAAGCCTGAACACACCCTAATCCATATTTACTAAAATGATCTCCTGCTTTAATATTGGAGGTGTTGCTACTTGTCTACATGGATAAAGGGGATCACTGGATAGACCCTAAAATAAGGCCTCATCGCTCCTAATATTGTTATCACGATCTGAAACTAGTTTCCTAGCTGGCTGTTGTTGTGGAAGAATATTGGGATTTATCAAGATGTACCACAGTTATATGATCATATATATATATATAACAACAAAAACGGGGAGCTTACCCAAGGATAGTCAAAGTATCAATTCCTATACGATGTATTTACCATTAATCTCTGAAACCAATGTATCAGTATTTTGAGTCAATAAGAAGGTAGTTAAGGTCTAGGTGAATGGATACGTTGGATGCCCACACTATAATTGGACCCCTTGGGCTGATATCCGCACATGAGAAAATTTAACACTATTACCCTAAACCCATCCAAAATAATTTTAGAGGGACTATTATGAATAATGTCCCAAGGATTGAGCCACCTTTGATACCAATGTGTCACGAACCAACCCAAGTCGGAGCTCGAGAGGCAACTACCCCAAGCCTACCTCTATAGTACATGGGTGGTGAACAGTGTTGAAGGCATATATAAACTAAGGGGGGCCTTTTCCTAAGCACCTGTATGAACACATATAACCATATCTATGCAAAAGTGGATAGGGAAAGAGTAAAATATGCAACACTGCTCTAAGATAACCTAAATAGGCATAACTGCTAGGGTGTACCGGAGTATGATAGTACAAATTGAAAAGTAAAATGAAAAAATACACACCCAACCATAAATATGTCCCAACCCAAAAAAAACTCTAAAAGTAAGCTACTGATAGAGTTTATCACATAAATCCCAAGCTATAACCACTGTACGCATTCCAAATCAACCAGACCTAAGATCCTCCAAAGTCATCACCAACCTATCTGTTATCTACATAAGACACAACACGTTCGGGAAAATCCCATATAAGGTTGATTATATACATACCTAGTAGGATACCCTGTAATATGGAGGGGGAGAAGTAAGAGATACAATAGGAGAAGAAAAAAAGTAGATACAAGATACAGTCAAATATAATAGATCAACCCAAACCAAGAGTTAAAGTAACCTCATACAAGCATAAGGGATCAAAATAGTGATTAGATGAACTACCCATTTAGTCTTCACCACCTATAGTAGGATAGTAGACTCATCTATCCATGATAAGATAAACACAAAAATCATGTGACATACCTCACACATCTTCTCCTATCCTAGAAAGAGAGTAACCAAATACAAGGTATGGATATTGAATAATATATATATATATTATCATTCAAAAGATCCTAAATGATAGTGTAAGGGGATCTCAATCTCACAATTCATCCCAAGAAGAAGAGTATCCAATAGTTCAAAAAGTCCATAAAAATTTCCCTGCATCTAACGTGTCTACTCAGAAGTAGCCATCTAAGTCTAGCCACACCTCGTCACTATGCCAAAAAGTCGAGGAGCTTTAAACTCGAATTAGAGGAACCAAACCCTAGTATGTTAGGTGGGTTCTACTATGATAGTATTTGTAGAGGACCATCTCTCATACCGATGCGGGGTTCCACTCTAGGGTTCAAAAGGACTTGCACCCTATACAATAGAGGGGTTCCACTCAGAAGTTAGAGGACCCTTTCCCTTTCCAATGGGGTTTCCACTCCATAGGTTCAGGAATCATTCCTTGGTACAATATGGGGTTCCACTATGGAGTTCATGATTACCCACACCATATCCGATAGGGGGTTCCACTCAAAAGATAGATAACCCACACCCATGTTGATGGGGGGTTTTACTCTATAGGTTGAGGACTAGTGCCCTGGTATAATTGGGGGTTTCACTCTAGAAATATATTACCCAAATCCTACCTAGATGGGGGATCCACCTGAAAGTATGTTTATAGGACCTAAGCCTATACTGAGGGGGTATGGGGGTCCTATCTAAAGGCAAATGATCCCACTGTCAGCTCTACTGAAGTGTATAAGTCAGTAGTCTCTGGTTATTCTGCCAGATCACTACTAGTGTTTAGAATCACCTCAATAAGTACCATGCATGTAATATTTAAACATGTATATTGAAATACACAATTTAGGGAACCATCATGTTATATACATAAAAAAACTTAGGATAGGGTACTTGTGGGACACAATCCGAGTTCAAACGAAGGAAATTTAGAAACATGATGTTTCATTAAAAGAGTTCAAGGGGTATACAATGTGTGAGGTGATCCACATAGAATTTGTTATGGCTCAACCACTTGTTCATCTCCCTATCCATCGCATGGCTCCCAAACATGTTGGAATACACATTATGTAGGTATACTACACGATTTTTCTAGGCTACCCAAGGCCGGGCCATGCCCTTTTGGCCGTGTCCTGGTACTGGTCATTGTGTCCATGTACTGACCCCATTTCTATGTATCGGACCACATGTAAATATAATATGGTACATGACCATGTACCTGGTAGTGTACATACCCATGGGTTCCCACCCATGTGATTCTCCACATGAGTTTCCCATATTGGGAAGGGGTACACGATGTATAAGATGGCTACATGTTGTGTCATCATTTTCTTTCCCAAAACCCTAACAACCACAGGTGAGGGGATACATGCCATGTGATCATCTCTATACATGGAGTGTATTCATATTTTCTATACAATATTTAGATCTGATTTACACACCTCAAATATGGTATATCCCTTCTATTCTTGCCTCATATCATCCCAAAACCCATGTATCTGACAGAAAATCATGGTCTTCATCCATCATTCACTGGATATTTGCTCTGGTGGTTCATCCGAGTCTGTTCATAAATCCCACAAACCACTATTCATTCTGCCCATTATTTCTTGATCCCAAAATATCAAAAAATCATCATTTTCTCACAATAAACCCACATTTGGTCTTAGTTCGTCGATCCACTCCTCACACACAATTCTGTCACTGTTTCGAGGGTCCATTCAGGTTTGGTAATTCCTCGCAAAGTCGAACCGGGGCCATTGGGTCCCACCAGTGATGAATAGAAAGCAAACAAGTGATAAAATTACAAAACCAAAGGTTTTAACACTGCTAGACTAGTTTTCTTGGTCAGCGATCAATAACGAGCATCCAAGGTTAGCAAAAAATTAAGGAAAAATAAGTTTCTGTACCCAGGTGCATGAAATTGGCCAAAATTGGCGCAAATCCAACAACAATGATATATTTTCTCAAAAAATTTAATCATATGGAATAAATCGCCAATTGAAAATTCCTACCTATATTTTGGATCATTCATGCATTAAGAACATTCTCACCAATGAGGAAGAGGAATTGTTTCATTCGTTGTGTCCTGATCTACTCTGATTCGACATTTTTTCATTATCTGATGTGATCCTCCAATAGAAGAATGAAGGAGAGAATCATTGGATATTCCAAGATTATGAGGTTATCCTTAACAAATTTAACATGGTATTATTCTTATATAATAATATGTTATATTGAAATTAAACAATTAATTAAACTATTAATTAATTATTTCACTGAATGAACTGCCAACTAGTGAGGAGTCCAAATTCCCTACGAGCTTCTATCTAAAATTTATCTTTTTTTCTTTAAGAAGTTATGCATGGACAATATAAAATATATTCAATATTTTCATAAAATTAATTCTGGGAACATCGGGCCTCAGAATCACATGCCGTCTCCACACCTACCTCTACAAATATATATATGAATATTTAAAATTATTAAAATTAAAAAACAAGATCTATAAATTAGCAGAAAATTATTTTTACATGCATTTATTATTTTGATCTGGATGATTTCTTCCCTTAATTCTTATCTTTGGACAATTACTTTCATAATGAACCATATTATTATAATTAAATAATCTTATCATTGAATTTTCATTATTTGTTTGAACTTTTTATTTATAACCATGAGCCACATGTCTAAAATTTCTGTATCATAAACTCTTCCTATATTTTATAATACATTATCTATGGTGATTTTTACCACACTTATTAGTAGATCGAAATTATATTTTCATAACTCATGATTTATTTGATGGATGATTCCCATTTTTTACCAATTGAACTTTTTTGTATACTTATTTTAATGAAATACATGATCATTAAAAAAATCCATTTCTACCTTCTCGAGTATTGAACAAGTTTCTCATTACTTTTAAATTCATGAGAATCCAATTCCCATCAATATATTTGATTAAATTCTAAGTAAAACGAATTAATTTTACTATCAAGATCCTAAATAATATTTATTATGTACATTTACAATCGGGTTATGTTTGCTTCATATGCTGCCAGTAAATATTCATCCTTCGACCTCAATTTTAACAATGAATTTTCTATCTTAATTCGATCATACTTAGAAAAATATTTCCCTAGGAAAATATCCTTAAATGTGTCCCATTCCATGGCATCAAACTCTTTTATTTCTCTTGTGTTAATTACCATTGACCATAATTAAGTAGATTCAACTTCAAAATTGAAAATATCAACTGACACCTTTTAATGACATGAACAACCCATGAATTCAATTTTCATCTTTATGGAATTAACTAATCCTTCATCCATTATAGGGTCATATGATCCACTGAATTCTAAAGGATGTTATTTCATAAAATGACACACTATAGATATTTTCCTCAATATTGAATATGGTTTCTCTCTCATATGTATACCACTACCATTTATAGCCAGTTCTGACTAAGGAATCATAGTTTCAAAATGATCAGTTCAAATTCAAACCATTATAGTTTTCTGATTTGGAAGGATATTACCCTCTTAGTGCATTTACACTTCAGATTCCTTGTTTCCTCTTTGGAAAACCATTTAAAAAAGACATAGATTAGATGATGAAATATGGTTATCTTCAAATTCTATATCATGATAACCATAAATTATAATCTCTTAATTCTATTTACTTCCATTATCCTAACCTCTATAATTATTTGAATATTTCCTTTTATACTAACTATAAAGGCCCAACTTTATAAAATCCATAAATTTTATCTTTAGAAAAGAATTTATTTTATTTAATTATTGAAGATCTTTTCAGTTCTAGAGTTTTTGATAAATATTTCATAACTCTTACATAAAAAACCCATACATTAAAATTTTTTCCCTTCCTCTTAGTATCCATTTTCCCACAATAAAACACTTTTTTACAAAATGTATTATTTTATTGAAAAATATTTATTATTTTGAAACTGTACATCTTCTTGATTCATACTCATCCTTAAAACCTCTTTAAAAAAATTCTAAAATATGGGATGAGAAAAAAAAATATCAGTAATAGATATAAAAAAAGAAAAATGAAACCCGTTAGTCTATTTTAAAAATAGTTTTCTTTTAGTATGATAAAATTTGAACTCAAATAATCATTTATTAGAGATGAAATATGATTTAATACCCATAGTTATTTATAAAACAATTTATAAGAAACAATAAAGGAAAAAAGAATAATCATGAGGGTTTCTTAGAAAAAATGTGAAACTATGAATTTTTTTCCTTAAAAATATACATTTTTATCCTCAAATGGAATAATATTTCATTTAAAACAAAATATCATTATCTTTAATTTTGAAATAAAAAAATTCCATGAAAATTTATAATCAAGAATAGAAAATTCATGTAGGTTACTTGCGGAGTAATATTAATAGAACCCTTACAAGTGGAATAACCAATAAAACCAACTTATAACATAATTCTTCCAAGAACATAATCATTACCCAATGCAAGGGATATCTATATTAGGTTCACACATCATCATAAGCTCTATTGGGCTCACATGTCATCATGAGAAATATAAGACTCACCTTTCATCATAAAAATTTTAATAAGACTATAAAATTCCAAAAAAACATAAAATATTAATTTTCAATTATCAATATTATAAAAAAATACTTTTGACCCTATAAGAAAACCACTTTTGAATATTGATATATCCCTTTCCTTTAAAACCCATTTTTCAAAAACTAAAATTACTAAAATAAAAGGAAGGTGGGATTTTATTTGATGAATACAAAAAAAATTATAATGGAATATTAAAATGGTATATTGGTAATAGTGGCGGGAAAATATATTGACACAATATGCAACAAAATAGAATATTCTTTTTTCCTTTTTAAAGTAATTCAAAACATTCCGTATAAAATATATAGAATTATTCAATTTTAAAAACATTAAAAAAAAGTCAAAAGAGACATAAAATGTCCTTTATAATTAAATTATGTCCATATAAATTCATATAATAGGTTTTTTAGTAATATTTACAAGGACGAAAAAAAATTATAATGTAAATATTTACAACATTTAAAATGAGATTTTTAAAGTAAAGTGTCTCTTACCCCGACTCTAACTCATCAATTACCTTATTTATCATCTCAAATAATAAAAATATATTAATTATTTAATTTATTAAGAATATTTTTCATGTTTATTTTTCCATTTATTTTATTTATTACCTTTTTATATTTAATTACTTAATCAATCAATTTCGCCTCATACATTTTGAGGATATTTGGATCATATGTACAAAATGACTCGTTAGGATGAATGTGGTCAAAGAGGTCATTATTACATAATATCCATAATAAAAATTATTCAATAATTATCATTTTTATACATAAATTATACTTATAAAATCAACCATGAATGATGGTTATGAAAAATGATTCACTTTATAATCATAGAGACAACATGTCATATGTACGCATGATTAACATTTCCAGTTTTCATCAAACATGATGTAAAGAAGGTAAGTATTTTTTGTCTTTACATAATTATCATTATATAATAAATATAATATCATTTATTTAAATACACTTATATGTAGTATTGATTTTATGTGGTTATAGAAAACAAATCACATTGGTTTTTGGAGGTGATAATCCACACGTACGAACAAACAGAGTTATCATTTTTTCAATTATATAAATGGTAAGAACATAGATGATATAATATATTTACATAGTGATAATTATATAATTATTATCATATATATACATTAAGTCCATCATTATAACCATCATTGAGAGACGGTGGTCAAAAATAAATTTCATCGGTTCATGAGGTGGTAGTCTATAGTACACACAAATAACAATTTCATTTCCCATTTGATTGAAAAAGTAGATAGAAGTAGGTTATTAAGTTAATATAATAAAATATAAGTATATGGGAGATAATTATGTTATTATATTATCATGGATGAATAATATTTTGAGTAGGTAGAAGGAGAAATAAAATGGAAACATTTGGTTAAAAGTTATACCTATTCTTCGAACAACCTCCTTTTTTTTACACCTTAATCCTTCAAAGGTAAGTATTCATCCCAAAATAAGACCTGTATAACATGAGGATGGATTTTGGGATGTTATTAAATAATTTATTGACCAAGATAGAGTGATTAATTTTGTGAGGAATAGAGGAGTGGAGGTTCCCTTTTGTAGTAGAGGGGAGGGGCACTCTTGGAATTTCTTAAAGTATAGAATTAATATAAACCAAATTTCATGTTAAAGTGGTCCCAAATTTATATAATTATAATATAGGATGGTTTTTAGTCAAAATAATCTCATAAAATAAAATTTAAATAAGTTTATATTGTGTTTTTACCCTTCTCTCCTTATTTTAACCCCCATTAACCCTTTTGACAATTATGAGGATATCAATGTTTTTTACTCTTTAGGGTTCACTAAAGTAACTATAAAGGGGAAAATGACACATAAATGGACCATTATTGATATTTTCAACCATATAATATTTAATTTTATTAGTATATTATTTTTTGAATTTTAAATCATTAAAAAAATATTATTTATTATAAAATATTATTAATGTCATTTGTGGAACTATTCATTTAATTTGACGTTGAAATAACATGAAAACAAAGGAATTAAAAAATAAAACTTTTAAAAATGTATAATATGTTATATTTATCTATAAAATTAATTTAAAACTAAAACTCACACAAAAAATATTACTTTTACCATTTTTAAAATAATTTACATGATTTTTCTATTGCTTGCGCAAGCACCATGTTAGTGTTGTATAAGAGTTTATGGAAATTATATAATCACTAAAATTTATAAATAAATTACAATCACATAAATATTTAATTATTATTTAAAATAAATATATATATACACAAGTTTTTTTATCCCAATCACAAAATATTATACATATTAAAATTGTGGGAGTGATATTTTTTAATTTATCCTTTACGTAAATATTATAAAAGTGAAAATAAAATATTAGAGGAAAAGGTCATATTTTAGAATTTTGGATGATTATTGATGAAATATAATCATCCAAGTAGATAATTTCAAGTGTTTTAATTAATTTTAAGACTTAATACAATAATTTTAACCATCCTTAACTCATTTTACCTTTACTGTGGTAATAAATATTTATTGTTACTATTCATAATGACAAAAAACAGAAGGATACTTTTTAAAAAAATTAACATATTAATTCTAAATTTGGAACCAATTTTTCAAGATTCAATTTCTTTAAGTGTCATGATTTAATTTAAAATTAAACCTTCTAAACACAATAAAAACAATTTTTTAGAAAATTATCATTTTTACGTATAAAAATGTTTTTATACCAAATTCAAGTATAATATTAATTAAAATACCATAATTAGATAATTTTAATCAAAATTAACTTATAAAACTTTAAAACTAATCCAAAATAGATATTTTACTTATTAAATACTTGAAAAGATAATACAGTTTTCAATAAAAATCAGTATTTTTCATTATTCATTGAAAATAAAAGTTTTCAAAAACTCCTAAAAAATTCATCCAATGATAATTTTCACATTATGAATTAAAATATGAAGTTCAAAATTTCAAATTTAAAGTCCATAAATTGGATATTTAGCTTTTAATTAAAACCATATAATGCATGAAAATCCATTTTGGTTAGATATAAGGATTTTTTTAGTTGGAAAATTAGATACTATTCTTATAAAAAAATCTAATCTATAAAATATAATTAATTAATTTTAACAATAGATTAAAATTATTTATCTTAACATTACCTATTTTTTAATAGAAACTACCTTTTTATATTTTAAACTTTTCTTTAAAACCCGGTTTCTTTCATTAAAAACCCAAAACATGGACTAATCCCATCATTTATTATAAAGTTCCATCTAAGAATCCTTATATAAATTTCATTAAATAGTTAGAATGATTAAACACTTAATTAAAAATAATTCAATTAAAATCCAAAGAAATAATTTTTTTTAAGCTTGGAAATTACATAAAAATGAATTTACAAAACCTTAAGCATTTTATAAATCAAAAAAATAAATTAATTGTATTATAACACCTACCTTAGAAATTTTAAATGATGTCTCAATGGGTCACATTCTATCGTGGAGGCTCAAAAATATAGGTATCAACCTAAATAGATCCTAGATAAGAAAAACCCAAGTTCATAACCAACTAGAAGCCCTAAATCTGACTAATACAAATATTAATGTTCATAAGGGGAAGGAAAACCAAAGGGTAAAGGAATAGGGAAAGAAAAAGAAAAAGAAAAGAGATAAATTGTATATTTTGACTTTAAGGGAGATTAAAATACAAGGGAAAGACACCTAAAATCATAGGAGGAGGAGAGGGTACACCACATAGGCTCAAGGAGGGTCAACCAAATGTGAGGGAGAGGAGAGGGTTCGCCACTTAGGCACTAGGAGGGTCGGACATGTAGTAACCCCCAAAAAAACGGGGTTCTTAATGAGACATGATATACTTAACATTACATCATTACAAAATTAAATATCATGTCTCATTACTATAGAAGATCGCGAGGCTCAGGATTCTGGGAAACCAGCTACTTTCGATTGGCTTCATTAGTATCAACCGTGCCTGAAAATTTTTAAACAAAACGTAGGGTGAGAAAAAATGCCCAGTAAGGGGTTTTAAAACATTTTAAGAAAATCCATTCTTAAATATGTCCTTTTGAAAAGAATAAAAAGACTTTTCTAAAACAAAACATTATGAAATCCATCTTTCTTTGAAAACTACTTGCACAAAGAGGCACGTACTTGAAATAAGATTTAATGTAAACATGATCAGAGTGCGCAATATAAACAATGCATAATGTTAAAACAAGGTTACTTCAATTCTAAAAGAATTCTATGAATAAACAGGGAAAGACATGCATATCATGGTTCATGAGTAGAAAGCAGATCATCTAACAGTTTACCATATGAAAACAGTTCTTGTCACATAAAGTGCATTTTCATAATCTTGGGATCTTTCAACTAGGGGTGGTCCTGTTAGTTGAACTAACCCCTGGTTAACCTTTATCATTACATGCAGAGGGAATGTATAATCCTGGACTTTGTCATGACTTTTCATCATGACCGTATAACATACTTAACAGGTCGAGGCTCACCGCCCGCCCTGTTTCTTTAGCACAAGTCAAGGCTAACTTCCAAGACCGTCGCACATGTTCGTCTCATGAGACTCCTGCTTTACCCCATGCATTGGAGCGCTGTATAATTCCGGGCGCACCCGTCACATCATTATTGTTGCGCAATATAATTTCGGGTGCACCCGTCACATGTAAGTCCTATACATCCCTCACATATCTTGACATGGTTATTCGTTAATGGGGTTTCATGCTTTCTTACTTTTAACCCCATTTTCACATACATATACATAACATGAAAACAGTTCTTTCATTAAACACATTAAGACATGCATGCTCATGCTTCGTGCACATAAAAGGTTACTCATTCGAAAACATGGGTTTTAAGAAAGTAAACATAACACTTAACATTCCATACATCAAAATTCCCAATTAAAGCATGGTCACTCATAAATTACACATGTGATGATAAATGGATATCCTAGGCGTTTAATACAGGCAGTTGAGGTTACAATGTGCATAATCAAGTTCATCATGTATATTTGTGTAAACTCTTCCATTATCACTTTAAATAGACATGAGAACACACCTACTAATACATGAATGCATTTATAAAAGTTCAAGAAGCCCATACTATCCATTTTAAGAAAAATCCTGATTATCCAAAGCAGTGATAAATGAAAATTCTCAGTTTCTAGAATGATTTTGAAATCCAACCAACCCATAAATTCATCATGCTATACCGTAATACATTACAAAAAAGATAAGAAAACCCAAGTACACGTTGGTGTACATACACATCGATATAATCGCATGTATGTATTTACCAATATACTTCATATACTTGCATGATTTTTCATGTTCATACAATTACCCAAAACCTCCATGTTTATAGGCGAAATAAAAAAATCCGGGTTATAAACACGAAAGAAGAATTGTATATTTGCATATATCCTCTTATACTTATGGGTATATAAATGTATATATATATATATATACATTTACATACACAATGCGTATAACATTAAAACCGAGTTAAAATGAACCTCAAAAGAAAACTGCTCTTAACTCGGTCGAATTATGGATGATGAAAACAGTGGTAACTGGTTCTTAAGGCCATGATACAAATTCATATACACATATATATTTATGTAAGGTGTGTATAAATTATAGTGTACCAAGACCGGAGGAAACTAAACATAAGAAGGGGTTTTCCCTTTTTACCCGCTATTCGATTTCTCAAGCTAAGAGAGATTTCAAATCCTGGGTTCACACCCGATTCACACATACCCGAAATATATACACACATAACATGTATATATATATATATATACATATATACTCCAAAACTCAAACACAACTAAAAAAAATAAACATGCCTCTTACCTTCGGAGAGGAGGAAAGCAAATGATAACTGAGGCAAGTGGATCCAGTGGCTCACAGTATGAATATATATATATATATAGCACATATATATATATATGTATATAAAAACAAAAACTCAGGAACCTCAAAAAAAAACTTCTCCCTTACCTTAGCTCGGAGAGGAGGTGGTCAGGTCACGAACGAGGCCGGTCCGGCGGTCTAAGCGGTTTCGATGTAGAACACCCGATCTTTGGTGCAAAGCAAGGTTTTAAGAAAAACAGAGGAAGAATGTTGGACTTCGTGGAGGTCGTCGGCCCGAGGTATCCGAGGAGAGGAGTCCACGTCGGCTTGTGGAATGAAGGGAGCAGCTCGGGTCTTCTTCGCCGGCCTAGAGGAGAAAATGGCACCCTAGTCTACTGGTCCGGCGTCGCGAGGTAGGAGAATAAGTCGCATCACGAGGAAGAAGGAACCGCGGAGAAGAAAAGCGAAAAGCAATGAACAGCCAGGATTAAATTCTGGTCGATCGGAGGGCTCGGAGCTGATGCGGCATTAAATGGAACTAACAGCCGAGATCAGGGGGGAAGTGAATCGGACGGCTGGGGAGATGTCGTGGCATAAAAAACACACGCGGTCTTCTCCCTCCCCCTTTTCCGCGTTTCGTTTCTATTTTTTTTTTACTATTTGTTTTTTTGTAATTCTTTTTAATTTATTATTATACCTATTATAAACTTTATTATTATTTTATAATTTATTATTATTTTATCCATCAATTATTTGTAGCTTTTATTATTTTAACAAAGGTCAAGATTCGTTTAATATGTTTATGCGTTAATTATTCTCTACCCATCTTATTTTACATTAACATCGTTTACACCAATAAACATTCAACTCAAACATTAAATAAACTACACCATTGAATGTGCATTAATGTAAATTTCAACATTACACCACAAAATTTGAAAATCAAAGAAACTGAAACATCGACATAATTTCAAAATATTAAATTATAACGCAAGTTATAAACATTTGTATTATTATTACTTATATATAATTTAGAAAGTAGGTATAGTTTGTTACAACATAAATATATATACATGCACATCAACAAAATGAGAGTCTGCACATATATATTTGTAAAAGAAGTAAAACCTCACCAAATTCAGTATAGTCAACCATTTTTATAAAAGAAAATAAATTAAACAAATAATTACTTGCTCAAGTTAAATGTATATATATATATATAACAAATAGTGGAAAACTTAGTGTCAAATACCATTGTTTTGCAAATTAAAATTTTAAAATATAACAAGTTAGGAGAGATCCAATGACTACATTTTTATCCGTTGGTGTATAACGGTCATATCGGGATGCTTATAAAAAGGGTTTGGTCTCAGGTGTCCCTTACTCCAAGTGACCGAAGAAGATAAAGGATGATGGTTCGTGTGATCCCCTTGGTGCTGAGTATGGTCGCGGTGGCGTCAGCCATACTTATATTCCTTATGATGGATGCTCGAAATCCCTACCGCATTCTCGGGCTCCTAGTAGTTTTAAGCAGTCTTCCCATTATTGTAATTGGGTTCTTGGTTGGGATCTTTGGTTAGTGATGTTTTGATCGTGGGGAGTTATAATCGTCAAGGTGTTTCTTAATAAAGGAGTATTTCATTCATGCTTGTTGCTACGGTTTTTTTTTCATTTATTTTCATTTTCTTTTTATAGAAAGATGGTCCTGTTAAAGGGAAGCATATCATTACGCGAAACATGAATTCTCGGGTCGTTACATCATCTCCCCCTTCAAAGAATTGTGTCCTCGCAATTCTATTCATAAAAAGACAAGAAAAAGACCTCGGTTGCACAACATTACCAAAACTGAAGGCCTGGCTCGGTTAACGGAACCCCTAAACTGGTACACAGCTCCACTATTTCCCTGACCCAGATACACTTTGAGCAATAAGACTTTTACTCCTGCTCATGGGCACCACACACAGGCTTCCACAGGGAGGCCCGTGCAATAAACAGCTCTGAGACGTCCGAGAGGACGAATCCCCTAGTAACTCTTCGAACTTCATCACGCTCGAGGTAGTCGAGGGGAACGACGCGATTGAGAAGGCTGACGTTCAGGATCTGGAACATGTAGGCGGCATTGAGGTGGCCATCCTGAGCTGCTATAAGAAAGAAAGCTCTGGAGGAGAAGTTCCGTGCCATAGAGAAACACTGAAAAATCCCTTCATGGTATCTCCCCCTTCTCCTATAGTAAGGGAGCTGGGTGGTGGAAAGGAGGTGAATCACATGTTCATTCTCCTGACATGCGCGGAGAATTTCCGGACTATTCTCTATGTCCAGAAGACGTTGACAGGACCCTCGTAGGTGGAGAAAAGAGGGAAAGTCCACCATACAAGTTATGATCAAGATAACCTCTACCAACTCGTCAGGTAGAGACGATAGGTTCATCTGACCTTCCATCTGGAAGAAAAGGTAAACAAGAGAGGTCACTTAACAACACTAAGAAGAATGGGATCATATCCTTTTTAATTAATAAAGTTTACACATTAAATCATGAGTTTTCCAGACGGACACCACAAAGAGAGGCGAAACTCTCTAACTCCACAAACCACACACAAGATGAGCATACAGGACTAAACTCATGGGAACATTTATAACGCCTCCTGAGTTTAGCGTGAGGGGTGTGGAGTTGGGAAACGTCAGTGTACACTTCTTTCCTAAGAGACACACGGGTGGACTCATTTTCCAATGCTCCGAAGTCCATTAACTGGCCCTAGAATCCATAGTGCAGGACCTGGCACAGATAAGCTGCTCGGAGGTCTCCAGCAGAAGCAGCTTCTTGAAAAGGGTTATCAAGCATTGTGCCAAATTCCTCGCCAGTTGTAAACACTCGGAAGAGTCCTTCATGATACCTTCCCCGACGTGCATACGAGGGAAACTCGGTCATCATCATTAGGTGATAATCCATCCCCATTCCCCAGTGGAGACTAAGCACCCTAGATGAGTTTGACACATCATACAAGTGCTTACACGTCATGCGAATTTGGGCATAATTCTGGAAGTTTTCGCGGCTAGATAGAGATATAATGTTCTCTAGAGCCTCGGTGGGAAGTGACAAAAGGTCGGTAGGTACATCATCCATCTGAAAATTATTTTTACTTAGTTAGTCTTAGCAATATATTTATATCACCCGGTTTTCCAGAGTTTCCTGAACCCATCCTCTGATACCAACTGTAGAAACCCCCAAAAACGGGGTGCTTAATGAGACATGATATACTTAACATTACATCATTACAAAATTAAATATCATGTCTCATAACTACAGAAGATCGCGAGGCTCAGGATTCTGGGAAACCAGCTGCTTTCGATTGGCTTCATTAGTATCAATCGTTCCTGAAAAATTTTAAACAAAACGTAGGGTGAGAAAAAATGCCCAGTAAGGGGTTTTAAAACATTTTAATAAAATCCATTCTTAAATAAGTCCTTTTGAAAAGAATAAAAAGACTTTGCTAAAACAAAACATTATGAAATCCATCTTTCTTTGAAAACTACTTGCACAAAGAGGCACGTACTTGAAATAAGCTTTAATGTAAACATGATCAGAGTGTGCAATATAAACAATGCATAATTTTAAAACAAGGTTACTTCAATTCTAAAAGAATTCTATGACTAAACAGGGAAAGACATGCATATCATGGTTCATGAGTAGAAAGCAGATCATCTAACAGTTTACCATATGAAAACAGTTCTTGTCATATAAAGTGTATTTTCATAATCTTGGGAGCTTTCAACTAGGGGTTGTCCTGTTAGTTGAACTAACCACTGGTTAACCTTTATCATTACATGCAGAGGGAATGTATAATCCTGGACTTTGTTATGACTTTTCATCATGACCTTATAACAAACTTAACAGGTCGAGGCTCACCGCCCGCCCTGTTTCTTTAGCACAAGTCAAGGCTAACTGCCAAGACCGTCGCACATGTTCGTCTCATGAGACTCCTGCTTTACCCAATGCATTGGAGCGCTGTATAATTCCGGGCGCAACCCGTCACATCATTCTTGTTGCGCTATATAATTCCGGGTGCACCCGTCACATGTAAGTCCTATACATCCCTCACATATCTTGACATGGTCATTCGTTAATGGGTTTTCATGCATTCTTACTTTTAACCCCATTTTCACATACATATACATAACATGAAAAAGACTTCTTTCATTAAACACATTAAGACATGCATGCTCATGCTTCGTGCACATAAAAGGTTAATCATTCAAAAACATGGGTTTTAAGAAAGTAAACATAACACTTAACATTCCATACATCAAAATTCCCAATTAAATCATGGTCACTCATAAATTACATATGTGATGATAAATGGATATCCTAGGCGTTTAATACAGGCAGTTGAGGTTATAATGTGAATAATCAAGTTCATCATGTTTATTTGTGTAAACTCTTCCATTATCACTTTAGATAGACATGAGAACACACCTACTAATACATGAATGCATTTATAAAAGTTCAAGAAGCCCATACTATCCATTTTAAGAAAAATCCTGATTATCCAAAGCAGTGATAAATGAAAATTCTCAGTTTTGAGAATGATTTTGATATCCAACCAACCCATAAATTCATCATGCTATACCGTAATACATTACAAAAAAGATAAGAAAACCCAAGTACACGTTGGTGTACATACACATAGATATAATCGCATGTATGTATTTACCAATATACTTCGTATACTTGCATGATTTGCATATTCGTACAATTACCCAAAACCTCCATGTTTATAGGCGAAATAAAAAAAAATCAGGGTTATAAACACGAAAGAAGAATTGTATATTTGCATATATCCTCTTATAATTATGGGTATAGAAATGTGTATATATATATATATATACATTTATATACACAATGCGTATAACATTAAAACCGATTTAAAATGAACCTCAAAAGAAAACTGCTCTTAACTCGGTCGAATTATGGATGATGAAAATAGTGGTAACCGGTTCTTAAGGCCATGATACAAATTCATATACACATATATATTTATGTAAGGTGTGTATAAATTATAGTGTACCAAGACCGGAGGAAACTAAACATAATAAGGGGTTTTCCCTTTTTACCCGCTATTCGATTTATCAAGCTGAGAGAGATTTCAAATCCTGGGTTCGCACCCGGTTCACACATACCCAAAATATATACACACATAACATGTATATATATATATATATATATACTCCAAAACTCAAACACAACTAAAAAAAATAAACATTCCTCTTACCTTCGGAGAGGAGGAAAGGAAATGATAACTGAGGCAAGTGGATCCAGTGGCTCACAGTATGAATATATATATATATAGCACATATATATATATGTATATAAAAACCGAAACTTAGGAACCTCAAAAAAAAACTTCTCCCTTACCTTATCTCAGAGAGGAGGTGGTCAGGTCACAACGAGGCCGGTCCGGCGGTCTAAGCGGCTTCGGTGTAGAACACCCGATTTTTGCTGCAAAGCAAGGTTTTAAAAAAACAGAGGAAGAAAGCCAGACTTCGTGGAGGTCGTCGGCCCGAGGTATCCGAGGCGAGGAGTCCGCGTCGGCTTTTGGAAAGAAGGGAGCAGCCCGGGTCTTCTTTGCCGGCCTAGAGGAGAAAATGGCACCCTAGTCTACTGGTCCGGCGTCGCGAGGTAGGAGAAGAAGCCGCAGCGCGAGGAAGAAGGAACCGCGGAGAAGAAAACGCGAAAAGCAATGAACGGCCGGGATTAAATGTCGGTCGATCGGAGGGCTCGGAGCTGACGCGGCATTAAATGGAACTGACGGCCGAGATCAGGGGGGAAGTGAATCGGATGGCTGGGGAGATGTCGCGGCATAAAAAAAACACGCGGTCTTCTCCCTCCCCCTTTTCCGTGTTTCGTTTCTTTTTTTTTTACTATTTGTTTTTTTGTAATTCTTTTTAATTTATTATTATACCTATTATAAACTTTATTATTATTTTATACTTTATTATTATTTTATCCATCAATTATTTGTAGCATTTATTATTTTAACAAAGGTCAAGATTCGTTTAATATGTTTATGCGTTAATTATTCTCTACCCATCTAATTTTACATTAACATTGTTTACACCAATAAACATTCAACTCAAACATTAAATAAACTACACCATTAAATGTGCATTAATGTAAATTTCAACATTACACCACAAAATTTGAAAATCAAAGAAACCGAAACATCGACATAATTTCAAAATATTAATTATAACGCAAGTTATAAACATTTGTATTATTATTACTTATATATAATTTAGAAAGTAGGTATAGTTTGTTACAACATAAATATATATACATTCACATCAACAAACTGAGAGTCTACACATTTATATTTCTAAAAGAAGTAAAACCTCACCAAATTCAGTATAGTCAACCATTTTTATAAAAGAAAATAAATTAAACAAATAATTACTTGCTCAAGTTAAATGTATATATATATAACAAATAGTGGAAAACTTAGTGTCAAATACCATTGTTTTGCAAATTAAAATTTTAAAATATAACAAGTTATGAGAGAGCCAACAGCTACATTTTTATCCGTTGGTGTATAACGGTCATATCAGGGTGCTTATAAAATGGGTTTGGTCTCGGGTGTCCCTTACTCCAAGTGACCGAAGAAGATAAAGGAAGGTGGTTCGTGTGATCCCCTTGTTGCTGAGCACGGTCGCGGTGGCGTCAGCCATACTTATGTTCCTTATGATGGATGCTCGAAATCCCTACCGCATTCTCGGGCTCCTAGTAGTTTTAAGCAGTCTTCCCATTATTGTAATTGGGTTCTTGGTTGGGATCTTTGGTTAGTGATGTTTTGATCGTGGGGAGTTGTAATCATCAAGGTGTTTCTTAATAAAGGAGTATTTCATTCATGCTTGTTGCTACGGTTTTTTTTCATTTATTTTCATTTTCTTTTTATAGAAAGATGGTCCAGTTAAAGGGAAGCATATCATTACGTGAAACATGAATTCTAAGGTCGTTATAGGACAAATGTGAGGGAGAGTAGAGGAGGTGAGACGCTCTTTAAAATTATGAGGGAAGAATATTTATTTCACATTTTAATGAAATATTGTAAAACTAAATGCTTTGGAAATAAAATTTTCAAAACTATGCACCAATCATGCATGTAGATAACATTATAGAAGATGCAACATGACACATAATTTCCTTTCCTGATTTCTAAAAATAATATACAAAATATGTTCCAGAACCCTTTATCAAACTCACATAGAAAAGTAAGCCTCACAGTTTCTACTAGGTTTCTCATGAACCATATGTTTTACATACACACTAACCATGCACATTCAAAACTAAAATAAAAACCCTTTTACATAAGGGTACCCACACGACCGAGACTAAAATGTGTGGTCTAAACCGTGTGAAGTATGAAATAATAAAAAACGTTCATTTACATGATGTACCAAACCATGTAGTTACCATACACAAATGATATTTTAAAAAATTAAAAATTAAGGTTTTAAGCATATAACATTTAAAATTACCATAAAATAACATTAAATAAATAAAACAGTAGTGACATTGGGTGTAATAAAAAGTATATATTCTTCAATATGCATGGTTTGAGTATCTTTTGGTTGATTAATATCATCTTTGTGGGAAAAAATTTAGATTTATTTAAAATACATCCTATAGGTTACATGAGTATCATACATCTATTGAAGGTGTGAGAGTACACTAGTAACCATTTCTATTAACAATATATTATTTTACATGAAAGTAATCTATTTATTTTCCATGAAAGTAATCTTAGACTGTAATGTCTAAAAATATTACATTTACATCATCATGAATCATTTCATATCCAACTAAATATGTGGTTACAACACCGGGTCTTTGATGCTAACACATCCATCATCATTCTCTATTCTCAACTTGTCAAAACATGGATGCAATTAAAACAATATATCACTCTATAATAATTTCATCATGCTAATCATTTTTTCATAATTAAGAATGTATAATATCCCTCATGTTAGTACAAATTATTATCATTTAACTATGACATCAATGTCACCAGGATCACTCCCACGTGTATCTTCTGGTCATAATTATTGTGCAATACGATCAACAAGTATCGTCATATTCCAATCCTGATATAGCCTCCTGGTATACAAAACTAATACTACTCTCGTATTCTCAAGAACTTGTAATCCAAAAATAGATCTTAATGGATTAAAATTTATTATTTGGTAATGGATTAACTAAACTAGAAAGTTAAAACATGATCTCATGGATTCCACATGTAATATCTACTATGCTGAGGCTCAAGAAGATGGAAAACATTGTAATTTTAAATTAAATCTCATACAAACTTTATTTAACTATTAATAGTATCCTTTATGCATATATCTCACATAGAAAATAACTTTGTATTCACACTTCTTAATATATCCATATATGGTAACATGTGGTAGTGAAATCATATGGTACCAACCCATGCTATTTCCGCCAGTCGTTCATTGAGTTGCTTGAATTTTTCTCCAACCATAAGATAAATTTACATCAGATGATATGACCATTAAATATTCTAGATGAATTTTATTGGTAGTGGAATGTTACTTATTTAGATTATTTCACTGATAATTGTACCTACTAGTGTATATAATTTGAGAAACTCATAAATATCTTCATCTTCCTCTTTTCTAAGTATCATTAACTTGACTTCAATTAACCCTAGATTTTGACAAAAAATCAAGAATTCATCAACATCATCTAATGGGACCTTCAATGTCTCCCTTTATATTTTTTTCAGCACTAACTTATTATTTAATTCAATGATTTATTCTATCATTTATTGAAAATAAATTCAATGGTTCACTTTTTGAGAGAATTAAAAATTATTTATTTTCTTAGTATCTTGCATGAAAATAAAATTTAACCCTGAATTTATTGAAATAATAATGAGATCACATTATTTAAAATAATAATCCACAAATCAACTAACTATAAGTCCATGTGAGAAATGATTTATGTAAAAAACAAGAGTGATTAACTTGTATGTCAGAGTTGTCCATAAAAGTTTCACCAAGAGATTCAAAATAATACAATCTTCCTTTAGGGGAAAATCTAATGGATTTCATGAAATATATTTACTTCATCCATCCCAATAAACAAATTTAAAATATCCAAAACAAAAAGTAGTTTTTTATCCCCTTAAAAATATTAGTTCACTTTGTCATCAAATGATAAAATTATCTCTCTTTAAAAAATAAGTTGATTATTTTATTAAGGAATGGAGAAAAACTTCAATATACCTCAATGATGTAAAATTATTTTATGAACTATATTTTTCAACATTCAAATAATCAGTATTGTAATATGAATATTATGCATCTAGGTACCTCAATTCACTTATTTTTAATATCTAGTGTCAATATATTTGTTTGATTGAAATTTTAATTCATCCATTTCAACCTATCAATTCACTAGAATCTCTATCTCTAGTTTCAATCTTCTTTTTAGGGGTGAAAACTAGAAAAAATTATTTTAGGGTTCACTTGAATTGCATCACCTTAAATTAACTTTTTAATAATAACATTTGGATCATGTGATAATAAGGTAAATCTTCTGTTTTCTTTATTTAGATCAATAAGAATAATAAATATTTTTCAATTTGGAAACTTACTTTACATAAACTTCATTTTTTTCATTCTTTTCACCTTTATTTTCTAAGAAATAGTATCCTTGGTTAGCCTAGGTTTTTTCTATTTACTATATTTTTTTTAGTTTTATTATTATTTTTATACTAGTAAGGAAGTAGAATTTTTATTTTCCTTTCCTTCAAAATCCTTTAAAACTTTTAGTTGTTCTATATATAGTGTGATTCAAACCTTTAGAATATGTTTAACTTTATTTTTGTGTTAAAAAAACCCTATATATTTCGAATCTTTATTCCTTTTATTAACCAACCTCTTTCTACTTGGTAGAAAGGTAATTATTTTTTCAAGAGTGTGTCTGGATAAATTACACCTTCAACCCAGATTCCAATATTTTTGAAAGTTACTATTCTGTGGTAATTTCTGGATAGCTTATACTTTTTCATTATATATTCCTTCCACATTTCCATTCCATTTGGGTATTTAATTAATTTATTCACTTTTCTTCAAGATATTTATTCCATTAAAATTAACATTGATTAAGTTATCACACATATCGATGATTTAGATTTTACGTTCACAAAATAATCATATTGTTTTTATGGCATCCCACCTTTTTCATTACATAAACTTTCATTACATAATTCAAAACCGAGGATCTTTAAGTTTTAGTGTCTTAGAAACCAGTAACTTAAAACATGAAAACATAAAAAAAATATTCTTAAACACTTGAAAGGATTCTTCCTTGTCCATCCTAGGTTCATTATAGAATCTCATAACCTGAGAGCACACATCAAAGGAAAGGGTGAGCAGAAGGCCCAGTAAGGGAAATAAGAGAAACATTTTGCATGTGAACTTGAGATACATCAATAAAGTCATGATAAATAAATTTAAGGAATGATAAAGAGATCATGAGGCATATAATAATTGAAAGAACATGATTCATAACTTGAATATGTGGCTAAAACATTTAACTTAGACAGTCATGAACATATCACCAAGGTCCATCCCCAAGGTTTCATTTGAAATTACCAAGGTTATTCACCATGGTATCGTTAAAATTATTATCTCTAGTGGTTACATCATTACCCAATGAATTGGATCGCTATCAAGGCACACCCTTAAATTTTTCTTTATCATCATGTGAGCCACATATATCATCATCGAAAATTTCATAAATAACCAATATAGCATAAAAGAAATGGGTTTCATTTCATAATCATAACATTTTAAAAATGCTTTAAAGAGGTGGTCTTTATGCCACTTTACACCCACGGAAAAGGAAAGTGGGTCTCATGTATATAAATCCCAGAATTTAAAATAAAACATTTTGATATATATGTTAATACCCCTGTAGAATAAAGATTTATGAGTATTCACTTAATAAAATAAAATAATTTGAGAAAAAGAGAAAGACATTTTGAGACGAAAATTCTGCAGTATAACGGCTATGTTACAGGGTTTTAGAAAACATTTAAAAGAGATGGGACATGGGTCACCCACTCATAAATGATCCATAAAACAGTATGAGTATATAATATAAAAAAATTAAGAACATGGCAATGAAATTTTAAGGACATGCTATATGAAATGAAAAACTTGAAAGGAAGACAAAAATGAGATTTCTCTTATGAAGAATTCGGCAGCCTAACAGCATCACTTAAAACATAAAAAAAAATGAATTGATGAGATTAAATAGGGTCTCCAATCATGTGAACATAAAAGTACAGTATGATGAATATAGTTATCATAACCCAACATGGAAAAAAGGAACTTTAAAGACTAGACATGAAATTAGAACTTTGAAAATGGGAAGAGTGAAAGAATCCCTTACATTAAAACGTAACTCTTAAAACTCAAAGGTTGGGACCTTGAGGGGATTTAGGGAACCTTGGGAGGACTCATTGGGAGGTAAGGATACCATAACTTATTTGAGGATGATTTTGTAATGGAAAGGATGAGATAATGGTTTGGTATTTATAGGGAAGTGAGGGGACAAGGCATTAATGGCTAAGGGACACCTCATTGGTGGTATTGGCAAAACCATGGGCTTGCCCATGGTATTTTCCCATGGTATTGGCCACTTGGGACACATAATATCTTATATTAATATTCACAAGTCTACCAGAATTATTACATAATTATTACATCCTGAATGATGTCATTAAACACCCGAAACACTAAACTGAAAATTCACTATTCACCGAAAATTCAACTTTTCCAGAAAAATCCCAAAAATTCACCTTAACATAATATCGATGCTCTAAATTCAAAAATAAAATACATTTTATAAAAATAATTTTCTAAATATTTTTAATTTATTTTTAAATAAAAAACACTATTCACCCGACAAAACTAATACTTAACTAATAATTTCTGAAACAGTTATTTACCTATTTTATTGAATCACATTACTTAATAAAAGTGCCTAAATTATATTCATACTTTATTTAAGTAATATTACTAATCCATTTGGTCACATTACTAATCCTAAGGATAAAATCACTATTCATAATTTATTATTCACCAAAAATTAAGTTGATCTTATTAGACTCTAAATTTCATACTGAACACAACTATAGAAGGCCATTTTTTGAAAATAATTACACATTTTTAATTATTTAAAGTTTACATAAATATTTTTAAAATATTGTTTTTCTAAAATTCGTCAATATGATACATCCTATTTTTATCCGGACATCTGAAAATTCACAAACTTCACCAAAGGAAGAAATCACAATTTTATTTATCTTAAAGGATTACACAAAGTAGCTACGGTCTCATTACATAGCCCCTTATAACACCAGCATAATACCTAAGTGTAAGGTGTGTTAAGGTGAGAGAATCTTGAGGAGGCTCGGATAACATTCCCCTAGTATTAATCTCCACTAACTTGAACTTTTCCTGTAGGTGACTCTGTTCAAGATTGACACGCTGGAGTTCGGCTTGGGCTTGGTCCAAAGTGAAGCCCAAAGATGCCACCTCCTTCCCAATCTCTGATAAGTGGGATTTATAAGGTTTGATTCTACTGGATAAAGCCATCGACTCTTCTTTCTGCATTAACCATTAACATCTCTATTAAATCGTTAAGATTAAATTAAAATACTATTCAAAAAGTTTGGGTCGTTACAGTTTTTGGTGTAACATTTTTCTTTAAATTTATATTTGGGATTTCTTGTTTTGTAACTCCCATTTTTTTACACCTCAAGGTTGACTTACAATAAATATTATTTCCATTTAATTTGGATTATATTACCTTATTACATTGGTTGAACTGAGTAGTTCTTGGTAGAAATAAACCAGCACACATCATTACAATTACCACTCCTACCATAACTTTCACAGAATATCTCAAGATATTCAAATTTATTGGATGTATATAGATTCTTCTACTTCTATGAGGGTTGGATATAATTAGGTGATTTTACCTTAAATCTAATTTTTATAACTATTAATAATTTCCCTTTTTCTCTTCTATATCTTGGAAATATACATTGGCTTATTCATTTATATTGAATTCTAGCTCGCGTAAGTATCTTAATTTCTTCCATTATTAAAAATTTCTTTTAGATACCTTGTAATGAGCCACATATTCCTTTATCTATTTCTTAAACCTTCATGTAAGTGGTGGTTATCTCCATATTTTTCATTACACATTTTTGGTATTACTTTTATTGTAACCCTAATATTCAAATTGATGAAACTAGTGAGGATAATTTTTATAGAATTTGGGTTTATATTTTTCTTCAACTTATTAGAATATAGAACTTCTGATTATATCACATTCTTCTAGACACTATATTTAGCATTCTAGGAATCCATACGTTCCTTAATAATTTAAACAATGGATCTTATTTAAAATTTAAGTGAAGATTTTACTTGATTTGTTTCTATGTTTCTCGGTTTTACTTCTAACTCAAGACACTTTATACTTAATGTTTTTTGTAATCATTAAGAAATTTCACTTTATCTTAATATTTAATTTTTATCTTATGAAACCTCTGTTCACAGAACTTACTAATATCATTTAATAAATTATAAATTTCCATTACTCATTTTTTTTATCTATAATTGACTATTCTTGATATGAATGAGTTCTTTGTGAATATCCTCCATTTCATGGAACATTTATATATCTTAATTAAATATTAGTTTCTTACAAAAAATCCTTTAAAAAGAATGTTCATTGACGTGGCTCTATTTTGGCATAGTTTTTCCACATATTTTTAATTAATTTTTAATGATTTAATTAATTATTTAATCACTTTATGTTAAATAAATGAAATTTAGTATTTTTATAATTAAATTTTTCAAATGTTCATTTTTTATAACAATTTATGTAATTATGGACCTTAAAATAATTGATTTATTCTTTATTTGTTTTTAATATAACTTATTTTCAATTTGTTTATTTAATCTATTTGTGTTTATTTAATTTAATTTTTCATTATTAATAATTATTGTGTTTTCTAAATAATTTAGTTTTAATTTTAAAAGTTTACTCATCCAGTAACTTAGTTACGGCTTGCCAGACTACCGGTAGCTAAGCTACCGATAGCAGGGTTAAATTTGCTCTATCGGTAGCCTGGTTACCGGTACTGTCAAGCGGTGACCTGCTTTCTTTTTTCTTACCAGTAGCCTGTTTTGAGATGTAACGGTGACCTTTTCTATATCGGTAACCTTTGTCACCGCTACTCTTTCCTACCGGTAGATCTCATTTAAGTATAACGGTAGCCTTATTTTTATGCCCTATCGGTAGCCTTTAATTTAAACTACCGGTGAACCTTTTATTTTAATTTAATAACGGTGAATATTTAGTTGGTTAAGTTAATTTTTCTTGACTTTTTAATAAATTAATTTCTATTTTAAATAATTATTTAGTCATTGTAATTCTATTTAATTAACTTAGACCTTATTTTAATAATTTATCTTTTAATTAAGTTACATTAAAATAGGTTAACTATATTAATTAATTTGTTTTGACGTTCTTCCAATCATGTAAGTAAGTAACTTTTGTTTTAAATTAAAGTTTAATAGTTCGCTTATTAATTTTATGTATTCAATTAGTTATTTAAATAATTAATTAATAGTTTTTAAACATTAATTATATTATTTTATGTTGCATATTAATTTTTCATTCATTTTATAATTGTTTTAGTCTACCGGTGGGGTAGACGAGCTCTAATGGTCACCCCGCTCCACTGTCTTACCTCACCGATACTCTTTTCTCACCGATACAGCCCCTTCTATCGGTAGCCTTGTTACCGATCCACACCTCGCTGTTACTTCACTGTATCGGTGACCTTGCTTCTCACTGTTTCCTTTTCCAAACTCTAATTGCATTGATATAATTTAGTTATTAATTTTATTTTATTTTAATCCATTAATATAAATAATCTTCATTAATTTAATAGTTTAGTTCTCCGCTTAAAAGATTTAGGTTAGTTGCAAATATAACATAATATTTATTTTTTTTGTTATCTAGTTAATTAATTTCATTGTTTTAAACTTTTAAAATAAACTATGTTTTATGCAGATAACTTCTTATTATAATTAATTCTTTTAATTCTATTTTTTAAATTCATTCTTTAATTTTGTATAATTTAATCTTGCTAGAAAATTAATTAGTTAATATTTTAGCTATGTTTTAGTTTTGTTGAAATTTTATTTGTTTTAAATAAATTAATGATTTAACCATTTAATTATTAGTTTAATTAATTATTTATTTGAGTTTTAGTTCAATTAATGCCCGGTGGTGTTTTGTGTATTTGCAGCTACCGGTAGCTCAACGTTACTCTTCTATTGCACCCTATTGGTATCCTAGCTATTGATAAATGACCTCACTTCCTTTTCTTCCAACCTCACTGATACCTTTCCATATTACTGTTGCATCCATATCTTGTAGCTACCATTATCCCTCTTTTCCTATCCTCACTGATACCCACTAATTTCCAACCTCTCTGATAGACAGTATCCTATCCTCACTGATATCCTTCTTTCCTCACCGATAATTTATCCTCACCGATACTTTATTGCCGCACCTCACCGGTAAACCATCCATTTTCCACAAACCCACTATCCTACTTCCCTGTTGCGCCTCCTGTTCAAGAGTTGTGTTGCTGCTGCTTAGATGAACTGGGATTCCGCCACTAGAGGATCCTCCATGAGAGGAGCCGCTGGTACTGTTGGTGAGTTCTGAAGCCGCTGTTGTTCGCTTCGGCCACTGTGGAGGTCGGGCTGTGGTCCGCCGCTTGAAGGAGGAGGGGAGACCACCGTTGATTTTCAGATCTCTTCACCTAGGAGAACTGTTGAAGGCTGGACTGTCATGGGTTTTCGTTGGTGAAGCTGACACCAAGAGGAAGATCTGAACCCCTTCTCATCCGCTGCTTTCCACCGCTGCGAGGAGCTGAATCTACCATGGATGAAGGGAGGAGGTCACAGGTTCTCCAGGAAGAAGATGAAGCATTTCCTATTGTCTGCCAATTTGGAGGGGGAAGATAAAAAAAGATTAAAAATTAAATAATATAAAGTGATATAAAGATAAAGTGAAAATATAATAATAAAAGTATAATTAAAGTAAAGTAAAAAGTGTAAAGGGAAAAAAGTTAAAGTTAAAGTAACTTTTAATAAGTCAATTGAATAGAATAAAATTTATAAAATTAATAAACTTAAACAATTATATTATTAATAACTAAATAAATTATAAATTTAATTATAAAACTAACTTAATAATAAGTTTTAACAATTAATTAATTTACTATTAATAGTATAAATTTATAATTAATAATAATTATAAATAAACTATAAAATATTCTAATTAATTTAAAAATATTTAAAACTTAAGTATTACTTCCAATTACTAAATTTAAATAAACTAATTAATAGATTAAAAGAATAATTTTACTTCTTAAAAATTAATTACAATAGTTATAATTAATGTAGTTAATAAAAATAACTAATACAATCTAAGTTATAAATTGATTACTTCTTTATTTATGGTGTAAAATTTTAATAATCTAGTTAAAAATTATAGTTTAGTAACTATGACTATTAACCTAATTTATTTAGTGTATAATTTTATAAATTATTTTAAAAGAAAATAATAATTTTCGATTAATATATCTATTCATTAACTTCAATTACTTTTTAATAAGTGTTACAACAATAAACTTAAAATAGTAACTGTTAATTATTAATTAAAATTCTTTTCATTTTAATTATTTCATCTTGTTTATAACATGTGTAGATTCATTAAAAATTCATGTTTACATCCAGATTCACTTAACAAACTCCCCCAGAGTAAGTTATGTGAGAAATTTTAGTGCGACGTGCTTGTCATGAAAAAATGCACCTTTTGCAGTATGTGGGTGAAGAACTTTGTGAAATCGGTGGAAGACGTGCGGTGACATGCAGCAGTTGACAATTGATATATAAAGCAGAGAAAGCAACAAAATTTGGGGGAAGGGCATTCATTCACTCGAAGAGGCACTCTCATTGACTCTCATATTTTCCATTCCACGACCACATCCATCTGAGAGCAGACTCCGAGGAGCAGCGCTGGAGATGAGCAGGAGGCTAAGGAGCCCGAAGGTAGAGCATTGCAAGGGGATTTTACCTTCCATTTTCCCAAAATTGTGTACTATGTTTTCGGTTGTATTTCACTGCATTAATCAATATGATCAAGGGATGAATTGTTAAACTCAAGAATTTCATATTTTGTTGGTTTATTATTTAAAATTCTTCATGTTATTCTTTTCTGACATCATAATTGATCAGCGAGATCAATTTTAATGTTCATGTTTATTGTTCACACCTTACATTATTTAAAAAATTCATAGTTTCAAGTTCAATCGGTGAGATTGAACTAGATCATCATTTTGTTGATGATTTAATGACATTATAGTTGGAGTTTTATGGTGACTTCAACTTCAACTGCATTCTTTATCAAAATTTTAACAGACGATGATCTTTAGAGTGGAGAACTCTAAAATTCATACTTATGTTTGATGTGTCTTCTATCAAGGAAGATATATCAACCAATTTCTAAGGTGTGATTCAATTAAAATTTGTGGAGAGTTATCCATTCAACCATCAAGTATAGAATTCCCGAGAGAAATGTTGATCTCGCTTCTTTGTCTTGCTGCTTTATATTAGTATACTTTATTTCTCTAGTTTATCATACTTAGTGTAAATTTTTGTTTATATTAAAAAATACATGTTTCATCATCCTATTTCAGCATCATTTTAATTAAAAAATAAAAAGTAAAAAAATGAATACTTGCTTCACTGCTGACAAAAGTGCAGTTTAATAGAAATAAACCTCTAGAAAACTCATCTAACTTCTCTTAGGTTCGACCCTTCACTACTATACTAGTGTATGTTTATAAATATCATTTTGAGGGCTTTGACGACCTTTGGCCTCTTCAAAATTTGGCACTATTTCCGGGGAAGGTACGAGCTATTTCTTACTAAAAAAATTAAAAAAAACATGTATATAAAATTTAAAACAAAATTAAAATTTTTTACAAATTGTAAAAAAAATTCTTGTTCACTGTTAAGCCATTATCACTGTTGGTGCTTAAGTCTCAAAACTCACATATTGCATGAGCACTAGGTCTACTGTTAAAAAATTAGAGCCATTGAATCCTGAGTTAGACAAACATCTCACAGCTCTTACGAAAAACAGAAGCAAATCTGAAATATAAAACATAGAAAATAGAGTTCCTGAACATCAAGACTTCCAAAACCAACATGAACTCTTAAAGAATGAACGACCTAGGATGAGGGAGTTTCAACTTCTTAATGTGCCAAGTAACCCATCATCAATTAGGCTTAGTCATAGAGCTCAAAACTATGAACTAAAATAGTCCCACATTTCACTATTGCCTTCTTTCAATGGGCTCTCTAATGAGAACTCTTTATCCTTCATTAGAGATTTCTACAACACTGTATAACAACTTCCCTTGTTAGGACGTATAGAGAATGATCTTAGGATGATATTTTTTCCCTTTTTCCTTAAAGGGAATGCAAGAAATTGGTTTTTGAGCTTAGATGAAAACATTTTGGAGAATTGGGATCAAGTTTACAACTCTTTTATTATGAAATTTTATCCCCAAAGATTAAAAAGTGAATTGAGAACTAAGATTAAAAGTTTTTACCAAGAGGATGGAGAAGCCTTCCATGAAGCATGGGATGGATTTAGGGACCTACTTAGGCAGTGTCCCAATAATCAACTCACATCTCATCTTCTTATGGACACCTTCTATGAAGGGCTTTCCTCCTCTGGTCAGAACTTAGTGGATCAAGCTGCTGGGGTTAATTATAATGATAAGAATGATGAGGAGTTGAGACATATTTTCAATAATCTGGCCCTTAATTCTCAACATAAGAATTCAAGAAGAAAGAGAGTCAATAGGAATTTTAATACTGGTTCAGGAGCTGATACTCAAAGTCAACTGGTTGAAATCACCAACCAACTTCAAACCTTAATGAACCAGAATTCAAAACAAACTGTTAATCAAGTTGAAAACTAGAACCAGTATCAGTCACTTAGACAATAATGTATTCAATGTGGTATGTATGGGAACTCTGAAAATTTTTGTCCCAATGCTGACTTACCTGAAAAACAACCTAAAAATTATTACTTTGTCAATTATGGTCCTTGGATGCCTCAAAAAGATGATCCATTTTCAAAAAATTACAACCAAGGATATAGGAACCATCCAAATCTGTCCAGGAAAGATCAAGGTATAATCAAACAATCCACTTCCCCTAATTATCAGAACCAACCAAGACCAAACTTTCAAAATCAACAAAGGGGTGAGACTTCAAATGTTCAAGGAAGTAATGATAATAAAATGTCTTCTAAATTGGATCAGATATTGAATAAAATAATTTCATAAGAGGAAAGGTACATGACTCAACTTAATAAATAGAAAAATCAATATGAGCCAGACAAGATGCAAAATGATGTGATAATGCAGAACATGGAAACACAGCTAGGAAAATTAGCTAGAGATTTGACTTCTAGGGATAAAGGTAGGTTTCCTGGTACAAATGAACTTAATCATATGGGAGAATATCATGGTTTTTGTTACTAGGAGTGGGCTGAATACTCAAACTGCTGCTGAAAAAAACTATAAAAATGTGCAAAATGAGAAACTGTTTGAATCTGGAAATGAAAATCTTCTTTGTTCACGATCCGAAAATTCACAGAGAAGTCTTGAAAATGATTTAAATCTAAACTTTTCACCTGAAAATCAATCTGAAACTTCTTCTAAAAATCAAAGGAATAAAGGAAAAGAAAAATTTGTGAAAGAGGTGAGGGGTATACCTACTATTTTGAAAATTCTTTCCCCACCCATCCTTTTCCCTGAGAAACTAAAACCTCAAATTAATACCAAAGCTGAACTTCTTCAGTTCCTTGGTCTTTATTCCAAGCTGCAAGTGAATATTCATTTTATCCAAGCCTTAATTCAAATCTCATCATATCTAAAATCTCTTAAGAAAATTGTTTCAAACAAAAAGACCATTGAATAATTTGCTACCCACAACCTCACTGAAGAGTGCAGTGCTATTCTCCAAAATAAAATCCCACCCAAATTGAAAGACCCAGGTAGTTTTGTCATTCCTAGTACCCTAGGAAATTCATGTCAGCTCAAATATTTATGTGATCTAGGTGCCAGCATTAATCTGCTCCAATACTCATTGTTTCGACAATTGAGGTTGGGTTATCTACAACCCACTACAGTCATTATCCAATTAGCTGATGGATCTTTCACTCATCCTATGGGGAGGGTAGATGACTAGTTAGTTGGGGTTGGGAAGTTATTTTTACCTACTGACTTTCTTGTCTTGGATATAGATTGTGATCAATAGGTACCTATCATCTTGGGTAGGCCCTTATTGGACATAGGTGGAGCTGTAATTGATGTGTCAAAGGGTCAACTGATCTTTAAAATTGGTGAAAAAGAAGAAGAGTTTAATGTGTTTAAGAATATTAAGGGACCAACTTATTTTGAAAACTATTCAAAAATAGAGTTCTTTGAAGCTGAATATTCTTACAAAAATCAATTTGAACTCATTGAAAAATCTAAAAAACAATCCTCTATTGAAGAAAACATTTGTGGAGTTGAAAATCTTTGTGACTCTATTTTTGAAGTTGAAAATTCTGCTGAATCAACCAATCTGGAAAATTTTCCAGAACTAAACAACTATCCAGTTTCTGCTATAGAAGAGTACTCTATTTCTAAACTTAGGACCCTTATGAGTGATTTTGAGGGTGTTTCTATCAACACCAACCTTGTTTAGAACTTTTATGATACTGAGGGAGAACTTTTAATACAACTTTATGATTCTTCTAGGATAAACATGTTGAAATATGATCTGGAAAATATGGACAACATACTGCCCATGCTGGATAGTGACGCTGTTATTTCTAAATCTAAACTTGTAATTGAAAATAATGTATCATTCAATGATACTTATAAGAAATATGTTGAAGATCTTGGACCTCCCCGGCCTAAGAGTCTTCCTTCGAGTGTAGAACCATCTGATCTTGAACTGAAGGCCATCACTGCTCATCTTAAATATTCATTTTTGGGTGAGAACTCCACTCTGCCTGTAATAATTTCTGCTGAACTTAATTAAAATCAATAACAGAGATTGTTGAATGTTTTGAAGAAGTTTAAATCTGCCATAAGCTGTACAATAGCTGATATCAAGGGTATTAGTCCCTCATTTTGTATGCACAATATTACTATGGAGCCTGATCATAATCCTAGGGTAGAGTGTCAAAGAAGATTAAATCCAAACATGAAAGAAGTTGTAAGAGAGGAAGTAATCAAACTTCTGGACACTGGAATGATGTATCCTATTTCTGATAGTGCTTGGGTTATCCCTGTCCAGGTTGTCCCCAAGAAGGGAGGTTTCACTGTAGTAAAGAATGAAAAAAATGAAAAAATCCAAGTTGGGAAATCCACAAAATGGAGAGTCTGTATGGATTAAAGGAAGATCAATGCATCCACTAGGAAGGACCATTTTCCTATGACCTTCCTTGATCAAATGCTTGAGAGGCTAGTTGGAAATGAATTCTTCTGTTTCCATGATGGGTATTCTGGTTACAACCAGATCCATGTTGCTCCATAGGATTAGGATAAGACCTCTTTCTCATGCCCCTTTAGGACATTTGCTTATCGGCGGATGCCCATTGGGTTGTGTGGAGATCCAACCACCTTTCAAAGGTGTATAATGGCTATCTTTTCTGATATTATTGAGAGAATTATTGAGGTTTTAATGGATGACTTTTCGATTGTAGGTAGTACTTTTGATACGTGTCTTCGAAATCTTGAGCAAGTTTTGGAGAGATGCACTGAAACCAACCTTGTGCTTAATTGGGAGAAATGTCAATTCATGGTTAAAGAGGGTATTTTACTTGGTCATAAAGTGTTAAAGAGAGGTTTGGAAGTTGATACTTCTAAGATTGAAGTTATTCAGAAACTCCCACGTCCTGAAAATGTTAAATGTGTTAGAAGTTTCTTAGGGCATGCTGTTTTTTACCAGAGATTCATAAAAGATTTTTCTAAAATCACAAAGCCCTTGTGTTCCTTACTAGTAAAGGATGCACCTTTTAAATTTGATTAAAACTGTTTGAAATCATTTAATCTTCTTAAAGAGAAACTCACTTCATCACCCATCATCACTGCACCTGATTGGAAAATTCCTTTTGAACTTATGTGTGATTCTAGTGACATGGCTGTAGGTGGTATCCTTTTACAGAGGATAGATAGGAAGTTACATGTGGTTTATTATGCTAGCAGATTTCTAGATGAAGCTCAAATAAATTATACCACTACTGAAAAATAATTGTTAGTTGTTGTGTTTTGTCTTGATATTTTTAGACAGTATCTATTAGGCTCAAAAGTCATCATTTTCACTGACCATTCTACTTTGAAATACTTACTGACTAAAAAGGAAACAAAACCCAGGCTGATTATATGGATTCTGATGTTACAGGAGTTTGATTTAGAGATTAGGTAAAAACAGGGAGCTGAGAACTTAGTTGCTGACCATCTGTTTAGATTACATTACACCCAATCTGTTGATCCAAGGGAGATCAATTCTTCCTTTCCTGATGAAAAACTGATATCTGTTTCTATTAGACAGTCTTCTTGGTTTGCATATTTTTCCAATTTTCTAGCAACAGGAGTCCTTCCCAAAGATTTTTCCCATAATCAAAGGAAGAAATTTATTTTTGAACTTAAATTATATCTTTGGGATGACCCTTTATTATTTAGGATATGTTCTGATGGTATCCCTAGGAGGTGTGTGCATGAGGAAGAGATGCTTCCAATTCTTGAGAGTTGTCACTCTTCACCTTGGGGAGGTCACCATGGCGGTGAAAGGACAGCTCATAAAGTTATTCAATCTCGTTTCTATTGGCCTACTCTTTTTAAGGATGCTAGAAGTTTTGTGGTTGGTTGTGATAGGTGTCAGAGGTTGGGAAATGTGGGTAGAAAGCAGGAGTTACCCCATAAATGTATTTTGGAGGAAGAAATATTTGATGTATGGGGTTTATATTTCATGGGTGCATTTCCATCATCTCATGGGAATGAGTATATTCTTGTTGTTGTGGATTATGTATCTAAGTGGGTTGAGGTAGTAGCTCTTCCCAACAATCAAGAAAATAGTGTGATTGAATTTGTGAAAAAGAACATCTTCACAAGATTTGGAGTCCCAAAGGCTTTTATTACTGATAATGGAACACATTTTAAGAATTACAAGTTTAAAGCTTTTATGGAGAAATATGGTTGTGTTCACAAAACTGGAACTCCTTACCATCCACAGTCTAGTGTACAGGTGTAAATTTCAAATAGGGAACTTAAACAAATTCTTGAGAAAACTGTGTCAAACTCTAGGAAAAACTGGTCTCTTAAACTGGATGCAGCTTTATGGGCCTATAGAACTACCTTTAAGACTCTAATAGGTATGTCACCTTACAGGTTTTTGTTTGGGAAATTTTTTCATTTACCTGTGGAGTCGCATCACAAGTCTTATTGGGAAGTTAAAGCTCTGAACTTTGATTTTATGAGTGCTGGTGAGAGAATATTTCTTGAGCTTAGTGAGCTTGATGAGATTAGGAGAGAGTCATATAATAACTCAAATATTTACAAAGAGAGGACTAAAATCTTTCATGATTCTGTCATTCAAACCAAATAATTAAAACCTGGACATAAGGTCCTTCTCGTTAACTCTAGACTTAAACTCTTTCCTGGAAAGCTGAAGTCCAAGTGGTCTGGACCGTTTACTGTTTTGAGAGTCCTCAATAATGGAGCTGTAGAAATCATTGGTGAAGAAAATAAACCCATGTTGGTCAATGGGAAAAGAGTGAAGATTTATTTTGAGGGACAGCCAAAGGGATTGGCTGCCTTCAATGTGTTATAAAACTGTTCTTGAATGAAGTCTGGTTGGGGACTTTAAACCTAGCACTGCATGGGAGGAAACCCATGGTTTTTTATTTGTTAATAAATAAAAAATTGTGATTAAATAAATTCTAACTAAATACTATAAATTCAGTGCTTCTTGGGAGTCAACCCATGGTTCTTTTTTTTATGTTGTTTCTTTCTAACTTTGAATAATGTGTTGCTTTTGTGCTCTATTTTTGTGAAATACTTTTTACTGCTTGTTCTTTGTTTCCTGGTTCTGTGTTTTTAGGTTGCTGCTGCTTTGTAATAAAGGAGTGGAATTCCCATACTAGAGGGAAATTGAAAAATATATTCAGGGAAGTACTCAATTCATAATTGTTGCATTTCTTTTTTCTACTCCTTAATTTTTAAAAAAATTTCTTCTATTTTTTCTAGAAAATTGTTCTTGTATTGAAAAATATGCTATATTATAACTGTATAAAATTCTGCTACATGTCTTGCTACTGAATTTTTGAAATTATGTATATTTTTTAAATCCTGCGTGTATTGGAATGTAATTCTGTTGTAGGTCACTATGTAAATATAAAAAAAAATTCATGTAATTCACTACTGGAAATTGAATTTCATTATCATTAAATTCTTTTCACTGCTTGAAATTAAGTGTGGGGGGGGTAATTTCTTTTGGTCTTTTGAATATGATTTGTCTGTAGGGTGTTTAGCGTAGTCTTTGTGTGCTTTATTGAATATCTAACTGAATTAATTTTTCTAAACATGCTTTCATCCCTATCCATTGTGTACCCACACCTTACATGTTATATCTTGAGCTGAATTGAAAAAAAAATTATTCACTGGATTTGAATGGTAATGAATGTACTTGTTAAATGAACCTACTGTAAATTAATTTTTGTGGCAAACATACTTGTTGAAATATAATGATACCCTTTATACATGTCATATATCTACCTAGTGGAAAATTGGTTTTGAATTTTAACTGATAAATTGTTCTTCTCCATACTTGGAAGTCAACTTTAGGGACAAAGTTGGGTTTTAAGTGTGAGAGAGGGGGTCAATTCTTGACTTTTCTTAACTGTACTTATTTTAGAGCTCATCAATTCCCACTACCATTAAAAATTTTTGCATAAAAAATGGTTAATATTTTTTCCAAAATTCTTTCATAATTTTAGGCTTACACTGAACTCAAATGAGTCTTGCCTTAGGATGATGCTTGATTGGAAGTTAAGTCATGCCTTTTGTCTAAAATGGGTGTTAATGGATGATTACTGAGTGAATCTACTTAGCGATTAAATGAAATTTTGGTCTAGGTATCGTTTTTTAGATTGATTTGGTTACCTGTTAGTGGAGTTTTGGTCATACCCTTTGGAACTCGAAGTTTGATTCTGATTCTAGGGGCCTCATTCGTTTCTTTTAATTATTAAAAGCAATTTCTTTAATGAGCCAATGTAAATGACTTTTATATAAATCTTTTGAAACTGGAGTAATTTGAGCATCTGGGATCCCACGGTGAGTCTATGAGACCCTGGATGATGGGCGCGTTTCTGTACACTAATAGCCCTCTGTACACCTTGAAAAAGTGCATTGCACAGTTTTAACACAATGATACATGGATTGGGAAAATAAAATAAACTATTTGGGGTCAAAAATGAGCTCATTAAGGTGAGGGTAATGATGAACTCCAAATGAAGAAGGGATCAATTGGTTTATATGAGAATCATTTAGGTTGTATCATTGAGGTGATTCACAAAAAAAATATTTATTCTTTGAAACCTAGGAGATGAGTCAAAGTACAAGGTTCCTCTGTTTATGTTCTTAATTCCACATAAATTTTACCTTTTGTCACTTTTGGACCTAGGACTTAAATCTGTATTGAAGTTAGTCACTGAGTAGTACCACATATGAGGCATGAAATTTTCATTGTGGGATGATTCATAGTTTTCAAGACTTCCAGTGAGTATTTTCTTAAGGTAGGATTCATATGAGAAATTTTGTCTCTAAAATCCTTTTGACATGTTTTTCAAGTCCTCTGTTTAAAGTTCCGGACATGTTACATTTTGATCTGAATTAAAAACATTTACCTATTTCTCAATGATAATAAAGCATGGGATTGTTTGAGGACAAACAATGTTTAAGTGTGGGGGAATTTGATGTGGCTCTATTTTTGCATAGTTTTACCACATCTTTTTACTTAATTTATAATGATTTAATTAATTATTTAATCACTTTATGTTAAATAAATGCACTTTAGTATTTTTATAATTAAATTTGTAAAATGTTCATTTTTTATAACAATTTATGTAATTATGGACCTTAAAATAATTGATTTATTCTTTATTTTTTTAATATAACTAATTTTCAATTTTTTTATTTAATCTATTTTTTTATTTTATTTAATTTTTCATAATTAATAATTATTGAGTTTTCTAAATAATTTACTTTTAATTTTAAAAGTTTACTCATCCGGTAACTTAGTTACATCTTTCCAGACTACCGGTAGCTAAGCTACCGATAGCAGAGTTAACTTTTCTCTATCAGTAGTCAGGTTACCGGTACTGTCTAGCAGTGACCTGCTTTCTTTTTGCTTACCGGTAGCCTATTTTGAGATGTAACGGTGACCTTGTCTATATCAGTAACCTTTTTCACTACTACTCTTTCCTACCGGTAGATCTCATTTAGGTATAACAGTAGGCTTATTTTTATGCCCTATCGGTAGCCTTTAATTTAAACTACCCGGTGAACCTTTTATTTTAATTTAATAACAGTGAGTATTTAGTTTGTTAAGTTAATTTTCCTTGCCTTTTTAATAAGTTAATTTCTATTTTAAATAATTATTTAATCATTATAATTCTATTTAATTAACTTAGACTTTATTTTAATAATTTATCTTTTAATTAAGTTACATTAAAATAGGTTAACTATATTAATTAATTCATTTTGACATTCTGCCAATCATGTAAGTAAGTAACTTGTGTTTTACATTAAAGTTTAATAGTTCACTTATTAATTTTATGTATTCAATTAGTTATTTAAATAATTAATTAATAGTTTTTAAACATTAATTATATTATTTTATGTTGTAGATTAATTTTTCATTCATTTTATAATTGTTTTAGTCTACCGGTGGGGTAGACGAGCTCTAATGGTGACCCTGCGCCATTGTCTTACCTCACCGATACTCTTTTCTCACTGATACAACCCCTTCTATCGGTAGCCTTGCTATTGATCCGCACCTCGCTGTTACTTCGCTGTATCGGTGACCTTGCTTCTCATCGTTTCCTTTTCCAAACTCTAATTGAAATCATATAATTTAGTTATTAATTTTATTTTATTTTCATCCATTAATATAGATTAACTTCATTGATTTAATAGTTTAGTTCTCCGCTTAAAATATTTAGGTTAATTTATAATATAACATAATGTTTATTTTTAGTGTTATCTAGTTAATTGATTTTGTTGTTTTAAACTTTTAAAATAAACTACGATTTATGCAGATAACATCTTATTAAAATTAATTCTTTTAATTCTATTGTTTAAATTCATTCTTTAATTTTGTATAATTTAATCTTGCTAAAAAAATTAATTATTTAATATTTTATCTTTGTATTAGTTTTCTTGAAATTTTATTTGTTTAAATAAATTAATGATTTAACCATTTAATTAATAGTTTAATTAATTATTTATTTGAGTTTTAGTTCAATTAATACCCAGTGGTGTTTTGTGTATTTTCATATACTAGTAACTCAACGTTACTCTCCTGTTGCACCCTATTGGTAGCCTAGCTACCGATAAATGACCTCACTGCCTTTTCTTCCAACCTCACCAATACCTTTCCTTCTCACCGTTGCATCCATATCTCACAGCTATTGATAGCCCTCTTTTCCTATCCTCACCGATACCCGCTAATTTCCAACCTCACTGATAGACAGCAGCCTATCCTCGCTGATATCCTTCTTTCCTCACTGATACTTTATCCTTGTCGATACTTTATCGCTGCACCTCACCGTTAGACCGTCCATTTTCCACAAACCCTCTATCCTACTTCCCTGTTGCGCCTCCAGTTCAAGAATCGTGTGGCTGCTTCTTAGATGAACCGGGATTCCGCCGCTAGAGGATCCGCCATGAGATGAGCCGCTGGTACTGTTGGTGAGTTCTGAAGCCGATGGTGTTCGATTCGGCCACTATGGAGGTTGGGCTATGGTCCGCCGCTTGAAGGAGGAGGGGAGACCACTGCATATTTTCAGATCTCTTCACCTGGGAGAACCGTTGAAGGTCGAACTGTCATGGGTTTTCTTTGGTGAAGCTGACACCGAGAGGAAGATCTGAACCCCTTCTCAGCCGCTGCTTTCTGCTGCTGTGAGGAGCTGAATCCACCATGGATAGAGGGAGGAGGCCGCGAGTTCTCTAGGAAGAAGATGAAGCCTTTCGTGCTGTGCGCCAATTTGGAGGAGGAAGATAAAAAAAGGTTAAAAATTAAATAATATAAAGTGATATAAAGATAAAGTGAAAAATATAATAATAAAAGTATAATTAAAGTAAAGTAAAAAAGTGTAAAGGAAAAAAACAAAAGTTAAAGTTAAAGTAACTTTTAATAAGTCAATTTAATAGAATAAAATTTATAAAATTAATAAAATTAAACAATTATAATATTAATAACTAAATAAATTATAAATTTAATTATAAAACTAACTTAATAATAAGTTTTAACAATTAATTAATTTACTATTAATAGTATAAATTTATAATTAATAATAATTATAAAAAACTATAAAATATTCTAATTAATTTAAAAATATTTAAAACTTAAGTATTAATTCTAATTACTAAATTAAAATAAACTAATTAATAGATTAATTTAATAATTTTATTTCTTAAAAAGTAATTACAATAGTTATAATTAATGTAGTGAATAAAAATAACTAATACAATCTAAGTTATAAATTGATTACTTCTTTATTTATGATGTAAAATTTTAATAATTTAGTTAAAAATTATAGTTTAGTAACTATGACTATTAACTTAATTAATTTAGTGAATAATTTTATAAATAATCTTAAAATAAAATAATAATTTTCGGTTAAGATATCTATTCATTAACTTTAATTACTTTTTAATAAGTGTTACAACAATAATCTTAAAATAGTAACTATGAATTATTAATTAACATTCTTTGCGTTTTAATTATTTCATCTTGTTTATAACATGTGCAGATTCATTCAAGATTCAATTTTACTTCCAGATTCACTTAACTAACTCACTTGGAGTTAGTTATGTGAGAAATTTTAGCGCGATGTGCTTGTCGCGAAAAAACGCACCTTTTGCAGTACGTGGGTAAAGAACTTTTTGAAATCAGTGGAAGACGCATGGTGACATGCAGAAGTTGACAATTGATATATAAAGAAGAGAAAGTAGCAAAATTCGGGGGAGGGGCATTCATTCACTCGGAGAGGCACTCACTCGACGAACACACAAGTCTTGGAGAAGAGCAGAGGTCCAAGAGTAGCAATTGATGCAAGCAGAGGGAGTTTTCTTCCTATGTTCTATTTCTAATCTCTTCCTCTGTATTTGAATGACTTTAGTTTTCGATATAGTGATAATAAATAGTATAGTTAGCTAAGTCTTCTATTTTTGGGAGAGTTCTAGCCCTACTGGTATCTTTTTCATTTATCATTTTAATGTGTTTATAATTGATCAGCGAGATCATTTCTAAATACATACATATGTTTTTCACCATAATACTGAATTTCATGCATCTACAATCTTTCGGCAAGTTTAATTGTAGAACCTTTTTCTAAAAACATTAAACACAAATTGAAAACTTCAGTACTCACGGTGAGTGTGTACTATCGACTTTTAAAATCATTTTTATGAAGTTGTACTTCTTTAGAGTGGCGAACTCTAAGTTGTACAATTTCCACGACTTAACTCCTAGAGAGGGAAGTAAGTCACCTTAATTCAGTGGTACGAAGTAGTACTTTTACATGTTTAGGAGAAAAAATTCAAACCAGTAGACTAGAGTGATCCCCGAGCGTTCTTTTCTATTGTCTTTTGTCAGTATCTTATTTTCTTAGTTGCACCTTATTTTTAGTTGTACTCTGTTTTAGTATAGGTATAACAAGTTTACAAGAGATGTGTAGTTTTACTTTAAAGTTTATAAAAACATAAAAAAATTAAAAATATATAAAAATCTACCTCACTGCTGACAATAGTGAGGTTTTTAGGAAATATTTGGTTAAAAATTCACCTTCCTTGTGGGTTTGACCCTGCTCACCACAAATACAGTAGTAAGTAGGAGATATAAATAATTAAATTTGACCAACTTCAATGATATTTTAGGTCATTCATCTAGGGAAAATATTTCTTTTCATAGTTGAAAAATTAATTCCCTTGCTTCTACAAGTTCTGTGAGAGCTTTTAACTTTAAAACCTTATTGGAAAATTCTTCTTCTAACTCATTGGATTCGTATTTAAGCTCTAATTTTTCATCATATTGACCCTTGAAAAATGAAAATATGAATGTGAAAAATTCAATAGGTAAATTTTTCATATAATCCTTGATTTCAAAGTAAAAAAATATTATGGTTTCAATAGAATAATACTCTTTAAATCTAGATAAATATTCCTTTAGATGATTAGCTCAAATATATTTATGAGAAAAAAAATAACCATTAATATCTTCTAATGATGGTGAGTCCTCCTTTAGCTTATTTTGAGAGATTAACTTCTATCACTTATGATCTTATTTATTATTCCACTTCTTAAATGTTTATGCAAAAAACGTCAATGTTTCCACTAATATAAGCATCTTCTATTAACTTTAACTCTAAACCGACTTTATGATCTTCTAGATGATATATATTTGTAACTTCACTATATTTTGAAATAATTATTTGTTCAAATTTTGAAAACATTAAATTAATGTAAATAAATTAAACACAAAAAGGAATAACAATTTAGATCCAACATGAGGGAACCCCATATTGTGATACAACTTGAGTGTCTTAGTGGACCTTGGATTCACCATGAGAGGTGGGGTGGTGAGTCGGGTGTGGCTAACTTTTACTAATGAAGTTCCAGATAATATTTGTCTTCCTTCAAGTTTATCAAACCTCTATCATTGGTTACTATGTATGGATCTTTTTTTCTATCCCATAATAATTTTTCCCCAATGAAATGTTGATAGTGTAAAGTAAATATTATATAATGATTTTAATATGGTCTGGCATCAATATGACATATCACTCCTCAATGTGGTTGGTTATTATCCAACACCATAGATTTTATACTAATAATATTATTATTAATTAAAAATGTCATGTGAATGTATTATATTTAACCCATAGTGCATTCCACCCAAATACTACCTCCCAAAAGGTACTCAATATTTTCTCCTTCTAGTTACAATATAAATACCACCAAACCTCGCAAAAGTCTTAAAATTACAAATCTCATTCCTTTAAACTTAATTTCATATCAACCTTATTATGATTCCAGTAAACATAATTACATATATTTTACTTCCTTAATAAATTAAATGTTTAGATCCTTTATAGGGTGCACTTGACATTGTTATTTCTCACAACCTTAAGTCATCTGAATCTAAACACTTTACTCTTCTTATTTGGAATGTTATATTAAGTCCTTCTCAAATCCTCAAACCAAATAAACTTCCCATGAATGTATGCCCAAAGATCTCTCTCTTTAACTCTTCTCACTTTCTCATATTATTTTCCCAATAATAATTAATTTCAGTCTATATATGCTCGACCTTTTATATACTATGTTTTTTTAATTTTTCAGATATTTGAGTACATGGGACTTTATGAGTTTTTCACCTTATAATTTTTGGTTAAAGGACATAAAAACCTCCTATATTTTATAATTCAAAATAATTAATCATTATTTCCACAAATTTTTGCTTCAAAAAATCTCAAATATTCATAATAAATAAAAAAAATTCACATGATATACTTAATGAATTGATATCCTCGGTCATCTAACAAAGAATCATCACAATTATTATTTTTTGTCACTTTAACCTCTCTAAGATTCACTCAACATAATTCTCTCAATCACAACTGCCTACACACAAGTATTACTTCATTTATTTTAGTTTGAGATCAGACTCTTGATTATTAAAATCTTTAATCTCCTGTATATATATCATATTTTCACTATCCAATCCTTCAACTACATCATCTAGTATCAACCATTATCATACTTATGATAAATTGAATATAGTAATACATGAGTGTCTTCCACACCTTATTCCAATGCATTTCATTGTCTCTTTATGTATGATCAATTTTCACAAATATTAGTTTAAAATATTATCCTCACAAAATATTTATTTCTAGTGAAAACAATATTTAGGAAAAATTTTATATTCCACATGTTAGTTCAGGAAAATTATGTTGATTATATGATAATCATGTAACTTACACTACTCAAAGACTTCCTATTAAAAACTAAATTCAAGTAATCTCTACATAAAAACTAGTTTTCTTCCGATCACAGAACATTTATATGCAATAAAATATTACAATAATCACTTGATCCATCTTCCAGATCTAGATTTCATTTGATTAACTCATCTTTCGATGCATACAACCATAATATTTATTCTTTCTGAACTTATTACTCTCATCAAATGTTTCTCAAAATCATACACAACTTTAAATATTTGCATGAATATTGCCATATTATTCCATACATCATAGATTATCGAGTAATCCTCGTTTTTGTTTTCTAATGAGTTTATCATCCGACTCACACTTCTTCCTGGTGTACGTGTTGTAACATCATATTTATTTTCTTTTATCCTTTGTTTTTTACAAAAAACTTCAACTTTTAGTTTTCATATACTCCAAAATTCTTCAGTGTGACTTATCATAAAATGAAACATCCATTGTTTTCCACCTCAGAAAGTATCCATTCTTTATTGTGCATAGTTTTATATCTTTTTTTATATTTATAATATTTTCATATAAAAACATTTAATATATAGTGAAATCTTATATTTGAGGCATCTTGAGTATGTATCATTAATTTTATGAAGGTGTGACCTGATACTTTTAAATATTGTGCATAAACATTCTATACTCATCCTTTAACTTTTCCTATCCCACACTTTAGAACTACATGAATCAAGTAGTTTATAATTTTTTTTTGTTACACCTATGGTAGGCTCACACAATTTTTTTAATGAATTTACATAAAAATCTCGCCATAACTTATATAAAACATACATTCACATAATCATGAATTGTTTCATAGTTGAAAACATATATGATTATAATGTCAAATATTACATTCTTTAACTACCATTGTCATTCACTATGATCTATTTTTTGAAACAATCATATACTACCTACACTGTATCATGCTGGAATGATTTCATCCTACCACTTATCTATTCATAAAATATAACACATTGTTTTGGAGAACATCACTCATAGAAGAACACATTAGTCTCATTTTAGAGTAAAATTATATACTTATATATGTCGGGTGAACTATCATCTCGCTCAATCCAACATGTATCTTTGGGTCATAGTCATTGTGCACCCACAAGACCAAGACCAGAAAGAATAATACACTAGTAACAAATAGTACATGGTAGAGACTCCTTAAGATGAGCAGGATCTCAAAGATAATAATCTAAGAAAATAAAGGATGAAATATTAAAAGAATATGTAGTCTGAAGGTATCCTAAAATGAACAACATATATTAATAAATAAATCCAAAAAAATTGATAGTTTTGATAAGATGTTCATTATCCAAATAATAGTGCAGAAAAAACACCAAGATTAGATTAGAGATCACCATAGATAGAATCCAATCAAACTATAATAATTTTATAGGTTGAAAAATCTAAAAACTGACTAAAACCTCAATGGAAAGAGAGATACGAGATAGATAGAAAGATCTTTTATTGAAAAACTACCACGCTAAAAATTCCTGCATTACCAGAAAAAATGAAACCCCCTTTATATCTATTTTTTGTTTTCTATTTTTTTAAGTCATGCGAGGGGGGCATGTAACACCCCAATATTTTGGGGTATGCCTTTTTTTTAATTTTTCTTATTTGATAGCTTAGGAGCTTAACAAATGATTAAATATTATTATTTAATTATTATAGTTATCTCCTAGATGTTGGGAATGGCGGGAATGATTTATATTAAGTAAATTATGAAAATATAGATTATATGTTTTTATAGAATTAATAAATTGGTTAATAATTAATAATAAATGAAAACCAATTGAAGATAAAGGATATATTTTTATAAAAACTATTTTTATGCCCAAAATGAAATTTTATATTAATAAATTAAATAAAACAATATTTGTTAAATATTTTAAGAAACTCTATATATTATATATTGAATAAAAATAATTTACATCATTACACAATATTTTTAGATACATAAGATAAGAATAAATCCAATTTTACACATAAAATACTGTATTTGTCTTAAAAAAATTTTACTGCTTTTTAATGGTGAATTTTTTTTTAAATATAAATTTTGACAATTTTATAAATTATATTTGAGAATAATAATCCTTATTTTTTAATGTGTAATATCAAAATTTAATTTGATCAAAAAAAATTTATTTTTTCATAAGTTTCATTTTTTATGAATAGTAATGTGATCGCTCAAATAGTAATGCAACCATTTTAAAAATTAATATGACCAATAGAATAGTAACTTCACATATAAAAGTATAAATAAAACCTGGGTAACTTATAAATGAAAATATTGTATATTTATACCATGGAATAAGTACATAAATGTTTTAAAAACAATAAATTAAGTGTTAGTATTTTTGTGAAACATAGATATTTATTCATAAAATGGATTTCATTTTTTAATTCAAAAAATTGAAAAATGGTTAGGGTAATTTTTTTTGGATTTTTCTAAAATAGTTGATTTTTTGGTGAAGAGTGAAATACGATAATTTACCATATTTAATAAATACAAGAATTATCCAGTCATGGATTATGTATGGATGATGTAAGCCCAAAAATTTGAACTACATTCCATTATTTTAATAATTTTTTTCATAATTCTAAAACTATTCATATGCTTGAGCCAAAAATAATAAACAAATGAAGAAAATATTCAAAAAACACCCCTCTCCTCCACTATAAATACCACCCCTCACCACCTCTTATCCTAACAACTCTTAAGACTTGAATCATATTGAATCACTACCAAATACACTTCCCAAGACCCTTCCTCTGTCCAGGTGGTTTTAGTCCTAACAAAATACCAAAACTAATTTCCCTAAGGAGGTTCTCAAGGAGGAGAATTCAAGAGGTAAAAACCTCTTTCCTTTTCTTTTAATTTCTTTTTAATTTCTTTTATTTTGTTATTCCATCCTTACCTTCACTATAAAAAGTGACACAATAAATAAATTATCATTTATGTAATATAATTTTACTATTTCAATGTAAAATCCACCATCAAGACTCCTATCCTCTTCCTTTTATTAAAAAAATGAAAACATCATCTGTGGGGTGTCGATTTACCGCCTTCGTAGAAGATGTGTTTTAATTTATTAATTTCTCCTTCAAGGATGGTCATAAAATAATTATTCTTAAAAAAATATTAAAATATATGCATTAAAACCTATTTTAATTTCTAGAACTAATATATACACATAATATTAACTAATAAAACAAAACTAGTTTGTGATGATCAAAAAAAATGCCAAAATAATCTAAATGCTTATCAATAATGATTTATCTAATGATTTATACTCATAAAATATATATGAATGAAATATATATAAATTTAATATTATATAATTTCATTAATAACATATAATTTCAATTCTAGAAAACAATTTTCATTTTAAATGATTTTCCACACATATATACAAGTAAACCGATCATGAAAACTAAGGAAATGAATTCTATGGAACTATAAAATTGTAATTTATAACTCATAAGAAATGAAAATAATAAAAATAATAAATTATAAAAAATATAATACATTCATAATGGGTTCTTAATTAATTAATTAATTAATTTAATCTCATTATCTAGGACATTAAGATCAAGTACCGAACACATTCAGACATAATATAGGGGTTTTCTCATCTCACTTTTATGTCTTTGAGATATGCCTTATTCACCAATATTTCTTGTATGTGGTGTATGTATACTAAAAATTTATGTATCATATATTTAATCTATTTATCTTCATGTAATTAAGTGTATTATTTGATGATCATTAATTTTATGGGGCATGTGGTTCGACTGTTTGAAAAGTTTTAATGGATTCTCCCTGATTCTCCATGTTTCATTCAGGTTATGCTTTCTCTCTCTTTACCCATATTTAATTATTGTTTTATATTATATAATTCTTATAAATTATATTTATATTTTCAAAAATCATTTATCTAGATCATTTCATTTTTTTATGGGTAAATACATGTTTTATAAGGTTCCCTTTTCAAGTCCTCCCGATAAGAAAGCCCAATTTAAGGGAACTTTCCAATTTCTTACCCATTTTCAAGTACACTATGTAACATATTTTAATACAACAATATTTTTATAAAATAACTATTTTTATCAATAAAAAACCAATTTTTTCATTTCTGGTTTTATTCAAACAATTATTCCTTTTTCCACTTCAAAGACTCATTTATATTTTCCCTGAAACCACACTAAAGTGGCTCTTTTATAAAGTTTCTTAAACTCTTTTTTACATATTATCACTTAAGCTTCTGAATTATAGTATTAATTCTCTTTTAAATATAATTTCATTCCTTTTTTTCTAGGATATAAATGTTTATAATTTTATTTTATGAAAAATAAAAATGATTTTCCAAAAGAACTCTTCTTTCCAAAGTAAACAAGGGTATTTCCTTCAAGAATTCTTCAATGATTTTATTCAAATATTTAAATCTATTTATAAACCCTCTATTGAATCTTATGATTTATTTAGATATATCTATTATGTTACCATCTATAATTTTTTATTGAATGGTTTATGATTATTTATGGGGATGTATTACTTTTATACCCCTCCTCCAGATTAACCTAGATAATTTATGATTATGTTTACTGATTGTGGAAAGTAATTAATATTTCCCATGATAGTTTCAATATGAATTTATATGTTGATTATGTTATACCCCTTTCATATTAGGAATTTATTGGAGTTAGTAAGTGATGGATGTGGCCCACTATATCCCCTAGATGCATCAGTAGGTCTCATGAGAAAAACTAGAATAGGTTTTTGGCCGAGGCTTTACACATTTATGTAGAATTCTTGGCCAAGGCCTTGATGGTATGTTTATGAGGTTCATAATTATAAATTATCTCATTATGATACTATAAATTGATATTCCATGTGATTATTCAACTAGAAGAATGTCCATGGTTAACTTTATTTCTCATGTGATTATTTATGGAATTATTTAATCTGTTTTTATTCTTACCATATTATAATCAATATTATATTTTAATGGCATATGTTTTTAGTTATTCACCATTAATTATTATTTATGTATATTTATGATAGATCTCACTGTATTTTTTACACTTATTGATCATTTGATATCACCCCTTTTTTATGTTTTATTTTTCCCTAGGATGTTAATATGTATATTATGAATGACTTAAAGGAATAATTTTTGAGTTTAAGGATCTTTCCAATGGAGTTGATTTGTTATTTTTTTCTTTGAACATGTAATGTAACAATTATATATGTATCCTTTTTTCCAAATCTACTAAACCACTTGGCCATTCGGGATGTGACTTCCTTGTTTATTATACTAATGTAAATAAATAAGGCACTGGCATTGGGATATTTAGGTCGGGGTATTTATAGTTTGTATAAGAGTAAGTTTAGTAGAATATTTGGAAACTATATTCAGAAAATATAGATTAGGGAACATAAACTTAATACAGACTTTGAGGATAATAATTTAAGAACATCCTAGAATTTTGGTATGGTATAGATTATGTGAGTCTTCCTAGAAATAAATCATGTTCTAGATACTACAAGTGGATGTGGTTTTGGAACAGATATACCTAGGGGTAAAAACTACGATAAGGTGTGACATACTAGACTTAATGTAACCTGGTACAAAGAAATATTCCTTACTACACACCCAGTTTGACACACCTAGGTGATATTCATAGGATAATTCAACTTTTATTTAAAATCCATTATATAATATTTAATAGTAAATATGTCCACAAAGAAACCATGTTTATGATTATGAGATTATCTATGCATAAACATTTCAATTTATGTTAATTATTCTACTATTTTTAGGAGTATACATTATTTTTCATAATGTTATGATCTAATATAGGGTATTCCATTGTTTCAAAATGGCACATAGGGAAAGTAATGGGAATAACATCAATGCACATAACCCAAAGAGTATGAGTGATTATTTATTTGATGGGTTTAAGCCATTACTTTAAAGGGAAGTAGTCTCCCAAATATTCTCATCATATAAGGAAATAATATCTTGTTCTAACAAGATAGAGAAAGAATTTTCCAAGTATTATGGACTTAAAGGTAAGAAATAGAAGAAGCAGAAACCTCGTAAAAAAAGATAAAGGGAATAAGGTAAAGAAGTATTTTCACAAATGTGATAATTTTTGAAGGAAACTACTTGGTATATACTTAAGAGGAAAATGAGTATGCTTTAAGTTTAGATAAAAAGGCCACCATGATCCTAATTGTAAATAAAGGAAAGAATATTACAATGTTCAGTGCTTCAACTGCAAGTATGTGGGATACTATTCAAATCAATGTCTCAAGCATCAAATGAATATTCACAAAAATAGGATAATAGATCACGATCAAGCTTATAATACTACTCTAGATGAAGATTAATGGTTAACATGCTTGTGTTTGGATTCAAGAATTATGTTATTTGAATATTATTAACAATAATTCTTTGGTTATAAAGAATCATGATATTTATAAGGATTGTACTACAATAAATATTCTTTAAGGAATCTAAAGCATGTATTAAATAGAACCATTAATCCAGAGAAAAGATTTTATTATAAGTATATGTCATTGAAAAAACTTTAATTGGGAAATATAATCCTAAATATGTACTTTATATTGAGATAATAATAAATACATGTTTATGGTATAGTAGTGGTAACCACAAATATGGGTAGTGATTTGATGGTTTATGTTATACTGGAGTTATAATATGTTTGGATTTAAGGAAAACATAAGATTTTACTCTTGGAAGCATGAATTTTTAAAGGATATTAAGGTATTCATATATTTAGAATTTGGTATTAAGATCTATATTATTTCAAGAATCTTATGTTAATTTTATATTGTAAATTTAGTAACAATCCTTCTAAATTTGTTGTTGAATGTGGATAGACATGTTTTATATGATTCTAAAGATTATATTCTTATAGAATGGATGAGGTTAAACTTTGTAAATTATTACTCATTGATAAAATATGATAACATTCTAGGATTTAGAAAACATTTTAAAGTCGAAGGAATGACTTAAAAACTATATGATTCATTAAAATTGCTCTAAGCATGAAAAATTCATCTTGAAAATTCATTTCCAACTGTGAGGGATGAAGTAAAAATAGATAGAAGCACAATCAAAGGATGTGATTATGATTACGAAATGTAAATTAATAAAGTATGTTTATTTTCTCAGGTGGTTATCTAAATATTAAAAGAACCCCTCAACTCTAGGAAAAATATATTTTAAATAAGAATGTTATCCATTTACTTTTATTTCTAAGAAATCAATGGTATTTTTATGGATCACTAGATTTATGATCTTGTGCTAGTTAAATTTATAATAACCGTGTTATCTTTCACTATCCCTCAGAACTTCGTAGCTATAATTTCTATTCCATGTCCAAGTTATCACTTTCTACTAATGATTTCCTACCCGAAATCCATGTTTTTTGTTCAACTTATCATTTTCCTTTCCCTCTTACTAAGAGGTTATTTTATTAACACATTCCAAGCTTTTCAAAGCTTCAAAATTCAAAAAAACTAAACCATTTAATTAAATGAGCTTGGTTGTCAAATTAAATGGGGTGTTAAGTTGGAAAGTTTAATGAGGGAGAGAGAGATAGAGAAGAGTTACTCACATTTAAGGGGAGTTAAAGGAATTTGAAGGGTTGGGGGCTCATGTGGGCCCCACCTCTCCTTTAACCTCTCAAGATAAGTTAGAAACCTAGTGGGTCCCATCCCAACTTCCACCCATAGGTTATAACCACTTATAAAAGAAATAAAATTTGTAACACATATTTTATTTCACTCTTCAATTAAAACACTTTTTTTAAACAACTCCTCCCGAGAAAATGCACCTTCAGAAAAGGTCCTCCTAAGAAATTACTGGTGCTGCGGTTTCATCGGTGCCCTCATATTTCGATTCTGAGCACCGGTTCATAAGATAGAAAACCCGCTTCTCTCAATCCTCGATCTCCACCGGGACCTCCACAAAAGTCACTCCGTCATCGATGTCCATCTCCTCGTGATCGATGATATGCGTCGGGTCGTGCACGTATCTCCTCAGCTGAGATACATGGAAGACGTCGTGCACCCAGGGCAACTAAGGTGGAAGATCCAGGAGATAAGTCACCTCGCCTATCCTACTGAAAACCTGGAATGGTCTGATGAAGCGCGGGGATAACTTTCTGCCCCGGCCAAATCTCTGTAATCCACGTCGAGTTGAGACCCGTAAGAAAACTTGGTCACCATCCTCGAACTCTAGTGGTCTCCGCCTCCTGTCAGCATAGGAATTCTATCATCTCTGAGCAGTCCTCATATGATCCTGGATGATCTGTACCTTCTCCGTCGTGGCCTGGACCATCTTTGGTCCAACAAGTGCTGACTCCCCGGGGTCTATCCAGCATAGAGGTGATCTACAGGTTCGGCCATACAGTGCCTCGTATGGTGCCATCCCGATGGTGGAGTGGTAGCTGTTGTTGTACACAAACTCCACTAAGGGTAGATGGTCCTCCTAGCTGTGTCCAAAGTTGAGGACACATGCACGGAGCTTGTCCTCAAGAGTCTGAATGGTCCTCTTTGTCTGACCATTCGTCTGTGGGTGAAAGGCGGTGCTCAGGCGTAGCTGCATCCCAAATGCCTCCTGCAACCCCTTCCAAAGCCAGGAAGTAAAGCGAGTATCTCGATTAGAGATGATGGACGATGGCACACCATGAAGCCGTATGATCTTCTGAACGTAAAGGCGTCCCAAGCTCTCTACTGAGCCCTGCTCTCTAATGGGTAAGAAGTGGGCCGACTTGGTGAGTCAGTCAAAAATCACTCAAATAGAATCGTGACCTATGGAAGTACGTGGAATCCCTATCAAAAAATCCATTGATATCATATCCCACTTCCACTCTAGGACCTCCAAGGGTTGTACCAAGCTTACTGGTACCTGGTGCTCCGCCTTCACCTGCTGGAAGGTGAGGCATCGTGAAATGAACTCTGCCATAGACTTCTTCATACCCGGCCACCAGTGCTATCATCTGAGATCCTGGTACATCTTCTCTACTCTAGGATGTACCACCAAAGCGGAAGTGTGAAACTCTCTCAGAACATCCTCCTGTAATGCAGCTGGTACCATGGTACATCCTCTAAAAAGGACGATGTGCTCTCCTCCTACAGAGAATCCATCAGGTGCCTGTCCTGAGGATATCTGTGCACATCACGTCTCACAGTCTACGTCCCCACGCTGTGCCTCTCTGACCTGCTGAATAAGTGGTAGAGTGACTATGAGCGACTGTAGAAAGGCTGCCCCATCTCTATCCAGGAAGGATATCTGCAACGCGGCTAGCTGCTCTGTCGCCTCTCCAAGTAGCTGAACGCCCATCCTCCTACTGAGAGAATCGGCTACTACGTTCCCCTTCCCAAGAGGATTGACTATCTCAAAGTCATAGTCCTGGAGGAACTCGAGCCATCGCCACTGTCTCCAGTTCAGGTCCTTCTGCGTGAAGATGTACCTGAGACTCTGGTGGTCAGAGTAGACTATAAAGCGCTCTCCCATCAGATAGTGTCGCCACATATTCAAGGAAAATACCACTGCTGCTAACTCCAGGTCATGGGTTGCATAGTTCTGCTCGTGCTGCCTCAACTGTCGTGATCCGTAAGCGATCACTTCTCATTCCTGCATCAGGACACACCCAAGTCTGGTACCTGATTCATCACAGTATACTGCGTACCCTACTCCCTCCTCCGGTAGCCTCAAGATGGGTGCACTGGTCAATATCTGTCTCAGCTCTTGGAAGCTATGCTGACATCTATTTGACCACACAAAGGGTTTACCCTTCTTCTTCAAAGATTAAATTAGTGCCGCAACTCTGGATAAGTCTGGAACAAACCTTCGATAGTACCCAGCCAGACCTAGGAAACTCCGCACCTCCGTCACGCTCATGGGTGGCTCCCAAGCTATCATTGCATTGATCTTCACAAGATCCAATGCAACTCCCACCTCAGAGATGACGTGCCCTAAGAAGTGGACCTCTCGAATCTAGAACTGGCACTTCGATAGCTTACCATAAAGCTGGTTCTCTCGAAGTGTATCCAGTACAACCCGTAAGTGGTAGGCGTTCTCCTCCTCAGTAGTCGAGTAAATAAATATGTATCCAATGAAGACTACGACAAATCGATTGAGGTAAGGCTGGAAGATTCTATTCATGAGACTCATGAACACTTATAGAGAATTGGTTATGCCGAAAGGCATAACCAAAAACTCATAGTGGCCATACCAACACCTGAAGGCCGTCTTCTGCACATCCTCATCTCAAACTCTGAGCTGATGATAGCCTGACCTGAGGTCTAACTTCGAGAACCACCGTGCTCACTTGAGCTGATTGAAGAGGTCTTCAATCCTCAGAAGTGGATACTTGTTCTTCACGGTCACTTGATTTAGGTGACGGTAATCGACACATAGTCGCAAGCTCCCGTCTTCCTTCTTGGCAAAAAAAATCGGGGAAGCCCAGGGTGAAACACTGGGTCGGATAAATCCCTTTCCCTGCAAGTCCTCCAGCTATACCTGTAGCTCTTGAAGCTCAGTGGGAGCCATCCAATATGCTAGAGTAGATATCGGGGCTATCCCCGGGTACAGGTCAATATAGAAGTCTACCTCTCTGTGAGGAGGTAGTCCTGGAACGTCATCAGGAAAAACGTCTGCATACTGATCCACCACAACAGGAAAACCCATACTCTGCACGTCAACTGCTCCTAGGATGAGACTAGCCAACTGATGGGTGATCGATTGTCCCCTCCTCTGCGTGAGTCCATCCTGTGCTGAAAAGACTCCCTTCTCGCCGGTGAAGGTGAACCTACTCCCATCAGTGCAGACACATCACACCTTTTGCCTAATACAGTCGATATGAGCATGGACCGTAGATAACCAATCCATGCCCAAGATGACGTCGTAAGACCTCGACGCCACTACAAGAAGATCCCAGCCGAAGCTCTCGCCTCCTAGAGTAATCTCACACTGTCGGAACCAGTGCGTAATCATCGAGTCTGCTCCCGTAGGAGTCTCTACCCATAAGGATCGAGCCAACGGCTCCGTTGGAATCTCCGAGCTCCGAACAAGGGCAGTAGCAATGAAAGAATGACTCGTTCCTGTGTCTATAATAACTACAGTAAGGGTGTAGTAGACACAGATAGTACCTCGAATCATCTTTGGTGAGCCGTGGTCGTAAGCCTCCACTGCCTAGAGCTGGGCCGGTCTCTGTCCGCCAACTCCCTGTGGTTGGGGTGGACCTCCTATTGGAGGATTTGGTAGATCCTCAAAGCGTCGCCCACCACCTGCTGCTCGGCCAGATCCTCTGCCTCATCCGCCTTCTCCCTGCGGAATGCCATGTTCGAACCTCTACCTCTACCTGGGTGGTCCCTCAACCGTTTGTTTCTCCTCTGCACGACGGGTCGGACAGTCCTGAGCCATGTGGCCCTGCCCGCCGCATGCATAGCACTGTCTGCCTCTCTGATTACTGGCTCTGCTGCGTGTGCCTCGCACCTCCGAACCAGTGTCTTGAGGTCTCCCACCTGATGGTTTAGTCCACATGGACCCCTGTGACATCCATCGACTTCCAGCTACAGAAGACTCTACTACGTGTCTCCCTACGGTAGGTCTCGCTGCTGGTGTAGGCTCAACAAGAAAGCTCTCTACAAGAAGGGCTCGCTCCAGTACTCCTGCCTACGTCGGAATGCTAAGGGAGATCATCGATGCCCTGATCTCATGCCTCAGTCCCTGCTTGAAGGTCCGAGCCCGAAAGAATGGGTCCTGTACCATGTCCATGGAGTAGCGCAAGAGATCAGTAAATCTCACTGAGTACTGGGTTACTGTCATGCTACCCTGCCGCAGTTGTAGTAGCTCCTGAATACGCACATCACGGAGGGTGGATGGAATGAACTCCGAGCAGAAGAGGCTCTCAAAGTCCATCCATAGTAGAGATGCCTCATCGTGCACCTGGAGCATCAGGCTCCACCATCTACCTGCTGTTGCATGTAGGAGACTCGCTGCAAGGATCACCATGAGGTCTGTTGGTGTCCCTACCAACCTGAAGACTCGAACGATAGCATCCAGCCAATCCTTGGCTACCTGAGGGTCCGTCTCCCCGTGGAACTTGGGAGTTCTATGACGCTGAAACTCGTGCAGTGCACTAAGGTGACGTGCACTCTCAGCAGTTGGGGCTGGTGGCATCGGTGTCTCGGCGGGTATAGGTACTGCCGGTGCCTCTGCTGTAATAGGGACATGCACCGAGGCCTCGTCACTCGGTGGGCTGCCATCTCGCACAAATCTTGGAACCCTAGCTGGCTGCCATCGTGAGGCCATCCTGAAAAGAAACAGGTGTGCCACAGTTAATACAGTATACCTGGTGAGCTGACACAAAGTAATCACAAAGAAAACATTGAAACACACATGCAATCAATGTTTTCCTACACTGAGTCGGAAATCAGAAGTCAGGGTCCCGGTGTATGGATACGTCGGCCGCCGCACCAACACTGGACTCCCTGGACTGATAACCACACTCAATACTATAAACACTATTGCTTCACACAAAAGTAAGATCAGAGTCATGAGTTCTATGGTAGAACCGAACCTCCCTCTGATACCAATTTGTCACGACCCTTCCTCGGGGCCCATGCCGTGACTACCCCAAGCCCACCTTCCATAGGCCAGGGGCTAGCGACTAGCACCAAAGGCGTAAATCCCGATAAAAATGGAAGGAATTGCCTTTATAAAGTAATCAAACACCACAGAGTACGCAAGCTGAAGTAAACACTAAGTAAAATGACTACAAATACAAGTGCTGGAAAGTAAATGGGCTATAATACAAACCCAACTGAAAGTAAAGTACAACTGAAAGAAAGTACAGTAGCAGAAAAGTAAAGCAGCAACACCAAGCCATCCACTAGAATTCCCACCTGAAGGGTGGGTATAGATAGTCTCCTCAGCTCCTCGGGTCTGACCGTCCACTCCGTGTATGTCACGTCCAGTGATCCTCCTCTAGGTACCATCCAGCTCTATGAGTCTCCACTTTGATCAGCATTGTCTGTCGTCTGCATCCAACACAACGTAGTGCGGGTATAGCCCATGCAGGGGTGAGTATACGATACTCAGTAGGGACCCTGAGACCCTCGAAGGTCTCCCAGAATCCATGAAGGATAAACCAAAAAGGAAAAATACAATCACGAAGTATCAACCAACTTTACTTAGGTATATTCCCATACATATACCTAAGTCATCAATTCCATTATTGCTCCAACTCACGAGCCCAAGTTCAATCCAAGTCCACACACAGGAAAGTACAACCCAATCCACACAAGAAAACACAACCCAATCCACACAGTATAGCAAGATCAATCATATCGAAGATAATGATTGAAGGTCAAGACTTAGCTCACATAGGTATACTACTCACGAAGAGGGGTGGAGATGATTGTTGTAGCCTCTGAATCATCTCCTCTGACGAACCCACGTAGGATCCAAGTATAGATGTCGTCGTTGCCGGACCCACGTAGGATCCAATTATAGTAACCATCGCTCTCGAACCCACGTAGGATCCCAGTACAGTCGTCCTCACTACCGAACCCACGTAGGATCCAAGTACAGTCTTCCTCACTGTCGAACCCACGTAGGATCCAAGTACAGTCGTCCCAGGCGCAGTTGCAGCCAGCTCTAGGGTTACCGCACACATCATGCTTGATTCCCGGAGGGTCTGCTCCACGAGCCAAGGGGTTGATACATCAACTATCATGAAGTCCAGATTTGATGTATCACTTAGTTCTGTATCTTCAATAGGAACCCAACGTGATAGACGGCGCGTCAATCGGACGCCCGGTCTGAGAGTTATTGGCTTTTCTGTCCCATGGGACCGGTTGGTTTTTAAGCTAAAACCAACCCCACCGTACTCCAGATGCATCCAAACCTAGATAGGAGTAAGCTAAATGAACCATCTCACTAAGATGAATCCAACAAAGTCGACGGCATGTCAATTGGACGTTCAGAGCTCGAGTTATAAGTGTTTCTCCTCTGAGGGTCCGGTTGGTTTCATGTTCGAACCAACCCGTCCATACCCAAAGTTCTTTTAAACCTTGATTGTAATATACTTAAATGACCGTCTTGATCCAAGTATCTCTATGCAACTGATGGTGCATCGATCTGAGGTCCGTAGCCCAATTTATGGGCGTTTGAACGAAACTGCCCGAAAATAGGGGGTTCGGGCCCGGTCCGACCCGGCCCGATACCCCCTGGGTCAGCCCGAACCGAGTCGACCTGTCCTAGGTCTGGGTCCGGCCCACTGGGGCGCGGCCCTACCCGGCCGGTGCGGCCTGGCCCGACACTGGTGGCCCGGCCCGGCGTGAGCGGGACGGCCCGGTGTGGCGCGGGGGGTCCGGCCCGGCACGGGCGGTCCGGCCCGGTGCCGGCGGTCCAGCCCAGCACGAGCGGCTCAGCGCTGGCCGAACAGGGTGGCTCGGCCCAGCCGAGTGGGGAGAAAAGGGGGGCGCCGCCCCTTGCGCTGGCCGGGGGTTTCAAACCCCTAGTATTTTCGGAAACGGCCGGCCATAATGACCGGCCGGTGTGGCTTCCGCGAGACCCATCAGTCCCGCCTCTTGGTGTGTCGGTGGCCGGCCGAGCCCGGCCACCTCCTCCAAAAGAGCCACGACCCTCTGCCATGGCCCGCCCCGGCCGCGGACCCCTTGGTGCTCCGGTGCGGCGCGACGGAGCCACGCCCCTCCGTCACGGCCCGCTCCTAGCCGCGACCTCTTTCGGCCTCACCGGCACCGCGCAACGGCGCCGCGCTCCTCTTCCATGGCCCTCTCTGTTTGTGGTCCTCCTCATTCTCGCACGGGTCAATGGTACCGTGTCACCTCCGTTTCAAGCCATAATGAAGATCAACAACAAAAAGGGGAGGAGGGTCGGATGTGTTTGTGCAGTCCGACCTCCTCTCGTTATATCGATAGCAAGCGGCCAAACATTAATTAACGATGATCGTTAAATAATACACGAACAAAGAAACAAACCCTACCTCAAAAGAAGTTCACGGAAGCTAGCATCACGGGGGTGTTTTCGATGGTGTCGTTGGCGTGCATCCAAGAAGAGGATGGCGTCTCACACTAGCTGCGGAGAGGGAAAAGAACGACACATCGTCTCTCCTTGGTGTCGGCATTCTTCGTCGAAGTCTTGGCGTTCTTCAATGAGGAAGATGAAGTTCTTCCTAAACAACTCAAGAGCTCTCTTCCCTTTTCTTCCCACAAAAAAGCCAACCAAAATAAAATAAGGCTTTGCCTTATTTTATTAACACATTCCATGATTTTCAAAGCTTCAAAATTCTAAAAAACTAAACCATTTAAGTAAATGAGCTTGGTTTTCAAATTAAATGGGGTGTTAAGTTGGCAAGTTTAATGAGGGAGAGAGAGAGAGAAGAGTTACTCACATTTAAGGGGAGTTAAAGGAATTTGAAGGGGTGGGGGTTCGTGTGGGTCCCACCTCTCCTTTAACCTCTCAAGAGAAGTTAGCAACCTAGTGGGTCCCATCCCAACTTCAACCCATAGGTTATAACCACTTAGAAAAGAAATAAAATTTGTAACACATATTTTATTTCACTCTTCAATTAAACCACTTTTTTTTAAAAACTCCTCCAGAGAAAATGCACCTTCGGAAAAGGTACTCCTAAGTAATTACCGGTGTTGCGGTTTCATCGGTGCCCTCGGATTTCGATTCCAAGCACCGGTTCATAAGATAGAAAAACCCGCTCGTTCATTCACTGAACGTACCCAAGATAAACTTCGGAAAATGATTCCGGGCACATCGGGCCTCAGAATCAGGAACCGTCAGAAACTGCATACTCATAAAATCCCAACAAAATTAAGAAAAAAATCTCCTTGAAATTTACGGGTATTTACAATACCCTTATGGTTAACACCATAACTACTTTACTCAAGAAAGGACACACATTTATTTGGTCAATGACCTACATACCCTCATGAACGAATAAGGTATGCCTCATAGACACTATCATCTCAATATAATAAATCATAAAAATGTCCCCAATATACTCCAAGGTTCACTAATCATAGTCCTACATATCCCATTATTCATCACATGAAATGTTAATAAAATAAAACATTGGATTATAATGGGAAATAATAATTGATCCAAGAATATAAAAATGAGCAATCAAAGAGTCCCTAACCATTAATCACATATAAAATAATAATGAAAACTATAATTTTGAAGTCAAAGTGGTGTGAATGTATTAAATAAAAATAAATAGTAATACCATGATAAAATAAATGGGAAAACTAAATAATGGGGCCCATCCGCAAGAAACAATAATCTCAACACTCACGCCCTTCCCCATGTCACTTGGTCAGTCCTTCCTAGAGTTATCTAATAGACTACACATAAATAACTAATGCTTCAATCCTATATATAATTTGGTCTTCGTAAGTTTTTTCCCCACTACATGATAGTAGAACCCTCTCTGTACAACCTGATCACTATGATCATACATCAAACTATCTTTGTAAAAAACAAACACCTGTGTTCCATGGACAAAGTCTTATATTATGTGGTTCTTTGGAAGTATTTTATTTAACTATATCATATTCATCCACTATCAACTCTAAATTTTCAACCAATATAATACATATTGACTTATTAATCACTACTCAATGTCTCAATTCCCTTGGGGTAAGAGCACAACTAGCACGATCAGTATCCCCACCGAGGAAACCAAAAATGTACAAAACTTTAAAAATCATAAAAACATGATCCTTAAGTCAAATATTGATCCCAAAGGTTCCCCTAAACATCACCTATCAAAGTTACTAAGACTCTATCAAGAGTTCAATCACACATGGTCATACTACCTATCAATCTATGTGTTCAGTCACTTTATATCGCAAATGTAATGACCTTATTTCAGCTAAGAAGGAAACTTTCCAACCTACTCTAAATGAAGAAGAAGGTATCACTCACATTCAAACCCATATATTGATCCATGAAAATTAATTTCATTCCCCAAGGGAAATATCTCATTATCATATTTTTTAATGTCAAATAATAAAATGAGGATTAACTCTCATCTCAACTATTGAGGCCAATATCAAGGAATCCATATAAATAATTTGGGAGGCCCAACCCACCATAAAAAGTATATGAACTACTTAAAGATAAATTTTATTATCACACCCATCAATCATTCAACCACACTAACTCAAACCCATCATAATGGAATCCCAAGGGTTCCTATAGACCTATCCTAAAGTAAATCTAACTTGTACCTCAAACCTTTTTAACTAACCCCTCACCAAGGGAATATCTCTCTCAGGGTCTCTATAATTTAATATATACAAATATAGTAATAATTAACATATAAGGAAACCATAATTAATATTCACATACACACACATCGAAGCTCTATAAAATTGGGAATAACAATCACGAGTTCAAGAAAACCACAAAACATCTTCAAATAATACCTTATTGATTTCCTTTTAAATACAGGTTAAAAAATATTGAAAATCCATTATTAAAAGTTAGAAAATTCAATTTTTACTCACACTAGGAAACTATTAAAAATACAACACATCGTTTTCTTTAAGATACCATTTCAAAAAAATTTATTTAATTAAACATTTCCATTGAAATTATACTTTAAACAAAACCCTTTAGAAATTACATTTAAAAGTAGAAAACCCATTAAGCTTTTGAAATCCATATCTCCCCACTAAAATAGACCATAAAATGGACCAATGATATTCATTCAACAAAATAACCAACCAAAAACCATTTAATAAGATATAAAATTAGCTATTAGGATAATGTGAGACCATATCAAATAATGTAAAGTATTATACATGGTCATGTAGACATTCTAAAAATATCCATAGTTATAACACAAAAATATAATATCTTTAAATGAGAAAGATACTTGGTTATAAAAAGGCCACCCACCTCAATTGGAAGTCCATAACCAATATTGAGCTCATACTAATCATAAATAATATTTTTAGTTCCTATATCATATATAAATAACCATTCAATAGTTATAAGATACATTAAAACTAATTTTCCATATAATCATTATTAACTCAAAACTCATTGGGCAAACCTATAACACTGAAACCATAATACAAGGGGTGTGGCTAACTTTTTAAATAATCCAAAGACCACTAAATATGAAATCTTTAATTTAGATACCCAAGCCAATGGATAAATTTAACCAAATTATTTTATTACCCCAATTAAATCGCCAATACTATATACCTCATAACTAACTACACGATACGACCACAATCCAAGAATATCAGTAATCCTCTATTCATTGTATGAAAATTCCCCGTGAAGTAGGATGATTTAAAAAAGATCTGGTGGGACTATATATCTTGATCCATTGTAGAAAAATTCAATACTAGTGTATAATAGAGTGAAATAATGTAGAGGGGAAAGGGATACGTTATACCTAGAATCTTTGTGATGAGTCCCTCCTAAACAACCTAGATCGATGGGAGGCAAAGCGGGGAGATTGAAGAGCCAAATAGGGGATCTCCCCCTTTATCTATGTGTCTATGAAAAATGATCTAGAATAGGGTTTCATCAAGGTAAATGGGGAAATTCCCATTTTGTTGTTTTTTGAAAAGTGGATCGGGGAATTTCGGGTACTCAGTGGACCCCATTCAGGGCTTGATGAGTTCACCAGGTAACTGGTGTAGGGAACCAACCACATATTGTCCTATCTAGAAAAATCCCAAACTTAGACCTCCACTACATATACAGTGATATCCAATTAGGTACCCAGTTAGAGCTATAACCACCAAATCTCTTTATTTCATCCATTATCCCTTCATATCTCTATCTGAGTGATTTTAAACTAGAATAACATCCCCAAAAATATCTCTTTAAATACTAAAATCATATCAAAACAATCTTATTTTAATATATATTTGAAAAAATAAATTCATCTATTTATAAAATTGATAATAATCCAACCCTTTCTATAGTCCATTAACACTAAAATCCATGGTTCATTATAATAAAATAACTAGAGATATCAAAATATATAATGTCTTCATCATACTTCAAGGAATAGTAATATTTTTTTCATTAATTATCCTTTATTTTCCTTTAATATATTATTGATGATGAATAAACTGATTTAATTTATGATAAATATACAACCAATCCCACTTTATACCACAGTGAAATAATTTACTTTTATCATTCTTTATTTTCTTCTGCTATGGTAGTTCATTATTTATACACTTATGGTGGTTCCCTTTCTACTTCCAACTTACTGTATAGAAAAGTCTAAAAAATGATTTATTTTAACCTTGATTATGACCTTTATTATCATCAACATGATTATAATAAGTTGTATTCTCCTCAGGTAATGAAGCTACACCTGTTGGTGGGGATTCATGATTCCTCATCTCAAGGTTGTTGTTTTTCTTAAACCAATAAGGTAAGAGAGTAATTTAGAATATTTTTTAAAGTATTATAATAAATATTGATATTAAAGTATAATTCTTAATGTATGAAAAGTAGATTTTTTTCTATCACATCAATCTTGGTAATATTTTATTAGAAATATTTTAATTATGATGTAATTTTTAATAAAATGGAGTTAAATTCACTTACTAATTTATAATATTCATATATTAATGGAATCCATTCTTAATTTTCTTTTAGTTTTAATTATAATCATAATTGATTGTACTAGTCTTTGATGTTTTTATATAACACTAGGGGATCCTTCACTATCATGTACACATTTATCAAATCCTCGGAGAGGTGATGGAAAAGGAATTCTAGAGATCAAGAATGGTCTTGAGAATATTATTGATTGAAAGATTTTATTATCTTAAAAAGGATGTTTTTATTTAGATTCATTTTGGAATAAAAAATCTTAGACAATTATTTATTTCTTAAAATTTATGGAGGGAGGAATCTAATATTTTCAATATTCTCAAGGGAAAATATGACTTCCCACTTTATTAATAACCACTGTAGACATATAAATTATATACTGGAAATGTGTTGAGAAAATAATCAAATACTAATTGAAAAAAATGAATTTTAAAATTTTAAAATACTTGATATATCATAAGATAAGTTAATCATTAATGAAACATATCAATAACTATTTGTTATAGTGATAATAAATGAAAATGATAATGTAATTAAGGTAGAAAATAAGTAGCAAGAAAGTATAGAATTCCAAAAGTTCATTTCATACACTAATATAACAATATATATTTAGGGTATATGAATGATTTAAATAATGGTTAAGATCGATCCCTATATCCCATGTTAAATCCAATAGTTGGAATGCATATGTTTGGAGAAAATTATGGGTTGGTAATATGAAGGGTTTTTTTGTGAAATGGAGAGTTATCATTTTATGAAATCCATGTAAATTAATAATAATTCATAAAAAATATATTATTTATTAAAAAATTAAATCTTAAAATATTTTATTTTCAAAAAACTCATATATAAATTCAAATTTATTTTTTAAAAATTATTGGAAACAAAAAATCCACTAATCATGTGCTTTTTCACTAAGAATAATTATAAATATATATATAATTCAAATATTAACATTTAAAACATAAAAAAAATATTTATTAAAAAAATTATATTTAGTTTATTGATAAAAAAATATAATGTAAATTTTATTTAATAATTAATAAAACAATTAGAGTAAAAAATGTTTTTAACAATAGAGGAGTCCTTTTAAATATCTATAGTCATATTCTTCTCTTTGGGATAAGGGTGATTCTATAGTTCCTCTTTTAGAGGTTTTATTTTGTGAATATCTCCTCTTTTTGTAGGCCTCCCCTTTATAGTATTCTATCAAATTGTAATGTTTTTTTTGTTCATTCTAGTTTAAGTGTATTAGAGGTTTCAAGTTGGGGGTTTTCTTCCTTTTTTTATGGCTTTCATTTTCAATTTTCCCTTGGCTTCAGTCTACCCCTTTTCCCTTATTTACCTATGGTTTCAGCTATTATTCCTTGAAAACTTGTCAAATATTCCATTTCGATGTATTTTCTCTGTGGATTCTAGCCCAGAGTGATGTTCTTAGTTTAGATCATCCCAAATATCATCATCAGTGATATATAGTGAGTTTTTAGAATTAATTGTAGCTAATAGTGGCATTGTTCTTCCTTACATGAACATGAGATGTTTTTGGTTTATTAATTTCTTTATCATTTTTTATGGGGAGTGGACCCTATTGATATGATGTATTGATGAAAACTATTAGATGAAACCTTTATATTCTTAAATTTGGATTCATTATATAGTTTTAATTATATTATATGGTGTTTATATGTGGTTTTCCCTATTGTAGTTTTTTTCTTCTTCAATGGTTGTGGATTTATTCTTTGTGGATCTATCTCCCATAGTTACCTCTAGTTCCCAAGCCCGATCAGGTAGCCTTGTGACAATGGATACCAATTTTTATATTCATGGTTCCCCCGTGTGGTCCCTTGATTTCATCTTATCGATCTTATTGTAGGGTTGTTTTTTTGGTGTGGTATTTCTAAGTATTTTCTCTGCAATGTAGGTGGTGTTTTGTTTTCATGATAAAATATTCTTGTAAATTTACCTCTCAGTGATTTTGATGTTGGGTTGGAGTGCGATGGAGATGGTCTATCATTTTACATTCATGATTTGAGTTAGACCAATTCCAAATATAATGGAGGATGTATTCCATGCATTGTAATTCTCAAGGTATTGGTTTTTTGGTGGTACAACTTTATAGTGTTCCTTCCTAGCTAGTTTAAATTATTTAAATGGTGATATTACTAGAATTATAGTAATTTTTATATAGCATTTGGTGGTGGGTTTTTCTCAACATCAATATCTCATTCCCAATAATATTTTGATAATGAACTGATAGTAACGGTGGTTACAATAACCGACATACAAACATGATGTTTTGAGAAATAATAGTCATGATAAAATTGATACATTAAAATGAATAAGAAAATAGAAAATTTCACTTTTTTTAACATTGATTTAAAAAAATATTGGAATGGGAGTTTCAGAAACTTTCATATCCCTTGAAAAAAATTGAAAATAAAATAGTTTACATTAGGGTATGTTTTATAATAAAATAAAAACAATATAAGTGGAAATGAGAAAAGGGAAAATTAAGAGAGAGAGAGTGATAGAGAGTTAGATAGAGGGAGAGAGATAAATCATTCACAAATGAAAATAAATGCAAGGGAGTTCACTTACCTTAAGTCTTGAATAACTCGGACAATACTCTAAGACCCTAAATAGTTGAATTAATTATATTAATTAAATAATTTATAATCTTATTATTTTTATTTCATATATTAAAATTCAGTTATTATCATATGTTATTAATTTAATATATTAATTTTTTCCATGTTGATCATTTGGGTTGTTTAGAAAATTACTCAAAAATACAATTTTTTTTTCAAAGTTTTATTCCCACATGTGATAAATATACATGAACATGACCCTATATATTTTCAAATTTTGGTTTTGATATTCATCTGTCTTTATTATCCCATTTAATTTATTTTTTAAATTTTATGGAGTGTATTTATTCATTATATGTTATTTTATATATTAATAAAATAAAATAGTTTACATTTTTATTATGCATTTCATGTAATTTATACTATATCTTACAACTAAATATAACACACAGATATTTTTAAGGGACAATTTTAATTTTGAAAATCTTAGGTTGTTACATTTGTATCACCTTTATAAATTCTATCCTTGAAATTTCAACTTAATCTCTACAATAAAAACATATAAGTGTAATTTTTAATTGCATGTTTAAGTTCCCATGTTTCCACTTTATACTTCTGGTTTCATTAAATTACTTTTAAAATGTGTGATGAATTATATCATAAAACTTATTATCTATGATTTAAGATCTTCACCAGATTCTCCTTGTAAGAGCGATCAGGTTCCAGCTGCACCACCTCAATATTCAATACACATTATGGATTTGGTATGTACTTCTTCAAGAGGGATATACAAAACACATTTTGATAGCCTGTATATATGGATATCTCAATTACACAAATTCAAAGAAATTATATCATTATAATACATTCCCATGATCTTTTAGGTTTATTGTTTAAGTGAATTAGGAAAAAATATTAACCAATGAAAACCCATTTGTTTTTAAACTAGTGGACATTTTTCCACTATATGATCAACTACTTAATCAATAAAAAGTCTTCAATATTTCATTAAATTATCAATTAACGATACTCTTCTAGATACATCTTATTTTTTTCATAACCTGGTCTAATGGAAACATAAGAAAGGGGTGATCTCATATGATCAGTAAGAGTAAACATAAGCGAAAAGCATCAAAGATTCGAAGTGATCATAAAATAATCACATGAGTATAATAAAGATACATAATAAAGTTATACCAAAACAACAATAGAACAAAATTCATGTAATAAGGAAATAAATAATATAAAAGAACAAAATATATTAGAAAAGTGGCATAAATATTTCTTATAACATACGATAAAAAGAAAGTAAAATTAGAAAGGCGATAAAACATGAATAATACTTAGATATATTAAAAAAATATAACATCCCAAATTTTTCTTGTGAGGTAAAAATCATTTTAACTTTTGGTTAAACCCTTTTTTCAACTCATTTTTTTCTTATATCTAGAAGCCAATCATTTAGGTTGGTTCATATGTTTTTGGGAGAAGGAATAAGAGGATTAAGTCCATCTCCATGCTTAGTACATAATGGGTATCATCTTGGTCAGGACAATTAATAATGTTTAATGAACTTTCTCTAGAATATAAATCCTGATCATTACTCGATATGTAAATAATTGAAACATAGTGTAAATTACTTGGGGGATTTTAAAGTGGTAAAACCCCTGTTCTTTTTCCACTCCCCTCATTTATCTTTTCTCTCTCACACAAAGCCTCAATAGTAGGACCACCCTTTAGGTTTACACATAGTATTTAATGTCATTTATCTTTCAGGTATCCTATTTTATTGTCGTATTTCACATTGGATATCCACCGATAATATATCTATTCTTTTATCTCCTTTCGTAATTTTTTTTCTCATCGACAGAGTTATTATAGTGAAAGCTCATATGACCTATATTAAGGGTGTTTCTCTATTTCCCATTTTCTTCTTATTTGAACCAAACCAATGGATAATACTGGATGAGTACACTACCATATTTTTATGGTAGGTGTTATATGCCTTTTCCCTACGGTCTTACAATCTATTTGCCTACCATATTTATGCCACATGTTAGACCTTCTGATAATTAATTCTTAAATTAAATGATAATCCTTAAAATGATTATTTCTTATAATTTGTGCTGACCTTATAGAACCTAATCAGGGTTGGAGGTTTTAAACCTCAACCTGAACCACCCATGTGGTGTGTTTTCTAATACGACCTATGTTAAACCACCACTTTGGGTGTGAAAGCTCTCCATCCTTATAGTGGGAGCCGTTATAAGCTAAATGAGTTAATTATAAAGGATTATACCTCCTTTTCCATGTCCCTAGATACTGTTAAAAATATTAAATGGTTGATTCAGTGTTAATTATAAATGGGTATGCACACTAACATGGACCTCGTCATTTATTATATTATTTTCTTGACTATGTTACATACTATTATGTCATAAACCTATTATTGAGATATGAAACCTATGATTATTGATGTATGAAACCTATTATTGATGTATGGAACATATTATTATTAAGGTATGTAACCTATGATTATTAATGTATGGAACATGTACATTTAGGTATGGAACATGTACATTTTGGTGTGACACTAACTTATTAAAATTTTTTAGAACCTATGACATCACGATATAGAACTGAATAGGGTATTGAGGTGTGGAACCTATGACTATAAGGTATGATTATATATGGTATGAAACCATTGACAAGGATATAGGTAATCCACATATTAATTATGTGTACTTTTACATCTCAGATTATAGGTTTACATGGTTATACACCTTGGGACCTGGACCACATAGGTCTATTACTCTTATCACATATAGATTATTCCAAGATGGTTGCTACTGATTGTTTATATTATATATATATATTCTCATATCTCTATCCCTTTTCTATTACAGCTTATTCAATGGACTAGTTATATCTGTCTAATTTAATAACTTATCCATTATACATAAACACATCTATAGCTATCTACATAGGATTGATTTTTTATAGGTATCATTGGAGGTGTCCTACTGAGTTTATCTGACACCCTATCAGGGCCACCAATGGTACCCAGGAAGATTATGTGGATGAAGGTAGGGATAGAGGAAAGTACACAGTTTTTGGTACCTAACTATTTATAGCAAGGGATAAAGAAATCATAGGACCAATCTATGTATTATGTTGCTATTTAAAGATAATATTTTAAACTTTTGAATATGTTGATATAACTATATATAGGTGTTCATTATTCCAGGTATGTTTGTTTCTCTTTGGTTTAGATACATGAGATTACATAATTATGTATATGATATTGGATGTTCTTATTGATGGATTGTTTATTTTTTTTATTTGGATGTTTACTTTTGCTTTCATTTATTATACAGATTCTTCTATTATATTATCTATTTTTTACACTGTCATCTGAATCTGATTATAAGTGTATAGTATCCCCAACATTCCACCATTGATCCTTATTACTATTCTAAAACCATTTACATATGAGGAGGCATGCTTGAGTCCATGTGACCCATCGACTAGGAGCACCGTTTAGAGGCTCTAGGGTCGGGACATTAAAAATTGGTATCATATGTTTCTTTTCATTATCTTACTATCTTGGGATGGTAGAAAGGAGACTAGGATGTGTCGATACATGGTAATGAGCCTATTCCTGATAGTTTTTAACCCACATACAGGAAAAATCCAAATTACCTAGGATGAGACCTGATGTTCTGAATTATTACTGTTATAGTTGATTTGATTACACCGTTGGGAGTTTCCCATGATATTTGATGTTATTATTATTATGTTGTTGGATTTCATTTTATCCACGGTCCGGTACAACAAGGAATCATTGATCATGTACAATTTTAGGAACCTTATAGGACAAATATGTCATTGCATTATTCCATGCCATGCGGGTTTCATTGCATGAATGGATAATATTTCTTTTAAGTTCCTTGAGTGATACATCTATTATGAAACTAACATATCCAAGGGAAAAAGGATATTATATAATTGGTTATTAAAGTGTCTATATAAAACTAAATGGTGTTTTCCCATATAGTTTGAGGATGGAACGTCAGCTAACTAATTATCATATGTTTGAGGTACGTAATTGAGGTTATATAGACTAAAACATTGGCTAATTTAAAATACATTAATTTCATTTATAATATAAAAAGTGCATGTACCTCTATAGATTGGGAATGATGATTCATTTAGTTAAATCATTTTATATTACCTATTACATTAATCTTTTGAACATAAAGGTCAGATAGTGTTAAATGAACTACTATTGATATTTATATAGCATATACTTTTATAAATTGGGAATAATAATTTAGTTAATTGGTCTTTTATGTAAATGAAAAAGTTTATAAGTATTAAATTCAATATGGTCACCATTAAATGGGAATAACAATTGAAAATTAAAGGGTGTTTTCCTCTATTACTTTCAATTGAGAGTCCATATATGAGAACCCTTATAGTAAAACATAGATCTTGAGCCAGGCCTGACCTTAGTAGTGGGAAATAGGTAGCATCACTTATGTTATTTATGATCATTCTTATTATACAAACATTGATTAGGATCCAGAAAAGTGGTATAAATATTAAATAAAAATGACTTGTACCTATCCTATTTTGTACCTATGACTTTATTATTGTTAAAATTCTATTTGTGGCATGTGATTAGAATTGATAGATCTATTCCTCCACAATTACCTTGATTCATACGCCAGGAGGGTGGTGATGACCATCTCCAGAGGTGGTGGGCCCTGATCCACAAATACTACCTCTAGTAGTTCCACTTGAGGCACCTCTAGTTATTCTCAACATGGGTGATGATTCCTAGTTTTGAGGGGAATCTTTATAGCTTATTCAAACTATATAGGAATATTTGTGACCTTCCCTTTCTATGAGAGAGTTTATGTGGGAGTTTTAGGAGAAACATCCACCTATATTTTCATGAGAGGGTGGCCCCCGAGCTGTAGCGCTATAGCTTGAGACTATCTTATCTATATTCATGCATTTTGAGACACCTCCATAGTAGAGATTGAATATTTTTGCATATATGCTTTAAGGATTCACCAAACATTAGTGGGATATTCTAAACTGGGATGTTTAATATCGGGAAGTGATTTGTTGAGATTTTATTTCTATCTTCTATGATTATTTCTTCCCTAAGACCCTAAGGGATAATCATTCAAATTTAATTATCTAGTAGCAGGTTCTATATCCATTACGGATTACTCAAATTATTTTACAGAGCTTTTTTTATTTGCGCCTATCTATAATGTTGATGTGCCAGTGAAAGAGAGATATTTTTAGGATGGTATTACAAATCCTATTTGATCTCAACTTAATGTTTTTCAGTTGACTACCATGTTTTAAATAGTGAACAAGGATCTTATAACTAAGTGTATCCTGAGGGAAGATGGATGTTTGGATCAGAGTGGATCAGCTTCGCGTCCAAGTAGTTCAGTATCTGGTGGTATGAAGGATCACTTCAAGACCTCTCAGGAGGGAAATACCTTTGAGAGGGAACATACTAATATTCTTTCAACTATCATTAGTGGGAAAAGTAGGGGCATATGAAACCTTAGCATGAGAGGTCCCCAATTGAGTGTCAATCAATATATATGATGGTCCATTTACAATGGTTTTTTAATCATTCCTCTAGTTTCCAGTGATAGAGGATCAACACTATCTCCAGATCTTGGAGTGGGATCAATGATCAATGTTAGGCTTGGAGATGGAATGATGTTGGCTAGTCAGGACAAGGAGGTGTTCATGGTTGGGAGATAAAAACACCAATTATGTGGCCTTATCATAGAAGTACTACTAAAGGAAGTTATGTTGTATCTCATGTCTATGGAATGATTCAGTTTTATGCACTGCAACATGTGTCAAGGGAAAAGATTCATGGACCATCTACAGTCCGAGGTATTATTTTAGTAGCATCTAACTTGGTATCTATTTTGTTTAATGTGGGGGCTTCAAATTATTTTATCTCTATGATTATTTTGGAAGGAATTTCACTTTAAATTTACTACCTTTGTAGGGTGATAACACTTGACACTACTTTGGGTACATGTTAGAAGAGTGCATGCTAATTTGGGGAGTTCTCCTTTAGATAGGTGGAAATCAATTTTTATGTAACTTTATTGTCCTCAAGATGATGGGTTTTAATGTCATCTTGGGAATAGATTGGTTAGTTCCTTGTCATGATTATGTGAATTTCTATCTTTGAAGGGTGTTGTTTGCATCACTAGAGGGTAGTACTTATATTCACAAGGGAGAGTGGGATGTCAAGGCAGGTAGAGTTGGACTAGATAATCATGGGCTAGGTAGAGTGACAATACAGATTACTAACCTTTATATAGATGATTAGGGTATACATCAGAATAATTTTCCTTCTATAATAAACCATTTTAGGAATTTTTTCCCAAATTTTTTTTGTTTAACTCTAAATCAAGAGGTAGAGTTATTAATTTAGTGGGTTCCATGAGCTTCACCAGTGTTCATTCCTCCTTACAGGATGAGCAATGCTTAATTCCAGGAGATCAAGAGACTTTCAGATGATTTAGAAGATAAGGGTTTTATACAGACCAGTACTTCACCCTGGGGTTCACTAGTTCTTTTCAAAAATAAGGTAGATAAAACTCTCATGATTTGTGTGGATTTACATAAGTTGAATCAGTTTAATTTTAATAATCAATATCATTTTCCTCTTACAGATGATCTATTTGATAAGCTTTGGGGAGCTAAAATTTTCTCCAAGATTGATTGGAGACCATGTAATCACCAGGTACATGTTAAAACTTCAGATATAACTCATACAACATTCATTAGTAGGTATGTTCTTTATGATTATTTTTTTATGTTGTTTGGTCCCATGAACATGCCAGCCATTTTTATGGTCTTAATGAATCGATTTTTACACCTGAATTATGATTCATTTGTGGTAGTTTTCACATATGAAATATTGGTGTATTCTCTAACTAAACATGACCATTCAAAAAAACACGAGATCGTTATAAATACCCTCAGAGAGAACTGGTTATATGATAATCTCAATAAATGACACTTTTTGATCAATAAATTACACTTCATGGGTCATATTATCTCAGAGGTAGGAGTATCAGTTGACCTAGAGAAGGCGGGAGTTATTGTTAACTAGGAGAATCCCAAGAATTATTTTGAAATATATAGTTCTTAGGGATATATGGTCATTAAAGGAATTTCATATAGAACGTTTAACACCTATAATGACCTCTTATAGGTTTGAATAAAAAGGGTGGAAATTAATATGGTCAGAATCCCAAGAGACAGCCTTTTAAGAGTCAAAATATGGACTAACATTAGCACCGATCTTGATTCTTTCAGAGATAGTAAGAAGTTATATAGTCTATTATGATGCATCAGGTATTGGGATAGGATCAGTTATAATTCACGAAGATCAAGTCATTTCATATGGTTCACGAAAGCTGAGACATCATGAGCAGAATTATCCGATGCACAATATCGATTTAGAATCCATTGTCCATGACTTTCATTATTGGAGGAATTACCTATTGGGAGAGTATTTTATAGTGTTTACAGACCAAAAAAACCTCAGGTCTATTTTCATGTAGAGTTATTTGAACCTCAAGTAGATAAGATGGGCTGAATACCCTAAATAATTTGATTTTTATCTTTCTTATATTCCCAGAAAATGAAATGATGTAGTGGATGTTGTAAGACAGAGGACTCAGACATAGGCATTTTGAGAGGCCAATGATGAGCGGTAGCATATGACCCTATTTTTAGAGATTCACTTTGAGGTTCATTAACTTTATGAACAGTCTGTACATGCTTCATTATTAGTGACCTCTTCACTTCTATAGAGAGTGAAGGTGAGACAATTATTAGATCCTCAGGTCTTAGTCCTCAAGGAGAGTGTTTCTGGAAAGGATACACCACTAGAATGGATCATTAATATGGATTATATCTTTAAAATTAATAGATGTGCCTTAGTTCCTATATACATAAAGGAGGAGTTGATATGGGAGGCTCATGATTCTACTTGGGTGGTATAACCTATACTTACAAAGATGTATCGTAACCAATTCCACTATTATTGGTGGCCTAGTATGAAAATGGAGATAGTTAGTTTTTTTACTCAGTGTTCCACATTCTAGTAAGTGAAGGTAGAACACTATTGACCAATAGGTATTTTACATCCATTCCCCATTCTAGAGTAGAAATGGGATGATGCCACTTTGAATTTTGTGATTATTCTATCGAGATCCCCTCAAGGTAGTGATGTAGTAAGGGTAATCGTCGAAAATCTCATGAAGGTCACTCACTTCTTACCAATCTATTAGAAATTCTCAGTTGATGATCATGGGAGACCGTATGACTATGAGATTATATTCCTACATGGGGTCACTCGTACTAAATTTATCATTGGGATGCTTGTTTCAAATCAATATTCTAGAAGGGGTTATAGAAATCATTGGCTACAAAGGTACTTTTGAGTAAAATCTTTCACCCTTAGATCAATGGTCATTTAGAATGGACTACACATGTTTTATATGATATTATTTGAGCATGAATCCTTGATTTTAGGGTTTATTGGCAGAAACATATACTTGTTTTTGAGTTCTCCTATAATAACATCTTTAAGGAGACAATATAGATGTATACCTATGAGGTCTTATATTGTAGGATATGTTGTTCACATTTATGATTATTATAGGTTAGTAAGGTAGTGTTACTTGTACCTCATTTTGTTTAGGAGATTATAGAGTAGGTTAAGTTGATCTGGAATTGAATGGATATAAATTAGTCTTTTAAAAAGTCATATGCCTATTATCACTACTGACCACTAGAGTTTGAGGTGGGTACTTGAGTTTTCTTTAATGTATCTACTAGACTAGGTAATTGATCATTTAGATAATAGGGTAATATTTCACCATAGTTCATTAGATATTTTTAGGGTATGGATAGAGTAGATCAGATAGCTTAGTAGTTAAAATTACCTCATAGGTACTAGGCTATACACAATGTATTTTGTGTTTCATAGCTTTAACATTACTATTCATATTTATCTCATATATTTCATCCTGATGAGGTTAATTTGGTTGTAGATGCATCCTTTGAGGATAATCATATCTGTATTGTGGATCAGAGAAAGAAGGTTATATGGGGATAGTCTATCCTTTTAGTATTGGTGCTATAGTAATAAGGCTATGTATATGATAATACTTTGGAGTAGGTGGATGATGTACATGATTAGTGGTTGTTGTTATTCAAAGATGATACATTAACACCCTTGGAAGGGAAATTCAGGGATGAGTTGATTTAAGGGTGGAAGACTATAAAATCTAGATTTTTTCATGTGGGGTACAAATCCTTTTAATATTTAGTTAAACCCTTTATACAACACTCTTTTGGCTTAGATTCAGAAACAAACACCTTATGATGGTTGGTATGCTTTTTGAAGAAGGTAGCAGGGGATGAAGGATGGAATCAAGAAAAGTACTTGATGTGTATTTGGAATACATAGTTTGTATTCAATGCATGATGTGTATTGGCCTATGAAGTCCAATTCATGACATTTAATGAAGATTCCCCAAAAGGGGAAGCCCAAACATTACATAATGTGTAATGAATTTACACACTGTGTAAATGTTGTGGGATTTTTTTAAAGGTGAAAAAGTCATTTTCTTTTTCCTCACCCATAATTTCTATTTTCTATCTCACATAAAGCCTCCACTATAGGATCTCTCTAGGCTTACACCTAGTATTTGAAGCTATTTATTCTTTTGGACTCTAATTCAAGTGTCGTTTATCATGTTGGATAGCCACCAATAAGATCTCTATTCTTGTATATCCTTTATTAGTTATTCTTCCCATTTATGAAGTTATTTCATTGTAAGATAATATGCTTCACTTTTAGGGATTTTGACTATTTTTCCATTTTATTCTGATCTGGAGAAAACCACAGGAAAATACTGGATGAATGTTCTATCATAGGCTTAAGGTGGGTAGTTTATACCTTTTCCCTAAGGTCTTGTTGTGTATTTGTCTATCATCATTGTAACGCATGTCAAAACTTCCAGTAATTGTTTCTTAAATTAAATTTGAAGATATAAAATGATATTAAATTCTAATTTGGGTCTCCCTTGTAGCACTTAATCATGGTTGGAGGTTTTCAATCTCAACCAAAGCCACCCATGTGGCATGTTCTCTGGTATTACCTATGTTAAACCACCCCTTTGTATGCAGTAGATCTATATCATTGTAGTGGGAGATGCTATGAGTTAAATGAGTTAGATAGAGAGGATCATAACTCTTTTTCATGTCATTAGATGATATTAAAAAGATTAAATGGTTAGTGAATTGTTAATTATAAATGGGTATGGACACTAACATGACCCTCATGTTTTATTATATTATTTTCTTGACATTGTTACATATCAATATTTCATTGACCTATTATTGAGGTATGAAACATGTGATTATTGAGTTATAGAACCTCTTATTATTGAGTGATAGAACCTATTATTAAGGTATGTGACATATGATTTTAAGGTATAGAATCTATGATTATTAATGTATGACACCAATACATTTAGGCATGGAACCTGTACATTTTGGTATGGCACTAACATATTAGAATGGTATGAAACCTTTGACATCACGGTATGGAACTGGATAGGGGATCAAAGTATGGAACTTGTGACCCCTAGGTATGATTATATATGGTATGAAACCATTTTTAAGGATCAAGGTATGACACATGTGACTTCTGTGTACTTTTATATTTCCTGACATAGGTCAGTTTGGTTAAAAACCAAGAGACATGACCCATGTAGGTCATTTACTGTTATCACATGAGGATTATGAAAGATGTTCCCTACCTTATTTTGATATTATATATATATATATATTACAATATATTTAGCATGTTTCTATTATATATTATTCCATTTACTGGTTATATATTTCTTACTTTACTGCTTATCCATTATAACTATACACAACTATAACTATCTTTACATTCTATATTTTTTATAGACACCATTGGTTGTGGACTACTTATTTTATCTCACATCCTATTTGGGCCACCAATGGTACCTGAGAAGATTATGTAGATATAGGTAGGGATAGGATAAATTTCCTAGTTGTTAATACTTGATTGATTATAGCATAGGAGTAGAGAATCAAAAGACCGATATATGGATCATGATGTTATTTAGATATAGTATTTTTGTTATTTGATTATTTTTATATACCTATATGTTTGTGTGCCTAATTCCATGTTGTCTTGTTTATTTTTTCAGAGACATGACATTATATCATTATGTATATGATACTTTATGTTCCTATTCATGGATTTTTTATTATTTTCATTTGGATTTTTACTTCTTCTTCTAGTTATTATTATTCTTGTGTTATTCTGTTATCTATTTATTATAATGTGGTGTGTCTTTTATTACAAGTGTATAGTCTCTCCATTGTTCCACCGTAGACTATCACTATTAGTCAGAAGTCTATGTCATATGAGGAGTCACACTTAAGGCCATGTGACCCACTATCATGGAGAACCATTTAGTGGATATGGGGTTAGATTGTTACAACATACATATTTATAGGGAAAAATTTCTGAGAAAACTCATTATTCCCACACCCATGTGAAGAAATTCATTATGTGCATCCCTACAAATGTGATAAAACTCATTATTCCCATGCATGTGTGAAAAAATAATTATATCCATGCCTGACTATCTCATGATATATAAACCTAAAACAATACATGAGAGAGAGATATAATAACCCACCCATCCTAATCTATATATATGTTTTCCACATAAAATAAATCATCACCACATCATAAAGAAACCATGGAAATAAAATAGGGTTTTTATCCTTTTCAAGTGGAATCACATATGGAAAACATTAATAATACCATCAATAATCATAACATAATATAACCAAGAAAAATATAATAGTATCTAAATATATTCATTAAATTTCTATATAAACACCATTCAATCAAGATAAATTGAAATATTTTATTTTCACTATATAGATAAAGGGTATATGGTTAAGTAAATAATTTCACCAATCAATTGAAGCTATAGAATCTAGGTGAATACTTTTCAATCAAAGTAATCAAAAATAGGGTATTCACATAGGAAAAGAAGTTAAATAAGAATTATGGTTATACTATAAAGATGGTTAGTAAATTAAAGGGTAATGATGGATCATTTATATTATAGAGATTTAGTGTTTATAATTTGTTAAAGCAAAGATAAATAATCAATTGGTAGATGTAGAATAATTTTAAAATAATAATCGAATTTGAATTTGAAAATAATGATAAAAAATAACCATTTTCTATGAAAAACCATTTTAATAGAACTCGTAGAATAATAGAAGAATAATTTACTTTATAAAACCATGAATCATGGGAAATAAGATTCAAAATGATGGGAATTCCATTCTAATGAAAATGTTTTAGAAAGAAGTTTCTTTTTTTATTTTTATAAATAATATCTAATAAAAAAGTCACTAGTTTATTTGGAAAATTCATTTTTAAAAAGGATAGAATGAAAAATTTTAAGATACATTAATACATTAATTTTTATTAAATATCTAATAATGGATTCTTGAAACATATGAAAAGTTTTTATAGAGAAAACTTGGAGTGGAAGATAAAACATTTAATTTTGAAATAATGGAAAAAAATTTAAGATATTTTGAAATACTATTATGAAAAACCGAATTATTAAAAAAATTAACAGGTTTTAATTTAGAAAATAGGAAAGGTGATTTATGAGGATCTCAAAAAATGATACATATTAGAGTTCCCAAATATATAGTATAATTTTGGTGGGTCGAAAAATATGGATATGAAGGAAAATATTAGTTGGAAAGAATGATAGTTATTCTTTCCAATGTAAAATTTTTATTTGAGAAGGAAATTCATCATAGAATATAATATCAATAAAATTAAATAAATAACCTGAAAAATAAGATGAAATAAAAGAGATAAAAGTAACTGGGAGGATAAAATGGATTCATAGGATCATAATCATGTAGAAAATTTCTGACTCAAGGAGAAAGAATTTGAGTCAAAAAATATTATGATTTGAGTAACATTTGAATAAAATATCCTTGAATGAGAGAGTGAATGAAATTGAACTTCAAATAACATGAATTAAATATATTTTATGGTTTAATGAATTAAATAATAACCATATACACCATATAAAAAAATTAGGATCATAATAAAAATGTGTCTCAAATAAAAGAATTTGAGACATAAACCATTGTAACTTTTTATTGTTTGAGTAAAAACCCCATGAAATAAAGAATATGAAATAAAAAATTTAATATCATAAAATAAAATAGAATCATTATAAAAAATATTAAAGGTTCATTAGAGAAACCTTTCCAAATAAATCATGGTGTACAATAATAAATATGCCTTATTGGGTGAAAATTAAGACAAAAAACCATTACCTTGTTCCCGACTCTCTATGCACGGGTGACTAACTTATCAAATAACAAAATTAAACTTATTATACAGTTTATTAGGAACCATAATCATATATATATTTATATTAATATAATATATTTATTATTATACTCAATTCATTCATTATTTTTTTTTCTTATGTTGGTTATTTTAGGTGGTTTGGTCAATATCTTCACAACTCTTTTGGTATCTTGACCATAGTTAAAGTTGTAATAGTATAACATCATAATATCCCAAATTATAGGTGTGTACGAACTTTATTATTCTATTATAATAAAATATACATAGTTATATAGGTTTTTATAAAATTAAATTAGATTACAAATGGTACATCAATATGCTCATATTAAGCGGCAAAGTTTTATATGACAATTTATTATTATTATCACTTATAAAATGTATGATAATATATTTATATAATATTAATATTTTAATAAATATATTTTTAATACCTTAAATAAAATTCTAATTTCATCTATGTTTAGTGGTGATGGAAAAGAAAGTACACTACTTCATGGTGGTGGTATTTCGAAAAAACACACGATCAACATTTGTTTTTTTCTAAGTGGATGGAAGGAAATAAATAAAGATTATTATAATAATATAATAAAAATTCAGTATAATAATTATAATTAGTTAATTATATTAATATGTATATGGTAGGTTTTTAATATAAATATTAATTATAATAAGTAAGCAGTAAGTAATACTCACTTTGGTACCTTAAACTTTATCTGGAAAGTATCTTTCAAAATAAAGGGAATATGATAACTTATGGTGACATGGGAATTTTTTTCATGAAATGGAATTATAAGTGAGTAAAATTTTGCAGGGTTTAAAATAAATTTATACTGAAATGTATAAATTTTATAGGGAGTAAGTGATCCCCTTTTACAGTTAAAAAAATGGTACTTTTGTGAATACACATTAATTTTGAAAAATGGAATGATACTATTCATGGTTTAATAGTTCCAAAAGTGATAAATAATAGATTTTGGGGTGATATACTATCAATAAATCCTCCACCACGAATTTTCATAATTTTTTTAAAAAAAATTATTGTCATTTACCACTTTTTTTACTTTTTACTATCTTGGGTTTTACCTTGGAAACTGGTTTTTACCATATAGATTTTATGATATTTAAAATTATAAGGTAAAACTTATGACCAAATTTTGACGTTATAAACTAATTTTTTTGATCCATACATTCTAATTTAATGAGTGTTAATGTGTTTACATATAGGTTTAAACAATTTATTAGATACTTTTTATAAGTTATTAATTTATTTGAATAGATAAAAATTACAAAAAATCAATAAAAATTTTCGTGAAATATAATAGTTTTAACATTATCCTGGTAGTTAACATCAGTCATAGTGACAATAATTTTATTACTAAAAAATAAATTGACCTTATTAAACATTATAAACATATTGATATAAAATATTAAATACAATTTTTTAGATTAAATTTCTACAAGTGATAAAAACTAATTTTTAATTTAAGTGAATAAAAATATTTTTTAGAGTAAAAAATTCCTTAAGATTCCAAAGTGATAAACATGGGTTTTATAAATGCATAATTAATTTTAAATGATTTTTTTAAAGATATATATATATATTATAAAAATATTTTAAGAACATTTAAGACATTCTTATATTATGATAATGTTATAAATATGACGGTTTTTGAAAAATAAGTATTTTTCATTATTCCCCAAAAAAAATTGTTTTATAAAAAACTCAACAATTATACCAAATATAATTTTGAAATTTAAATTAAAAAATGAAGTTATTTTTATCAAATTTAATTTATAAAATTTTTATATTTATTTTATTAAAATGAAATACAAAATATAAAGAACACAAATTTTACTAAAAAATATCATTTTTGAACATTAACTTATTTTTAATATTATTCTATATCGATATCTAATTTAAAAAAAATTAACATATCAGTTCATATTTTTAAATATAATATATTATGGTAATAATAGTTTAAAATTGTTGAATTTAATTAATTATGTTTTATCATACAATATTTTTAAAAAAGTGGCACTTTAAAAAAATCCCTTTTTATATTAATTATTGATCATCTAAATATATTAATTTTAAATTTATTGATATTCTTTAATGAGTAGATTTTTTTATTTTTCTTTGTATTTGTCTTTATAATAATCATTTAATATTACATGGCACATTTTAGTTCATTTTTTAGCATGTTCAATGTTGTGAGTAACATAAGTTATCGAAGACAATATTAATTTAAAGGATAAAGAATATTAGGTTGTTACACACATCATGTAAGGCCAGTTTGGTGGAAGGGAAAATATATATGACATTAATATAATGTGTTCTAGAATATTATAGTGTCAAATGTATTTGGATATTATATTTACACACTTCTTAAAACTCGTAACTATCTTCCATAGAGATTATGAAGGAATACTTTATCTCTAACCTCTAACTCTAGGACCCTTCCATTATTTTTAGTAAATCTCTTCAACTGAATTTCTGATACTCTTATTTATTTCTTAATAGATTGGAACTTTTTTATCATTTCTTTGACCATATTAGGTCCCAATATACTTCACCCACCAATTTTATCCTAACATGTTGGTGTTATACCCTTCTTCCCATAGGGTTTATATAGATACACTTTAATTATTAAGTAGAAACTAATATTATGTGAGAAATCAATCAATGTAATATATTGATCTCATACTCCTTTAAAGTCCATATAGAATACATTGATAATTTATTCCATAGTTTTAATAGTCAGTTCATATTGAAAATCAATTTAAGGATGATATTCCATACTATAATTCAACTCTATTTTTAATGACTTTTAAAGACTCCTCCAAAACATAGTAGTAAATTTATAATCATTATTAGATATTGTCTATAGTGGTGTTCCATGTAACCTCACCACTTTTATGATGAATATCTTGGGAATTTGATCAAGTGATAAGTCTTTTATAATGGAAATGAAGTGATCAATATTTATATGATGATGAACCATAACTATATAGAATCCTTTTATTCATATGTATCTAAAATATCTATGATAAAATACCTGGTCATATTTTTCCATTTCCATGAAGGTATGAATAATGGTTAGATCATCCCCTTGGACTTTTTTCTATTCTTCCATAACATTTTGGAGTGCTAAGAACCTTGATTTATATTAAAAACTCACTTTATTCATATTGTCCCGCCAGAAGTGATCTTGGAAGTCTCTATACATCATTTGTCTCCCAAGATGGATAGATAATAAAGATTTATAAACATATTCTAATAGATCATTCTGTATATTTGGTTTTTATGGTTCACATAATCATTTAACAAATATTAAAAATTATCCTTATCAATTTCAAACTCTTGTAATCCACCCTTCATTATTTTATCAAACTTATTTTGAATCTCTATGTCATCCCTTTTAGTTTTTTTAATTTTCTCTAGAATAGATGGTTGAGAAATCATTTAAGAAAGATAGGATATTGTACCATCCTTTATTATTCCCATTTACATCCATTTAATGTTTAAGAATATTTTATCCCTTTTAAACCTTTTCATGGATAAGGTTGTTGGCTATTTTATTCTTAGGGAATATGACACTTTATTCTCTATAATGGTATTGGATTTAATATTCATAGTCTTTGATTATCTCAAACCATATTTTTGGGAATACATTGAGCTCATTATATTTGAATTTATACATTATACATTTATGATCATTATATATTTGAAACGTTTTTCTATATAGATAACACATTTAAATCATTAATTAAAATATCCTTGCAGCCAAATCCAGATCCTGAATAAGGTTGCTTTTCACATTTACCTTTAGCGACCTTGATTTATAGGATTTCAATTTATCATTTTTAATGAGTACACAAACCGATAAATTATTTTAATTAGCATTTCATATCACAAATCCTTCCCCACTGGAGGGTAGTTTTAGTATATCTATAATGATTTTCCAATTTATAAACACATTTAATCTCTCTTCACATTCATCTATCCAAACAAACATTACTCCTTTCTATGTTGACATGTTTATTGGGTTTGATAATCATTTAGATTTTCTAAAAAACAATTTATATTACCCAAACAGTCTAGGGAAACTATAAATATCTATTAAAGATGATTTACTAGGCCATTTTTCTATAACCATTTTCTTTTATAAGCCAATAAATATCCCCTTACTTGTCATAATATTCCCCAATAATATAACATTCTTTATCTAAAAGTGAAATTTACTATTTGGTTTGTAATTATGCCTTTTCACATTATTTATGAAAGTTATAAAACTATATTTATGATCTTATATGATTTTATAGTATATGATAATATCATTTATAAAAACCACAAAACATGTAAAGGTGATCTCTAGAGACTCTATTCATCTTGTCCATTTAAATTTTAGGATAACTAGTGAGTTTGAATGAAATCACTATGAACTCATACTCTCTATATATTGTATGAAATGATATATTGGGATTATCATAATCTTTTACCTTTAATTGATTATATCTTAACCGGATATCAACAATTGATAAGTACACAATGATAGGTTTCTATGGATTAAATGGAAATTTTTCAATGTAGTTAAAGAAATATGTAACCTCAAATCTAATGATAAACTATGGATGAATCCAAAAAACATTTATAAATATAAAATGAATAACTCATGTACCTTTCAGCAATGATAGTCACTGTTGTTATATCAATTCACATGATTAATAAAGAACACCTAGAGGTAATCATTGAACTCCCTCCTCCATAGTATATTTATGGGCTAATACTAAATTTCCCATTTTATGGACAAGACTATATTTCCTTCCTTGATATGTTAGGGTCTCATGTGGTAAAGAGAAGAGGAGAAAAAAACTTTAGGGATATGGAGAATCTATATAAATCTAGGTAGGAAAAAAATAAACACTATCTCAATTCCTCAATCTTATTTATATAGTCATTATAGACTCTCCTCAAATTTTCATTCATTTACTCATATGTTAGGCATAAATTCCTTTGGTCGAAATCATTTATAACCCTTGGTGAAATCACCATCCTTGTAATTTAGCCTACTAAAATGTAATATTAATGACATGAAACATATAATAATACCTGAGTGATAGATAATACCATTCTAATACCTAATATATCATAGGATGTTAGAGTGAATCATACCAAATGATTCTACTCAATATGATTAATCCAAAATATATACCATGACTAGTTAAGGTAGCTGCATGAAATATATATTTCACCCTTAAAACATACCCAAATTATAAAATATGATAAAAACTAAACACAACCTATGTGTTTAAGGCTTTAGTTCGTATCTCCTGTAATCCCTAACTTACACAAAATTCTCAAATACCTAGTTCCATTTCACGTTATAGTATATCATATACAATAACATGTAAAAACATATCAAAAAATAATTTGGTTATTTCCATGAATCTTTTGGAAAGTGCTCATTTAATTCACATTATATAACATCATATAAAATACTTTGCGAATAACCATTCAAAACTCCTTTTAGTTAAATTGTAAAATACTTTTAGATTAGGTATTCAGGTAAAACTCCAACCCCATTTAGTAAAACATAATGTGTGACCCCATGTATCTTTGAAGCATTGAAAAAAAATATGAATTCCTAAATATTCAGATGAAATTAATGAACCAACACTAGAATATAATTAGTTCTACTCAAGATGAAAAGGGATCTAACATGATCTATATGAACTCTCTCTATACACGTGTCTACCAAATGTGCATATACAAGCATGAATTTTCATATGATCTGTTTTACCTAAACATTTATTCACTGTGGGAGATGAAGAATGTCAATCCCATAATGATACTTATAAATTATTGATTATAAGAATATAGACTATCCATGTTAATGAATAAATCGCATTCCATTCAGCTGGTATATGTGTACATTATAGTGAATCAATTTTTCTTAGATGACTATTACATCAATTTTAAGATAAATAAAATAATAGTAATACATTCCAAGATCTAAGGTTTTAATATCTTGGAAAAATTAGATTTTTATATCACTTTTACATAATAAAACATAAATATTATTTAATTCCTTCTTCAGAGTCCTCCGAAATTTATCATGTTCTCTTTAGTACATGTAATCACGTAAGGATATACACCTATAAAAAGTGTGAGCTAAGAGACATGAAGCATTAATACATGGGTAGGTATAATAATCATCATTATATCATTAAAATTGGATCAACTTCATAATCATGATGAAATCATTTAAAAATGGAATGAAATGTGGCATATGCATAATAATGAAACATTATAACTTATTGGCGAAATACTACACATAGTTTTGAACAAAGATAACATCATGTTCATGAATAAGATATGTGCATAAATCATAAAATCATAATTGAGAACAAATCTAGAATCATGTTCACACATAATACATATAATCACATGAGATATATCACATTAACCAATGCATTGGATGGACATATAATTTTGGTTAAAACGGCCACATCCCAAAATAATCATCATTATACATGCCACATTGATTGGGAACACATTGCAATGATAACCATGAAATAAAACCAAATAAATAGAATGGGTTTCATGAGGGTATCATGAATCACATAACAATGAATAACCTTTTGGGTTTCCAGAATAATAATGGAAAAACATAGTTTTTGACATTATATTTTTTCATTAAATATCATGAGTCATGGTGATAAAGATAAACATTCTAAAAGGAATCAATTGGATGTTTTCATAAAATAAGGTCTTTTTTTGGGAAATAATTATAGGTAGATTTGAAATCATCTATAAGAAGTAGAAGAATGCATATACTAAAAAAATAAAAAAGTAAAGAACCGTGAAATTTAATTTTGAATTAATTGATAAGATTCAACATTTACAATAAAGAGGAAGAATTGATAAACCCAAAATAATAATTCGGGTTCAAGATTACCATTTCCTTAGGACCTAATTTATTTCATCTCTTTTACATCTCCTTTTTATGAATTTTGATTTATTTGAACATGATAAATAAAAGATAATTATGTTCATTATTTTCATTATTGATAAATTTGAATCATTGAATATTAGTTTTTAATTCCCTTTATTAAAGGTGAAATGTTTTGATATTATATTTTCCTAAAAATATCTCATCTTTCTTAGATTTAATGATCACAATTTATTGATACTTATACATTAGTAAGATTAAATATAAAAATTTATAAATATAAATATATATATATATATATTATAAATATTTATTTATAATCATCTATAATGGTTGTGATTAGAAGAGAATTGACAACATAATCATTGGAAATTAAATGATAGTTAGTGGGACATTATTGAAAGAATATGTGAGAGATTTATAACATATACATATTTTGAATGTAGCAACCTTAACTTCTGATAAATAAATATTACATCTTAATAAACAAATATTCATTACATAACATAAGGTTCCACATAAGAATTATTTAGGTCATGTGCCTTTAGAAGCTTGGAAAAATAAACAAATTGTTCATAAGTGATCTAAGTCATCTATAACACCCAAATATTTTATGGTATGTATATTTTTAAAATTAATTTCTTTGAAAACATAGGTTTTACACAACACCTAGTTTAAATGAATAATGATTTACTTTTAAATATAATTATTTAAAAATGACCATAATAACATAGCCATTAAATCGGTTGAAATGAGTAGTATTAAAAAAATTGTGAAATTTATAAATCATATATTTAATTAAATGTATTTAAATTAATCTTAATTGTTTTATAGGCGTAAGATAAAAATGAATCAAATTTTACGCATTAAAATACAATATTTTTCTAAAGGAAATTTTACCTCCTGTTAAGGGCACACTTATTTTAAAACTATATTTTGAAAATTTTATAATATTATTTAAAAAAATAAACTTTATATTTAAAATTTGAAATTTGAAATTAGTTTAGGGTGAAATTTTGGTATTTCTTTGAAAATAATTATTTTCCATTGAATAGTGAAAAATCCTGATTTCTATAAAACTCTCATTTTCATTATATTAATAGTATATTTATGATTTGAATAGTAAATTCACTTATTAAAGTTTACATAAAATTTATGTATATTGTGAATTATAATATAATATATATTTTTATCTGGGAATAAGTAAATAGAAGTTCTGAAAATGATAAATTAAGAGTTGGTTTTTTTGTGCAATATAATTGTTTATTCATAATATTATAACTAAAATAATTATATAAAAGAAAATTATTTTCATAATATAGATTAATAAATTAAATTCTTGTTGTATTATGATTTTAAGATATTTTTATGAGGCCTTAATTAATTTTTGAATGTGTTATGAAATCAGTTATAATTCTAAAATCATATTTTTTCAAATAAATGATGGTTTTATATAAAAATAAAATGTATCCTATTTATCAAATTATTTTCATAAAATTGAGTTCATTTTTTAACTATAAATGTCAAAAAATGGTTAGAGTTCATTTTTTTATTTTTATAAAATAGTTTAATTTTCGTTGAATAGTGAAATACAGTAATTTACCGTATTTAATACATACATGAATTATTGAGAGAAAGATGATGTATGAATGATGAAAAACCATAATATCAAACTACCCTTTATTATTTTAATATATTTAGTGATAATTATAAAACAATTCATAGTATTTATCAGAAATAATAAAAAAAATGAATAAAATTTTCAAAAAACAACCCTCTCCTCCACTACAAATACCACCCCTCACCACCTCTTCTCCTCACACAACCAAAGCCTTGAAGCTTGTCCAATTTCTACCAAATATCTCTCAAAAATAATTCCCCCACATTCTAATGTTTCTTTTCTAATTCAAAATACCATTTCAATGTTCTTTAAGGTGGTTCTCAAGGAGAATAATTCAAGAGGTAAAACCCTTAATCCTTTCCATTTATTTTATTTTATTTTCCTTTTCTTTTATTATCCTTCTATCACCTACTATGAAAAACCATGAATTATAAATTAAATATCATATATATATTGTAATTTTATTATGTTAATGGAGAATATATCATCAATACTCTTCTCCATTTTCCTTTTATTTTAAAGATGAAAACAATGTCTCTGAGGTGTGGATTTACCACTTTAATGGACGACGTGTTTTCATTTTTCAATTACACCCTAAAGTGTGGTCACAAAACCATTTTTATGATTAAACCAGACCTTAATATATTTAATAAAAATTATTTAATGTTCTAGAACCAGTATATATACATAATATTAATTAATGAAACAAAACTAGTTTTTGATGATTGAAAAACTGCCAATATAATCTAAATGATCATCACTAACATCTTATCCAATGATTTATCCTAAAAAAAATAAAAAATAATTATATAGACATTAAGTATTTTTTTAAGATCATTAATAAAATATAATTTCAATTCTGGAAAATTATATTCATTTTACATGATATTTCATATGCGTAGAAAAGTAAACCGATTAGGAAAACCAAGGAAACGAATGCTCATGAATGGTAAAATTGTATTTTATAACTCATTAAAAATACCATAAATGAAATTAATAAAACTATAATAAATAAAATATATATATATAAGTTTATTAATTAATTTACTAATGTACCTAATTTGATTATCTAGGACATTAAGATCAGGTTCATAACACATTCAAACATATTGTATGGGTTTTCTCATCTCACCTTTATTTTTAGAAGATATTCCTTATTCACAACTATTTATTATTTGTGTTGTATTTATACTACCCTGTGATGTATAATATCATGAATCTCATTGTGTTAATTTTATTAAATGTTTTATTTGATGATAATTAATTTATGGTTCATTCAGTTTAACTATTTGCAATGTGGTAAGGGATTCTCCCTAATCCCCCATTTTCCATTTGAGTTGCACCTTATCTCTCTTTAACAAAATGTAATTCTTCTTTATTTGTATATATTTATTCTAAATTATATGTATATGTTCCAAAATAATGTATCTAGACCATTTCTTATTTCTTCGATGGGGAAATATGTGTTTTATAAGGTTCCCTTTTCAATTCCTCCTGATAAGCAAGCCCAATTAAAGGGAACTTCCCAAATTCTTACCCATTTTCAAGTACAATTTATAATCTGTTTTAAGATACCATTATTTTTTATTAAATAAATATTTTTATCATGAAAAACTATATTTTTTCACTTTTTGTTTTATAAAAACAACTGTGATTTTTTCTGTTTTAAAGAATCTTTTATATTTTCCCTTAAACTATACTAAAGTGACATATTTATAAAGTTTATTAAAAAATAGTTTTACATGTTTTCACTTCAGTTAAACATAATTTAATTTTTCTTCCCTTTTATTTTCTATGATATTAATTTTTACATTCTAATTTTAGGACAAATAAAAATTATTTTCCAAAAGAAATATTTTTTTCAAAGTAAAAGGATATTTATCTCAAGAATCTATCAATTATATTATTAGAGTATTTTCATCTATTATTATAACTCAAATATTTCAAATTGGTATGGGAAACTTTGATTTAAAGATATCTTTTTGAATCAATTATTTGAAAGAGGAGGAATGCATTGGACTTAGTAAGTGATGGGTGACACCTTTTATATCCTCTCGATGTATTAGTAGGTATCATAAGACAAACTAAACCAGGTTGTAGCTGAGGAATTACCCATTTATATAGAATTCTTGGATGAGGCCTTGATTATTTTCTTATGATGTCCGGCATTATGATTTCCAAAATTATGATATTATTAATTGATAATCCAAGTGATTACTCAACTATTAGAGTATCTATGGTTATGTTTCTTTCTCATGCGATTATTTATACTAAATTATTTATTCAGCTTTTATTCCTGCCATATTACGCGCAAGAATACGTTCTAATGGAATGTGTTTTTATTCATTCACCATGACTTATTATTTATCTTTATTTTTTATAGATTCTTATGTATTTTTTACCCTTACAGAGCATCTAAGCTCACCCATTTCTTATGTTTTATTTTCCCCAGGATGGGAAGATGTATATCATGAATTGATATACAAGGATAATCTAGGAGTTTATGGGTGTTTCCAAGGGAGTTTCTTTGTTTTTTATTATAAGTTGTAATAAATCAATTATGTTTGTATCAGGTTTTCCAAATACACTAAACTATTTAGTCCTTCGGTATGTGAATTCCTTTTTTACTATACTAATGTAAATAAGTACAACCCCAACTTTGGGCTACTGGGGTCTGGGTTTTTATAGTTGGTATTAGAGGAAGTTTAGTAGAAATCTTGAAAACTAGATTTAGTAATCATATATTATGGAACATAACCCTAAGATAGAATTTGAGGATAATCATTTAAAAACATCCTATAATTTTGGTAAGGTAGATATTATGTGCTTATTCTTATAAATACATCACTATATGGATACTACAAGTGGACATGGTTCTGGAACAAATGTACCTAGGGGTAACAATACCAGTAAGGTGTGTCGGGCCTAACTCAACATAACCTGGTACATGACAATGAGTCTTACTATGCACCTGGTTTGACACTCTCAGGGTATATGATTAGGATAATTCACATTTTATTTACAAACCATTATAATGGATTTAATAGTAAATATGTCCCCAGAGAAACCATGTTTATGATTATGAGATTATCTATGCATAAATTTTTTAATTTATGTTATGTATTTCACCAGTTTAGGTATTATACATTATGTTTCATAATGTTAGGATATAATCTAGTTTATACCATTATTTAGAAATGGTTCCTAGTAGAATGAATGTGAACCACATAAATGCACATAATCCAAATAGTAAGAATGATCATTTCTTCGATGGGTTTAAGCCATCCCTTTGAAGGGAAGTAGTCTCCCAAATATTCTCATTATATGAGAAAATTATATCATGTTATAAAAAGATATTGGAATAATTGGCCAAGTATTGTGGCTTCAAAGGGAAGAAAGAGAAGAAGAGGAATGGTATGAAAAATATAGATAAAGAGAAGAACATAAAGAAGTATTTTCCCACATGTGATAATTAGTGAAAGAAACATGCTGGTATATGATAAAGATAAAAAGTAGTTTTATTAAAGTGTGTAAAAAAAATCCACCATGATAATTATTTCTAGGAAAGGAATGAATTTTCCAATTTTAATTGCATCAACTACAAGGAGATGGGGCACTACACAAATCAATGTCTCAGGCGTCAAAGGATTATACAAAAAAATAGGATAATGGTTGCTACTACTATAAACGAAGAGTAATGATTAATATTATTGTATTTCGATTCAAGAATTATGTTATTTGAGTATTTTATTAATAATTATTTGGTTATAATAATCATGATATTTATAAGGATTGTACTGCCATACATATTCTTTAAGGAACTTGAAGCCTGCGATGAATATCACCAGTAATCAAGAGAAGTTATTATATTGTAAGTTGATCTTCTTAAAACACATGGATTGGTAATGATAACCCTAAATATTTTATTAATGTTGAGAAAATAATAAATATATGGTTATGGGATATTATTGGTAACCATGAAGATGGTTAGTGATCTGATGGTTTACGATATGCTGGAATTATTAGATATTTGGATTTAAAGAATATATTCAACAACCTAAGATTTTACTATTGGAAGGATTCATATTTTATAAAGGTTTAAAGGGGATTAAGGAATTGATATATTTGATATGTGAAAATAGAATATAAATTATTTGGGTAATATTATATTAAGTTAATTTTGAAAATTTAGTGAAATAATTTCTAAAGTTTTGGTCATTGAATGTGGTAAAACATGTTTTAGATGAGTATTAGGATTAACTATTTATGGAATAGATCATGTTAAACTTTGGAAATTATTATTAATTAATAACATATGATAACATTATTGTTTTATGTATACATTTAAAGGTTTTAGGAATGAATTAAGGACCATATGATTAATTAAAAGTGCTTTAGAAATGAAAAAATCATATTGAACTTTCATTTCTAGGTTTAAGGGATGAAGTGAAAATAGATCAAAACACAACTGAAAGATGAGATTATACTTATGAAATGAAAATTGATTAAGTAAGTTTATTTTATTAGGTGATTTCATGAATATTAAAATAATCACTCAAATCTTGGTAGAATATTTTGGAACAAAAACATAATCTGTTTACTTTTATTTCTAAGAAATCAAAGGTCTTTTAATCGATAAAAAATTTACGTATTTTTGATGGTTATATTTTTAATGAAAATGTTCTATATCACTCTCCTTTAGAACATGATGGTTGGGTTATTCTTCTATGTTTATATTTTACCTTCACACTAATTTTATCCTATTTAAATGCCTAGTTTTGTGGTGACCTTTTCATTTCCATTTCCCTCTTATTAAGAGGATATTGTTTTAACCTAACTTCTGATGTGGGTTTCCCACAAAGGAATTTTATAGTATCAACCCTTGATTTTTGAAGTACAATTTAAAATTATGAGGAAGAAATTTATTAAAGGAGGGTATAATTTAACACCCTAAGATTTTATATTATGTATCTTTTTAAATTTAATTTCTTTGACAACATAAGTTTCACACAACACCAAGCTTAATCGAATAATGATATACAATTAAATATCATTATATTAAAATGATCAATATTACATAGTGGTTAAATCATTGGGAATTAATAACATTAACCAAATTATAAAATATATATATTATATATTTAATAAAAAAATCATTCATCCAAATGATTTTATAGGAATAATATAAGAATGATTCCAATTTTACACATTAAAAAAATATATTTTTCTAAAGGAAGTTTTAACGCCTTTTAATGGAACACTTGTTTTAAAACTATATTTTGATACTTTTATAAATTCTATTTAATAGAATAAAATTTATTTTAAAAAGTGGAATGTAAAAATTATTTTATGGTGAAATTTTGGTATTTTTATAAATGTATTTATTTTCTAGTGAATAGTGAAAAATCCTGATTTTTATAAAACTATCATTTTCGTTATATTAATAGTTTATTTATGATTTTCATTGTAACTTAACCTATAAATTTATACATAAAATATAGGTATATTATAAATTAAAATATAATTTATTTTTATCATTGAATAAAGGAACAAATGTTTTAAAAACGATAAATTAAGTATTGATATTTTTGTGAAACATAATTGCTTATTCAAAATTTTATATCTAAAATAATTATTTAAAAGAAAACTTATTTTCATAAAAAATATTATTAAATTAATATTTCGTTTTCTTATGATTATAATATAATATTATGAGACCTTAATTAATTCTTGAATGTGTTATAAAATTAGTTATAATTGTAAAATCAGTATTTTTCGAATAAATGATGATTTTATATTAAAATTAAAATTCTAATATTTAGAAACTTATTTCTATAAAATGGTGTTCATTTTTTAATTCTACATATTAAAAAATGGTTAGGCTGAATTTTTTGGATTTTTCTAAAATAGTTGAATTTTTTGGTGAATAGTGAAATATGATAATTTTTCATATTTAATAAATACATGAATTATTGAGTCATAAATGATATATGGATGATGTAATCACATAATTTTGAAAAATAATTCATTGTTTTAATATATTTATTGATTATGATCAAACTATTCATAGTATTTAGAAAAAATAATAAACAGGTGAATAAAATATTTAAAAAACACCCATCTCCTCTACAAAAATGCCACCCTCACCACCTATTCTTTTCAAACCAAAAAAAGCCTTGATGATTGCCCAATTTCTACACAATAAATCTCCAAAACCTTTCCCCCATGTTCTGGTCTTTCTGGTCTCACCCAAAAAACCATTTCAAAGTTCTTTAAGGAGGTTGTCAAGGAGAAGAATTCAAGAGGTAAACCCCTTAATCCTCCCCTTATATTTTCTTTTCTTTTTCTTTTATTTTATTATCCTTCCTAACATATTCTTCCCAAACATGAATGATAAATAAATTATTTTATATATACTATAATGTTATATTTTCAATGTAAAATCCACTATCAATTCCCTTCTCCTTTTACTTTCATTTTAATGATGAAAACAACGCTCTTGAGGCACCGATTTACAACCATCGTGGAGGACGTATTTTTAATTTTCAATTTCGCCTTCAAGTATGGTAGTAAAAGAATTTTTATTGTTAATAGAGACCTTAGTATGTGTAATAAAACTTATTTAATGTTCTTGAACCTCTATATATATAATATTAATTTATGAAATAAAAATAGTTTGTGATGATTGGAAAACCACCAAAATAATCTAAACAACTATCATTAACGTCTTTTCTAATGATTTATCCTCACCCAAAAAACGAAATTAATTATATAAAAATTTAATGTTATTTAATATCATTAATAAAATATAATTTAAATTCTGGACAACTATTTTTATTTTACATGATTTTCCATATCGTTATAAAAGTAAATCGATCAAGAAAACCAAGGAAACAAATGATCTCAAACAATAAAATTGTATCTTGTAACTAAGAAAAAAGTCATAAATGAACTTAATAAAATTATAATAAATAAAATAAATTTATTAAGGTTATGAATTAATTAATTAATGTATTTAATCTGAATATTCCATACATTAATATCAAGTGAAAAACACATTTAGACATAAGGTAAGAGTTTTCTCATTTCACCTTTATTTCTATTAGATATGCCTTATTCACCACTATTTATTGTGTGTGGTCTATTTATACTGAACATTGATGTATAATATAATTAATATATTTATATTCATGGTATTATATATTCCATTTGATGATTATTAATTTTTTGGGGCATACAATTTGACTATTTACAAAGTCGTTAGAGATTCTCCCTCAGCCTCCATTTTTCAGTCGGGTTACGTCTTCTCTCTCTTTACCAAAATATAATTCTAATTTATTTTAATATAATTATTATAAATTCTATTTATATTTTCCAAACTCATGTATCTAGATCAGTTCTTCTTTCTTTTATAGACAAATACATGTTTTATAAGGTTCCCTTTTCAATTCCTCCCGATAAATAAGCCAAACTAAAGGGAACATCCCAATTTTTTTACCCGTTTTAATGTTCCATCCATAATATGATTTAAGAAACCATTTTTTTATAAAATAACTCTTTTTTTATTGAAAAAATATATTCCTTAATACTTATTTTTCTATAAACAATAATGAATTTTTCTATTTCAAATAATTTTTTTATATTTTCCATTAAATCGCATAGAAGTGGCCCATTTCTAAATATTCATAAAAACTATTTTTTCATTTATACACTTAAGTTAAACATCATTTATACCTCAAAAATAATTTCTTTTTTACTAAATTTTATTTTTTTGGGGTATTAATGTTTAAAATCTGATTTTATGAAAAATACATTTGATTTTATAAAATAACTCTTCTTTTCAAAGTAAAAGGATATTTCTATCAAGGATTTATCAATGATATTATTATAGTATTTTCATCTATGATTATGATTAATAATTTTAAATTTTGTATGGTACACTTATATATATATATATATATATTGATTATTTGACATATGATGATTGCATTTGACTTAGTAAGTGACGGGCAGGGCCCGCTATAGCCCCTCGATGCATCGGTAGGTCTCATGAGACAAACTAGACCAGATTTTTGGCATGGACTTAACCATTTTTTTAGATGTTTTGGATAAGGCCTTGATGGTATATTTATGATGTCTATAATAATTAATTCTCTTATTATAATATTATTAATTAATAATCCATGTGATTATTTGAATAGTCGAATATCTATTGTTATGTTTCATTATCATGTGATTATTTATATGGTATTTCATATTCAGATTTTATTCCTACCATATTATTCTCAAGATTATGTTTTAATGGAATGCATTTTTTTTGAAAAAATATACCTTATTGTTTATATTTATTTTTTATAGATTCCACTATATTGTTTATCCTTACTGAGAAACTGAGGTCATGCCATTCTTATATTTTATTTTCCCCAGGATGTGAAGATATATATTATTAATGAAATGTTTGGATAATACTTGAGTTTATGGGTGTTTCCCATGGATTTTAGTTTTTATTTTTATTTAAAGTTGTAATGTAACAATTATGATTATATCTAGGTTTCCAAATCTACTAAACTATTAAGTCGTTTGGGATGTGGCTTACTTGTTTATTATACCAAGGTAATTAAGTAAGGCACTGGCTTAGGGATACTAGAATTGGGGTATTTACATCATCTCCCACTAAGTTGTTCATAACCATCACCCTTTATATAAATATCATACACAATAACTTTATTTATATCTTGGAGAAGTGATAGACAAGAAATAATGATGTTAGATACTCATTAAGGGTAAAAAAGTGAGATATCAATAGTCAACTAATAATAAAATGAGCATAAGGGTATGAGAATATGAGATTAACATTTCAAAACCATACCCTACATATCATAGATCACGAACTTGAGTCATGACATAAATATTTTTAGTTCATAATATAAAAATCATAAAGGAATGGAAGTATATAATCCATGAGAGCATAACTTTGTCATAAGACATAGATTTTTGGCATACACATAAGCATATAAAATCATTCCTTAGTAGTCTGATATCATTTCCATAGTAGTCAGAGATCATTTCCAAAACCATCACACTGGAATAGTTTCATTCCTTAAACCATTGTACTTATCATGGTTCACTCTCTAGATTATCATAGTGTAAAAATTCTATTACCAAACCAAGTTAACTCACCACTGCATTCCCATTTATCTCATGATATATCACTACTTACCCAATAAATTGGAGCAAGATATCGGTCCCACCCATCAAATAATGAAAATCATAGATATGTGTGACAAAATAACATAAAACATTCATCATACCAGAATCCATGAAAATAAATGGGTTTCATAAACATTTCATCATATCATAACCTATGTAAATTAAATAGGTTTCATAATAATTTCATTATTTATTAAAGCATAATCAATGGTAAAAGAAGCAGGTTTCATAATAATTTTATCTTGGTATAACCCATTATAGAGAAATGGGTTTCATAAATATATTATCATTATAAAAATAAAACATCTAAAGAATGAAAAGAATTCTATACTTGGATCATATCCATAGTAAATAATAACTAACATCAAATTATTTAATCTTATATGGAAAATAATTTTGAAAGATCATTTGAAACATTTCTTGAGAAAAATAATATTTTCTCTTTCAAAATCACTTTTTTTAATAAAAAAACCATAAAAAAATTTAATTTTCATTTTCTTTAAATTTATAATTTTAAACTTATAAATTTATCTTTAAAACATTTCATGGTCATAAAAATTGGAAATTAAATTTCTTCCATACACGTTAAAAAAATATTCCTTTCATATTTTTGGTAGAAGCCAAACAATATTTTTAAAAAAATGAATATTTATTTTAAACATTTTGTAAAAAGTAAAAAAAAATTATAAAAAAGTATTTAAATCATAACTTTAGATTATTAAAAACTTTCTTTATAACATTTTCATGAATCATGTATGTTTAATAAAAAGTGATTTCGACCAAAGAGGAAATAATGTCAATTTCTCTTAAAAATATTATTTAGAACTATTAAGTAGATGAAAACAGAGGAAAATAAAGGGACAAAATTTATTCTCAAAAAACAATAATAAGAGAATAAAAAAATGATTTTATTGAGATATATATAATAATATTTCATTATTGAATGTATAAACATAAACAATCTCAATAAATGATGAGATTGCATTATAAAACCATTACCACTTCTGTAACATTCAACCATAAGACACATGAAAGATTAAAAGTAAATTAAACTGAAAAATATAATGATAATAAATAAATAAATTATATTTCATGTAAAATAGATTTTATATTCTCCTCATAAAATAATATAGGTGCATAACATAATGTATGTCCCAAAGAAGATAGATTGAGACACAAATCATTTACCTTACGTATCGACATCATTCAAAATTATTAGAACCTCGTGTATAATAAATATAAGTTTATTATAAATATATTACATAATAATAATTATATATATCATACAATTTAGGATTTACTTATGACCTTTTTTTACTGGTTTAATAAAAATTCCTTGTTAAAATCATGTTTTAGGTAACAACTTCTTTGTTTTTCATGTATGTTTTTGATTTGGTATTTTTAATCCTCTTAAATTGATAATGGACCCATCATATTCATAATGATAAAAAATATATAAATATCATATATATATTTTCATTATATATTTATTTATATTAATCCATTAAATTTATATATATAAAATGAATTACATTGTTCATGGAGATGGTAGACTGTATGTACGCATGAACGTTGTTTCCATTTTCTCGGTGGATGAAACAAAAGAATGGTAAATAATATATTAAATTTATAGTTTAAATTTTGTTTAATATATATATATATAATATGTTCATTAAACATATCCTCCTTACATTCCATGTAAAGCGTAAGTGAAGAACGAATCACATCGCTTAACGAGATGGTATTCTGCCACACACATGTGAAACATTGCTTTATTATCAAGGAATGGGAAGTTAGAAGTTATGTGTGATATTATTATTATACAAGTATAATAATATCATAAATTTCATATATTAATATTAAATCCATCATTATATACAATTTTGAGAGGTGGTTATGGAAAACAAATTATATTGGTTCGCGAGGCGGTAGTCCGCTATACACACGATCAACAATTTTATTATTAATTTGAAATAATGAGATATGGATATAGGATATTACTAGAAAATAATAACATCTCAGTATATGATATATATTTGGGTTATTATAATTTAATTAATTGAACATTAAAGAAGGTGGTAAAAAATAGTTTAGTGAAGAAAATCACTTTCACTTTGAACAACCCCATTTGGATCTCTTATTAAAGACCCTAGGGTTGGTATTTTGGGATGAATAGTATATATAAAACATTTATAAGTATTTTGGATATAGATTCTGGTAGGTTTTTGTTGATACAATTGGATTAAGAGGCTTGAATAATTGAAAAGAGGATGTGGCCTTTTATTATGGAGGAGTAATTTTTTGTAAATACCCAAAACAATTCAATAATGGGATGTCACCCTCAACCCAAGTGCCTAAAAATTATAATTAAAGTCGTGGAGGGGTTATATGGTCAATAAACACCTATAAAATACCAAAAATAACATGTTTTAATCATGTTGTTCATTAAATTCAAAATTTCCCTACATTTACAAATTTAGTTTTCATTACGGTAACTAGTCTTTTTACACAGGTAGTTTATCATTAAAGACAAAAAATAAATGATCCTAATTAGATAATCTTTACCCACTAGTTTTAAATATGAAACAAAATTTGAAAAATAAACATACTATTTGTGAGAAAAATTAATATTAACACAAGCGCATGTAACGTGAAAAACTATGTTTTATCCTTTACTGTTGAAACCGATTTTTTACTATTTAGAGATCAATATAATATTTATAAAAGAACCATTGGTACATGCATGGATTATGGTTTATAGTTTTAAATATTTACCTATAATATGGAATAGGATAATATTTTTAGAATTTTTAAATCATTTAATAAAAAATTATTTATTATAAAATAACATTAATATCAATTCTAACACTATTCATTTAATTTGAATTAAAAAACAGACAGAGAAAGGTGGAATTTGAATATATTATTTTCAAAATATTATTTATTATTTTTAAAATTGTATATAATGTTATATTTATCAAAAAATTAATTTAATACTATAATTCATTCAATTTATATTATTTCTAATATTTTTAGTATCATTTATTTCATTTTTCTATTAATTAAATAATTACTGCAGTGATATTGGTTAATCATTTAAAGTAATTATATAATTACTATAAATTAAAAAATAAATAACTAGTAGGAAATTAATTTCATTATTCTCAAAATTACCCTCAATATTCAATCACATGTTTCTTTTGTCCCTATATTAAAACATTATTAAAACTTAAAAGCAATTGGGTGACAATTTGTCTTTTTATATACTTAAATTATTATATTAGTCAATTTCATATAAAACTATCCCAAAATACCATAAAAATACATCCTATGATAATTAGGGTAAACAAATGACCATAAAATAGAATCTATAAAATTATTTTGGCCATTTAACTCAAATCATTTTAGTTTAACCATAGGTAACCTGTTTTAACGTTAACTGTAGTAATTAATTTTTATTGTTTTCACTATTAATTTTGAATAAAAATTATGTTGAAATTATAATATAATATAAGATTAATTATTTGGATTCCAAATTTATAATCCATTTTACAAATTCTATTCATATAATTGAAAAAAATAATTTAAAATTAGACCTGATCACGTGATGAAAAGGCAGTTTTTTAATGAGAAATGTTTCATAAGTATTGAAAGTTCTAATATAAAAGATCAATATGAATATGAAAAAAATGACCAAAATTGGATTTATAATAACATTATATAACTAATTTCATTTTTAAAACGTTTTTAAACAATGTGTATCTTTATAAATTCTATAAACAAAAAGTCAGTTTTTAATTAAAATTTGTATTTTTCATTATTCATTGAAAAAATTAATATTTTCATAAAATTATCAAAAATTAACCCTAAGATAATTTTTAGAAGAATATTTCATAAATGAATCTTATTTTTTATCATAAATTTTTTACAATTGTAAAAAATTAATTTTATTTTATTTTTCACAAAAACAATACATTGTTTTTTTGTGAAAAGGGTATTTTTGAAGCATATAAATACTTTACCAAACAATTTGTACATTTTTTGTTAATATTTTTTATTTATATATGTAAATTATACATAATTATAAAAATTTATTTATTCCTTTTCATACCATCATGGGTTGTTACATTGTACAACATTAAAATTAATTTATCCCTCAAAATTCCCCACACTAATATAAACAAACGAGGATACTTTTTCCTCATCACATCCTCAGGTTCCCACAAGGCTTCCTCAAGCTGGTGGTTTTTTCCCAAAGCTTTAACCATGTGAGTGGTCTTATTTCATAGAATTGTTTTTGTATGATCCAAAATCTCCATTGGTTGTTCCTCATAAAAAAGATCATCATTTAATGGTATGAACTCTATGTTCATTACATGTGGAGGATAAGATATGTACATACTCAGAAGAGATATATGGAACATAACATGGACTGAGGAGTAGTTCAATGTAAACACCAATCGATAATATACCATCTTGATACAATCAATAATTTCAAATGAACCAATATATATGGGGATCAAATTTCCTTTATATCATAAGAAAAATTTCATCTTTGGTTGTGATTTGATCAATTTCCACTCCATATCTTACCGCCTGAAATGAATATTCATGATGAATATTTCTTTTCTGTGGCACTAAAATTATAATAATATTATTATGATATCTCATCATCAAGTAAATATTTACCAAACCAAAAAGATTGGAACAAGTTTTCAAATAACATTCTAAGTTCAACTTAATCCATTCCATGAATACTTAACCTAAATGATCCTCCAAGTCTAACTAAAATTGAAATATAAAAATTTATAAATTAGGTGAATAAATTTAAAAAACAACTCATCATTAATCACCCAAACAACATGAAGTATATCTTACTGTCACATGAAACATTTGTGAATACATTGATCATATATTCTAGTGAAACATGGTAATATACGAAATTACCATAAAAATTTATTGAAAACATACTTGCTTTCAGAACATAACTCTTTACTCATTCCATAAAAAATCACATAATATTGAATATATTCCATAAATATAAAAATGTTTTAAACTCCATCAATGATGATATACAATATATTTTCATCAAATTATTAATCCCTTCCAAGGTAATAAATACTATCCACTTTACTTTATCTATATCAATTGTAACACTTAGATATTTTGGTGAAATATTTTTGAAAAAAATAATTTATTTATTTTTGATATTTTTTGTTGCACATAACTATAAGCTTAGCTTACGTTACATAGAATACTAGGTTTAGATTGTGTTACTTGGAATACTGAGTTTAAATGAAATATGGCATATTATTAAAATATTATTATTTAGTGTGCTAGTTATCACCTAGCCATTTGAATGGTGGGTATGGATAAGACTAACTAAATTATAAAAACATATGTTTTACACATGTATATAACATGAATTATTTGGTGACAAATTAATTATAAATGAAAATAAAAACTATTTTAAAATAAGGAAAATATTTTTATGAAAAAATATTTTTATGCAAAAAACATGTTTAAATCAATAAATTGAAATAATTACTTTTGGTTAATAATTTTAATTAAATTGATAATTATACATTCAATCAAATTTTTAACATTTATCTCATTATTTATAGACAAAAGATAAGAATAAATTCAATTTTATGCTTAAATTTAATATTATTCTAAAAATTAACTTTATCACATTTTGAAAACATATTTTTTGAAAATGAATTTTTGAATTTTTTTGAAAATTTATTTTAAAAAATTAAATTAATTTTTGAAATCACAATTATTTTAGGATTAATTTTTAATATTATTTAAGAAGAAAATTTTTCAATGAATTGGGAAAAATACTGGTTTTTATTAATAATTTTCATTTATTTTAATTCTTTTAAAAACATAAAAATTGTTTTAATATGGTTTAATAAGTAAAATTATTTCATTTATATATCTATTAATCAAATTTAGTTCATTAGAATAAATTTTATATTTAATTTTTATGTAAAAACATTTTAAACTTTTGAAGATTTTTACTTTAGAAAACCACTTTGTCATCGCATATGTGGAATTAATTTTAAAACAAAATTTTACTATTATATGAATGGAATTTAGGAAAATGGATTATATATTTTAAATCATCATAATTAATATTTTTTAATAAGGTTAAATTAGTTTTTTACAAATATGAATAGTAAAATGAGTAAAAATTAATTACTGCGGTTAAGGCGAAAATGGGTTTACTGGTTGTTAAATAAATAAAATAAGTGGTAAAATGACTTAGAAAATTTTCCAACACCCATTTTAACCTAATAACATATATTTATTTGATAATGAAGCATTTTTAATACTTTTGGAATGTGAAAAACGTGGGTACACCTTTTGTTTTAAATAATTACATATGTTACACTCACCTCACTTACAAAATCCCACCACATATCCTCTCATCTTCACACTTAGAAAACCTTTTGGTGCAGAAAATAACCACCCAAATACCTTTTTTATTTCCCTAATCTCTTGATAGAATCCTTATTTTGGTCATAAATCTTACCTAGAAAGTCTTTCGTGCAAACCAAAAGAAGTTTTCCGAAGAAAAGGTAACATCCCTGACCAAGGATTTTATTTCATTTTTTCATGCACCTCATTAAATTATTATTAAACTATTAGGATATAACAAACTATGTGTATTAAATTTAATTATATTTTATTATGTTATTCTCATGACCTAATACCATCTCTACTTCCATTAAATGGGATATAAAATCATCATTCGTGTGTGCGGTGAACCATTGCCTCACAAACCGATGTTATTCATTTTAAATAATCACCTATCACATATGGATATAATAATGGATTTAAAGACAATAAATTAATTTATTATAGTATAATTCATTTATAATTAAAATAACACATATACCTTCTTACCTCTCAACTCATTGGAAAATATTAACCTCGCTTGTGTGTATAGTGGATTGCCACCTCACGAACCGATGTGAAGTGTTTTTCATTTTGTTTTACATTGGAAGGTAATAAGGTTAAATCAAATAAATATATATTATATTTGTAATATAATTATACTTATATAATTATTACATCACATATAACTTCTTACTTTCCATTTTGTGGGGTATATGATAACATCATTTATGTGTACGACGTACTACCGCCTCACAAAGCGAGGTGATTCATTTTTTAATAACTCTTTTCATGGAAGGTAATTAGGGTAAATTTAATTAATACATGTGATATATATAACATAAAAATATTTTTTAATTGAAATATATTATATAAATTTCTTTCATTTCATCTTTCAAGAAAATGGGAATAACATTAATGTGTACATACGACCTACCATCTCCATGAATAGTGTATTTCATTTTCTATCTCAAAATTTTATGGATTAATATAAATAAATATATATTATATTTATATAATGGTTCATTTTTTATATTATTTAACCATGATCAAATTAAGAGGAACAAAAATTACAAATTAAAACATACACGAAAAACAAAGCAGTTATTGTTGAAATGTGATTTTAATAAAGAATTATTAATAAACGGTCGATAAAATGTCATAATTAAATATTATATTGTATAATATATATAAGTATATATTTTTTAATATAGATATAATTTAATTATATTTATTATATCGAAGGTTTGAATGTGTATGAAGGAATTCAATACTTATGGTAAGATATTTTCGTCTCATTTTATTTTTTGTAAGACACATTCCATATTCACCACATGTTTCTTTTATGTGGTGTATATACTGAACGTGATTGTATTTTATGATTATTATCCTTAAAATTATATGTATTTACATATCCATTTTAGTATTAATATTTCATGGTGTTTATGATTCAAATTTTTCTAAAGTGGTATGAGATTTTGTCTCAATTTTCCTTTTTTAAGACATATGTTATGTTATGCACATATCTTATTTTATGAGGTGTATATACTACCCCATTGAAATGTAATTTAATGAATTTATTTATATCATTATATTTTATGTTTCATTTAATGTCATTATTTCATGGGGCTTATGATTCAAATTTACTGAAGTGATAAGAGTTTTACGATATAATCTTATCTTTTATCAGGATTGTTTAGGTTTATGCTTCTGATGAGAAATATTATGATATATATCTCCATAAACTCAGTAATTTCAATATACTATGATATTTCATGATATTAAATGTTTTCCATTCATTTTCATCTTTTTACTTACTCAATATTTCTAAATAATGTTTTTAATAAAAATAATATTTATTTCTCTCTCTGATTGAAAACCCCCTTTCTTCCAAAACCATAATTTCTAAAAAAAATTCCAAAAATGATTTTAACATTATTAAAATGATTTATTAAAGATATATTTACCCATGTTTGAATTTTAACATAATATTTTTAAATAAATCTTCAAGTAATTTTCCAAATAAGGCATGTTTGTCATTTACCAAAAATGTGAATAGAATCATTGTTTTAACATGTAAGACATGAATGGAATTCCTTGAAATAATGACCATTATTTTATTTAAATCTTACTTTATATGTTTTAAATTTTATTTTTAAATAAAATTATTTCCAAAATATTTCATGAATTTTTAATTAAAAGAATTGGTTTTCAAAGAAAGGATATTTTCATCAAGAAACATTCCAAGTGTTTTTTCTTTCAAAATAAATTTCCATAAAAGATAACATCCATTGATATACTTATCCAAGGATAAATTTTTTATTATTTCTCTATATGGTTTATCTTTATTATGGGAATATGTTTATGAAACCCATTTCTCTTCCATGTTTTATATCATGATAAAATTATTATGAAACCTACTTCTCTTTTCCACAGGTTATACTACGATGAAGTGAGGAAATGATTATGATACCTATTTATTTTTTACAGATTATCCTATGATGAAATGTTTATGAACCCCATTTCTTTTCATGGGCTCTGATGTGATGAATTTTTTATGATCTTGTGGAACACATATGTATTATTTTAATTATGTGATGTGTAGGACCTATATATCTCCTCAATGTATTGGGTAAATATTGATATCGAATGAGATAAACAGGACTAGAATGGAGAGTAAACCTTGTTTAGTAAGGGAATTTTTCCAATATGAAATTCTTGGGAGTGAACCTTGACTACTATGATTATTTAGAGAGTGGACCCATTATACTATGATGGTCTTGGAAATTATCCTTTAACTATTAATGAAATGGTTTTCTATGCTTATGCGTATACCGAAATCCCATGTCTTATGACATTGTTATGCTCTCATGGGTCATCTTATTTTATTCCTATATGATTCATGCATTATGAGTTACAAATATTCATGCAATAACCTAATATTATGATATTTGATATGCTGGTTATGGTCTTAAAATGTTATTTTCATTTTATCATACCCTTATGCTCGTGTTATGTTTATGTATCTCCCTTTTTTAATCTTAATGATCATTTGAAATCACCATTTCTTAGGTTTCTTTCCCCCAAGTTATTATGAAATTTATTATGTATGATATTTCTGGGAAGAGTGATAGTTATGAAGAACTTAGTGGGAGAGTATTTGGTTCACCTATAAACTAGTTGTTTATGATTCCATGTTTCCAAATGAACTATACCTTTATGATCCTAATGTGTGTGTTTTTGAAATGTAAGGAATATTTATAAAAAATGACGTAAAATATATGTATAAAAGACTGGTTCATCAAAGTTGGAATGAGAGGGAGGTTTAGATAAGATTTGGAAAATTGGATGAGAAAAATTTAGTAAGATCCCTAGGTATATTTATAAGGATATCTCTTGGAATACGTCTAAGGATAAGTCTAAGGATGAGTCAATGTTTATTAAAATGTCCTGGAATTTTAGTTATGGATAGAGTTTTTGGTTTCCATGAAATTAAAATCCTGTCTAGATACTATAAGTAGATGTCGCTCTGGCATAGAGGTACCTAGGGGTAATAAATTTGAAAAGGAAATATGGAGATAGACTCAATCATCACCTGGTGAACGACAATGAACCTTGTTTCACACCCAGTTTGACACTCCTGAGATATATTTTTTGGAAATGTACAAACTCTTTATGAACCATCATGAAAGATTTAAATAGAGGATGACTGTGAATGACCTAGGATAAACCTAAGGTTTTATATATTAAAAATAAGGGGTCAGGATTTAAAAATCCTATAAGTGATTTTTTATGATTATTTGTTTTTTCAATATGATTTTTGGTTTCTAAAAGTATTATTTTTGGTTTGGTCAATGGATGAAACCAGAAGGAATCATGTTAACACTGAATCTGATGGAAAATTAATTGATTATGAGAAACCAAATTGGATTATAGTTGTAGAAAATGATTTTATGATTATTTATAATCATCTTTCGTGATATATGGTTGAAAATGTGAACTTCGATGTTATTCCTAGAGCATCAAATAATAGTAAGATGGTGGGAATAAGAACTTGGAAGAATATATACAATGGAGGAGAAGATATTTTCTATGTAGAAATGAAGGTCATAGTAAGATGGTTGCTAGAATCTGATCTTGGTCTGCGAATTTTATTCACTGCTATTGAGATAATTGCCTAGATGGTCTCACACAATAGCACATTCAATAAACTACCATACTTTGTTGAATGGGAATATAAGACATAGTGGGACCATGAGGTCTAGGTGTTGTCCAAGTTCTTCCGATCACCAATAAATAAATAAATTCATTTTTATTCAAGTAAAGAATAATTGGTCGAATTTATTTATTAAATGTATTTATAAGTGTTTAAGTTAATTCAATGATTAATATTATACAAACAAATATTATTTTAATATTCTAGGTTCATTTAATATTATCAGGAGTTAGAAGTCGAGTTATTAGATCTATTTTATCACGTAATATATTTTATATAATACAAGTATGTGATAAAATATAAATAATATTATGGTGCAGTTGGTTAGTGAACATTAATTATTTATATCACTTATTTAGTGGGCGTTTATTGCACGAGGGCTGGTAAACCTAATCAGGTAATATGAATATCCACTATATAAGCGGAGAGAAGCTCATCCCAATGTACTATTCACTCAGTTGGTATTGATAGCTTCTCTCTTCTCTTGATTCCTAGAGAGAGAATCGCTCAATCCGAACGTACGATCCATGTTCGCCTTCAAGGATCAGAGGAAGAGGATCATGGTGATCATTGTGGCATCAAAGTGATCATCAAAACTTTGTGTTGGCACCCAGAATCCAAAAGAACGATGCACACGTAGATTCAAGAAGTGTGTGTGTACGATCTAGAGGGATTCTTTGTTTTTCATGTATGTTTTTTAGATTTATGTTTTTGTATATATATATATATTAATTTGTTTCTGAGGAACATGGTGTATATATATTTGACTGTATTCTTGAAAATGTTCGAAACCGGCCACCAGAGCTCTACTGGACGGTGATCCAATTTCCACTAGTAAATGAATTAAAATATAACATTATTTAATGTTATATATATATTTTTGGTGTTTATCTCCATCGTGGGACCTGTAGGATGGACTAACTCAAAAAAAAAAAAAGAGAAGGCCTAGACCCATGGTCTTCTCCTCCCTCTTTCCTTGGTCATCCCTTCTCCCTCACCCTCACCCTGCATGGATCACGACCACTGCCCCTTCCTCTTTCACGCTTAGCTAGGCCGCTTTGAGCGTCACCTCATCTTGCTCATCATGCCGCCACCGTGCCTCCTCTAGGCTGATCCCAGCCACCGTGAGCCCGAGTCAGCCACGTCCTGCTGTAAAGGGCAAACCCCACCGGCACCTTCCCCATGGTAGGACACCTCCCTATACCTGTCAAGCTATACCTAATTTTCCTTGCCAAGAGTTGGGTAGGTCTGCCCGACCCGAAAATGGTTTGGTTACGTATTCCTAACCCAGAATACCTACGCACAGGGTTTTCTAGGACCAAATGGCCATGCGGGGCTACGATCTAGTTCACAAAGGGACTTGGAAGGGCTTTTGTGGATCAAATTAATTTAATTATTAATCAAAAGTAAATTAATTTGATTAATTTAATTTTAGTTTTAAATTAAATTAATTAAATTTTATTTTGCTTTGAAATTTGAAATTTTAATAATCTGAATATTAATTTTACTTGAGTGGTAAATTAAATTAATGTTTTTAATTTAATTTTTCAATTTAATATTAAATTAAAGATGGAACCATAAAAGATAAATTAACTGAATTTATTTAAAAATATTTAATTTATTTCATACTCTCATACTTTTAGATTTATCGAAATTTAATTTTTATTAGGCATTTATTATACTGACTGGTCTTGAGCTAGTGATCGACCTATGTATATCTGAATTATTTAATTGTTTATTACATGCAATGATTTTAATAATTAGGTAATTAAATGATGGTTTGTGCATCGTCTTATTTTCATTCAAATATGTATAAGCATATGTGTGTCCAATGAACCTGTTGTACATTGCACCTCTAGTCACTCATTGCCAATGTGCGAGTATATTTGTACATAGACGATGACGCTTCCAAACACATACCCCGACCTGTTGTGGCGGTACTCAAAAAAAAAGTGAATACGTTGGATCGGGGAAAGCTGCACTATGAGTAAAGACATGCCTCAGTTATGAATCCCCCTAGGTCAAGATTGATCTATTTATTTTAAAATGGATCTATCAAAATTAGATGCTCAAGACCAGTTGGATTGATTTGTTTCCATTATGCCTCATTTTCCATTTTATGCAAGTACATGATTATCCCTTGATCACATAAAATAATAAACAATATAAAATGCAAAAAGTTTGTACATATGTTTTTGTATTGCATGTTTAGTTGTGAGAAAGACAACATAGATAAATCATATTTAATAGAAATTGACCACATTTGTCAAGAAATATTTAAATCCCTCAAAGATATATTAAGTACTAATACTTTCCATTACTCACATTTGAACAAAACTGAGTGTTTGAGGTGCTCATCAACCATAGTTGAGAGTGCCTCTAACTATCCGGGAGTTCATAGGTTAGTATTGGGTTGACATAACTAAGGTGGGTAGTCAAAGATTAGTCATAGATAACATATTATCACTTTAGAGGAAATGAGTTCAGCTAATCGTGGTATGATTCCCAAAAGCTGGGACTTCACTCAATATATCCAGGAAACACGAGTTAATGCGGTTGGTCAACCTAGAGTGTACCTTGAAACTCTTTGAGTTGTAGCATAACCATATCTTATAGACTATAAGAGAAGGTTTCAAGGATCCTTGCTACTAGAATACTCAAGCGATGGAGTATTATGAATCTAATAGTGAGGGATATTATTGTTTGATAAAATAGTGGGAGAAATTTAAATGATATAGTAATCAATTAATTATAAATGTCTAAAAGGTAATCAATATAAAGTATTGAATGCTAAAATTTATTTTTTGTAGATCTAAAATGACAATCACTAACACCACCTGTACATTATCACTCTTATCAATATTGGATCACTACTACAAATTGACATTTTATCAGTGCTAAAAACCAACATTAACAGCGCTAGAAAAGCGCTCTAAATGCCGGCGAAGATAAAGGGCGTCCCCTTTATCATCACTTTTTTTAGCGCTGATAAAGGGGACCCCCCTTTATCTATGCCGCCATTAACAACGCTTTTTTAGCACTGATAAAGGTGTGCCTTTATCATTGCTATCTTGAGTGCTGATAAAGGGCCCTATTATCAACGCTCAAGATAGCGCTGATAAAGGTGTCCTTTATCAGAGCTCAAGATAGCGCTGATAAAGGCACCTTCCCCTACACATGCAGAACCAGCACCTACACAAACCAACACCTGCACACCTGTACAAAACAACACCTGCACACCTGTACAAAACAGCACCCGCACACAATATTTTGACAAACAATGCTATATACATTACTTAACATCACGAATACAAAAAAACACACTGCTATATACATTTCAAACAATGTTTTACATGGTTACAATTACAATTATCCAAAAACAGTTATAAACATTAATGTTTCATCCTTTGATATCCGTAATCCTCTGTAAAAAATTGTCATCCACGGTATTTATTGCCGAACAAAGCATCCGAACTCAAGGAAAAAAATTCACCTATATAAGAAAAGAAATATTATGTTAGTAATACAATAATGAAATAAATTAAAACATTAATATGAAAGAATAAATTAATATGGAAATGTGAATCTAAAATATGAAAATGATAAACTCAAATGTTTTCATTCTAATAACAATGAAAGAGAATAATGTAAAATCAATATGTTTTTGGATGATTTATCTCATTTAATAAATACTGATTCTTTATCTAATGAAAAGCTTTACCGGTCACACCGTGCGTCGGATTGAGGTGTGGTCGATTCGTACACCTCAAAAATGACTCATGAATTATTGTCAAAAAGTATCAAAACAATCCGAATGCGTTTGCTCGGTTTTCTGTATGTCACTTGTGTTGTTTTCTAAAGTTTATGTCAATTTCAAACTGATATCCGACAGTTTTAGCCATACCGGTCACACCGTGCATCGGATTGAGGTGTGGTTGATTTGTAAACATCACAAATGACTCATGGATCGTTGTCCTAAAATTTCAAAACAATCCGAACGCGTTTGCTCGGTATTTTGTATGTCAGTAGTGTTGTTTTCTAAAGTTAATGTCAATTTCAAACTAATATCAGACACTTTTAACCATACCGATCACACCGTGTGTCAGATTGAGGTGTGGTTGATTCGTACACGTCACAAATGACTCATGGATCGTTGTCCTAAAGTATGAAAACAATCCGAATGCGTTTGCTCGGTATTCTGTATGTCAGTAGTGTTGTTTTCTAAAGTTAATGTCAATTTCAAACTGATATCAGACACTTTTAGTCATACCAATCACACCGTGCGTCGGATTGAGCTGCGATCGATTCTTACACATCACAAATGAATCATGGATCATTTTCCTAAAGTATCAAAACAATACGAACACGTTTCTTCAGTTTTCCGTATGTTAGTAGTGTTGTTTTCTAAAATTAATGCCAATTTCAAACTGATATCAGACACTTTTAGCCATACCGGTCACACCCTACGTCGGATTGAGGTGCGGTCAATTCTTACACCGCAAAAATGACTCATGAATTGTTTTCCTAAAGTATCAAAACAATCCGAATGCGTTTGCTTGGTTTTCTGTATGTCACTTGTGTTGTTTTCTAAAGTTTATGTCAATTTCAAAATGATATCAGACACTTTTAGCCATACCGGTCACACCGTGCGTCAGATTGTGGTGCGATCGATTCGTACACCTCAAAAATGACTCATGGATCGTTTTCCTAAAGTATCAAAATAATCCGAACGCGTTTGATCGGTTTTCCGTATGTCACTTGTGTAGTTTTCTAAAGTTAATGTCAATTTCAAACTGATATCATACACTTTTTGCCATACCGGTCACACCGTGCGTCAGATTGAGGTGCAGTCGATTCGTAAACCTCAAAAATGACTCATGGATTGTTTTTCTAAAGTATCAAAACAATCCGAATGCGTTTTCTTGGTTTTCCATATGTCACTTGTGTTGTTTTCTAAATTTTATGTCAATTTCAAACTGATATCAGACACTTTTAGCCATACCGGTCACACCGTGCGTCAGATTGAGGTGCAGTCAATTTGTACATGTCACAAATGACTCATGGATCGTTGTCCCAAAGTATAAAAACAATCCAAATGCATTTTCTCGGTTTTAGTATGTTAGTAGTGTTGTTTTCTAAAGTTAATGCCAATTTCAAACTAACATTAGACACTTTGAGCCATACCGGTCACACCGTACATCGTATTGAAGTGCGGTCGATTCTTACACCTCAAAAATCACTCATGGATCATTGTAATAAAGTATCAAAACAATCCGAATGCATTTGCTAGGTATTCTGTATGTTAGTAGTGTTGTTTTCTAAAGTTAATGTCAATTTCAAACTGATATCAAACACTTTTATCCATACCATTCACACCGTGCATCGGATTAAGGTTCGGTCAATTTGTACACCTCAAAAATGACTCATGGATCATTTTTCTAAAGTATCAAAATAATCCGAATGCGTTTGCTCGGTTTTCTGTATGTCACTTGTGTTGTTTTCTAAAGTTAATGTCAATTTCAAACTGATATCAGACACTTTTAGCTATACCGGTCACACCGTGCGTCAGATTGATGTGCGGTCGATTTTTAACCCTAAAAAACGACTCATGGATCGTTTTCCTTAAGTATCAAAACAATCTGAACGCGTTTTCTCTATTTTCCATATGTCACTTGTGTTGTTTTCTAAAGTTTATGTCAATTTCAAACTAATTTCAGACACTTTTATCCATACCGGTCACACCGTGCGTCGGATTGAGGTGCAGTCGATTCGTACATGTCAAAAATGAACCATGGATTGTTTTCCTAATGTATCAAAACAATCAGAAGGCGTTTTCTCGGTATTCCGTATGTTAGTAGTGTTCTTTTCTAAAGTTAATGTCAATTTCAAACTGATATCAGACACTTTTAGCCATACCGATCACACCGTGCGTCAGATTGAAGTGCGGTCAATTCGTACACCTCAAAAATGACTCATGGATCATTTTCCTAAAGTATCCGAACGCGTTATCTCGGTATTCCGTATGTCAGTAGTGTTGGTTTCTAAAGTTAATGTCAATTTCAAACTGATATGAGACACTTTTAGCCATACCGGTCACACCGTGCGTCGGATTAAGGTGCGGTCGATTCGTACACTTCAAAAATAACTCATAGATCATTTTCATAAAGTATCAAAACCATCCAAATGTGTTTTCTTGGTTTTCCTTATGTCATTTGTGTTGTTTTCTAAAGTTAATGCCAATTTCAAACCGATATCAGACACTTTTAGCCATACCGGTCACACCGTGCATCAGATTGAGGTGCAGTCGATTCGGACACCTCACAAATGACTCATGGATTGTTGTCCTAAAGTATCAAAACAATACAAATGCATTTTCTTAGGTTTTCGTATGTCACTTGTGTTCTTTTCTAAAGTTTATGTCAATTTCAAACTGATATCAGACACTTTTAGCCATGGACACACCCCCTCCCTCCCCTCCCGAACACCCTCACACCTGGACACCCCCTTCCTCTTGGACAGACCCCTCCTAGACACCCCCTCCCTCCTAAACACCCCCACCCACATATAAGGGAAACTAAAATTAGAAAATTGAAAATCCAAGATATTGGTTCGCATCAAGATTTTAAGATGCTTGTGAGTGGACTGAATGACTATGCATCGGTCGACTTCCACACTATAGAACAGTGTAGTCCAATGAGTTATGCTTTACTAGAAATACAAATCATATCTAAAACCATTCTTCATAACCTAAGGATATAAAACATAATAAAGGGTGATCATATATGCTCAATAAGTGTAAACAAGGGAGATATCAATGATCATATATGGATAACATTAGTAGGAATTCACTTTCATCCTATTTGTGTATAATCTTCCATTAGGTATGTTGCCCATTCATTTCTAAACACATATATATCATCTTCTGAATATGAGTTTTTGCGACAATCATGGTAGTACTGAAAAAATATAAATATTTAAAGGATTTATAAATATTTTAAATGAACTCATAATTATTTTCAAAAATACCTCATCAGGGATGCTAGTTTTTTGATGAAATATGATCTCTTTCATAAATTTACAAACATAATAACCATAGTCCTTTCCGTTTGTTTGTTTTGGACACTGCAGAAACATCGACAACAATAAGTAATTTGTTTTGATATGTGTTTGGATAGTGAAATGTTATTATATATACCCGAATACTTTTTTAGTTGTAGATCTTGTAGGCTTGCTCATCCTTATGCCCTGGATTCATTCCATGAATTAGACGATATTGATGCACCACCCTATCATAACAGAATCCTCATTAAAAGATAACATAAATTATATAACTAGATGTTTAGTTTTAAAATGTTGGATCTAGTGTATTACAAATTAACAAACGCCATCATGCATGGTCGGTTTGCTGGATATCTATGCGTTGAATCCAGAAAATAAATCTTTGGAGTATCCAAATTGATTGCAATCAGCATCCAATTCTACTTAAAAATTGAAAAAGAAATAAGTAAAGAAAGAAATGAAAATATAGTTGATATGATTAAATTGTAGAGTTTTACCCCTGCATCGTTGGTATTAAAAAGAGTCTGTCATCTGTAATTTTTTTTCAAACGATTTGAGCAGGGATGACATTATTGCAGCCTCTTTATCAGAATCTATTTCTTCTTTTGAAGAGGTGGTGTGAGGACTAACAAGTCCAAATTTTTGTTCATGGGGAAATCCTTTCAATTGTTTTTCGTATATACGCCTGTGAAAAATATAAAATGTATTTAGTCATAATTATCAGAGTATATCAGCTTTTGTAAAATCAAATCATGAAAACATACCTCATGTATACATTTACAACTGAGGCGCCTAGCCATTCATACTTGAGGATTTCATTTACATTTTTAGCACTAATGAAATCTGATGTTTCCTCTCCGTACATGTTTTTTTTGAAAATCAACTGTGTGAGCATTGTTTTCTATCAACTTTGTATCCACATGAGCCTGCAATGATATTAACTGTGGATATAGAACCAGCGGGGTGAAGGTGCTCTCAGTAGACCGTTTCAATCGGTTGGTTGATCCTTGAGATAGTTTTGAGATGATATTTCATTTAACCCCCTTCTCTTTGTCGTTTTGTAATAAAATTCATCGGTTCGGACCTTTTTTCATTAAATGTTAAAGGTCCAGCTTGAAAAATAACTTGGAAACGGATACCTCCTTGTCGACATGTTTTTTTACAAGAACTGACAGCCATGTGATGAATGTTCCAACAGCTTGTTCAACCGTATGAATGTCGTCATCTTCATTTGGAATAGGTATCTCGACAATCGGCTTATTAGCTACGTTAATTGACACTCTGAAATGATCTGTTGGAAGCTGTTTGTTGTGTAGCATGTCGTTCTATGTATTGAACACCGTAGCCCTCGATACAAGGTGATAGGTGGGAGTTGATAGATATAAATCACAGTCATTTTCACCCTATAGAATATTAGTACAGGAAAGGTATCAGTGTCTATGTGAATCAAATTTCACAGAAAAAATTATTAAAACATTGATTACCTCAGTTAAGTCAGGTTTTTTAGGGGAATGGCTTGCCTCAAAGCTGGTTGGGGGTGGGGCGGGATCGTCACGCACGGGTTGTTGTTGAGTTGTTTCTTCTCTTTTCCTCTCCCCCATCAATGTTGCTATCATCTCTCTCTGGTATTGTAATTATTCTTGAAAAATAGATAATTTTTCTTGTAGCTTTTACATTTTTTCATTTTCATCCTCTGCTTGTTTTTGTTTTTGAAAATATGTTCGAGGTGTCACCCCAAAACCCGCACCTCTGACGCGGACATACTGGTCTGGCCGCTTCAAGGCTGCTGAAAGTATGTTTGCATCTGGTGCGGGTGTTATTGATTCCTTTGACTATGTCAGATAGAAAATATAGAAAAATAAGTAGTCATTGTAATGTAATAGCGATTTAAAACAAATAAAATTTATATTATGTCATACTTACAAAAGTTTCCCACACGTTTTGTGTGTTTTCATCTATCAGTATCCCCTCTTTATTGACACGAGCCTCCTTCCATAGCACATGGAGTGGGATGGATTTGGCTTTTGATTTCGATTCATCAATCTGCATATAAACAGAGAAACATGGTTATGGTGTTGTTTTATGTCACATATAAGTAGTACGGTAGATTTAAAAGACGTACCAATTTTTTCTCAAGTGAAGCATACCCCGTCCTTGCTTTACGGTAAGGGTACGCTGGTTCTACTGTGCATTTTTTATTTTTATCACTCAGTTGTTGTTTCATAAATAAAAAACTGTCAATCAAAGTGATTAATACAAGCAACTTCAAACAACATATTACCCCACACAATGTACCTGAAAAGTATGCTCCCCACGATGGTTGATAAATGCGTCCCACGCTCCTTGGGATATCAAGTGTGCATAAAGAGGAGGTGGGTGCGGCTTGATTTTCCCTTCATCATCTTTAAGATGAAATTTCATTAAAATTGTGCGGAAACCTCTATGAATCCTTACTGCAACTCTTAATACATATTCCTTGTGTGAGGAATATACTATAAATGCACTCTGAAATGGATGATGAAGAGTAAGTCAATGTTTTGGAATTTAATTTATTAAATTAAAAAATGATATCATAATGTTACCATAATCTCTTCCCACATTAGTGTTTTAAGATTGGTGACAACATGGTGCCATGACTATACATCAATCGGCACGTGTTGCCGAGTGACAATTCTAATGTAGCTACTAAAGATGGCTTTGTTGGGGTTAACATGTTGGCCTCACTTATTCCATCCCACCTCAAATTTTATGCCTTTTTCTTTTGCCTTAAGGATTTTGGATAACATTTTCAAAATACAGCGCTCTTGTTTTTTTTGTGCTTTCAGGGTTTCATTTCCTACCATTTCCTCAGAAGTATCATCAATATCTTTCTCCGGAGCACTAGCATCAGCACTGGGACCAGCAGCAACAGGTTGAGAAACTTGTTGTTGCTCTGCACTAGGACCAACAACAAAAGTTTGAGAAACTTGTTGTTGCTCTGCACTGGGACCACCAGCAGCTGGTTGAGAAACATGTTGTTGCTCTGCACTAGGACCACCAACAGGTGGTTGAGAGACCTTTTGTGCCTCAGGATTGGGTGCATCAGCAGGTGCAGAAGTCATTATCTGCAGAAGTGGTTTAACATTTAATTTAGATTACATAAAAGTAGAGGACAAATAATAACATAACATAACACAATGTATATTATAATAAACAAATAACCTGATTATTTCACTCTTTTTTTTCTTTAAAGGCTGAAGAGATTTGACCCCTCTATCGACTATGTAAATCCATTCATTGTGGTCTCCTCTGACACAAAAAACACCGTCTACATTGGGACCGCTGTGAAATGATTGTGAAGTCCCTATAAAAGGGTCATCCTCCGTTGAACTTTCATCTGATCCTTCAGTTGTTTTGGTCGATAACAGAACAATTGAACAATTTCAGTTTGCGGGGTCTGGAACATAAAATACTTGTACTACCTGTGATTCCATTATAAATGGTTCGTCTTTATCCCCTTCCTTATTGAAATCGACTTTCACGAATCCTAATTCATCTATTTTAACAGCACTCCTGTTATCAACCCACTTGCATTGAAAAATCGGCACTTTGAATTTCGTATAATCCAACTCCCATATTTGTTTGATGATTCCAAAGTATGACATATTTGCATAAATTGGATTTTTTTCCTTAGCACCGGAAACATGCATCGCCTCAGCCACAAGTGTAACTCCACTATTCTGCATGGTACTGTCTTCATCATGTTCATTAGTATAGAATTTATAACCATTAACTGCATAAGCATTGTAAGATAATACATACACACTTACTCCTCCAGCTAGCCATCGAAGTCATTCTGAAATTGAGACTGGATTTTCATCTAATTGCTTCAAAATATGGTCCTGAAACCATCCTATAAACTGTCAATTATGTGTATCTGATATCCATTTTTTAGCCCTAGATGGATTCAAATGCCTAAGAATTCTTTTTGAGTTTGAACATATGGGTCAACGTCGAAACTGTTATGAAAAACATAAAGGTGAGCCTGCTCCCGATTTGTAATATTGATCATGAAAACCTCTCTTCCAGAAATTCCTTCACCCTCAAGCCGCTCAGTGTGACGATATTTCGGTAGACCAACGTTTTCCACACCAGACAAGTATTTGGTACAAAATTCAACAACTTCCTCAATAATATATTGCTCCACAATACAACCCTCTGGCCGACTTCGATTTTTGACATACCCTTTCAAAATCTTCATATACCATTCAATGGGGTACATCCATCTATAATGTACAGGACCACATAGTCAAATCTCTCTCACCAAAAGAACCATCAAATGAACCATCATATAAAAAAAATTTGGTGGGAAGAACATTTCCAATTCGCATAATATGACGGTAATTTCTCTTTCCATAGTTGGAAATTTTGCCGGGTCTATAACTTTGATGCATATAGCTTTGAAGAAGAAACAGAGCTTTGTTAATGTATGGCAGACATTCTTGGAAAAAATTCAACGTAAAGCTATAGGAATTAGATCTTACATCAAAACATGGTAGTCATGTGATTTCAGACCCTTTAATTTTAAATCACTCATTGACACAATGTTCTGGATATTTGATAAATACCCATCTGGAACCTTTACATCATTTAAGAAGTTCAAAAACTGATATCTCTCCTGCCTGGAAAGAGTGTAAGCAGTAGGAGGAAGAAATTTTTGTTTTTCACCCTTCACTGGTGCCAACTCTTCTCGTATTCCCATCTCAACCATGTCCAATCTAGCCTTAATTCCATCCTTCATTTTTCTTGGTGTATTTAGCAACGTGTCGATGACACTATCACATACATTTTTTTCAATATGCATAACATCAAGAAAATGTCTAACATACAGACAATTCTAGTATGGTAATTAAAAAAAACTGATCTCTTTTTCCAACCAGTTTTTGTAAGGTTTTTCAAAAACGGTTTACAAAAAGTAGTTTTCAAATCTTTTACCTTCTAAAACAATTGATCACCTGTTAGTGGAGATGGTGTTGTACATTATTATAAAATTTCGTCAAATGATGTCGTCCAATATCGGTACTTATGCCGTCAGGGTAGAAATATGAGATGTCCTAAAAACACAGTTTTCGATGAATGTTTCAACCTAATTGACTGTGTACCTTGTTCACAAACAGGAAACCCTTGAGTTCCTTTAATGCTATATCCTGACAAATTTCCATAAGCAATAAAGTCATTTATCGTCCCGTACAACATGGATTTCAAAGTGAAATCTTCTTTTTTGTAAGCATCATAAAACGTAACACCTGAATCCCACAATATTTTCAAATCCTCAATCAATGGAGCACAATAAACATCAATATCATTACCCGGTTGTTTTGGTCCTGATATAAGCATAGATAACATGATGTATTTTCATTTCATGTATAACCACAGTGGTAAGTTATAATTTACCAACATAACCGGCCATGTACTGTGACTGCTTCTTTGAAAACCAAAAGGATTCACCCCTCTTTAGATAACGCCAGGTGAAGGTTTCTTGGCTTGTTTCCAAATTCAGGATACTCAAGATCAATTCTCTTCCACTGAGGAGAGTCTACCGGGTGACGTATTTTACCATCTTTAATTCTTGTATCTACATGCCATGTCAATTTTCCTACAGTCTCCTCACTTTTATATAGGCGCCTAAACCTTGGAATGATTGGGAAGTACCATACAACTTTCGTAGGACTAAAATCATCTTTCTTTTATCGAGAAGCACCACACTTTGGGAATTCTTTAAGTGATTTGTGGTCCTTACGAAACAATATACAGTCATTCGGGCAGGTGTGTATTCTTTCAGAGATTATACCCATTGATCGTAGCATTCGTTTGACATCGTATGTTCGGCTTGGGAGTTCATTATCTTCTAGGATCATGTCATTCAGGAGAGAAAGTAGTTCCGTAAAACTGGTGTCACTCCACCCGTTGCCTGCTTTCAAATTATACAGCTTCAGTATGGCTGACAATGCTGCATATTTAGTGCAACCAACATACAATGGCGTTTTTTCACAACTCTTTAACTTATCAAACAATTTTGGACAGTCACAAATTTTATCTTCAACTGTCCTTGTCATTTCCTCAATACGATCTTCATCATCATTCACATCTGTAATCACACCCTCCATACGATCGTCTTAACTGTTCATGCTTGTAATCATATCAGATCTTTCATAAAATGTCGTGTTATCCGAGATACTACCTACATTCGTTTTCCCCATGTTTATTCCAACATGTATAACTTAGATATATTCCGTGACAGATCAGGTGTTCTTCCAACTCTTCTGGACTAATTTTTCTTGAATAACAACAGCGTAAACATGGAAAAAGTATTTGATAAGGGTCACATGCATGATCTCCTACAAACTTGATAAACTCTTTCATGCCATCTTCACACTCTTTTTTCAACCGATTGGCATTCATCAATTCTTTATTCATATTCATCGTATTTATGGGTTTGATCTTGAACTTGCCTAATATTATGTTTTAATTAATCAAGTAACATTGTTTGGGTTTTATAAAAAAAATCATGGTACAAATGCCTCTACAATGAAATAGAGGAACCTACCCCAAAACATTTGAAAGTACTTGAACTCTATCTATATACGGGGGACTGTGCCCTATCTTTTGTATATCTCCATGGAGTACCTAAAACCTATACATGGAGGAATCTGTACCAAAACATGGGGGAGTACCATACTCCATATTTTCTCCAAACATCTCACTTGTAACTTGTCAACTCTCAAGCAGAGTGAAGATAATTAAAATATCCAAACCACATCGTGTGCAATTTCCAATGAATGAGGGAATCATAATATTGTGATCTAAATGAGAAGATATTTATAATAGGCTACTCATACATGAAATATTATCATCTAAGTGAAAAATAAATAATAATAATGAAATTAACATAGCACACAATTTGTTCAATGGATACACAATGTGTAGGGTTCTCAGTCAAGGTTGGTTGTATACTACCATTTCTAAACTCATGTGAAATCCATATACATGGTGTGTCCTGTAGGGTGAACATCGTCTATGGATAAGATACCTAATTTAATCTGAAATATATCAAATTAATTCCAAGTTAGTCTTACAAAGACTGCATGATGCCTTTGAAAATATATGACATATAGAACAACTTGAGCTAAAGGCATGTACTTTAGATACAAAATGAGTCACCTCACTGGCTATGCATCACATTTTTGTGGAATACATGGTGTGAAGTCCTTACATGACCACTAGGGGTGTATAGTCTATACACATCAAGTTTCTATGGTATCTATACATGGTGTGAGTGAAGTAAAACACATATCATATGGTTCTACCATTATTTCATGGCATGTACATGATTTCATGCTGAATTATATGTCTTAGAAATGTGTGTGACCTATGTTCACATGACATGTAACATTTAAAATAAAAATTATTCCAAGTTTGAGTCAGAAGATGAGTCATGTGGTGTAAATTTTGGAGATAACTTTTGTCTGGCATTAAAATATATATGAAATCCATGTATGGTGAAGCATGTTCCATTTAACAAGACTGTATACCATGTATTTTAAAAATATATAGAATTTGAAAAACATCATCTTCACACCATAAAGTGTCTCACAGAGTCCTCTAAAAGTGGTTTTTTAGGATTTAGTGGAATTGCACTAGTAACAAAGTGGCAGTGCCATTGAAATGGGTAAAGTTTGGATTGATATTCAATGGTGGAAGAACTAAAACATGGAAAAAATGGCATATCAATCATGCCAACAACCGCAACACCATACAAAAACACAATTGTGCTCACAATCGCAACACCATACAAACCAAACAATAATAATTTTAGATTTTACAAAGCATCCCTTATTCAATTTTTTTTGTTAATTCAGGGGTTATCACAGAAGTTTTATCATCCTGGTGCGTTCATTCATAAGTCAAGTATATGTAAATTACCAATTTTTATATTCAAATGTTCAACAAGAACCAACCAACATGCAATTTATTTAGTGCGCAAACAAGGACCACCAACGACCACAATTTTCAGCGGGGCGTTTACCCCATACATTTCAAATTATAACCATCAATATCAAATAGTAATAACATGAGAACAAGAGGAAACCAATGAGTAATAGGAGAAAACTCACCACAAAGGTGTCATTAAGCACATGGTAGAGGTGAGTTCGTGGTAGAGGAGAGGCACACAATAGAGGAGATTTACAACTAAAAAGAAAATATAAAATAAGGGAAACTCATGAGAATAAAATAGTCTAAAACTGAGTACACCATTTACCATATCCCACAAACCCCAAGAACCTACTAAAACCGAAATCAACCCACACCATGGTTAAAAACACCTTAAGATAACAAGAAATTATAGAACCCACCTTCGATAGAACGAGTTCAACATACTTTTTAAAATATAAAAGATGAACATACAATGGGTAAGCCCTGACCAATAGTTCCTTCTTACTAGGTGTAATCCCCAAGTTTATTCAAGATAGAATATCCCAAATGAGTAATCCCCGATCAATCCTCTGTTATCACACCTTTCACGACACATACATCTTAATTTCATGACTTTAAACTTCATGGTACAATATTTTCAACACAACACGTGGTATCTAGTGAGTAGGATCATATCCCTATTCAAACTCAATGAGCCTACCCGTACATCTTGACAAAAACTAGGAAGAACACACATATTTACAATGGGACACCCCTGGTACTCTTTTCCAATCTTAACATCACACCATGCCAAAACTCACCACACAATCACCAGTTACCCAACATTATTCCAAAACCAAAGGAATATACCCATGCTTCATTACCCTAAACCCATCCATCTAGGTTCAATAGTGATGTTCAAATTAAAACCATTCTATAAATCAATAGGGTTTGGAATCCAAATGATCATGTCCCTCAACCCATTCATAACACCAAAACTCAAGAATAGAGAGTGATTCCCTTATACAAATCCAAGACATAACCATTCCTTCGCTATCAACTTGATAACACCTAATATGCATCAATCCCTCATGTTAAAGAATCTACCCTAGATTTATGTATCTAAGGTATTCATAACACCAAGATAACCCCACTCATTAGTCTCCCCCAACCACCAAAACTCACTAACTCTCTACCATCCTGAGTCACATGCTAACAGCCACTGAGATCTCACACAAACCCCTTACATCAATTCTTACACAATCCTTAGACCATGGGTGCCACTCTTATCCCCACCTCAAAACACAAATCATCTAATGAACCAAACCAACCACTTACTATAGGTTCTCACACACCCGCTATCTAAAACAAGCTAAAATACAAGGGTCTCACCACTTGGGCTCTCACTCTTGCCCCAACTACCCATACATAGGTTCAACTCACTTATAAAAAAACTATAAGTAATCCTAATCATTAAAGGATCATCATTTCTCATTTATATTAACCCAAGAGAAGGAAAAATACTCCTACATTGACTAGCGGCGGTGGAGGCCGCGACGGCGGAGGCAGGGGCGGTCGCGGTGGCGGAGGCAGCGACGGTCGTGACGGAGGAGCAAAACCCAACGGCGTAGAGGCAGCATCAGAGGAACAATACCCAATGACGGAATCAGAGGAGAATGAGGAAGAGGAGGATGAGGATGAAGAGGAGGAATACGAGGACACAGAAGAGGAGGAGAACGAGGAGGAGAAGTCGTGGTAGAAGAGGGTTCTGGTTCAGCTTCCGCGAAAGATTTACCACGTGTGAGAGAGGAGGGTCTGTTAGGGTTATTAAATAGAAACCGCTGGAACCTTTATCAGCGCTCTTTGAAAGTGCTGATAAAGCTATGTTTTATCAGCGCTAGAATAAAAGCGCTGATAAAACATAAATTTATATAAATTAAGAATAAAAACTTTTATCAGCGCTAAAATAAGCGCTGATAAATGTATCCATTTATCAGTGCTAAAAAGGGAGATGATAAAGGGTATACCTTTATCATCACTTATTTTAGCGCTGATAAAGGTTAGATTTATCAGCGCTTTTAGCTAGCACTGATAAAGGCATACCCCTTTATCAGCGCTTTTAGCTAGCACTGATAAAGGCATACCCCTTTATCAGCGCTTTCTGTTTAGCACTGATAAACGACAGCGCTTCCCTTGCCCTGTTTTGTGGTAGTGGATAAAGAAAATATCTTGATCGGCCATAACTTCCATGAGTGGTACAAGGGATTTCATATAGTAATACATCAAGAAAGTAAGCTTTATGTGATGTAATTATCAATTCCTACCAATCCTACTCATGGATCAAGCAAGGTGGATAAAGAAAAGTGAAAAAATCATGTAGATGATACACTAGATGTTCAGTGCATCATGTTTTCATCCATATCCTGTCAATTACAGAAAATGCATGAGGAAGAGGATTCCTACAAGATGATGACTCATCTCTAAGAATTATATCTTGAGAGAGAAAGGAAATAAATATATGATATTTCAAGTTCCCTTTATAGGTGAAGGCTAGAAAAAGGTAATCAATCAGGAAATCATGTACTCAAGATGAAATTAGAGGCTTGGAGCCCTTGGGTTCAAATTAAATCAAGAATATGAAACTGATCTCATTATTTCCTCTTTACCCCCAAAATTTTCAAATTTTATTTTTAATTATAATATGAATAACATGAAAGATTTAATCCCAGATCTTTTGTATTTTTTTCTCCAAGATGATAAGGACACAAAGAATAAAAAATCTTTAGTACTTATGAAGAACAACAGGAGGAAGGAAAATGAAATGTGGTCTAAGGCCATGTCTAGACCGAATACACCAATGCACCATCCTTCCATAAATACAAGGATATAGAGGTAGGGAAATAAATAGGAGGCTATATTTTTATGTGGCAAGAAAGACCACTGGAAGAAAAAATTTATAGCTGGGAAGAGGAATCAAGGGGACACATCTACTTTATGTATTTTTTTATTGAATGAAATATTTCATTATTTACAATTTGGGTATTGGATACGACATGTGGATCACACATATGTATTAATATACACAAACCAAGTAGATTCAAGAAGATTTCAAAAGGTGAAGTTGATCTTCAATATGTAAATGGTGAGAGTTTAGTAGCCCTAGAAGAGGGAGATTATCACCTTATTTTTCCTAGGGGTTTAGTTATTGTATTAAATAATAATTATTACGTACCCTCTGTAACCAGAAACATAATCTCAGTGTCAACATTGAAAAAAATGGGATTTTATTTTATGTTTGGAAATAAACATTGTCTCTTTTATAAGGAAAATATGTGTTATGGTATGACACATATTAATAATGGATTATATATACTAGAAATTAAAAACTTGGTTGTAACGACCCAACCCCAGTTACCCAGAGTTGGTGCATTATTATATAACATTGTCACGATACATGGAATCATGTCCTGAAAGACTGATCAGTTTAGTAGCATTGGAAGTACTAGATACACTCATAAGTTTTACATTACATCAGGAAATAAAAACATCAACAACATTTTGTAACCTTTTTAAACACACTTATATCCTTAGCCTATCCCAGTAGGTCAACCATAAAATACTTCTTCACATCCTGGGAAAAATAAAACATAGAAAGGGGTAAGCTCAGATGCTCATTAAGGATAACAATATAGCAGAAACTTTCATAAATAAGCATAAACATATAAGGCAATGTATAAGACTAAAACAAAAGCCTTTTAAACTTAAACTTCAGCATAATATGGAAAAGATAAAATAAAATAATTCCATTTACTTATTCACATGGATATTCTACTAGTCGAATAATCACATGCAATAACAAATATCCACTTTCATAATGATAGAATGCATAATTCCAAACTTCATAATCACATAGTCAAGGCCTTGTGCCAAGACTACAAATAAGATTTTGTCAAGGCCTTGTGCCAAGACACTAGTTTGTCTCATGAGACCTACCGATGCATCGAGGAGCTATAATGGGCTCCACCCGTAACTTACTAAGACCAATGCATTCCTCACATGAAAAGCTTAAAACATAATTTAAACATTCGTATTAAAACTAGCATACAAAATGTCAATATTTTAACCACAAACTATGAATGGAATAAAAATAGCACATCCACAGTCAAGCATATATCATTCAATACAATATGAATCATTGTATTATAATAAATCAACCCTAATCAAGAATAATGAAGGATATTGGAATAGATGAAAATAACCATCAAAACTATTTGAGAGAAATATTCCCCTTTTTTCTTGAAAACTTTTAAAAGTCTCACTATTTATGAAGAAGCTGTTTAAAATAGATTTTTGAATCAAAGTGTACCATACCACTTTGAAACTTTTGAAAGGAATTAACATTTTAAAACATTCATGTCCATAAAAATAAATCCTTAAAACCATTTTTAAAACATGAACATTAATGAGAAAGATTTAGAAGAATAAATTTTTAAAACATTTAAAATAGTATTTTAGTTAGATCTCCTAACCAAATGAGAGACACTTGAATAAAAATAATTGAGGTAATGAAAACTTTATAATATCATGATAATAAGGGATTCATGATATACCATGTCAAAGTACAGTATATACACCAAACAAAAGTGAGTTGGCACATAACAACAAAGAAGACTGGACGGTCTTTTTACTGAATGTATGTTTTCAGTGTCCCAAATTATATTTACCCTAAAAAGTATAGTACCAGTAAGGGATCGATCCATAGAGAACTATGATGTCATTTTATCTTTGCTTAATTTAGTTTGTATTTTTGTTTTTAGTGAGGTCTGCTAAATTTAGTGTCGATTTTGGTTGGTTGTTTGGGTACAAAAAGAACAATTGGTTTTTAATATTCTTTTAACAAATTAATTACTAAAATGAATGTAAAGACGAGAAAGCTGGTTTTGATGCAAATAAAGAGAGAAATAATTTGGGGTTATGGATTTGTGATAAGTTGATTATTAAATCAAGTTGCTTATGAGGTTGTTTTGTTCATGATAACCCAACTATCTGGGTTTAATTTGTAATAAAGTTTCCTTGGTCCGATAAACTTTTATATTTAGAATTGAAGAGACTAACTCCTTGGTCCGATAGATAGTGTTTAACATATCTTTATTTGGCTTAGTCCATTTTGAGCCGATGATTACTTCCAATGGTCATGGAGTTGTTCATCGTTATTCTTCTTTTGAATCCCTGAAAATTCTGCCCTAGGTCCGGAACAGAATTTTCAGTGATAATATGAAGTAATTTAATAAGAATAATAAAATATTATTAGAGCAAACACATTCAAAGCAACATAATTCAAATTACAACTCATCAGCTTCCACAACCCCAACACACTGGGTTTTTAGTTGCACATATTGAAAATGATAAATACAGACCTATTGATACCTGATGGAATCATTCTTGGAACTTTGAAAAAGGAAATGGTTCTTCGGTAGACAGAATCACAGTGGTACGACGGCAGAGCATTTTTTCTTCAGAGCCTCAACCCTTTATTCACATAATACTCACACAAACCACCCTTTGTTCTGGAGGGAAAGGCCTCATTTTATAGAAAATTAAACTACATGGCGTGTAGGAAAGTACACGCCGTGTACTTATTTTCAATGCGTTTTTGCCCCCATTTTCTCTGCTGGTGGGCGGCCTAACATGCCGTCTTTGACTTGGAACATGGTGTCGCTTGGTTGGTGAATATACACGGCATGTAGCACCGACATATACGGCGTGTTGTCTCAAAAATCAGCCACCAACCGCTTCTAGAAATGCCTACACGGCTTGTATAAATAGAACATGACGTGTCATCTTCGGCTGGCTAGATGGGTGTGTAGACTCTTCTCGGCCACCAACTGCTTCTAGAACAGTATACATGGTGTGTAAACATAGAACACGACATGTAATTCCTTTTGGTTACTTGGGCATGTGTTTTTCCTAGTCAATATGTGTTTGAGCTTGAAAGTACATGGCATGTATATTAGTACACACCGTGTAGTAGGAAATTTTTTTCTCAATTTTCCTCCTTTTTGTGCATTTGGCCAAAAACCTTTTGAAAATGAACAAGATCACCAAAATCAAAGTATTTTTTTCTTTAAGCAGTAGTTAATTTCTGAAAACTTGTTCTTATTTTTCAATAAAGTATATGAAAATGTATACACAAATTGGGTGCATCACCTTCCCCCATACTTAGTCATTTTCTTTCCCTCAAGCGAATCTCAACATCTAATTAAAAGAATCTATATTTTAAAATGAAAAATAAATGTAAATAATAAGTGGAAAGAGAAAATTTCAAAAAGAATAAAAAGTAGTTTCAATCCAGGAAATATTCTAATCATGCCTCATATATAATTCAATTAACTAATTTCATCATCTTTTATCACATGTTTCAACCTTTCAAATATAAGGAAGTCACTTGATGATTTACCTCACCAAATATATTCTCAACACTCAAGATGTTTTAAACAAAGTTATGCTCAATCAAAAATATATACACTCTATCCATAGGTTTCATGAATTATAGTTCTCCACTTTAGAAAATTTGATTTATAAAAATCATGAGGGATTTTCAATAAGGATCAGATGTTTTTGTGGCTAAAGGTTGGTAGGTAAAGATATGAAAAAGAACTCTAAGGCTTGAAAAAGGAGGCTAATTTCTTAAATAAAAATGCATGATATTCAATGTTAAACTCAATGTAAACACATCCTCAACAAGCTTAATCAAATGATCTTATCACCACCATCTCCTTTAGTTGAGTTGGAGTCACAAACCAACAAGTGTGTATAAGGCCCCTTTGTTTGTATCATTTTTTTAAACAAAGAAAACCTTTTTGAATTTCCAAAATAGATTTTTGGAACTCTTTTCACCCCAAAAGATCAATAGGCACTCCCCCATACTTCATTTCTTGACAATTCATGAATTTATACCATGCGTTGCCAATCCCTTCTTATGAGATCAAATGAATATTCATGAAAAATCATAAAAGAATTAGGGTAGGAAGGAAAATACTTGTAATATGGATTCCTATAAAGGATATTCATGGTCTCTAGGGGTTTCATGAAGATAAGATGTAGGGTAGGCTCAAGATAAAGGGGTTCACAATCTTATGAAACAATCATTTTAATGTAATAAAAAATTCCTCATGTTTCGAAAAGAAAACTTTCAAATTCTGGTAGTTATGTATATTCTAAGAATCTCTTAATAAAGAAGGTATTAAAAAGAATATGAAAAAGGGGTTTAGAATACCTCTCTGGAGTGGGAAAAATAAATAAACAGACAATCAGATCATGACTTGAAAAATAATTGATTAGTCTAATCGATGTAGTTACTTAAGGATTACATGTTTGTAATTTAAATTATATCAGCAATAATTTTAAAATACCTAAGAATCAAAATAAGCATGCAATTGTTTTAAAAGTTTTCACTTTCAGCTCATTCTTTAAAAATATGACTAACCAAAAATGTCTTCACGTTTTCAAATATATCTTCTAATAATGATGTATCCTAGAATTTGAATAGGGCAAAGACTAAAGAGGTTGAGAGACACCCCCATACTTAATATCACACGTGGTCCACCAAGTGCCCAAAAAAGAAGAAAAAGTGAAGGTGGGGACACAATAGTGAACCTGAATGAGGGGAAGTAAGGAAAGAAGTAAACTAGGAAAGAAAAGAAAATAGTGGAAAAAGAATACTCCCCTCGTGTCTAGGCATAGAAAAATAGTACGTGATGTAAAAGCACATCCCAAAATGTGCCAGAGTACTTGTGAGGGGGAAATAAAAAGAATAGTAGAAAATAACGAGCAGTGGAGTGTGGCCAAGGAGATCCTCCAACTCTCCCTAGATGCCTAGCTACTGAGGAACGATGCTGTCGAGTTATCGGCCGCTCAATAGAATCGGACGACGAGAAAAGTGCCGAACCCTGTCATGTGCTAGATCAGTGACCGGGAAAACCATGCAGGGATAGGGAGCACATGCAGGTCCCGGCCCAGGTGCAGGTGAAGTACCAGGAGATGGATCTATGGGTGGATCGACTGCAGTAGGTGAAGAATCGCTGGATGGGGCGGTCGATGAAGTGCCATCTACGAAGGAGGATATCTCAGGTGGAGTGGCAGCTGGGAGGGAAGGAAAGATGGTGCTCAGAACAGCCTCAGTGGAAGGAGTGAGGTGTGGAAGCGTGGACAATGGAGGGAGCTTGTAGACCGGAGCATCTGGGTCTGGTTGTGTCGGAGGTTAGAGTCGAATCCGCTGAAAAATGGGCCTCTCGCCCTCAGTTTCAGAGGCCGTCCGCTTCCCCTAGGAAGGATCACAATATTCTATAACCTGAAAAAGAAAGAAAAGGAAAACAAAAGAAAAATAAAAGAAAAGAAAACAAAGAAAAAGTGAGAAATATGTAAAATAAAAGTACACAACGTGTATTTTCAGAGTACACGACGTGTAGTACAAGCTGAGCATCATCCTTTGTTCTCTGGATAAACACACCAAGGGTGAAAAATATTGACCATGTAAAGGTACACAACGTGTACTGAACATACGCGCCGTGTTCATACAAAACGGATATGTTTGTGTATCACAAATGACACGACCATGATTTTATTAGTTCTAAGAATAAAGGACACGTCGTGTATGGGACAAACACGACGTGTTCATGACCCGAGGAACATGGCTGTGTGGGGGCTAGACATGGGCCGACCGAATGAAATAGGCTACACGGCGTGTACCGAACACACACGCCGTGTAGTAGAACATGGGGTGAGAGTTCGTGTCAAGTGATATACACGGAGGGGCCAAATGAAATGATATACACGGTGTGTACCACACACACACCCTGTGTACGTGAAAATGGTGGATGAGGCCGTGTGAAAAGGTTACTCAGGCACGATGGGGGAAAGTACACGGTGTGTACCGAACATACACACTGTGTATATTCAAATTGTGAAGCATTTTGTGTGTGGCCGTGTATAAAATTACACGGCATGTGTTATTCAATTCGTGGACGTGTATCGTTGAAGCCGAATGGTCGACAGATCCAAAAACACCCTAAACACTTCTAAAAACTTGAAATAGTGAGTGTAGAAGGGCGTACCTTGACCGATGATCGCAATGAAAGAGAAATCAGAGCTGAAAACGAACCAAAAAGACGGATCGAAAAGTGGGAGGTCAGGTGGCGTTCGAGAGAAGAAACGAGAATAAGGGGAGGAAAGGGGGATCCACGCGACACGGGCTAAAGCTGGGTGGCCTGTGGCTTATATAGCCGAGGTACACAGTGTGTACTTATGGACTACACGCTGTGTATCTCATTTTTTTATATAATTATTATAATAAACTATATAATAATTAATATTAATTAATTAAAATATTAAAAATGGATAAATAGATATATATACACATAATTAAAAAAAAATAAAACTATACATGTAATGTAGTGGGCAAATGCACTCAGTGTGTTTAAAAATTGTAAAAAGAGAAGTACAACCTTTGGTCTGGTGCTTGGGGTGAGGTTCGAACCAGCGATCGACCGTTCCGAACGGAAGCCCTCATCCACTAGAATTAATGTTGTATTGCTACCTATAGTTATTATTTATATAAAATTATTCTATACAGCTTATACACACGGGAAGAAAGAAAATGCACAACGTGTGGTCTTTTAATTTTCAAAGAAGGGGATGAAGCAGAGAGATTAGCCGAGTTCGAACCTGTGTCTTTTGGATCCAGGGCCGAGACTTTTCCAATCTGCCAAGTTCATCCGCATGAATTAATTTATATAGAAAGTGTTTTTATATTTTAGTTTTAGAAAGAAAAAAGGTCACACATGACGTATATCGGAAGACACACCATGTGGTTTCATTAAAAGGGTAAATGATGAAAATGAGGTGGTTGTCAGGATTCGAACCCGGGTCTTTTGGAACCGGGTTACGATCGTGGCCAACTGATCTATCCCGACCATGGGTTTTCTTATAAGCAAATATATATATATATATATATGAAAATTACTACACACACCGTGTAAAAAAATATAAAAAGGAGGAACCCTGTGCCGAAGGTAGGTTAGGAGGATTCGAACCGGGGACGACTCGGATAAAATCTAGTGACCTTACTATTGTCACCAACATCATCCCTGTTTATTTATCAGTTACTCTATATATTTATACTATTAAGATTAAAAACTAAAAAGATAAGTACACACTGTGTATATAAGTGGGACACGACGTGTAACCTCTGGGTTGCCTCCCAGGAAGCGTATTTGTTTTCAGTTGTTGGCTAGACTAACTTACCTTTTCCTACTTGAGAGGGGTGGTGGAGATTATCCTAATAGTAGCTACCCTGGCCTTTTAGGAATTTCAAGTTCTATGGATCTTCTTCAACGAGACTTTTTGGAATGATAATGTTTTTATAAATAAAGGAACATACTAGTTCATCTACCAAGCGATCATCTACGGTAGTTATCTCAGAACACTCCTCATGATTTGGTGATGATGCCTGCATGATAGCCTTGAGGACATTATTGGATACTTTCTCGTCTCCAACCCAGAAAATCAGTTCCCCCTAGTGCACATCCATGAGTACCTTCCTAGTAGCTAGGAAATGTCTTCCAAGTATAAGAGGTGCCTTATGATCCTCCTCTATTTCTAGGTTAATAAAATCTACAGGGAGGATCAATCTTCCCACCTTCACCAGCGCATCCTATAGTAGCCCTTTTGGTTATTTAATGGATCTGTCTGCAAGTTAAAGGGTGACTCAGGTAGGATTCAGATCATGGAGTCCGAGCTTTTGGAAAACTTCAAATGGCATGAGGTTGACAGTGTCCCCTAAGTCGCACAGGGATTTTCCAAATTCATAGGGTCCAATTGTACATGGAATAGTAAAGCTACCAGGATCCTGGAGCTTGGGAGGAAGAGAATTTTGTACGACTGTTGATCACTCCTTTGTCAGTGCTATGATGCCCAAATCCTCCATCTTCTTTTTATTCGAGAGGATTTCCTTCATGAATTTGACATATGTGGGAATTTGTGTTAGAGCCTCTGCAAATGGGATATTTATGTGTAGATTTCTGAACACTTCCATGAATTTTCCAAACCAGTGATCCAGCTTCCTTTGCTTTATCCTCTACAAAAAAGGTAATGCAGGCTCGAATGGTTTGAGGACCTCCTTTTCTTTGCCTGGTTGAGCCTCCAGTGATGGATTTTTGGATTAAGAGGGGTCTGAAACTTTACGTTTGTTGTCAACAGGGAGTATAGGTGCAGTTTAATGTGCTGGTTCCTTCTGATGAAGATTCTTTCCACTTCGTAAAGTGATGGCATGGGCCTCCTCCCTTGGGTTCTTCTCGGTGTTGCCTGGTAATGTACCATGCTGTCTCCCTAAGAGCTGTTTTGCTAACTGGACAGTTTAGTTTTTGAGGCTTCGAATAGAAGCCTCTTGGTTTTGAAATCTAGTCTCAGTATTAGATATGAATCTGTTCATAAGATCCTCTAACCTTGAGGTATTCTCTTGTTGAGGTGGCTGTGCAGCTGGTGGAGGTGGTTGCTACCTTGGCTATTGTGGGCGAGGGTTTGGATACCCTTGCTAATGGTAGGAGCCTGCTGGTTCTGTTGTTTCCTTGTGCATGGGTTTTGATATTGTGGATGACTATAGCTAGGAAGTCGCTGGGGTGGAGGATTCTACCACTGTTGGCCCTAGCCTGTGTTCTGGTTTTCACACCATGTCGGGTTTTGGTATTGTTGATACTGGTTCAACCCTCTATTTTGAGCAACATAGCTCACCTCTCTTATCGAAGGGTCTACTGAAGGTCTCGGGAATTCTCATAGGATGTGGTTGTTACCATAGTCACCGCATGCTGGATGGTTCGACGCATGGATGTGAGATGCTCCCTTGAGATTTAGTGCGTCGATGTTTTTGGATACTGTATCCAACTGGGCAGAAAGCATGATAGTAGCATCAATACTATGCACACCTCGTTTTTGGGTCCCCCACTCAGAATGCCACTGAAGGCTGTTAGCATACATATCTTCCAGCAGTTCTAAAATTTCTTTGGGGGGATTTCTCATTACCATACCTCCAGTAGCTGCATCCACCATGGACTTTGTATTTGTTGTTAGTACTCCTTAAAAGTTTTGTAATTTCATCCAGAGTGAAAGTCCGTGGTGTGGGAATTTACGTAACATTTATTTGAAACGTTCCCATGATTCGTACAATGACTTCGAGTCATGCTGCTGAAATTTGTGGATCTCATTTCGCAAGGTTACCGTCTTCGAAGGTGGAAAATATTTGGACAGAAATTCCTGGGCTAGCTCCTCCCAGGTGATGATAGATCTTTGAGGAAGCCCTTTGATCCAGTATTTTTCCTTGTCCCATAGAGAGAAGGGGAAGAGGTGAAGAATAATGGCGTCCTCAGACACTCCATGGTAACGAAATGCATCGCAGATCTCCAGAAAGTTAGAGAGATGGGCGTTCGGGTCTTCACTGGGCGGGCCGCCGAATTGAACGGTGTTCTGGATCAGCTGCATAATAGTAGGCTTTATCTCGAAGTGTTGGTCCTGTACCAGAGGATGATGAATGCCTGTATCATCTCCGTGGGTTGATGGCAGGCTGTACTCCATAAGAGTACGTCGTGGAGGCGGCTGTTGAGGGGGTGGATGTTGCATGTATTGCTGCTCCTGAGGGGTGAAATATGGCATTTGGTAGATCTACTACGGTTGTTTAAGTTGTCCATACTCCAGAGGAGGTTGCTGTGGTGGCCTTTGGTAGTTACTTGGGAGGAATTCCATGAAGCCTCCAGGTGCCTGCTTCGGTATACTAGCAGCAGGAGGCTGCTGGTCTTGGTACGAGTGTTCAGCCGCAGCATCAATGGTTGGTTCTCCTTCATCGTTGTTCGGCATGGTTAATGGATTGTGGTTGTGCATTTCCACCAGTGCACGTCGATGACGAGACAAAGTCCGTTAGATTTCTGGGTCAAGTGAAAAAAGATCTGCTGAATCAGTGATCTTGGACCATGTGAGGCTTTGGTTCATGCACTTGTGATCAAGCATAAACACAAAACAAAACCCAAGAGCAAAAGGGAATACATAAGATAAATAGAAATGAGATTAGTAAAGATATTTTTGGGGATTTTTGGTTTTTATTTTCACTAAAATTTGATACAAATTTAATTAAAACAAGAATAAAATTACTCTAGTTCCCCGGCAACGGTGCCAAAACTTGGACGGTCATTTTACTGAATGTATGTTTTCGGTGTCCCAAATTATATTTACCCTAACAAGTATAGTACCAGTAAGGGATCGGTCCATAGGGAACTATGAGGTTATTTTATCTTTTCTTAATTTAGTTTGCATTTTTGTTTTTAGTGAGGTTTGTTGAATTTAGAGTCGATTTTGGTTGGTTGTTTGGGTACAAAAAGAACAATTGGTTTTTAAGATTCTTTTAACAAATTAATTACTAAAATGAAAGTAAAGATGAGAAAACTGGTTTTTATGCAAATAAAGAGAAAAATGCATCGGGGTTATGGATTTTTGATAAGTTGATTATTAAATCAAGTTGCTTATGAGGTTGTGTTGTTCATGATAACCCAAATCTCTGGGTTTAATTTGTAATAAAGTTTCCTTGGTCCGGTAAACTTTTATATTTATAACTGAACAGACTAACTCCTTAGTCTGGTAGTTAGTGTTTAACAGATCTTTATTTGGATTATTCCATTTTGAGCCGACGATTACTTCCAATAGTCATGGAGTTGTTCGTAATTATTCTTCTTTCGAATCCCTAAAAATTCTTCCCTTGGCCCGTTACAGAATTTTCAGTGATAATATGAAGTAATTTAAGAAGAATAAGAAGATATTATTAGAGAAAACACATTCAGAGAAACTTAATTCAAATTACAACTCATCAGATTCCACAACCACAACACACTGGGTGTTTAGTTGCACAGATTAAAAATGATAAATACAGAACTATTGATACCTGATGGAATCATGCTTGGAACTTTGAAAAAGGAAATGCTTCTTCGGTAGACGGAATCACGATGGTACGATGGCAGAGCATCTTTCCTTCGGAGTCTCAACCCTTTCTTCACAAAATACTCACACACACCACCCTCTGGTCCGGAGGGCAAGGCCTCCTTTTATAGAAAATTAAACTACACGGTGTGTAGGAAAGTACACATCATGTACTTATTTTCAACGCATTTCCCCCCCATTTTCTCCGCTGGTGGGCGGCCTAACATGCCATATTTGACATGGAACATGGCGCCTCTTGGTTAGTGAATCTACATGGCGTGTAGCGCCGACATACATGGCGTGTAGTCTCAAAATTCTGCCACCAACCGCTTCTAGAAATGCCTACAAGATGTGTATAAAAGCAACATGGTGTGTCATCTTCGGCCGACCACATGGTCGTGTAGAATCTTCTCAGCCACCAACTACTTCTAGAATAGTATACACGACATGTAAACATAGAACACGGTGTGTACTTCCTTTTGGTTATTTGGTAATGTGTTTGTCCTGGTCAACTCGTGTCTGAGCTTGAAAGTACACGGTGTGTATATTAGTACACACCATGTAGTTGGAATTTTTTGCTTGGTTTTCCTCCTTTTTGTGCATTTGGCCAAAAACCTTCTGAAAATGAATAAGATCACCAAAATCAAAGTATTTTTTCTTTAAGCAGTAGGTAATTGCTGAAAACTTGTTCTTATTTTTCAATAAAGTATATGAAAATGTATACACAAATTAGGTGCATAAACCTCCCCCATACTTAGTCATTTGATTTCCCTCAAGCTAATATCAACATCTAATTAAAAGAATCTGTATTTTAAAATGAAAAATAAATGTAAATAATAAGTGATAAGAGAAAATTTCAAAAAGAATACAAAGTAGTTTCAATCCAGGAGATATTCTAATCATTCCTCATATATAATTCAATTAACTACTTTCATCCTCTTTTATCACATGTTTCAACCTTTCAAATATAAGGAAGCCACTTAATGATTCACCTCACCAAAAATATTCTCAACACTCAAGATGTTCTAAACAAAGTTATTCTCAATCAAAAATATATACATTATATCCATAGGTTTGAAAGAATTATAGTTCTCCACTTTAGAAAATTTTATTTACAAAAATCATGAGGTATTTTCAATGAGGATCATATGTTTTTGTGGCTAAAGGTTGGTATGTAAAGATATGAAAAAGAACTCTAAGGCTTGAAAAAGGTGGCTATATTCTTAAATAACAATGCATGATATTCAATGTTAAACTCAATGTAAACACATCCTCAACAATCTTAATCAAATGATCTTATCACCACCATCTCCTTTAGTTGAGTTGGAGTCAAAAACCAACAAGTGTGTATAAGGCCCCTTTGTTTGTATCATTTTTTTAAACAAAGGAAACCTTTCTGAATTTCCAAAATAGATTTTTGGAACTCTTTTCACCCCAAATGAACAAGAGGCACTCCTCCATACTTCATTTATTGAAAATTCACGAATTTATACCATGTGTTTCCAATCCCTTCTTGTGAGCTCAAATGAATATTCATGAAAAATCATAAAATAATTAGGGTAGGAATGGAAAGAGGCTTGTAATATGGCTTCCTATAAAGTCTATTCATGGTCTCTAGGGGTTTCACGAAGATTATATGTAGGGTAGGTTCAAGATAAAGGGGTTCACAATCTTATGCCTCAATCATTTTAATGTAATAAAAAATTCCTCATGTTTCGAAAAGAAAACTTTCAAATTCTGGTAGTTATGTATATTCTATGAATCTCTCAAGAAAGAGGGTATTAGAAAGAATATGACAAAGGGGTTTATAATACCTCTCGAGAGTTGGAAAAATAAATAAATAGACAATCAGGTCATGACTTGCAAAATAATTGATTAGTCTAATCGATGTAGTTATCTAAGGATTACAAGTTTTTAAATTAAATTATATCATCAATCATTTTAAAATACCTAAAATCAAAATAATCATGCAATTGTTTTAAAAGTTTTCACTTTCAGCTTATTATTTAAAAATATGATTAACCAAAAATGTCTTTATGTTTTAAAATATATCTTCTACTAATGATGTCTCCTAGAATCTGAATAGGGCAAAGACTAAAGCGGTTGAGAGACACCCCCATACTTAATATCTCATGTGGTCCACCAAGTGCCCAAAAAGAAGAACAAGTGGAGGTGGGGACACAATAGTGGACCTGACTGAGGGGAAGTAAGGAAAGAAGTAAACTAAGAAAGAAAATAAAACAATGTAAAAAGAATACTCCCCTCGTGTCTAGGCTTAGGAAAACAGTACGTGATGTAAAATCACATCCCAAAACGTTTGAGAGTACCTATGAGGGGGAAAGAAGAAGAAAACTGGAAAATAGAGAGCAGTGGAGTGCGACCAAGGAGATCCTCCAACTCTCCCTAGATGCCTAGCTACTGAGGAACAGTTCTATCAAGGTATCGGATGCTCAATGGAATCAGATGGAGAGAAAAGTGCCTAACCCTATCATGTGCTAGATCGGTGACAAGGAACACCATGCAGGGATAGGGAGAACCTAAAGGTCCCGGCCTAGGTGCAGGTGCAGCAGCAGGAGCTTGATCTGTGGGTGGATCGACTATAGTAGGTGAAGGGCCGCTGGATGGGGCAGTCGATGAAGTGCCAGCTGCGGAGGAAGAGATCTCAGGTGGAGTGGAAGCTGGGAGGTAAGGAAGGATGGTGCTTGTACTAGCCTCAGTAGAGGGAGTGAGGGGTGGAAGGGTGGCCAATGGAGGGAGCTCATAGACCGAAGTGTCTGGGTCTGGCTGCATCAGAGGTCGGAGTCGAATCCGCCGAAAAATGGGTCTCTCACCCTCAGTGGCAGAGGACGGCCACTTCCCCCGGTAAGGATCATAATCAACCATAACCTAAAAAATAAAGAAAAAGAAAAAGAAATAAAAATAAAAGAAAAGAAAACAATGAAAAAGTAAGAAATATGAAAAATTAAAGTACACGACGTGTATATTCAGAGTACATGTCGTGTAGTACAAGCTGAGCAACATCCTGTGTTCTCTGGATAAACACACCGAGGGTGAAAAATATTGACCATGTAAAGGTACACGACATGTACTGAACATACGCGCCATGTTCATACAAAGCGGACATGGTCGTGTATCACAAATGACACGACCATGATTTTATTAGTTCTAAGAATAAAGGACACGTCGTGTATGGGACAGATATGGCGTGTTCATGACTCTAAGAACATGGACATGTGGGGGCTAGACATGGGCCAACTGAAAGAAATAGGCTACACGACGTGTACCAAACACACACGCCATGTAGTAGAACATGGGGTGAGAGGCTGTGTCAAGTGCTACACATGGAGGGGCCAAATGAAATGATATACATGGTGTGTACCGCAGAAAAACGCCGTGTATGTGAAAATGGTGTGTGAGGCCATGTGCAAAGGGTACTTGGGCATGATGGGGGAAAGTACACGGTGTGTACCGAACATACACACCATGTATATTCAAATTGTGAAGCATTTTGTGTGTGGCCGTGTACAAAAGTACACGGCGTGTGTTCTTCAATTCGTGGTTGTGTACCGCTGATGCCGAACAGTCGGCAGATCCAAAAACACCCTAAACACTTCTATAAACTTGAAATAGTGAGTGTAGAAGGGCGTACCTTGACCGATGATCTCAATTCAAGAGAAATCAGAGCTCGAAACGAACCAAAACGACAGATCTAGAAGTGGGAGGTCGGGTGGTGTTCGAGAGAAGAAACGGGAAGTAGGGGGGAAATGGAGAGCTGCGTGACACGGGCTGAAGCCGAGTGGCCCGTGGCTTATATAGCTGAGGTAGACAGTGTGTACTTCTGGACTACACACCATATATCTCATTTTTTTGTTTATATAATTATTATAATAAACTATATAATAATTAATATTAATTAATTAAAATAATAAAAATGGATAAATAGAAATATATACACATAATTAAAAAATAAAATAAACCTATACACGTAATGTAGTGGGAAAATGCACGCCGTGTGTTTAAAAATTGTAAAAAGAGAAGTACAACCTTTGGTATGGTGCTTGGGGCGAGGTTCGAACCAGCGATCGACCGCTGCGAATGGAAGCCCTCATTCACTGGAGAGAAGGTTGTACTGCTACCCATAGTTATGATTTATATAAAATTATTCTATACATCCTATACACATGGGAAGAAAGAAAATGCACGGCGTGTGGTTTTTAATTATAAAAGAAGGGGATGAAGCAGAGAGATTAGCCGAGTTCGATCCCAGGTCTTTTGGATCTAGGGCCGAGACTTTTCCAATCTTCCAACTTCATCCGCCTGAATTACTTTATATATAAAAGTGTTTTTATATTTTAGTTTTAGAAAGAAAACAGGTCACACATGACATATATTGGAAGACACGCCGTGTGGTTTCATTAAAAGGGTAAATGATGGAAATGAGGTGGTTGTCAGGATTCAAACCTGGGTCTTTTGGAATTGGGTTACAATCGTGGCCAACTGATTCATCCCCACCATGGGTTTTATTATAAGAATATATATATATATATATATATATGAAAATTACTACACACACCGTATAAGAAAATATAAAAAGGAGGACCCCGTGCTGAAGGTAGGTTGGGAGGATTCGAACCGGGGGCAGCTCGGATAAACTCCAGGGACCTTACCATTGGCACCGACATCATCCCTGTTTATTTATCAGTTACTCTATATATTTATACTATTAAGATTAAATACTAAAAAGATAAGTACATGCCATGTATATAAGTGGGACATGGCGTGTAACCTCTGGGTTTCCTTCCATGAAGTGCCTTTGTTTTAGGTCATTGGCTCGACCAACATACCTTTTCCTACTTGAGAGGGGTGGTGGAGATTGTCTTAATAGTAGCCGCCCTGGCCTTTTAAGAATTGAAAGGTCTATGGCTCTTCTTCAATGAGACTTTCTGGAATGATAATGTTTTTATAAATAAAGGAACATACCAGTTCATCCGCGAAGCGATCGTCTACGGTAGTTATTGTAGAACAGTCCTCATGATCGGGTAATGGTGCTTGCACGATAGCCTTGAGGACATTGTAGGAGAATTTCTTGGATCCTACCCAGAAAATCAGCTCCCCCTCGTGCACATCGATGAGTACCTTCCCAGTGGCTTGGAAAGGTCTTCCAAGTATAAGAGGTGCCTCATGATCCTCCTCCATGTCTAGGATAATAAAATATACAGGGAGGATCAATATTGCCACCTTCACCAGCACATCCTCCAGTATCCCTTTTGGATATTTAATGGATCTGTCAGCAAGTTGAAGGGTGACTCGGGTAGGCATTAGATCGTAGAGTCCGAGCTTTTGAAAAACTCTGAATGGCATGTGGTTGACACTGGCCCCTAAGTCGCACCCAGATTTTCCAAATTCGTAGGGTCCAATTGTACATGGAATAGTAAAGCAACATGGATCTTGGAGATTGGGAGGAAGAGAATGCTGTACGACTACGAAGCACTCCTTTGTCAGTGCCATGATGCCCAAATCCTCCATCACCTTTTTATTCGAGTGGATTTGATTCATGAATTTGGAATATGATGGAATTTGTGTTAGAGCCTCTGCAAATGGGATATTGATGTGTATATTTCAGAATACTTCCATGAATTTTCCAAACTAGTGATCCAACTTCCTTTGCTTCATCCTCTCTGGAAAAGGTAATGCAGGCTCGAATGGTTTGAGGACCTCCTTTACTTTGCCTGGTTGAGCCTCTGGTGATGGATTTTCGGATGAAGAGGGGTTTGAATCTTTACCTTTGTTGTCAAGAGGGAGTATAGGTGCGGTTGAATGTGCTGGTTCCTTCTGATGAAGATTCTTTCCACTTCGTAAAGTGATGACATGGGCCTCCTCCCTTGGGTTCTTCTCAGTGTTTCCTGGTAATGTACTAGGCTGTCTCCCTAAGATTTGGTTTTCTAACAGGACGATTTGGTTTTAGAGGATTAGAATAGAAGCCTCTTGGTTCTGAAATCTAGTCTCAATAGTAGATATGAAGTTATTCATAAGATCCTCTAACCTTGAGGTATTCTCTTACTGAGGTGGCTGAACAGCTGGTGGAGGTGGTTGCTGCTGTGGCTGCTACGAGCGAGGGTTTTGATACCCTTGCTGATGGTAGGAGCCTGCTGGTTCTGTTGTTGCGTTGTGTATGGGTTCTGATATTGTGGCTGACTATAGCCAGGCAGTCGCTGGGGTAGAGGATTATACTGTTGTTGGCCCCATCTTGTGTTTTGGTTTTCGCACCATGCTGGGTTTTGGTATTGTTGATACTGGTTCAACCCTCTATTTTGAGAAACATAGCTCACCTCGCTTGTCGAAGGGTCGAATGAAGGTCCCAAGCATTCTCCCAGGATGTGGTTGTTACCATAGTCACCGCATGCTGGATGGTTCGCCGCATGGACGTGAGATGCTCCCTTGAGATTCAGTGCATCGATCTTTTTGGATACTGTATCCAACTGGGCAGAAAGAATGGTAGTAGCATTAATACTATGCATACCTCATTTTTGGCCCCCCACTCAGAATTCCACTGGAGGCTGTTGGCATACATATCTTCCAGCAGTTCGAAAAGTTCTTCAGGGGAATTTCTCATTACCGTACCTCTAGTAGCTGTATCCACCACGAACTTTGTATTCGTTGTTAGTACTCCATAAAAGGCATGGACTTGCATCCAGGGTAGAAGTCCGTGGTGTGGGAATTTACATAACATTTCTTTGAAATGTTCCCATGATTCGTACAATGACTCCGAGTCGTGCTGCTGAAAGTTGTGGATCTCATTTTGCAAGGTTACCGTATTCAAAGGTGGAAAATATTTGGACAGAAATGCCTAGGATAGCTCCTCCCAAGTGAGGATAGATATTTGTGGAAACCATTTGATCCAGTCTTTCGCCTTGTCCCATAGAGATAAGGGGAATAGGTGAAGACGAATGGCATCCTCAGACACTCCATGGTAATGGAATTCATCGCAGATCTCCAGAAAGTTGGAGAGATGGGCGTTTGGGTCTTTACTGGGCAGGCCGCCAAATTGAACGGTGTTCTGGATCAGCTGCATAATAGTAGGCTTGATCTCAAAGTGCTGGGCCTGTACTAGAGGACAAACGATGCCCGTATCAGCTCTGTGGATTGATGTCAGGCCGTACTCCATAAGATTACGTCACAGAGGTGGCTGTTGAGGGGGTGGATGTTTCATCTATTGCTGCTCCTGATGGGCGAAATATGGCCTTTGGTAGATCTACTACGATTGTTAAAGTTGGCCGTACTCCAGAGGAGGTTGCTATGTGGCCTTTGGTAGTTCCTTCGGAGGAATTCCATGAAGCCTCCAGGTGCCTGCTCTGGTATACCAGCATCGGGAGGGTGCTGGTCCTAGTACGAGTGTTCAACCGCAACATCAATGGCTAGTTCTCCTTCCTCATTTTTCTCCATGGTTAATGGATTGTGGTTGTGAGTTTCCACCAGTGCACGTCAACGACGAGACAAAGTCCGTTCGATTTCAAGGTCAAGAGGAAAAAGATCCACTGACACGGTGCTCCTGGACCATGTGAGGCGTTGGTTCATGCACCTGTGATCAGGCACAAACACAAAACAAACCCCAGGCGTAAAAGGGAAAACAAAAGATAAATAGAAATGGGAATAAGAAAGATATTTTTGGGGATTTTTGGTTTTTATTTTCACTAAAATTTGATACAAATTTAATTGAGACAAGAATTAAATTACTCTAGTTCCCCGGCAACGGTGCCAAAATTTGGACGGTCATTTTACTGAATGTATGTTTTCGGTGTCCCAAATTATATTTACCCTAACAAGTATAGTACCAGTAAGGGATCAATCCACAAGGAACTATGAGGTTATTTTATCTTTGCTTAATTTAGTTTGTATTTTTTTTAGTGAGGTCTGTTGAATTTAGAGTCGATTTTGGTTGGTTGTTTGGGTACAAAAAGAACAATTGGGTTTTAAGCTTCTTTTAACAAATTAATTACTAAAATGAAAGTAAAGACGAGAAAACTGGTTTTGATGCAAATAAAGAGAGAAATGCGTTGGGGTTATGGATTTTTGATAAGTTAATTATTAAATCAAGTTGCTTATGAGGTTGTGTTGTTCATGATAACCCAAATCTCTGGGTTTAATTTGTAATAAAGTTTCCTTGGTCTGATAAACTTCTATATTTATAACTGAACAAAATAACTCCTTGGTCCGGTAGTTAGTGTTTAACAGATCTTTATTTGTCTTAGTCCATTTTGAGCCGATGATTACTTCCAATGGTCATGGAGTTGTTCGTAATTATTCTTCTTTCAAATCTCTAAAAATTATGCCCATGGTCCGGTACAGAATTTTCAGTGATAATATGAAGTAATTTAAGAAGAACAAGAAGAGATTATTAGAGAAAACACATTCAAAGAAACTTAATTCAAATTACAACTCATCAGCTTCCACAACCACAACACACTGGGAGTTTAGTTGCATATATTGAAAATGATAAATACAGAACTATTGATACCTGATGGAATAATGCTTGGAACTTTGAAAAAGGAAATGGTTATTCGGTATATGGAATCACGATGTTATGATGATAGAGTGCCTTTCCTTCGGAGTCTCAACCCTTTCTCCACAAAATAATCACACACACCACCCTCTGGTTCGGAGGGCAAGACCTCCTTTTATAGAAAATTAAACTACACGGCGTGTAGGAAAGTACACGTCGTGTACTTATTTTCAACGCGTCTTTGCCCCCATTTTCTCCGCTGGTGGGTATCCTAACATGCCATCTTTGACTTGGAACACGGCGTCGCCTGGTTGGTGAATCTACATGGCGTATAGCACCGACATACATGGCGTGTAGTCTCAAAATTCTGCCACCAACCGCTTCTAGAAATTCCTACATGGCGTGTATAAATGGAACACGACATGTCATCTTCGGCCGGACACATGGGCGTGTAGACTCTTATCAACCACAAACTACTTTTATAATATTATACATGGAGTGTAAACATAGAACACGGTGTATACTTCCTTTTGGTTACTTGGGAATGTGTTTTTCCTGGTCAACCCGTGTCTGAGCTTGAAAGTACACGGTTTGTGTATTAGTACACACCGTGTAGTTGGAAATTTGTTGCTCGGTTTTCCTCCTTTTTGTGTATTTGGCCAAAAACCTTCTAAAAATGAAAAATATAACCAAAATCAAAGTATTTGTTCTTTAAGCAGTCGGTAATTGATGAAAACTTGTTCTTATTTTTCAATAAAGTATATGAAAATGTATACACAAATTTGGTGCATCGAAGACTCAATTGAATGTAAGTTGAGATGAAATCCCTTATAAAGACTGTATCCTTAGGTTATGGATAAATAAATGACATAATTTTGTGTGAAAAATATAAATACACTCAATATGATTGGATATTCAGTGTAAATCAATCAGATAACATTCACACATATTCTTGTAAAAACAACACCAATGAATTGGATGTTTAACTCAATGAATGGAGATTGAGTTAAAATTACTCTTATCAAGTTCATATCGATGACTTGAGAATTTATCAATGGAGTGATTATGTGTATCAAAAGTATTTCCAGAGAAAGGGGAGTGTAAATTACTACACAAATAATAAATAGTGATTCCACACATAATCATGGTGTAAAATAATCAATGAAGTATGCGTAAAGCCCAATGAGTGGAAATTGAAATTTGAAATTCCCTTATCGATTTGGTAACTTACGAAACATACACCCCATGAAAGAAGTATCATAAAATGAAGATTTAAATACCCATAAATTAAAGTATATTACACAAATAATACAATCATGGGTAGTACATACAATACACAAAAAGAAATAGTGGGAATATAACATGAATCTCACGGGAATAGGAAGTGAGATGAAAACCACTTACCTTGTACTTTTCCTTGATTGAGGGTACGTTAACCTCCTATATAATAGTTAAATCATTTTTATCAAATTATCAAATAACTATATACAAAAATATGATATTATATATGATCATTTAATATTTCTATGTTAATAATAATATAGTAGTATCATCATTTCAGTTCTTAACTGATCCGTTTTCCTTTATATACTCGGTTACGTAAGACATGTTTGTTATGGATAGGATGTATTTTATTCATATCCAGAATTATATTAAATTTATAAATATTATTTTTAATCATAAAATAAAAATTATTCATGAATGATTATGATGGGGAATGAATCTCATCGCGTTCGTGGAGACGGTAATCCGTACCTACGCACGAGCGACAATATCATTATATTGATGGTGAAATCGTATATAATTGGATGGTATATCATATATATAGAATAATTAACATGTTATATTTATTATTTACATCAGTTATAATCAATATTATACCCATCCAAATAATGAAGTGTTTGAATAACAAACTACACCACGATGTGGAGACGGTAATCCGTTCGTACGCACGTATGGTGACTTTGTCATTTATAGGGTGGATAGAATAATGAATATGGTTGTAAAATTTTTATAATAAAATCACAGTATATATAAGATACTGGATTTATTATTTTAGAATGGAAACAACAAATAAAGAAAGAGTGGAAGAAGAAAAGAACTTGAAAGAGGTGAGGAAATATTTACCTCTTCTTCGGGTTCTTCCTTTTGATTTGATCAAAAGGGATCCTTAGGATGACTTTATGACCAAATAAAGATCTCTATGATGAAGGGAGGAATGTTGGGAGGATATATGGGCATGGTTTGGCCGAGCCAAAAGGATTTGTATGTGTGAAATTAAGATAAGTGGAAGTTCCCTTTTATAAGAGGGGTGAGGGTCACTTTGGGAAAACCTTGAAATATTATTTTATAATAAAATCATTTTCCGTTTCTAATGACTCCAAAATGATTTATTTCAATGATAAGGTGGGTATGAGTTGAAAACCACTCAACCAATAGGTTTTAGACAAGTTTAGGTTACCATTTTAACCTTATCTTTTAGATTTAACTCTTAGTTAAATAGTTTAACTTTTACTGTGTCTTCTTGTATTCTCACACTACATGGTTAATAAACTTACTCTAAACTTCCAAGAGAACCTCAAGTGGTTCATTAATGATATATATAATATTATTTAAGACCTCTTTCCAAACATTAGATTTTTAGGAATATTATATCAACCAATAATATAGTATTTTTTTTAAAAACTCATTTATGTCAATTTTGACATTATTTAGTATTTGGTTTTTTTGAAAATCATAACAACATGATTACTTAGAAAAAAAATTATTTATCCAACCCTAAAATGTCATATTAACCTATAAAAATAGTTTAATTCATCAAAAGTCTCAAATTAAATTTATTTGGATATTTATAATATTAATTATTTTAATCTGTCATTAATAAGGTAATTACTGCATCATCAGTGTGACATAAATAAATTTAATTATTTAGTGTCTAAAAATTATAAATAAAATACCATTATGTAGGAAATATTTTTATCTTTATAATGAATCTTTATAGTCAAATTTATATTGGGTTTAACTCTATATTAAAAATGGTTTAGTTATTAAACATTGAATTTAACTCTTTTAACTCTTTTTAAAATAAAATAATAATAAATGTCCTAATCTAATCCAAGTGGACCAAATAGGTTACTATTTTATTCCTAAGGTTTTTTTGGTCGAATTATACTTATTAAATAGAATTAGAACATGTTTTAGGGTAATTATGATATCATTTTTACCCTTAATTACCCTATTTACTTTCAACTGTGGTAAATAAAAGTTAAAAGTTACTATTCACCAAAAATTATTTTCATCTTATTGAACAAAATTTTACTTACTGATATTAATCGTGTCTCTCGTATTTTTGAAATTCAACTCACAGAAGAGGTAAAATTAAGTTTTATGTAAATTTGCAAATGCTCATAGGAAGTGGGTAAAAGATGGTAAAAAGTTCAATAAAATTTTATACATCTAATTTTATTATAAAATGACTCCAATGAATTAAATTGAACTTATATAGGTATTATATATCTATTTTGACTTAAAAATAAATAAATAAAATAAATAATATTTAAATAAAAAGTCGGTTTTAAACTATAACGCAACGTTTTTCACTATTCATCAAAAATTGAATGTTTTTAGAAAAATACCAAAAAATTACCCTAAGATAATTTTGATATTCAAAATACAAAAATGAATTATATTTTACCAAATTAAAAACATAGAAGTTTCATTAATTGATTTAAAATTAATTTTCATTGTCAAAACCGAAAAGCGGGGTTTTAAAAAGTAAAAACTATCAAAAGATTGACATGTGTTTATGTCAAATTTAAATGTGAAATTACCTATAATGACCTAAATTGTATTAAATGATAAAAATATAATATAATTGTACTTATAAACCATTAAAATTCATAATTTAACACTATAAATTATTTCGATTTAAAAATTTGTTTAAAATTTAGTAATTTTCAGTATTCATCAAAATATAAAAGTTATCAGAAAAGTACCAAAAATTTATCCAAAATAAATTTTTATGTCCCGATTCTAAATAAGAATTTAATTTCATTAAATTGAATATATAAAAGTGTAAAATATTGTTTTTAAAAAGGGTTTTCCATTCAAAGGTGCTAAAATTTCATTTTTTTGAAAAATACTTCTTTTATCTGAAAAAAATGAATTTGTTCTTATATTATGTCTAAGAAACACATAATATGGAATCTAAAATTACATGGAGTATATAAAATTCAAAATTCAGCTAATACTATTCATAACCGCCTTTTGAATGGCTTTTTTGGTAAGTTGTGGTGAACTCGAACTCAGTGTTGCAAGTAGCGCAAGCTATTGAATTACTTTAAAGAAAATAACTTACTACGAAATCTTGGGGTGTTATATTCCTCCCCACATTTGGAAATTTCATCCTCAAAATTTTAAAATTGGGCTTGGGACCTTCATTTAAAGCCCCAAATCGGAAAAAGAGTCAATAAAACTATCACATTAAAAGAAAGAAATAGAAGTACAAAGGTCACCCATACTAGGATTCCATATTGGAAAACATAGATATAGAAGATAAACTAAGTGTCAAGTTCTAATGGAGAGTGATAGAAAACATGATCAAGAGAAAGTTAACAAAAAGAAAACCACAAACTTGTGATAGGATAAATGGTCATTAGTTTACCAATAGGAAAAGTAAACGAACAACATTTTTTTTGTTTTAATTTCCATTTCATAAAGTTGAGAAATTTATTTATGAGATTGACTAAGAACATAAAGATATATACTTACTTTTAAGTAGAGTTTCATCCTTTAATAAATTTCTACCACTAACTCATATTTTTTTCAAACGATGAGTATTAGAGATGACTTGGTCACACCTAAAGTGCTAGAATCAACTTCTAGGGAATCACATGATCCAAAAAGGATAAACCATACATTTACTTTGTATTTATAGATTAACAAAAACCAAAATGGTTAGTACAAGATCAGATGATCCCCCAAAATGATAATCCTTTAGATAAAGAAATACTAATCTTAATTTCTAAAATTAAACCAACAATTCCCAAAGTTCAATAAATACCATTCAATAAACAATTGTCCTTAAAATCCTTTATTATAATCCAAACTAATATTGAAACCCAAAACTTAGAAGAATTTTATTACGTAGTCTTCCACGCTAAATTGTATCTCCAAATAACATCAACTACTCTTAAAGTCACATACTTAAAAGTAATTAACCTAATCACATATTCTCTATGATAGGTTAATAATTTCCATAAATAACCCAAATTGCTATAAATCTAGAATAAAAACATAGATAAAAATCCACCATTACTCCTCAAATGAAATACCATAGTATTCTATTTTCCTTAGGCATAAAGTGTTCCCAACAGAGCGAACATCTTCCAAAATAACATTTATCACTTAATCACCAAATCATTTTTCAATACTAATGATATCCATTTGATAAGACATATTATCCCAAATCAAATTATTATTGATCAATAAAATCATTTAACTAAAAATAATTTGTCACACTAACTAGGGACTTCATGTAGTCCAGTGGTAGGTGATAAATCCAAATCACACTCTGGTTGTGGTTTCGATTCTTGCAGCTTTGTCTGACATGACGGGTTGTCACATGATATGTGTGTTGTCCATTTTAAAAAACTATATTTTATAACTTTCCCAAAATGAGAAAAATTCTTCAAAATAACACAATTTCACCACAAATTTTATCTCATACCTCTCATTTTCATCCAAAAATTTAATAACGTGTAATTTCCTCAAATTCAAGGATCAGATAAACCCAAATGGGTATTTATAACTATAATAGAAAAGATAATTCTTCTTAAAATAACATTTTCACATAACAAACTGCAAGGTTACACATACAAGAGAAAAGTCTTCCAAAGTAATCCCATCAAAAAAGAGCACTAATACTTTTAAACATTTCACCATCTATTTATTTCCACATAGGTTCTTCCTTGACCAAGCAGTTATCCTAAAGAATATGACATTCACTCAGGTAATGCCCAAGTCCCCAACATTTACGGCAAATTACTGTAAATGGATTCTTGAGATTATTTTTATTTTCTTCCATAATACTCTTAATTATTCCTTGGAAATTATTTACTTTATGTCCTTCTTTCCCACACATAAATCATTTATTTGTTCCATTGAGACACTTTCCTAGGTGTCTCCTTCCATATTTCCTACATGATGTAAATTTATCTTTATTTTCTCCATGGTCTCCACTACTGGATCTCTTATCATTCACCACCTTTCTATTCTTTGTTGAATCTAGGAGTTGGTTAATATACATGTTGTTGATCATATTTTTGGAAAAATGATTCTATATGAACATGATATCTTTTACACCTATCAATAATCGATTTAGTTGATCATTTCCACCACCGTGCCCACCTTCTACATCATGTTCAATGTTACTATAACTTCTTTGGAATCCATCCATTGACTAACACAAGAAAGCATAATGTGAGTCATAAAATCATTTAGAGAATATCATAACACCTTATTTTCAATCTAAAACACCTTAAGATTAACCAAGTTTATTTATTCTCATATTATATTAAAATCCTTCAAATTTGTTTGTAAAGAAAATATGAATTATTCTAAGCACATCCCTCATGAGTCTCATAACTAAGAGTGCAGCAAGGCCCATTGTCATGTACCAGGATAGCCTGAGTCAAGCCCAAAACTCCTTTTCAGAGTTTTCACTCCTAGGTACATCTGTGCCAGAGCCGCATCTACCTACTCATATCTAGATAGAGATGTATTTCTTGGAAAACCCACATAATATTTACATTACCAAATTTTTTGAATGTTATTCTATATCAATCCTCAATGTCTATCTTAGGGTAGTGTTTCCTAATCAGAGTTTTTTTTTCTAAATCTAGCTTTCAAGGTTTGTACTAAACTTCCTCTGATACCAACTATAATTCCCTAAACCTAGAAACCCAGAGTCGGTGCATTATTACATAACATTTCCATGATATAAGGAATCATGTCCCTAAAGACCGATCAACTTAGTAGCCTTGGAAGTACTAGATACACACATAAGTTTTACATTACATCATGAAACAAAAACATCAACAACATTTCATCCCCTTTTTAAACACACTTATATCCTTATCCTATCCCTTTAGGTCAACCATAAAATACTTCTTCACATACTGGAAAAAATAAAACATTCAAATGGGTGATCTCAGATGCTTAGTTAGGATAAGAATATAGTGGAAACTTTCATAAATAAGCATAAACATTTAAGGCAATGTATAAGACTAAAAAAAATCCTTTTAAACTTAAACTTTAGCATAATATAGAAAAGGTAAAATCAAATAATGTCATTTAATTATTGACAAGGATATTCTACTATTATAATAATCACATGCAATATCAATAGACACTTTCATAATGATGGAATGCATAATGTCAGACTTCATAACTACATAGTCAAAGCCTTGTTCCAAGACTAAAAATAAGATTTTGTCAAGGCCTTATTCCAAGACAGTAGTTTGTCTCATGAGACCTACCGATGCATCTAGGAGATATAGCGGGCTCCACTCGTCACTTACTAACTCCAATGCATTCCTCATATGAAAAGGTTGAAACATAATCTAAACATTCGTATTAAAACTAGCATAAGAAATGTCATTATTTTAACCACAAACCATGAAGGACATAAAAACAACACATCCACAGTCAAAATTTCACATTCAATACAAAATATATGATTGTATTATAATAAATCAACCTCAATCAATAATAATGAAGGATATTTACATAGATGAAAATAATCATCAAAACTATTTGAGAGAAATATCCCCCTTTTTCTTGAAAACATTTAAAAGTATCACTATTTATCAAGAAGCAGTTTAAAATAGATTTTTGAATCAAAGTGTCCCATAAAACTTTGAAAATTTTGAAAGTAATTAAAATTTTAAAACATTCATGTCTATATAAATAAATCCTTAAAACCATTTTTAAAACATGGAAATTAAAGAGAAAGATTTTGAAGAATAAAATTTTTAAACATTTAAAATGATATTTAGTTAGAGTTACTAACCAAATAAGAGATGCTTGAATAAAAATAATTGAGTTAATAAAAAAATTATAATATCATGAGAATAAGGGATTCATGATATACTATGTAAAAGTAAAGTATATACACCAAACAAAAGTGAGTTGGCACATAACAATAAAGAACACTCAATGGAATGTAAGTTGAGATGAAATCCCTTATAAAGACCGTATCCTTAGGTTAATGATAAATCAATGAAATAATTATGTGTGAAAAATATAAATACACTAAATATGATCAGATATTCAGGGTAAATCAATCAAAGTAAATTCACACATATTCTTGTAAAAACAACACTAATGAATTGGATGTTTAACTCAATGAATGAAGACTAAGATAAAATTAATTTTATCAAGTTCATATCGCTGAACTGAGAATTTATTAATGGAGTGATTATGTGTATAAAAATTATATCCATATAAAGGTGAGTGGAAATTACTACATAAATAATAAATAGTGATTCTACACATAATCATGGAGTAAAATAATAAATGAAGTATGCGTAAAGCCCAATGAGTGGAAATTGAAATTTGAAATTCCCTTATCAATTTGGTAACTTACGAAACATATACCCCATGAAAGAAGTATCATAAAATGAAAATTTAAATACTTAAAAATTAAAGTATATTACACAAAGAATACAATCATGGGTAGTACACACACCACACAAAAGGAAATAGTGGTAATATAACATGAATTTCACGGGAATAAGAAGTGAGATGAAAACCCCTTAACTTGTACTTTTCCTTGGTCTAGGGTTGATAAAACATAATTTTATTGAATATTTTATTGATTATAGATGATATAATTTCCTCAAATTATTATAAATATGTTCAACTATGAAATATTTGGGATTAGATCATTCATTTGCAAATTTGATGAAAATTCCAGTTTTACCTTTTTAAAATGCACTGTAGTAATTCGAGCATAAATATTTTTATGTAAATTATTTTGAGTTAATATTTTGTAACTATGTTTCTGACTTAATGGGATACAAATTCTATTCAGGATATGTGAGCTGGATCAGGCATTTGAGTGGAGTAAATGGGCCATGAAGACAAAGATGGACTGAATTATTTAGATTGGACATCACTTCACCATTTGAGCCGTTTATTCTTCATTAAGTCTTGTATTGGGACCAAATTTTGAGGTAAGATCGGGGATATTATTATGAACAAATAATCCTTGTAGAAGGATGGCCAATTCATGTGTTTTGAAGGTAAAATATGCAGTGAAATTGGGATTAAAATATTTTTCTGAATTTCCCTTTCACATTTAATAATGTTTTGTAACCCTAGCCCTCACCAAACCTATTTAAAGGATGTTTTAACTCTTTGGGAGGGAAGGTGGAGGATTTTGGAAGGTTTAGACGGAAGTGTGTCTCTTGTTATCCCATCAAAACTCTTGGAATAAGTAAGGATTTGTGTAAACATCTCTTCCAAAAAGGCTCCCCTCTCCCACCTCATCTTTGTATTTCTTTTCTTTCATGTTTTGTATCTTGATTTTTTCTTCAATTAATCTTCCGTGTTATTCCATTTTCTTCTTATCTTAATCTTTTTAATTGGGTTGGAATCAATAGTGGAGAAGATATTGGGTTCTATCCTTTCAATCCTTGCTCATGCAAAACGTCTCCATGATGACCACACTGCCCATGAATGAGTAGTTTTCTTAGTGATCAATCTATATTCTACCCTCTTCATTTAATTATATTGAATTAATGAGATACTGTAATTCACTTAATATGATCCATGAATTTTGTTTTTAATTTATAATAAACTAACAAATCAATTGAAAAATTAACACAAAAACATGCGAGGTTGAGATTTTGTGTAAATTGTGAGAGCACGATCTTAATCGCTAATACAAGACCACACCGGATAAATTTGTAGAGTTCAAATATAATATCTAAATACAATTAATCCTCATTTATAGAATGTATATGTGATCTAATTAAGTATATTTTTATTTAAATTATAATTATTAATAATTAAATGAAGATGTAGATTCATATTGATTACGCCTTTTAAAATATTTTCTAAAAAAAACATCTTCTTATTGCGTCTTTTTAATCAAACTTCATTTCAAAATTAAAAACAAAAAAAATCAATATTCTTCCAGAAAAATTCTTAAAGTTTTATAAATGATAAACACCCCTACATCCTTTCAATTAGTGTTTTAATTCTATTCTATTTTATTTTTAGAATACCTTAAAGAATTTTTTTTAATTTACTTCCTCCTTTGAGAGACGACCTTGGTCAGCCACTCTACTGCACCTAAGTACCCAAAAACCACTAATCTTTTGAGGGAACCCACGAAAACGCCTTTCAAATTGGAACTATTTCTGGGGAGGCAAGAAATTATTTCAACCAATTAGAGGTATTTATTTTATTTTACATTTTATTCTCTTCCTCTCTTCTTTCTTCCTCCTTTACCCAATCAGATTTTTCTTCTTCTTCTTTTATTTTCTTATACTTCTTCTTAGACCATTAAATCAAACTTCTAATTTTTATTTTACTATGGTCCAATTTCGATATTTTCATTTTTATTTGATTTTTGACACGAACTAATCTCTAAGATCTCTTAGATGTTGACCCTAAGATTGAACGCAACCTTAGGGCTTGAATTAGACATTCTCAGTCTATGGGATGTTTCAATATTCAAACAGTTAGAGAATATATCCACTCCAAGAACATTTAAATTGGAAACAATTATAATTACAACATAAATTAATAACCAATGGCTGGAAATAATGGAAATAAACTCAATAGAACTATTCGATAATTGTCTTCACCTGATATTAACTATCAACCAAATTGTATTTCATACTCAAATCTCGAATCAAACTTTGAACTGAAATCTGGGTTAATTCATCTTCTTACAAAGTTTCATGGATTATCTCGCGAGGATCCAAAAAAAAATTTGAAAGAATTTAATGTTTTTTGATCAACCCTTAAACCCAAAAATGTTTATGAAGATCAAATCAAACTAAGATCATTATCATTCTCACTTGATGGAGCTGCGAAAGACTGGATGTATTATTTACAACCTAAAGATGTAACTTGTTGGAACGATTTGAAACGAATTTTCTTGCAGAGATTTTGTTCCAGCATCAAGGACCACTTCCATTCGTAAAAAGATATCAGGGATTAAGTAAGCCCAAGGGGAGTCAATGTATGAGTACTGGGAGTGATTCAAGAAGTTTTGTGCAAGCTGCCCACATCACCAAATCAGTGAGCAACTCCTCATCCAATACTTCTATGAAGGACTCACACCTATGGAGAGGAGCATGGTGGATGCCACGACTAGAGGAGCATTGGTGGACAAGACACCAGTAGCTGCATGTGCGTTGACTGACAAAATGGCACAAAATTCCCAATAATTTGGTGATTGAGGTACACCACATGTCATGAGAGTACATTAGGTAAGTCCTTCTTCTCTTGAGAGTCATTTTATTGATACCAAGTTAGAGTAATTGAAAACTATGGTGAGGTAGATTTTTTTGGCACAAAAGACATCCCTACCCCCTACTTCAAGGCCTTGTGTCATTTGCACTGAGAAAATCCACCCAACTAACTGTTTCTCACAACTACAAGAGACATAGGATTGTGCAGTAGTATTCCCAGGGAGACCATATCAGCAGCAACAATAGACATACCCCCAAAAGAAGTTTGATTCATTTTATACAACATACAACCAAGGGTGGAAAGATCAATCGGACATGAGGTATGGCTCTGGACAACAACAAATGCCCCCTTTTCAACAAAACTTCCATAAGCCTCCACCTTACCAGTAGGGTTTCCAACAACCCCAAAGGAGATTTGAAGCCCAAGCATCAATAAGCCAGCAACAAGGGAATCCCCCACCCAAGGTAGATTCTAAAACTGATGAACTTTTGAAGCAAATTTTTCTTAATCAACATAATGAGTTGAAGAGTCTAGGTTCAGAGATGAGGGAGTTAAAGACTGAAATGAGCCATATTTCCACTATCCTCTAAGAACTAGTAAGTAATAATTCTGGAAATCTACCATCCCAACCTACTCCAAATCCCAAGGGGAATGTTAGCACCATCACATTGAGAAGTGGGAAGCAAACAATAGATACATCTGCACCTATTGTTCCACCAGAATTAACCTCAAATAAGGAGAAGCCGGATTCCATACTAACTAATGAGAAATCAAAGGATAAAGTTAAAGGTAAGAAAAATATTGATTATGTTCCTCCTAAACCCCTTCCATTTACAAATAGGGTTGTACAAACCAAGAAGATGGCTGAGGGGGTGATGCAAAAATAAGTTTTGTATAAATTTAGGCGTGTGGAGATAAACATCCCTTTACTTGAATCCATCAAGAAAATCCCAAGGTATGTGAAATTATTAAAAGAACTTTGTACCAATTGAAGAGGGATCAAGGGAAATGGGAGGATAAATCTTGGAAGGAATGTGTCAGCACTCATTACACCAACTCTAGAAATGCCTAAAAAGTGCAAGGATCTAGGGACATTCACCATCCCATGAACCATAGGGGAGTTGCACTTTTCTGATGCACTTTTTGATTTGGGAGATTCCATAAATGTGATGCCTCACTCTGTATTCTCTTCTTTGCAGGTTGGTGAGAAGAAAACGATGAGAGTAGTGGTGCAGTTGGCGAACAGAGCTACGACATATCCAGTGGGAGTTCATGAGGATGTACTTGTCCATGTAAGAGACATGATCTTTCCATCATATTTCTATGTGCTTAACATGGAGGATGATCAGGTAATTTCTCATGCCCCCATTATCTTAGGTAGACCCTTCCTCAAAACTGTAAAAACAATCATAAATGTTAACGAGGGTACAGTTTCCATGGAATTTGGGGATGAAGTTGTGATATTTAATGTTATGGATTCCATGAAGTACCCCTCAAAGGATCATTCCACATTTTTTATCTCCCATTTTAAACCACCAAATAAAAACCCCATGGAATTTTATTGTTCTATGCTTAGGAATATTATGAGTATTGGTTATAATTTGATGTCTAAGAGTAATTACACACCTATTTCTAATGCACAAGAATCTATTAGATTTGATTTTGAAATGGATTAATATTTGGATATTGATCATGTGAACTCTAATTATGAAATGTATGTTGAGTATGCTGATGGATTTGATGCTTTATTCTATGATTTTGATGATTTATATTCTGATACTGATGCTCTTTGTGCACATATTTCAGTTCCTTCTATGTCTCCATCCATACACCACCCCCTACACTAGAACTCAATCCATTGCCACCAAGTGTCAAATACTCATACTTGTTAAGTGGTGAGAAATTACCTGTTATCATTGCTAACAATCTCCCTTTTGAACATGAAGAAAAACTTTTGAATCTTTTGAGGGAGAACATTAGGGCAATTGGGTGGACCTTGGATGACATATCAGGTATTAGCCCCTCCATTTTCATGCATAGGATTCTTTTGGATAATAGAGCTAAACCGGTTAGGTAGCCACAAATGAGACTCAATCCAACACTTTTGGAGGTTGTTAAAAAAGAGGTTGAAAAATTGATCAAGGAATGTATAATCTATCCCATTTCAGATTCCTAGTGGGTGAGTCCTATTCAGGTTGTGCCTAAGAAAAGTGGTGTTACAGTCGTAGAAATGATAAAGAGGAGTTAGTTCCAATGAGGGTACAAATCAGTTGGCATGTGTGTATTGATTATAGGAAACTAAACCAATCCACTCGCAAGGACCATTTCCCCCTCCCATTTATTGATTAGATGCTTGAGAGACTAGCTGGGAAGACACACTATTGTTTATTGGATGGATTTTCTAGATATTTTTAGGTTCTTATAGCTCCGAAGGACCAGGATAAGACTACATTCACCTATCCCTTTGGCACTTTTTCCTGCCTAAGGATGCCATTTGGACTTTGCAACGCCCCAGGTACCTTCCAAAGATGCATGGTGAGTATTTTTTTTGATTTTATTGAAACCTGCATGGAGGTATTCCTGGATGATTTTACAGTGTATGGGTCTTTATTTTATGAATGTATAAGTATTTTGGGAAAGGTATTGGATCATTGTATTGAGAAGAATCTAGTCTTGAACTTTGAAAAGTGTCATTTCATGGTAGAGCATGGCATTGTCTTAGGGCATGATGCATGGTGAGTATTTTTTCTGATTTTATTGAAACCTGTATGGAGGTATTCATGGATTGTTTTAAAGTGTATGGGTATTCATTTGATGAATGTCTATGTATTTTGGGAAAGGTGTTGAATCGTTGTATTGAGAAGAATCTAGTCATGGACTTTGAAAAGTGTCATTTCATGGTAGAGCATGGCATTGTCTTAGAAAATCTAGTAGCAGACCACATGAGTAGGCTTACTCACACAATAGAGGATTACACCTTAGACCAGGTACCACTTCAGGACACTTTCCCTAATGAGCATCTTTATTCTATCTCAGATATGTATCCTTGGTATTTGGATTTAGTGAACTACCTTATCGCATCTAAAATCCCTGAAAATTTAAAGAAACAACAAGTCCAAAAGTTAAAGAGTGAGTCTAGATTTTATGTGTGGGATGATCCCTACTTATGGAGCATGTGTAGTGACCAAGTTATTAGGAGGTGTGTTCTTGAACATGAGTTTGAGTCTGTTTTACAATTATGTCATACACTTGCTTGTGGTAGACACTTTGGACCCCAATGGACAACTAAGAAAGTTTTGGACTCTAGATTATATCACCCTAGCTTATTCCATGATGCCCATGTGTTTTGTAAGTCATTCTATAATTTCCAACACATTGGGAACATTTCTAGGAGACATGAGATGCCCCAACAACCCATACTATTATGTGAGATTTTTGATGTATGTGGCATCGATTTTATGGGTCCTTTTCCTAATTCCTTTGTTTTTTTGTACATTTTTTACATGGGATAGAGGTTGATAGATATAAGGTAGATATTATTTCATCCTTACCATAACCTTCATGTGTGCGTGATGTTAGATCTTTCTTAGGGCATGCAATATTTTATCGGTGTTTCTTCAAATATTTTAGTAATATTTCTCTTCCTATGTCACAATTACTTCAAAAGGATTCTGATTTTGTGTTTGATGATTCTTGTAGGACTTCCTTTGATGAGATAAAGAAGTTTCTGACCACTCCACCGATCATATAGCCCCCATGGTGGGAGATTCCTTTTGAGCTTATGTGTGACGCCTCCAACTTCGCGGTTGGAGCTGTCTTATCTCAGAGGGTGGAGGGAAGTTCACATGTGATTGCCTATGCATCGAGGACACTGGATTCAACCCAATAAAACTACACAACCACAGAAAAAGAGTTTATTACTGTTATATTCACTTTAGATAAATTCGATTTATATTTATTGGTCTCTAAAGTTGTTGTTTTTTCTGACCATACAGCTCTGAGGTACCTCTTGAAGAAGCCAGACGCAAATCCTAGACTAATCCGATGGATGCTCCTTCTTCAAGAATTTGACCTTGAGATAAAGGAAAAAAAGGGGGTCAGAATACCTAGTGGTAGGCCACATGAGTAGGCTCACTCACACAATAGAGGATGAAACCTTGGACCAGGTACCACTTCGGGACACTTTCCATGATGAGAATCTTTATTCCATCTCAGGTATGCATCCCTGGTATTTGGATTTAGTGAACTACCTTGTTGTATCTGAAATCCCTACAAATTTAAAGAAACAACAAGTTCAAAAGTTAAATAGTGAGTCTAGATTTTATGTGTGGGATGATCCCTACTTATGGAGCATGTGTAGTGACTAAGTTATTGTTAGAGTTGGTGCCCTAATAACCAACTATTTGTACTTTGATTACGTGAATGTACACTTATTATATATTGTTCATTGTTCTAAATGACTATAATATAATAATGTCCTTGAACATTTGTTGCATTAATAAGGCCATGCCAGATCCCCACTATGATGAGAACCTTAAAATTCCATAACAATATTCTTAAATAAATTTCTATGGTTGGATGATATACTATGATAGGACACATAGTATAAAGACCGTTATGTGTGAGTACTTGTAAGAATACGAGATTCTCTCTCATGGAGTTTGTACTTGGTAATCTCCAAGATGGGAGATTATGAGAATAGACCCACCAGTAGTAATTCTTCATGTCTTGGTGTCATCGAACATTTCTATCTACGAGTGTTTATAATGGTCCTTAGACTGAAATATTATCATTAACTCATGTCATGACTCACACACTTAGATTTACTGACAAAAACTGTCACGAAGACAATTGGCAGGAAGTAGGGTACGTTGGGTGTGTCTCGAATGACATGTTGTTAATGGATAAGTCGAGGAAGGATTTGTCCCTTCCATATTTATAGAAGTAGATATCTCAGGCCCTTTGATTGAAATAAAACTGTCGCCCAAATTCCATGGCCATGGTGTAACGACGAGTTTATTTATGGAAGTCAAAGAATGACAGATCAAGCATATATGTTTATGACACTTCCATGAAACCTGCTTGATGAGATATTGAGACAAAGGGATTAAATTACACGGTAAGCATTCGTATAATGTGACACGTCAATGCGGCATCAACTTCTTTCTCTTGGGTGCCTTGAACCATTTCTAGAAATTAATCTTGGACTTTAGGAAAGCCCACCTAATGCCAATGAGAAAAAGGCCTAGAGGGTCACACACTAAGTGTATTCAAGTATCTCAAGTAGAATAAAGATTATTCTCATACATGGTTTAATAATTATTCAAGTAATCCTAAATCATTTTAATGTTGGAGGAAGAATAAAATAAAAACAAGTATATGCCATGTATTAACGATTACACACCGTGTAGTTTTTATTTTGAAAACAAGTACATGCCGTGTATTAGTGATTACACGCAGTGTAGTTTTCATTTTGGAAAGGAAATGAAAAATAAGTACATGCTGTGTATTAATGATTACACGCCGTGTAGTTTTTATGAAAAAACAAGTACATGCTGTGTATTAATGATTACATGCTGTGTAGTTTTTCCAGTTGGGATTTTGAGGATATAATACTGTTTTATTAAATGATATTTATTATAATCTTCATGGGAGCATATTAAGGAATTAATTATTTGATAGGGGGGTTGTCAATAATATTTAATAAAATAAATAAAATGCATAATGCGTTTATTTATTTTCATAACTCTATAACCTCAAACCCAATTATAAATATCCTTACAACCCCAACACTTTTCCTCTATCGTTGTGCACAACAATTCTGGAGAATCCTTTCAAGGCCGAAAGAACTCCTTCCTCCAAGAATGCTCTCAAGACCGAGAGAGATCCTCCTTTATAGGATCAAGATGATCTAAGGTGGACAACGCAAGCAAAGGATTCTCCACACTAGTACCTAAAGATTCCTTTGGTGATGTCCAGAGATACGTGGTGCACGTGTGGATCACTGCTAGAGGAAGACTACACTTGGATTCTGCGATGCAACGAAGAATCACATCAGAACATGATCAGAAATGTAAATGAATAAAGAAAGCCAAAAAAGGTACTTCTGGTCAATTAATTAAATTAATTATAATCAACCTGTGATGATCCTCGTTTTTGGTTCCAGGACTATTCTTATTCTTTGTCTATTTTTATGATTTGATCCATGGAGTCTGGCGTTTATCATCGTATTGATCCCAGATTGTTCATTGCTAATGACAAAAGTCCAAGTGGGAACATCCACCCACGAGCTTCCGCTGTGCCCGGAACCTTCAAATGGCATCAGAGAAGGTTACTACATTGATTATAATTATTTAATTTTCATTGATAATTTATGCATTTATATTTTATTCAATTCAAGATAAATCATTCTATAAATCTGAATGAATGAGATCTATTATTCCTCCTATGTTTCTCGATTCACATAACAGAAATGACCTTGTAATTTTAATTTTGATTAAAATAAAAATGGGGAACTCATCCGGAGGAGCCGTTCTTTCTCTCTATACAACACAAGAATACACAACATGTAGTAAAAAATACACGTCATGTACTTAGGTTCAACGAATTGGTACTGGTCCGCCAAACCACACCATGTGAATTGATTATACCTAAGTATTTATTACACCATGTTGACCATAAATGAACAATGTGTGGAAAATGGAATACACGCTGTGTATGTTGAATCAACATACTGTGTTGTTCAATCCAGCCCAGGTGAAACTGTGTATAAGGAGAAGACGCGTACCGCGTACACGGGATTGTCAGGCCAGTAACCACGTAACAAGGAAGTACACACCATGTTAGATTAATCTACACGACGTGTAATCCAAAAATTCCAAAGTACAAAAAACACGCCAAATACCTGGAGTGTACTTTGGATAAAGGGTGAAAACAAATACACGCCATGTAATATAGCCTACATGCCGTTTACTTTCCAGAAATGGAATTTCACCTGGTTTCCTCCAAAGTACAAAGTCCCGTACAAGGTATATGAATGAGAAGAATCTCAAGGAAATTCAGAAAGTAATTTAAGATAAATAATTGATTAATTATAAGATCATAATTAATTGAATTCAAGCGTGACTTATCTTAAATAATAGAACAATTAAAAGAATTTGAATACTAAATATGTGTAAATGTCATTTCATGCTATGGATGATCATGAGCAAGACCAAAGATCCTTTGTGTGTGTATGGTTTCATTTAAAGTTATTTAAATTATTTGGCCTGCGAGCCTTATTCCAATAATATGTAGGGCATGTGTGCCCATGGTTTCTTTAATGTAAACCTCATGTAATGGAGGATCTCCCAAGATAGAGCAGACAGTTCGAAATCTAAATCTGAGGCAAAACAAACCTAAGAAGATACAAATGTGGACAGGTGGGAGTTTCAAAACACGAACCATTAGGTCCAAGGTGTTTTTCCCTAGGTCGGGGTTAGATTATCAAAACCACCAGATAAGCTAACCAATAGAAGCTCATGATCCTTCCATCTTATTTTATTTCAATCTGATTGCATGGTTTATTTATTATGTATGTGTTGTCACGATCACATAATTAATGAAATAAAAAAGCATGAAAAGATAGAATAAAATAAAAATCGGACTATGCATAAACATTATTAGAACATGGTTAATCACTTAAGCAAGAATCACTTAACATTAACAAGCATGTGATAATGAAAAACTACACAGAAAGAATAAAATCACTCAAATACCATATTAATTCAGACCAAGCCTTCCATTACTTGATTAAGGGTCAGACTCAATAAAACTATGTGTTTGACCAACCCTTGTTGGAACAATTACTTTTACAAAGGAGGATCTTATGAAATTTTTGGGTTGAATTAAACATTTTACATCAAGAGGAGTATCCCTTTCTAGAATTTTTATAAAAAAGAGGCAAGTGTTGAGGAAATCCAATTCAGGATTTCAGGATTGGGGATTCCACTCAACAGATCAAGGAACTATAATCTCACAGTTGGAAAAGACCTACCTACCTAAATACCTTCTAATATCTTGACCAACCCTTTTTGGGGTTATGTGAAGGGGAATATGGATCCTTTCCATTAGAATTTCAAAGCAACTGGACATTCCAAGTTCAATGGTTAGGCCATTGGGACTTGATAAAATAGTGGGAGACTTAATAAAATTTATTATTTCTCATAAAATGTAATAAAAAAGTAATGATAAATCTGTTCTTTTAATTTGTAGAATCAATATGAAAAACTCGTCAACCACATTTTCTCTACGATCAATTCTGGATATAGACAATATCCTCACTCGTAGTAACTTTTAGGAATGGTTTAGGAATCTTCGGGTTATCCTACACCATGAATGAAAGTTTTACGTGCTGAAGTCCTCACTTCCTGATTCACCTGCCCATGGGGTGAGTGATGAATATTTCCTGGTCTATGATCAACATTTGAGAGATGCACTCAACATTTAATGTTTGATGCTGTCATCAATGTCTAGTGAGCTCATGAAGTCTCATGAAGACATGGATGCCTATAGCATGCTCAAGAACCTCCTTGGTCTGTACCAGGAGATAGCAAGACAGGAAAGGTTTGAGATCTCCAAAGCTCTATTTCAGAGCAATCTTGGAGAGAGTTCCCCATTTGGGCCTCATGTAGTCATGCTCATTGGCTATATTGATCGCTTGGAGGTTCTAGGGTTTTAACTCCCCTAAGAACTGGGTACCAATCTCATTCTTGCATCACTCCCCCGGAGATTCTCTAACTTTTTTGTAAATTTCAACATGAAAAACACTGGGAAGTATCTATCTGATCTTATTATCCTCATTCACCAAGTGGACCTTGATATGAAGCATGAAAATCCTTATGTACTTATAGTGAATAAAAGTAAAGGGAAGGTGAAGATCTTTAAGCCCATAGCTTCTTCAAGGCCTTCCAAGAAAAGGAAGATCAAAGGGGAGGCAAGAGAATAGGAGGCCGTTTGTTTCTCATGTGGCAAGAAGGGCCACTTGAAGAAGAACTGCACCTAGCCAAGGAAGCAAGGGGAAGATTTAGGTGCATTTGTTATCGAATGAAATCTATCTATTTCTACTAATTGGGTATTAGATACTTCTTGTGGTGCTCAAATCTGTATCCAAATATAGGAACCAAGTATATTTAGAAAGATTGACTGAGGTGAGGTGGATCTGTGAACAGCCAATAGAGCCAGACTCACTAATGTAGCTGTCGGAGACTACCACTTCACATTGCCTACTAGGATGGTCTTGGTATTGAAAGGATTTTATTATGTACACTTTGTAACCAAAAACATTATTTCAGTATCCAAATTAGATACTGATGGATTCATCTTCAAGTTTGGAAATGAATGTTGCTACTTTTATAAATATAGCATTTTTTTTGGTAGGGCACATTTATATAATTTCCTTTATGTGTTATACTACACAAACCAAGTAATGGAAATCAATGAAAAATTTAATTCACATGACTCATACCACACCCAACTTTGGCATCACCGGTTATGTCATGTTCGTGAGAAACATTTGACAAAATTACATCAAGATGGGTATTTAGATTCTTTTGAACTAAAAACACTTGGTGTATGTCATGTGTGTATACAAGAAAAAATGACCAAATCCCCATTTAGTGGGAAAGGTGAAAGGGATAAAGAGCTTCTAGAATTAGTTCACACAGATTTGTGTGGACCATTTCCAGTTGAAGCAAGGGGTGGGTTTTTGTACTTCATAACTTTTACTGATGATTCTAGTAGATATGGATATATTTACTTAATGAGGTATAAGTTAGATTATTTTTATCAGTTCAAAGAATACAAGAATGAATTTGAGAACCATCTTGGTAAGAAGATTAAGAAACTCCACTCAGAAAGAGGAGGATAATATCTTAATCAATACTTCATTGATTTCTTATGAGAGTTTGGGATTCTATCTCAACTCACTCCTTACACGCCTCAGTGGAATGGTGTAAGTGAAAGGAGGAACCACACCCTATTGGACATGGTGAGATCAATGATGAGTCATGCAAGTCTTCCATTATCCTTTTGGGGATATTCATTACAAACAGCAACACACATACTAAATCAATTACCAACTAAATTGATAAATGGTATTCCATATGAGTTATGGAGTGGACGCAAAGCCATGTTATCAAATTTACATGTGTGTGGTAGCAAAGAATTTGTTAAGGCCTCTTTAGGTAAAAAACTCGCACCTCGAGGCACAAAGTGTATCTTTATAGGATATCCCAAGGAAATAAGGGTATATTACCTATAAAACCCCTCATATAAAAAGGTTATAGTGGCAAGACATTCCATATTCCTTGATAGGGAGCACATATCCAAAAGATATAGTGGGATAGAGATAGACTTAGATGAAGTCAAGGCTCATGATGCATAGGAGTTGGTACAAGAACATATTCCACAAAACCCCATGGAAGAAAAATCTGTTCCAGAGACACAAGAACTGCATATGAGCATGAGAGAGGTGAGAGAACCAGAACGATATGGTTTTCTTGTCACCAAGGATGGTGAATCATTATTGGTTGACAAAGATGATCCTCTTACCTAAAAGGAAGAAGTTTAAGGAACAAATGTTTCCAAGTGGAAAGAATCCATGAATTATGAAATGGATTCCATGTTCCAAAACCAAGTCCGGATTTTGGTAGATCCTCTAGTTTATGTAAAGCCTATTGGTAATAAATGGGTATTTAAGAAGAAACTAGACATGGAGGGACAAGCAAACACCTATAAGGCATGACTGGTTGCAAAAGGTTTTAGACAACATCAAGAAATTGACTATGATTAAGACTTTTCACCAGTGGCGATGCTGAAATCCATCAGAATCCTATTGGCCATTGCCGCTTACCATGACTATGAAATTTGGAAAGTGGATGTCAAAACAGAATTCCTTAACAGGATCCTCTGAGAAGATTTTTACATGACACAACCTGAAGGGTTTGTGACTCCAAAGGATGCCAACAAGGTATGAAAGTTGTATAAATCCATTTATGGATTAAAGAAAGCATCAAGGTCATGGAACATTAATTTTGATGAAGCCGTAACAGAATTTGGATTTGTTAAGAATGAATGTGAGACTTATGTCTACAAAAGGTTTAGTGGAAGTGCAATAGTTTTCCTAATAGTATATGTTGATGAAATATTACTAATTGGAAATGAAGTACCTGTCTTACAGTCATTTAAGGCATGGTTGGATAAATTCTTCTCTATGAAAGACTTGGGAGAGGTAGCATATATTCTTGGGATCAATATCCACCATGATAGATCCAAGATAATTCTAGGCCTGAGTCAAAGTACATACATTGATAATATATTGAAGAGATTCAGTATGGAATAGTCTAAAAGGGGATTGTTGCCAGTGTCATATGACATTCATCTTTCCAAGAAAATGTGTCCTCAGACACATGAGGAAAGAAAGAAAATGGAAAGGATCCCTTACGCATCCGCGATTGGGCCAGTCATGTATGCCATTCTATGTACAAGGCCATATGTTGCTTATGCATTAAGTGTGGTAGGCATATATCAAGCTGATCTATGAGACCACCATTGGATGGCAGTAAAGACTATCCTTAAGTATCTGAGGTGTACTAAGGATATGTTCCTGGTTTATGGGGGAGATGAGGAACTAGTAATCATAGGACATGTAGATGCTAGTTTCTAGACTGATCAAGATGACATGAAGTCGCTAACTAGATACATATTCAGTTTGAATGGAGGTGCAGTGAGCTGGAAGAGCTCAAAGAAAGGTGTGGTGGCAGATTCTACAGTAGAGTTTGAGTATATTGTAGCTTCTGAGGCAGCTAAAGAAGAATTATGGATGAAAATATTCATCCAAGAGTTGGATGTAGTACCTAGCAGTAAATATCCCATCACACTCTATTGTGATAATACTGTAGTGGTGGCACTTGAAAAAGAGACAAGGTCACATCAGCGGACAATGAACATTCTTAGGAAGTATCATCTCTTGAGGGATTTTTATTAGAGAGGTGAAGTTGCAGTGAGAAGTATTTACATAGAAGAAAATGTGACAGACCCCTTGACTAATGCCTTGACTCAGCAGAAACATGATCATCATGTGAGGTCTAGTGGACTAAAAGTCATTGGTAGTTGGCTCTAGTCCAAGTGGGAGTTTATTAGAGTTGGTGTCCGGAGAACCAACTATTTTTACTTTGATTACGTGAATGTACACTTATTATATATTGTTCATTGTTTTTCATGACTATAATATAATAATGTCCTGGAATATTTTTTTCATTAATAAGGTCATGGAAGATACCCTCTATGATGAGAACCTTAAAATTACATAATAATATTCTTAAATAAAGTTCTACGGTTGGATGACATACTATGATAGGAAACATAGTATACAGACCGTCATGTGCGAGTACCCATAAGAAGATGAGACTCTCTCTCATGGAGTTTTCACTTGGTAATCTCCAAGAAGGGAGCTTATGAGAACAAACCTACCAGTAGTAATTTAGCATGTCTTGGTGTCATCGGACATTGCTATCTACGAGCATGTGTAATAGTCCTTAGACTGGAAGATTATCATTAACTCATGTCATGACTCGTGCACTTAGGTTTATTGATGAAAACCATCATGAATACAGTTGGCGGGAAGTAGGGTACATTGGGTGTGTCACGAATGACATGTTATTAATGGATAAGTTGAGGAAGGATTTTTCCCTTCCATATTTATGGAAGTAGATATCTCGGGACCTTTGATTGAAATAAAACTATCGCCCAAATTCCATGGCCATGGTGTAATGATGAGTTTATTTTTGGAAGTCAAAGAATGACAGATCAAACATATAGGTTTATGAAACTGCCATGAAACATGCGTGATGAGATATTGAGACATAGGGATTAAATTACATGGTAATAATTCGTATGAGGTGAAAGGTCAATGCGGTGTCAACTTATTTCTCTTGGGTTCCTTGACCCGTTGCTAGATAGTAATCTTGGACTTTAGGCAAGCCCGCCTAATGCCAATGAGAAAGAGGCCTAGAGGGTCACACACTAAGTGTATTCAAGTATCTCAAGTAGAATAAAGATTATTACAGTACGTGGTTTAATAATTATTCAAGGAATCCTAAATCATTTTAATGTTGGAGGAAGAATAAAATGAAAACAAGTACACACTGTGTATTAATGATTACACACCATGTAGTTTTTATTTTGAAAACAAGTACACACTGTGTATTAATGATTACACGCCATGTAGTTTTCATTTTGGAAAGGAAATTAAAAAGAATTACATGCTATGTATTAATTATTACATGCCGTGTAGTTTTTTATGAAAAAAAAGTACACGCCGTGTATTAATGATTACACACTGTGTAGTTTTTCCAGTCGGGATTTTGAGGATATAATATTGTTTTATTAAATTATTTTATTATAATTAGCGTGGGCGCATGTCAAGGAATTAATTATTCAACATGGGGGTTTTCAATAAGAGTTAATGAAATAAATAAAACACGTAACACATTTATTTATTGTCATAACTATATAACCTCAAACCCAATTATAAATATCCTCACAACCCCAACACTTTTCCTCAATCGTTGTGCACAACAATTCTGGATAATCCTTTCAAGACCAAAAGAAATCCTTCCTCTAAGAATGCTATCAAGACTGAGAGAGATCCTACTCTATCGGATCAAGACGATCTAAGGCAGAACACGCAAGTAAAGGATTCTCCACGCTAGAACCCAGAGATTCCTTTGGCGACGTCCAGAGATACGTGGTGCATGTTTGGATCACTGCTAGAGGAATTATACACTTGGATTCTGCGACACAATAACGAATCACATCGGAACGTGATTGGAAATATCAACGAAGAAAGAAATTTATAAAATGTACTTCTTGTCAATTAATTAAATTAATTATAATCAACCTATGATGATCCTTATTTGTGGTTCTGAGACTATTCTTGTTCTTTGTCTATTTCTATGATTTGATCCATGGAGTCTGGTGTTTATCATCATATTGATTCCGAATTGATCATTGATAATGAAAAAAGGCCAAGTGGGCACATCCACCCATGAGCTTCCGCTATGCTTGGAACCTTCAGTTATTAGGAGGTTTGTTCCTGAACATGATTTTGATTCTGTTCTATAATTCTATCATACACTTGATTTTGGTGGACACTTCGGACCCCGATGGGCATCTAGGAAAGTTTTTGACTCTAGATTATATTGGACTAGCTTATTCCATGATGCCCATGTGTTTTGTAAGTCATGCTCTCATTTCTAACACACTGGGAAAATTTCTAAGAGACATGAGATGCCCCAACAACCCATACTATTCTGTGAGATTTTTAATGTATGGGGAATCAATTTTATGGGTCCTTTTCCTAGTTCCTTTGGTTTTTTGTACATTTTGGTTGCTGTTGATTATGTGAGTAAATGGGTGGAGGCTAAGGCCACCAGGACTAATGATTCTCATGTTTTTGTGGACTTTGTAAAAGTGCAATTTTTTTGTAGGTTTGGAGTACCGAAGGCCATCATCAGTGACCAAGGGACACACTTCTATAATTGGAATTTAGATTCCCTCCTTCAGAAGTATGGGGTGACACACAAAACATCAACACCATACCACCCCCAAACAAATGGCCAGGTTGAGGTTTCAAATCGTGAGTTGAAACATATTTTATAGAAAACAGTGCATCCAAATAGGAAGGATTGGAGCAAGTGTTTGGATGATGCTCTATGGGCATATAGGATATCATAAAAAAACCCCTTCGTTATGTCCCCATTTTGTATTTTTTTGGGAAATCTTTCCATCTCTCTGTGGAAGTTGAGCATTGGGCTTATTGAGCTATAAAGAAATGAAATATGGATTTGGCCCAAGATGGAATCCAAAAGAAGCTATAAATTCAAGAGCTTGAGGAGATTCTATTTTCTTCATATGAGAATTCATAGCTATATAAAGAAAGATCCAAAGTAGCTCATAACAAAATGATCCAACAAAGGGAGTTTCATGTTGGAGAGAAAGTCCTTCTCTACAGTTCATGACTGAAGCTGATGCCTGGTAAGTTGCATTCCAGGTGGTTAGGTCCTTCTTTTGTGACTAATTTTTTTCCTTATGGTGAAATGGATATCACACAAGGGGACACATGAAGGAACTTTATAGTCAATGGGAAACGTTTTAAGAGATACATTGAGGGACTTCCTACTGATGCAGTGGATTTTATCACACTACATAACCCCATCATCACTTGAGCATATCAGGATGTTACTAACCCTTTAACTTTTTTATTTTTGTCCTATTTAAAATTATACATTTCATGTGCATATATCACCTCATACGTTTACATTGAGTACAATTCAATATTTTAAGTGTGGGGGAGGGAACCTTTTAGTTTAGTAATTTCAATTGTTTTCCTGTTAAAAAAAACAAAATATTTGTTTTTTTCAAATTTTGTGTGTTTATTTTTCAGTTTTTTGTGTGTTTTTGAAACTTTTGAGTTGAAATAATTCTCATAACCATTTTGAAATCCCTATCAATAAGTGAAACAATTTATCCCATGAAACTGAGCTTAAATGAATACTGAAAATGACTTTGTTTCAGTTCAAATATTTAGTAATTTCATGAAAAGAACACTGAATTTTGAATCCCATGAAACATATCACTGTCTTTATATTTGAAATAACTTTCTCTTGAGGATTCTGAACCATTATTTTCATATACATTACATTCACCTCACTTCTTGAGAGAACCAAACCATGCTTGATTTAACCAGAATTTGATTTATTCCTGTCAAAACTTGAGGGTTTGAGGTACCTGTGTTTAAATTATTGAGGAATTTGTTTGGTATTAAATCCCATATTTCAAAGAATACTTTTTTATAATGGCCTACATTTAACTTTTAATCCTTGTATCCCATAGAATCCATGAACAACCTGTTATTTTATCCACATTACAAGTCAATCTTCATTATCCAACAAACTCTTGAAGTGAAATTACATAATCTAATTGAACTTAAGTGTGGGGAAAGATATCTTGTGTTGTGATATGACATTCTGTGATACTTTGGGTAGAAGTTTAAATTTTGAAGAGTTGTTTTTGTTTCTAAAAAAAATCATTCTATTTAAAGTTGTGTCTATCTGGAGATTTCATGACAAGTGAAGTTGTGCCTATTTGGAGCTTTCACAAAAAACTATTTTGGAGAAGATTGAAATTTTTGTTGATGAAATTATGAATGGTGTAAACATTCCATGAATTTTTTTGATGATGGAGCTGAATTGATGATAAGGGGATTAATGAGGAGATCATATTTAAGTGAAAATTAGATTAATTCAATTTTTCTTCAAAAAGATTCAATCCCTCCTCATTCAGCCTCAGAGTTTTTCACATATAAATCCTACCAACCAAATGAAACATAACAACCCTAAAATTTTTTCATGATAAACATATGTCCTTGAATCACATCGGGTGGTGATTTAAGAATTTATCAAGCCTATGGTGACCCTTTCATGAGTTTGGTTGCGAAATACATTGCTAAAAATTGACATTTGTGTGATAAGAGAAAATTCAAGTGAGGTAAGTGTTTTGTGCATAGGAGGATAAATGAAGTGAAAAATATATTGAATGATATAAATGAAGAACTTGAACTAATGGTTTTTTATGAGGAATGATATCTTTTGTTTCTTGGTGTGTAATTGTTGGATCTCAAGGATATGTGTTTTAAAATTCGTTTTGATTTGATATTGATGTTTACTTAATATGAGGTTTTTCTTAGGAGTGAAAAAGTTTAAGTGTGAGGGAGTTGATAAAACAAAATTTTATTGAATATTTTATTGATAATAGATGATATAATTTCCTCAAATTATGCTAAATATGTTCAATTATGAAATATTTGGGATTAGATCATTCATTTGCAAATTTGATGAAAATTCCAGTTTTACCCTTTTAAAATACACTGTAGTATTTCGGGCATAAATATTTTTATGTAAGTTATTTTGACTTAAACATTTGTAACTATGTTCCTGACTTAATTTTATATAAATTCTATTCAGGACATGTGAGTTGGATCGGGAATTTGAGTGGAGTAAATGGGCCATGAAGACAAATATGGACTGAACTATCCAGATTGGACATCACTTTACCATTTGGGCTGTATCTTCTTCATCCAGGCTTGGATTTGGCCCAATGTTTGAGGAACACTCGGGGATATGATTATGAACAAATAATAAATCTATAAGGCCAGATAATTCACGCATTTGGAAGGTCAACTATGCAGTGAAAGTGGGATTAAAATATTTGGCCGAATTTCCCGTTAACATTTAATAATGTTTTGTAACCCTATCCCTACACAAATATATTTAAAAGATGTTTTAACTCTTTGGGAGGGAAGGTGGAGGATTTGGGAATGTGTTACCGGAAGGGTGTCTCTTGGGATCCCCTAAAAACTCTTGGAATAAGTAAGGATTTGTGCAAACATCTCTTCCAAAAAGGCTCTCCTCTCCCACCGCCTCTTTGTATTTCTTTTATTTCATGTTTTGTATCTTGTATTTTTATTCAATTAATCTTATATTTTCTTCCATTTTATTATTATCTTAATATTTCTAATTGGGTTGGAATCAAGAGTAGATACTATATTGGGTTCTACCCTTTCAATCATTGCTGATGCAAAACGTCTCCACGATGACCACACCGCCCATGAAAGAGTAGTTTTCTTAGTGATCGATCTATCTTCTACCCTCTTCATTTAATTAAATTGAATCAAGGATATACTGTAATTAACTTAATATGATATATAAATTGTGTTTTTAAATTATAATATACAAAGAAAGAAATCGAACAATTAACACAAAAACACACAAGGTCGAGATTTTGTGTAAATTGTGAGAGTGCGATCTTAATCGGTAATACAAGACCACACGGGATAAATTTGTAGAGTTCAAATATAATATCTAAACAAAATTCATCCTCATTTAAAGAATTTATATGTGATATAATTAACCACTGATCATAAGCTAACCTCAGAACAACAATCAAAGCAGGGTGCTGCGATTGCGTGTTCCGAAGCTAGCCTGGGGTTTAAGTAATTTCATCTTTGTGGTTAAGTTAACTCTCATAGGGTTCAAGGGTTAAAAAATTAGGGGATAATAATCAATTGTATTTTGATTTAAATGATAATTATTAATAAGTAAATGAATAGGTAGATTCATATTGATTATGCCTTTTAAAATATTTTCTAAAAAAAACATCTTCTTGTTGCGTCTTTTTTATCAAACTTCATTTCAAAATTAAAAACAAAAAATGCAATCTTCTTCTAGAAAACTTCTTAAATTTTTATAAATGATAAACAAACCCATAATTTCAAGTAGTGTTTTAATTCTATTCTATTTTATTTTTATAATACATTAAAGAAGTTGTTTTAATTTACTTCCTACTTTGAGAGACGACCTTGGTCAGCCACTCTGCTGCACCTAAGTACCCAAAAACCACTAATCATTTGAAGGCACCCACGACAGTTCCATTAAAGGGTAAGATAACCTATTGTATAATATTCAAATAATTTTTATTAAATTATACACTAAATATATACATAAATATGATATCATATATGATCCTCTAATATTGCTTTGTTAATAATATTTTAGTAGTATCATCATTTTGGGTGTTAACCGATCCGTTTTCCTTTATATACTTGGTTATGAAAGCCATGTTTTTTATGTATAGGATGTATTTTACTCATATAAAAAATGATATTAAGTTCATAAACATAATTTTTAATCATAAAATGAAAATTATTCTTGAATGATTACAATGGGGAATGAATCTCATCGCGTTCGTGGTGACGGTAATCCGTACGTACGCACAAGCGACAATATCATTATATTGATGGTGAAATTTTATATAATTGAATGGTATATCATATGTAAATAATATTAAACATTTTATATTTATTATTTACATCAGTTATACTCATTATTATACCCATCAAAATAATGAAGTGTTTTAATAACAAACTACACCAAGACGTGGAGATGGTAATCCGTATATACGCACGTATGGTGACTTTGTCATTGATAGGGTAGATAGAATAATGAACATGGTTGTACCATTTTTATAATAACATCACAATATATAGAATATACTTAATTTATTATTTTATAATGGAAACAATAAATAAAGAGGAAGTGGAAGAAGAAAAGAACTTGAAAGAGGTGATGAAATATTTACCTCTTCTTTGGGTTCTTCCTTTTGATTTGATCAAAAGGGATCCTTAGGATGGATTTATGACCAAATTAAGGCCTCTAGGATGAATGGAGGAAAGTTGGAAGGATATTTTGGCAGGGGTTGGTCGAGTAAAAAGGCTTTGGAGATGTGAAATTAAGATAAGGGGAAGTTCCCTTTTATAAGAGGGATGATGGTCACTTTAAGAAACCTAGAAATATTATTTTATAATAAAATAATTTCCGGTTTATAATGGCTCCAAAATACTTTATTTAGAATATAAGGTGAATATGGGTCTAACACATATCAAAAAATAGGGTTTCGACAAGTTTAGGTTACCATTTTAACCTTATCTTTTAGATTTAACTCTTAGTTAAATAGTTTAACCTTTACCATGTCTTCTTGTATTCTTACACTATATGGTTAATAAAATTATTATAAACTTCCAAGATAACCTCAAGTGGTTAATTAATGAAATATATAATATTATTTAATCCCTTTGTCTGAACATTATATTTTTAGGAATATTATATCAACCAATAATACAGTATTTGTTTTAAAAACTCATTTATGTCAATTTTGACATTATTTAGGCTTTGGTTTTTTTTTGAAAATTACAAAAAGATGATTACTTCAAAAAAAATTATTTAATCAACCCTAAAAAGTCATATTAACCTATAAAATTAGTGGAATTAATAAAAAGTCTCAAATTACATTTATTTGGATATTTAAAATATCAATTATTTTAATCTGTCATTAATAAGGTAATTACTGCATCATCATTGTATGATAAATAAATTTAATTATTTAGTGTCTCAAAATTATAAATAAAATACCATTATTTAGGAAATATTTTTATCTTTCTAATGAATATTTATAGTCGAATTTATATTGTGTGTAACTCTATATTGAAAATGGTTTAGTTATTAAACTTTGAATTTAACTCTTTTTAAAATAAAATAGTAATAAATGTCCTAATCTAATCCAAGTAGACCAAAGAGGTTCCTATTTTATTCATAGGGTTTTTTGGTGGAATTATACTTATCTAATAGAATTAGGACACGTGTTAGGATAATTATGATATCATTTTTATCCTTAATTACCCTATTTACATTTAACGGTGGTAAATATGTCAAAAGTTACTATTCACCAAAAAATATTTTCATCTTATTGAACTAAATTTTAATTAATGATATTAACCGTGTCTCTCAGATCTTTTAAATTCAACTTAAAAAATCAGTAAAATTAAGTTTTATGTAAATTTTCAAATGCTCCTAAGAAGTGGGTAAATGATGGTAAAAAGTTCAATAAAGTTTTGTACATCTAATTTTATTATAAAATGAATCCAATGAATTAAATTGAACTTATATGGTTATTTTATATCCAATTTGAATTAACAAAATTTAAATAAAATAAATAATTATTTAAATAAAAAGTTGGTTTTAAACTATAACGCATCGTTTTACACTATTCATCAAAAATTGAATGTTTTCAGAAAAATACCAAACATTTACCTAGAGAAAATTTCGATATTATGAATTCAAAAATAAATTCTATTTTACCAAATTCAAAAATTAGAAGTTTCATTAATTAATATAAATTAATTCCCATTGTCAAAACCGAAAAATGGGTTTTTAAAATGGAAAAACTATCAAAATATTGACATGTGTTTATGTCAAATTTAAATGTGAAATTACTTATAATGACCTAAATTGTATTAAATGATAAAAATATAATCTAATTATACTTTTAAAACATTCAAATACATAATTTAACATGATAAATTATTTCGATTTAAAAAGTTGTTTACAATTTAGTAATTTTCAGTATTCATCAAAATATGGAAGTTATCAGAAAAGTACCAAAAATTTATCCAAAATAAAATTTTATGTCCTGATTCTAAAGAATAATTTAATTTAATTAAATTGAGTATATAAAAGTTTCAAATATTTGTTTTAAAAAGGGGTTTCCATTCAAAGGTGGTAAAATTTCATTTTTTAAAAAATACTTCTTTTATCTGAAAAAATGAATTTGTTCTTATATTATGTCTATGAAACACATAATACGGATTCTAAAATTATATGGAGTATATAAAATCCAAAAATTAGTTAATACTATTCACAACTACTTTTTGAACAGCTAGTTTGGTAAGTCGTGGTGCGATCGAACTTGGTGTTGCGTGTAGCGCAAGCTATTGAATTATTTTAAAGAAAATAACTTACTACAAAATATTGGGGTGTTACATAGATAATGAAAATTAATGTGAGCATGAATCATATGACACCCACCTATGGAACTTCTGGCTTGGTCATGTAAACGAGAAGCGATTACAGAAATTATATTAAAATGGTTATTTAGAATTGGTTCAATTAAAACATTTGGATGTATGTCACACTTGTTTACAAAGGATAATTACCAAATCACCCTTCTCTAGTAAGGAAGAAAGAGCCATTGAGATACTATAATTAATTCATATTTACTTATGTGGTCAATTTCCAGTAGAGTAAAGGTATGAGTTTTCATAATTAATTACTTTTACCAATGACTATAGTAGGTATGACTATATCTACCCAATGTAGTATAAGTAAAATTTCTTTTGTATGTTTGAGGAATACTAACATGAAGTAGAACACTAGATTGGTAAGAATATTAAGGTACTCTAGTCAAATCGAGGCAGAGAGTTTCTTAACCAAGTTTCATTGATCACTTGAAGGAGTGTGGGATAATATCCCAAATCACTCCTCCATATACACCATAGTTGAATAGTGTTTTTGAAAGGAGGAATATGACCTTTATAGACATGTTCAGATCCATAACGTGTTAGGAAAATATTACATTATCCTTTTGGGGATATTCCTTGAAGAAAAGGTATATACCCTTAACCGAGTACCGACTAAAGCTACAAATGGTGTTATATAAAAGTTTTGGTATGGAAGGAAACCCAGTCTTTCACACATACATTTGTGGGGATGAGAGTATTTTGTCATGACTATACCTAGTAAAAAATTGGAATCTTGAAGTATGAAGTGAATATTTATAGGTTACCCTAAAGAAACCAAAGGATATTACACATATTTCCCTTCAGATAAAAAAGTGATTATGGTAAGAAAATCCAAATTTCTAGAAAAATAACACATTTCCAATGGAAATAATAGGATGAATATTGACTTTGATAAAGTTAATGGTTCAGATGAATAAGAGTTAGTACGATAACAATATCCACAAGAAATAGGGGGAGATGAAGTGGTTCCCAAGATATAATTACTACATAGGTCAACTAAAGAGGTTAGAGAACCCGAGCATTGTGGTTTTCTTATCACTGAGCTAGCTAACACATTACTCCTTGAGGATGATGAACCTCTAAACTACAATGAATTATTAGACGGAAAAGATACTACTAAATGGAAATATTCCATGAATTTTGAGATGGATTCCATGTACCAAAATCATTTTTGTATTTTGGTATATCCTGCAGCTGATGTAAACCCCATTGGGTGAAAATGGGTATTCAAGAAAAAGATGGACATGGACGGTAAGGTTAATACCTATAAGTCAAGACTAGTAGAAAATGGTTTTATACAATTTCCAGGTATAGGATATGATGAAACCTTCACACAAGTGTAAATGGTGAAATGCATCAGAATATTGCTTGCAATAGAAGCCTTCCATGATTATGAGATTTGGAAAATGGATATGAAAACTAATTTTTTCAATGGGAGATTGGTTGATGACGTCTATATGACTTAACACGAAGGGTATGTTTGGTCAAATAATACTAATAAGGTGTTCAAGATTCAAAGATGAATTTATGGGTAGAAGTAGGCATCACGATCATGGAATTTTCATTTTGATGAGGCCATAAAAGAATTTTGTTTTACTAAAAATGAAAGTGATCATTTCATCTATAAGAACGTTAATGGGAATTAAAATTTTTTCCTAGTATTATATGCTGATAAAATATTAAACATGGGAAATGATGTGTAATACTTACAATCAATTAATACTTTGTTAAATGAACTTTTCTCCATGAAATACATAGGTGAAACAACCTAAATTCTAGGGATCTAGATCAATTGAGATAGATCTCAGAGGCTACTTTGGCTAAGTCAAAGTATATATATTGGAATGGTAATCAAAAGATACAATATGGAATATCTAAGTGGGGGTTTTCCCCATGTTACATGGTATCAATCTCTCCAAGAAAATGTGTCCAAAAATATAGGAGGAGATTGAAATAATGAGTATAATCCCTTATTCCTTATTAGTGGGATCTATCATGTATTCCATGCTATGTAATAGGTTTGATGTTGCCTTTTATTTAAGCATGGTGGATAAATATCATCATAATCTATGAGATTTGCTTTGGGAAGATGTTAAAAATATACTCAAGTAATTTAGGTGTATAAAGGATATATTCTTGGTGTTTAGAGGAGATAAGGAACTATTAGTGAGGGGATACACTGATTCTAGTTTCCAAACAAATGATGATGATCTAAAATCGCAGTCAGGATACATCTTTTTCTGTAATGGTGGTGTAGTGAGATGGAGAAGCTAAAATAAATTTGTGGATGCTGATTCTGCAGAAGAATCTGAGTCTATAACAGCTTATGATGTAGTTAATGAGGTATTCTAGATACACAACTTTGTCTCAGACATTGGTGTAGTTCCTAGATGTGCAGACCCTATTTCTGTTTATTGTGATAATACTACAGTAGAGGTGCTTTCTATGGAGCTTTGGTCACACTAGAGGACAACACATATACTTATAATGTTTCATCTCTCGATGAATTTTAACCAGATGGGTGAAGTCACAGTTAACAGAGTAGCCACAGAGGACAACGTGTTAGACCCCTAACTAAATCCATATCTTAGCAGAAGCATGGTTCTCATGTGAGAGGTATAGGATTTAGACTTGTTAGAATTTGGATCTAGTGAAAGTGAGAGTGTTGAAAGTTGGTTCCCTGGACCCAAATTGTGATGTACCTTCATTACCACTACATGTATACAATTTATTATTATTATATATATATATATGTGTGTGTGTGTTCTTATATTTCCAAAATAGTGTTGATACTTCTACATCCTCTATATTCAGGTTAACGTCCTTAGATTACATGCCATATCAAAGGGTTATAGTAGATACCAAGATATAATGATATCCTATAGATGCTTTGACAGTAATCATAAATTAATTTCCTATGTTCCATATAAATCATACTAGCAGGACACAAAATATGTGTGACTATTAGGTGATTGGGGATCAAAATAATTGAGTCTTCTTCTCATGAAGTTCAGATTTGGTGATATCTATTAGTTGAGATCATGAGGATAAGCCTTCTAATAATAACACCATATGATCAGGTGTCATTGGTTGTTCTATCTACAAATATGTTTATTGGTCTCTGAACTTGATATCATTATAAATGTGTTGCATTTGATCACGTAATTTTATACAAATAGAAAACAATGAAAATGAAGTCATGGTGAGGTAGTTTGTGTAGGGTACATCATTTTTGGTATGACATTGGATGAATGATCAAGATAATATTTTTCCCATCCATGCCAAGGAATAGATATCTTTGGATAGGTTGATCAGGATGGTAGTACCTTCATAAATCCATGGCCATGAAAGTCGAAGGTAAATCCATCAAGAGAAAACAAAAAATAATAAAAAAGAAAAGGACAAGGACCTAAGTGTGAATCAATATTTAAGAGATATATCATGAAAATATATTATAATACACAATGTGTGTTCGTAGGTTGGTATTCATTGCTATGAATTTTCTTTATCTCTTTAGGAGACTTGATGGGTTGCTAGAATCCGCTATTGGTCTATGAATTTTATTCACTGCAATTGAGATAATGTCCTAGAGGGTCATACATAATAGAACATTCAAGAATATTCCATATTTTGTTGAATAGGAATATAGGACATAGTGGTCCCCACCATGGGGTCTAGGTGCTCTCCAAGTTCTATCAATCACTAATAAATTAATAAAATCATTATCATTCATGTAAAGAATATTTGGGATGAATTTATTTATTAAATTTATTTACAATAGTTTAGGTAAATATAAGGATTAACATTATATGAATGAATATTATTTTAATATTCAGGGTCTATTTAATATTATCAGGATTTACGAGTCAAGTTAACGGATTCATTTTAGCATGTAATATATTTTATATATTATAGGTATGTGATATAATCTAAATAATATTATAGTGCAGTTGGTTCGTCATAATTAATTATTTAAATCACTTATTTAGTGGATATTTATTACATGGGGGTCAGGAACCCAAATAGTGTAATATGAATATCCACTATATAAGTAGAGATAAGATCATCCTAATGTACTATTCACTCAGTTGGAATTGAAAGATTCTCTCTCCTCCTAATCCCTAGAGAGAGAATCGCTCAATCTGAGTGAATGATCCAAGTTCTCCTTTGCGGATTCAAGGGACATGATCATGGTGATTGTTGTGGAATCGAAGTGATCATAGGAACTCTGTGAAAGCACCTAGAATCCAAAGAATGGTGGCCACATAGATTCAAGAAGTGTTTGTGGATGATCTAGAGGGATTAAAAATTATATCCTTCAAGAAAAGTATTTTGGAAACTTTTGATGGATGTGTTTGCATCAAATTGGAATGAGGTATTAATTTGTTTTATTTATTGTTCTCTATTTAAACTATGAAGAATCCTTGGACCATAACAGGGAAAGATCACCAGATACAATGATGTTATGTTGCATTGGTGATAGGAAATTTTTAAATATCTTACCAACCAGTTTCTGCTGTATGCCTCTGTACCTACACATGTAAGATTAACTTCATAGTTATAGATTCCATCATGGTTTTATGAGTTTAGGGTTAATTATAAATTTTAAATCATTTAGAACCCTTTTTAGGTTTTATGTAATTGGATTTTATCAAGATTAAGGGTATTTTAGGGGAAATTTATGGAAGCACAACCCTTTGGTTTTTTTAGGGTTTAGTGTAAAAGTTATTTGAGGAGGAATGACTTTATGATTTGGTGATATATGGTTAAAGGTATTGGTAAGAATTACGGATTACCTTATTTTTGACGTTATGGTAATTAAGGGTTGTAGGTTATCAAATAATTAATTAAGAAAAATTAATTGATATCCAATAATATTTCTCTTTAGATAATATTTCCAGGATATACATTAAGGAAGTGTTAAGGATTGTAAGGAGTACAACATTCTATTGTATCTGATTTAGATATGAGGTTTATCTAAATTTTTTAGAGAAGTATTTAGAAATCCATGGATATGGAACTGACTTTCAATAATACATATAATTTCCATACAAATAGTCAGTTTGAGAAAAAATTCAAACCCTAGAGGATATGCTAATATTTTATTTTATGTATTTCAATGTGGTTGGGATTAACACCTTCCTCTAGATTAATTTTCATATATTAATAGATTTCAATGCACATGAGCCTCAGACCGGTTGGTGGGGAATCTTAAGTGCATCCAGGTGACCCGGGATCAAATCTAGGCGGAGGCACAATTTTTGGGTTACTGTAATAGCACTGTAGTAGGTATAGTAGTAGTACTGTAGCAGGTACTGTAGCAGGAACTGTAGCAAGAACTATTTGGCATTGTAGCAGCTGGGAATTTTCCCCCATTTGGGCCTTCAGGCCACCAATTTGGTCCCCAAGTCCTTTAAGGCCTTCAGGATGCCTTAATGCCTTCAGGACACCTTTAGTGCAGATGTAAACTAGACAACCTACAAGGAACAAGCCCTATAAGAGGATGAGCAAGGAGATTTCACAACAGAAGAATCTACACAGATTTCAAGAATGAGAGGGTAAGGAACCTGCCATCCAGACAAGCTTGTGCATGCATGAGATAGCCTAGAAAAATAGCCATGTGAAGGTGGAGAGTTGATTTCATGATGAAGATGCTGGGAGGAGCAGTTCCAAGTAGTTATTCTGGGTTGTATGTAATATTTAAAGCCTACGGGCCATGAATTCCTCTAAGGCCTACAGGGCCATGTAATAATTATGCCTATGGGCATTGTAAGGGTTCCACCTCACCCCTTGAAAGGTGGATTATCAAAAATCAATAAAAAATGAAGGCCTTAGATCCATTGGATGGATATATTTCAATCGATAATTTGGATGAGTCCTCATGAATTTATATATGGAAATAATTATATGACTGTAATGTACTGGGATTAATTTGTATATAGAAAGCTATTGGAACATGAGTTATATGATGATATGGAATAGATGGTTAGAGCCATTTAGAAACTTATAGGCAAAGAAAAAAGTTGATAGAAAGGTTTTACTGATAATAATCGATGCAATTAATAATTTGAATTTAGTGAGAGGGTGTTTCTTTAAATTTATACATGGAATAAATTCTGGAAAACTAATGCCTAGGTATATGATTCCCTTTGAAATCCTTGATTGTATTGAGACCCTATGCTATTGATTTCCACTTCCATAAAACCTCTCTCAGGTTCACAATGTATTTCATATATGTCTCCATAATAAGTATATACCTAATCAATCTCTTGTATTGAACTCATAGGTCATACCACTAGAACATGATCTTTTTTATGAGGAACACCAAGTGGTGATTCTCAAATAGAGAAAGTTCTATAAAATAAGACTAATCACCGGATTAATGTTTTCTGCTAAAACCATTAGCTTAAGGAATTTATGTGGGCACTATAGGATGTAATGAGGTATTAGTATCCTCAGTTATTTTGAACCAAAGTGATGAATTTCAATGGAGAAATTAATTTTAATAGGATTATAATGTAACGCCCCAAGATTTTGGTTATTCTTTTCCAAATAAATTTAATCATTTTTCTATTTTGTGTTACATGAAACATTGAGTTTAGATTACATTACAAGAAAAATTGAGTTTAGCTTGTGTTATACACAATACCTAGTCTAAAATAAATGTGACATAACATTGAATGAACATATTTTTACCTAATAACATCAAAGGTTCAATAATAACACATTTTGGATCTTTTTGTCATGTAAAAAATGTGGGCACACATTTTTCTTTTAAAAAATTACAAGTGTGCTACTCGTCTTACTTAATTAAGATCACCCCTATCCTATCATTTTCACACATAAAAAACCATTTAGTTCTCCAAGAAATAAAAGAATCCATTCCATTATTTACCTCCACTCATCCTAGAATCCTTATTTGGATCATAAAACATACCTCAAAATTCTTTTAGTGAAAACTAAAAGAAGTTGTCCAAAGAAGAGGTAACATCCCTAATCAAGAATTTTATTTAATTTCTTCCCCCACCTCCTTCAATTATTATTAAAACATGATAATACAAAATCAAAATTATATTCCATATAATAATATTTTATTATGTTATTTTCATGACCTAAAATTTTATCCCCTTACTTTTAATGGGATAAAAAATCATCATTTCTGAGTACAGTGAACTATTTCCTCACGAGATGATGCTATTATTTTTCCATCACTACCTATCACAGTTGTATATAATGATGAATTTAATGTTTTTATATTATATTTATGAAATTATTATACTCCTGTAATTATAATAACACATCTACCTTTTCACGTCCCAACCCATTGGGAAAAAATAATGTTGCTCGTGTGTACAAAATACTACCGCACTACGAACCGATGTAATGTATTTATCATTTTTTACTTGGACTATAATAATATTTGATTAAATTAATATATATAGTATTTTTAACATAATAATACTTTTTCATTGATGATATTTCATATACCTTCTTACTTTCCATTCCATGGGGGATACGATAACATTATTCGTGTGTACGACGGATTACCGCCTCCTGAAGCGATATGATTCATATTTCAATGATACGTTGAATGGAAGTTAATTATGGTAAATATAGTGAATATATGAGATATATATGAAAAAAATGATTTTATAATGGTAATATGTTATCTACCTTTATTTTATTTCATCCATTAAAAAAATGGAAACAACGTTCATTCGTACGTATGGACTACCGTATCTATGAATGATGTATTTCATTTTCCATCACTAACTTTTTTGGATTCCTATAAATAAATTTATAATAAATATACATTATATTTATATCATGGATAAAATTATGGAGATTTTAGAACCATGATCAAATTAAAAGGATCAAAAATAAAAAATAAAAATATATATGAAAAAGTAAAGAATTATTACCCAAAACGTGATTTTAACTTTGAATTATTAATAAAATGATAATAAAAGGTAATAATTAAGTCATATATGGTATGATATATATTGTCATGTTATATAATTATAATAAATTTATATTTATTATATAGGAGGTTTGAACTTGTTTGAAGGAAGTTCAAACTTATGGTAAGGGGTGTCTGTCTTAATTTTATTTTCGATGAGACGCAAGCCAAATTCACCATGTCATTATTTTATGTGGTGTATATACTACCCATGATTATATTTTATGATTATTATACTTAAAATTATGATTATTTACATATTAATTTTAGGATCACTCTTTCATGGAGTTTTCGATTCAATTGTTTCCAAAGAGGTAAGGATTTTTTATCTAAATTTGCCTTCTTTGAGACATATGTTATGTTATGCACCTATCTTCTTTTATTAGGTGTATATACAACCCCATTGATATGTATTATCAAGAATGTATTTATATTATGATATTTTAATTTTGATTTTATGTTATTCTATCATGGGTCTTAGGATTCATTGTCACTAAAGTGGTATGTGATTTATGACACAATCTCATCATCCATCAAGATTGTTTATGTTTATAGTTCTGATGATGAAATATTATTATATATCTCTTATAAAACTCATGAATTTTATTTTCCTCTAGTTATTTCATTAGAATAAATGCTATACATTTATTTTTTTCTCTTTATGTAATCAAAAGTTCAAAATAACGTTTTATGAAAAAACATATTTATTTCTTTCTTCATTCGAAAATAATTTTTCTTTAAAAATCATGTTTTCTAAAAACAAATTCAATTTTTTAACATTATAAAAATTATTTTTAAATAAATTTTTACCCATGTTTTACTGTTAACAATTTTTTTATATAATATTCATGTAATTTTCCAAACAAGGTCCATTTTTCATTTACTGAAAATGTCGAGAGAAGGTTCTTTGTAGACAACAAATTCCTTTTGTTTTTGTGTTGTGGAGTTATGGTAGCATATATTAGAGTAATTTGGAGAATGACATGATAATTTGTGAACAATACCCTATGTTGTTTTGAGTTTTTCCTTGTTCTTCATTACTTAATGATGTGATGTTTGGATCTTATTGGTTTATGAGATGTGATTTTTCATTGATAATGTGATGTATGTGTTAAAATATTTATGTGTATGAATTGAGGAGAACACTTTAAAAATAAAATTGTGTTATAAGACACATTTTAAAAACCATACGGGTGAATTAGTGTTTCACAAAGTTGATAATATCATTGTATTGGAAGTGGATTTCTTAATTTATGTGATTTGGGTCGTGCTGTGTGTTAGTTGCAAAAATCATTATTTGGGATTTATGGAGGTTGAAATAGTTTTGCGAGTGGTGGTGTGTGAAAATTGGATTGAGTATGATGTAAGATGGTGTAGTTTCATTGGTATGTATTGAGAACCTTGAGATATATATCATTGGATTATTGTTTGGACCTCGTTTTCCCTTTTATTTTTGAGTTTAGTTTTTATTTTCAAGGATTAAAATAGTTTTATAGGTATTCGATGTAAAGGTCTAGTTCTTTTAGACCTATTAAAATGTGGGAATTGTAGTGGTTTAGAAGTCTGGGGAAGTTTTGAGGGAGTTTTTTAGTTAATGAGAGGATTTGTAGATAAAAAATTAATTAAGAGGATTTCTATGGTGTGGAGCCTTGGTTATACCATAGAGGAGAGAAGTTATGGCATGGAGTGTCTAGCTACGGCTTAGAGGCTCAGGAGGAGGTTTTCAGAGCCTATTTAATTTTTTTCTTTGATGTGTCTTGGAGGTGTCAACTACAACATGCAATCTAGGATGATTGAGTTTGGGGGTTTTATTGTTTTTGGTGTAGTTGCATTGGGGAGAAGAGTTGTGGAATAACCTATTCAAGGAGAAAAGGTTTTATGGCATGGTCCTTCCCACTACATCATGGTCCCCTATTTTATATTTTCAGATATATGTCATGGAGATAACTATATTTTTGAAAGTGATATTCTACCATATAGGATGTGTTGTGGCCCCACCCCTTTGGGTCATAGTCCCCTCTTTTTCAATAATTCTGTGGCATGGTGCAGGTTCTTTCACCATGTTATTTTGTTTTGTATACTATCTCTAAATTACTTAACCCCCTAGAACCCCGTCATCCATCAATATTTCTTATGTTTTATTTTGTGACCCAATTTCTTCTCAAATAGTTATTTCAACCCCCTTTTAGTGACTTTCAACCCTATCATTAAGTGATCGATCTTTGGAGGTTTTAGGTGAGTCTCCCCTCTTTTATTCTCCCAAATTTTCCCTATTGTTTATATAGAAGAGGTTACTATTTATAGGAACCTATTTTTTAGATGACTTTTTGGTAAGAATATGTTGTGGGGTGTTGTGTTTTTGGTGATCAAGGTGTTCTCATTCATTTAGGTTTTTAGTGGTGGTTTCCCTCTCATTATAACCTTTTGTAGTGGTTCAGAAGGCTTTGGTTGAGGTAGGGGATCCTTCATTTATCATCTAGTTATATCATGAAGGAGGGGTTATGATCTTTTTATCTTTTGGTAAGATAATATGAACCATCCTAAGGAATTTAAATAATTATTTTATTTGATATTTAAGGGGATGGGGAATGAAACATATATTTTACTGCTTTTGATATTATTTGATATTCATATTGTACAGGCTTGATACCTTACTGAGAATCATAGCCATTGGGGGACATGTGTTTTGAAATAGTTGATGTATTTTTGGAACCTTTTTATGTGATTTTTTATATCAATTTAAATGAAATTGTCTATTAATGTATATTCATCTAATAAATTGGTATCACCTAGAAAGAATATCTTGTGTGATAATGAACCTGAAATAATGAAGTTAAAGTAATAAAAACACCCTTACTAAATTAGGAAAACTATATTTTAATGATGTGAAAAGTTTTTTAATGTGTTTTTGTGATGTTTAGGGTGGATGCGATGAGTAAGTTTTGTAATGTGGGAGGTTATGTGCTGAGATATATCTATGATACGAGGAAAATATGATGGTAAGTGGTTGTGATGTTATGGTTGTGATGAGAAGTGGTGGTAAAGTGAAATTGTGGAAAATGTGATTACTAATATGGGAAATATGGGTTTTTTAATTCTTAGTGTGGTTATATGATAGCTTGTCTATAGTGATGTAATAATTTATTAATAATGAAATAGAAATGGAATTAGTTAGTTTGGCTAAAGAACCCTCATATTAAAACAGGAAGTGTAGTTTAAATGATCGTAATTAAATATTAAATAAATGGGATGAAATAATGAAATTAATGGGTTAGAACAGTGAATTTTTTCTTAACACAAAATCTATAAATTTTATTTTCTTGAAAATAAAGGAATGTGGTTGTGTTAGGGCTTGTTTATACGGTGTTCTTCATTTATAATTGATAGTGGGAACAATGATGGTTGCGAGTCTTATGTTGATATTTTGAGTTGGGATGAAACTATTATTGTGATATTGGCCGAGACTGTGTATTGAGGATATTTTATACATTCATATTTTCATTGTGATCTCTATATGAACCCCAACAGTGTCGAGCACTCTGTGTCAGAAACAAAATGTTTTCCTGGCATTTTTCTAAATATTATGGTAGTGAAAATGGATATTTGGATACCTTCTCTTCCACTTTCCCTCTTAAAAGAAATGTTGAAATGCATGAGATATGATGACCATAAGGTAAAAGTTCACCATGGTGATTTTTTAAGATATAGATTATGGTGGAATTAGTGCATGGTAGGAGGAGGGTACAATGTTTATGTCCTTTATGTTCACAATACCATATTATTTTGGTTATGGATATAGATGAGATGAGATGTTATAGACCATGTGTCTATGGGAGAGGTGATATGTCATATGATGTGATGTTATGGCCTATGTGTCTATGGGATAGATGAGATGAAATGTGATGCAATGGCCCTGGTGTCTTTGAGAAGGTTACTATATAGAAGATATGATAGCGCCATGACATATGATGTTGGAATGTGAGAGTGGAAAATTAGTGTGAAAGTGCTGTGGGGTACCCTTTTATTGACATGAATCTTATTTTTTTACAATACTTGGATGCGTTATTTAGTGATCATTCCATGGTGAGGATGGGTTTGGTTAGTTTATTTTTTAGTTACTCTTGTTTCTTTTGTTTGTTCAGTGGTGCATTAGTATGATCTTTTCACATGTACATGATATACTTTGGGTATGATACTACTAAGTATACTTTTATTCACACCCCACTTATATAATTTTTTCTTATTTCTAGTAGGAAATTATGGGCCACACTATATATTTATAGCTCAGAAATTGGTGTTGTTGTGGTGTCACAAAATTAGGGTTTTCTTTTGGTATTTTATTTGAAAACGTTTGTACCTATCTACCATATATATGCATTTTGGGATGGTTTTTATTTTATATTTTATATTATGTTATTTATTATCTTGTTATTTATTCTTTATATATTCTAAAATTGTATTATAGGGGGAGATACCTTCCATTTATGTGATATTTTGTACCCTTGGTGCTTCTCACCAACCCAAGGCCTATTGAAGGCAGGACCTGGGGGGTCATTATCTCTCTTCCTTCATTGACAGTATAGTAGGGGTTCCTTTGGAGGGAGGGGGTCATGATATTAAGAATTATATTGTCAATTATAAAATTATATAATTGGTTACATCATTATTACATAAATAATTATGTAATTTAAAACATACATGTTATGAAAAAACTGTATTATTTACTCTTTGCTAAAAAACTGAAGTTTTTCTATAAATTACCAAAAAATTACCCTTAGTAAATTTCAACATGTTGATTGTAAAAGTGAAATTAATTTTATAAAACATTTTATCTAACATAGGTAAATTTAATTATTAATATAAAAATTAATTTTTATGAAATAAATTAAAATGCGGTTTATTAAAAATGTTCTTATAGTTTCTTTGGGTTTTTAATCATGATATTTATTTTATAGAAATAAAAAATTTATATGGATTTAAATTTTCAATGATAAATAATAATTATATGATAAGTGTACTATTTTTTTGGATAATTTATTATTCTAAAGATCATATTTGTATTCCTAATTTTCACGTTACTATTCCTAAAAGATAGGTTACTATTCCAACTGTCATATCATTATTCCTATGGTCATAAAACACATCTAAATACACATTAATTACATATTCATAATTCAACTCATTTCCTATCAAGGATATAAATGTTTTATTTCTAAAATTTTTATTGGATTACTAATGTTCTGTATCATTTCTATTGTACTATTTGTGAGTGAAATAATTCTAGGAGACCAATGTGATCTATATTTTCAAGTTCAAAATGTTTAATTTCTATATGTGTATTGTTCCATTGTAATAGATTCCATTTTTATAGATATATTTATTATTTAAATATAATTTTCCAAATTAATAAAATTTATGTTTATGTGTTTCATTTGGTTAAAATATATTAAATTCTTAAATATGAAAAACAATAATTTATTTAGAAGGAAAATTAGGTAAATATAAAAATTTGGGATGTTACATTATTCCCACATTTATAAATTTTAACTTGAAATTTAAAATCCTATTCTCTGATAATAATAAATGAGACTACTTTTATTTCTTTACCTCCTCAGGTTCCCATGTTGCTTCTTCATACTTGTGATTCCACCAAAGCACTTTAACAATATGAGTTGTCTTATTTCATAGAAATTTATCTCTATGGTAAAAAATTCTCAACTTATAATCATCATGTGATATGTCATTCTCCAGTTATAAAAATTATAAATTTATTACATTTGAGGGATCAAGAATATACTTCCTTAAGCGAGATAAATGGAACACATCATGAACTTGAACAATATTTGATGGAATTGCTAACTGATAGGCCATAACTCTTATGTGATAAATGATATCAAATGGGAAAATGTATCTAGGGATAAAATTTCTCTTATTTTTAAAATTCATGGATCTCTTCCATGTTATTATTTTAAGGAAACTTTTATATCTAACTTCAAACTCCAATTCCCTTCAACAACTGATATCATAACTCTTTTGTCAAATTTTAGCTGATTTAAAATATTATTGAATGAACTAAACCTTATATATCATTTCTTATAAAATTTCAAGTTCATGTAGCTTTCATTCACTAAGTTCATTCCCATATGTATGAGTTCTACATCACTTCACATATATAGATTCATATGGGGAAATTTGAGTACACGAGTGGAAGTTATTGTTATATGAAAACTCCACAAATGAGATATGTTGACACTATCCTCCTTTAAATTCCATTGGGTAATCCCGTGGTATGTCCTAGTGTGTATAAATGGTCATTTTATATTTTCCATCAGTTTGGTAGTGATAGTACATTTTTAAGTTCAATTTAGTATTTAGAAAACGATAAATGTTTCATTAGAATTTATAGGTGAAACTTTGATCCTGAATAGACATGATCGAAAGTGGTTCCCCATGAAGCCTCAGTACTTTAATTATATCTTGATAGGTTTGTTAATAGTGAAATATTACAAAATAGGGATTAAGTAGTCATTATTGGTGTGTCAATGAACCATAAACCATATCACATTGGTTCATTTGTATTTTTTGGGATACCAGTGACAAAGTCCATGGTGATGTTATACCATTTCCATGTGGGTATGGGTAATGAATGCACCAACCCTTTGGATTTTTTATCTACTTTAACTTGATGAAATACTAAAAATTTTGAGTTCTACTCAACAACATGTTTCTTCATGTTTTACCAAAAGAATCGATCTCAAAGATCATGATACATCTTGGTACTTACAAGATATGTGGTGAAAGATGAGACATATACATTATCCAAAAGTTATTTCTTTATATCAGGTGAGTTCATCATACAAATTCTATAATGAACTAACCCTATTTACCCATATTCAGTGCATTATTACATAACATTCGCATGATACAAGGAATCGCATCCTAAAAGACCGATCATTTTAGTAGCCTTGGAAGTACTAGATACATAAATAAGTTTTACATTTAATCATGAAATAATAAAAAACAACATTTTGTCCCCTTTGAACACTCTTATATACCTTAGCCTATTAATATAAGTTAATAATAATATAATTCTTTGTATCTTGGAAAAAATAAAACATAATAAATGGGTGAGCTCAGATGCCCAGTAAGGATAACAATATAGCGGAAACAATCATAAATAAGCATAAACATTTAAGGAAATGTATAAGACTAAAACACAATCCTTTTAAACTTAAACTTCAGCATAATATGGAAAATATAAATCAAATAATTCCATTTACTTATTCATATAGATATTCTACTAGTCGAGTAATCACATGTAATATCAATAGCCAATTTCATAATGATGGAATACATAACGCCGAACAACATAACCACATAGTCAAGGCCTCATGCCAAGACATAAAATAATATTTTGTCAAGGACTTGTTCTAAGACACTAGTTTGTCTCATGATACCTACCGATGCACCGAGGAGCTATAGCGGGCTCCACCCATCACTTACTAAGTCCAATGCATTCCTCATATAAAAATGTTGAAACATAACATAAAAATTAGTATTAAAACTAGCATACGAAATATTAATACTTTAACAATAAACCATGAATGGTATAAAAATAAAACATCCATAGTCAAAAATATCACAAAAACATCAATACAATACAGAAGATTGTATCATAATAAATAAACATCAAATAATTTTAAAATCCATCAAATGATATTGACATAGATGAAATCAAAACTATTTCAGAGAAATATATATTTCTATTTTGAAAAAATTTAAAAGTCACATAATTATAAAATAAAATAATTATTTTGAAAATATTCTTATAATATTTTTAGGGAAGTTTCAAAGGTGTTATAATGGTGCAAAATAGCCATACCATCCATATAAGTTAAAAAAAACATTCTCACCTTAATTTTTCAAAAAGGTCATAAAGTACCTTGTTTGGAAAATGACAGAAAGATTCCTTTAAAAACATTTTATAAAAATTAAAATGAGGTTATAAATGACATTAAACCATATTATATTAAATATTAATAATTTTTTGAAATAGATTTATGAAACATGGATGTGGATGATAAAGAGGACACAGTAGATACTTACGTACAAACAACCCCATATAATAAAGAGATTGTAAAATTAACCCTTACCATGTACTTTTCCTTGGTCGAGGGTATTTTAACCTTCTGTATAATGGTGAAATCATTTTTATTAAATTATATAAGAACCACATACATAAATATTATATCATATATGATCTTCTAATGTTGCTTTGTTAATGATATTTCAGTAGTATCATCGTTTCTGGTGTTAACTGATTCATTTTCCTTTATATGTTTAGTTACGTAAGTAATTTTGTTATGGATAGGATGTATTTGATTCATATCCAGAATGATATTAAGTTCTTAAACATTATCTTTAATTATAAAATGAAAATTATTCTTGAATGGTTAATATGGGGAATGAATCTCATCACATTCGTGGAGACGACAATCCGTACGTACGCACGAGAAAAAATATCATTCTATTGGTGGTGAAATAGTATGTAATTTTATGGAATATAATATATCAATAATAATTAACATGTTATATTTATTATTTACATCAATTATACTGATTATTATACCCATCCAAATAATGAAGTGTTGAATAACAAACTACACCACGACGTGGAGACGGTAAGTCATACGTATGCACGTATAGAGACTTTGTCTTTCATAGGATGGATAGAATAATGAATATAGTTGTAACATATTTATAATAAAATCACATTATGTATAAGGTACTAGATTTATTATTCTAGTTTGTAAACAACAAAGAAAGAGGAAGTAGAAGAAGAAAAGAAATTTGGAAGAGGTGATGAAGTAATTACCCCTTCTTTGGGTTATTCCATTTGATTTGATCAAAAGGGCTCCTTAGGTTGGATTATGATAAAATTAAAACTTCTAGGTTAAATTTAGGGTAATTAGGAGGATATTTGAGCAGGTTTTGGCTAAGACAAATGGCTTTGGAGGTGTCAAATTAGGAGAAGGGGAAGTACCCTTTTATAAGAGTGGTGAGGGTCACTTTAGGAAAAGCTTGAAATATTATTTTATTATATAATAATATTTGGTTTATAATGGATAAAAAAGGATTTATTTTTAGGATAAGGTGGGTATGGGTCGAAAAAATATCAACCAATTTGTTTTAGACAGGTTTTTGTCACTATATTAACCTTATCTTTTAGATTTAACTCTTCATTAAATCGTTTAACTTTTACCATGTATTCATGTATTATTATAATAAATGGTTAATAAACATACTATAAAAAGACAAGAGAACCCCAATTGGTTCATTATTGATATATATAACCTTATCTAAGTCCTTTGGCTGAACCTTATATTTTTAGAAATAATATATCAATTAATAATATAGTATTTGTTTAAAAAACTCATTTATGTCAATTTTGACACTATTTAGTATCTGGTTTTTTTAAAAAATCATAACAACTTTATCACTTCAAAAAAAATATTTAATAAACCCTAAAATGTCATATTAACTTATAAAATCCATGGAATAAATCAAAAGTTTAAATTTACAATTATTTTAATATTTATAATATCAATTATTTTAATCTTTCAATAATAAGGTAATTAATGCATCATCATTGTGTCATAAATAAATTTAATAATTTTATGTCTAAAAATTATAAATAAAATTCCATTATGTAGGAAATATTTTTATATTTTTAATGAATATTTATAATCAAATTTATCTTATGTATAACCCTATATTAAAAATGGTTTAGTTGTTAAACTTTGAATTTAACATTTTTAACTCTTCTTTAAATAAAATAATAATAAATGTCCTTATCTAATACAAGTGGAAAAAAAGAATCATATTTTATTCCTAATGATGATTTTGGTCGAAAAAAACTTATCCAATAAAATTAGGACATGTGTTAGTGTAATTATAATATCATTTTTACCTTTAATTACCCCGTTTACTTTTAACAGTGGTAAATAAAATTCAAAAGTTAATATTCACCAAAACTTATTTTCATCCTATTGAACCAAATTTGTAAAGACCCGTAAATTTCAAGGGAATTTTTTTTATTAATTTTCTTTGGGATTTTATGAGTACGCAGGTTCTGACGGCACCTGATTCCGAGGCCCGGTGTGCCCGGAATCATTTTCCGAAGTTTTGCTCGGGTACGTTCAGTGAACGAATGAGCGAGTTTTTATAACTTTTGAATCGGTGCTTGGAATCGAAATTCGAGGGCACCGATGAAACCGCAACGCCAATAATTTCTTAGGAACACCTTTTCTGGAGTGGCGTTTTCTCGAGTGTGGTTATTAAAAAAAATGGGTTAACTAATGAATAAAATAAAATTTGTTCAACAATTTTTATTTTATTTTCTAAGTAGTTTAAACCTACGTATGGAAGTTGATGTGGGACCCAATAAATACTAACCCCTCTTGATAGGATATTAGTGAGGTGGGCCCCACATGAGCCCCACCTATTCAACTTCCTCAAACCTCCCATTAAGTTGGTAAACCCCCATTAATTTTGTGTAACACACCCGCACCCCCCTTATTAAATGCCAAGTCAACTCTCGCGTTTATTTAAATTATTAAACTCCTCATTAATTGGTCAATGCACGTTAATTAAACCATGATTCAATTTTGAATTTAAAAAAGGGATGGCATGAGTAATAAAATAAGGCAAACCCTTATTTTATTATTGTTGATGTGTTGTGCGAGAAGATTTGGGGAGAAATTACTCTAGTCTTGAAGAACGATCTTCCTCATTGAAGAACACGAAGAACGACGAAGAACGCCGTCCTCCGATGAAAGACGACGAAGAACGCAAGTTCCTCGGAGATCGACGATGCGACACCGTGTACCGCGACACAGACGATCCTCTTCCGCAACGCCGTCTTCCGCGACGTATTTTTCCGCGACGAACCGTCATAGAGGTAGGGGGTTTGGTTTAATTTAACTTATGTGGAATATATCCTTGGCATGTGTTTTAATTGTTGGAAGTCGTTTGAACCACTAATGCGGTGGGTGCGGACCAACGAACAAGTCCGAACCCACCAATCCTCTGTTCTTTATGCGCGGAACGTTGGGCGATGATGGAACGAGACCGTTGAGCGATTGGAGGCCGTCGCAGTAATCTACGGGTCCTGAGATGACCCCAGGCATAGACGGGAGCAAGAACGGACCACCAGAGCAGCTCTGGTGGCCCGCAGACTTCACCGGCGGTGCGGTTCACCGGCGGCCGGCACCGGCCGGCCACCCGGAGGCTGCGTCGTCTCGGCGTGCCGCCAGGAGGAACCGCCGCGGCTGAAGCCGCGGCCATGGGTGACCGGGATCCCGTGGCCACGCGGGATCCGGTGGAGGACGCGACACCCGCCGCGTCCGCGGAGCGCAAGGGGAGGGGGGGACCGCGTCCCCCCATGCTCGGCTGCTGGCCGAGCCAGCGTGCCACCTGGACGGGCCGGGCCATGCCCAGCCAGGTCGGACCCGGACCCGGGTCTGGTCGACCCGGTTCGGGCCGACCCAGGGGGGGGGGGGGGGGTTGGGCCGGGTTAGACCGGGCCCAGACCCCCCATTTTTGGACCACTTCCGGTCTTTTGCTCATAACTTGGGCTACAGACCTCCGATTGACGCACCGTCAGTTGCATGACAATCCTTCGATCGAAAATATCGTTTCGGTATACTACACTCAAGGTTTCAAATAACTTTGGGTACGTCCGGGTTGGTTCGAACACGAAACCAACCGGGCCCTCATAGCGGAAACGCTTATAACTTGAGCTCCGAACGTCCGATGGACGTGCCGTCAACTTTGTTGGATTCCTCTTAGTGAGACGGACCATTTGGCTTACTACACTCGAGGTTTGTATGTAGTTGGAGTATGGTCGAGTTGGTTTTGACTTAAACACCAACCGGGCCCCTTGAACGAAAAATCCATTAACTCTCAGACTGGGTGTCCGATTGATGCGCCGTCAGTCACGTTGAGTTCCTATCGATGAGGCGAAACTTTGAGATACATGAACTCTAGAATACGTGTTATTTGATGTATCAACCCCCTTGGATCATGGAGCGGACCCTCCCGGAAATGAGCATGTTGTGTGCGGGAACCCTAGAGCTGGGTTCGACGACGACGACTGCACTGAAATCCTCTGTGGGTTCAGCAGTGACGAAAACCATACAAAAATCCTCCATGGGTTTGACGATAAAGACTTTCATACTAGAATCCTCTATGGGTTCGACGATGAAGACTACCATACTTGAATCCTCTGTGGGTTCGACGGTGAATACTTACGTACTGAAATCCTCCGTGGGTTCGATGACGATGATTGCACTGAAATCCTCCGTGGGTTCGGTAGTGACGACAACCGTACTGAAATCCTATCTGGGTTCTACGGTGAAGACTTTTGTAATGAAATCCTCTATGGGTTCGACGACGATGACTGCACTGAAATCCTCCGTGGGTTCAGCAGTGACGACAACCGTTCTGGAATCCTCTGTGGGTTCGATGGTGAAGACTATCGTACTGGAATCCTCCATGGGTTCGACGATGAAGACTGCACTGAAATCATACATGGGTTCGGCAGTGACGACAATCATACTGGAATCCTCTATGGGTTTGACGGTGAAGACTATCGTACTGGAATCCTCCGTGGGTTCGACGACGACGACAACCGTACTGGAATCCTCCGTGGGTTCGGCGGTGACGACTACAGTACTTGTATCCTACGTGGGTCCCAGCTAGATGAATCAGTAACTACATCTGATCATCTCCTTTTTATTTACAAATGATGTTTACCTATGTGAGTTGAGTCTTGATTGTCAATCATTATCTTCGATATGATTGACTTGTTTTCCTATGTGGATTGGGTTGTGCTTTCCTATGTGGATTGTGTTGTACTATCTTTTGTGGACGTGATCGAACTTGGGCTCGGATGTTGGAGCCAAACTGGAATTGATGACTTAGGTATAAGTATGGGAATATACCTTGGTAGTGTTAGATTTTATTTCATGATTTTATCTTTCCTTTGTGGGTTATCCTTTGTGGATTCGGGGAGACCATCTGGGGTCTCGGGGTCCCTACTGAGTAGCGTATACTCACCCCTGCATGGGCTATGCCCGCACTACATTGTGTTGGATGCAGACGATGAACAACGCTGATCGTGGTTGATGCTTGTGGAGTAGGTCGGTACCTGGAGGTGGACCACTGGGCGGGACGTACACGGAGCGGACGGCTGGACCCAAGGAGCTGAGGAGGCTATCTGTACCCACCCTTCAGGTGGGACTTCCAGTGGATGACTCGACGTTGCTGCTTTACTTTCAGTTATTGTACTTCCTTTCCAGTTTTACTTTGCTTTCAGTTTGGGTTTGTATTCTGGCCCACTTACTTTTCCGCACTACTTTTTTACCCAGTATTACTTAGTGCTTACTTCTGCTTGCTTACTCTGTTGTGTTTGTTTACTTTATAAAGGCAATTCCTTCCACTTTTTGTCGGGAATCACGCCTTGGTGCTAGTCGCTAGCCCCTGTCCTATGGGAGGCGGGCTTGAGGTAGTCACGGCACGGGTCCGAAGGACGGGTCATGACAAATGGTATCAGAGGAGTTCGGTTCTACCGCAAAACTCAGGACTCTGATCTTTCTTCTATGTGAAGCAATAGTGTTAAGGGTATTGAGTGTGGTTATCTGTCCAGGGAGTCCAGTGTTGGTGCGGCGGCCGACGTATCCGTACACCAGAACCCTGACTTCTGATTTTTGACTCAGTGCACGAAAACATTGATTGCATGTGTGTTTAAAAAGTTTTCTTTGTGATTACTTTGAGGCAGCTCACCAGGTATACTGTTTGACCATGGCGCAACTTTTTCTTTTCAGGATGGCCCTATGACGGCAGCCAGCTAGGGTTCTGAGATTTATGCGAGACGACAACCCACCGAGCGGCGAGGCCTCTGTACATGACCCTCTTACAGCGGAGGTACCGACGGTACCTCTACCCGCCGAGCCACCGGTGCTCCCAGCCCCAACTGCTGAGAGTGCACGTCGCCTTAGTGAATGACACGAGTTCCAGCATCAGAGACCGCCTGGGTTCCGTGGGGAGACGGACCCTCAGGCAGTCGAGGATTGGCTGGAGGAGGTTGTACAAGTTTTCAGGTTAGTGGGGACACCAACTGAACTTATGGTGATCCTTACAGCGAGCCTCCTGCACAAGGCAGCAGGAAGATGGTGCAGCTTGATGCTCCCGGTGCACGAAGAGGAATCTCTCCTCTGGACGGACTTTGAGAGCCTCTTCCGCTCAAAGTTCTTCCCAACCACCCTACGTGCGGTGCACATCCAGGAGTTACTACAATTGCGATAGGGCAACATCACCATGGCCCAGTACTCGGTGAGGTTTACTGATCTCTCGCACTAATCCACAGATATGGTACAAGACCCGTTATTCCGGGCCCAGACCTTTGAGCAGGGACTGAGGCATGAGATCAGGGCTTCGATGATATCCCTCAACATTCTGACGTAGGCAGGGGTGTTGGAGAGGGCCCTTCAAGTGGAGAGTTTTCTCACCGAGCAGGCACCAGTGGCAGGACCCTCAGCAGGACGACCCGTAGCGGAGTCTTCTGCAACTGGCAGTAGACAGGGGACGTAGAGGTCCAAGCATGCCAGACCATTAGATGGGCAATCTCAGGGTGAATATTCGGTTGTGCGGGGCACACGAAGGAGAGCCAGCTACACGAGGAGCAGGCAATGCGACACATGCGGCGGGCAGGGTCACATGGCTCGATACTGCCCGAATCATCCTGAAGATGAGCAGAAGGCAGTAGAGGGACCTCCCAGGTAGAGGTTCAACCAGGGCGGTCCACAGGGAACAGGTGAGTGAGGCATAGGAGCTGGCCGATCAACGGGTGGTGGACGACGCTTTGAGGCCCTACTCCCACCACCACCTCGGACACCACCCGACCGCCGAGAACAGGTGGACAGGGGAGAGCTCAGCTTCAGGCAGCTGAGGCCTATGATCATGGAGATACAGGTGCAGATGGACAGGAGCGGGACTAGCTCCAGACATGGAAACTTTTGTTCATGTTGCTTCTAGCTTTGTTGATGTTTGTTAATGGATGCTTTGTGTCTTTGTACTTTGAGCTGTAGTAATAAAAGACACCTTTCTTTGTGGCATTTACTTTCCTTTCCTCTCGTTGTGTGGTTACTGAGAGGTTCCGGTTTAAAACTGTTGACTTGACCCTCACTTTTGAGATACGTACTGGAGGAAACCCAATGACCACACACTGATGCCGACAGTGTGACTCAACCCTTGTAGGCGAGAGTAACAGTTGGATCTATTGGTAGTAGCGTTGAGGCCTTACAACATCATCCTTGGTATGGATTAGTATCATCCATATCGGGATTGACTGTATTAGGCAAAGAACGTGGTTCATCCAGAGGATGAGACCAGATTTCTCTTATCTCCAAAGAAGAAATCTTAGCAGCTCTTGTAGGACCAGAGAAGCTCCAGGTTGTCCAAGAGTGGATGAGGATAGCTTAGAGCTGACAAAAGTCTTGTGCTGATAGGAGGCGGAGACCACTGGAGTTCGAGGATGGCGACCACGTTTTCCTATGGGTCTCACATCGACGTGGATTACAGAGTTTTAGCCATGGAGGAAAATTATCTACGCACTTCATCGGAGCCTTCTAGGTCCTCAACAGGGTAGGCGAGGTGGTTTACCTCTTGACCCATCCACCTCAGTTGCATCAGGTGCACGACTTTTTCCATGTATCTCAGTTGAGAAGATACATGCACGACCCAACGCATATCATTGGCGATGGGGCGACTTTTGCGGAGGTCCCGATGGAGATCAAGGATCGACAGGGGCGGGTCCTACGTGGGCAGTCGATTCCTCTAGTGCGCATCAGATGGCAGCACGAGAACCTCCAGGAGAGCACTTGGGAGCGGGAGGCTCAGATGCGTGCCCAGTACCCTCATTTGTTTTCCTAGTTTATCATGTATATTTATGGGGACATAATGCCCTCAACTGGGAGAAATTTAAAGACTCTTAAATTCTAAGGGAATTTTTTTTTTCTTAATTTTCTTTGGGATTTTATGAGTACGCAGTTTTTGACGGCACCTGATTCCGAGGCCCGGTGTGCCCGGAATCATTTTTCGAAGTTTTTCTCGGGTACGTTCAGTGAACGAACGAGCGGGTTTTTCTAACTTTTGAACCAGTGCTCGGAATCAAAATCTGAGGGCACCGATGAAACCGCAGCATCGGTAATTGCTTAGGAACACCTTTTCTAGAGTTGCGTTTACTTGGGTGTGGTTATTAAAAAAATGGGTTAACTAATGAATAAAATAAAATTTGTTCAACAATTTTTATTTTATTTTCTTAGTAGTTTAAACCTACGTATGGAAGTTGAGGTGAGACCCACTAAATCATAACCCCTCTTGATAGGATATTAGTGAGGTGGGCCCCACACAAGCCCCACCTATTCAACTTCCTCAAACCTCCCATTAAGTTGGAAACCCCCATTAATTTTGTGTAACACACCCGCACCCCCCTTATTAAATTCCAAGTCAACTCTCGCGTTTAATTGGATTATTAAACGCCTCATTAATTGGTCAACGCACGTTAATTAAATTGTGATTTAATTTTGAATTTCAGAAAGGGATGGCATGAGTAATAAAATAAGGCAAAGCCTTATTTTATTGTTGTTGATGTGTTGTGTGAGAAGATTTGGGGAGAAATTACTCTAGTCTTGGAGAACGTTGTTCCTCGTTGAAGAACACGAAGAATGAAGAAGAACGTCGGCCTCTGACGAAAGATGATGAAGAACGCAAGTTCCTTGGAGATCGACGACACGACGCTGTGTACCGCGATGCCGACGATCCTCTTCCGCGATGTATTTTTCCACGATGAACCTCGTCCGATGACTTCATCGAGGTAGGGGGTTTGGTTTAATTTAACATATGTGGAATATATCATCGGAATGTGTTTTAATTGTTGGAAGTCGTTTGAACCACTAACGCGGTGGGTGCAGACCAACGAACAAGTGCGAACCCACCGATCCTCTGTTCTTGATGCGCGGAACGTTGGGCGACGATGAAATGGGACTGTTGAGCGATTGGAGGCCATCGTAGTAATCTACGGGTCCCAAGACAACCCCAGGTGCAGACGGGAGCAAGAACGGACCACCGAAGCGGCTCCGGTGGCCCGCAGACTTCACCGGCGGCGTGGGTCGCCGGCTGGAGGTGGCGGCTGGCACCAGCCGGGTGCCCGGAGGTGACGGCGTCCGGGTGCGCCACCAGGAGGAACCGCCGCAGTAGCAGGCGACTGGGATCCCGCGGCCACGCGGGATCCGGTGGAGGACGCGACACCCACCGCGTCCGCGGAGCGCAAGGGGAGGGGGGGGGGACCACGTCCCACCATGCTCGGCCATTGGCCGAGCCAGCGTGCCACCCGGCCGGGTCGGGCCGGGTTGCGCGGACCGGACCGGGCTGCGCCCATCCGGGTCGGACCCGGACCCATGTCGGGTCGACCTGGTTCGGGCCGACCCAGGGGGGTTGGGCCGGGTCAGACCGGGCGCAGACCCCCCATTTTCGGACCATTTCCGGTATTTTGCCCATAACTTGGGCTACAGACCTCTGATCGATGCACCGTCAGTTGCATGGCGATCCTTGGATCGAGACGGTCATTTTAGTATACTACACTCAGGGTTTCAGAGAACTTTGTGTACGGCCGGGTTGGTTCGAACACGAAACCAACCGCGCCCTCAGAGCGGAAACGCTTATAACTTGAGCTCCGGACATCCGACTGATGTGACGTCGACTTTATTGGATTCCTAATAGTGAGACGGACCTTTTGGATTACTCCGCTAGAGGTTTGGACACAGTTGGAGTATGTTCGGGTTGGTTTTGACTTAAAAACCAACCGGGCCCCTGGAACAAAAAAGCCATTAACTCTCAGACCGGGCGTCTGATTGACGCGCCGTCTGTCACGTTGAGTTCCTATCGACAAGGCGGAACTTTGGGATACATCAAATCCAGACTATGCATCAGTTGATGTATCGAACCCCATGGATCGTGGAGTGGACCCTACCGGAAATGAGCATGCTGTGTGCGGGAACCCTAGAGCTGGGTTCGACGACGACGACTGCACTGAAATCCTCCGTGGGTTCAGCAGTGACGACAACTGTACTGGAATCCTCTGTGGGTTCGACGATGAAGACATTCATACTGGAATCCTCCATGGGTTCTACGATGAAGACTACCATACTGGAATCCTCTGTGGGTTTGACGGTGAAGACTTTCATACTGAAATCCTCCGTGGGTTCGACGACGACGACTGAACTGAAATCCTCCGTGGGTTCAGCAGTGATGACAACCGTATTGGAATCCTCTGTGGGTTCGACGGTGAATAATAGTGTACTAGAATCCTCTATGGGTTCGATGACGATGACTACACTGAAATCCTTTGTGGGTTCGGCAGTGACGACAACCGTACTGGAATCTTCTGTGGGTTCGACGGTGAAGACTATCGTACTGGAATCCTCCGTGGGTTCGATGAGGACGACTGCACTGAAATCCTCCGTGGGTTCGGCAGTGATGACAACCAAACTGGAATCCTCTGTGGGTTCGACGGTGAAGACTATCGTACTTGAATCCTCCGTGGGTTCGATAACGATGACAACTGTTCTGGAATCCTCCGTGGGTTCGGCAGCGATGACTACAATACTTGTATCCTACGTGGGTCCCAGCTATATGAATCTGTAACTACATCTGATCATCTCCTTTTTCTTTACAAATGATGTGTACCTGTGTGAGCTGAGTCTTGACTGTCAATCATTATCTTCGATATGATTGAATTGTTTTCCTATGTGGATTGGGTGGTGCTTTCCTGTGTGGATTGTGTTGTACTATCCTTTGTGGACGTGATCGAACTTGGGCTCAGATGTTGAAGCCAAATTGGAATTGAAGACTTAGGTATAAGTATGGGCATATACCTAAGTAGTGTTGGATGTTACTTCATGATTGTATCTTTCCTTTGTGGGTTATACTTTATGGATTCGGGGAGAACTTTGGGGGTCTCGGTGTCCCTACTGAGTAGCGTATACTCACCCCTGCATGGGCTATGCCCGCACTACATTGTGTTGGATGCAGGTGACAGACATCACTGATCATGGTTGAGGCTTGTGGAGCAGGTTGGTACCTGGAGGTGGACCACTGGGCGGGACGTACAAGGAGCGAATGGCTGGACCTGAGGAGCTGAGGAGGCTATCTGTACCCACCCTTCTGGTGGGACTTCCAGTGGACGACTCGACGTTGCTGCTTTATTTTCAGTTGTTGTACTTCCTTTCCTGTTGTACTTTACTTTCAGTTTGGGTTTGTATTCTGGCCCACTTACTTTTCCGAACTACTTTTGTAACCAGTATTACTTAGTGTTTACTTCTTCTTGCTTTCTCTGTGGTGTTTGTTTACTTTATAAAGGCAATGCCTTCCCCTTTTTGTTGGGAATCACGCCTTGGTGCTAGTCACCAGCCCCTGGCATATGAGAGGCGGGCTTGGGGTAGTCACCGCATGGGTCCCGAGGAGGGGTTGTGACAAAATTCTACTTATTTCAACTATGTATCTTGGATTTTTGAAATTAAATTCACCGAAGTAGTAAAATTACATTTTATGCAAATTTGCTAACGTGCCTAAAAGGTGGGTAAACGACATTAAGAAGTTGAATAAAATTTTACACATCTAATTTAATTATAAAATGACTCCGATGAATTACATTAAACTTATATAGGTATTATGTATCTATTTTAACCTAAAATAAATTTAACTAAAATAAATAATGATTTAAATAAAAATTATATTTTAAACAATAACTCAGTGTTTTTCACTATTCTTCAAAAATTGAATGTTTTCAGAAAAATACCAAAAATTCACCCTAAGATAATTTTGATATTAAAAATCCATAAATGAAGTCCATTTTGAAAAATAAAATTTATAAAATTTAAAAAAGTGGGTATTACTATTCATAATGGCTAGTTTGATTGGTCGCGGTGTGCTAAAACTCTAAGTTTCATACAACACAAACTATTGAATTATTCAAAGAGAAACATACTGTGGAAGCTTGGGGTGTTACATTCTTCCCACCTTCAAATAATTTTGTCCTTAAAATTTCTATAATACTACTGCATAAAATTATTCGGGTGGTTCTTCATCATTAGTTCCTCGGGTTCCCATGTTTCCTCTTCCATCTTATGGTTTCTCCATAAAACTTTTACAAGATAATATGTTTGGTTTCTCAACACTTGTTCTCTAGTATCAAGAATCTTGGTAGTCTCTTCACAATAAGATAGGTTCGGTTCCAGTTCTATTTCTTCATAGGTGAGTACATGTGGTGGGTCAGACATGTATTTTATCAATAGTGTTATGTGGAACACATCATGAACTTTGGAGATACTTGGTGGTATTTACAAATGGTAAGCTACAACTCCTATCCATTCTATAATTTCGAAAGTTCTGATGTACCTGGGACTCAATTAACCCTTCTTATTGAATCGTAAAACACCCTTCCATAGAGATACCTTCAAAAAAACATGATCTCCTACTTGAAATTCCAAATCCTTCCTTTGATTATCGACATTGCTCTTTTGATTACTTTGAGTTGATTTGATGTGGGTTTGGATAATATTAACCTTTTCTATTGTTTCCTCAACATGTTCTGGGACTACGAGTTTTCATTCACCAACATCATCCCAACAAGTTGGTGTGCGACATCTCTTTCTATATAAAGCTTCATATGGTTCAATCTGAATACTTTAATGGAAGATATTTTTACAGGAAAATTCTACCAGAGGTAAATATTTATCCCACATACCTTGAAAGTCCAGTGAGAAAAATCTCAACATATATTCTAAGGTTTTAATAGTTCATTATGATTTTCCATTAGTTAGATGGTGGTAAGCAATGCTTAAACAATGTTTAGTATCTTGGGCCTTCTAAAGACTTTCAAGAATCTTGATGTTTAATGGGGATCACAATAAAAAAAATCTATAGGGGTACTCCATGAAGTCTTAAAACTTCATTTATATATAGTCTTGCTAAACATTCAAGTGGTAAATCTTCTCTAATAGAAAGAAAATGTGATGACTTGGTTAGATGATCAACAATGACCCATATTGCACCATTCCTTCTAGGAGTATTTGGTAGTCCCAGGAAAAAGTCTATCGTAATATCATCCCATTTCCACTCATGTATGGGAAGAGGTTTTGTGACTCTTACAAGATATTGTCTTCCAGCCTTAACCTATTGACAAACCATATATCTTGACACATAATCAGCAATCTCCCTTTTCATTTTATCCCACCAAAATTCTTCCCTCAAATATCTATACATCTTAGTGCTACAATGGTGTATAGAGAAATTAGAGTAATGAGAATCATCCAACAATTCCCTTTTTAGATCAGGTTTATTGAGAACACAATGTCTCTTCCCAAATTTCAAAATTCCATATTTATATATGAAGTCGATCAATATCCCATCGTTCACAGATTTAATTTTCTTTTGAAACTTCTCATCATCGGTCTAAGAACTATTTATCCTTTCTAGTCAATATGGTTTGGAAACCATTTGAAAAAGTATTGATGTTTCACCTTCCATGATTATTCCCATATCCATATTTAATAGATCCATGAACATAAAATCCCTTTAAAATCTCATCTTGTTCAAAACTCCATGACCCTTTTTTCTCAAAGCATCTGCCACCTTATTTTCTTTCTCCATGTGGTAGTGTATAGTGCAATCATAATCTTTGAGTAGTTCAAACCATCTTCTTTTCCTCATGTTGAATTATTTTTCTGAGAAAATATACTTTAAACCCTTATAATCAGTATATATCTCACATTTTCACCATAGAGATAATGTCTCCATATCTTCAAGGCAAATATTATAGCTGCTAACTCTAGATCATAAGTGGGATAGTTTTGTTCATGAATTTTTAGCTACCGTGATACATAGTTAATAACCCTATCATTCTGCATAGGGACACAACCTAGTACTTTCCTTGAAGCATCACTATAAATAACAAACCCATCAATCCCCGATGATAGAGTCATTATAGGAGAATTGACTAATCTTTTCTTCAATTATATAAAACAATCTTTTCACTATTTTGTCCAAACAAATTTAACCTCTTTACGTGTGAGCTTGGATAATGGGTTAGCCAATTAGGCAAAATTCTGGATGAAGCGCCAATAATAACATGCTAAACCAATAAAACTGCATACCTCAGTTATACTTGTCAGTGGATTGCATTCTTGGATTGCCTTTTTCTTTGAAGGATCAACATGGATTCCATCCTTAGAGATAATATGGCCAAGAAAAAGAATCTCCTAAATCCAGAATTCACACATGCTAAACTTCCCATACAATTCATTTCCTCTTATAGTTTTTAGAATAGCGCACAAGTGATTTTCATGATCTTAATAGATTTTAGAGTATACCAAGATATCATCAGTAAATACCACCACAAATTCATATAGATATTCCTTGAAAACTCTATTCATTAGATCCATGAATACAGAGGGTGCATTAGTCAGTCCAAAAGGAATTACTGTAAACTTGTAATACCTATACCTGACACGAAATGCTATCTTCATAATGTATTACTTCTTCAGAAAAAACTGATGATATCTAGATAAAAGACCAATCTTTGTTAAATATTGAGCTCTATGAAGTTGGTCAAATAAATCATCAATGCGAGGTAGGGTATACTTGTTCTTTATTGTTATAGCATTGATCTCCCTATAGTCTATGCACAACCTCATAGATCTATCTTTATTTTTAATAAAAAGAACATGGGATCCCCATAAAGAAACACTATGGAAAATAAATCTCTTATTACTCAATTCATCTAGTTTTTTATTTAGTTCCACTAATTCCATAGTGGCCATTCTACAAGTGGTCTTTGATATGAACCTTGAACCAGGAATTGAGTCAATGGAAAACTCAATTTCTCATTCTGGAGGATGTCCAAATAAATCCTTTGGAAACACATCAAAATATTCTTGGAAAATAGGCACATCCTCTATATGAACATTCTTTTCCTCAACCATGGTTATTTAACTCACTTCCTCCCTAATAATTGAATTTAGTAGAGCTACTGGGGGTGGATCTAGATAAGAATCAGATGGTGACATTTATACTCTAAAGATAAGGCACTCTTTATCATCATCAAAAAATTTTAACCGCCTTCTTCTTACAATAAATTTTCACATTATGGTCCAAAAGCCAATCCATACCAAGGATTATATCAAATTCAATCATGGGTATGATGATTAAATCAGTAGATAAAAAACGTTTATATGCCCTAATTAGAACTAATTCACAAAACTTTTTTGCAATGTACTTACCTTAAGAGTTTTGACTGACAACTCCCATCTTAAATAAAATTGGAAATATCTAATTTTCTTAGCAAACTAGGATGATATTAAACAATGAGATGATCTATAATCAAATAAAGCATTGGCTAATTTGAGGAAACCATTAAATTACCTGCCAAAACATCATTGTGAGCTTCAAACTTAGCAGTAGTGATCACATAAGCTTTGGCTTGATCCCTTGACCTTTTCTGAGGTAAGTTTCCTTGGGGATTAGGACATTCATTTGAATAGTTCCCCATTTCTCTACAATTTTAGCATTCAACATTGATAGCCTCATTATTTCCCTTGCAATCACGAGATTAGTGGCCTTTTTCACTACACTTTTAATAGACTCCCATTACTTTTATGTAAATACTGGGGTGTTTCTTCCCACATTTAATGCAGGATGGAGATTCATATTTTCTATTCTTTACCTTATTTCCATTTTTAGAGTGTTCAGTATATTTATTCTTCTCTTACTTTGCTTTAATGTCATAAGACTTAAATAATTCCTTTTCTATCTTGATAGAACATGAGACAATATATTCATATGATGAGAAGGATTGTGAGACTAATGCTCAATGAAGAAATGGTTTTTAACCATAAAGAATCAATCAATATTTCTCCTTGGGTTACATATATAATCTGATGCATGCTTTACTATCCTTGTGAAGTTAGCCTCATACTTTGTGATATTCTCATCCTCATTTTGCCTCAGACTTAGAAATTGTCCTTCCATACCCACTCGATGTTCATGAGGAAAGTATTTATCTAAGGAAATCTCTTCAAACTCCCTCCATTATATATTTGATATTTTTTCATCCTCCTTTTTGTTTTGAGTTAATAACCACCATTGATCTGCATCCCCCCGTGAGGCAATAACCTTCCATGAAAACTTTTTCCCTTTCATTACTCCCCAAACCATGAAATATTTTATCTAAGGAACTTATCCATTTCTCAGCTATAGATGGATTTTTAGTCCCATTTAATGTTGGTGGTTGTTGTCTCATGAAGCGGTCTAACATTGATCCTTCGTGTTGTGGGCCCGGTCACTCCATACGGGTAAGGTTATTATTCATAACCTGAGTGAGTTTTCCCAGTATGGTTATAATTTTTTCATCACCGGTTTCATTACCAGCTCCCCTATTATTTTCTTGAGTAGGAGGGAAATACCTAAATAAATTATGTGTGGTGATACGGTTTCCATTCCTTCCACTAGGTTCCATTTATAAACAATTCCATACACTAGATTAGTTTATGAATCATAATAAATAATTCCAAACTAGTAAAATACTTAACATAAATTGAACAGTTTATGCATATAATCCATAATCCTAAAAAAATGTTTTCTTAGAGGAGGTATTTACTCATAAATTCTTTATAATGTTTTGGAAAGAAAATTTAAATTATCCTAAGAATATCCCCTGGGAGTTTCGTAACCAAGAGTGCAACAAGACCCATTGTTGTGTACAGGGATACCCCAGGTCCAGCCCGAAACTCTTTGTTGGATTTTTCAATCCTAGTTACATCTGTGCTAGATCCACCTCTACCTGCTCATATCTAGACAGAGATTTATTTCATGGAAAATTCACAAAATTCTCTACATTACCAAAATTCTAGGAAGTTCTTCTATATGAATCTTCAAAGTCTATCTTAGGGTAATGTTATCTAATCAGATTTGTTCTAAATCTAGTTTCCAAGGTTTGTACTAAACTTTATCTGATACCAACTATAATTCCCCAACCCCAATTATCCAGAGTTGGTGCATTATTACATAACATTAGCATGATATAAGGAATCATATCCTAAAAGGCCGATCAGTTTAGTAAACCTGGGAGTACTAAACACATACATAAGTTTTACATTTAATCATGAAATAAAAAAAACAACATTATGTCCCCTTTGAACACTCTTATATCCCTTATCCTATTACTGAAGTTTAATCATAATATACTTCTTCCCATCTTGGGAAAAATAAAATATAATAAATGAGTGATCTTAGATGGCCAGTAAGGATAACAATATAACAGAAACAATCATAAATAAGCATAAAAATTTCCTGAAATGTATAATAATAAAACAAAATCCTTTTAAACGTAAACTTATGCATAATATGTAAAAGATAAATTAAAATTCCATTTACTTATTCACATGGATATTCTACTAGTTGAGTAATCAGATGGAATATCAATAGCTAATTTTAAAATAAAGGAATGCATGATGCTGGACAACATAACCACATAGTCAAGGCCTCATGACAAGACTAAAAATAAGATTTTGTCAAGGACTTGTTCCAAGACACTATTTTGTCTCATGATACCCACTGATGCATCGAGGATCTATAGTGAACTCCACCCATCACTTACTAAGTCCAATGCATTTCTCATATGAAAATGTTGAAACATAACATAAACATTCGTATTAAAACTAGCATGCGAAATGTTAATCCTTTAACCACAAACCATGAATGGTATAAAAATAACACATCCAGTGTCAAAAATATCACAAAACCTTCAATACAATATGAGAGATTTTATCGTAATAAATTGACTTCAGATAAGTGTAAAATCTATCAAAGGATGTTGACATAGATGAAATCAAAACTATTTGAGAGAAATATCTATTTATATTTTGAAATAATTTAAAAGTCATATAATTATAAAAGAAAATATTTTTTTTAAAATATTATTGTAATATTGGAAAGGAAACTTCGAAGGTGTTATAATGGTTGAAAATAGCCACACCCACCGTATAAGTTAAATAAACATTCTTACTTTAATTTGTTGAAATGGACATAAAGTACCTTGTTTGGAAAACGATGAAAAGATTACTTTAATTTTTTTTATAAAAAGTAAAATGAGGGTATAAATGACTTTAACCCATAGTCTAGTAAATAGTAATAATGTTTTGAAATACATTTTTAAGAAACATGGATGTTGATGATAAAGAGATCCTAGTAGATACTTACGTATAAACAACCTTAGATAATAAAGAGATTGTAAAATTAACCCTTACCTTGTACTTTTACTTGGTTTAGAGTATTTTAACCTACTGTATAATGGTTAAATCATTGTTATTAAATTATACAAGAACCACATACATAAATATGATATCATATATGATCCTCTAATATTGCTTTGTTAATGATATTTCAGTAGTATCATCATTTTAGGTGTTAAGTGATTTGTTTTCCTTTATATGTTTTGTTACGTAAGTAATTTTGTTATGGATAGAATGTATTTGATTCATATCTAGAATGATATTAAGTTATTAAACATTACTTTTAATTATAAAATGAAAATTATTTTTGAACGGTTATGATGGGGAATGAATCTTATCGCTTTCGTGGAGACGGTAATCCTTACGTACGCACGAGCAACAATATCATTCTATTAGTGGTGAAATCATATGTAATTGGATGGTATATCATATATAAAGAATCATTAAAAAGTTATATTTATTATTTAAATCAATTATACTCATTATTATACCCATCAAAATAATGATGTGTTGAATAACAAACTACACCACCACGTGGAGACGGTAAGCCGTACGTACACATATATTGAGACTTTGTCATTAATAGGATGGATAGAATAATGAATATGGTTTTATCATATTTATAATAGCATAAAATCATGTATAAGGTACTAGAGTTATTATTTTGGTATGGAAACAACAAATAAATAGTAATTGGAAGAAGAAAAGAACTTTGGAAGAGGTGATGAAGTAATTACCTCTTCTTCGGTTTCTTCTTTTGATTTGATCAAAAGGGCTCCTTAGGTTGAATTATGATCAAATTAAGGCCTCTAGGTTGAGGTAAGTTTAGTTGGGAGGATATTTGAGTAGGTTTTGGATGATACAAATGGCTTTGGAGGTGTGAAATTTAGAGAAGGGGAAGTACCCTTTTATAAGAGAGGTGATGGTCACTTTAGGAAAAGCTTAAAATATTATTTTATTATACAATAAGATTCAATTTATAATGAATCAAAAATGATTTATTTCGAGGATAAGGTTTTGAATGGTCTAAAACCTCTCAACCAATAGGTTTTAGATAGGTTTAGGTCACCATATTAACCTTATCTTTTAGATTTAACTCTTAGTTAAATAGTTTAACTTTTACCATGTATTTATGTATTATTATAATAAATGGTTAATAATATACTATAAAGAGAAAAGTGAACCCCAAGTGGTTCATTATTGATATATATAACCTTATATAAGTCCTTTGGACAAACCTTATATTTTTAGGAATATTATATCAATTAGTAATATTGTATTGTTTTTAAAAACTCATTTATGTCAATTTTAACACTATTTAGTATTTGGTTTTTGTGAAAGTCATAAAAACTTTATCACTTAGAAAACAAATTATTTAATCAGCCGTAACATCTCAAATTAAACTAGAAATTTAGTGGAATACATCAAAAGTATCAATTTACCATTATTTTAATATTTATAATATCAATTATTTTAATCTTTTAATAATACGGTAATTACTGCATCATCATTGTGTCATAAATAAATTTGATTATTTAATGCCTAAAAATTATAAAGAAAATACCATTATATATGAAATATTTTTATATTTATAATTAATATTTATAGTCAAATTTATCTTATGTATATCCCTATATTAAAAATGGTTTAGTTATTAAACTTTCAATTTAACACTTTTCACTCTTTTTTAAATAAAACAATAATAAATGTCCTAATCTAATCCTAGTTCACCAAAAGGATAATATTTTATTCCTAAGGTTGATTTTGGTTGAAATAAACTTGTCCAATAGAATTAGTACACATGTTAGGGTAATCATAATATCATTTTCACCTTTAATTACTCTATTTACTTTTAACTGTGGTAAATAAAATTCAAATGTTACTATTCACCAAAAATTATTTTCATCCTATTGAACCTAATTTTACTTACTGATGTCAACTGTGTCTCTCGAATTTTTAAAATTCAATTCAAAGAAGTGGTAAAATTACATTTTATGGAAATTTTCTAACATGCCTATAAGGTGGGTAAAAGACGTTAAAAAGTTCAATAAAATTTTATACATCTAATTTAATTATAAAATGAATCCAATGAATTACATTAAACATATATAGGTATTATATATCTATTTTTTCCTAAAATAAATTTAATTAATATATATAATTATTTAAATAAAAAGTAGGTTTTAAACAATAACGCAGTGTTTTTCATTATTCATCAAAAATTGAAAGTTTTCAAAAAAATACCAAAAATTTACCCTAATATAATTTTGATATTCCAAATCCAAAATTGAATTCCATTTCAAAAATAAAATTTATAAAATTACAAAAATTGGGTATTACTATTCATAACTGATAGTTTGATTGGTTATGGTGTGCTAAAACTCCGAGTTACGTACAACACAAGCTATTGCATTATTCAAAAAGAAACATACCATGGAAGCTTGGGGTGTTAAAAATTCTAGTTAAAAACTGAATGACACCATATTTATTAATATTTAATTAATGAAACTTACATTCCTTTTATACTATCATCATTTTTTGAAGATCCAAAGCATCTCTTTGTACATTATTGATATTATCATAGATTGATGACTAAGTAATCATTTAGATGAGGTAGTATTTATTCCCTACTGTCATGGTTTATAGGTCTATCCTTTACATATCCATGAATATAGGGTGTTTATCAAACTGTATCATTGATAGTGTAGCAAGTTCCTTTCTGTTAAGAGAATCATCTTCCTTATTAATCTATCCATAATGAATGTGAATAGAGAAATCATATTCCTTAATCAGATCTAACCATATTCAATGGAACATGTTAAGATATTTCTATGTGAATATATTCTTTATAGTCTTGTTATGTGTATATATATCACACTTATCACCATAGTGGTAGTGACTCAAAATCCTCAATACAAAGATTACTACCACCAAATATAGGTCATGTATCATGTAGTTTTCCTCATGGAACCTTAACTTTTTTTAAATCATAGGATATCAATTTATCATTATTCATGATCACACAACCAAATCCTTTCTTTGAATCATCATTATATATCACAAACCCTTGTCAACTTGATGGTAGAAAGAGTAAAGGTGTAGTGATTAGCCTCCTTTTAAGCTCTTTAAAAATTTCCTCATATTCTTGAATCTAGATATATATTAATCATTTCCCCGTTAACATAGTTAATGAGTTAGAAAATCATGATAAGTTTCTCAAATCCCCTTGGTAGTACCCATCTACATGATAAAAACCATGATTTTTCATGACACTTGAGGGTCTAAGACATTCCTCAATTACCTTTGTGTAAAGACCCTAACCCTAGTTCCCTAAATACAGTAGTTACTTTATTAAATTAGTACTAGATACAATTTATCATATGCTAAAATACTGAATTGATTAATAGTCATGGAAAAATAGATACATACAAGATTCCCTTAGTATATTAGAACTATAAAAAACATAGCATGAAAACAATCTTTCATAATTGATCTCTTTCTCAATATCCATCTTCAAATATTTGGGGAAGAAAAAAATAAAGGTTGAGAATATATGCTTGATAAGGATTATGTAAAACAAAATCTAGTACATGTAAATAAGGCATAGTTAGTATGTATAGTTAAATAATAGTAAACACATTCTATTTAATCAATACATAGAATAACATAGAATGAATAAATGATGATTAAATAATCCCATATAAATAATCACATGAGTTTGAAACTTATCCATAGATTTGAAAACTATTAAAATAATCCCTTGGATATCAATAAATGATTTCATAATGATGAAATGTATAATGCTGGACATAATAAACTTATTTTCATGGATTCATAGAAATACATTATTAACATACTGTCAGGGACTCTTGTCTAGACATATTAAATAAATGGGTAAGGCCTTAACCAAATTGATAATCTATTTTTTCTCATGAGTGATATCTATTAATTTAGGGCATATGAAATTCCATGCCCCAAAAATTATGTAAAATTTTACTTCATTCATCAAATGAATAAATAATACAACATAATTAACATTCTATAAATATAAATAACTGGACACATTGGAAGAACTAGTATAAGAAATATTAATACTTTTCCCATTTAAAATGATAATAAACCCTATAGATAAAGAATTAGGATGACACTGTTACAAAATATCCCAAATATATCATATGTAAAATAATTTGTTTTTTCATTGATGAAATTAAATTCCATAAAAAGATCATTAAAAACTTTCTTGAGGAAAATGAACATTTCAATTTGAAATAAACATTTAGTAACAAAAAATTTCTAGAATATTAGGGAAAAAATTTATTTTAAAATAATGAGTAAAACATTTGAAGTAATCTTAAAATCATTGGGTGGTTATGTAGGTGGGAAATTCTATTCATTCTAAGTACATTAAAACAACGTTTCCTTTTACATTTTTGGTAAAACATTAAAAAGTACCCCATTTAGAAAATTAAAAGAAGATTCATTTTATTTTTTGTAAAAATTTAATCAATGGTAAAAATTTAATTTTAAAAATAATATAGGTATATTAAAATAATTATTGAATACATTTTCAGAAAACATGAACATTGAAGAAAAAATCCCCAACTAAATTGGAAATTAAATCTACATTTCTTAGCAAACTTTTCTCGATATATTGAGTACCTAAAAGTGAAAAATGGTTATATTACTTGTAATTTTTATTAATAACCATAGGATAATAAAATTAAATATATTTATTTACAAATCATCATATAATGACCTTCAATTTAGATGCAACTATATGGAATCTCAATTATAATGGGATTGAAACATAAATCCCTTAACACTTTGGTATATTTTGAATCATAAAATATATGGAATAAATTATTTCAAATGAAATTTTAAATAAAATTAATATAAATGGATTAATTATATAGAATTTAAAATGGATAATATATACACTATATAAACAAAACAAGCTATGAGTGACATATTTCTCATGAAAAAAATTGAGATGAGAAAACCATTAGCTGAGGTACGATTTCCTTCATATATGTTCAAAACGTATATATAATAAATAAATATTTATTATAGATATATTAAATAATAATAATCATATATATCATAAAATATATGATTTTATTATAACATTTTATCACCTATTTATTAAAAATTATCTATTAAAATCACTGTTTTGGGTGATGACTACATAGTTTTTCATGTATGCTTTGGCTTGATAGTTTTGGTCCTTGTACTTTTATCATGGTTCCATAATATCTAGAATTTATATCATGATATAAATATCATATATATTCATTATATAAATAGTTATAGTAATCAGTTAATTTTTTATAAATAAAAATGAATCACACCGTTCATAGAGATGGCAGACCGTACGTACGCATGAATGTGGTTTTCACCTTTCAACTGATGTAAGGAGGGAAATGTTAATTACAATTAAATATTATAGAATTATAATTATATTATTTGTATAGTATATATTAAATAAATAAATCCTTATTACCATACAAATAAATCATAAATTTAAAATGAATCATATAGTTTCGTGGTGGTGGTTTTCTGCACATACACACGAATGACATTATCGTATTCCATTGGATTCAAAGTCATCAAAGTTTATATGACACTATAATTATAGAAGAATAATTATGTCATAAATATAATATATATTTACTATTTAAACCTTTATAACCATCCATGTCTATTGGTGATGGAAGATGAATTACACCGTTACATGAAGATGGTAAGACAAACGTTCGCATTTGCGATGTTTTCACTTTTTGTAGAATGGAAGAGAAAAAAATGGTTAAAAAACAATAATAATGACATATTAGTATATTTATGACACTATATTTATTATTTTATTATGTGTAAAAAACATTTAGTGTAAGTATAATAAGAAATAAATTTGAAATATTCAGTAAAGATGACTACATCTTTTTCGATAGACTTGATTTAGATTCCTTATTATAGACCATTGGAATGGTTTTTTGGAAGAATATAAATGATAATTAGTGGATAAATAATTTTTGAAGAGAAATGGTAAGTTTTTTTTGAGATATATTACTCAAATTGGTGTTAATAATTGAGATAAAGGAGTGTCCTTTTATAAGGGAGGGAATTGACATACTTGGAATTTCCAAAATTATTAAAATACAAGTCATTCTGAATAAACATTCTTCCAAATGGCCATATATTACATGAAAAATAGGATAAATTAAAAATATTATCATATAATAAAATTTAAAAAGATTTTATTTTAATTTTAGACCATATATATTTTAGTTTGGCCCCTTGGTTAACCAATTTTGATCTTAACCCTCGTAAGAATGTTTTAAATCTTAAAGTGCTATAATTTTACTCATAAGTTAAAAATTGTCTAATAAATTACCAAGGGATAGAATATTTGAACATTTATCATCCCACTTTTCCTATTTTAAGATTTTTTTGATATTTAAATAATTTAATATTTTTTTATCATAAAATACTGTTTATGTAATTTTAAGAACTATTCACATAATTTGACTTTGAAGAAACATGTAATGTAGTACCCCAAGTTTCTACGGTACACTTCTCTTTGAATAATGCAATAGCGTGTGTTGTACACAACATCGAGTTCTAACACACACCACAACCAATCAAACTAGCCGTTATGAATAGTAATACCTCCTTTTTAAAATTTTAGAAATTTTATCTCTCAAAATGGACTTCTTTTTTGGATTTGGAGTATCTAATTTATCCTAAGGTGAAATTTTGGAACTTTTCGGATAACATTTATATTTTGATGAATAGTGAAAATTACTAAATTTTAATTAAAAACAACTTTTTTAATCGAAATAATTTATATTGATAAATTATGAATTTGAGTGGTTTTAAAGTATATTTAGAATATATTTTTACCATTTAATACAATGTTGGTCATTGTACATAATTTCATAATTAAACCGGACATAAACAAGTGTCAATCTTTTGATAGTTATTATCTCTTAAAAACACGCTATTTGTTTTGACGACGGGAATTAATTTTTAAATTAATTAATGCAACTGATATGTTTTGAATTTTGTAAAGTAGACATCATTTTTTAATTCATAATATAAAATATAGCTTAGGCCTAATTTTTGGTATTTTTCTGAAAAACTTCATTTTTTGATGAATAGTGAAACCACTAAGTGGTAGTTAAAAAGCTGAATTTTTCATAAAACTTAATTTTACCGCTTCTGTGAGTGAAATTTCGAAAATCTGAGAGACACGGTTAATATCAAGGACTAAAATGTGGTTCATTGAGATGAAAATAATTTTTGGTGAATAATAACGTTTTACTTTTATTTACCACGGTTAAAAGTAAATAAGGTAATTAAGGGTAAAAATGATATTAATGTTACCCTAACACATGTCCTAATTATATTGGATAAGCTTAATTCGACCAAAAACAACCTTAGGAATAAAATATTATCATTTAAGTCCACTTGTATTAGATTAGGACATTTTTTTATTTAATTCAAAGAAGAGTTAAAAGAGTTAAAATCAAATTTTATTTACGAAATCATTTTTAATATAGGGTTATACATAAGATAAATTAGATTTTAAATATTCATTAGAAAGATAAACATATTTCCTACATAATTGTATTTTATTTATAATTTTTAGACATTAAATAATTTAATTTATTTATGACCCAATGATAATGCAGTAATTACCATAATAGTAAAAAATTAAAATAATTGATATTATAAATACCCAAATAAATATAATTCGAGACTTTTTATGAATTAAACTAATTTTATAGGTTAATATGACATGTTAGGAATGATTTAATTAACTTTTTTTGAAGTAATCATTCTGTTATGATTTTCAAAAAAATCAATTTTCCAAATAGTGTCAAAATTGACATAAAAGAGTTTTTAAAACAAATATTATATTATTAATTGATATTCAATTACTAAAAATCTATGGTTCAGACAAAAGACTTATATTATGATAGGTGTATCATTAATGGACCACTTGGGGGGTCTCTTGGAGGTATATTGTAAGTTTATTAACTATATGATATAAAAATACAAAGTGACATGGTAAGTGTAAAACTAATTAACTAAGAGTTAAAACTATAAGATAAGGTTAATATAATGACCCAAACCTGTCTAAATTCTATTGGTTGAGTGTTTTTCGACCCATAACCACATTAAACTTTAATTAATACACTTTTGAGCTATATAAACCGAATATGAATTTATTATAAAATAATATTTCTAGCTTTTCCCAAGGTGCCCCTCACCCCTCTTATAAAAGGGAACTCCCCCTTCTCATCAATTCACACATTCAAATCCATTTGGATCGGCCAAAATCTACAAAAATACTCTCTAAAATTCCCTCACTTCATCATAGAGGCCTTCCTTTAGTCATAAAGCCATCCTAAGGAGCCCTTTTGATCAAATCAAAAGGAAGAACTCGAAGAAGAGGTAATGATTTCACCACCCTTTTTCAAGTTCCTTTCTTCTTACACTTCTTCTTTCTTTGTTATTACCATTCTAAAATAATAACTCCAGTATCTTATATATACTGTGATGTTATTATAAATATGGTACAACCATATTCAGTATTCTATACATACTTTGAATAACATGTCACCATACGTGCGTACGTACGGCTTACCGTCTCCACGTCGTGGTGTAATTGTTATTCAATAAATTATTATTTTGATGGGTATAATAATGATGTGTAATTCATGTAAATAATAAATATAACATGATAATGATTCTGTATATGTGATATAACATCCAATTATATGTTATTTTAATATCAAAAGAATGATATTGTCGCTCGTGCGTACGTACGGACTACCGTCTCCACGAACGCGATGAGATTCATTCTCCATCGTATCCATTCAAGTATAATTCTCATTTGATGATTAATAATGTTTAAGGACTTAATATCATTATATATATGAATAATATACAACCTATCCATTACAAACACGGCTTACTTAACAAAACATATAAAAGAAAACGAGTAAGTTAACACCCGAAACAACGATAATACGAAGATATTATTAACAAATCAATGTTAAAAGATCATATATGATATATTATTAATGTATATGATTATTTTATAATTTAATAACAATTATTTCACCATTATACAGGAGGTTAACCTACCCTCAACCAAGGAAAATTACAAGGTAAGGGTTTATTTCCCAATCTCTTCATTATCCTAGGTTGTTTATACATAATAATCTACTGGGATCTCTTTATCATCCACATCCATGTTTCTTAAAAATGTATTTCAAAACATTTTTACTATTTACAAGAATATGGGTTAAAGTCATTTATACTATTTTTTTACTTTTTATAAGAGTTTTATAAAGGAATATTTCCGTCATTTTCCAAACAAGGTGCATTTTAACCTTTTCAACAGAATTCAGGTAAGAATGTTTTTTTTAACTTATACGGCGGGTGTGGCTATTTTCTGCCGTTATAAAATCTTCGAAGCTTCCCTTACAATATTATAAGAATATTTTCAAATAAAATCTTTTATTTTATAAATATATTACTCTTAAATGATTTCAAAATAGAAAGAGATATTTCTCTAAAAATAGTTTTGATTTCATCTATGTCAACATCCTTTGATGGATTTTACACTTATTTGAAGTTGATTTATTATGATACAAAACTTCTATATTGTATTGGAGGTTTTGTGATATGTTTGACCTTGGATGTGTTATTTTTATACCATTAATGGTTTATGGATGAAGTATTTACATTTCGTATGCTAGTTTTAATACGAATGTGTATGTTATGTTTAAACCTTTTCATATGGGAATGCATTGGACTTAATATGTGACAGGTGGAGCCTGCTATTGCTCCTCGATGAATCGGTAGGTCTCATGAGACAAACTAGTGTCTTGGAACAAGGCCTTGACAAAATCTTATTTTTAGTCTTGGAACGAGGCCTTGGCAATGTGGTTATGATAGTCTGGCATTATGCATTCCTTCATTATGAAAGTGGTTATTGATATTGCATGTGATTATTCGATTAGTAGAATATCCATGTGAATAAGTAAATGGCATTATTTCATTTTATTTTTGCCATACTATGTTGAATTTCAAGTTTAAAAGGCTTTTTTTAGTTATACATTGCCTTAAATATTTATTCTTATTTATGAAAGTTTCCTCTATATTGTTATCCTTACTAGGCATTTGAGCTCACCCCTTTTCTATGTTTTATTTTTCCCAGGATGTGAAGAAGTAATTTATGAATGATCTGCAGGGATAGTATGAGGGGATAAGAGTGTAGACTATGGAGACTATATTGTTGTAGTTTTCATTTTTATGATGTAATGAAAAACTTTATGAATATATCTAGTGTTTCCAAGGCTACTAAACTAATCGGTCTTTCGAGATTTGATCTTTCTTGTGATCATGCCAATGTTATGTAATAATGCACCGAATGTGACATCCCAGGTAAATAATGAATAAAACATTATCATATTTATTAATATTTATGAATTAAATATTAATTTTACTTTAAAGGGGTTTCTATGTTCGATAGCGTACCCGATACGCAACAAAGAGTTTCTTTGAAATCTTATGTTGCACACTAGTAATAAAATAATATTATTTTATATGGTAGTTAACACATAGCCGTTGTGTTGGAGGTAATGGATAGAAATAACTAAAATATGATTATATATATTTTTTAAATGTTTTTACTTTTATCTAATAAAATATAAAGGCTTAAAATACGGAAAAAATTCAATTTAAGGCGTATATGCCCTAGTTTTCACTAAAGGTTCACTTATCACCTTTTGATGGCGAACCATCATTAAATATAGTTTTGTTCACTCTTATACATTCTATTGGACCAAATAAAACTCTTATTTAGAATCGGGACATCAAAATTTACTTTGGGTAAATTTTTGGTATTTTTCCGATAAAGTTCATTTTTTAATGAATAGTGTAAAATGTTGTATTTTAATTCAAAACCTCTTTTTAATATAATTTATTTATCTGATTAGATTATCTTTTGAATTGGTTTTAAAGTGAAATTAGAATATATTTTTACTATTAAATCCAATAGTGGTCGTTGGAATTAATTTCACTTTGAAATCAGACTTAAACTAGTGTCAATCTTTTGATACTTATTGTTTCATAAAAACACACTATTTGTCATGATAACAGGACTTAATTATTAAATTAATTAATGTGACTTATATTATTTGAATTTTTTAAAATAGATATCATTTTTTAATTCAGAATATCAAATATAGCTTAGGGTGATGTTTTGGTATTTTTCTGAAAACATCATTTTTTGATGAATAGTGAAACCACTAAGTGGTAGTTAAAGAAACCGATTTTTCGTTTAAATGAAACTTTGTCACTTTTGTGATTTTATTTTCAAAAATCCTAAATACATGGTTGTAATTAAGAAGTAAAATGTGGTTTAGTGAGATTAAAATAATTTTTTGGTGAATAGTAACTTTTAAGTTCTTAATCGCGATTAGAGGTAATTAGTGTAGTTTAAGGTTAAAATAATGTTTTAATAATATGAGATGATCTTTACACATTTCCTACCCTCATTGGATGTTTCATAGACGACCAAGAAAATCCATGGGTCAACTTGGGGACCCCATGGAGCCACTTTTGTTGGGAAATGACATAAATAACTTTTTATTTAATGTTAAAGTAAAAACGACACAAACATGAGATGTTTTACTAAACAAATTTTTACATGGGGTTATACAAGTGATATTTTTTACTATAAATATTCATTAGAAATATAAAAGGATTTCATACATCATGATATATTTTTTATAATTTTTAGACATTAAATATATTAAATTATTCATGACATAATGATGATGCAACGATTACCTCATTAATAAAGGATTTAAATAAAATAAAAATATAATGTAAAATATATGACCTAAACATTTCCAAAACCTATTTGATGGGTATATTTAGAACCCTTATCACCTTAAACTCTAATTATATCAATGTGGGACCTTCTTAATCCGAAACTCATTTTAAAATAAAGTAACATTTCTTTACTTTCCAAGAGTGCCCCTCCTCTCCTCTTATAAAAGGCCCCCACCTCTACCACCTTACCCACACTTCCAAAGCCTTTGGCTCGGCCAAAACCTGCACATTTTGTCTCTACACATCCCTATATTACTCCTTGAAGCCTCAATTTGTGAAGAAGTATTCCCAAGGAAGCCTTTGAGCTCAAACCAAAGGGAGTTACCTGATTTTAAGGTAATGTCTTCACTTGAGTCCTTTTGTTTTATTTTGCTTCTCCAACCCCATAAAATATTTTTATTCATTTATTTTATAACAACTCCAGTATATTCAATATACTAGTATGTTTTTATAATAAGTATTAGAGCTAAAATAACACACACCTACATCTAATGGTTAGAGAACATACTGTTTCCGTGGATGGCGAATTTCTGCCTCCTGAAAGGATGATTGTTCAATCTTCTTTTAAACACTTTTAATGGTGGACTTTAAGATGTCACTCTATTTATATATGATATATATTATGTTTATGTTTTCCTTATGCTTCTTTATTTTTCATTTGTGGTATACCTTTATGGTTTCCATTGTGGGTAAACACGATAATTTCATTTTAGGAAGTGCGGACTACCGCCCCCTCAAAGTGATGCGATTCGTTAATGCCATATGTGGGATGTATAAAGGATGGATTTAAAGTTATTATATATGATGTTATACTGGAATTATAATATACCTCTATATCATTATTATTTCTTTCCATTAAAGTATGATATAGAAATGAAAGTAGCGTTCATGCGTACGTATGGCTTACCGTCTCCATGAACGGTGCATTTCAGTTCTTATCCCCAAATGTAATGTACTATTATAAATACATGTATATGCTGGATATTTATGATATATATGATATCCAAATCAGGAATTTAATTCTGGATATAAAGAACCTTTGACCACACGAACAACATGTAATTGTAAGAAGTCCACTTTCCACTAAAGAACCAAATATTGACAAAACAAACATTATTAACTTAAATGATTACATAATGTTTATAACATGGAAATGAGTGATATAAAAGGAATAATGAACTTGAAAAAGTTTCTTAAGAAAATATAAATTAACTCAAGTTTATTATTCAGGACGTTAAAGAACGATCGAGTCAAGTCGGGCCCGAGGTAAGGGACTTCGTCTCAATCTCCTTTCATTGAGGTATATTTAATTTTATACACAACTTTCTTTTATACGGTGTATAAACCCCTTTGACTTTTACTTTTATACAAAAGGAATCTTTTTCTATGAAGATTTTTACAAAATGACAAAAAGGAATGTTTCTTTTAACATACGCGGTGACAACGACCTTTTCCGCCGCCGCGAGTATTATTTAGTCTTTGGATTCCTGAACAAGTCGTAAGGTTTTTTTTTTAAAATGAAATAAATACCATATACTATTTTATGTATTTTGGTATTGAAAATGGTTTTTAAAATGGATTTGTTATTTCAATATATTTAAGTGATATATTGTGATCAAAGTGTGGAAATGTTTTCTTTCCATTATATTTGTTTTATGTCTTATGATTTTTATAATGGTACTTGGACATTTGACGGGTGGTTACGTGATAAACCATATGACGGGTGGTGCCGTGAATACCAGGATGGGTGGCTACGTTATAAACTCCAATGCATTGGGTATGGAAGTCGGCCGTATGTCTATTTCATTAAGTATGTATGGAAGTTGGCCGTATGGCCATTCCATTAAGTTATATGTGTGGAAGACAACTGTATGGTTATTACACTTAAGTATGTTTATATCCCAAGTTACCTTTATATGTTATATGATCTTTTTGTGGGTTTTATGGTAATCTTTTGGTTACAAAAGGGTAAGTAATGATATTTTATTCCGTGAAGAGTTTTTACTAATTCATAAAGGTGAAAAGTATTACTTTGATAAAGTATACATGGTTTACTTGTTGTTTTGATAAACTAATAGTTTTCATTCTTTGTGTATCCCTTACTGAGCTCTTTATGCTCACCCCAAGTTTTTTTGAAATGTTTTTCACAAGACCTAATCTGGAATAGGGTTAAGGATGGGATCAAGGGAAAGTCATGCTATATAAAACTTGGAACTAGACATGTTTCTTTTTAAGAGTTTTTTTATTCTATGGAAACTTAGTAGAAGTGTCTACTTTGTAATCTTTTGAGATGTAGTAGTTATGTTCTAATTCTATAAAACTATAAACCTGAAAAGATCCTCAATGTGAATTACTCATTTAATTCAATATTAAGAGATGTTTAAGGCTCGGCCTTATAGTTGGTATCAAAGGTCGGTTTAGACAACTTTAGGAGTTAGAATTCTATTAAATGATTATCGAAAAATATTTTTTTTGAAATGATATATCATTTGAAGATTACCATGTTTCTTCATCTGAGACATGTTTGTTAAGAATGGTTTTTTCATAGAGGAAACAGAACAACTTTTCTGGGAAGGCATACAGAGGAAAATAACCATTCAAATCAGTATCCTGAGATGGTCAGAATCAGAACTAAACAGTTTGCTGCAGTGATGGATCAATTGAATCAGGTGAAAAATGTTGGTTGTTTTTATTGATGATATTGTGGTGTTTTTTAAAGTAAATAGGAGCATGAAAGACATTTAAGGGTTATTTTTCAAACCTTAAAATAAAAGAAATTGTATGGGAAATTTAGCAAGTGTGGGTATTGGTTGCAACAAATTTCTTTCCTGGGTCACATTGTTTCAAAAGATGGCATAACTGTTGATCCTGCTAAAACAAAAGTTGTTGAAGAATGGCAAAGACCCACAAATGTAACCGAGATCCATAGTTTTCTTGGTGTGGCAGGTTACTACTGAAGGTTTGTTGAAAAGTTTTCACGGTTATCTAGTCCAATGACTAAGATAACTCATAAGGGTGTTAAGCTCATCTGGACAAAAGAATGTGATGATTGTTTTCCAGAGTTTAAAAGAAGATTGGTGAATGCTTCAGTTTTGGAACTTCCTTACAGGAATGGTGAGTTTGTTATCTATAGTGATGCTTCATTGAAAGAACTTGGCTATGTCCTTATGCAGAATGATCAGGTAATTTCTTATGCTTCACATCAGTTGAAAACTCATGAGGTAAATTACCCTACACATGATTTGGAATTAGCTTCTGTTGTTTTTTGCTTTAAAAATTTGGAGGCATCATTTGTATGGAGTAAAGTGTGAAATATATACTGATCAAAAAAGTTTAAAGTATATATTCACTCAGATATAATTGAACATGAGACATAGGAGATGGCTGGAATTAATCAAGGATTATTATTTTACAATTAATTACCATCCGGGAAAAGCAAATAAAGTGGCTGATGCTTTGAGTCGAAAAAGTAATGCTTCATTAACCATGCTACGTTTGGAACGAGATCCTTTGGTTTTTGATTTGATGAACTTTGTCATAGAAGTTGTTGGTGTAGGAAGTTCTTCTGTTTTGTATCAGGTATCAGTGAGATCATCCCTATCAAACAGAATCATGCAAGCACAGAAGCAAGACAGTGAGTTGCAGAAAAAGGTAGAGATAGTTCAGAAGGGTAAGTTGCCTGAATTCAATATTGACAATGATTGTGTTTTGAGGTTTGGGAAGAGATTATGTGTTTTTGGTGATTCACAGTTGAAGAATGAGTTGTTATGTGAGGCTCATAGTTCCCCATTTTCAGTTCATCCTGGCAGTACTAAGATGTACAGGGATCTGCGGGAGTATTACTGGTGGGATGGAATGAAAATAGATATTGCTGATTTTACTGTGAAGTGTTTGACTTGTCAGAAGGTTAAAGTAGAGCGACAGTTACCGAAAGGGATGCTTCAGCCTTTACCAGTGCCAGAGTGGAAATGGGAAAATATATCCATGGATTTTGTCATGGGATTACCGAAGACATCTAGAGGTAATAATGAAATCTAGGTTATTGTTGATCGCTTGACTAAATCGGCTCATTTCCTTGCTATAAGAGATACTTTTTTCCTAGATCAACTTTCTCGTTTGTATCTTAAAGAGATAGTCAGGTTACATGGAGTTCCTCTCTCCATTTTTTCCGATCGTGATTCCAGGTTTACTTCTAACTTTTGGAAATGCCTTCAGAAGTTGTTGGGTACTGAATTAAATTTTAGTACAGCTTTTCATCCGCAATCAAATGGGCAGTCAGAACGAACAATTCAGACCTTGGAGGATATGCTACGAGCTTGTTTGATGGATTATCTGGGAAGTGGGGACCAACATCTTTCTTTGGTTGAGTTTTCTTATAATAATAGTTTTCATTCCAGTATACAGATGACACCATTTGAGGCATTATATGGGAAGCAGTGTCGAACTCCAGCATTTTGGGATGAAGTGGGTGAAAGGAAGATGATGGGACCAGAATTGGTATAAGAGATGGCAGAAAAAGTTTAGTTGATTCAGAAACACATGAGAACAGCTCAGAGCAGGCAGAAGAGTTATGAGGATAACCGGAGGAAGGATCTATCTTTCGAGGTAGGTGATCATGTTTTTCTCAAGGAAAAGTGTGATGCGATTTGGTAAGAAAGGAAAGATGAGTCCAAGGTTCATTGGACCATATGAAATTCTGGAGAGAGTTGGATCAGTTGCATACAGAGTGGCATTACCTCCGAGTTTATCTCAGGTACACAATGTTTTTCATGTTTCGATGTTGAGGAAGTATATGCCAGATCCATCTACTGTTTTGAGTCCAGAGGTAGTTCAGTTGGAGGAGAACCTATCTTATGAAGAACAACCTGTCTAGATTCTTGACCGAAGAGAGCAAGTGTTGCGAAATAAGGTAATTCACCAGGTAAAGGTTTTGTGGAAAAACCATATTGTTGAAGAGGCAACGTGATAATTTGAAAATGCTATGAGGGATAAATACCCCCACTTATTTTGATAAGTGAATAAAATTAGGAGGACGCAATTCCCAAAAGGGGGGAAGGATGTAACATCCCAGGTAAATAATGAATAAAACATTTTCATATTTATTAATATTTACGAATTAAATATTAATTTTACTTTAAAGGGGTTTCTATGTTCGATAGCGTACCCGATACGCAACAAAGAGTTTCTTTGAAATCTTATGTTGCACACTAGTAATAAAATAATATTATTTTAAATGGTAGTTAACACGTAGCCGTTGTGTTGGCGGGAATGGATAGAAATAACTAAAATATGATTATATATGTTTTTAAATGTTTTTACTTTTTTCTAATAAAAGATAAAGGGTTAAAATACGGAAAGAATTCAATTTTAGGCGTATATGCCCTAGTTTTCACTAAAGGTTCACTTATCACCTTTTGATGGAGAACCATCATTAAATATAGTTTTGTTCACTCCTATACATTCTATTGGACCAAATAAAACTCTTATTTAGAATTAGGACATCAAAATTTATTTGTGTAAATTTTTGGTATTTTTCCGATAAAGTTCATTTTTTAATTAATAGTGTAAAATGTTGTATTTTAATTCAAAACCACTTTTTAATCTAATTTATTTATATGATTAGATTATCTTTTTAATTGGTTTTAAAGTGAAATTAGAATATATTTTTACCATTAAATAAAATAGTGGTCGTTGGAATTAATTTCACGTTGAAATCGAACTTAAACTAGTGTCAATCTTTTGATACTTATTGTTTCATAAAAACACGCTATTTGTCATAACAGCAGGAATTAATTATTAAATTAATTAATGTGACTTATATGATTTGAATTTTGTAAAATAGACATCATTTTTTAATTCAGAATATCAAATATAGCTTAGGGTGATGTTTTGGTATTTTTATGAAAAACTTCATTTTTTGATGAATAGTGAAACCACTAAGTGGTAGTTAAAGAAAATGATTTTTCGTTTAAATGAAACTTTGTCACTTCTATGATTTGATTTCCAAAAATCAGACATACATGGTTGTAATTAAGAAGTAAAATGTGGTTCAATGAGATTAAAATAATTTTTTGGTGAATAGTAACTTTTAAGTTCTTGATCGCGATTAGAGGTAATTAGTGTAGTTTAAGGTAAAAATAATGTTTTAATAATATGAGATGAGCTTGACACATGTCCTAACCTCATTGGATGTGTCATGGCAGAATAATAAAATTCATGGGTCAACTTGGGGACCCCATGGAGCCACTTTGGTTGGGAAATGACATAAATAACGTTTTATTTAATGTTAAAGTAAAAATGACACAAACATGATATGTTTTACTAAAACAATTTTTACATGGGGTTATACAAGTCATATTTTTGACTATAAATATTAATTAGAAAGCTAAAAAGATTTCCTACATCATGATATTTTTTTATAATTTTTATACATTAAATATATGATATTATTTATGACATAATGATGATGCAGCGATTACCTCATTAATAAAGGATTTAAATAAAATGAAAAGATAATGTAAAATCTATGACCTAAACATGTCCAAAACATATTGGATGGGTATATTTCGAGCCCTTATCACCTTACCCTATAATTATATAAATTTGGTACCTTTTTAATCCCAAAATCATTTTAAAATAAAGTAACATTTCTTTACATTCCAAGAGTGCCCCTCCTCTCCTCTTATAAAAGGCCCCCACCTCTACCACCTTACCCACACTTCCAAAGCCTTTGGCTCGGCCAAACCCTGCCCATTTTGTCTCTCCACATCCATATATTACTCCTTGAAGCCCCACATTGGGCATAAGTCTTCCCAAGGAAGCCTTTGAGCTGAAACCAAAGGGAGTTACCCGATTTTAAGGTAATGTCTTCACTTGAGTCCTTTTGTTTTATTTTGATTCTCCAACCCCCTAAAATATTTTTATTCATTTCTTTTGTAACAACTACAGTATATTAAATATTATAGGATGTTTTTATAAGAAGGATTCGAGCTACACTTACACACACCTACATCTAATGGTTAGAGAACATACTGTTTCCGTGGATGGCGAATTTCTGCCTCCCGAAACGATGATTGGTCAATCTTCTTTTAAACACTTTTAATGGTGGCCATTAAAATGTCACTCTATTTATATATGTTATATATTATGTTTATGTTTTCCTTATGCTTATTTATTTTTCATTTGTGGTATACCTTTATGGTTTCCATTGTGGGTAAACACGATAATTTCATTTTAGGAAGTGCGGACTACCGCCCCCTCAAAGTGATGTGATTCGTTAATGCCATATGTGGGACGTATAAAGGATGGATTTAAATATATTATATATGATGTTATACTAGAATTATAATATACCTCTATATCATTATTATTTCTTTCCATTAAAGTATGAGATAGAAATGAAAGTAGCGTTCATGCGTATGTACGGCTTATCGTCTCCATGAACGGTGCATTTAATTTCTTATCCCCAAATGTAATTTACTATTATAAATACATGTATATGCTGGATATATATGATATATCTGATATCCAAATCAGGAATTTCATTCTGGATATAAATAACCTTTGACCACATGAACAACATGTAATTGTAAGAAGTCCACTTTCGACTAAAGAACCAAATATCGACAAAAAAACATTATTAACTTAAATGATTACATAATGTTTATAACATGTAAATAAGTGATATAAAAGGAATAATGAACTTTAAAAAGGTTCTTATGAAAATAGAAATTAACTCAAGTTTATTATTCAGGACGTTAAAGAACGATCGAGTCAAGTCGGACCCGAGGTAAGGGACTTCGTCTCAATCTCCTTTCATTGAGGAATATTTCATTTTATACACAACTTTATTTTATACGGTGTATAAACCCCTTTGACTTTTACTTTTATACAAAAGGAATCTTTTTCTATGAAGCGTTTTACAAAACAACAAAAAGGAATGTTTCTTTTAACATACGCGGTGACAACGACCTTTTCCGCCACCGTGAGTATTATTTGGTCTTTGGCTTCCTGAACAAGCTGTAAGTTTTTTTTAAAAAAATGAAATAAATACCATATACTATTTTATGTATTTTGGTATTGAAAATTGTTTTTTAATGGATTTGTTATGTAAATTTATTTAAGTGATATATTGTGATCAAAGTGTGGAAATGTTTTCTTTCCATTATATTTGTTTTATGTCTTATGATTTTTATAATGGTACTTGGACATTTGACGGGTGGTTACGTGATAAACCATATGACGGGTGGTGTCATGAATACCAGGACGGGTGGTTACGTTATAACCTCCAATGCATTGGGTATGGAAGTCAGCCATATGGATATTCCATTAAGTATGTATGGAAGTTGGTCGTATGGCTATTCCATTAAGTGATATGTGTGGAAGGCAACCGTATGGTTATTCCACTTAAGTATGTTTATGTCCCAAGTTACCTTTATATGTTATGTGATCTTTTTGTGGGTTTTATGGTAATATTTTTTTTACAAAAGGGTAAGTAATGATCTTTTATTCAGTGAATAGTTTTTACTACTTCATAAAGGTGAAAAGTATTACTTTGATAAAGTATACATGGTTTACTTGTTGTTTTGATAAACTAACAGTTTTCATTCTTTGTGTATCCCTTACTGAGCTCTTTATGATCAACCCAAGTTTTTTTGAAATGTTTTTCACAGGACCTAATGTGGAATAGGGTCAAGGATGGGATCAAGGGAAAGTCATGCTATATAAAACTTGGAACTAGACATGTTTCTTTTTAAGAGTTTTTTTATTCTCTGGAAACTTAGTAGAAGTGTCTACTTTGTAATCTTTTGAGATGTAGTAGTTATGTTATAATTCTCTAAAACTCTAAACCTGAAAAGATCCTCAATGTGAATTATTCATTTAATTAAATATTAAGAGATGTTTAAGGCCGGGGCCTTATACCGAATCTAGGTAACTAGGGTCGGGGCGTTACATGTAAATAGTGAAATTCGAATATAAAAATTTAACAAACATATAATATGTTATATAAATCTAATTTTTTTTGGAACAAAATATCTCACCATAATTTTATTAATTTTTATATTTTAAAATCATTTATTATATTTTTCTATTAATTGAATAAATACTCTATCAAAGTTGCGTAAGAGTTTAAGGTAATCATTTAATAATTTAAAATTATAAATAAATTACCATGAAAAAAATTAATTTATATTTAAAATAAACATTTATAACCTCAATTATATACTTTTTATCCTTTTGTAAAAGATTTAGAGAAATAAAATTCAAGAGAGTGATATTTTGTATTTATTATTTCCTTAAAATTATATAAAGGCCATATTCATTGAAAAATGAAACCAAGTGGACATATATTTTAGAATTGGATGGAAGGAGATGAAATAAACCCATTAAATGGTATAAAGGTAAAGTTTGGGTTGATATTGAGACCTTTTCTCATGGTTTTAACCATATTTTATATATTTTACCCACACTGATGTGACAAATATTTTGCATGGTTATTATAGAAAATGACCAAAACTAAAAAGGTCCCATTTAATAAATTTTAAAATCATTTTCCTAAATATGGTATCAATTTATCTAGATTAAATCTCAATAAGTTTCACAAAATATTTTTAATTAGAATGCATAAAATTCAATGAAAAATAGTTTTTAGAAAAATGTGTTTTAAGCATAAAAGTTTACTCATACCAAAATCTTGAATATTACTAATTAAAATAGAAATAATTATATTATTATATATAAAATTGATTATATGTCACTTCAAGATAAAATCAATTATATAATGGATATTTTAAATTATTTTAATTAATTAAATTATTTAAAAAATATATATTTTTCACTATGCACTAAATAATCAATCATTTCAGAAAAATAGTAAAATTTTATCCTAAGTTAATTTTTATATGATGATTTAAAAATGAAGTTTATTTTTAAAATAAATTTTATAAATTTGTAAAAAAATAATTCTATTACTTTCTAAAAAAAATTAATAAAAATAATTTTGGAAGAAAACATATTTTGAAGAATAAAATATCTTTACTAAAACTCGAGTGATATCCCAATTATTAATCAATGAGTATGTATTTAATAAGTCATATATATATATATATTTCATAATGCAATTAATCATATTCATACCCACCAATTCAAAGGATATGTTTTAATGATCATATTTAAATAATAATATTTAATGGTTCATTTAAGGTCGGTGTTTCATTTTGTATATTCTATAGAAAATACCATTACATTAAAATATTTTTATGTCACATTACATCACTTTAATAAATTTCAACCTCAAAATTTAAACTTGTGATCGAAAATAAATGGTTTGGAATTTTAAAATACTTTTTCTAAAAATCCACATCATAACAAAGGTTAATAAAACTTCATCTTAAAATAGGGAAATGGAAACAAAATGATCTTATAGAATAACACATAACCAGGATTCCAAATAGGAAAACATTATTGTGAAGTGAATATATGGATACATAGGAACAATAAATTTTCTAATAATTATGGATAGTTCCTAATGAATAATGATTTTTTCAAATATATATATATATATATATATTAAAATTTAATCTTTCCAATATTTTACATTACAAACAACATTGAGTTTATCTTTCATTACATGCAACTCCAAGCTTAAACAAAATATAACATACTATTAAAATAGTATTATTTAATACGATAGTTATCCCCAAGCCATTGGAATGAAGGGTATGTATAATATTAACTAAATTATGAAATTATATGGTTTAAACATGTATATATAATGAATTATTTAGTAAAACATTAAAAATAAATGATAATAAAAACCATTCGAAAAAAATGAAATCATTTTCTGAAAAATTATTTTTATGGGAACACACACATTTTACCTTTATAAATTAAAAAAATAAATTTTGGTGAATTATTTTAATAAAATGAATATATAACATATTCAATAAATGTATAAAAATTATATTTTTTTTTGTAGGCTTGAGATAATAAGAAATCTAATTTTACACTTAAAAACCGTATTTTTTCTTCTTTTGAGAAGCAGTTGTGTCCCCATCTGCACACTTATTTTAAAAATTAATTTATGACACTTTTAGAAAAAGTATTTAAATAAATTAAATTAAAATTTTAAATCAGAATGTAAAAATTATATTATATTTAATTTTTTATCATTTTCTTAAAAGATATATTTTCCAGTGTAAAAAAAAAAATACATTGTTTTCTTAAGAAACTACCTTTTCATTCAAAACATTTATCAGTTATATTTTATTTTAATGATATTTTAAAAGTAAAATAAGTTAAATTATATATATATCAATCCAATTAAGAAATTTTTAATCAATTTCATTTTTAATTTTTACATAAAATCATTTTAAAACTTTGAAACTTTTATATTTGGAAAACTGTTTTTTCATTGTTTCAGCTGGATTAATTTCAAATTAACTTTTTATAATTATGTGAATGAAATTTAGAAAAATAGATTCCATATTTGGAATAATCATAATTTATATTATCTAATAAGGTCAAATTAATTTTCAACCCTAATGAATAGTAACATAAGTAATAATTAATTACTTTAGTTAAGGTGAAAATGGGTTTACGAGGGGTCAAACTAAAACGATAAGGGGTAAAATGATCTAAGAACTTTTAAAAAACCAATTTTATAGTACTTATATACTTTATAACATATAAGGTTTTATAATGGACCATTTGGGGTCCTTGTGTTTTATGAAAAATGTGGCTACACATTTTCTTTTCAAAAATTACCAGTGTGCCAATCACCTCACTTATAAACAGACCCCCCCTCTTCTCCTCCCTTCAAAATTAAAAAACCTGTTATTTAATTTAATAAAAACTAAAATAAATTCCTTAATTACATAATATCATCATTTAATACTTATTTTTAATATAAATACAACCTATGAAGGATTTTGGTACGAACAAAAAGAAGTTGTTCGAAGAAGAGGTAACATCATTAATTGAGAAATTTATTTTATTTATTCCTAATCCTCTTTAAATTATAATTAAAACCTTATGATATAATAAACAATTAATATTAAATTAAATTATATTTCTTTTCTTAAGTAAATGACCTAAAACCATCTCCACTTCCATCAAATAAGATACAAAATCATCATTTGTGTGTATGGAGGACTACCACCTCACGAACTGATGTTATTTGTTTTCAATCACCACTAATCAAAAAATATATAGAGTGATAAAATTAATTATTATATATTCTATTTATAATATTATTATACCTATTTAAATTTAAATTAACATCTACCTTCTTACCTCCTAACTCGTTGGAAAACAATAATGTTGCTCGTGTGTACAACAGACTACCGCCTCACAAACAGATTTGATGTGTTTTTCATTTTGATTTTACATGGATTGTAATAAGGATGGATTAAATGAATATATATGATATTTTTTACATAATTATACCTATATAATAAAATTATCACATATACATTCTTACTTTCCGTTCCTTGGGGGGTAAAACAACGTTGTTCCTGTGTACGACGGACTACCACTTCATGAAGTGACATGATTTGTTAATCACTAACGCTTTGAAAGGAATGTAATAAGGGTAAATTTAATGAATATATGTGATATATATGACATAAAAAATGATTTTTAAAGGTAATATATTATTTAACTTTCTTCCATTTCATCCTTTGAGAAGATTTGAATAACATTCACGCATACATAAGACCAACCGTCTCCATGTACAATGTATTTCATTTTATATCTCCAAATTTTATGGATTACTATAAATAAATATATAATTAAGTTATATTATATTTATATCATGTTTAAAATTATATATATTATGGAAAAATGATCAAAGTAATAGTACTATAGATAAGAAATAAAAACATACATGAAAACAAAGTAGTTATTACCCGAAATGTGATTTCAACATAGAATTTTTAATAAATAGATAATAAAAGGTAACAAGTAAATATTATATGGTATGATATATATATATTTATGGTTATATAATATATTTATAATAAAATTATATGTATTATACATGTGGATCAAACATGTATAAAGAAAATCCATACCTAACGTAAGGGATTTCCTTCTTACTTTTTACTTCGGTGAGACACATCCCATATTCACAACATATTAATTTTATGTGATGTATATAATTACCATGAATGTATTGTATAATTATTGTACTAAAAATTATTATTATTTACAAGTAATTATGAGGATACCTCTTTCATTATGTTTATGGTTCAAAATTTACCCAAGCTGTAAGGGACTTTAATCTCACATTGTCTTCTTTGGGACATAAGTTATGTTATATATATATATATATCTTATTTTATGAGATGAATATTATAAAACTATGTAATGTTATACAATGAATATAATTATTTTAATGACATTCAAAGTTTCATTTGATGTTATTCTTTAATAGTACTTACAATTCAATGTCACCAATGTGATAATGGTTTTATGATACAATCTCATCATTTATTGAGATTGTTTATGTTTATGCTTATGATGATTAAATATTATATTCTATCCCTTAGGAAAATCATGAATTTTTTTCTCCCCTTATTATTTCATGAGAAATAATTTTCCCTTCATTTTTCTCCCTTTATGCACTGAAGAGTTAAAAAGAATGTTTTTAAGAAAACTCACCTTTATTTCTCTCTTTGGTCAAAAACCCTTTTTATTCCAACACCATGTTTACATAAAAAGTTTTAAAAAAAGTTTTTATCATTAAAAAAATATTTATAAAAGACATATTTACCCTTTTTTAACTTTTTAATGAATTTTTGAAAAGGAATCTTCATTTCATTTTTAAAACAACCCCTTTCTGAATTTTACCAAAAACGTGAAAGGAATATTTGTTCTAACTTGTATGTAATGAACAATATTTTCAATAATCATAAACAACTAATTATTTTGAAGAATTCATTATAAGTTTCAATATTTATTTTCAAATAAAAGGATATCCAAAATATTTATAAACTTTTAGTGTTGCTCAAAATGGAAAATAAGTTTTCTTCAAGAATTGTATTAAATCATTCTTAAATATTCCTTTATAAGTTTCCAATGTTATTTTTAAAGAAAAGGATTTTGAAAATGTTTTATGTTTTAATTTTTTTTCAAAGCGGAAGTACAAATTTCCTTAAGAAATATTCCAAGTGATATTTCAAAATCATTTCTTATCTAAGATTACACCATTTTATATTTCTAATGATTTACTAGGGATAAGATTGAATCGTACCAACCATGTTATTTCTATGGATGGTTAATTTATATGTTGATGAAATTTTTATGGAAGAAATTTATTTTACTTGGGTTATGATATGGTGAATTTATAAAGTGTTTATGAAACCCTTTTTCTTTTCATAGGTTATGGTGTGGTGATACGATGAATGTTTTATGATATTATGGAACACATATGTATGGATTATGTGATGGGTGAGACATATATCTCCATCCAATGCATTGGTTAATGATGTATAACTCATTATAAAATATTTTATGTGAGGACTTGATTAAATCTTCATAATTTTATTCAAGAACCTGATAACATGTGCAAAATTTTATGTGTGTACCTGATTGCATGTTCACAGTGTTATGCATGGACCTGGATATCATGTCCATGATGTTATTTATAGACATGGTTTTATATCCATAAGTTTATGTGAGGTCCTAATTTCATATCCTTAACTTAATGAGTGAACTTGTTTATATATATACATGTCCTTTAATGTTATAATCTTATGTGTATTCCCCAAGTCAATGTTTCATGCCAATGTAATGATCTCATGGATCATTTTATTTTATTTTATCCAGATTCATGTCTTATTAACTACCAATAGTTATTCCATGATGTGGGATCTAAATAGTATATGTATATGTTCAATTAAAAGAGGGTGAGGGTTAATTTTATGTTTAAAAACTTTTATTTTTAACCTTACGGAAAAATATGTTTAACATAGTTAAACATAGTAAATTCAAAAACCCTAAAATAGTTCTATGAGACAAACTTGCTTAGGTTCCGGAAATATGGTTCTAGGAATGAAACTTAAGAAAAGTTTAATTATTAAAATATTATACCTTAAAATGTATATAATATTACTTATTAGAGTAAATAAAAGAATAAGATAGTATAATAACTTTATACTTTATTACTTTATCAAAATAAAATGGAAATAAAACTTGAAACAAAAAAATTAACAAGTAGGGAATTTTTTCACCCAAAAAGTAGGGTACCCAACAACCTTTGATCAAGGTACCTTGATTTATAATTTCAGAAAGTCTATCTTACTCACACTAGGGTAAGCCCTTGATTGTACTCAACAACAATCAGAGTTGCACGAAGCAAGCTGAATAAGATGTTCAGATCCGTACAAAGCATGAGAGTATGTCTCTCTAGAAATCACTTCACAACATGCAATCTCTAGATTGATGGAATAGTATTAAGCTCATTCAAATGAAATCATATCTATAGGAAAAACCCCAATGGTCTGCTCCATCATCTAACATTCATATTTTTCCTTGAATCTCGAAGGGACTTGTATACGTGTCACTCAACCAACGATTAGGTAGAAACAAATTGTAGACATGGTTTCATAATAATAATATGTGTAAGTAAAAAATGGATTAGCATAAAAATATATGAATATCCAGAGCCTAATGAAAAATAGAATTCAGAGTATAAATGTATAAACAATGAGATTATATAAACATTAATATTCATATTCTATTTTTTAAAGAATTCAGAATCTGAATTTTATAAATTCTGGAGTCTGAATTCCAATGAATTTGGAGTCTGAATTATGAGTAATTCAAAGTATGAATTATGAGGAATTTAGATTCTGAATTCCAAGGAATTCAGAGTCTGAATTCCAAGTAATTCAGAGTCTGAATTCTGAAGAAATCATAGTCCAAATTCTAAATAATTCAGAGTATGAATTATGAGGAATTCAAAGTATGAATTATAAGGAATTCAGAGTCCGAATTCTAAGGAATTCGGAGTCTTAATTTTGATGAATTCAGAGTCTTAATTTTAGATAATTTGGAGTATGAAATTTAGAGAATTCAAAGTCTGAATTTCATAGAATTTAGAGTCTAAAAACAGAACACTCTATATCTAAGGAATTATAAGATTATGAGGTTTTAGATACAAATCTCAATTTTTTATTTAGAAATAAAATGAGTTTGATTTATAGAGACTATAAAATGAGACAATTAAAACAAATGTAAGGATAAAATTTTATTTAGAGAAGGGAAACATTCCTTATGAAAATAATCCTTTTGGAAATATGATTTTCCATAAGATAAACTATTTGTGATTTTCAAAACATAAAGGAATGGAAAATTAATAAGGAAACCTTATTGACTCAATAATCTTCCTATTTTTGGAAAGCACAAAAAAACTTATGAAAAAGAATACAAGGACTAAGATTTTTCTTTATTAATTTTGAATGAAAAATTATCTCCCTTAACTTATGAATCAAGATGAATACGACTAACTACCCATTAGGTTTTAAAGTCCATAAGGATTATATTCTTTATTTTCTTAGAGAAATATTACTTTTTATTACATTTGAAAGACATATTTAAGTAAACCCCATTACTTAAACTCCCCCTTACTTAGGGAATTCTATTCTTTATACTTAGTATTATTATAATCATTCCTTTCCCCCCTTTGTGATTTTCAAAAAGTAATAGAGAGAATGAAAATTAAATATGATACCTAAAATATTAGAACTATACCACAAAACAAATGAAGAATAACTGAGTTTTCATTATGATTGTAAAAATTGGTACAAGAAAAGAAATACAAAAAAAATATTGGAATTGTAATGAAAAAAATATTCATCCTTGTTTTTTCTTTGGAATGATCTTCTTCATGATAGTATTCAGCTTCTTATGATCCTTATGATCTTCTTCAAAGTGCTTGAGCAACAATTCCTGATCCTGATTTTTCTTTTCTAGAGCCTTGATTTGTTCATCATGAGACTTAAGGATTTCTGCCTGAGATTTCAAAATATATTCTTCCTAACTTAAATTTTCATCAAAATATATTCTGATATCCCTTTCCCTTTTCAAATTCCAAACAACTGAATTCAGCTTCCCATTCAGATCTTTTTCTTCCTGCTTTTGGGCTACTTGTTCCATGTTCAACTTCTCAGTAAAATTTTTTATAAGATCTTTCATCCTTTTATCTGATATATCAAAATACTCCTTTACTGAATCTTTAAAGTAATCAATAATTCTCATATATTCAATTAATTTTTAGACCACTTTGTAATCTCTTTACAAGACCTTCTATGTGCATCATACCTGATATAGAAACTTTTGAAATCAACCTCAATATTGATGCATTTTTACATGATCATGTTAACTGAATCCGACTTCTGATTGAAAGAGTTTTGAAGCATCTAAAACCTCAAGTCAATACTTAAAAATAATGGGATAGTGTCGAATAATTTCTTCAGTGACTATATTACAAAGTCCTGACCCATGGAAGATGATTCTGAATATGATTCTTTTGTATTTGAGGACTCTTTTTTTTATCTCAACAACCTTTCTTTTGGATGATCCGCCAACATCCTTCTTACATACCATATCTTTTTTAGGTGTATCAACTATCACCTATTTTACTTTATCAAATATAGAAATGGTCTTCATAGAATTTGGGTATTCATGCTCACTATCTGATACTTGGAAGGTTTTATCTTCATCAACCTTTCCTTTCTCATCATATCCATTAAGATCATTAGGTTAAATGAAGTTGGGATTATTTCTTTCATAATCAGAAGGTTTATTAACCTATTGCTGATCCTAATCCTCTTTTCCTTGAGAAATAATTTTGGTTGATTCAGTCTGGGAAGTCTAGATTGAAATATTTTTAGAAGGAATTTCCTTCTTATGGTATTCTTCAACTTACCTTATCACATCATCACTCTCATCACCTTCTTCCTCATATTCTTATTCTATGTCCTCTTAATGAACTATTTATTCCTTAACTTCAGGTTCTGGAATTTTGACTTTCTTTCCCAAAGTCTCTACTGGTACTGGTTCTTTGATAAATGATTTTGGTACCTGAATCTATTTAGAGGCTTTCTCAGTAGCCTTGATAAGTTCTTGAATAATCTCTTTTTCAGGAATTTTCTTCTTTTGTTTCTTCTCTTTTTCTGGCTTCTCTAGCTCTTCAATATTTTTAATTTTCAGGGCCTTTTCCTCAGTAATATCTATGCCAAAAATATGATCTCTTTATTTTTTAATATTATTCTCTTCCCTCCACTTAGCTACTACTTCATCAGGAATAGATTTTTGCTTCTTTGTATTTGGGGGTGCAAACTAGGTTTCCTGAACTGTAGGTTTTTATATGACTTCTGATTCCTTCTGATTTTTCTTCTTCAGTGCTTTCTTGGATGTCTCTACTACAGATTTTTAGCTAGGGCTTAGATCTCACTTTCTGATAATTCATAAAATTTTCCAGATTTACAATTAAAACCTACTTTTATCCTTCTCAAAGAATAATCACTTAGAAGGAGAATCTTGAAAGTTCTTGTCTTAGAACTATAAGGGATTTTGAATGAATCTAAGAATATGACTAAGGTCTTACATATAATTTCTAAATAAATGATAATTTTTGATTTCAAAGTCCCATTATTGATATTAGTAATCATCAACAGGATGTACTTCACTAAATTTATCTTCCTCATGTTCACTAGAAAATCAATAACAAATATATCACTTTTTTTCAAAGAATCCTTGTATCCTTTTCCCAAAATTAGGAAACACTGAACCCATAACTCCAGCATCCTTAAATTTGTTGAGAGATGGTTTATATTCAATGTTTTTACTCCTTTGAGTCCAAGTCACTCTATTTTTTTATCCTTTATATGGTATTGCATTGATACTAGCTGCCATGATAAAGGAAAGGTAATAGGTTTTCCCATAAATTTTGAATGAAAACTTATCTCTTCCACCTTCATTAAAAAAAATTATTGTCTCGTAAAAATCAATAAGAAACTCCAGATAAACTGGATCGTGTCCTTTTAGTTTGGCTACGCAGAGACTCTCCCATCCATTCAGTTTAATATTTTGTGTAATGAGAGAATTATACTTTTCAAAGAACCTCATATCTACTAACCTTTCTCTATAATTTTTTCATATTTATATTTTCTTGACTAAAGACATTTACTTCTGAGGAGATGCATCCAAAGACATCCATAATCTAAGAAAACTCAGAAATTCCAAATGACCCTTTTGAAGAGAGGTAGAGGTTTGTTTTGAAAATTCTTGACAACTGATGTGGGATAAAGAATAGGGCGCCTTTATATAGGCATTGAGGTGATGATTCAAAATACCAAATTGATCCAATGGTTGAAACAAGCATGATCTGATCTGACGGTTGAGATGAAAGGAAAAGAAGGATTTGGAAGGTTCTGATCTTTTGAGGTTTTTAAGGTAAAAAATTTGGATTTAAGGAAAGTGGATCTAATTTCTTTTTCTAAAAACAAGATAAAAAAACCAACAAAAAACATCAATTATGAACATTTAAGTAAGGAAACAGACCTTCCATATTTCTAGGAAAAGTTTCAATAATGAAGAAAATTCTTCTTGAAGAAATTTATGTTTCAAAAAATTTTATTAAGGGAAGGAAATTTTTGAAACCAAAAAAAATTTAAGCAAAGGAAAATTTGAGTTCTGGAATTTGAGTTTTAGAAAATTTTAATTACGAAAAATGTTTGATTAAAAAAAAGTTAGTTACAGACAAATGTACTATCCCTTTGAAAATGAGTTTCTAAATATAAGTATATAGGTTTCAACAAAAAGTTAATATGGAAGACTACCTTACGGTTATCATTCATAACTTTTTATAATATTTTAAAATCTATTAGAGGGTAAATATTTTGTAAAAATATCAGCAATTTGATCTTGCATTTCAATAAATTAAAGAATGATATATCCTTTTCATTGTGTGATCCCTAAGAAAGTGATGCCTAATGTCTTTCTGTTTTTCACTGGAGTGATGTGCATGGTTTTTGCTCAGGGAAATGGTACTAGTATTATTACACAATATATGTGTTTTGGTCAAACTTATTCCATAGTCTGTGAGCGTGTGTTGCATCCATAACACTTGAGCACAACAACTTCCACCTGCTACTTATTCATCTTCAGTAGTGGAAAGTGCCACTGAGTGTTTTTTTATTACTAAGAAACTAATGAATCTCATATGACATGAAAAGTTCTAGATGTACTTTTCTTATCCATTCTATATCCACAAAAATTAGCATCTAAAAAACGTTTTAAAACAAAATCATTTCCATAAGTATAGAAAAGTCACAAATCTATGTTTCTCTTTAAATAGAAAAAAAATTCTTTTCACTTCTTTTAAATGAGATTCCGTTGGATTATATTAATATCTTTCACATAATAATACTGAAAATATAAAGTCTAGATGACTAGATATCAAGTATATTAAACTTCATATCATACCTATAAATGAAGTTTGATCTAATAGTTTCCCAACTTCATCAAGATCAAGAGAATTTGAGGTACTGATTGGAGTACTTATACTTTTAGCATTGTAATATACATAATTTTTAAGAAGTTATTTAATATAATTATGTTGTGATATATAAGTTCCTTCTGGTTTTTTGAGAAATTTCAAAACCTAGGAAAAATGTTAACTCACCCATCATACTCATTTCAAACTCATATTTCATTATATTTGCAAATAAATCAGTTAAATATTGATGAGTTGAACCAAATATAATGTCATCGATATAAATTTAAATAATCAAAACATTATTATACTTATTTATAAAAAGAGTTGTATGAGCACTGCCCTTAATATAATTGTTTTGTAACATAAATATTTTTAGTCTATCATACCAGGCTCTAGGGAATTTTTTAAGTCCATATAAAGCTTTGGTAAGTTTGAAAACATGTTCATGATGTTTTGTGTCTTCAAACCCAGGATTTTGTTCAAAATAAACTTCCTTTTGGATATATCCATTAAAGAGAACACACTTCACATCCATTTGAAAAAGTTTGAAGTTAAAGAATGCTGTAAAGGTATATAAAATGAAAATAGATTCAAGTCTATCTACATGAGAATAGGTTTCTTCATAGTCTATTCCTTCAGGTTTATTATATCCTTTAGCAACTAATCTAGCTTTATTTCTTACTATGATTCCATTTTCATCATAATTATTTCTAAATACTCATTTTACTCCAATTACAGAAGTTTCCTTAGGTCATTCAACCAAGATCCAAAATTTGTTCCTTTCGAATTCATTTAGCTCATCTTGTTTTGATTTAATCCAATCATCACCACCTAAAGATTCATTAGTGCTTTTCAGTTATAATTGGGAAAGAAATGCTAGATGTTATATTTCAGTTCTTAAGGAACTTGTAGTTCTTATAGGTGGATTTACATCACTAATGATACTATCACTGGGATGATTCTTAAGATACAACTGATTTGGGTTTTGTAAAACTTGTTCATCAAAATATGGTAGAAAATTGTCTGGGGTAAATGCTTCAAAAATATTTTATTTTAAATTTTCCTTATTAAAAGAGTCTTCTATCAAAGGTAGATAATCAAATTTTGAAAACACATCTGAGAATGTAGGTTGTGTTTGTTTAAAAACAAAAGGACCAGTTTCATCGAATTTAACATGAACTATTTCTTCAACAACACAAGTATTTTTATTAAAAACTCTATAAGATTTAAAAGTTGTGGAGTTGCCTAAGAAAATTCCTTAATCAGATTTAGGTGAAAATTTATGTAATTTATCTTTAGTATTCAGGTTAAATACTTTACAACTAAATAATTTGAAGTAAGAGAGTCTAGGTTTTCTACTTGTCCACAATTATTAAGGTGTTGTGTTAAGAAAAGGTCTGATTAAAACTCGATTTATAGTATAAAAAGCAGTACTAACTACTTCAGCCCAAATGTGTTTAGCAATAAAATATTCACTCAAAATGGTTCTAGTTATCTCTTGAATAATTGAATTTATTCTTTCAACAACACCATTCTGTTAAGGAGTTCTTAGAGCTGAGAAGTTATGAGTAATGCCTTTCTTACTATAAAAAAGTTTCAAAATCTCATTTTTGAAATTCTCCTCTATGGTCACTATTAATAGTTATAAATGGAAGGTTTTTCTCATTTTAAACATGGGCTCTAAAAGTTTTGAAATAAGAAAGTGATTCATATATCTTTGTTATAAAATATACCGACATTAATCTAGTCTAATTATCAACTAAAACAAATATATAATATGTGCCTCTAATACTTCCAGTTTTTTTTGGACCAAAAAAATCCACATTCACTAACTGTAATGCATCAGAAGTTGAGACTTCTCTGATTTATTTAAAACATGATTTATGTTTCTTTACATGTTGAAAAAAATAAAAACTTTTAAAGAATCAAATCTAAGATCCGGTAGATCCTTAAGAATTATTTTATCTATGAGTTTTCATAGGTTCCTATGGTTACAGTGTCTTAACCTTATATGTCATAACCAGTATTGATCTTCCATTACACTAAGTCAAGGTATATATTGGCTTCTAAGTTATTTTATGTTTATTGTGTATACATTCTCTTGCCTATGGGAAAAAAGAATAAAATCTTCCTTGGAATTGTGTACTAAGAATCTATCATTCCTAAAATTCACAACATAACCTTAATCACACAATTGTCTTATGCTAATGAGGTTGTTCTTAAACAAATTAACAAATAAAACATTTTAAATTAATGTTTTTCCAAAAAGAATAATTTTAGCTATACCAATAATTTCTCCCTGATGATTATCTCTGAAAGTTACATTTCCTCCTTTCATCTTGATAATATTTTCAAAGAAGTTTTTGTTACCAATCATATGATGAGAATATAAACTCTCTATGTACTATATATTTTTATTGGTACTTTATTTCTTTTCTTGAAAATAAAAGTGTTAGACTTTTGGAATCCAAAATTTCTTGGATCTGTAAATTTCATAAAGTAAGATTTTAGGGATAAACATTTTCTTAGAAAAATAAGGTTTATGAAAACCTAAAGATTGAGTTTTATTTGAAGAACAATTTATTTCCCAATTTCCACCAAAATAACATTTTGTAAAAAATAGAGCACTTTGGGTAAAAAAATAATTATTACTAAAAACTATTTTTGAATGAGTATAACCAAATATAGAACTATTCCTTAGAGAACGAATTTTGGAATAAATCTTGTAAATTTTTTCCTTACTAGAGGCAAAGTTTAACATTGATTTCTTTAAGGAAAATATTTATGACTTTAGTTTAATAACCAAGTTATTATCCTCAATGTTGTTAGATTTTGAACTAGAGTTATCCTCTAAAATATTTTTCTTTGAAATAACATCTTCAAGATCTTTGGAAAGTTTATCCTTCTCATAATTAAAATCCTTAAGTTTTTTTGAAATACTTTCAAAGTCAGATGTTTTATGATTAAGATATTTAGAAAGATATTATACTTCTTTAGTTAAAATATAAATTCTAGAATTTTCTTTCTCTAATTTTTTTATCTTACAATTTACATTTTCAAGAAGTTTAGAAAATCTAGAGACTTCTTCAAATTAAGGTGAAGTATTATCTTCTGATGAAGAAGATTAATTATTAAAATATTAATAATATTATTCATTATAAAAATATGCATTTAAAGACTTATTGGTTAAGGGTTTAGAATTGTGTACCTTATCCATAAGACAATGATTTTCAATGGGTAGTTTGGCTAGTAGACTAGTATTATTCTGACTAGAAGATTCATAATCTAAAGATTCATCTGAAGAGTCACCACCACTGGAACTCCAGGTGTCATTTTCTTTCAATACTTTATTAGCCTTAGTCTTGTAATAATTCTTCCTATTTCTATTAGATTGATTTTCCTTGCTGTATTTTCTCTTAAGCATGGTACAATCTGACCTGATGTGTCGAGATTGTTTACATTCATAACAAGTAACTTCTGAATCTTTCTTGTCCTTTATTTCTCTCTTCTTATATCTATACTAAAAGTATTTATTTCCCACTATCTTTTTCATCCTTCAGGTAAGATTAGATAACTCATTTTCAGAATGTTCACTTTCACTTGACTCTAATAGAACAATGACTTTCTTATAATTATATCTTGCAACCCTTTATAGAGTATTAGATTTAGTAGTATTAAAGTGTATACTTCCATTTCCATTATTATTATTATTTATATCAACATCTCTTTTCATTACAATTTCATGCTGAAGAAGAGTTCCAAATATCTCATCAAGAGTAATTTGAGATATTTTCCTATTCTCATAAATAACTTTCCTATTTAATTCCCACACATTTGGTTTGATGTCAATTATATTGTCTATAAGAGCTTCATCATCAAGATCCTTCTCTCCCATAGATTGTAGACTGTTGACAATGGTCATAAATCTTTGTTGAACCTTACAAACAGGTTCTACATATAGTAATAGAAATACATGATATTCTACTGTCAACATAAATCTTCTAGTCTTAATCACGTTTTAAGTTTCAAAGTGTGTAACTTCAAGTTTGATCCAGATGCAGTTGGTAGCTTCACAAGAATATATTTGAATATATATATTCCTGGTCATATAACACAATGAAGTATTGTATACCTTGTAATTTAATTGATATTATGGTTTGTCTTGGTTTGTAAAGGTTTTGACTTCCTTTTCTGGAATTTTATAATCTCCAGTAAGCATAAAACAAATTTCTACTCCAGTGTTAATAAAAAAATTCTTCATTCTATCTCTCCAATAATCATAATCATTACCATAAAAAATACATAGTCTGGTAGGATTTATATTATCAGTAGAACCAATATTCATACCTTCCATTCTATAAGAAAATATCTTTTCTGAAAAAACTTTTTAATAGAAAATGTTTATAAACAATGATAAAAATATTTAAGCAAAACACAAATAAGAAAAGTTAAGATAAAAAAATTTAGAACAAGGAAAAATTTATTAATAAAACTTATATATGAGTATAAGTATTTAAGATACCTTCTCTGATACCAATTTAAAGATCCAAATAGTATATGTAGATGCCCACTTACAAGAAGGGGGGGGGAGGTGAAATGTATGTTTAAAAACTTTCATTTTTCACCTTAATGAAAACTATGTTTAACAAAGTTAGACAAGGTAAATTAACAAACCATAAAATAGTTCTATGATACAAACTTTCTTAGGTTCTGAAAATATGGTTTCAGAAATAAAACATAAGAAAAGTTCACTTAGGAAAAGATTTTTCCTTAAAGTGTATAGAATCATACTTATCAGAGTAAATAAAAGAATAAGAAAGTATAAGAAATTTATACTCTCTTCCTTTATCAAAATACATTGGAAATAAAACTTGAAGCATATCAAGTAACAAGTAGGAAATATTTTCACCCAAAGAGTAGGGTATCCAACAACCTTGGATAAATGTCCCTTGATATATACTTTCAAGAAAGTATTTCTTACCCACACCAGGGTAATCCCTGGATAAGAATATCAGAATCTGTCTATCTATCCCCATAAGACCTCAGTAGGAATATTAGAATATTTATTTCTATCCCTACAATCCCTCGATCATAAAGGTAGTTGGAACCTTTGTCTTCCTATCCCTGGAATCCCTCAATTATACTCAGTAACAATCGGAGTCTCACAAAGTAAAATGAACAAGATGTTCAGATCCACACAAAGCATGAGAGGCTCTCTCTAGAAACCACTTCACAATATATAATCTCTAGATTGGTGGAATGGTATTGAGCTCATTCAAATGAGCTCTTATCTATAGGCAAAAATCCAATGGTCAGCTCCCTCCTCTAACGATCATATTTTCCCTGGAATCTCAGAAGTACTTGTACATGTGTCACTCAACCAACAGATAGTTAAAATAAATTGTATGACATAATTTCATAATAATAACATGTTCAAGGAAAAAATGGATTAACTTAACAAAATATGAATATCCAGAGTCTAATGAAAAATAAAATTTAGAGTCTAAATGTATAAACAATAAGATTCTATAAACATGAATATCAGGATTCTGTTTTTCAAAGAACTCAGAATCTGAATTCTATAGATTCCAGAGTCAAAATTTCAATGAATTCGGAGTCTGAATTCTGAGGAATTCAGATTCTAAGTTTTAAGGAATTTAGAGTCTGAATTATGAGGAACTTGGAGTCAGAATTCTGAATAATTCAAACAATGAATTCTAAGTAATTTAGAGTCAGAATTCTAAAGAATTCAGAGTATGAATTCTGAGGAATTTAGAGTCTAAATTCTGAGGGATTCAAAGTATAAATTTCAGAGAATTCAGATTCGGAATTACATAGAATTTAGAGTATAAATTTCATAGAATCTGGAGTTTGAATTTCAGATAATTCAGAGTCCGAATTTTAGAGAATTCAGTGTCTGAATTTTAGAGAATTCAGAGTCTAAAGACATAATGCTCTATATCCATGGAATTATAAGATTATGATCTTTTAGATACAAATCCTAATTTTTTATTTATAAATTAAATGAGTTTTATTTAGAGTGACTATAAAATGAGACAATTAAAACAAAGGTATGGATAAAATTTACTTTAGAGAAGAGAAACTTTCCTTAAGAAAATAATCCTTAGGGACATATGATTTACCTTAAGATAAAGTCTGTGATTTTCAAAATATAGAGGAATGAAAAAGTCATAATGAAACCTTATTTACTCAACATATGTCCCATTTTTATGATATATGTTATGAATGGTATGGTTTTGAAGTGTTATTTTAATGTTATCATAACCATATGCTCATGTCATATTTACATCTCCCCTATTTAACCTTACTAAGAATATGAGTTTACCCATTATTATGTTAATTTTCACCATAATATGAAGAAAGGTATAAGTGTTATTCATGGTAATGTTATGGGATGCTTTTTTGGAGGCTGCGGTACTGCAACCTCTCTGGAAGCAGAGATGCTAAGTGTTATTCACGCCACTGCTTTTGCTCTTCAACGTGGGTGGAACAACTTATGGATTGAAAGTGATTCTACCACTGTTGTTCAAGCCATTTGGAAGGGAGAGATTCATCTTGCTTGGTCAATTACTACGCGCTGGATGAATTGTCTTCAATCTCTCCATGACGTCAGTTTCATTGCAACTCATACTTACCGCGAAGCTAACATGGTTGCAGATTCTCTCGCGAATAAAGGGATTGCTCAGAATCTAACTTGGCTGGATGAGCTCCCAAATAACTTGATGCCTTTGCATCGTAAAGATTGTAATTTGATCCCGTCTTTTAGACTCTTGTAATCTTTGTTTTCTTTTTGCTAATAAATATGCTTTGGTCCTTTGACCAAAAAAAAATGAAGAAAGGTATAAGGTGTGACATGTATATGAAGGGTGATACTTATAAAGAACTTGGTGGAGATGATTTATCACACTAATTGACCAATTTTTTTATGTTCCCAAGTTACCAAATGGATGGTAAATAAATGATTATCTCCTGGATCATTATTTTATATAATTAATATTCATATACTAAGATGTAATATTTATATGTGAGATGTTTTGGACTTTATCATTGGTATCAGATAATGTTTTAGTCAACCATTGGTAAATATGATGAGAAAACTTTTGTGAGATTCATAGTGATATTTCTATGTATATGTTCATGGATATGTCTAACCATAAGTCTAAGTATGATTCAATGTATAGGAAAATGATTTGGAAGGTTGGTAAAGGATATATTGAGTGGTTTACAAGAAATTTAATCCCGATCTAGATACTACAAGTGGATTCGACTGAAGAATAGTAGTGCCTAGTGGTAATAACTTTGAAGAGGGTGTAGTGAGCTAGACTCGATCCTCACCTAGAGAATGATAATGGGCCTTACTATACACCAAGTTTGACACTCCTAGGGGATATGTTTTTGAAAATAAAAATCTCTTCACAAATCATCATGAAGGATTTGAATACTAACCAATAATGACCTAATATAATCTAAAGGTTTCATATATTGAAAAAAATGTTTCATGATTTATAATTCCTATAATTGATTTTTTATGATTATTTGGTTTATCACTATGATTAATATTTCTATCACAATACTTCTTGGTCTTAATAAATGGATATAAACGATAGGAAACATGTTGATATCGAGTGAAATGGGAAATGTAACGGTTTCCCTCCTGATAACCAAACATTATGGGATATGTAATATAAAATATCATTGATATTCTCAAACAAATTTATCAAGATATGAATCATGATGACATTCCAAACATGAAAGGGAGGGAACAACATTCTATTAATCACTTCCAAACAAAACATCCACCTTATTTTAGTTTTGTTTCTGATCTAATAGTTGTTGAGAAATGGATCAGTACCACTAAAAAGATATTTTTAATTATTAAGTGTTCAGTGGATGAAAAAGTCATTTTTGTGGTCTATAATTTTTAAGGAGAAGTAGATCAATGGATTTTATCAAGAATATGAGTCAAAAATATGAAATTCACTCCATGGAATAGGATGAACTTAAGAGATTATTTTTAATAAGCAATTTCATCATATTTTTTATAAAAAATTAAGAATGAATTCCTTGAGAATAAATAGTATGATGATGAATCTATTGAAACCTATGAAGAAAATTTTACAAGAATTGCGAGGAACACTTCTGGTATCATCATTTTGACTAAAAGCAAGGTTGAACAATTATTTAGTGGATTAAAACCAAATATTATCTGGGTGTTAGCACTAAGGGGATTTATAAGATATAAATAAATTAGTTTATGTGCACTAAAATTGGAAATAGAAGTTGAAAAACCTCTTGGGTTTTGTGACAATAAAAGGAAGATAGGGTTCCATGGAAGTTACAATGAATTTTATATGTAAGTAATAAAAATTTCCAAGCTCCTAACTACCAGAACTCTGGGAAGGATAAATTAGGTGAGTTCCTTAAAGGAATAATAAGGTGTTTGAAGTATGGAAAGCTAGGACATAGAGAAAAATAATATATAAGTGATGTGAAGAAGCCAGTTAATGAAACAGATGGAGAGATAGTTCAACATAATGCCCCACCCACACTCTATTGCTTCAAGTGTAAGGATTTTGGGTATTATGTGAATCAATTCCCTAATCGAATGGTTAATGTAGATGATAATCCACAACAACCTCTAATGATAAATAGAAAAGTGAAATATTATTCAATCACAACAGATGAAGTGAATCACAGTAATTAGGAAACACTTATCCCCCTGAATAGATAGTGACTTCATGTTTTATTTTCTATTAATGAGACCTATTAAAATAATATTTTTTCATACTTTAGTGAAGTTTCATGTGATTATCTCCTTCTACATGGATTGTAGAATGATGAAATCATATTTTATATTCTACCGGTACAAGGATGAACCCATGCTTCCAATGAAAATGTTTTTATAAAAGATAAGATCTTCTATAATGAATAAATGGTGAATTAACTTTTGTAAGTGTATATGTATCATTATAAGATTAATTTAATAGTTATGGATACCATTATGTGTTTCTTATTTTAATGTTAACCATAAGTACAAACTCATTGACACCCCCTTTGAGGTATTATGTGGTGGGATTTTATCACGATTAATGATATTTTAATAAATATTTTTATCAATACAACCCTTTCTATTTGTATATATTTTAGTGAAAAAGTTATTTGAGGAAGAAAGCCTTTACACTTTGTAGACATGTGATTAAAGTTAATAGTAGCATTTAGGGTTTACATTATCTTTGATGTTGAAGTAGTTATGTGTTGTAGTCGATCACCTTATTAAGGAAGCACACATTGTTGCTATCAAATAAGATTTATCTTTGGATATGATTTCCATAGTATATATTGAGTATGTTGTACGGTTTCATGGAGTAACTCATTCAATTTTATTTGATTAGTATCTAATGTTTACATTTAAGTATTGGTGAAATATTACACATGATCTTGATATAGAGTTGAGTTTCACCACTTTTTATCATCCGTAGACAAATGGTCTGTAACGACCCAGAATTTTATCAATGAAAATTTTCCTTCTTAAATTGTGTAATATATTATAAATAACATAAAATCACATAATGAACACAAAATAAACTTTATAAATGAATAATGAATGAAATAAGAGGATTTTTCAGAAATTAAGGAACTTATACCAATGGAATTGTAACTTAACCTTTAGAATAGTAATATAACCCCTATGAATAGTAAACCAACCAATAGAATATTAAACTAACCCATGAAAGTATAAATAAAATTTAGGTATCTTATAAATGAATATATGATATAATTATATCATAGTATAAGTACATAATTTTCTTTGAAAATTATAAATTAAGTTTTGGTATTTTTGTGAAACATAAATGTTTATTTACAATATTATAATTAATAAAATTATTTAATAGAAAATTTATTTTCATAATATATATTCATAAATTAATATTTTTTCTATTATGATTATATTATTATATTATGAGAACTTTATTAAATTTTAAAAGTGCTATAAAAATAGATATATTTTTAAAATTGGTATTTTTTGAATAAATGATGATTTTAATGAAAAATAAAATGTCTGATATATAGAAAATTATTTTCATAAAATTGAGTTCATTTTTTAATTCTAAACATTGAAAAATGGTTAGAATGAATTTTTAGTATTTTTCTAAAATAGTTGATTTTTTGGTGAGTAGTGAAATATGGTAATTTAAAATTTAAGCTAAATACATGAATTTTTGAGCCATGGATGATGTTTGGATTATGTAAGAACCATTTTTTTGATATCACATGCACTATAAACTATAAATTTTTACAATAATCCAAAATATTCATAGTTTTTATCCAAATTAATAAACAAATGAAAAAGGAACCCCTCTCTTCCATTATAAATACCATCCCACCACATATTTTACTCACACATCTTAAGCCTTGAAGCTTATCCAATTTTTACCCAATCATCTTTATAGTATCTTCCCTACTTCCATGAGGTTCTGGTATCTAAAAAATACCAAAACCAATTTCCCTAAGGAGGTTCTCATGGAGGAGAATCCAAGAGGTAAAAATTTATTTCGATTTATTTATTTTATTTTAACTTTCTTTTCTTTCTTTATACACTCCTTAATCCTATAAAAAAACATGAATGAAATATACATTATATTATATATACTATAATTTTATCATATTAATATAAAATACACCATCATGTATCTTCTCCTCTTCATTTTATTCAAAAAATTAAAATATCATCCACGATGAGTTAATTTATCGCCCTCGAGGATGATAAGTATCCGTTTTCATTTACTACCTTAAATAATGGACATAAAACCCTTATAATGGTTGGTAAAGTATTGAAAATTTATTTTATAACCCTTTTTTTGTTCTGAAACTAATGTTTATACACAATAATGAATAATGAAACAAAACTAGTTTGTGATGATACAAAACCACCAAAACAATCTAAATGATTTTCACTGACATCTTATCTAATGATTTATCATAAACCCAAATAAAAAAATGATTTATAAAAATTTTACCGTATGGATGTTCATTAATTATATATATCTTAAATTCTGGATATATACTTCCATTTTACATGATCTTTCATATATTTATACCAGTGAAAAAATCATGAAAACCAAGGAAACAAACACTCCCAAATGATGAAATTTTATCTTATAACTCATCAAAAAGGAAATGAATAAACATAATAAAATTATAATAAATGAAATACATGTGTAAAAGGATATTAATTAATTAATTAATGGATTTAATTTGATTATCCAGAGTATTAAGATCAATTTCAGAACACTATCATACATAAGGTAAGGGATTCTTTCTGAACCTCCATTTTTGCCTTTAGGTTACACACTCACTCTCTTTATCCCAATTTAATTACAAATTATTCTTATATAATCCTCCTAAATTCAATGATTATGTTAGAAAAATATCTTAATATCCATATTCTTCTTTCTTTCATGGGTAAATACATGTTTTATAAATTTCCTTTTCCATTTCCTCCCGATAAGCAAGCTCGATTAAATGGAACTTCTAAAATTCTTACTAATTTTCAAGTACCATCCTTAATGTGTTTTAATAGACCATTATTTTTTAAAAATAACTCGTATTATAATTAAATAAAATATTGGTTCATTTTTTATATACAAACAATTATGCATTTTCCATTTTAATGACTCTTTAATCTTTTCCATTAAACTGCACTAAAGTGGCTCATTTCCAAACTTTCCTAAACACGCTTTGTAAATTTTTCACATAATTTGGACATCATTTATCATTATATAATCGAATTTTCCTTTATTAATTTACCTTTACAATTCAAACCCATTATTTTATGATCTATTTTATGATACCCCATTTGGTTATGATTTCTAATATGTTTATGATGCCCAATTCTTTCCTTGGGTAATGTTTATACCTCAGGTTTGATACTTCTTATGGAACACAAATTAATGAACATGTTATGCCGAGTGTTCCCAAATAGTTCTCAAATATATTGGGTAATTTTTATTCTCATGATACATCATTTTGGGATAGAGAGTGAACTTTATTTCTTTAGGACTTCGTCATCCATGTGTAATGGTCTTGCCAGTCAGCCTTGACTCGTTGTTATGTCATATTGTGTGTTTTTGACACATTCATATGATTCAATGATTACATGTCCCCATGATCTACATGTTATTATTCCCTATGTATATTCATTTTCTATACCTTTTTATGTCATCATGTTATGCCTTCTATCCCATGAAAGTTTCTTTATCCCTATGTTTATACCCCTACTGGGTTTTTTAGCTCATCCCTTTTGTTCATGTATTCCTCTTCTTATCCTATGCAGATGTAGTAGATGAACATATGTTAGGATATACTTATCGATGATTAAAATAAATATGTTGTATCATATTTACATGTTTTCAGTTTTATGTACCTAATCATCAAAATACACTAGAATTTATGATCTTTGGATTGTAATTTGATGGTTAATTATGCATAAAATTATGTAATAATCTGTGTCAAAGGATAAGAACATTATAGTTGGTATCAGAGAAAGGTCAATATATTTTTAGAGACCGATTATATATAACTTTAGTAAGAATCCTAGGAATAATTCTATCATCGTGCATAACCTAGATTGAAACTTATGGTATTACAAGTTAACATATAATTTTCATTTAGAATTTTATCCTTATATGTTCAATGTTTTCATTTTTATATTCTGATTAGCTATGTATTCAAGCCCCCTAATTGTACTTTATTTTTCTTTGTTAATGGATGGAAATACAAGAACTTGTGCCAATAATCAATTTGACATGAAATGTGATGATTTCCCTAATGATATGCCAAATATAATGGGAATGAGTGCTAAAAACATCATGATAGTACTTTGTAAACTGTCTCAAGTTATGAATGATAACTTGAATCATGTGGAATTTCCACCTTCTCCCAAGAAAGAGAAAGTTGTGGTTGAATACATTATGAGTCAAATGCCTACCATATTTAGTGGATCTTCTGATCCCATAATCACAGAAAAATGGATTAACTCTATTGAGAAGACATTCTCTATCCTACAATTCTTATAAGATGGGAAAGTTGTGCTAACAGTCTATCGTTTGGATGGGGAAGTTGATTAGTGGTGGAAACTACGAGAGAACACAAAGTCCAAGGAGGAAATTGATTCCACAAAATGGGAATATTTCAAAAAAAAATATTTTCCAGTAAATACTTTCCTAGAACCCCCCCATCGTAAGATGGAAAGGGATATCCTTGGTCTGAATCAAAAGGAAGATGATTCCATTGGATCATATAAGGAAAACTTCACAAGGATTTTATGATATGCTTATGGACTTCTGATGAACATATAATGCAAGGTGGATCGTATATTTAATGTACTAAAGCCGAGTTTATGAAAATCATTGGAGATTGAACAATTCGATAGTTATGAGGACATTGTCCATTGTGCCCTTAATGTTGAAATGGAGATCAAATACTCTCAGTGGTCTTGTGGTCCCTATGAAAAAATGATAAAAAAGGAGTTTAATATAGGTGGATCAATAGATAAATCCCATGATGGGAAGAATACCCAATATCCCATATGTCAAAACTATTGGAAGAGACATCCTGGAAATAACTTCAAGGGAACCAAGAGATACTTAAAATTTGGAAGTGATGGGAATATGAATAACAAATACAACAGAGATATGAAGAATCCCACTAATATAGAAGAAGAAAAGAAGATTTAGATCAAACCTTATCCTATATTGTGATGTTTCAACTGCAAGGAAATTGGTAATTATGAAATTCATTACCCTAATCCAAGGGTTGTTGGTTGAAATCATCAATAACAACCTCCAAGGCAATAAGGAAGGGAATATTCTATCACTACTACTGAAGTGGAACCAAAAAATGATGTTGTGATATGTAACACCCTGAGATTTTATGAAAAATATTCTTTTTAATTTCATTGATGTCTTGTGTTGTACGCTACACCAAAAGAAGCTTTCACTACATGCATCCCTCACTTGGCTTACATTACACGCAATCACGACCTTCTACGATAGCATGGGTTGTACGCAATACCGAGTTTCACTAAACGAGATATTACTATAATATTATTATGAACTAGGAGTTATGAATTGTAATACTCACTTTTTGAAATTTTATAAATTTTATCTTTCGAAATGGACTTCATTTTTGGATTCGGAATATCAAAATTATCCTAGGGTGAATTTTTGGTATTTTTCTAAAAACTTTCAATTTTTGTTGAATAGTGAAAACACTGGGTTACTATTTGAAAACCAAATTTTTATTTAAATAATTATTTATTTTATTTAAATTTATTCTAGGTCAAAATTGATACATAATACCTATATAAGTTCTATTTAATTCATTGGAGTCATTTTATAATAATTTTAGATATATAAAAATTTTATTGAACTTTTGACCGTCTTTTACCCACCTCCTAGGAGAATTTGAAAATTTACATAAAACATAATTTTACCACTTCTTTGAGTGTAATTTCAAAAATCTAAGAGACACTGTTGATATCAGTAAGTAAAATGCGGTTCAATTAGATAAAAATAATTTTTGGTGAATAGTAACTTTTTAATTTTATTTACAACGGTTAAAAGTAAACACGGTAATTAAGGGTAAAAATGATATTATTATTACCCTAACACATGTAAAAAATCTACTGTATAAGTGTAATTCGACCAAAAACAACATTAGGGATAAAATATTACCCTTTAGGTTCCCTTGGATTAGATTAGGACATCTATTATTATTTTATTTAGAGAAGAGTTAAAAGAGTTAAAATCAAAGTTTAATAAATAAAACATTTTTAATATAGGGTTATACATAAGATAAATTCGACTATAAATATTAATTATAAAGCTAAAAATATTTCCTACATAATGGTATTTTATTTATAATTTTTATACATTATATAATTTAATTTATTTATGACACAATGATGATGCAGTAATTACCTTATTAATGAAATATTAACATAATTGATATTATTAATACCCAAATAAATGTAATTTGAGACTATTTATGAATTCCAATAATTTTATATGTTACTATGATATGTTATTATTGATTAAATTAACTTTTTTTGAATTAATCATGTTGTTATGAGTTTCACAAATATCAATTACCAAATAGTGTCAAAATTGACATAAAATTGTTTTCAAAACAAATATTATATTATTAATTTTTATTTTATTCCTAAAAATCTAAGGTTCCGCTAAATGAATTATATAAGGATATATATATTAATAATTAACCACTTGGGGTTCGTTTGTCCTGTTATAGTAAGTTTATTAACCATATAGTGTAAGAAAACAAAAAGGCACGGTAAAAGTTAAATTATTTAAATTAGAGTTAAATATAAATGATAAGGTTAAAATAGTAACCTAAACTTGTCTAAAACCTATTGGTTGAGATTATTTCAACCCATCCCCACCTTATATTAGAAATAAATCAATTTGGAGCTATTAAAAACCGAATATGACTTTATTATAAAATAATATTTTATGATTTTCCTAAGGTGCCCCTCTCCTCCCTTATAAAAAGGGCACCCCTTCCCTCTTCTCTTCACACCCTTTTGAGCCTTGAAGCTTGGCCAAACCCTGGAAATTACTCTTTTAAACCTCTATAGTTATATCTTAGAGGTTCTGGTATTCTCAAAAGACCAACTCTAGTACCCTAAGAAGAAGTTTAAAAGAGGTGCGTTGAAGAAGAGGTAATCTCTTCTACCGATTCTTTCCAGTTTTCTTTATTCTTAAACTTCTTCTTATTTAGTTGTTTAATTATAAAGTAATAACATTAGTATAAATAATATACTTATATTTTATTATAAATATGAAAAAACTCCATTTCACCTTCTATCCATCCTACGGAAAATGAAATCACCGCGCGTGCGTACGTACGGAATACCGTCTCAACGTCGTGGTGTAATCTATTTTTCCACCACCACCTTACTTGGATGGGTATAATGGTGTAAAGAATAACTATATATAGTTATTATAACATCATACTGATTTTGTGATAATATATCATCCACTCCAATTCGATTCAATAATTATGGGAATGATATCATCGCTCGTGCGTACGTACGGATTACCGTCTCCACGATGTGATGAAATTCATTCTCCATGTTAACCATTCAAGAATGATTATAAATTATATATAATGAATATTAATGAAATATATGACATGATTAAGCTAATGGATTTATGTATATATATATGTCATCTACATACTTCCATTCAAGTCAATAAGGAAAGGAAAACAACGTTCCTACATACGTACGGACTACCGTCTCCATAAACGGTGTATTTAATTTCATTTATATATCTATTATATATATATACTCAATATATATGATATATAAATCATGATTTACATTCTAGAAATAATTAAATCATGATATAAGTAATAATAATATCAATAAAAACAATTCCAAACACGTACGATAAATAAAACGATTCTACCCAAAATGCTGATTTAACGTGGAATTTACAAAAGAATGTATAATATAAAGTCATAAGTGAACCATATATTATATCATAACAATGAATATGATTATTTAATAAGTCAATGGCATTATTTAAATCATTATATAGGAGGTTCAGATATGTACGAAGCATATCAGACCTAAGGTAAAGGAGAATTTTGAAATCTCATTTTTATCTGAGATTGCTTATACGTAAGTATTTACTAGGGTTATATTTTTCATCCATGCCCATAAAATGTTTTCCATAAAGTGTTTAATATTTTTCCATGTATATTTAATGTCATGTTTACTGTTGGGCAAAAATCCATCAAGGTAACATTGTAGTATTTTTGGGTTGATTGTGTTTGTTGACAAAGAAAGTTTTCATGGATATTTGTCGAGTTCCCAAGAAATTTGTTGAAAATCCTTGTTGACAAAGAACAATGAAAAAGGAAAGGACGATCTGGAGGCGGTACAAAAGAGCAGTACAAGGTGGCGCTGTTTCCCAGTGTTTGCCAAATTTTTGGGTCCAAAATTTGGAGTTTGGTGAGCATCGTGAAAATAGGATTTCCATGAAGAGCATAATTTAATATGGAAAAAGCATGAATTTCGCGAAGATAGGATGCATGGTTTGGATTTCGCAAAGGCCAGAAAAATGGAGGCGGTGATGCTTCGCGATTACGTCAAAGCTTCATGAACGTCAGAGTTGAAGCGCATCGCGGCGGTGAAGGGCTTTACGAGGGAGCTTCGCGGTGAAGGCGCGAAGGAATGTTGACGGTAATGCTCCATAATTACGACGAGCTCCGCGAACGGAAAATTTCCTTGGTGCTTCTCTCTTTGGACATAATTCTAGCGGAAACTTCGGAGCTTCGCGATTTTAGATGACGTGGCGTTGACTTCGCACGAAAAGTTCAAGGGTCGGTGGAATCGCCAATAAATAGAGGCCGACCCCCTCGAGAGAAGTAGAGAGAATTTTCTGAGAAAATATTTTGCTCTTCTATTGCGAAGGTGGTTCGCGGAGCCAGTGTGCTTCGCGAAAGAGGAGCTTCGCGATGGCTATTGTAGCTCCGTGAAACCTGCGAGCTCCGCTTTGGGTTAGTAATCTTTGCGAGGGATGTTGGTTTGCGACGGCTTGAGATTCGCGAAAGTGCTTTGCGAAAGTGCTTCGCGAAAAGGCAGGAGCTTCACGAAGGCTTGTTTGAGCTTTGCGAAATTGGGATCTTCGCGAAGTAGGGTGCTTTGCGAAGGTGTTTCCAAAAGGAATTGCCCAGTGTTCAGAGGCAAAGAGGTATTCATCAGTGGGTGAAAGTTTAACTTCAATTGAAGATGCATTATTTCATGCAAATGAAGAGACCTACAGGTCTATAAACTATGAGTGGATTCCCTTCTAGAGCAGTGAGCTTAAGAAGAGGAAGAAGGTGATCCTCTCCACCGGCAGTGAGCCAGAGAGAGAGAAACAGGGAGTGACCCTTGGGAAAGAAGTGAGCTGACCCTAAACTTTGTAAAGGCAGTGAGCCTGGGCATAGAAGTGATCTAGCCCGAACTTTGTATCCACATCTAGTGAAGAATAGTGGAATTTGGTACGACCGGCAACTTGTTGGCGTATGCTCCTTGGGCGTTGCCCAGTGAGGGTGAACCAAGTAAAAATCTCTGTGTCTGCCTGTTTGTATCCCTCCATTGCATTCAAATCATCATCATTAGATAAAGAAGTGATCATAGTTTACACACAAGAGAAAACAAAGTGACCCTTGTAATAAAGAGGTCAAGATCCAGTGGGGTAGGAAGAACTTTGAAAAAGAATATCCATACCCTGATTCACCCCCCCTCTCAGGGTATATAGGTCCCTATTGGTCCTAACAATTGGTATGAGAGGGATGGTTGTTTTTTTGGATTTGTTTGCTCCGACTTGGTGTAGTCGATCTGTGTGTTTAAAGAATCAGTCTTCTCTTATCTCGGTGAGCCATGGAAAAGGAAAAAACATCCAAGAAGAAACAGAAGTCTGGTGGTATTCCTCAGTGTGGAAGTGTGTATGGAAAAAGTGTGATTCAATTAAAAGAATCAAATAGTTTACTGAAGGAAGGTCAGGATGAATCTGACAGGAAAAAGATTGATTCACTCAAGCATGATGCAGGAATGAGTGAAGTACATGAACTTCAAAGTGATATTGAAACAAGTGATGATGATGAATAAAGAATTTAAGGAAGAATAGATATGAAATCTGAGTTAGAGACTACTCTTGAAGAGATAGATGTTTGGAGATCCAAAACCAAGAAAGCTAACAAAGTGGTTCGTAATGCCAAAGTCTATATGCAGTAGCAGGAAGAAGAGAAGTCCGAGTTGATGGATAAAATTGAGAAACACAATTTATCAGCACCAGAGAACTCAGAATCAGTTGGTGAGTATAAGCATAAGATTGAAGAATAGAAAATGGAGATCGATGGCTTGAATATAAAAGTGAAAGATCTAGTCAAGTGCATAGAAGAACCTGATATTCCAAGTTATGTTGGAAACACCGATGAAATTAAGTCTAAAGACATTAAAATCCAAGCATTGGAAATTGAGGTCAAGAAGCTAAGAGGCTTAAATCAAAGGATTATTGATGTGGCAACTGACCTAAAGGAGAAGAATGATTCTCAAGGTGAGGAACTACATAAGATGGATAAAATAAAAGTAAAACAAAAGGCTGGTGATTATGAAGAGAGTCAAAAGTCAGATGAGGTTCAGAATCTGAAAGCTAGAAATGTTGATCTTGCTACACAGCTATCTGAGTTAGTTCAGAAGAATCAAAGACTACAACAAGACTATGCATGTTGTTCTAATTCTGTTGCTCAAGAAAAATTGAAAGGAGCAGAGTGACATGGTGGATAAGTTGACACGTGAGTTGGAAGATGAGATGAGTAGAGGGAAGCTTCTCAAGGGAGAACTTGATGTCCAACTTGAATCAAGGTATATGAAGATTCAAAAGTTGGAAGAAGAGATAGAATCAGTAAAGAAGAAATTGGAGAAATCCAATACTAAAGGAATGCTAAAAATGAAGGATGCCTTACACTTACTATTTGATCATCCTTCAACAAGTGATGATAAAATGAAGAATAGATATGCTATTTATGAAGAGAAACAACAGAATATTTTCTCAGCTCAAAGACCAACATGTTTCGGAAAAGCTGGTATGGATTTGATAAATCACCTCCCATGCATAATAAGAAAAGAGCCATGAATAACTCCAGAAATGGAGAAAATCATGTAGGTGCTGGAGATAGGCCTAAGAGGATAGCTACAAAAAGATGTGACGACATGTGCTATTTCTGCGGGATTCATGGCCATACATCAAGCTTCTGTTTAGAGGCTCTGGAATACATTTCAGGCTATTAAAATAGAAACTTTGATAAATATGTGAATAAGAAGCGTCATGAGAAAACAGAGAGAAGAGACTCTCAGAGGAAAGCATCCATTAAATGCTATTACTGTGGAAGAATTGGACACACCATGAGTATGTGCCGGGCAGCTCAAGAGCACCGTGTCAGAAGAAGAACGCAAGGTGTATCAGCATATCGACATAGAAGTGACGAAATGAGGTATTCCTTTGATGGAAAATGTTTTATATGTTCAGATTATGGGAATTTGGCAAGAAATTGCAGCAAGAAGAACACAATAAGGGAAAGGGAACTCGAAAGGAGATTCTCAACTCCAATGATTCATAATGAGAAATTCGACACTGAGAGACAAAGTGGCAAGGAGAAGAATAGGCTTAGAGCCTCAGGGTAATCACATGGAGCTGAACGAAAGGTTTATCAGTCACCTCATCTATTATACTCAAAACAGCTCTCAAGGAGAGAATGTGAACAAACCTGGAAGATTAAGGGGAGATCTACTCCAGCTATGATAAAGAAGAATAAATGTTCACTGGAGGACTCACCACCAGTGAAAAAGAGTGTGGTAACTCAGACATCTGATAAAATAAAGATGAACAAAGAATGTAATGAAAAATTCACAGGTCGTGTTCCACAGCGAAAACTGGAAAAAGATGCAAGATCCTTCCAATGGTGGAAGAAGCAAGGGAAGATGGAAAGAAATGATATTCCTTCTCAAAGTAGGAATCAAGGGAAATGGAATTTTAGTGGAACATCAAAGACAAAAATGTGTACTAGTTGGTTTAAACCCCAAATGGTGAGAACAGACAGGCCTACAGAACATTCATATCAGAAAAAGACTCAGCTTGCAGGTAATGAATGCTTAGTCATATGGCCAGAGCAGTTGAAGTTGGCCAGGCAGCTGGATGAAGCACAAAAGGAATGTGATGCGCTCCATGAAAGAATCAAAGGGTTGACCCATCAGGATAAACCACTATCCTCATCTTGAGGATTCAAGAAACAACCCCTCTCCCTATGTATATAAATTCTATTAACTGATGATTCATGTGTTTCAGGTTCTAGGGAGATACGATCCAAGGGGAAGTGGCATCTAAGGATTTGAAGTGTCGATGTGATATGCTCTACAATTTCAATTGATTAAAATCAAGTACCAGAGTTGAAGAAGAAAGGGAGCAACAGAGGACAATAGAATGTGATTGTGTTGTTAACTTTGTCTCTTGTTTCCTACACCGAGTTCCAACTCAGTAGGCTTATAGATTTTGTTAATGGCTCAATTCCAAGTGGAAGATGAGAATAGAAGATTCCAGAGGAGAAGAGTTGTTATGAGTCTAAACAGTGGGACTAACCCCAGGAAGTGGTTCACAAAAAATGGGGAGCATTCAATAACAAAATAAGATGCAAGAGCCATAAATGCAATAATTGGATGATTCGTCTCAGCTGAATGCTTTCAGGATACCAAGAAGCTGTGAGAAAAAAAATCAAAGGTGTTTCAACAAAAATCTGAGAGAAGATGTTCAAAGAAATGAAGTCATTGAACGGTGAAATAGAGAGAAGTAGCTGAAAGAAATGAAACCACTGAAAAATAAGTCAGTGAACAACTTCCTGATGAAAGTGTTGAGGAAGAAAGCAACACAGGGAGAGACGAAGTGGCTGATACTGATTCAGAAGAAGACAATGATGATGAACAAGAAAGTGTCAAGTCTGTGTCTACAAGGAATCCAAAGAGTTAAGCTGAAATTGATAGAAAAAATATCATTGGTGATCAGTAAGATTCAGTTCAGACAAGGAAAATGAAATCAATACAGCAGGCATATTTTCTATCTCAGGTTGAGCTGAAATGCTTTGCTAATGCATTTGAAGATGAAAACTGCGTTCAGGCCATGAATGAAGAGCTAGATCAGAATTGAGAAGAATTAGACGTGGGAGATTGTTTCGAGGCCAGAAGATAAAAATGTCATCATGACTAAATGCATCTATTAAGACAAGATGAATGAATATGGCATAGTGATTTGGAACAAAGAACGACTGATGTGAAAAGGATACTCCCAGATAGAGGGAATAGATGGTGATGAGACATTTGTACTGATTGCAAGGCATGAGACAATCAGATTATTCCTAGACATTACAGTGCAAAGAAAGTTCAAAGTGTTCCAGATGGATGTCAAGACTGCATTTCTAAATGGGTTTCTAGAAGAAGAGGTGTACATTGAGCATCCATATGGTTTTCTCATTCATGAGGATGAGAACAAAGTTTGTAGGCTGAAGAAGGCATTATATGGGCTGAAACACGCACCAAGAGCATGGTACTGAAGGCTATATCAGTATTTGAAGAAGATTGGTTTTCAGTGTATGGGATTTTATTACAATCTTTATTTCAACAAAAACAGTAATCAAAGGATGATGAGGCTGGTCTAAGAAGAAGACATAATGTTTGGAAGATCAGATGAAGCATAGTGGAGACAATCTTCTGAATTCAAGAAACATGAGTTTGAAATGTCTATGATTAGTGAGCTGATGTTTTCCCTTGGTTTACAGGTTACACAAGGCAGGAATGACACATTAATTTCTCAATCCAAGTATGCCAAGGAGGTTTTGAAATGATTTGAAATGGAAAATTCCAAGGAGATGAAGACTCTGGTTTCTACCCAGATGAAATCATCAAAAGATGATAGTGGCAGGGCATTTAATTTCATTGAAAATAGGTAGATTATCAGCATTTTTCTATACTTGACCACAACAAAGCATGATATTGTTTTTGCCACATGCCAAGCAGTGAGATATCAGAGCAATACCAAGGAAAGCCACATGCTTACAGTGAAAAGAATACTTTGGAACATCCAGGGCACAATAGATTTCGGCTTGACATATACTTATAAATCTCAGACAGAGTTATTGGGATATAATGATGCAGACTGGGCCAGTTCAGTGGATGGTAGAAAATAAACATCAGGTGGTGCATTATATCTTGTTGGATTGTGTATTTCTTGGTAGAGCAAGAAGAAAGATTGCATTTTGTTGAGCACCGCAGAAGATGAGTATATTGCGTCCACTCAAGCATGCACACAGTTATTGTGGATGAAGTAGCAGCTTGAAGATATAAGAGTTGAAGTGAAGTCTCCGATCGGAATCCAGTGCGATAACTCAAGTGCTATAAATCTCAGCAAAAATCCCGTCCATCATTCAAGGACAAAGCACATTGAGATAAAATATAATTTTATCAAGGAGAAGATTGAGCAGGGAGTCATGAAGTTGGATTATGTGCCTATAAAGCTACAAGTTGCGGACATTCTGACAAAGGCCTTACCCAAGGAAGCATTTGAAAGGCATCCACTAGCTCTGGGAGTTCAGTCGACTCCCCGAACTTGAAATAGTGGGGATATGGAATCCCCCCTCTCCCCGAGGTATGATGTGTTTTTCCCTAATGTGCTGATATGTGTTCTCTACTCTGTTACAGACTGCAAAGGACTATCCTTTTGGGTTCATTGAAAAAGGGGGAGAAAATAGTGATTGTTCAAGGGGGAGACAGTGTAGATATTTGAGAAATCATGACAGATATGGGGAGAAGATGACCAGTGAAGCAGCTAGAGAGGGCGAGAACTGAGAAAGGGGGAGATTTTTAAATCTGACGATGCTAGAAGTGATCGATCAAAGAATAGATATCACGACAGCTGAGGATCACGATAAAAGCAGAACGGTGGTGTTGGAATGGTGAGAGAAGGTTTCCAGCTATCACCAATTGGGATCAGTGTGGTTCAACAATTAGTATCAATTTAAGAATTGGTATCATGTTGGAATCGACAATTGGTGTTTGACATGAAGTGATTCATTGATGAACTTTTCATACTGCTCTTGTTTCTCACGCCGAGCATTTCTCATGTGGGCTTAGAGTACGTGTTAAGTGAATCCTTGAATGCTATCAGAATCGCAAGAGGTGAATTGTGGTAGCAATTGGAAGAAGACTCAGTGAGGTATCAACGTGCAGAAAATCATTCTGAGAAGAGTTATGAAGAATTGTCAACAAACCCAAAGGGGGAGATTGTTGGGAAAAAATCCCTCAAGGTAACATTGCAGTATTTTCGGGTTGATTGTGTTTGTTGACAAAGTAGGTTTTAATGGATATTTGTCAAGTTCCCAAGAATTTTGTTGACAATCCTTGTTGACAAAGAACGATGACAAAGGAAAGGACGATCTGGAGGCAGTACAAAAGAGCAGTACAAGGTGGCGCCATTTCCCAGTGTTTTCCAAATTTTTGGTTCCAAAATTTGGAGTTTGGTGAGCATCACGAAAATAGGATTTCCATGAAGAGCATAATTTAATATGGAAAAAGAATGAATTTCTTGAAGATAGGATGAATGTTTTGGATTTCGCGAAGACCAGAAAAATGGATGCGATGATGCTTCACAATTACGTCAAAGCTTTGCGAACGTCAGAGTTGAAGCGCATCGCAGCGATGAAGGGATTTGTGAGGGAGATTTGCAGTGAAGGCATGAAGGAATGTTGACGGTAATGCTCCGCGATTACGACGAGCTCTGCGAACGGAAAATTGCTATGGTGCTTCGCGATTTGGACAGAATTCCGGCGGAAACTTCTAAGCTTCACGATTTGAGATGACGTGTCGTTGACTTTGCACGGAAATTTCGAGGGTTGGTGGAATCGCCTATAAATAGAGGCCGACTCCCTCGAGAGAAGTAGAGAGAATTTTCAAAGAAAATATTTTTCTCTCGTATTGCGAAGGTGGTTCGCGGAGCCAGTGTGCTTCGCAAAAGAGGAGCTTCGCGGCAGCTATTGTAGCTCCGCAAAACCTGCAAGCTCCGCGTTGGCTTAGTAAGATTTGTGAGGGATGTTGCTTTGCGATGGCTTGAGCTTCACGAAAGTGCTTCGCGAAAGTGCTTCGCGAAAAGGCAGGAGCTTCGCGAAGGCTTGTTTGAGCTTTGCGAAATTGGGAGCTTCGCGAAGTAGGGTGCTTTGTGAAGGTGTTTCCAAAAAAAATTTCCCATTGTTCAGAGGCAAAGAGGTATTAATCAGTAGGTGAAAGTTAAACTTCAACAGAGAATCTATCAACAGTTGAAGATGCATTATTTCATACAAATTAAGATACCTACAGGTCTATAAACTGTGAGTGGATTCCCGTCTAGAGCAGTGAGCTTAGGAAGAGGAAGAAGGTGATCCTCTCCACCGGCAGTGAGCCAGAGAGAGAGAAACATGGAGTGACCCTTGGGAAAGCAGTGAGCTAACCATAAACTTTGTAAAGGCAGTGAGCCTGGGAATAGAAGTGATCTAGCCCGAACTTTGTATCCACATCTACTGAAGAATAGTGGAATTTGGTACGATCGGAAACTTGTCGGCGTATGATCCTTGGACGTAGCCCAGTGAGGGTGAACCAAGTAAAAATCTCTGTGTCTGCCTGTTTGCTTCCCTCCATTGCATTCAAAGCATCATCAATAGATAAAAAAGTGATCATAGTTTACACACAAGAGCAAACAAAGTGACCCTTGTAATAAAGAAGTCAAGATCCCGTGGGGTAGGAAGAACTTTGAAAAAGAATATCCATACCCTAATTCACCCCCCTCTCAGGGTATATAGGCCCCTATTGGTCCTAACATTTACCCTGTTTTTACTTTTACTTTATGTTATGGAAGAAATATTTCTTTTGTTTACCATACGTGGAACTTTTTGAATTTTCCGACAAAAGTACGAGGAGAATGTTTTTTTAACTTATACGGCATGAATGGATTTTTATGTTTTCATAACGAATTATTTCAATGAAGTTTTCTCTACAACATTTCATGATTATTTTCAACAAAATTATTTTCTTTTAAAATTTAATGGCATTTTGTGAAAAGAAAATGATTTTGAATAAGAAAGAATATTTTCCTCAAGAATTAATTTCAAGTGTTTTATCAAAACCATTTTCCATATAAGATGAAATTAGTTCATATGTGTATGTTTCAAGTATAATTTATATATTATTTACATGGTACTATTCTTTTTATGATGAAATTATATCCATTTTTTCTATATGGATTATGTTATGATGAGATGATGTTTATGAAACCCATTTTATTCTTTGGGTTATGATGAATGATTTATGTATATGTTTTGGAACATGTAAGAATGATTTCATTATGAGATGGATGAGACCTATATCTCCCTCTAATGCATTGGGTAAAAATTTATATCTCATGATATAGACATGGCTGGAACGTAAAGTTAATCCAGTTCAGTAATACAGGACCAGAACGAGCAGTGAACTCGGTTCAGTAATGGACTTTGTCCACTAACATGGTCTTGGCAGTAATACCTTGGCTACTATTGAAATCATATCATGTTCTTAACAGTTGCCACAATTAAATGTTTTATTCCCATGCTATTTTATCATGATTAATGTTTATTTATGATCTAGGCCTTACGTACTGCCATGTTTTATGTCATTGCTCAAGATTTTGATGTTTATATATTATGTTAATGTTTTGAAGTTAAAATTTATATGGCTTATTTTATTTTCTCCATTATTACTCTTACTGAGCATTTGAGCTCACCCTTTATATGTTTTCTTTTCCCCAGGATATAAAGAAAGGTTTTAGGTAAGAAAACAAAAGGGGAAGATCTTTATAGGAGATGTTGAAGATCTTTCACCATGATTAGAAGATTATGTTCCATGTTTCCAAAGACACTAAACTATTATGGTCCTTTGGTGTCTGTTTTTGTTATGTATTAAGTATTCCATAAAAGTAATGAAATTTCTATGTACATCAGGTTTGGGGTCTCTACAGTTGGTATCAGGGGTTCAGTTTAGTTAACCTTTAGAAAATAGGATGCGAAAACTTTAGTAAGATCCCTAGAGATATTTCTAAGGTATGTCTAGGGATGTCCCTAAGGTTATGTATAAGTATAGGTTATAGTCCTAGAATCATGGTAGCAATATTAGAATTAAACCTAAGATGTAACATATTGAAGGTACTCCACCTTTATTATGGTGTTTTCCTAGCATGATTTCTGCCTATCACACTATTCTTTTTGGGTTTTCGACGATGGATGGAACCCGAAGGAACCGTGTTGATCAATGTAATGGAAAATACAATGATTTTCCTCCTGAAAAATCAAATGTGATGGGAGATGGATTGAAAAATCTTATTTCTATACTTACACAAGCTATGAATCATTCTAGATTTAAAAATGATCAGAGAAAAGAACAATATTCTATTGAGTCCTTCATGAGGCAATGTCCACCTTCTTTCAATGGGTCTTCTGATCCACTTGTTTCTGAACGATGGATCAGTACCATTGAAAAGATATATTTCATACTTCTCTGTTCAGAATATGATAAATTCATTCTATCTGTTTACCATTTAGAAGGTGTTGCAGACCAGTGGTGGACTCTAATTAAGAATACAAGGCCCCAAGATGAAATTGAATCCATGGAAGGGGACGTGTTCAAGAACTTGTTTTTTTAGTAATCACTTCCCTTGTATTCTTCAAACAAAGATTGAAAAGGAGTTCCTTGAGCTTAATCAGAAGGATAATGAATATGTTGGTATATACGAAGCGAATTTTACAAGACTTTCAAGGTATGCATCTGGATTTATCATCCAACCTGAAAGTACAGTTGGTCGATTCTTCAATGGATTAAAACCAAGTCTTCTAAGGGCATTTTCTATAAGAGACTTCACCAGATATGAAGAAATTTTGCGTTGTGCTATCAAGGTTGAACTGTAAGTTGGTGTAACATACCCATTTCATGGTTTTGACAAGAAACAAAAGATGGAGTTCAAGGAAAAACCATAGAACCATGGTGAAAAGAAGGTGAATGTTTCTTTATGCCCAAAGTGTGGAAAAAAGCATGGTGGAGATTGTCTAAAAGGTACTAGAAAATGTTTCAAGTGTGGAAAATAAGGTCATCAAGCAGATGAGTGCCAATGTAATGGGAAAAAGGTTTTTAATGATGTGAATAGAGAAAATACTACAGAGAATGCTCCACCAACACTTCAATGCTTCAAGTGCAAGGAAGTGGGGAATTATGTTAACCAATGCCCTAATACAAGGGTTAATGATGATCTACATTAACAACCTCTTAAGGAAAAGGACAAATGGAAGTCCAATGCGATCACTATTGGTGATGTTAAATATGAAAACGATGTGGTGGAATGATTAAGTGTTTATGAAATGGGATTCCAAAATAATGTTGTATATAGTATCGTGGACTATTGGAATATTTATGTATTGGTCTATTGTGTTTTTCAATAAATTTATGGTACCAGTAACCATGAAATGTGATTTTGGAAAGCAGATGATACGATAAGGAGGAAATGAAATGTTTAATAGTATTCATGAGCACATGAATGATATAAGGACAAAGTGATATCATGGTTTGAGTATATAGAAATTTTGGGATTTTGATATGTGGAAAGAGTTAACTTTGGAAAACACTCATGTTTTCACTAAGGTTATATGGTAATACATGATTAAGGTATTCACATGTTTGGAATGTGACCAAAAAGATATATCTTATGATATATGGGGGATAAATGATGGTATTCATGTGCTTGTTATGTGACCTTTCAAATAATCGTTTTCTTTATACTATGAGATTATACATATGTATTTTGGATAAGCCTAAAGATTGGAATGAATTATGTTGGACATCATATAGTATTTTTTAAGCATATATATATTTTTTGATATTATTTCTGGAATGTTATAATAGTGTAGTTTTAGATAAAGAGACAACCTAAAGGACGGGCGAAAACCCGTCGCGTCGGACAAGGTTGCGGGAATTGAACCCACAACTGAAGTGCGACGGGACTTTATTTCCTACCACTGGCCTACAGGAAGTCCCTGGTTAGTAGAAACTAGTTTTATTAAGCAATATGATATATGAAGTATAAGTCCGTTTTTGGAATCATATACGATTAAACTCACCATAGATGGGCTTATGTATATTTGATAACTTTTTCTAACCTTTTGTTTGAGACATATGGAATGAAACATCATTCTATCACATGATCTGCTAACACTTCACAAATGAAAAATTCAACTTCATTTCTTTAAGAGATGAAGTGGAAATTGTTCAAGGCACGAACAACGGTGAGATTATACCAAAATAAAGTATTTCTTCTAATTAAAATTCTTCAACTTTAGGGAAATCATCTTGAAAACCAAAAATATTTTCCTAGTGCCCTTATATCCGATGAATCAGATGGTACCTTAGATCATCAAAAATTTATGGCTTTGTGATTTTTGGATTTTTCATAGCCATGTTCTCTACCACTCTCCATCAGAACATGATGGTTAGATTTCTCTTCCATATCCATATTTTCACCTATGTTCTCCTATGTGGAAACTCAGTGATTAGTTAATTTGGGTAACCGTTACGTTTCATACTTTAGTTTTTAAATCCACGTTTTGGTATTCCTTTTTACGATGTGGGTTTCTATTAAAACTTTCGAGTAGTAAACCAATTATAACCCTGACGAATTTTGAGGGCGAAATTCCTTTTAATGGGGGTAGAATGTAACACCCTGAGATTTTATGAAAAATATTCTTTTTAATTTCATTGATGTCTTGTGTTGTACGCTACACCAAAGGGAGCTTGCACTACACGAATCCTTGACTTGGCTTTCATTACACTCAATCACGACCTTCCATGATAGCATGTGTTGTACGCAATACCGAGTTTCACTAAATGAGATATTACTATAATATTATTATGAACTAGCCATTATGAATAATAATACCCAATTTTTGAAATTTTATAAATTTTATCTTTTTAAATGGACTTCATTTTTGGATTAGAAATATCGAAATTATCCTAGGGTTAATTTTTGGTATTTTTCTAAAAATTTTAATTTTCGATGAATAGTGAAAACAATGTGTTACTATTTAAAAACCGACTTTTTATTGAAATAATTATTTATTTTATTTAAATTTATTCAAGTTAAAAATTGATACATAATACCTATATAAGTTCAATGTAATTCATTGGAGTCATTTTATAATAATTTTTGATATATATGAATTTTATTGAACTTTTGACCGTCTTTTACCCACCTCCTAGGAGAGTTTGCAAATTACATAAAACTTAATTTTACCACTTCTATGAGTCGAATTTCAAAACTCCGAGAGACACGGTTGATATCAGTAAGTAAAATTCGGTTCAATAAGATAAAAATAATTTTTGGTGAATAGTAACTTTTTACTTTTATTTACCACGTTTAAAAGTAAATAGGGTAATTAAGGGTAAAAATGATATTATTATTACCCTAACACATGTCCTAATTCTATTGGATGAGTGTAATTCGACCAAAAACAACCTTAGGGATAAAATATTACTCTTTAGGTCCACTTGAATTAGTTAAGGACATTTATTATTATTTTATTTAAAGAAGAGTTAAAAGAGTTAAAATCAATGTTTAATAACTAAAACATTTTTAATATAGGGTTATACATAATATAAATTCTACTATAAATATTAATTAGAAATATAAAATTATTTCCTACATAATGGTATTTTATTTATAATTTTTAGACATTAAATAATTTTATTTATTTATGACACAATGATGTTGCAGTAATTACCTTATTAATTAAATATTAACATAATTGATGTCATAAATACAAAAATAAATGTAATTTGATACTTTTTATGATTTCCAATAATTTTCTAGGTTAATATGACATGTTATTATTGATTAAATTTACTTTTTTATAATTAATCATGTTGTTATGAGTTTCACAAATATCAATTACCAAATAGTGTCAAAATTGACATAAAATTGTTTTTAAGAGAAATATTATATTATTAATTGTTATTTTGTTACTAAAAATATAAGGTTAGGACAAATGACTTAGATAAGGATATATATATATTAATAATGAACCACTTGGGGTTTGTTTGTCTTGTTATAGTGAGTTTATTAACCATATAGTGTAAGAAAACAAAAAGACACGGTAAAAGATAAATTATTTAACTTAGAGTTTAATCTAAATGATAAGGTTACAATAGTAACCTAAACTTGTCTAAAATATATTGGTTAAGAGGATTTAGACCCATACCCACTATATCTTCGAAATAAATCAATTTGGAGCTATTAAAAACCGAATATGACTTTATTATAAAATAATATTTTATGTTTTTCCTAAGGTGCCCCTCTCCCCCCTTATAAAAAGGGCACCCCTTCCCTCTTCTTTTCACAACCTTTTGAGACTTGAAGCTCAGCCAACCCCTGAAAATTACTCTTCTAAACATCTCTAGTTATGTCATAGAGGTTATGGTATTCTCAAAAGACCAACTCTAGTGCCCTAAGAAGAAGTTTAAAAGAGGTGCGTTGAAGAAGAGGTAATCTCTTCTCAACATCTATTTTTCCACCAACACCTTACTTGGATGGGTATAATGGTGTAAAAAATAACTATATATAGTTATTATAACATCATAATTATTTTTTGATATTATATCATCCACTCCAATTCAATTATATAATTATAGGAATGATATCATCGCTCGTGCGTATGTATGGATTACCGTCTCCACGACAGGATAAGATTCATTCTCCATGTTAACCATTCAAGAATGATTATAAAGTATAAATAATGAATATTAATTAAATATATAACATTATAAATCTATTATATATATATATATATATATATCATCTACTTACTTCCATTCAAGTCAATAAGGAATATAAAACAACGTTCATGCGTACGTACGACCTACCATCTCCTTGAACGGTGTATTTCGTTTCATTTATATATCTATTATATATATATATACTGAATATATATAATATATATATCATTATTTAAATTCTGGAAGTAAGTAAACAATGATATAAGTAATAATAATATCAAGAACAACAATTCCAAACACGTACGATAAATAAAACCATTCTACCCAAAACGCTGTTTTAACATGGAATTTACAAAAGAACGGGTAATATAAAGTCATAAGTGAACCATATATGATATCATAACAATGAATATTATTCTGTAATAAGTCAATGACATTATTTAAATCATTATACAGGAGGTTCGGATACGTACGAATCATATCGGACCTAAGGTAAGGGATAATTCTGCAATCTCATTTTTATCCGAGATTGCTTATACGTAAGTATTTACTGGGGTTATATTTTTCATCCATACCCATAAAATATTTTTCATAAAGTTTTTAATATTCTTACATTTATTTTTAATGACATGTTTACCCCGCTTTGACTTTTACTTTGTTTTATGGAGGGAATCTTTCTTTTGTTTACCATACGGGGAACTTTTTGACTTTTCCGACAAAAGTACGAGGATAATGTTTTTTTAACTTATACGGTGTGAATGGATTTTTATGGTTTCATAATGACTTATTTCAATGAAGTTTCCTCTACAAAATTTCATGATTATTTTCAACAAAATTCTTTTCTTTTAAAATTTCATGGAATTTTGTGAAAAGAAAATGATTTTGAAGAAGAAAGGATATTTTCCTCAAGAATTCATTTCAAGTGTTTTATCAAAACCATTTTCCATCTAAGATGACATTATTTCATATGTTTATGTTTCAAATATAATGTATCTATTATTTACATGGTTTGATTCTTCTTATGATGAAATTATATCCATTTGTTTTATATGGATTATGTTATGATGAGATGATGTTTATGAAACCCATTTTATTCTTTTGGTTATGATAAATTATTTATGTATATGTTGTGGCACACGTAAGAATTATTTCATTATGATATGGGTGAGACCTATATCTCCCTCAAATGCATTGGGTAAAGATTTATATCTCATGATATAGACATGGATGGAAGGGAAAGTTAATCGGGTTCAGTAATACAGAACTGGAACGAGGAGTGAACTCGGTTCAGTAATGGACTTTGTCCACTAAGATAGTCTTGGCAGCAATGCCTTGGCTACTATAGAAATCATATCATGTGCTTAACGGTTTCCACAATTACAAGTTTTTTTACCATGCTAATTTATCATGATTTATGTTTCTTTATGATCTATGCCTTACGCACTGCCATGTTTTATGTCATTGCTCAAGATTTTGATGTTTAAATATTATGTTCATGTTTTGAAGTTCAAATGTATATGGTTTGTTTTATTTTCTCCATGCTTACCCTTAATGAGAATTTGAGCTCACCCTTTATTTTTTTCCTTTACCCAAGATATAAAGAAAGGTTTTAGGTAGGAAAACAAAAGGGTAAGTTCTTTATGGGAGATTTTGATGATCTTTCACCATGATTAGAAGATTATGTTCCAAGTTTCCAAAGACACTAAACTGTTACGGTCCTTTGGTGTCTGTTTTTGTTATGTATTAAGTATTCAGAAAAAGTAATTCACTGTATATGTAAATCAGGTTTGGGGTCTCTACATGATAGGTATACTGGTTATTCATTCAATAATATATATTATACTATTTGATTATTGTTCTACACATTCTTTCATATCTTTATTGTTTAGTAGAACTATACAAACACCACCACAAAAATTGGATGCTGAGTTATATGTGATAATAGAAAATGGTGAAATTATTGAATTAAATGTATATAACTCATCCTAGGTTAAATTTTATGGGCATAACCTCATAGAAAATATTTTCATACTTCCTTATGTGGAGTTTGATGCTATATTAGACCTATATTGGCTATCTTTATACAAATCCAACATCAATTATCGTGAAAGTGAGATCACTCTTCACATTCTGAGGTATCCTATAAATATGTTTAAGTGTAAGGATGAAGATGAATCTATTTTATAATCATTGTAACACCCTAATATTTCTTGGGATGTTTCTTTTTAAATAAATTCCACAGATTTCACTACACACAACATAGAGTTCGATCACACTATAATCAATTAAAATAACCGTTTAAAAAGAACTTATAAATAGTATTAACCATATTATGAAATTTATACATTTAATTTTTGAGCATATAATTAATTTTGGAATTCAAAATATTAAAATTATCTTAGGATGTTTTTTGGGTATTTCTTTTGAAAACTTTCATTTTTTTTATGAATAGTGAAAATACTACACTGTACTCAAAAATGACTTTCTAATTTAAATAATTATTATTTATAAAAACGTTTTTAGAGTCATAATATATTAATAATATATATTTTAATTCAATGTAAGGTATTTGAAATATTTTATATTATAATTATATATAAAAAATTTCTGAACTTTTAGATGTCTTTTTTACCCTCATTGTCACCACATTAGCATTAAACTTAATTCAGACACTCATTTGTGTAAAATTGGAAAACAAATACATAATTAGATTTAATTATTATTATATTTATATTATAATATGATCAACTTAATTTTTTTGTGAAGATTAAATTTAGTAAAGTTTTATATATTTACCACTGTTAAGAGTAAATCATGTAATTAAATGTAAAAATAATATTATAATACTTAAAATATTCCCTAACACTTGTCCTAATTTCATTGTATAAGTGGGTTTGAACTAAAATCAACCTTAGTACGAAATAATTATCTTTTTAATCCATTTGGGCAAGAATATGACTTTTATTATGTTTTATTTAAAGATAAGATAAAAATGTCATACTCATAATTTTAATAACTAAATAATTTTTCATATAGGGTTATATATAAAATATATTATACTATATATATTCATTTTTAAAGATAATAAATTTATCTTTCATCATTATATATATATTTTTAATTTTTTGAGAATAAATAAGTTAATTAAAAGCTTGTATAATAAAGATGTATTAATTGTTTAATTAATGGAAATATCAAATAAATGATATTAAAAGTTTGAAAAAAATATAATTTGACATAATTTATGAAATAAAGGAATTTTTTAGATAACTTATACATGGTAGATATATATTTGAAGTGTTAGTTTTATGTTATCATGTTGTTAAGATATTTGTAAAAAGACAAATAATAAATAGTATGAAAATTGACATAATTGATGATTTAAAATAAATAATATTTTATTAAATGACACAAAATTAATAAAAATATATATTTTTATAATGTTAAATATGTGATAAACGATCCAATTGGGTTTATTTTATAATTTTATATTAACTATATAAACCATATAGTGTAAAAAAAAGTAGTCATGGTAAGAGTTAAATTGTTCAAAAAATGGTTAAAGCCAAAAGATAAGGATAATATTGTGACCTAAATGTGTCTAAAATTAATTTTTTGAGATAATTTCAACACATAATAATATTATAAAATAAATAAATTACTTTTTAACTACTTCAAATCTAAATTAAATTTATATTAAATTAATAGTTTTGGAGTTTCCAAAAGTGCCTCTCCCCTTTCTTATAAAAGCCCCCATCTTCTTCTCTCTTATTCACACCTATAACTACATTTTTATTAGAAAAAACCTACCAATTTATCCTTAAAATATCACACAATGTATCTTATAGGCCATAATTTAGGTATAAATCCAACATAAAAATTACTTTGGTGCAAATCAAAAGGAGATACTCAAAGAATAAGTAATTGTTTTACAAATTAAATTGAATTCATTTTCTTTGTATACATACTCTTACTATGTTGTTTACATACTAAATTAATAAATACAGTATCATATATATTATTATATGTTATTTTTATTATGTGACAACCATATTACTCCTTTTATCCATCTTATGAATAACAATATCACCATTTGTGTGTACATTCGCCTTACCATATCCACGTTGTGGTGTAATTTGTTTTTCATTACTAATTTATTTAGATGGGTATAATGATGAATATAATGGATATAAATAATTAGCATGAAATGATATTGATTCTATATAATCAACATACCATCCATTTCCTTAACCATTTACCATTAAGGAAATGATATCGTCACTCGTGCGTACGTACGACCTAGAGTCTCCACGACACGATGTGATTTATCATCAACGTTAAAAATTCAAGAATTATTATAAAAATTTATATAATGAATAAGTATGAAATATATTACATAATAATAATACTATAATATATATATATATATATATATATATGTCATTTACTTTCTTCCATTCAATATGATAAGAAAACCGAAACAACATTCATGCATACGTATGGCCAACCATCTCCATGAACGGTGTATTCAACTCCATATTATATATATACCTATATAATGAATATATATGATATATAAATAATGTTTTAAATTTTCTATGTAATTAAATCATGATCTAAGTAATATAACTAGTCAAAAGACGTATGATTAACAAAGTAGTTATTACTTGAAATGTTTCTTTAACATGGAATTGTTAATAAATTGGTAATTTAAAGACATAAATGAATAATATATGATACAATAAATATTATTATTATTTTATGATGAGTTAATAAATTTTTTAAATCCACTATATATGAGTTTCAGACACATACAGAGGGAATCAGACCTACGGTATGGGTTAATTTCACAATCTCTTTATTATTTGAGATTGTTTATACATAAGTATTTAATGGGAAATATTTATCATCCATGTCCATATTTATTAAAAATATTTTCAAAAGGAATATTTTTAAGGTTTTATGTAAGGGAATATTTAACTAAAGAATCATTTTAAATGTTTCTAAGATTTTTTTTTCTAAATCTTTCTCATTTATGTCCATGTTTTCAAAATGGATTTTATGGATTTATTTCTAAGGACATGAATATTTTAAAATGTTAATTTTTGAATTTATCATTATTGTTTCAAAGTGGTGTAGAACATATTGATTAAAAAAATCAATTTTTTAAAATTTATTTTTTTATAAATGCGAGACTTTTGAATAAATTATTTCAAAGTAAAAAGGGTATTTTTCTTAAGAAATTTTAATGATTTTATTAGATTTTTTTTTCATTTATGACAACATCCTTTATTGGATTTTATGATTGATTGAATTTTATTTCTTATGATAAAATTTATCATATTATATTGAATGGTTTAAGATATGTTGGACTGTGGATGTGAAATTTTTATTCCATTAATGGCTTATCGTTAATTTATTAACACTTCTTATTATAGTGTTAATACAAAGGTTTATGTTTTTTATGTTTCAAACTTTACATATGAAGAATGTATTGGACTTAGTATATTACAGGAGGTGCCTTCCATAGCCCTTAGATGCATCATTAGGTCTCATGAGACCAAAAGATTTGAACTTGGATGATCCATGACCCATTTTATTTCAGATATGGTTTCAAACTGGGTCTTAATCATTTATTTTCATATGTATTGGTCAAGGCCTCGGTGGTGTGTTTTAGATGTATGAAATTGTGCATTCCCTTATTATGAGATTATTTATTGAATTTGCACATGAATATGACTAGTAGAATATCCATGTGATTGTTGAAATGGAATTATTTGATTTATTCTTTCCATATTATGCTTAAGATTATGTTTCAAAGGCATGTATTTTAGTTTTATACCTTAACTTAAATTATTATGCTTATTTATGAAAGCTTATGCTATATTATTTTCTCTTACTGAACATCTGAACTCACCCATTTTGTATGCTTTATTTTCTTAGGATTCCAAGATTTGTATTATAATTGATATACATGGTAAATCTAGAAGAATAATGTCATTCTAAAATAATTATCTATGTTATATTTTATGTTATGAATTATAATGTAAAGTCCAGGTATGTGATATATTTTCCAAGAATGTTAAACATATCATTGCTTTGGGATTTGACATTTGTATATATGCTAATTTTTAAAAATAATTCACTGTATAGGGAATTATGGGGTTAGGGTGTTACAGTTGGTATTAGAAGAAGCTTAGTAGAAATCTTGGAAACTAGATTTAGAAAACATATGTTAGGGAACATAACTCTAAGATAGAATTTGAGGATAAGTATATAAGAATGCCTCAGAATTTCTGAAAGGTAGAGATTATGTGGGTATTCCTAGAAAATACATCCCACTTTGGATAGAAAAAGTGGATGTGATTCTGACATACCCATGCCTAGGAATTATAACTTCAAGAAGGTATTATGGGCATTACTTTGGGTAACCTGATACACGACAATAGGCCTTCCTGAATACCTATTTTGACACTACTGGGCAATGTGCTTAGGATAATTGATATTCTCTTTACAAACCATTATAAAGGATTTTAGAGTAAATATGTCCAAATGAAACCATGTTTATGAGATTAAATATGCATAAATGATTCAAATCATATTTATAATTTTTCTAGTTTTTGGATTATAAATTATGATATGATCAAATCTAGAGTATGTCATCATTTAGAAATGGAACCTAGTAGAAGGAATGTAAACCTCACCAGTTCACATGATCCAAAGTGTAGTAAGGTTCATATCATTCATAGTATTAAGAAAATATTTCAAAGATAAATATTATACCAAGAATTGTTATCATATGAGGGAATAATATCAAGTGATAGTGGCAAGGTATTGTGTACTCTAAGTATTATGGATTCAGAGGGTAGAATGATAATAAAATGATAACTGGGAAAATTTTGGATAAAGGGAAGAAGGGAAATAGGTACTTTACCAAATATGATAAATGTTTAATGAAACACCATGAACTTGATTTAAAGTAATGGGATTTTCCTATAAGTGTCAAGTGAAAGGTCACCATTCATGGGATTTCAAGGTTAAAAAAAAGGTTTCTAATGTACAATCCTTTAACTGCAAGCATATGGGACACAACACAAATCAATGTGTCATTCATCAAAGGAATATACCCTAATAGAGGTTAGTGGATCATGGTCAATATTATGTTACTATCACAGAAAAATATTAATGATTAATGTGATTATGTTGGGATTAAATAATTATGTCATTTTATTAGTTTTTCATTGATGTACTAGTTGTAAGAATTATTTTATATATAAGGATTGTACTTCAATACTAATTATTTATAGATTTGGAAGCATGAATGTTGTAATTAAGGTATTAATATGATCAACAGATTCATATATTTGGTATGTGATAATAATAGAAAAATTTTGTTTTTTTTAGAAAAATACGATGATAAGAATGATTTTGGAAATTTAGAGACTTTTAATTTGGACAAAAATATTTTGGATAAGTCTAAAGGTTAGAATGGATTAAGTCGAATATTGTATATTATTTTTAAGGTCAAAAAATTTATTTAGATTTATGTTTGTAATTTTATAATAATATAGTTTTATAAAGAGGACAACCCACATGTCTGGTGACAACCCGTCACATCTAGAAAGACCGCGAGACTTGAACCCACAACCGAAGAGAAACAAGGGTGCATACCCTACCATTAGCCTATGTGATGTCCTGGTTAGTATGACATATTTTTATTTATTTAAAAGGTATGAAATATGAAATATAAATTAATTTTTTGAACCCTAGATGATTAAGATAAATAGGATATATTTGAATTATATTACCTTTTGTAGAAAAAGATGAGTTTGTAATAGAAATTAGTTAAAGGATGAAACTCTACTTGTCAAGGAAGCATGTTTACTTATGTTCTTAGTCTATGAAGTAAATTAATTATTCAACTATAGAGAATGTATCTTGAAACCATAAATTCTATCCTAGTAATTTTTATGATGAATAAACTCGTCTCTTAGATAATCACATATTTAGAGTTTTTTTATTGTTAACTTTATTCTAATCATTCTCACTATCACTCCCCATACAGACATGATGGTTAGAATTTTCATTAATTTACATGTTTTATTACATAGATCCCTTGTACGTGTAATCTCTGATAGCCTTTTCAATTCCCTTTATTTATTTTAAAGAGGTAGTTTTATCGACCCTTATTTAGATGTGGGATTTCAATAAAGTAATTTTGAATAGTCAAACTGTAGTTAACGAAGCTGAATTTGAAAATTTTTAGGATACAATTTGTATAAGGTTGGGGAGAATTTAACACCCAAATATTTAATAGTACATTTATTTTTAAATAAATTCAATAGCTTTCACTACAAGAAACCCTGAGTTCGAGCACACTGTGATCTATCAAACTAGCCATTTAAAAAGTGGTTATGAATAGTATTAAACACATTATGAAATTTATAAGTTTTATTTTTCAATATAGAATTCATTTTTTAATTTTTAAAGTCAAAATTAGGTCAGGGTGAATTTTTGGTATTTTTTCTGAAAAGTTTCATTTTTTGGATGAATATCGAAAAATACTCCATTATAGTTAAAAAATGACTTTTTTGTTTAGATAATTATTATAAATTAAATTGATTTTTAAATTATAAATATATTAATAATATATATCTTAATGCAATTGAGTTCATTAAAAAAAATTTATAAAAAAATTTGATAAAAAAACTTGGTGAACTATTAAACGTCTCTTTTACCCGTCTTCTCACAACATTATCGTTAATCTTAATTTAGCCACTCCTGTGAGTAGAATTTGAAAAAATGGGCATAAAAAGTTTTAATTAGTATAATATTTATATTCTAATATGATTAAGTAATTTTTTATGTGAATAGTAATTTTAGTAAGTTTTTATGTATTTACCACAGTTAAGGGTAAATCGAGTAATTGAAGGTAAAAATAATATTATAATATTTAAAAGTTACCTTGGAACTTGTCTTAATTTAATTGGATAAGTAGGTTTCGACCAAAATTAAACTTAGTCCAAAATTATTATCTTTTTAAGATACTTGGGTAATAATAATACTTTTATTATATTTTATTTAAAGGTAAGTTAAAAATATCATACTCATAATTTTTATAATTAAATCAATTTTAATATAAGGTAATACATAAGATAAATTTGACTATAATTATTCATTTGAAATCTAATAAGCTTATCTTAATCATGATTTTTTTTAATTTTTTCAAAATAAATAGGTTAATTAAAGGCTTGTATAATAATGATGTTGTAAAATTTTAATTAATGGAAATATTAAATAAATAAAATTAAATATATTAAAAACACATATTTTGACATAATTAATGACATAAAATAAGTTTTTAGATAACTTAGACATGTTAGATATATATTATTTGTTTTTTTATGTTATCATGTGGTTATGATATTTGTAAAAAGACAAATAATAAGTATTATCAAAATTGACACAAATGATACATTAAAATAAATAATATTTTATTAAATTATATATAATTCATTAAAATATATATTTCTATAATGTTAAATATATTATAAATTATCAGATTGGGGTTTTTTGGTATTTTATAGTAACTATATTTACCCTATAGTGTAATGAGACGAGTAGTCACGGTAAGAGTAAAATTGTTTAACTAAGGGTTAAATCCAAAAGATTAGGTTAATATTGTGACCTAAATATGTCTAAAATTAATTATCTGAGAGGATTTATACCAATAATAATATTATCCTACAGATAACTCAATTTGGATCAATTTTAAAACTAAAATAAATTTACATTAAATTAATAGTTTTGGAGTTTCCAAATGTGCCCCTCCCCTCTCTTATAAAAGGGAACCTCTCCTTCTCTTTTGTTCACACATCTAAATAAATTTGTATTGAAAAAAACTACCCATTTATCAATAAAAATCATCTCAATTCATCATATAGGCCATAATTTGTGATTAAATCCATCCTAATAAGTCCTTTTTTTCAAATCAAAAGGAGACACTTGAAGAAGATGTAATTGTTTTACAAATTCAATTCAATTTCCATTCTTATTCTAATTCCTCTTACTATATTTTTTCCATAACAAAGAAATAAATCCAATAACATATATGTGAAGATATTTTATGATTATTATTTTACAACCATGTTCCTCCTCTTATCGATCCTTCAAATAACAATATCACTATGCGTGTATATATATGACTTACTGTCTGCACGTTGTGGTGTAATTTGTTTTTCATTACCACTTTAGTTGGATGGGTATAATGATAAATATAATGGATATAAATAATTAATATGAAATAATATTTATTCTTTATAATTAAAATACCTTCCATTTCTATACCTCTTTTCCATTAAGGGAATGATATCGTCGCTCGTGCTTACGTACGACCTACCGTCTCCACAACACGATGAAATTCATCTTCCACTTTAACCATTCAAGAATGAATATATCAATATATTCAATGAATAATTATTAAATATATAACATAATAATGCTAATTCAAATATATATATATTTACATAAATTTCATTTACTTTCTTCTGTTCAATACGATAGGAAAACTGATACAACGTTCATGCATATGTACAGTCTACCTCTTACATGAATAGTGTATTACATTATATATATATTTAGGTATTTAATATATATGATATATAAATCATGTTTTATATTATATAATAAATTAAATCATGATCTATGTAATATAAAAAGTCAAAACACGTACAATTAACAAAACATTTATTACCGAAAAACTACTTTAACTTGGAATTGTTATAAATGGGTAATATAATGTCATACATGAATCATATATGACATAAAAAATATTATTATGATTATATTAAAAGTTAATAATATGTTTAAAACCACTATAAAAGAGTTTCAGACCCGTACAAAGGGAATCAGACGTATAGTAATAGTTAATTTCACAATCTCCTTATAATCTAATATTGTTTAAACATAATTATTTTCTGGGAAATAGTTATCATTCATATACATGTTTCTTAAAAATACATTCAAAAGGAATATTTTTAAGTTTTTATGCATGGGAATATTTAACTAAAACATAATTTTATATGTTTCTATTATTTATTGTTCTAAATCATTCCTAATCATGCCTATCTTTTCAAAACAGGTTCTATGGATTTATTTATAAGTACATGAATATTTTAAAATGTTAATTTTAGAATCAATATTAAATGTTTCAATGTGTTGTGGGTCACTTTAATTAAAAAAACTATTTTTTTAAAATTCATTTTTTTGTAAATGTGATGCTTTGGAATAAATTATTTCAAAATAAAAATTTCATTTTTATCCAGAAATTTTAATGATTTTATTAGATTATTTTAATCTATGTCAATATACTTGGTTGGATTTTATGATTAATTGAAGTTTATTAATTATGATACAATCTATAATATTGTGTTGAATGGTTTATGATATGTTTGACTATGAATGTAAAATTTTTGTGACTTTCATGGATGATGGTTAATGTACCATAAATTTCAAATTCTAGTGTTAATACAAATATTTATGTTGTTTGTGTTTCACCCTTTCATATAAGGAATGTATTAGACTTTGTAAGTTATAGGATGAGCTTGATATAGCCCCACAATACATCAATAGGTATCATGATACAAACCAGATTTGGAAATGGCTAAGGCCTTACCCATTTAGTTTCATATATGGTTTTGAATAATGTCTTGACCATTTATTTTTAGATGTCTTCATTGAAGCCTCAACAGTATGTTTTAGATGTCGAAAATTTTGCATTGCTTAATTATGAGATTATTTATTGATATTATATGATATATCTAAATAAGTAAAATATCTATTTGAATGTTTATATTTTATTATTTTAATTATTCCAGCTATATTATACTCAAGATTATGTTTAAAAGGCTTGTGTTTCAATTTTATACATTTCCTTAAAATATTATGCTTATTTATGAAAGCTTACACTGAATTATTTACCATTAATGAGCTTATGAGATCTCCTATTTCTTATGTTTTATTTTCCTAGGATGTGAAGATGTGTGTTATAATTGATATCAATGGTTAAGATAGGAGAATAATGGCACTCTTAAATCATTATCTTTGTTTTATTTTATGATAGGAATTGTAATTTAAAGTTCATGTATATGATTTATTTTATAACACTAATAAACTAACTAGTCCTTTGGGATTTGACACTTTTATCTATTCTAATGTATTAAAATAATCCACCAGATCTAGGATTTTGGGGTCAGGGAATTACAATCATCATCTAAGTTTTGGATATTATTTCCTTATAAGAAAATATATGAATATCAAATTATTGATATAAAGGAGAGAATCATGCTTGAATAAATGCCTATTATGAGGGACTACACTGATGTGTTCCCCATAGAATTGCCCGATCTTCCTCCCAACCGAGAGGTTTAGTTCTCAATAAAAATTATTCTTGGATCCAAACCTATATAAAAAAAACATTATAGAATGGCCACTATTGATTTGAAAAACCTAAAGAATAAGTTATAGGAGAATATAAATAAGGATTTTATATGCCCGAGTGATTTACCATGTGGTGCACCATTCCTCTTTGTTAATAAGAAGGATGGATCAATGCACCAATGTATTTATTATTATGAGCCAAAAAAATCAAGATAAATAAAATGTATCTCCTTCCACGGATATATGATTTGTTTGATCAACTACGTGGGGACAATTATTTCTCAAAAGTGATACTTCAGTTGAAATATCACCAAATAAAGGTGAAGAAGGGATATAATCCTAATTTTAACTTTTGAATGAGGTATGGACATTATGAGTTCATATATATGGACTTCATAATGACTAATGCTAAATCAATATTCATGAATTTAATTAGTAGAGTCTTTAGATATTTCCTATAAATTTTTTTGTAGTATTTATTGATGATATTCTGTTATACTCTAGGATAAAGGAGGAATATGAGGATAATTTGAATACTTTGTTAAATATTTTGGGAAGGGATAAATATTATGAAAATTATAGTAAATTTGAGTTTTGGATGGATGATGTATAATTATTGGGGAATGTTATCTCCACCAAAGGAATATCTGTGAACCCTTTCTAGATAATGGAAATTAAGGATTGGACCAGACCAATATCTGTAACGACGATCCATAGTTTCTTTTGTCTAGCCAGGTATTACCTAATTTTTTTGAGAACCTATCATAATTTTAAAACCCAATAAAAAAGATGAATTAATTGATACTGCATTTTTTTGGAGAAGTGAATGTGAAGACTGCTTCAAAGAGTTGAAAAAGAGGCTTATCACTGCACCAATGCTCACACTACCGATGATTGGGTAATTGCTTGTGGTGTATAGTGATTCTTCAAAGAAGGGTTTGATATGTGCACTTATGAATGGTGGTAAAGTTATAGCATATTCCTCAAGGTAGTTGAAAATTCATGATAAAAACTATCCTAAGCATGATCTTAAGTTCATGGATGTGATCTTCACATTGAAAATATTGAAGCATTATATCTATGGAGAAATGTGTGAAATATATACTGATAATTTAAGCCTCCAATATATATTCACATAGCATGAACTTCATGTGTTCCAATGAAGAGGGTTAATTCTCATCAAGGATTATCACTGATCAATCCACTACCATTATAGTATGGAAAATACAGTAGAAAATTCTCTAAGTAGAAAGGATACTATAACATTATTAATGATTGGAATTGATAAGGATCCAATATTTTTGAATTTTCAAAGGATAAACATGGAAATAATTAAGTAATTTACATCCTAAATCCTTTCTCAAATTATTTTTCATCCATCCCTCATCGAGAAAATAAAGTATTGTTAAAGAAATGATGTGGAAGTTTAGAAGAAGGTAGAATCCATGAGAAAGGTGATGTACTCAGTGTTCAGAATTGAAAAGGAATGAGTTGTAAGATTTGGGTCATGACTATGTGTACAATCAAACCCAAAGATAAATAAAAAGTTTATGAGTGTCGCACAAAGCTCAACCTTCTCTATTCACCATGGGTGACATAAGTTGTATCAAGATCTTCAAGAGTACTATTGGTGAGAAAATATGAAAAAAAATATCATTGGATATACATCAAAGTGCCTAGTATTTTTGAAAGTGAAGGCTTAAAGTAGAAAAGTCATTTTGGATGATTCAACCATTTCCCATGCAAACATCGAAACGGGAAAATATCGCCATGGACTTTTTCACTGTAATTCTGAAGACATATACATGAAACAATTATATATGGATTTTTGGGGATCATCTTATAAATATAACTCAATTTATCACAATTTTAGAGAAACTCTCACTAGATCAAATTGCATTAATATACATAAGAGAAGTGGTAATGCTGAATGGGTTACCACTATCGATTGTATATGACCGAGATCTGAGATTCACCTCTTAGTTATGTAGACGCCTAAAACATTCTCTAAACACTGAGATGAACTTCAGTATGACTTTTCATCCTCAAACTAATGGCCAATATTAATAGACTATTCAGACATAGGAATACATGTTGCGAGGATGATATATGGACTTCAAGGGATGATTGGACCAAAATTATCCTCTCGACTAATTCTCTTACAATAATATTTTCCACTTGAGTATCCAAATGGATCCATATGAATCCATTTATGAGGAAGGATATAAAACATCAACATGTTGGGATGAAGTCAGTCAATGTAAGATGCTAGGACCTGAAATGGTTTAATAAATGGTGGAAAAGGGGAAAACCAATCAGCAACACATCAAACATCCCAAAGTCGATAAAATATCTTTGCAGATAGTCATCAATGAGTCCTTGAGTATGTATATCTTTATATAATAGAGTTATGAGATTTGGGAAGAAATAAAAGCTAAGTCCCAGGTATATCATCCCCTTCGATATTCTTGATTGTATTGGATATATGGACTATTGACTATAAATTACATCAACCAAGCCACAAGTACATGATGTATTCTATGTATCCCTCTTGAAAAAGTACATACCATATCCCTCACATGTATTTAATTTAGAGGTGGTATAGTTGGAAAATGATCTCCCTTATGAGGAGTAGCCAATGAAGATCTTGGATCATAGAGATAAAGTTCTATGCAACAAGACCACTTACAAGGTCAAATTACTATGATAGGTCCATATATAAGAAGAGGCAACAAGGGAACCATATGAAGTAATGAAGTAGAATTACCTTAGTATGTTTTCCCTATAGTTTGTAAAATTAAATTTCGAGGGTAAAATTTTATAAGGGGGGAAGAATTTAACAACCTAGAATTATATAAATTAAAATTTACCTTCTTAAATTATTTTATATTGTATAAATCACATAAAATCACATAAGGAACACCGAAAAAACTTTATAAATGTAGAAGGACCCAAATAATATGCTTTTTTAGAAATTAAGGAACTTTTACCAATGGAATAGTAACATGACATTTAGAATAGTAATATGACCCTCATGAATAGTAAAATGGCCAAAAGAATAGTAACCTCACCCATTGATTTATAAACAAAATTATGTATCTTATAAATTAAAATATTTTATTAATATATCATAGTATAAGTAAATAAATGTTTTGAAAATGATAAATCATGTTTTGGTATTTTTTTGAAACATATTAGTTTATTTATAATTTTATAATTCATATAATGGTTTAAAAGAAATTTTATTTTCACAAAATAGATTCATAAATTAATATTTTTTTCTTATGAATATAAGATAATTTTATAAGACCATAATTAATTTTTCAAAGTTTTATAAAATGAGTTATAATTTTAAAATTGATATATTTTGAATAAATGATGATTTTAATTAAAAATTAAATTTCTCATATTTAGAAAATTATTTTCATATATTTTCATTCATTTTTGTATTGTACACCTCAAAAAATAGTTAGGGTGAATTTTTGGTATTTTTCTAAAATAGTTGTTTTTTTAGTGAATAGTGAAATATGAAAATTTGTGGTATAAGGTAAATACATGGATTATTGGATTATGGATGATGTTTGTATGCTTTGAGTACAATTTTCTTGAAATTAAATGAACTATTTACTAAAATTAGTCATAGGAATCCATACTATTCATTTTCTTGAGCCAAAATAATACACAAATGAATAAAATAATAAAAAACACCATTCTCCTCCACTATAAATACCACCCCTCACTGCCTCTTCTCCTCACACTTATTAAGACTTGAATATTTTCCAATATCTACCCAGTACTCTTAACAATTATCTTCCCCACGTCCAAGAGGGTTTTATCTTAATAAAATACCAAAAACAATATCCCTAAGGAGGTTCTCAAGGAGAAGAATTCAAGAGGTAAAATCCTTTTTCGCTTTCTTTATTTTCATTTCACTTCCATTTGTTTTCTTATACTCTACTCAAATCCTCTATAAAAACATGAATTAAAAATAAAATATCTTATATATACTATAATTTTGAAATTTTAATGTAAAATCCACCATCAAGTCTCTTCTCCCCTTTTATTCTAAAAATTAAAATATCATTCATAAGGTATTGATTTATTGCCTTTGTGGATGACAAGTTTTCATTTTCCTTTTCCATATTCAAGTCTGGAAATAAAACCATTATAATGGTTTATAAATATTTTAAATTTAATTTTATAACCCTTTTCTATGTTATTAAACTAAATTTTATATACAATAATGAATAATGAAACAAAACTTGTTTGTCATGATCAAAAAACCGCCAAAATAATTTAACAATTATCACTAACATCTTATCTAAGGATTAATCCTCACCCAAAATAACTAAATGGATTATAAAAATTTAATATTATGGGTTTTAATTAATAAAATATAACTTGAATTATTTATATCTATTCACATTTTAAGTTATCTTTCATACATTTATACAAGTTAACCAATCATTAAAACCAAGGAAATGAACACTCTAGAATAATGAAATTATATCTCATACCTCATCAAAAAGTCCATAAATTAAGTTAAAAAAATTATAATAAATAAAATAAATGTATTAAATTTTATAATTTAATTAATTAATGTATTTAATTTTATTACTCAATACATTAACATCAAGTGAAGAATACTTTCAGACATAAGGTAAGAGATTCGTTCCGAACCTCCATTTTTTCAATCGGGTTATGATTTTTTTTTATCTTTATCCCAATATAATTCTTATTTATTCTTATGTAATACTCATAAATTTCATGTTTATGTTCTAAAAATATGTTCCCATCATTATTATTATTTCATTTACGTGAAAATACAATATTTATAACATTCCCTTCCAAGTTCCTCTCGATAAACAAGCCTGATTAAAGGGAACTTCTCAAATTATTAATCATTTTTAGGTACTGTCCATATTATGTTTTAATCCACCATTATTTTAGAAAATCAATCATATTATCATGAAATAAAATCTGGGTTCATTTCTATTTTATAAAAATAATTATGAATTTTCTATTTTAATGACTCTTTAATGTTTTCCCTTAAACCACACTAAAGTGGATCATTTCTAAAGTTACCTAAACACTCTTTATAATTTTTTTCACATTATTTGGAAATAATTTATCATTATATATTCCTATTTTACATTATTAATTTCCATTTATCATTTAAATCCATTCTTTTATGAAATATTTTATGATACACTCTTTGGATATGCCTAATGACAAGTTTATGATAACCCAATTCTTTACTTGGGTAACCCTTATATTTGTACCTCATGTTTGATTATTCTTGTGGAAAACTTATGCATGCACATGTTTTAATCAGTGAAACTAGATATAAACCTAATTAATTCAGTGATGTTTAGTCTCTCGAGACGTCATGTTGGGATAGGGAGTGAACTTGATTATTCTATGGGACATTGTTCGCTAGGTGAAATGGTCATGGTAGTTAACCTTAACTCATGATTATGTCATTTTGTGAATTGTTTAAACATTTCTATGATTCCATTACTACATGTTCCCATGATCTACATGTTATTCTTAATTATTTTTATTCATGTTCCATGCATTTTGATGTTATCTTGTAATGTCTTCTAACCCCTATACTTTTCTTTATCCTAATGGTTATACACTTACTAGAATTTTTAGCCCATCCCTTTTTTTCATTTATTCCACAGGTTATCCTATAAAGATTTAGGATCTCAATAGAAGTTAGAATAAATTTATGGATAATTAAAATAAATATGATTTATTCTATTTACATTGTTTTAGTTTTACATACTTAATCATTCAAAGACACTGGACTTTATGATCACTAACTCGTAATTTGATGGATAATTATTCTTAAAATCATGTAATAAAATTTGTAAAATAATAGGGACACTATAGTTGGTATTAGATAAAGGTATAGTTATTTTTGGATATTAGTACTATAATACTTTAGTAAGAAACATAAGGATAATTCTATCACTATAGAAAAACTAGATTGAAACTTAGGGTATCAAAAGTTAAGATATACATTTTATTTACAATTTTATCATTCTATGTTAAATGTTTTATTTTTTAATGCTTATTAGATATGTATTCAAACCCCCTAATTATACTTTATTTTTCTAAGTTAATGGATGGAAATAGAATAACCATTTCCAACAATCATTGTGATAGGAAATGTGACGATTTCCCTAATTATATACCAAATATGTTGGGAACAAGTGCTCAAAACTTCACTAAGTACTTTCTCAACATGATCATATTATGAATAAAAAATTGAATCATTTGTAACTCCCTCATTATCATAAGAAATATAATGTTGCGTTTGAATCCTTCATGTGACAAACTCCTCCTATATTCAACTGATCTTACGATCCCATAATCGTGAAATGATGGATTAACTTTATTGAGAAGATATTCACTATCATCTAGCGCTCAGAAGAAGAGAACGTTGGGCTGGGAGTTTATCGTTTTGATGGGGAAGATGATTATTGGTTGACACTGATCAAGAAAAAAAAGTATAAAGATGAAATGAATTGCATAGAATTATAATATTTCAAGAAAATATTTTTCAATAAATATTTTCCCCGATCCCTTCATATTAATATGGAAGGGGACTTCCTTGGACTGAAGAAAAAGGAAGATAACTTTATAAGAGTGTATGAGAAAAAATTTCCATGACTTGTGTGATATGCCTCTAGAATTTTCATGGACACAAAAATTAAATTGGATCACTTATTTAGTGGACTAAAGCCAAGTTTACAAAAAGTGTTGGCGATTCGAGACTTTTAAAGTTATGAGGAGATTGTATGTTGTGTCCTTAAGGTTGAAATGAAGATCAAAGACTCTTAGTGGTCTTATGGTCCAAATAAAAAAAAGAGGAAAATGGAGTTTAATATGGATGGATCAATATATAAATACCATGATGAAAATAATTACCAACTTCCCACATGTCAATAGTATAAGAAGAAAAAAACTATAAATTTCTTAAAGGGAATCAAGAGATGATTCAAATGTGGAAGACATGAGAATATGACTAATAACTACCGAAGGGATATAAATAATCCCACCAATGCAGAAGAAAAAAAAAGGTTTAGATCAACACGAAACCTATAGCACAATGTTTGGACTACAATCATCATGGAAATTATGCAATCCATTTCCCTGATCCAAGGGTTGTTAGTGTAAATCAACAACAACAACCTCCAAGGAAATAAGAAAGGGAATATTTTATCACTACTAAAGAGGTGGAACTTGGAAATAATGTGGTGATAGGTATGCTAGTTATTAATTAAATAATAGTGAACACAATATTTATTCTAGTTATATACATTATTTAATATCTTTCATGTTTAGTTGAGCTATTCAAGCACCACCTAAAAATATGTTGGTTGAGCTATATGTAAGAACAAAAAATATTTAAATTATTGTTTCTAAAGTATATAAATCCTCCCTGGTTAATTTTTGTTGTCTGATCCTCAAATAAAATATTGTCTTACTTCCTTTGGTGTAATTTGATGATATATTTGGCATGGATTGACTATCTTTGTACAAAGACAATATCAATTGGCGAGAAAGGGAGATAACTCTTCACATCCCAAGGCATACTCCAATTCTATACATGTGTAAGGCAGAATATGAATCTTCTTTAGAATCATCATCACAATTGTGGATATTACTACCTTATAAGGAAGTGTATCTATCTCAAATGGTTGATACAAAGGAAAGAATCATGTTCGAAGACATTACCATTGTGAGGAACTACACTGATGTGTTATATGAAGAATTTTTTGGTATTATTATTGACTGAGATATTTAGTTCTCAATCTAACTTATTCCTCGATCTCTACCTATATCAAAAACACCTTATAGAATGACCACTGTTGAGTTTTAATAACTAAATAAGTTGTTATAGGAGAATTTTAATAAGGGTTTTATATTCCTGAGTGCTTCACCATAGGTTACACCATTACTCTTCATCAAGAATAAGGATATATCGATGTGTTTATGTATTGATTATCACAAGATCAATAAAAATAATAATAAAGACAATTTTTCCCCTTCCATGGATAGATGAATTAATTGATCAACTATTTGGGACCAAGTATTTCTCAAAGGTGGACCTTTGGTCATCATATCACCAATTAGAAGTCAAGAAGGAAGATATTCCCAAGACAATATTTCGAACAAGGTATGAACACTATGATTTTATATTGATGCCCTTGATACTCACTAATTCTCTAGAAAATATCTATGGAAGTAATGAATAATGTCATTAGAGTTTACCTTGACAAATTTTTGGTAGTATTTATTGATGATATTCTGATATACTTGAAGTGGAAGGAGGAAAATGAGGAGCAATTGAATACAATGTTAAAGAATATGTGAAGGGATAAAAATTATTCAATATAAAGTAAATGTGAGTTCTGGATAGAGGAAGTATCATTCTTGGGGAATGTTATCACAATCAAAGTAATACATATGGACCCTTCCAATATAATAGAAATTGAGGAGTGACCTAGGCTAACATATATAATGGACATCCGTAGTTTCCTTGGTATAGTTGGGTATTACCAAATATTTGTTAAGAACTTATCATTATTTTCAAACCTATAACCATGATGACTAATAATGCAGTGAAATTTTTATGGAGTATTGAATGTGAAGAATTCTTCAAAGAGTTGAAAAAGAGACTCATCACCACACTAGTAGTTCTCACACTACTGACAAGTGGAGAAGTCTTTTTGGAGTACAATGATGCTCAAAAGAAGGTATTAGTTTTTTACTGCTTCAAAATGATAAAGTGATATCATACACCTCTAGGAAATTAGAAATTAATTTCAAAAACTATCCCACACATGATATGGATTTGGAGGTTGTGATCTTCTTGTTGAAAATCCCATAGCATTATCTCTATGGGGGAGAAGTGTGAAATATAAAGTTATCTTAAAAACCTCAAATATATATTAACAAATAAAGAGATTAATACGAGTCAATGAATATGGTCAGAGCTCATAAAGGATTATGAATTCTTAATCTATAACTATCATGGTAAGGAAAATAAAGTAGCAGATTCTCTAAGTAGAAAGGATCCTACAATATTATCAATAATTATAATTGATAAGGATCAAATATTCTTAGATTTTAAAAGGATGGAAATGTGAATAATTAAATAAGGAACATACTAAATCCTTTATCAAATGATTTCTCAACTATACCTTAGGGAGAAAATAATGTATTCCCAAATAAAAGATATGGAAATCCATAATAAGGTGGAATCCATGATAAAGGGAAAATCTTCAAAGTTCAAAATTGACGAGGAATGAGTTATAATATTTGGATCATGATTATCTGTACCATACAATCCTGAGACAATGAAATAACCTCTGAGTGACACACATAGATTAGAAATATCTATTCACCCAAGAAGAAAAAAGATTTATCAATATCTCGTAGAGTACTATTAGTGAAAAAATATGATAAAGGAGATCACGGAATATATATCAAAGTGCCTAGTATGTCAGCTAGTGAAGGATAAATGGAAAACTTATAAGAGGGTGATGCAACCATTACCCATACTCACATAGAAATGGGGAAATATCCACATAAAAATTTTCATTGGACTTATAAATACTTCCATATAAAATAATTCTAGGATAAATATATCACATGTATATTATTACTTTCCATTCTATGGTGGATACGATAATGTCATTCATGTGTATGGTGAACTACCACCACGTGAAGCGATGTGATTCGTTTTTAACTAATGAATTTCATGGAAGGTGATAAGGGTAAATATTATGAATATATGTTATATATATAAAATAAATATGATTATGTAAAGTTAATATATTACTTTCAATTATTTCCTTTCATCCTTTGAGAAAATGGAAATGACATTCATGCGTATATATGACATACTATCTCCATGAATAGTGTATTTCATTTTCAATATATAACTTTTATGGACTAATAAAAATACATATATGATGAATATATATTATATTTATACAATTTTTAGCATTATGGTGATGATTTAAAGATGATAATAGTAGGAGGAACAAAAATTAAAAATCAAAACATACGTGAAAAAAAACAGTTATTACCAGGAATAAGATTTTAACAAGGAATTGTTAATAAAAGGATAATGAAAGTTCATATGTAAATCATATATGGAATTATATATATACCACATATAATTTAATGGATTAAATATGTGGTTTTAATGTGTACGAAGTAAGTCAGGACTTAAGGTAAGGGATTTTCATTTCACTTTTTACTTTTGTGAGACACATTCTATATTCACCACATACTTATTTTATACGGTGTATATACTTTCCATGATTATATTTTATGATGATTCTATTAAAAATTATTTATATTTAAAATTCCAATTTAGGTTCTCTTTTTCATGGGGTTTACATGTCAAAAGTTATCAAAGAGGTATGGTGTTATTGTCTCAAATATCCTTCTTTGGGATATATGTTATGTTATGAAACTGTCTTCTTATATAAGGTGTATATACTTCCCAGTTGATATGTTATATCAAAAATATTCTTATTTTCATGATATTAATATTTTAATTTGATTTTATTTTTAATGGGGATTATTATTAAATGTTACCAATGTAGTAATGGTTTTATGATACAATCTCATTATTTATCAAGATTGTTTATGTTTGTGATTCTGATTATTAAATCATATAATGAATTCTTCCTTAAAGTCATGAATTTTATTCTCCTATAGTTATTTCATGATAATAATTAATTAATCTTACTTTTATTATCTTTATGTACTAAATATTTCAAGAAAATATTTTTAAGAAAAATGATCTATATTTATCTCTTCGGCCTAAAACCCCTTTTTCCTGTAAAACCATGTTTTCCAAAAATGTTTTCAAAAATATTTTTAACAACATCTAAATGATTTATTAAATAATGTTTTACCATTTTTGAATTTATTAATTTTTTTAATAATATCCATCATGTTGTTTTTAAAAGAAGTTCAGTTTGTATTGTAATGAAAATGTGATAGGAATCATTGTTTTAATGGGTTTGACATGAAAAATATTTTTTCTATCATGAAAAAATCATTATTTTAAAGTTTCTTTTAAATGTTTCAAAGTTTATTTTTAAATAAAAGGTTTTAAAAAATGTTTTATGATGTCTTTTTAATTTTCTAAAAATGGAAAGGACATTTTCTTAAGGAAATGTTTTAAATGATTTATAATGATTTCTTTATAATTTTCCTAAATTATTTTTAAGAATAAGTATTATGAAATTGTTTTATTTTTTAAAAATTAATTTTCTTATTGGAGATGCTATTTTCCTCATGAAATGTTTTAAGTGATCTTTAAAAGGAATTTTTTATCTAAGATGACATCCTTTGATATTACATATGATTTATTGGGGATATTAATTTGTTATACCATCATAATTATTTATCTAGATGGTTAATTTCTATGTTGATGAAATTTTTATGAAACACATTTATTTTTCATGGGTTATGCTATGGTGAATTGATATAGTTTTTATGAAACCCATTTTCTTTACATGGGTTGTGTTGTGGTGATATGATGAATGTTATTTGATATTGTGGCACACATATATATAGATTATGTGGTAGGTGTGGCCTATATCACCCTCCATTACATTGGGTAAAAATGGATAACACATGAGTGAATATGTAATGTGTAAACCTGATTGAACGTTCATAGTGCTATGCATGAACCTAATGACAGGATCACAATGTAGTGTGTGATCCTGATTATATTTTTTTAGTGTTATGTATGGACTTGGATTTCATGTCTATAAGGATTTTCATGGAACACATCTTATGTATATAAGTTTATTCAAGGGAATAATTGAATTTCCTTATCATAATGTGTGAACCTGTTTTTATTTATACTTGTTCACAATGTTATGATCTTATACATATGTAAAAAATCTATATCTTATGATAATGTTATGCTCTCATGGATCATTTTTTTCTAGGATTCGAGTCTTATAAACTTCCAAGATTTAAGTCATGACTAATATTTATGATATATGACATGAAATTCTTGGTTTTAAAGTTTTATTCCCAAGTCCTCATACCCATAGGCTCATATCATATTGATATCTCCCTTTTTTACCCATACATAGAATCTGATCTCAACCATTATTATGTTTCCTTTTTCTAGGATGTGAAGGACGGTATTATGTATGATATGTATAATAATGGTGGTAGTTATGAAGAACTTAGTGGAGATGATGATGCTCAGTTATGGACCAGTTTTTTAGGTGTCCAAGTTACCAAAGACATTATACATAAACAATTATAATATGGACCAATATGTTTTGTAATGAAAATTTATCTACTAAGCTGTAATATTTATGCAAGAGAAGTTTGTGTCTTCACAGAGTAACATAGAATTTTAATCCCAAGAAAGTGAATAATCATGAAAAAGATAATGATGAAAAAACCATAAATCAATAAGGTGTAGAAAAGACCATCGATTCATCAGGAATGAATATAATAAGATTTTTTTACTTGAATGTACTATTCTTATAGCTGATGAATTATTTTACCATTTATAAAAAATTAAGGAAATATACTTACTTGAAAAGTTTGATTTCACCATTTAATAAATTTCCACCAAAATCACAAATTTTAATCAAAACAATGAATATTAAAGATAAATATTTACATTCTTGAATCACTAAAATGAACTTCCAATGGATCGCATAATCCACAAAAGGATAGCAAACTATTCTTCATGTCTTTAAATATTAACAAAAAAAAGAAATGGTATCCAAAAGGTAAGTTTATTTCCAAATTTTATATACCTTAATAGGAAGAAATAACATATTTTATTTCAAAATATCCACAACAACACCAAATTTTAAACTTACATTATTCCACATATAAATAACCCTACATCCCAATTAACTAGAAAAACCTCAACATTAAAGAATGTTTCAACCTAAAATATGATATCATACATATTAACTTACATCCCCAAATATTTAACTGAATTTTTGTTGAATAATATGCTATTTTAAACCACATTTCAAACCTAGAGGTTATATATACCTCAACCCAATGAAGCATCCCTAAATATCATTAATCAATATGGTAAATATCTATATATTATTATAATGTAGTGATCCTCAAAAAAATATCTTAAAACAAATTTATATATGACCTAAAATGTAATCCTTAACTTGACTATAAATATCATTGAAAACAACACATTTTTCATGAATCAATTTTTTACCATCAAAATTATATATATCCCACTATCCAATAGATTATAATTTAATTTTCATCAAATTATATTCTAACCCAGAGGGTTATTTAAACCTTAAAAAAATATTCTTCCAAAAACCCAATAATAGTTTCAAATATCTTAAAAATACCATCACTTAAAACCTCAAAAGGGATATCTATGATTTTGAGGTTATGATAAACCTTAAAATTATAAATACATAATGGTATCCATAACTCTTAATTTACCCTCACATGAAAACATATCTGATTGCAAAAATTAACATAGTCCATATTCCTTAAATAAAATCACATACAATTTTTACTTATCTTAAAATAAAATAAACATCCTTAAAGATAACCTATATTGATTTGTCATCGAATAAATATCCAATTTAAAGGTCACCGACACTATCTAATTTAATTCATCAAAGTCAATCATCTCTTTATCTCAACTAGACATTATCAACATACTACCAAATCAATATTCATTATTGTCAGAACCCTTCAACATATGTTTTTAAATCATTTGAGAAAATATATTATAGAACAACCCTTAGATTTCTCATGGTTATTTTATCCATAATATCATTAATATAACACTTCTACAACATAATTTTGAAATCCAAAAATATAAACACTTCAATACTTAAACATAAAATATTTTCATAACATAAGTACATCCTTGGTATAGATGTAAACCCTTTGATTAGAGCATTATCTTGTATAATTCACATATTCCCCACACATACTAAACTGAAATATAAATGCTACCTTGGGTTAAAATTCATATCCCTCCATCAAAATCTTCATTTTTTCTTGATAATTCATTGACTTATGCCCTTATTTTCCGTATATAAAAAAATTTACTATCCCTTTTAGACATACCTATGGTGTCTCTTTCAACGTTTCTATCCTGAAGGATTTTTATCTTTCATTAGTCCATGGTCTTCACTGCACTAGATTGTGAAAACTCAAATTTTCTATTCATTGGTGAATGCTAGAGTTGGTTAAGGTATATATTGATAATCATATATCATGATAAATATTTAGGAATAATCACAATATCATTCACTCTAGTCATCATCTAATTTTGTTACTCATAATCACCACATTTTCCATCACATTTAGTGTTAACATGATTCCTATAGGTTATTACCATTTAATAAAACAAAAAATCATAGTTTGAGAAATAATAATCATAGTGGGAAGACACATAATAATGGAAATAATTTAACATATGTCTAAATAATGAAACATTATTTTCAATGTTAGATACCTTTTGTATAACCTAGGTCTTTCAAGGGAAAAATCTATTTAAATCCTTTATAATGGTTCATAAATTAAATGTGAATTAACCTAAGAATACCCCTAGGAGTGTTAAACTAGGTGCGTAGTAAGGTTACACTCACCTTGAATACTAGAATTATTTTTGAGATATACTTAACCAAATCTTTTTGAGGTTATTACCCCTAAATTCATCTATTCCAAAACCACATCCATTTATAGTATCTAGAAATGGATGTATTGCTAGTTAAACCACATAATCCATACCTTCACAATATTTTTGTAAGTTATACTATTCTTAGAATTATCCTCAAAGTCATTCATAGGATAATTTTCCCAAATCTATGTTTTAATAAATCTAGTTAGTAAGGATTCTATTATACTTCCATATATACAAATTATAAATACCCCGACCCTAGTAGCCTAGAGTCAGTGGTTACATTATTACATTGGTATTAGATACAAGATATTATATCCCAAATGAAAAAACAGTATATTTGTCTTGGTAAACTAGATACACACATGATTCCTATATTACATTTGAAATTTAAAAAACATAGTGTAATAAGAAATTTTACATCCTTGATATATTTCTCAATATCATTCTTTATATCCTGGAGAAAGGGAAAAAAATAAGGGGCAACCTGAGATGCTCAGTAAGGGTTATGTACAATGGAATATAGAACGAGAAAATAAATAATAATCAATATAAAAAGTTAAATAACTGAAAAATAATTCCATTAAATTAATAAAAAGAATAATATGGAGGGAATAAATAATGATCAAATAAATCCAAATGAATAATCACATGAGATTTAAACTTATACATGAATATTATAACTATTAAACTAATAACATGGATAATGATAACATTTTTTATAATTATGGAATTCACAATGTAAAACATCTTAAACTTACCATCAAGGTCTCATTCCAAGACATCTTAAACATACCATTAAGGGATCATGAAAAGACATATTACATAAATTGGTAAGTACTCTATTAGATTCCCAAACATTTTTGTCTCAAAAGGATTACTGATGCATTAAGGGTCTAGTAAATTATAGTCCCCAGTTTTCAATTAATAATTCTAATGAATTTATTATATTAATAAAAATTAAATATAATCAATATGTCTTAAAAATCAATAACTGTTCATATTGGAATAACTAGCATTTGGAATTTCAATAATTTCCCCCGTCAAAATTATCACAAAACATCCATATAAAGGATGAGAAGAGTATCATTACATCATATCACTATTGTATTATAAGAAATATATAGGGTTATTATCATCTATTAATTAAAATACCATAAAAAGATCACTAAAAACACTCTTGAGGAAAATACCATTTTCATATCAATATTTAGTTTTTTAAAATAAAAATTTCCCGAATATTTTAAAAACATTTTATTTTAAAATAATTATTTAATATTGTAAAGTAATCTTCAAATCATTTTGTGGTCATGATTTTGGGAAATTACATTAATGGTGAGTATCTTAAAATTAATATTCCACTCACCTTTTTAGTAAAAATGTAAAAAGTAACTCATTCAAAAAAAGAATATTCCATTATTTGTTTTATAAAAATTTAATCATGGGTAAAAATTAATTTAAACAATAATATAGAGATATTAAAAAAATTCATATTTTTTTATTAAAACATGTACAAGGATAAAATGTTCCTTGATTAAATAGGAAATAAAGTCTATTTTTATTAAAACAATTATTAATTATTTTGAATACGTAGGAAAGAAAAATTGTGATATTAATTTTAAATTCTAAGAATAACCATTGGAGAATAAATTTAAAGGTATTTATCAGGAAATCATCATATAAATTCTTTCAATGTAAATTCAAGCACAAAAAATTCTGATTAAAATTAGACAGAAACTTAAATCCATTACTACTTTGGTATCTTTTAACCCCCATGAAAGGCATAAATTAAAATAAAATTTTTAATACCATGAATATAAAGTCATTAATGATATAACTTATTGGGTATAGTATACACACCATATAAATAAAATAAACGGTGACTATAGAATATGTCTCACAAAACAAACTGAGACGAGAAAACCCTTAACTTAGGTCTGACTTACTTTGTATGTGTTAGAACCATCTATATAATAAATTTAGATTATATATATATATTATAGAACCATTATAATATATTTAATACCATAAATAAGTTAATTATAACCATATATAAACTCTTTATTAATAATTATTGATTAAAATCATTATCCTGAATGATAAATTCTTCGTTTTTCATGTATATTTTGGTTTGATAGTTTTGGTCCTTATTCATTGATCCATGTTCCATAATATCAAGAATAAAAATAATGTTATAAATATTATATATATTCATTATATAAATATTTATAATCATCCGTGAAAGGTAAATATAGAAAAATGAATTACACAGTTTATTGAGACAGTAGGCCATGCGTATGCATGAACATTGTTTTCACCTTTTGACAGATAGAAATAAAAAAGTTAAATAATAATTATAATTTAAAAAATAATTATTATACCATATTTATCATATATATTAATTAAATACATCCTCATTACTAGTAATATAAAGTGTAAATGAAAAATGAGTCACATCACTTCGTGGAACTGGTAGTCCACATGTATACACGAGTGACATTGTTGTTTTCCAACGAATTGGTTGGTAAGAAGGTAATAAAGATATTATAATTAAAATATCTTACATATTTAATAAATATAACAAATATTCATTAATTTCATCTTTATACTCATCCATGTAAAGTGGTGATGAAAGATTTATTACACCCCTACATTGAGACGAAAATCCATATATACGTACTTACGATGTTTTTGAGTTTTATAGGATAAAAAAAATATGGAAAATGGTTTTCACATTATCATAATATCATTATAGTTTATTTATGATAATTTATTTATTATTTTAGGATATTTACAATAAATTTAGTGGAATTATAAGTTGAATTTAATGTGAAATAGACTGAAAAGATATTTACATATTCCTTAATATAATTATTTATATTAATTAATAAGGACCCTTGGAATGATATTTTGAGAATACCATAAAGTATAATTAGAGTATAGTGATGTTGAGAATAAAAATCTAAAGGGTTTTTTCTATCTAGATGGATCAATGTGGTGTGAATAATTGAGACAAAGGGGTGTCCTTTTATAAGGTAGTTAAAGGACACACTTGGAATTTATAAAGTGATTAAAATATAATTAAGTCATTATGAAGTAAAATTCATAAAAGTTTCTATATATTTAAATAAAACGAGTTTTAGGTCAAAATATACTAATGTAATTAAATTTATATAATTGTTGGTGTCATTTTATATCTTATCTTTTGGTTTAACCCCATGGTTAAAAAACATTAATCTTAACTATGACATTGAATTTTTAATGATAAAGGATTATAATTCTACTAATAATGTAAAAATTAGATCATAAATGAAAAAGGGATGAATTTTTAACACATTTAACATCCTATCTATCCTCTTTCATTATTTGAAATGTTTTAATACAATATTTTTATCATAAAATACTATTAATGTCTTTTTTAGAACTATTTCTATAATTTGACTTTGAAAACAACATAGAAGAAATGAAATTTGAATATAAAACATTAAAAAATATATTTAATATGATATTTTTGAGTAAAAAATTAATGGAAACCAATAAGTAAATCAAATTATATTACTCTCAATATTTTTAAAATCATTTATTTAAATTTTATATTTATTGAATAAATACTATATCAGTGTTGTGGATGCATTTAAGATAATTATTTTATAACTAAAAAATAAAAATAAATTACCATGATATTAAATTAATTTATATTTCAAATTAGTATTTATAACCAAATTTATCCTCTTTTTATCAATATGTAAATATTTTAGAGTTGTTAAATTTTAAAAAGAGGCATTATTTATTTAATTTTTTCCTTTAATTAATATAATGGTTATAATCAAAGAGAAATGAAGCCAAGTTTCCATATATTCAATAGATATATGGAAATATACTAACAAAACCCATTCAATAGTATGGAAAAAAATATTTGGGTTGATTTTGAGACCGTATATCAGGCTTTTAACCCTATTTTTATCTATTTTACTCTTATTGAGTTGAAAAATATTAACTGTTTTACTATTTACAATGAAAAAAAGAAAAGGGTCCTACTTAAAAAATTTGAAACTCAGGATTAAAAATATGACATCCATTTATCTTGATTCAGTCTTTTAAAGTATTAGAAATAAATTTTAATATAAATGCGTAAAATATAATGAAAAAACAATTTTTAGAAACATATGTTTTTAAGCATAAAAATTAACTTTTATAAAAATCATGAATATTTTTTATTAAAATATAATTTATTAAATTATTATAAATAAAATGTATCATATATAACATAAATATTAAATTGAAAATATAATGTTACTATTAAGTTACTCTAATTAATCTTAGTATTTGAAAAACATGTATTTTTCACTATTCATTAAAAAATCAATCATTTTAGAAAAATACGAAAAATTCACCATAAGTTAATTTTAATATTATAATTTTAAAAATTAATCTTATTTTTTTACATACATTTCATAATATTAGAAAAAACTAATTATATTATTTTCCCACAAAATGAAATAATTTTTTTGGAGAAAACATATTTTGAAGAATAAAATATTTACTAAAAATTTATTGATTATTTATAAATAATTAATCAATAAATTTATATTTAGTAGGTCATATATATATATATAAATTTATTTAATTATATTCATACCCACCAGTTCAAAAACTAGGTTATAATGTTCATATTTAAATAAAAATATTTTATGGTTGATTTATGCTCGATGTGGCATGTTTTATATGATATTAAATATAGATTTATTTTAAAATATCAAAGATTCAAAAATTTAATTTTAGGGATCCAAAAAAATACCCTCACTTATATTCACATTCTCTAAGATTATGACTTACTAAATTCAAAAGTAACACTTACTAAAAATAGAATACATCTTCTCCTTTATTAATGTCACTAAAAAATCCATAGATTATATTCATGTTCATCATTTAACTTGAATGAAATGGATATTTCATCAATAAGAACAATAAAAAATTTGTTCAATTAGTAACTAAAGCCTATATTCATCATGTATATTAAAATTTCATGGCATTTGTAAGTCTAAATGAAATTACTATAAACACATTGTATTCATATCTTATATGAAAGAATTTATTGTAGATATATTAACTAATTAATCACTAAATGAAGATATACATAATTAATATCCACATTTTAGAAGTATTTAGATCCTCTATTTTTATGAAACAAGTCATTAATCATTGGAAGGGGATACTTTTTATTCACGGTCATCTTTTTGAGCTTTTGGTAATCGATGGGAAACTACATTTATCAATAATTTTTTCATTTAAAAGAGAATAGGTACGCAAAAAGGTGATACCCTAAGGAGTATGAATACATTTTCCAAAAAATATTACCACTAATTCTTTTAATACTTATATGCTATTGGGGTCATCCAATAAGATAATTTTAAGATAGAAGCAGATCCAGGTGTGATTACTATTGGGAACCCAACGTCACGATCTGTAGGAAGTCTAGGAAAATATTCAGGAAATACATTTATATATTCCCCCACAATAGGAATTATATAATGGTTAGTAATTTACTTTGACACAACCATTTTGGAAATCTATACATCTGAAGTTGGTATCAAAACCCACAATGTTGATGGATTTTACAAAGCATATTCATGAACTTCCGCGAAGTTTCACATGAGCATGGGATGGTCCAAAATATAGAAATATATAAGACTTAATTGAAATTTGACATGGTATATATATAATAATATAGAATACACTCCTAGTATATAATCACATTCCACCAAGGGAATTATTAAGAGATTCACTGGAAGAATCTTCCCATATATGCTAAAAAGTGACGAGTCAAACACTTGGCCTGCAATGACCGCACCAATATGTGTTCTTAAGTATATATAGACTTTAAGGTATTGAGAATTTGATTAATTAGTTTTATAAAACATTAAAGATAAAAATAAATGTGTAGAACTAGAATAAAATATAAATTTGTTTACTATTAAGTGAATATGAAGGGTATCGTGTATGGATTCATTTTCATGCAACACTTCAATGGTGGTGAAGGAATAATATTTCCCTTGCATCATCATATTTGGTGGTTTCTAATATCGATTACCCCCAGAGAACCTTAGTTTAGTGAATTGGATTTTATAGTTCTATTGAACCTCATAGTTGAAGCATTGAACCGTGGTAAGTGCATTTCTTGGTGCCTTCCCTTCCTGCATCAGGTTGGTCAACTTCTTCATGTTTCTTCAAAATTCATGATCTTGGTGGTCTCCTCTCTCACATTAATAAGTAGATTTTTTGTGGTCCCATAAATATGGGAACCAATGTAAATCATATATATTTATAACATACATAAATGAGGTATTCTAGGGTTTATATTATTCACGATGCATTACATCATGCGTTCATGAAAGTCAATGGACTAAATTGAGTTTGGAATTCAGAGATTAATAACTCTAAGTTATTCTATTACTACATTTTATAAAAAATGATGAATAGTTTTTTATCCACTTTAACACATCAAAGTGAGTCCTATACTTAATTTTATTGAAGGAATAATTTCCCAAGCATTTTTTCACTGAGGAAAATAATCATACATAGGTGATCATTATTTTTTGAGCAAGAAAAAATGATGCAAAGGTTCTTCATGTGTACATGACAAATTTTGATTCAATAAGATCATGGAGGAAAATCAAGAGACTATATTATTGTGTATTAACCATAAAAAATGGAATAAGTATCTCATTTTTAGTTGAGGAAAAAAGATTTCTTTCTATTTGTATTGGAAGTAAGAATATTTTTAGTTGGTGCTAAAAGCTGGAGAAGACTCTTATCGTAATATTGAGTTGGATTAGATGGTTGGGGGGGGGGGTATAATCAACCAAGTAATAAGAGTTTAATTACTTGGAGGTATATTGAAGATTAATTAGAGGAACAACTACTGGGTTTTATTACTAGTTTCTTCCTGAACCACTGTTATTGATGATAATATTATAGTGAATACTCCTTGTTGGGGGGATAACAAACATGGAAATGAGTAGGTATTTATACCAAAACATCTAAATATTGAACGTTAATCTATAAATTATTAAAAATAAACACAATATGAGATTTATAGATATCACTGAGTTAATCAAGAACCCTAATAAGTTTTAGAGATTGAGTTTGAAGGAAAATAATTCACAAAATGAGTTAGCTCCACTATCAGTGGCACCAAGATAGTCCTTGGGCTCTATAGATGGTATCTTAAGGGTTCCCTCTAATGATACAAGATGTTTTGAATATATAATCTGATAATTATTTCAATGATATCATTGCACTTATTTCAAGAAGGTACAAAAAGGTTATAGTGAAGAAGTCATCCTAGAATTCGTACACTATAGCCAAGTTAAAATCTAAACCTTATGTTATCCTTGATTTTGATACTCATGTGTTGAATTTTTTTGAGATTTTAGATTTTCTCTTAGAGATAAAAATTATATGTGATTCTAGTGAGGAAGAAAAAAAAAATCAAGTTTCCATTCCATGTAATCCTATTGCAATGTCCAAGAAAACCAATGAATAATCATTCATGATGTTTACTATTCAATGGTATAAGATATTTAATTATAAAAAAATATTTAGAAGAGAATAAGTGTCCTTGAATATGAGCACAAATAAAATAATAACCAAGATTAAGGTAAAAAGTGATATTATTATACATATTTCCCAAGATATTTTAAAACAAATGGACATGGGAAATTAATTGAAGGATAACATCACACCTCTCAAAAAAAACATGAATAAAGGAGACAATCGAGTATGGATGTTTCTTAAAATATGAAAGTATTGGATTCTAATTTGAAAGATAAATATATGACCACTAAGAGAGGGTGAACGCCTCTAAAGAGAAGATAATATCCCTCTAAAATCTATCTTAAAATTTTTAGTAACAAACTGGAATCTAGATATAAAATATGGAAGTAAAGTTCTATTATATAAAAAATATGGAATTTTGGTCCCCCAAAATATGAAAGAACTAAAGTGATTTCATTTTGGAATAGTTGGTCACATCATGGGTATATTTTCTAAATCTAATAATTCCAAATATGTTATAGGAACCCCTATAGTTCTAACATCTCAATCAAGGAGAGACCAACTTAGGTTTTAATCATATGGTAAATGTTACATTTTTTCTTCCCACGATCATATAGAGAGGTATCAAAATTTAAGGATTACATGGATGGGTGAATATCTCATAATGAGACATTACACTCATATTACTTACAAGGAAATTGTTTATCCTTGAAAAGTCCTTATTAATTTGTAAAACATGTTCAAATTTTTGGAGGATAAAAAAATCCTCAATAAAGGTCATATCGAGTAGAAAAAATAAAGAACTCACAATAACTCTCATGGAGGCAAGGAAGAAAAATTAATAAGTAAAAAATGAGTTTATTTTAAGTATAAATAATTTGGATAAAATATTAAGTTTAATCTAACAAAGAAGATATATTCTATTATGGAACTAATGAACAATAAGGAAAAGGTTTTCCAAAGTGGTCCTATACAAACCACTAAGAGGTAGAAGAAGGTATATGAAGAACGTGGTAAATACAAAGGGAAGAAAGTGACCTTAGAAGATGAGTATTCCATAAGTATTAAACAATTTAAAAGTGATAACTCAAAAAATCCAAATAAGTCAAAGAAAGAATAGAATATTCAAAATAATGGAAACATGGAGAAATATGGTGACTTGTGTGAAGGGTGTGCTAAATATGCGAATGATTCACACAACTAAATGAATATTATACCTAAATAACTAGGGTGTTTAAATTGAAAATTATTTTAGATGAGGATTCATGTACTCCAATGAAAACTATGTAAAATTAGATTTCACATAAAAGAAATTCCAAGATGGAAAAGAATAAAAAATGAAGGATGAGTGGAAACTCACACCCATAGAGTTATATCTTAAAAATAAAGAGGACCCTCATTTTTTGTATTATTTTATGCATTTTAAGATATAATGTATGTAATTTATGGAGAAGGATTAGGCTATCAATTATAGATAGCAATGGTGGTGTGTTATTTACAAATGTTTCAGCGTTCGAAACCCACTATGATAAAGAAGATGAGTGTCTCCCTTGAGGGGGAGCTTACTTGAGATGAATATATTATAATACTAAATTGTACCCACTCTGGAAACTCTAGATGTTTTTTAAACCTAAAGGTTGAGTTACCCCAATAACACTTTTACCCAACATTCTTAACGATATTATCATATCAGTTAGGGGAGAGTACTTGGTCGATAACAAGATGAGACAAAGGAGGATATTTTTTTACACACGAGTTTTCTATAATATTTGTTAAATAGTGTGATGGAAATTTTATTTCTTATATCAATATCCCTTATCTTGATAATTGTTAATTTTCAATCATGATGTCACATTAATAGTAATTTATGGACAATATAGACATCAGTGGTTGTATCTCTCTTGTTTTATACACTTCTTTAGCCCTTACAGACTTAAATTAGACCAAAAAAGGTTCTTTTCTAATATAACCATATGGTATCCCACTTCTATTTAATAAAGAGGAAGAGAATCCTTAAATTTATTGAAAGGAAGAAGAAGAGATAAGAAGATCCCCACATATCCTTTTCATTTGTTTTTTAATAATGTGGAGAAATGTTTTAAGCCCACATATTGAAATTTATAATATTAATATATACTAAAAAATGTGATATTATTTATACAATTTCTCAATTTATAATCAATTATGTGTTAATATGTGTTTTCTATCTAAATATGTTGTGGTGAATCTTGGAAAATTATTATGAAGTCATTTAATGGGATTTGATTTTGCACTCTAAAAATTCTCCATGATAATTATGATGATTAACGTTCTATTATTTGATATCAATGACTTGTTTTGATGATGACACATTGTATATATCAATTTGAATAAGATTATTTTATGAATAAAATGAAAAATATACATATTTTTTATGAAGAATAATTGAAGAATATTGAGATTTGGTTTTTTTAAATTGTAGAATTTTTCACTTGGATATTTTCTATCTGATTAAGAAACTATTAGGAAACTATACAAGACACAAGGGTTAACTCATAAAACTTATTGTGAGAGAAAGATCAAATACAAGGTGGAGCTATCAAAATCGTTATGCATGGTAATTGGGGGATGGATACCTTCCACATGGAGAACATGGGTGAAGTGTTTGAAAGTGGAAAAGTACAGTGGGCATGTATCTCCAATAGGATGTGCATGTGGTATGTGTATGGGTGAAGAAGTGTAGACCACCCAATGTGGTGTTATTTTTTATTTACATTTCAACCTCAGTTATGACATGAGGGAAAAGTGATATATATTATTAATTACACCTCGACAAAGCAATGTACAATGTACGATCGTAAGCCATGACAGATTTCTTATACATATTAAAAACATATAGACATAACACTATATATCTGATAAAATGATTCTAATCCATCTAATGGATACCATAAATCACATATTTGAAGAACCATAATCCTATACCTGAATCTCTCCCTGAATTGAAAACTTGTGTCGGTTTTCATGATTCACTTACCATTATTGAGCTATTATTGATTGAAAAATATTTATTTAGATAGTGAGGCCATGAACCACAATGAAATATTTGTCCTTCATGAATTAATTTTTACAAATAAATAGACATTTAAAAAATAAAACGAATTTTAAAAGACCATTTTTATCACCCATAGTTCATGAATGAGTTTGAGAATTAAAATTAGGTGCATGCACATGATTCCAATATTACTAAAAAACATAAATAAAAAATATTCAATGATTTTTTGTGTCATATTATTTGAGAAACAATATATGAAATAGGTGATTTAAAATACATGAAACATCTTATTTTATGGGGATTTAATAATTCATTGATGTGGATGATTTATCATAGTCTATGTTGGTGAAAAGAAGGTGGTGTCCTGCTTATAAATACTGAAGCACCCAAGGCCATGAAATGATGCTCTGTTTTTTGAGGGATCTTGTTTTTTAGAGAAAAGAATATTTTCTCAAAGGATTCCCTTCATGAAGAGAAACTATTTCTATAAATATTTTTAAGATTTTTTTTGATTAAGAATATCTCATGAGTGTTTCTTGTGAGAGGAAGAGGAGATTGTCTAGGCCTCCTCTTATGTTTCACACACTCAAAGAGATTCACAAAGAATAGTTCCATGAAACCTTAACTAGTTTATATGAAACCAATGATATATTGTGTACCTATTCTAGTGTGTACAAGGATGAGGAAGGTAACATTGTGTATTGACTTATATAAATGGGTTTGAGAAAATTTTGATACCTAACCATTCTAGTTTTCAAAAGAGTTCATGAAATACATTGCATGATATATATCTCATCAACATGTGAGACCCCATGTATATATATATGTTCACGAAGAAAGAAAAAAAGAATTATTAAATAAGTAATAAATGAGTTTAATGGATAAACTCATATAATTAATTTAGGAAGATATGAAGCCTAATAAAATTATATAAAATGATAATATGCATAAATGGGGTGTTCTAGGTTTTACATTATGCACCATGAATTACATAAATCATGCATGAATGGAATTTTAATAATTTAAATTTAATACTAGAATAGAAATTTTTATGACTTATACAAGTCCTATATTGTATAAAATAAAAAAAATTATTTTTTTACCACTTTCAAATGTCAAACTGAGGTTGGGAATTTTTAATGTTGAAAGAATAATTTTTGAGAATTTTTTCATTGAGGGAAATTATTGTACACATGTGGTAACAAATATTTAATCAAGAATAGAAAGATATAAAGGTTCGTCAAGGTTATATGAGAAATTTTGATTCAAGAATCTCATGTAAGATTATTAAGAGTACATACTATAATAGATAAACCGTATATAAGGGAATATGATTCTTAGTTGGAGCTGGGAGAAGAAGAATTTTTGTAGCTGGTTCTGGAAGAAATAAGTCTTTTAATTAGTGCTGGATGCATGAGAATGCTCTAGTGGGACCCTAGAGTAAGAGGAGATGGTTGGGGGGGGGGGTAACCAACCAAGTGAGAAGAGTTGAATTTTAGGGGGGTATAGCCATGATCAACTAGAGGATTGACTACTAGGGTGTGTAACCAATTATTGTGAGAACCACTTTAATTACTTATAATACTATAATAGATAATCCATGTCGGGGGTAACAAAAACATGGAAAGGAGTAAGACTTTATACCAAAATTGTAAATAATGTGTGATACTCTCTCTATTATTACAACTATACACATGGTAAAATTGATAGATATCAATAAATAGATAAATAATCATAACTATTTCAAGAGTTTGAGTTCAAAGAAAAAGAATTCATAAAATGTGTGTACCATTGATTCACCCCACTCTCAGGGGAGAATATCCAATAAATTAGTTACAAAACTTTTCTTATAAATTTGTGGCAATTTTCATGACACTTTTCTCTAGATATTTGACATGTGGGTGGTTTGATATTATTTATTACATTATCACTCAATCCATATATTTGAAACCCCATTCTTCCATTCTTATCTCCATGTTCATGTGACCATTCTTCAAACTTCATACATACTTTGAGATCACATTGATATACTTCTTCATAACTTCCAAAGACAAATATTTCTAGAGCATTTTTAAAATTTTATTTTAAACCAGTAAATATTATATCTATTTTGATATCATCCATGATAACAAAACCAAAGGTGTATCTTGAACTCCTTTTGAAAGATATATTGTATGTCGTGATAGATTCGCTCACATTTTTCTTATTCTCTAAAAAATATCACTAAATCATTGTTCATAGAGTTAGAGACAAATACTTCTTAGGAAATATCTTATTTAAATTTTACCTCTACATTTATTATATTTTTTTGTCTTTATTCATTAATTAAAACCATTTATCAGCTTCACTATCTAAATGATAGATGGTCAATGTAAATTTATCCTTCTTCGAATAGTGCAGCATATAAAATATTGTTTCCACTCCCCCCCATTTTTCTTTGATAAGTGGACTAGAAGATCCACTGAACATCTATATTCGTTTCCATATAAGGGAATTGATGGCCATTTTATCCTTCTTCGGAGAAGATGGATGTTACACAAGGTTTAAGTTTTTGATTATAGTCTAGAATAACTAGGTAAGTTCCAACAATAAGTTTCTAATTCCACATACCATTACATAGGGAATATAATTCAGATAATCATTCTATTATCCCTAAAATTGGTGGTTAGTTTGGTTTCTCCTGGGTTCCATTATTTTATAAAATAGGAAGTGTTTGAATGAACCAAATTCAATAAAACATGAATAAATAATTTATTCTGTTATGAAAATAAATTTTAAAGTAATTTCTTTTGGGATCCCTATGTTTAGGATAACCTTATTCCAAAATTATGATTTTAGGATAAATAATTTAGTTATACATCCTTCGTAATGGTGTGTAAAGAGAATTGAAATATACCAAGGCATATCCTATAGGTGTATCAAACCAAGTGTGCAGTAAGTCTAACTACTCATGCCCAGTGTGAAGACTAGTTTAATACCCAACAATAACTTTCCAAGGTTGTTACCCCTAGGTGCATATTCTTTAGAACCACATCCACATATAGTATCAAGATAATTATATCATTTATTGGAGACCGAAAACTCTTAATTTCACAAAAATTTAGGTTTTTTTCTATAATTAGACTTATCATTAGTGGGGTTTCATTAATGTTTTATTGTATTAATTCATAAAGTAACTAAACCATGATATGATACTAAAAATAGTGACCCAAAATTTATTGTATGACTATTAAAAAATTTATAAGATAAATAACATAATATTAATACACAATAGGTTTATAAGGTTTAGTTTCTTGGGAAACTTGGTTTACAAATAAATTATAAATAATAAATCATAAAATTTATTTAATTATATCTTCATGGTTCTCCTAAACTAATATTTTTATTCTCAGTACATATAATCTTCTAAGGGTATACATCAAATAAATGGGTGAGTTAAAATCTTAGTACTGGGAGAAATATCATATAAGGAATAATAAACATGAATCATTTGTAAATGGGTGAGAATAATCATCACTATCAAATCAATTGTCACGACCCGTCCTCGGGGCCCGTGCCGTGACTACCCCAAGCCCGCCTTCCATAGGCCAGGGGCTGGCGACTAGCACCAAGGCGTAAAATCCCAGTAAACAGGGAAGGCATTGCCTTTATAAGTAACAACCACACAGAGTCAGCAAGCGGAAAGTAAAGTGCAGAAAGTAAGGGGGCCGGAATACAAGCCCAACTGTAAAGTACAACTGAAAAGTAAAGCAGCAACTGAAGAAAAGACGGCGGCCTCGTGTCGTCCACTGGCAATCCCACCTGAAGGGTGGGTACAGATAGCCTCCAGGCTCCTCGGGTCCCACGTCCGCTCCGAGTACGTTCCGCCCAGTGGTCCACCTCCAGGTACCGTCCTGCTCCACGCCCCAACCGTGATCAGCGCTGTCCGTCGTCTGCAACCAACACAACAAGGTGCGGGCATAGCCCGTGCAGGGGTGAGTACAAGCTACTCAGTAAGGACCCCGAGACCCCCGAAGGTCTCCCGAAATCCACAAAGGATATAGCACAAAAGAAAGATGCAATCACGAAGTAACATCTGACTCGACTTAGGTATATGCCCATACATATACCTAAGTCCCCATTTCTAGCTCTGCTCACGAGCTCGAGAACAACTCAATCCACAAAGGAAAGCAAGACTCAAATCCACAAGGAGAGTAAACAGTAAATCCACAAAGGATAGTTCAACACAATCCACAAAGGAGAGTAAACAGTAAAATCCACATAGGATAGTTCAACACAATCCACAAAGGAGAGTAACATAAGATTCAGCTCAACCAGGTATACTTTCTCAGATGACGTCAAAGATGATCACTGATCCATCTAAGTCGTCGGACCCACGAAGGATCGATAGGTACTAACCCCCGCAGAAGACCCACACAGGATCGGGCTCACACAGAACATGTAGGCAGTGGCTCACACAGAACCGGTAGTAAGGACCCACGTAGGATCGGGCTCACACAGAACCTGTAGGCACTGATCCACATGGGATCGCTGAGTGCAGTAGTCGACGCAGTCCACCGAGGATCTCTGCACAGTCGTCGCCGTAGTCCACGAAGGATCTCTGCTCTGCCGTCGTCGCAGTCCACGGAGGATCTCTGCTCTGCCGTCGTCGCAGTCCACGGAGGATCCCTGCTCTGCCGTCGAAGTCACAGCCAGCGCTAGGGTTCCCGCACAAAGCGAGCTCGTTTAGGAGGGTCCGCTCCACGAGCCGAGAGGCTGATACATCAACTGACACGTAGTCCGAAGTTGATGTATCCAAAAGTTCCGTATCGACAACAGGATCTCAACGCAACAGACGGCGCGTCAATCGGACGCCCGGTCTGAGAGTTATTGGCATTTTCGTCCCAGGGGCCCGGTTGGTTTTTAGGGCAAAACCAACCCGACCGTACTCCGCCTGTATCCGATCCTCGGGCGGAGTATGCCAAAAGTTCCGTCTCACTTAGAGGAAACTACCACAGCTGACGGTACGTCGTTCGGACGTCCGTAGCTCAAGTTATGAGCGTTTCCGCTCCGAGGGCCCGGTTGGTTTCGTGTACGAACCAACCCGACCGAACCCAATGTCTTCCGAAACCTTGAGTATAATATACCGAAACGACCGTCTCGATCCAAGGATCGCGTAGCCGCTGACGGTTCGTCAATCGGAGGTCCCAGGCCCAAGATATGGGCAAAAGACCGAAGAGGGCCCGAAACGGGGGTTCTGGGCCCGGGGCGACCCGGCCCGAACCCCCCCCCCCCTGGGGTCGGCCGAACCGGGTCGGCCCGAACCGGGCCAGCCCGAACCGGCCCGAACCGGCTCGGCCGGGTCCGGTCCGGCCTGGGCGCGGCCCGGCCGACCGGACCGGCCGGCTCGGCTTCGGCCGAGCAGCCGAAGGGGCTGCCGCCGCGGGTCAAACCCGCGGCTTTGAGGGAAACGCGGCCCCCGCGGGGGGGCCGCCTGTCACGCGGACGCGGCCGGGCCGCCGCGTCCGTTCCCGGTTCCGCGCGGCTGCGGAACCGGCTGCCGCCGCCGCCGCGGCTTCAGCCGCGGCGGACTTCCTCCACGGCGGCGCGCCGGGCGCCGCCGCCTCCGGTCGCCGGCGCCGCCGTGCCGGCGACCCGCGCCGCCGCCGCCTTCCGCGGGCCGCCGGAGACGCTCCGGTGGCCCGATTCCTTTCCCGTCTGCGCCGTTGCTCCTCCCTGGGGGCGATCTTCACTGCGGAAACCACGAATGGCCCTTGCGTCGTGCTTTTGCCGTCGCCCGCCAAATCCGCAAAAAGGAAGATCGGCGGAGGGTTGCCGGGTCTTGTTCGTTAGACCCGCACCCTCCGCGTTAGTCATAAAATCATCGGGAGGAAAAGGATTAACCAAATCAACAATTTTAAATAGATTAAAATTGTTCCGATCGGGTTCTTTATTTGAAAAGAATAAACACGGGAAAAGAAATAAAATATTCCAATCAACCCTTACTTGTCGTCGTCGTCGGACGAGAGGTCGTCGCGGAAGAAGGGGGATCGTCGCGTCGTCGCGGTATCCGGCGTCACGTCGCCAATCTCCGGATAAAAAACAAACGGATTTAATTAATTAAATCCGTTGTTATTGAAATTAAAAAGGGAGAATTAAGGTCCGATTCTCACCTTAGTTGCCGAACGAGGATCGGCCGTGGAAGAAGAGCGTCGCCGAAGAATGTCACGGGTAGAGTTCGTCGACGTCGCAGATCTCGGTGTGCATCGTCGAATTCCGGTCGCCGGCGTTCTTCGCGTTCTTCGTGTTCTTCGCGTTCTTCGCGTTCTTCGCGGAGAGGGTGGAGGAACGAAGATTCTTTCAAATCCTTTCCAAGGATTTTTAGGTTGGTCTTATTTTATAAACATGCCAACACACGAAACCGGTTAAGAAACGATCCATCAATTCGTTGAATTAATTCAACGAAAGAAACGACCCATTTAATTCACGAAGAAACAGTCCATTTAATTCACGAAATAAACCGCCCAATTAAATGGTCTGTTAAAAATTAAAGAAAACGCGTCGGTTGACTTTTCAGTTACTTTGACGGGTTTTCGCGGGTGCGTTACTTAGCGAAAGAAACGGCGGGGCTCGTGCGGGCCCTGCCTCACAAATATCCTACCAAGAGGGTAGGATATTTCTGGATAGCATCCTATCCAGTTCAACTCAGTTCAAGCCGTCTTTATGTGGCTTCATGTGGCTTCCAACAGCTTAAGTGAAATAAAATAAAGTTGTCGCACAAACTTTATTTTATTTCTGACTTAAAGCCGCAAAATTTAAAAACCACGTCTGAGCAAACGCAACTCCGGAAGAGGCGTTTCTAAGCAAATACCGGCGCTGCGATTTCATCGGTGCCCTCAGAATTTGATTCCGGGCAACGGTTCAAAAGATAGAAAAACCCGCTCGTCCGTTCACTGAACGTACCCGAGCCAAACTTCGGAAATTGATTCCGGGCATACCGGGCCTCGGAATCAGGTGCCGTCTGAAGCTGTGCTCTTGTAAAATTCCAAAGAAAATTAAGAAAAAAATTTCCTTGAAATTTTCGGGTCTTTACATTACTCCCACCTCAGGGCTTTACGTCCCCGTAAAGATACATCAAAAACTAGGGGAACAAATGGGGGTACTGAGCACGCATCTGAGCCTCCCGCTCCCAAGTGCTCTCCTGGAGGTTCCCGTGCTGCCATCTGACGCGCACAAGAGGTATCGACCACCCACGTAGGACCCGCTCCTGTCGATCCTCGATCTCCACTGGGACCTCCGCAAAAGTCGCCCCATCGTCCACGTCCAGCTCCCCAAAGTCGATGATGTGCGTCGGGTCGTGCACGTATCTCCTCAGCTGAGACACGTGGAAGACGTCGTGCACCCGGTGAAACTGAGGTGGTAGAGCCAGGCGATAAGCCACCTCTCCTATCCTGCTGAGGACCTGGAAAGGCCCGATGAAGCGTGGAGACAACTTGCCGCCTCGGCCAAATCTCCGTAAACCACGTCGAGGTGAGACACGCAAAAAGACGTGGTCGCCATCCTCGAACTCTAGTGGCCTCCGCCTCCTGTCAGCATATGACTTCTGCCGGCTCTGAGCTGTCCTCATCCTCTCCTGGATGATCTGGACCTTCTCTGTCGTGGCTCGGACCATCTCTGGTCCCACGAGTGCTGACTCCCTAGGGTCTGTCCAGCACAACGGTGATCTGCAGGGTCTACCGTACAACGCCTCGTATGGTGCCATCCCGATGGTGGAGTGGTAGCTGTTGTTGTACGCGAACTCCACCAAGGGTAGGTGGTCCTCCCAGCTGCGACCAAAGTCGAGAACACATGCACGGAGCATGTCCTCGAGTGTCTGTATGGTCCTCTCCGTCTGACCATCCGTCTGAGGGTGGAAGGCTGTGCTCAGACGGAGCCGCGTCCCGAACGCCTCCTGCAACCCCTTCCAGAGCCGGGAAGTGAAACGAGCATCTCGATCGGAGACGATAGATGATGGCACACCGTGAAGCCGTACGATCTCCTGGACGTAAAGACGTCCCAAGCTCTCCACTGAGCCCTGCTCTCTGATGGGTAAGAAGTGTGCCGACTTGGTGAGTCGGTCGACAATCACCCAAATGGAGTCGTGACCTCTGGAAGTACGTGGAAGTCCAGTCACGAAGTCCATAGATATGCTATCCCACTTCCACTCCGGGACCTCCAAGGGCTGTACCAAACCTGCTGGTACCTGATGCTCTGCCTTCACCTGCTGGCAGGTGAGGCATCGTGAAACGAACTCTGCCACAACTTTCTTCATGCCCGGCCACCAGTGCTGTCGTCTGAGATCCTGGTACATCTTCGCCACTCCGGGATGTACCGCCAAGGGAGAAGTGTGAAACTCTCTCAGCACCTCCTCTCGTAAAGCAACTGGTACGAAGGTACGCCCTCTGAAAAGGATGTCGTGCTCTGCTCCAAGGCAGAAACCATCAGGCGCCTGACCTGAGGATATCAGTGCACGCTGGGTCTCACAGTCAGCGTCCCCACGCTGAGCCTCTCTGACCCGCTGTAGAAGTGGAGGAGAGACTGTGAGAGACTGAAGAAAGGCTGCTCCGTCTCTATCCACGAAGGATATCTGCAAGGAGGCTAGCTGCTCCGTCGCCTCCTCAAGTAGCTGAATGCCCGTCCTCCTACTGAGGGCATCGGCTACCACGTTCCCCTTCCCAGGAGTATAGACTATCTCAAAGTCATAGTCCTGGAGGAACTCAAGCCATCTCCGCTGTCTCAGGTTCAGGTCCTTCTGAGAGAAGATATACCTGAGACTCTGGTGGTCAGAAAAGACAGTGAAGCGCTCGCCCATCAGATAGTGCCGCCAAGTCTTCAGAGCGAAGACCACTGCTGCTAACTCCAGGTCATGAGTGGCGTAGTTCTGCTCATGTGGCCTCAACTGACGTGATCCGTAGGCGATCACGGCCCGCTCCTGCATCAGGACGCACCCGAGTCCAGTCCCTGATGCGTCGCAGTAAACTACGTATCCAACTCCCTCCTCAGGCAACCTCAAGATAGGTGCGCTGGTCAATCTCTGCCTCAGCTCCTGGAAGCTCTGCTGACATCTGTCTGACCACACGAAGGGTTTCCCCTTCTTTGTCAAAGCTGAGAGTGGTGCCGCAACTCTGGAGAAGTCCGGCACAAATCTCCGATAGTATCCTGCTAGGCCCAAGAAGCTCCGCACCTCCGTCACGCTCCTGGGTGGCTCCCAAGCTAGCACTGCCTCGATATTCGCGGGATCCACTGCAACTCCCGCCTCAGAAATGACGTGCCCCAAGAAATGGACCTCACGTAACCAGAACTGGCATTTTGAGAGCTTGCCATAAAGCTGGTGCTCTCGGAGTGTGTCTAGCACAACTCGCAGGTGGTAGGCATGCTCCTCCTCAGTCGTCGAGTATACCAAAATGTCGTCAATGAAGACAACGACAAATCGGTCGAGGTATGGCTGGAAGATCTTGTTCATGAGGCTCATGAACACTGCTGGAGCATTGGTTACGCCGAACGGCATAACCAAGAACTCATAATGGCCATACCGACACCTGAAGGCCGTCTTCTGCACGTCCTCGTCCCGAACTCTGAGCTGATGATAGCCTGACCGGAGGTCTATCTTCGAGAACCACCGCGCTCCCTTGAGCTGATCGAAGAGGTCATCAATCCGTGGCAGCGGATACTTGTTCCTCACTGTCACCTGGTTCAGGCGACGATAGTCGACACACAGTCGCAAGCTCCCGTCCGCCTTCTTGGCGAACAATATCGGGGAAGCCCAGGGTGAAACACTGGGTCGGATAAACCCCTTGCTCTGTAAGTCCTCCAACTGTACCCGCAGCTCTCGAAGCTCAGCGGGGCCATCCGATATGCTGGAGTAGATATCGGGGCTGTCCCGGGGTACAAGTCGATGTAAAAGTCTACCTCTCTACGAGGAGGTAGCCCTGGAACGTCGTCGGGAAAGATGTCCACGTACTGGTCCACCACTGCAGGAAAAGCCGGACTCCGCACGTCCACTGCTCCTAGGATGAGGCTAGCCAACTGATGAGAGATAGGCTGCACTCTCCTCCGCGGAAGTCCATCCTGTGCTGCAAAGGTTCCCTTCTCGCCGGTGAAGGTAAACCTGCTCCCGTCGGTGCGAACACATCGCACCTTGCGCCTAAAACAGTCGATCTGGGCATGAACCGTGGATAGCCAATCCATGCCCAAGATGACGTCGTAAGGCCTCGACGCCGCTACAAGGAGATCCCAGCCGAAGCTCTCGCCTCCTAGAGTAAGCTCACACTACCGGCACCAGTGCGTAATCGTCGAGACTACTCCCGTAGGAGTCTCTAGCCGGTCCTCGGCGGCCTGGGGGTCCGCCTCACCGCGAAACCTGGGCGGTCGCTGGCTCTGAAACTCATGCAGTGCCCTGAGGCGACGTGCATCGTCAGCGTCTGGTACAGGTAGCATCGGTGGCTCGGCGGGTAAAGCTACCGCCGGTGCCACAGCTGGCAAAGGGCCCTGCACCGAGGCCTCGTCGCTCGGTGGGCAGCCGTCGCGCCCTACACTCGGAACCCTAGCTGGCAGTCGTCGCGGGGCCATCCTGGAAAGGAGAACAAGAGCACCACAGTCAGAACAGTATACCTGGTGATCTGGCACAAGTAATCACAAAGAAAACTTGAAACACACACGCAATCAATGTTTTCATGCATTAAGTCGGAAATCAGGAGTCAGGGTCCTGGTGTACGGATACGTCGGCCGCCGCACCAACACTGGGCTCCCTGAACTGATAACCACACTCAATACACTAAACACTATTGCTTCACATAGAAAGAAAGGACAATCAGAGTCTGCGGTAGAACCGACCCCTCTGATACCAATTTGTCACGAACCGTCCTCGGGGCCCGTGCCGTGACTACCCCAAGCCCGCCTTCCATAGGCCAGGGGCTGGCGACTAGCACCAAGGCGTAAAATCCCAGTAAACAGGGAAGGCATTGCCTTTATAAGTAACAACCACACAGAGTCAGCAAGCGGAAAGTAAAGTGCAGAAAGTAAGGGGGCCGGAATACAAGCCCAACTGTAAAGTACAACTGAAAAGTAAAGCAGCAACTGAAGAAAAGACGGCGGCCTCGTGTCGTCCACTGGCAATCCCACCTGAAGGGTGGGTACAGATAGCCTCCAGGCTCCTCGGGTCCCACGTCCGCTCCGAGTACGTTCCGCCCAGTGGTCCACCTCCAGGTACCGTCCTGCTCCACGCCCCAACCGTGATCAGCGCTGTCCGTCGTCTGCAACCAACACAACAAGGTGCGGGCATAGCCCGTGCAGGGGTGAGTACAAGCTACTCAGTAAGGACCCCGAGACCCCCGAAGGTCTCCCGAAATCCACAAAGGATATAGCACAAAAGAAAGATGCAATCACGAAGTAACATCTGACTCGACTTAGGTATATGCCCATACATATACCTAAGTCCCCATTTCTAGCTCTGCTCACGAGCTCGAGAACAACTCAATCCACAAAGGAAAGCAAGACTCAAATCCACAAGGAGAGTAAACAGTAAATCCACAAAGGATAGTTCAACACAATCCACAAAGGAGAGTAAACAGTAAAATCCACATAGGATAGTTCAACACAATCCACAAAGGAGAGTAACATAAGATTCAGCTCAACCAGGTATACTTTCTCAGATGACGTCAAAGATGATCACTGATCCATCTAAGTCGTCGGACCCACGAAGGATCGATAGGTACTAACCCCCGCAGAAGACCCACACAGGATCGGGATCACACAGAACATGTAGGCAGTGGCTCACACAGAACCGGTAGTAAGGACCCACGTAGGATCGGGCTCACACAGAACCTGTAGGCACTGATCCACATGGGATCGCTGAGTGCAGTAGTCGACGCAGTCCACTGAGGATCTCTGCACAGTCGTCGCCGCAGTCCACGAAGGATCTCTGCTCTGCCGTCGTCGCAGTCCACGGAGGATCTCTGCTCTGCCGTCGTCGCAGTCCACGGAGGATCCCTGCTCTGCCGTCGAAGTCACAGCCAGCGCTAGGGTTCCCGCACAAAGCGAGCTCGTTTAGGAGGGTCCGCTCCACGAGCCGAGAGGCTGATACATCAACTGACACGTAGTCCGAAGTTGATGTATCCAAAAGTTCCGTATCGACAACTGGATCTCAACGCAACAGACGGCGCGTCAATCGGACGCCCGGTCTGAGAGTTATTGGCATTTTCGTCCCAGGGGCCCTGTTGGTTTTTAGGGCAAAACCAACCCGACCGTACTCCGCCTGTATCCGATCCTCGGGCGGAGTATGCCAAAAGTTCCGTCTCACTTAGAGGAAACTACCACAGCTGACGGTACGTCGTTCGGACGTCCGTAGCTCAAGTTATGAGCGTTTCCGCTCCGAGGGCCCGGTTGGTTTCGTGTACGAACCAACCCGACCGAACCCAAAGTCTTCCGAACCCTTGAGTATAATATACCGAAACGACCGTCTCGATCCAAGGATCGCGTAGCCACTGAGGGTTCGTCAATCGGAGGTCCCAGGCCCAAGATATGGGCAAAAGACCGAAGAAGGCCCGAAACGGGGGTTCTGGGCCCGGGGCGACCCGGCCCGAACCCCCCCCTGGGGTCGGCCGAACCGGGTCGGCCCGAACCGGGCCGGCCCGAACCGGCCCGAACCGGCTCGGCCGGGTCCGGTCCGGCCTGGGCGTGGCCCGGCCGACCGGACCGGCCGGCTCGGCTTCGGCCGAGCGGCCGAAGGGGCTGCCGCCGCGGGTCAAACCCGCGGCTTTGAGGGAAACGCGGCCCCCGCGGGGGGGGGGGGGGGGGGGGGGGGGGGCGCCTGTCACGCGGACGCGGCCGGGCCGCCGCGTCCGTTCCCGGTTCCGCGCGGCCGCGGAACCGGCTGCCGCCGCCGCCGCGGCTTCAGCCGCGGCGGACTTCCCCCACGGCGGCGCGCCGGGCGCCGCCGCCTCCGGTCGCCGGCGCCGCCGTGCCGGCGACCCGCGCCGCCGCCGCCTTCCGCGGGCCGCCGGAGACGCTCCGGTGGCCCGATTCCTTTCCCGTCTGCGCCGTTGCTCCTCCCGGGGGGCGATCTTCACTGCGGAAACCACGAATGGCCCTTGCGTCGTGCTTTTGCCGTCGCCCGCCAAATCCGCAAAAAGGAAGATCGGCGGAGGGTTGCCGGGTCTTGTTCGTTAGACCCGCACCCTCTGCGTTAGTCATAAAATCATCGGGAGGAAAAGGATTAACCAAATCAACAATTTTAAATAGATTAAAATTGTTCCGATCGGGTTCTTTATTTGAAAAGAATAAACACGGGAAAAGAAATAAAATATTCCAATCAACCCTTACTTGTCGTCGTCGTCGGACGAGAGGTCATCGCGGAAGAAGGGGGATCGTCGCGTCGTCGCGGTATCCGGCGTCACGTCGCCAATCTCCGGATCAAAAACAAACGGATTTAATTAATTAAATCCGTTGTTATTGAAATGAAAAAGGGAGAATTAAGGTCCGATTCTCACCTTAGTTGCCGAACGAGGATCGGCCGTGGAAGAAGAGCGTCGCCGAAGAATGTCACGGGTAGAGTTCGTCGACGTCGCAGATCTCGGTGTGCGTCGTCGAATTCCGGTCGCCGGCGTTCTTCGCGTTCTTCGCGTTCTTCGCGTTCTTCGCGTTCTTCGCGGAGAGGGTGGAGGAACGAAGATTCTTTCAAATCCTTTCCAAGGATTTTTAGGTTGGTCTTATTTTATAAACATGCCAACACACGAAACCGGTTAAGAAACGATCCATCAATTCGTTGAATTAATTCAACGAAAGAAACGACCCATTTAATTCACGAAGAAACAGTCCATTTAATTCACGAAATAAACCGCCCAATTAAATGGTCTGTTAAGAATTAAAGAAAACGCGTCGGTTGACTTTTCAGTTACTTTGACGGGTTTTCGCGGGTGCGTTACTTAGCGAAAGAAACGGCGGGGCTCGTGCGGGCCCTGCCTCACAAATATCCTACCAAGAGGGTAGGATATTTCTGGATAGCATCCTATCCAGTTCAACTCAGTTCAAGCCGTCTTTATGTGGCTTCAAGTGGCTTCCAACAGCTTAAGTGAAATAAAATAAAGTTGTCGCACAAACTTTATTTTATTTCTGACTTAAAGCCGCAAAATTTAAAAACCACGTCTGAGAAAACGCAACTCCGGAAGAGGCGTTTCTAAGCAAATACCGGCACTGCGATTTCATCGGTGCCCTCAGAATTTGATTCCGGGCACCGGTTCAAAAGATAGAAAAACCCGCTCGTCCGTTCACTGAACGTACCCGAGCCAAACTTCGGAAATTGATTCCGGGCATACCGGGCCTCGGAATCAGGTGCCGTCTGAAGCTGCGCTCTTGTAAAATTCCAAAAAAAATTAAGAAAAAAATTTCCTTGAAATTTGCGGGTCTTTACATCAATAATGTGGGATCATATTCATAATCAATAGGGAATCATTTTAAGGAGGCATGGAATGAATCATATTTATAAAAACGAAACATCATATCATTTGTTTCAAATAACACACATAGTTTTGAACAAAGATAACATCATGTTCACAGATAACAAATGAACATAAATTATAACATCATAATTGTGAATAAGTATAGAATTATTTTAACACATGATGTACATAATATCATTGTATATATCAGACTATGCAATGAATTTGAGGGATATAAAATTTAAGGACCACCCACCATATCATTAAAAGACCAAAATCATTCATGTCATATAGAAATAAAACCCATAGAAATGAGAGACATGAATTAAAACCCCATAAATAGAATGGGTTTTATGAGGTTGTCATGAATCACATATCAGGGAATAAATTTTGACGTTTAAAAAAGTAAATGGGAAAAAAATCATTTTTGACATAGGTTTTTTTTATAAAATATCATGGGTCATGGTGATAATGGAAAACATTTTAAAATAATCAATGATATTTTTTCAAAAACTAAGGATTTGTTTGAAAAATAATTATACTTATTATTAAAATCATCGATATAAAGTAAAATAATGAATATGAATACAATATAAAAAGTGAAATATGATTTAAATTTATTTTTGAGTAATTTAGAATATAACACATTTATGATAATGATAAATAAGTGATAAAACCAAAAAGAAAGTGTTGGGTTTAAAATTATCCTCACATTTGGTCATGATTTATTTCATCCCATTTCCACCACATGAGTAATGAATTTAGGTTCATTAAATCAAGAAATAATAAATTAATAATGTTATTTTTTTCACTATTGATCAATTATAATCCTTGTATTTTATTTCATAATTACCTTTATTAAAGTTGAAACATTTTAAAGTTATATTTTCTTTAAAATATATGCTCTTGCTTCGATTTAATGATACATATTTATTAATACTCAAACATTAGTAAGATTAAGTCTAGAAGATTATAAATAAATATATTTACAATGTTATTTATTATAAATAATTTATTATTTTCATCCATAATGTTTTTCAAATAAAGATAATTAATAGTGTTATCATTGGTGATCAACTGACCATTAATGAGACATTGTTAAAGGAGGAGGTGGGAGATGCATAATATATAATTTTTTTAAACAATAATCATTAATGTTGGTTAATATAATTAATACATTATAAAAATATTACATAATAAATTTTAGGGGTTTTGTGATAGAAAGAATATAAGGATTTTAAAAGAGAAGAGTAAAATCAGGGAAAAGATGGAGGAATCGTACCTCATTCATGTTATTTATTTGATATGGATCATAAATAATTGAAATATTGGATTTATATATCTATAGAAAAAATTATTTTTAATGTGATTAAGATAAGTACTTTGGGAAGATATTTGGATTGGGTAAGTGGAATTGAAGTGGGTTTTCAAGGTGATAGAGAAGGGGTATTTATACTTGAGAAGAGTGGTGTTTTTTTGTATAAAATTTTTAATAAAATATAACTTCTAAGGTAAACCTTTTAGTAGTGATTTTTTTAAATTATGATTTATATGTGATTATAAAATTGTTTATGAAACTTTAAAACCCCTTATTAAATTAATTCATTAGTTTTTTAAAAAGGAATATGGATAAAAGAACTTTTGAATTGAATACTTTTGACTATTGAGATTCAAAAATACTTTTTAGGCTTGGAGTATGAATTTCATGAATTATTTAACTTTTCTAATAAGTTTTTGGTATATTATAATATTATTGTAATGGTTATACAATAATTATAGTAAAAATTATGTAATTTAAAACATACCAGCTACAAAAAAGATGTATTTTTACTATTCAAAAAAAAATTGTTGTTTTTTTTCTAACAATTACCAAAAAAATAACCCTTAGAAAATTTCAACACGATGGTTATAAAAATGAAATTAATTTTATCCAAATAATTTTCTACAAAGGAAAATTTAGTTATTAACATAAAAATATTTTTTTACAAAATAAATTAAAATGTAGATTATTCAAAAAATATTCTTAATGTTTATTTTAGTTTTTAATAATGATATTTAATTTATAGAATTAAAATATTTATATTTTATTAAATTATGAAAGATAAATATGTTTTATAGGATATTTCTATATTTTGAGTTTAATTTACTATTCTAAATTCAAGGTTACTATTCATGACCATTAGGTTCTATTCCTAAAGGCCATGTTACTACTCCAACATTTATGTTAGTATTACAACAATAATATTAGTTCTTATAAATAACATTTAATTCCATCATTCATAATTCACCTCAAATCCTCTTATAGTTCTATATTTTTTTATAAAATCTTGATTGGATTACTAATTTTCTCTATCTTTTTAGCAATGTTATTCTTGAATATGATAATTCTAAGAGATTAACTTGATCCAAATTTTCTTTTTTTACTTTTTTTATCTTTTTTGTTTTTTTTCAATTTTTATAGTTTCCAATTTTATGGATATATTTATTATCTAAATGTAAGGTTCCCAATTGTTGAAATAAATATTTATGTGTTTCTTTTGTCCAAACTATATCATATTTCTAAATATGAAGAACATAATTTATCTCGAAGGAAAATTTTGAATATATAAACATTTGAGATGTTTATGCATGACATGACCCTGATTTTATAGATAAGAACATTATATGACTTATCTAGGTATAAATATACACTTCCTCATATTATATTAGTCGATAACCTAGATGTTATACCTATTATATGAGAAAAAAATACTCTCTTGGTTAAGCTCCAATCAATGAAGTGATCTGTAATATAGCCAAGCACCCCTTGATTAGATAAGCCTCAAGTATTGTGTAAAAAATGAATAAATTAATAAAGGATCTTATAATAGGTATCTAACAAACCCTAGATATTAAGGAAATCCAAATATAATCTATTCAACCCTAGTATACTATAGAAATATTTTTTAAATATCTATGTTGAATACTTTATGGTCCTTCTAGTGAAAAAACTCATTTTATTCGTCATGAAAATATTTTTTATCCCTATATAAAAATCCTTATCACACTAACTATATTTTTTTTCAGAATATATAATACTTTAAGATATGAATTTGTTAGTGATAAGTCAAATTCATACATTTTTTTGGTAAATTATCATTTCACTTCATGATACACACATACATATACAAAATATGTGAAAGAATGACAAGGTTGATATTTAATTATATATAACATTATATATTTTCATATTATTAAAATAATTTATGAATTTTAATAAAACCATGAATAAGAATTTATCTTATCATGTCATATTTGATAGAATTCCAATTTAGCATTATGTTCACTATTATTTTAGGTTTTTGTTAAACTCGTTAAATTAGTATATAGTTTTTTTATATTTCTCTATTTGACTATCTTGTAAAACACTCCCACTGAACTCTTTTGTGTGTACCATCAATAAATTATTATAGTTTGAATAATAGTGGGAATTTTGAATCCTATTCATAATATTCAACTCTTTAAATATATAATTCAAAACCATTAACTCCATAACCTCAATTTTCTAATATGTTAATAACTTCTTTTATCTTTTTATAACTCTTTCTAAGTTCATTCTGAAAATCAATATTTGAAACATTCCATTAAACGTTTTTAGTGATATCAATTGGTAAATAATGTAAATATTTACATAAATATTTTAAAGATATTACATAAAATGTTTAGGATATTAAGATACATCCACATTGAATCAATAGAGGAATATGGGTCAATAGTTTATCAATACACATAATAATTTGTCTACCTTCATTTAGTGGGGTTTTGACTTCTTTCCTTAAAATCATTATTATATTATTTGAAAATTTCATACTTTAGTTTATCAGGATATTTTCTAAAACATCTAGATCTATATCAACATAAAAAAACAATATTTTCTATTTATTTTACCTATGAACCGTCTTTTAAGCCAACTTTAAATCTAAACTTCATAATTACTAAACTAAAAACAATTTGGAAAAAAATTTCAGAAATAATCAAATATTTTATTTATTATGATATCTGTATTTATAGAATACATGATGAAATAAAAGTGAACCTATACTCTAATACCACACATTATTCCCAGTGTACTGTGCGGTTTCCTCCGGGGGGTGGGTTGAATCAGGTGTTGTTAAAATTTTCCAAATAAAAAAATCTTCTTTTTAACTTAACCTACATGGAATTTTAATCTTAGATATCTATTAGTAAATATATAGATATTTTAAATGAATAATAATATTCCACTTCTATATGAAATAAATAAATTTAAGCAAGTCATTAATATAAAATATTTTAATAAGTTTCATCCCTGATGTGGGAAACTTATTTCTTGTAATGTTCAATATCATTGAGACAATATATGATTCATCAAATACAGTGGGCAGTTAGGAATTATCCTAAAACTAGTTTTACATAATATTAAACATTTTTTTCACCATATTACTATATTACACATGTTAAGGGATATTTATGTTGGATCCCATAATCTTTAACTCCCATTGGTGTTATTCTTCCTTCCTCATTCGGAAGTAGATCATAGGTCTGACCGAGGATGTCTATGAACTCAAAAAATTGGGTATTATTCATAAACACATGAATTATTATGCTACCCAATTGTCTTAAATAAATACATATAAAAAGTTTCCTTTTCTATAATACATTTTTCTTAGTTATTCTAGATCTATTTTTCGGCTTACTCAAACTGAAACTTCTCCTTGACTGAATCTGTCTAGAAGAAAAAAATCATACAACTTAGTTTCTTCTTCTTGTTGTTAATATATTTCTTTGAAACCCATCAAGTAATATAGGGTCATTTAACTTATATATATTCTCTCTATATACTATAGTATCTCCAACCTCCTATTCTTTTATAGTATCTTCTTCTATTTTCTTTTTAGTTCACAACCCCTCTACATCAGTGATGTCTTCTTCCATTTCTATTTTTTTCTACTTGGTCTTGTCATGATTATCACATTAATGGTCAAATAAATTAAATGGATTTTTTCATTTTAAATTTCCATAAAATGAGTATGGAGGGGAAAATCAGCCACTAATGAAAAATTATTATAATAAAATAGCAACTTGTGGATTACCAAGTTTTTACTTGTACTGCTTCTCCAAGTCAAAGTAAATTCTATAAATTCCATCATTTATTGTAATTTATTTTGGTAACATGAATGAATAAATTATTTTTTATTATTTAGTAGGATTTATAATAATTATTAATTTGAACATCAACATATTCCCCCTTCAATATTAATAGGTAAATAAAATATACAATATAACATTTATGGCATGAAATAATATATCCATTATGTAACGACTTCAAGGAACCATCTATGAATTCCAACATAAATATGTAAAAATGAAATAGAATCCAAACACCTTCTTCATCATTCTAAAAATACCCACTTGATAAATTATTTAATCATTTAATAAAAACTTATGGTTTGATGTATTTAAATAAACATTTTTCTTGAAACCCCAATAAATTAATTTAATTACATTTGATTCGGTAGACATTCTTCATTCATTTATCTTCTTATCCTTCAACATAAATATTATAATCTAATTATCTTCTTACCTATATCAAATTAATTTTTTAATGTTTTTTTCATTGAATATTCGGTAAATCACTATCACAAATTAATTCTTTATAAATTCACAATTCTTGAAACCATAAATTTATAGACTGCAGTATTTAAAAAGTCATTATAGTCAATTATTTAATGTGGCACAAAAATGTGTACGAGGCTTCAAAATATCATACGTTCAAAGAAATATCATAAATGACTCATTTATATAAATTATAAAACATAAATATTGTACAAGGCATTGAAAATATCACATGACCTGTTGAAATATCATACTCTTTATGAATTTTCCCTTATAAAAATTTTGACCCACTCAAATATTGTTTACAGAAACAAATCTCCTTCACATATGTGAAGCCCATTTTACATTTTTTAAAAGTTAATATATATAGTTGAATGTCTTATGATAATATAATACCATATAAATCCTATGATTTTTTCCTTTATCATGTTGCTTCCACTATGCATGGATTTTCAGATTTGGATGATTGAGAGGGTATGGCCTAGCCATCAGTACCAGGCCCGTGTATCTTTGCACATGATAGCTTGTTGAGTAGAAATGCATTAGCGGAGGCTTTCCATAATGATTTTGATTCTGGGGAGGGGCATTTCTAGTAGTCTTGTTTTAGTACTGGGGTATTTTTTGTATCCATTTCTTTCAAGTCATGTGAGGTTTCCCTCTATCTCCTTAAAAGGGGGTTTATCCAAAAATAAATAAAAATTGAGGCCTTCGGGCCATTCAGTCTCTAATTAATTATATGGGTCTTAGATCAATTTAATGTAGATCAAATATCTTATATAAGACACTAAATCCCCTATAATATAATATAAATTACTTTTTTCATTATTAACTACTATTCCTTAGAAAGATTGAAAACTAAAATTTTGTTTATTCTTATTAAATTTCATCCTTCTAGAAGAATTATTATATACACTGGCTGTGTATTTTAATTTCATTTGATATTTATTAGGCTCCAAAATATTAATTCTAAATTTCTTTAAGCAAAGTCTGAAACTATGGAAATCATATCTAGATATTTTTAAACATCTCAAATAACTTCATAACCAATCTGTATAATTTTTTACATAATTAAAATAATCCCAATAACTTTTTACAATGTTCCAAAGTCTTTAAAGACAATAAATATCCAAGAAATATTATTTCAATAATCACCTCTACCTTTTCAATTATTTCTTCAATTCATCCTTCATAACTGATCATCCTATGTTTATAAATTATTATAAATAAAATCCTCTATTCTTTCCCACTCAAGTATATCTTATCATTTCTTAGGTATTCAATCTCCCTAACCATTTTAATTTTACCATAGATAATAATAGATCACATTCTATGTATAACAACCAAAACTTCAAACCTATATAAACTATTATAAACAAATATAGAATCATTCCATTGGAGATTTTATTTATTACACTAAGATTATTATAAAAAATATTCTAGTGTATGTGGTCAAGGGAATCTATATAGATATCTATTCCAAGTATTTCTTCATCATTTTTTCCATGAAAACACAATGGAAAAAACTTTATCTCCATTCACGGGTGTATACTCACTCCTTCACCATATTTCTATTGGAAATATATTAAAATTATCATTTTACAAAAAATAAAATTAAAAACCCATGTCCATAATAATATACAAAATTTTTTTCTATAAAATATGTGGATCTCAAATATGAATTTAGTGTTTAAGTTGTGTTTATTAGAAAAATGGAAAATAAATTACTAATATTATGAATAGAGGTGTTAATGAGATTTTTTAAATATATTGGATATTAAAAGATGGATTTTGGTGAAACTAGCCAAATCACACCAAGGTTTAATACTCCCTTCCATGGTATATCATAAAATTCCCTAAACATGGAGGTGTCATATTTTATAAAGGCTTATAATGTAAGTGAAATATGGATTATTATGAAAATCATAATGAAATAATAAGCTAGATAATGGTTTAAGGTTTGTTTAAAGTAACCATTTGAAAAGATGACATATTATATACCATATATTAGAACACCATTTCATGGTGGTTGTCATATAGAAGAAGGTAAATTGTAGTTGTTCTTCAAGAAACTTCCCAGGATGAGGTAACACACCATGGTTTTATTCCATTTCACTAAAGATTCCATAGTGGTGCCCAATAAATTATCTTAATTGGTATATATGGATGAATTTAAATAGAAGTAACCAAGTATGAAATATGGGAGTCCGTGATTTGTATTCATTGTTTTTAATATATATCCATGAAAAGATAAAAAATGATCATTGTGAGGGAAAATGGACCATGGTTTACCTCAAGCTAGTAAAAAATCAATTTTTATATCACATTTAGATAAATAAAATTTTGGGATTTTATAATATTATTATACTTGTTTTTTAATGACTAAATTGTGGGGTATTTAATTAAACTTTAATTTATAAATAATATGATAAAATCCACAAGGTAGTTTCATGAGTATTAGATATATATCTATTTATAGAGATATTTAATGTTATGTCTTGACAAAAATAAAACTCCTCCCATTCTAATAATTATTTTTAGAGTGGCCCTTGAAGCCAAAATCCAATCAACCATGGATTGAAAATTAGCACTATGGTTTTAAATATTTAATATTGGATTAATTAACCATATTTTAAGTAAATAATCACCACACAAACAATATTTTTTTTAGGATGAATAAGATTATTGGAGATTTTTTTTAAGATTACTTTATGTGAGTATTAGAATAAAGAGATAATGGGTTTAATTTTTCTAAACCCTTCAACACACTTATCTTTCTAGATAAACTATATAATTATTATCATACACATATCATTTAATAAATTATAAAGCTATGTGGGTATACTCTATATAGAAAACAAGAATGATCAATGATTAATCTTCAATAAATACATAAAAATTTACACACAATTTATATCTACTCCAACATCCAAGGCCATCTTATTTCCATCATGAAATTTCTCTATACACATGTTCAATAAAAATCATACACACATAATCAAAACACTATTAAAATATTCCACAAATAAAATACACACACAAGTTCAATTCATAGATTCCCCCTTTTGAACCTCCTAAATACACTCTCCAATTAATGAATAACATATTATTTCTATTTATTTTATTCTAATCCCCTTCAATAATAAAATTCAAATGATAAGACTAGAGGGGATGATAATTCATATCTTATCCTTTGAATGCTAAGAATTGGATTTTTTTTCTTTAACCTCTATATAATAATATAATAGTACAAATTTGACTAAAAATATATTTTTTGGGAAAAAATACCTCAAGGTATCTTTGAATCATTTTTGAGGTGATTGTGTCTGTTGATAAAGTGGGCCTCCATGTTGTGTTTATTGAAAACATAGATGGTGATGTTCAATTTTTTTGACAAAAGTGTGTTTACATGGTGAGTTATCGAGATCAATAGATGTTTTTGACAATCTATGATTGACAGAAGAACCTCGACAAAGGAATGGATGATCTGGAGGTGGTACAAAAAGAAAAAATATAAGGTGGAAAGGAATGTTGTGTGCCATATTTTTTTCAAGATCAGAATAAAAATTATTTTAATGGAAAGAGAGGCGCCCAAGTTTTGGTTTGGGTGCGCAAGGTGATTAGGACGACAGAGGCTCTGGCGGCTGGACTTGTGCGTTGGGTGGAGAGTTGTGCATGGCACTCAGGGTGCCCAAAATGACTATAAATTGAGGGTTACCCCTCCTCATTTTGGATTAATCTCAAAACTTATAGATAATTCATGCTCCATTCACTCAAGTAGGTTTGGTCGCACAAGTAGTGGTTTGGGTGTGTATGTATAAAGAAATTCATAAGTTGCACGCCAATATATAGTTGCACGCCAATATTGGTTTGGACATAAAATGGTGTGAGTCACCCATGTTTTGAGTTGGTGGAGGGAGTGTCACACAAGTGTTTAGGTGAAACTTGTGTGCTAGGAATAGAGAATAGTGCCATGCATAGAGAAGCGCAACATGATTTGAGAAGTGCGCCAGTCATTATAGGCCTATGAAAAATTTGAAATATTGCTCGGTATATCTAGTATAAAGTGAGATTCATCTATGGGAGAAAGTTAGAATTCAACAAATAATCTACAGATAGAGGTAGATGCATTCATTTGTGGTAATGAAGGGACCTACAAGTCATTAAACTCTGAGTGGATCTTCTAAAGAAGCAATGATCACACTTCAGTTGAGAGAGTAGTGAGTAAAAGAAGAGACAAGAGGTGATCCACTCCACCTATAGGTATCCAAATAGAGACACATATGGAGTGATCCTTGGGAAAGTAGTGAGATGACCCTAAACTTTGTAAAGATTGTTATCCTAGGTATAGAAGTGATCTAGCCCAAATATTGTAAATTGGATGTGAGATTTAGTGGATTTGGTACATCGACACATCGCTATAGTATGCTCATTAGAGGAAGCCTGGTGAGGGTAAACCAATTAAAAATCTATGCATCAATATGTTAGGTTTCCTGTATTTCATTCAAAGCATCATCATCAGATACAAAAGGAAAGAATAATATCAACAATAAAACATAAGTGCAAACAAAGTGACCCTTATAATAAAGAGGTCAAGATCCAGTGGGGCATGGATAATTATGAAAAGAATATCTATACCCTGATTTACCCCCTCTCAGGGTATCTTGGCCCCTTTTGGTCTTAACAAGATTTGATCAAACAAAATTTTGTTTAACTCCCATTTTAGATTAGGACAACTATTACTTTTCTAAACATTATCAAAATAACTTGTCAAAGAAACTACTTTATTGTTGTACTTCAAATTCGATTATTTTTTAAAAAATTAAAAATATTCTCCTAAACTTGAAAAACTTATTTCAAAATTTCCTAATCCATAGTTAGTTGATTTATTGCAATTGAGATACAAATTTAAGTCTTATTCATGAATATACTATTTTTTATATCCATTTTTTAGTAAAAAATCTTCGATATATTCTCATCTACCTCCATGGTCTTCTTACGAGGAATATATTTTTTCACATAATCCCTTATATTCCATCATTTATAATAAATCTATAGATAATTTTATTTAACATTAGATCTTGTGATATCATAAGAAACTCCTCAGTATCATAACCTTGTTAGTCACATCTTCTACACGCTTCCCCCAATCAATCAAAACGATTCTTCAACATGACACTTTATTATTGAATAAGAATTTTTTCTACCTATTTTTACTATAAGGGTCTTATATCCCAACTAGTGTTCCTTTTATATCATTTCATTGAAATAAATAGTCTTCATATAAACCAAAAATAACTAATTATATTCATTTCACCTCCACAAAACCTCAAAAAACTATAAAAAGGATAATCGTTTCTTTTATTGTTCAATATTTATAGTAGTTAAATTGTTCTAAATTCAAAAGTTCTATATCCATTTTGGTTAATGTTTTATAAAAAAATACTATAAATATATTCCAATTAATTATAGTATTTTCACCAATTTTTTCTCTTCACACACAATAATACATTTTCTTTCCAAGTAATAATTTATGGAAAAAAATAGAATTCTAAATTTTCATATTTTATTTGTCTTTATTCACTATTACATTTTTAGCTGGGTGAAATGCATATAATAATAAATTACAAGATCATTCTTGTTTATTAGTTGAGATCATTAGTAATTTAAAATTCTAAAATTATCTTTTTATCAACAAAACACTTGTCTTGAATTATTAATTATGTATCTTCTTACTTGAAATCTCAATTATATTTTTAAATTTATTAATATGATTTTATTTTTTAAGGAAATACACTTTAAAATATTCATGATAGTTATCCTTTTCACGTGTCTTATTTTACAACTATTGAATCTTCTTCTTATCCATAGTGAGAATGCCAATTTCTTCATCCACTTTCAAGATATATTCATATTCATTCTTTAAAAATTTATCCTAATCCAATTTAAATACATTATAAATAATATTTATAATCCCCAAAGAATTATAAAACATTAATGTATTAGATAAATAATAATTAATTCGTTCTTCAACATAAACATTATTTTAGATTCATGTTCTACTTCATGACTTATCTCTACATCACCACATGATGAAACATACTCATATTTAAAAATTGAATTAAAAAAAATAAATTTTTGAAATAAATTTATTCTTATAATTATCACTTGATGGTCCATAATTATTATTATAACTACATGAAGATAAATCCATTTTGGATAAATAATTATTCATTTTTATAATTTAAAAACTCTTATACATGATTTGTGATTACAACTTATCTTCTTTGAAATATTGAAACGTCATCCCTAAAATATCATGTGAGGAATCTTCTTCAAAATTACATTTATATTCCTTAATATTTTTTAATTTTATATCACTTTAGTTTTTATTTAACAACTTTCTCCTAATAAATTTCATGGTCTTTATTCTTTTCAACTTTTAAAATACTTTCTCTAAGATTTCATCAAAAATAGAATATCATACTCACCAATCATGCAGAAAATTATTCGTAACTTCATTTTCTATAACTCTACCTTCCAAAATTGGACAAACTATATTCTCGATGTTATAAAACAATTCAAACATAATCATGAAAATATATAAACACATCCCATCCTTACAAATATTTACATTATTTTCATCAAACATGTGACCTTTATTGATATTCAAAGAATTGAAATTCTCCATCATGAATAAATAAAAACAATGATGGGAAAATTCCTAATTTTTTTTTCATAATAGATTCCATGCCTCTAAAATAAAATCTATATACTTTATTGAACTAAAAATAAGATAGAAAAAGTAAATAAAAACTATGATAAACACACTTTACAATAATAAGCTCTAAACTCATTGATATATATATATATATAAATAGACATTCTATGATTCCAAATTTAGATAGATTAATATAAATAGTTATTGAGATCCCAAAGGATTCACTAACATGGGGTAAATTAGTGAATGCAAATTTTTACATTTTTTGATCCAAACTAACTTTCCACCACTTAGGATGATAAAATATATGGTTATATTTATCTTTTTTAATCTATTATACTTAAAATATATGAGTCTAATAACATAATTTTGTAATAAAATACTTCAATCTATATAAAATCATAGATAATAATAATTTAAAAGGTTCACCATTAAATATAAATTACTACATCCTTTGTATGATATAGAAATTATCGAGGCTATACAATCCACTACAATAATATCATGTTATACAAATAAGAATATTTTTATCTTTAAATTTTTTTTTATTTAATTATCTCCCAATTTATCTAACATGATATCAAGAAATGTTTTTATCGAACCCCAATATTGTTATTTTTGAGACCTTAGAAGTCTATTGTATCAGTGGTTTAAGATTTCTTAAACTGTGTGTCAAGATTATTCGATAATAGGTTTATTTTTTCAATGAAAATATAAAAATTTAAATAGTTATATATATTTATTTATAGGGGAAATACCCCAGTTATTTTTTGATTGTATTTTTTTCAACAGATCAATATGTTTGAGAAAGAAAGTATGTTGAGAAAGATATGAGGAAATATATCAAATTTGATTCAGGATGATAATCAGATCTAGGACGATAATCATAAGAAAGATGATAATCACATCTAGGATAATCATTTGAGGCAGGAGGATCTTATTTGGAGTCATCATAATCAGATCTAGACATCAACATGAGTCAAGGGATCAAAAAATAGTAATGAGGAAGCTGATTCGGAGTCAGAATGAATCCAATATAAATCTAATGATGCTTTGGTGTTTTTTATTTCTCATAAATTATAATTAAGTTGTGAAAAATATGATTTAGTATTTTTAAAGGAAAATGTGAGGAAAGAAATGAGGTTTATAAGGCTCAGGAAGAAAATTAATTTCTTGAGTATGATGAGGAAAAATATCTTACTCAAGAAAGAAATATTACTGAAGAAAAATTTTAGACTCAAGAGAAAGATATTTCTGAAGAATAAAATTTCACTCAAGAAAAATATGTTCCTCAAGAAAAATATTTTACTAAATAAAAAGGTTTTACTTGAGAAAAAATTAAAACTCAAGAAAAAGATCATACTCAATAAAAAGTTCTTACTCATGAAAATGATCTTACTCAAGAAAAATTCAGGCTCAAGAAAAATATATTATTTGAAAAAGATCTTGATCAAGAAAAATATCTTATTCAAGAAAAAATTATTAGTGAAGAAAAAGTTCAGACTCAAGAAAACTATCTCACAAAAGAAAAAGTTTAGACTCAAGAAAAATTTATTACCCAAGAAAAATTCAGACTCAAGAAAAAGATCTTACTCAAGAAAGATTATGTTATAAAGAATCAAAATCATATTGAAGTTTTTCAAGAAATTTTGAAGCATTGAAGAAGTAAAAGGAAGATTTGGAAATCAAGGATATTTGAAATGGAATTGAATGAGTGAAATATTGATATGGGATTTAAGGAGAATTGAAGATTCCAAAATTTTTTTTAAGTGGGAATAGTTTTTAAAACATCACCTAAACCATTTTTGTGGTCCCTTTGAAAGGATATCTGAGATCATTTTTAAATGAGACTTCAATATATTCAATCAGTGAAGCTCTAAAATTTTTATAACATGTATGTTGTTTCTAAACAAAAATTTTGTTTCAATTTGAAGCCCAATAAGATCATCATATTGACGTTCAATATGACCATTCAAGGAAGATTCATCTAAGGAAGTGAATCAGACCCAGTTCCATCAGAATCAATAATTGTGAGATGATGATCGAGTAGATACTAAATTGATGATAAATATAATAAGAATAATCAGACCAGATTTACCATCAAACTAAAGATATGTACTGGGAACATTGTATTGATCAATGTTGAGGAAGTTTTTCGGACTGAGGTTCTGGAATACACCTTTAAGACCAACATATTTCACGTGTGAATTGTTAAAGTTCTTAAAGAATGTACATAGGTATTTTTTGATTCAACTTACTTATGGAGGAAGCGAATACTTTATAATGTGGATCAGAAAAGAATATGTAACGTGAAGCTTGTGACTGCGGATGCTTATCAGTTGCTAAAAAGACCTGTTTTGGGAAGTGGATAGTAGAAAGGATAGTTGGGGGGGGGGGTATAACCAACTATATGAGTAAAGTTTCCACTGGTATTGTAGAATAATTCTTTGATTGTGCCTTTATATTCTGGAAAGAATATAGTAAAAGAATCCATATTTATGGGACTATACAACATAGAAATGAGTAGGTCTTTGTACCGAACCTTATAAATATTTTTTTCTGCATTCTCTTTATATTTTTTGCATACAAAAGGTGAGATTTTGAGTTATATTTGAGTGTGTAATTACTATAACAAATTTCATATGGTAGGAATGTTTTTCTAAAGACCAAAGAAACATTATTATAAATGAAAATGGAACAACTGATTCACCCCCATATCTGTGGTCTTGATCCTGCTTAAGGACATCAATTTTTATGTTGGTTATAGATCATGGATAAATAGTTTTTGTTAATTCTTGGATATGGATGGGGTTTAAGTGAAATAGGAGCATGAAATTCAATCTACTTCACCACCAATGTCTTGTTTGTAGGAATCATTGTTTTAATGGTCAAGTGATTTTTTGAAAGAATAAAAAATAGTTGTGAAAAGTGTTATATTATACTACACCAGAGTTCTGGGTTTAGTTATATAGGGATACGTTTGAGCAGTTTCCTCAACAAAAAAAACTTATTTTAGTGTTTTAGATGATGTGGCATGTTTCATGGAACCATTAATTATCCATATCAACCCATAATTCCCTAAAATATATAATATGATATTTAAAATTTTATGTGTTTTGAAATCTCTAATTTGAATGAGATTCGATGGTAGTTGTTGTTTTTTCACTTAATTTTTAAATTATAATTTAAAATTTAAAAATAATGTTTGATTTAGAGGATTAATGTTTGTTATGGAAAATATAGAATGATTATAAAAATATTAATGTCAAAATTATATACTGAATATTGTTTATGATTTGAGGGTATTTTTATCAAATCATTTTTAAAACAATTGTTTTTAAAGATTGATTTTTATCTTGGAGAGGATGGGAATTGACATGGATTGTGTAGTGCAGTTCAGTGATTTATTCTATTAATTAGAATTTAGTGGAATATTTTTTCATTAATATCACACAGATGAATATTTTAGATGATTTTTAGTCATCAAGAATAATTTCATTCATCATATCTTTAAATTATTAAATTTTAACAAGTGAACTAAACATATAAATAATCTATATCAAATTAGTGTTTTTATTTAGATATTGGAGATTCATTTTATTGTACCACTTTGATATTTTTATTAAACTTGTTTGATAGTACATGAAATCTGTTGGATGAAACTTGAATGTAATAGTATTTAAGGATAAAACCTTCCCATTTTTATACCATGTGATGATTCTATTGAGATATAGAGTATTGAGTTTTTATAGATCATGAAAATGATGTATCCATTCTTATTTAATAAAGCATTATGTAAATCATTTTTATCACTATGTTTATTTTATTTTGATAGTTTTGTTACATAATTAAGGGATTAAACTCATATATATTCAGTATAAAAGAGGAATAAAAATAAAAAATATCATGATTTTTGATCACCATGACTGATGTTGAGTGTTGTTTGAATATATTTTTTTGATTCATTGATTAAACCACATATTCATGAAGTATTAAGGATCCAACTACCTTTTGAAATATAGGTGTCATAAAAAAAACAACAAATACCTCATGAATAAATATACAAAATATGTAAATAGATATATCCCAAATAATTCACCGTTAATATAAACAATACTACGATGCACAACTCCTCATACTCAAGAAAGATTATCTTGTGTTTGGACTATCATAATCAAACACCGCCCTCAACACAATCCAATAAATAAAAAATGATGTAGAATAATGGGGTGAGTATATATATCTTCCTTATAGTATCTTCCTCCTACCTCTTCTATTTCATGTAAATAGACTATTAAATATTCAGGTGATGATATATGTTAAAGAAAGTTATTTGATCACATTAAAATAAAAGATAAATCAACATAAAAATTTTTCCCTTAGATTTCCTTCACTACATAAATTGCTAAAAAAGCACCTTAAAAAATACACCTATCCCATACTCATATGACTACAATATCAAATAGTAAATCAACAATCCACATTATCCATGACTGTAAAAATGATATTTCTACAACTAAAACAACTATTATTTTCTATAATAACCATAAAAAGAACTATATAATATTAATGTACAAAAAAACAAAAATATCTATATGAAAAAACACGTACAAGAATAAAAGTGGTATTGTTTTTGGAATACAACACCCATATTTTATATTTACATCATTGAATACCACACACCTTATATCTCAATATAATGGAATACTACAACCCTCCAATAACCACATCAATATAAGGGAATACCAACCACATCATGAATCAAGAGATAAGTTTACCATAGTCATATAACATAATATCAACATTATATAATCCAATAAACACATTGATTACCAAATTATGAATCATAAATTACAACAACCCACAATACAATGGTAATAAAAACCCAATATCTATAACAACTTACATTCACCTCGTGATACTCATTCCAATTTCTACATTATATCCATAAATCTTTAGGAAACCTTCATATAAGATCCATAAAAAATTACATTTCACTATTACCATTCCATAACCCTAAAATCACATAATACTCTTAAGTTAATATATTTCCCAAAATATCACTACACCATAGTTACAGTGACCCATGAACACTAAAAACTACACAAAGATTTGTAATCACATGGCTACACCTAGTTAATGGTTATTACAAGTAGCTATAATCTACACCTTTTCCATTTAAACCATGTATCTTTCTTATTTTTACCATTATCATTTCCCATTCACACTTTATCATATACATAATCCCATTCAACTGTCCTCATTAATATAACCATTTCTTGCTTGATCAAAATCAATTAAAAATATTTACTTGTACCTAAATTCTAAATAATACATGTCAAATTATTTCTAAAATATCTATCAACCACTCTATTCCATCATATAATAAATAAAAAATGATAATTATCCATAGCTTTATATAATGATAATGAGTAACACTTACTTCAAAATGAAATCCTGTTATTGAAAATCATGAAAAGAAATCAATTCCCATTACCTTCCCATCACATCACATACCATGACACTCTTATAAATGGATTTACCAATTATTAGTGAAATCACCACCGAAATTTCCACAATTAATATCCTTCCATTTATTAATTGTTCCATGTAAGTTCTAACTCCACATCCAATCAGGTCTAATAATTTAATTTAATATATCATTATTTGAATATTATTTTTTAGAATTTTCAATCATCAAATTAAGAAAACAATAAAAATTCATTGATTATTATTTAAAGTAAAGGATAAAATCCATTTAGTTTTAAAATATTAAATATTTCATAAAAATTCTATTAATGTTATCCTCTATCTTTAAAAACCACTCTCTTAAATATAAACCCCATGATTCATCCATTGAGAGAATAATTCTCAAGAAGATAAAAGGATAAAAATGATCCCTCCAAATCACTAAAGAATATAAATCAAGAATCTAACTCACTAATGATACAATATTTTATTCTATCTTTACCTAAAAAAAGTTCATCAATGGATACTAATAACATTAAAAAATATCCCTTATATTTCCCTATAGTCTATTATAGTGTCATAAGGAAGAGTTATGAGAAAATAATGAGAACTGATGTGTTTCCTAATATTTTTATTTTTTTTTCTAAAAATAATGGTATGTCCATCTACACAATGTTATGTTTAAATATATCAAGGGATAGAACCAAAATTTAAATTGTATTCTTACTTATCCCACAAATTACAAAATCAACTTCTGCATAAATTCATTGAATTTTAAATTCCACAATTTTATGGTTTATAAAAAATTTTCAAATTGTTATACTTCTTGATCTATAGTAGCTTCACCGAATTGTTTCTAAACCGTGGATATAGAAAATATATTACCAATATAACCATGGTAAAATATATAAAAAACATAACATTTTTATAATTTTCTAATCTGTTCTGTCAATCCTTGATTAGTGATAACCACTTCTATAACTAACCATGATTTTTTAATAAAACATATTATTATTTTCATTTTATATTTAATTTATACTCTAATTTTTCTCTTCATATTCCCTATCCTTATATAAAACTGATAAAACACATAAAATAAAGACTCTGAAAAATAAATCCATTTACAATAGATACCTATTACATAATTTTATACTTGAAAATATAAGTCAAAACATTAAACATGATTTATTAGTATAAAAACATAAACCATCATATCTGGTACCTCTCAATAAATTTTAATCCTTGGAAATATAAAAACATAGTTTTAAAAGATTAAAGTAATCATCAAAAAATTTAAATAATCATAATCAATGCATGCGAAATAGATTATTGAGAGAGAAATTTATTGAAGAGTAAAACACAGAGAGGGTTATTAGGGGATTGGTTTGTATATAGATATTCTTCGCATAGAATATGTTTTATTTAGATGATGAAAATGATCTAGCCAATACCAAAGGTTTAATAATATAGAACACAATTTTATATCTTCATATCCAAGATAAAAAATTTATATGGAGAGGGAAGTGATCCTCTACAAATAATGATATAACTTAAATCCTTTTGTAATCAAATGTTGATTATTGTGATTCAGGTAATAAGGAATTAATTCATTCTTAATCCTTGGATATAATATCCATATTGCTGGGGTGGACTATATAATTCAAGTGTGATTGTTATTTAATTATTTTATTGAGAGATAAAAGATTAATAGAGATATATATGTTTTAAATAATAATATTAACAATATTTAAAAGGAAAATAGGTGATGAAAATATTAAGTACCAATACCCTTATTTATCATACACTTGAGGTATTTCAATTATAGAACTAACAACTAGTATATGAGATTTAGGGGTTTGATTCTTGAATATTTTCTCTAATATTATATATCATGATAACTTTTATGAATCATAAAGGTTTTCTAATCATTGATGATTTTTTAAACCATATAAGAATCAAATTTCAAACTATTTTTGAAATCTTGAGATATATGTCTGTTATATTATGATATATGAAATGAATTTTTAAGACATGATTTTGGAATATCTCACTAGAAAAGATCATAATAAGTTGGAGGAGAATTTTTATAATTTCAATGTTCTTGGTGATCAATATAAAATATCATATATGTAATGTCCAAGTGATGAATATATTCATAAAAAATATGCAGTAAACCTATAGAAAATAAATAAAAGTGATTCAATGTTCAGAGAAGATAAAAAAATATCATCTCTAAAGGATAAATAAAAAAACATGAATATTATAAAAATAGATCCATTAATACATTCCATAATTGAGTGTTTAATATGGATAAATATTTTCATGGTATTTTTAAAATCATTATTTATTTGGTCAATGTGAAAGAAATCTTATGAATATTATGTACTTTAATCCAAAGGAGTTGGTTATTTAAGAAATCAATCAAACAAATAGTGTCTTCATGTGATATTTAAATAATAAAAATTTAAAGTGGAATGATAATGAGTAAGGATAATGAAATATTTTAAAATAAGAAGAAGGAGATAAAATTTAAATCCAAAAAATGAATTTTTCATATGATTGTCCATGAGATGAATAATTAAAAGAAATAATTTCATTCTCATCATATAATATAAAAAGGGTAAGGAAAAAATGAAATAACATATTCCATTAAATTTTTTTAGTGTGAAAAATTTAAGAATATTGTTTCCAATTTGAAAAGGATTTGTTTCGAATAAGAAGAAGAATAATGTTTCATAAATAAGGATATTGGAAGAAGCATTCAAAAAAATTATGTCTTAAAAGAGAACCCTTAACTCAAAATTATAGGAATATTTAAGTGACTTAGAAATGTACTTATAAATTTTTTGGCTATTTCCAAAGAATATTACTATATAAATATACCTTTTGATAATGAATATTGGTGGTAAAAATGGTTGGGTAGCCCGTGGAGGATATTTTTCTAGCAATATACTCGAGGATATTACGAAAAGAACAAAATCCTATTACTACAGGAGATACTCATGGCTATAGCCTCAAAACCCATGCGATATAGGTCCAACCAAAATGTGGCCATATTAAATCCCAATATCTATATCATTTGGACCCATAAGTCCCTATCACCATGGGTTTCTTTCTTATGGTGTTTGACTAAAAAATCCCATGAGAAAATTTTGAACCAGAATCTCCCCTTTATGAAGCTGAAGACTTTACCACTCCCCTAAAAATATATTAACAAATATACACATAACAGTTATATATATATATATGAAAAACATTATAAATATTTATTATTATTATTATGAAATTAATAATAATATTAATAACACTTATATCCATGTTCGAAATTTAACCATGGAAATAGGGTTACTAGGGGAGCCTTACTGCCAATGTTGACACCTGACCTAGATGATGGAATTATTCCAAACGTGGTTAGTTATGAAGATAATAATTGGATTACCATTATATCACTTTACATTGAGATAATATAAGCATCCTTTATCCAAAAACCTAACAGTGCCCTAGGACCTGATGGTTTTACTAAATCTTTCCTTAATAATTTTTGGGTTGTCATTCAATGGGATGTTTGAAAATTTGTTAAAATATTCTTTTCTATAGGTAATTTTCCTTATGTTACTAATTTATAGTTCCTCACGCTTATTCCCAAAGTTGAAAATTCTTTTGAGATACACCTTTTCAGACCCATATCCATCATCAAAACCAAATTCAGAATTATTACCAAAGTCCTTTCTAATAGACTTACCATTATTGAAAATACAATTGTATCATGGAATTAATTTGGTTTTTTTGAAAGTTATAACAATCCAAGATTACATTAGAACAACCTATGAATGCATCAATCTCCTAAAAAACAAATATATGTGGTAGTATTTGTCTCATGTTTGACATCAGAGAAGATGTTGACACTATGAATTTGTGTTTTATTTACAAATTACTTTATTATTTTGGATTAAATTATTTTTTTGTCAAGTGGTTTAAAGTTTTATTTAGATACTCTCATATTTTAGTTCTTATAAATGGTTTTTCAAATGGGTATTTTAAATTTTCAAGGGGATTTAGGTAGGTTGAACCTCTTTATACCATTCATTCCTTCATATTTGAAGATTATATTAGCAAGCTTATCACTCACATGATGGAGCAATGAATGATAAAACCCATTCATGCATCAGATAATCTTGTTGTTCTTACCTACCCGCTCTATATTGATGACATAATCATTTTTTTTCAAGTATGTAAAATAAATATTAGAAATCTCAAAAGGTCTCTCTCCCGCTAGGAAAATATGTGGGGGAAGGCAATTAATTGGAATGAGTATTTTATCTATTTAGGGAAAGGAATTTAAGCTGCTTGAAGATCTCATATAGTGTTGGAACTATAAATGAAGAATGATCCATTCCCATTCACTACTATGGAGTTCATTTATTTTGGGGAATACCCAAAACAAGTTACTTTCTATGGATTGATGATCAAATAAAAAACAACTTTTTTATAGAAAGGGAAGTCGTTTTCAATAGATGGTAGGATATTCCTATTTAAATTTACTATTGTATATAAATTGGTCTGTTACTTTAAGTTTTATAAATTTGTTTTATCTCCACTCAATCACCTCAATGTCAAATTCAAGAATTTTGTTTGGTTAAATAGAACTATTGAAAATAAATTGGTTACCATCCCTTGGATAAAGTGTTGGAATCCACTAGATAATGGTGCTCTTGGGATAAGAAAAAAAAGTTATTTAATGAATCTTTGCAAAATGAGTTCACATGGAATCTTATTAACAGTGACTCAATGGATATTAATTTTCTTAGAGCCATATTTATTGATAATATGAAAAGAGGAAGAACTTATTACATGGACTATTTTATTTGGCCTTCCATTAAATATTTATTTCTATACATCATATATATTATAGATAGATTACTTTTAGGAATTACTCTCCTATTTTTTGGCTTCATAATTCGATGGGATCTCCTCTTATTTCACTAATTGATCCTCAACATCTTTCTATGGATACTAATGTCTCTATACATGACTACTTGAAAATTCCAAATATAAATTTGTGTGATGATTGTATTAACCTAAATAATAATTATGTTTTTATTCGTAACACAGACACTCTGATCTAGGAACTTTACCAGAATGGAATTCTTGACACCCATACTTTTTATCTTAATAAATTAAACTCTTATAATAATTTATCATGGATTAAATTTTGTAACAAAACTTGGATTAGGACTTTATGATTGACCCTGATTTGGAGGATTTGTCACAAAATAATTGTTATTGATGACTACATGCAATAGTTTGGTATTTATTTTTGTTTCAGGTGTAGATTCTAAAATCAACATAGAGAAGACACAACAAATTTATTTCTATCATGCACTACTACCTCTAGTCCTTATACAAGTTATTTACAAAATCCCAATTCTTAATATTTTCATCCTTATTGATTTGTTTTAATATTTTACCACTGTAAATACTATTACTTATATTAGGAATCTCTATAGGGTGACAATTTTTGAAACACTACTACTTATATGGAATAGGTGAAACTCCATTATTCACATAAAGTATCCTTTATCATTTTATTATTCTTTGTTCTATCTAATAAAAATAGCCAAAAAATCCCATAATAATATAATTGACCACTCATACAACATTCTCTAGAATTTTATTATTATGAGAAATAACGGAATCGCATGTAATTTCAAGCAAACAGAAGGAATCTTTGAGGTCGTCTAGAATTATAATCTTAAAGGATGTATAAATATTAATTTTAATGGGGCCTCATAAGGTAACTCCGGTCATGAGGGTTGTGTTTCCATTTTTTGTGGCCATAATGGGAGGGAAAATGGATGTTTCTATGGTTCTTGTGGTATTTACACTTCTCTAGTGGTTGAAATGATCAGTGTTATATATTTGGTTCACTTTTTTAGGCATAAGTTGTTAAACTAACTTTGGCTTGAAACTAAATGCACCAATATTTTCCAAGATATATTAAATGTAGTGATTTACCTATCATGAAAACTCACTACTAGATGGATGGAATGTCTCTCATTACTCTCAGATCTAAACTTCATCATCATCCATTCTTATCGGGAAACCAACATAGTAGAAGACATGCCTTCCATAAAAGGAAGCTACATCGAGATCACTTGGTTAGATGAATTTCCAAATGATTTTTGTTTCCTTTCAGAGAAATATTATAATCAAATTCTCTATTTTAAAATCATGTAACTTAATTTTTTTCAATAAATTAGTCTTGGACTCTTTGGCCAAGACAAACTCCCCTTAAAATAATTATCAATGTGGAGAATTATTTCTCTTAGGTTATTTCAGTAAATAATTACAAAACATGATTTTAAATTAATTAAATATTTTAAATTCATTAACGAATATGATATCTTATCTTATAATGGACAAGTTTATTAAAAACCTACTTCAATACCTAATAAATGATCATGATTTAAAAGGAATAAAAAGTAAAAAGATTACATGGTAGATTAGTCCTCAAGGAAAATAATGATGTTATAATATAATTGGTAGTGTATTTTCTTACCACAAAATATGAAACAATATATTGATATAATAATCAAGAAAAAATAATATGTAAATGTACAATTTAATAGTGATGTTGAACTTTAAATAATGGGAATTTAAAAAGATAATATTGGATTCATATATTTGAGGTAGATAATTTTTATAAATATTTTTTCATTGATGCACAATTTACTAAGTTTATCCAACTGTGTGAATTTTTATATGAAATTAATTTTTACCAAAAATACTTGCATAATTAAAGGAAGAGACAGAGATATAGTAATATAGAGAAGAAGAACACCAGTTAATCATTACAAATAAATGATTCAAGATGTTATTTTTTTTATCAAAGAAGGATAAAAAATATTATTACATCAAAATATTTACAAAATCAACCAAATGTCCCTATAATATCTAAAAATTATATATTTTAAAATATTTCCCAATGAGAGATTAAATCCAAAGTATAAATATGTAGCTATTCAAAATTGTAAAATCATTAAGAAAACATATATTATTAAGAATAAAAAAATGATGACTTGTTAGAGTTTTTATATATCTATGTCTTCATAAAATTAATCCATACACTTATATTAGGTAAAGGTATCAAAGATTCTATATTTTTTACATTTGTTTAGTATCTTGGGTGTTTGTTATTAGACACAGAACTAAAATTTCGGTTTCATAAAAAGGATTAAAATTACACTTAAAAAGGTGTGTGTAAAGAATATTATTATTTTGATATATGATAATTTCAGAAAAACCTCAAATAAAATGGTAGAATTTATCTCATGAAAAATGAGATCTTTCACCAATACACTATTGAAAGGACACCAACAAATTTTTAGTTTTAAAGAAAATCATATAATGAACTATATAGAAGGATTAGTTTTGATTACCTAGGGACACTCATATACGTTCTAGAAATAATTTATATTTGATTATATATTCCCATATGATGAGGAATTATTTAGACCAAGAGATGAGAAGGAAATCTATGAGATATAGTAAAAATAAAAACTATGTTTCATGTACTTTAATACATTTTGAAATAAATGTGAAATTTTTCATAAAGAAGATAATAAAAAAATATTTTGGTATAAACATTATGAGGGTACTTTTACTTGATATTAATTCAATATAGATGAATAAAAACACTTTAATAAAATTTTGGTAAATATTATTGAAGTCCAATAGATCACTACAATTGAGGATGAATTCCTTATACTTTCAAATAGTAATGAAAATGAAGTTGAATATGATAATGAGAGAATCTATCTAAAATTATAATGATTAAGGGTATATATTTTGAATTCTATTATGAATAGTTTGATGAAATCAATGATGTTATAGTTAATAAATCAAAATAAAAACTAAATTGGTATCTAGTGTTGATTAAATCAATATTTTTAAGGTTAAATCATCCCTACTTTAAATAAGGAATATGAAGGGTATATAATAAAAATATATAATATCACTAATTTAGATCTTAAAATATTAAGATCAATTAGAATAGGAGAGTTGGGTAAATGTTATGAATAAAAAAATTGACTTAATAGATAATAACAATATATACGAATTTATTTATAGAATAATAAATAAAACATTTATTTAAACCAAATGTGTTTTTTCAGAAATGGTGAAAGAATAAGGAAATCTAACAATGAAAAAACAAGACATTTAAATAAGGTTATTATTAAATTATAGTTATTGATATTGAAAAACCTCTCTATATAGTAGTGAGGTTGGAGGAAAGAAGTATTTATTAGTTATTTTTTTCCTAATTAAATTCATCTTCATCCAAATGAATGTGAAATCAAGCTTTCTAAATTGGATTTGTAAAGAAGAAGTGTACATTGATATACCACATGGTGTTATTCTTAGTAATGATGAGAATATGGTATGAAGTATAATGGATTTTTTTTATAGATTAAAACAACTTCCAATGTAACGATACTTAAGGATTGGTCATTTCTAGAATAATTTGTGATTAACTCATAGAGAAGTTGTTCACAATTTATATATCAAGAATTCCATGAAGGAAAAACTTATAGTTTTAATCTATATATATGACACCATATTTTGAGGACCAAATGAATAATGTTTCATTGTGTATGTTAGTTTTATGAAAAATTAATTTTAAATGTTCATTATTTATATATTTTATTTTTCATCAGTTAATTAAATACATGATATAATGTTTATTTACTGATAAAAATTTATTAAATTTATGAAGAAATTAGTTCAAATGGAAGAAAAAATCCGTATAAACCCCTCTTATAGTAAGTATACATATAAAAATTAATGAATATTGAATATTAGTCAATGTTATAAATTATTAATAAATCATTGAAAGTAAACCCTACTTGAGATTATCGGAGCCTGCTATTTGGTTTTTTCCATATAAAGCGACAACATATCAATGTAATCCCAAATATAATTATTTTTTAGTAATCAAATGAATACTCTATTACATCAAAGGTAAAATGTAATTTTTACTATTCTATAGAAGAATAAAGGAAAAAAAATTATTATATTTTATCTATAATGATTGTACTGATTTGGTGGTTGATTGAAAATATCCATTTTTAGTTATTACTATTCTTTAAATAAAATTTATATCAAATATTATAAAAAATAAGACAATATTTCTTTAAGACTAATAAAATTATAATACTTTATGAAAAACCTAATATTTATTTAATTATATTAGATGAATTAAAAATTAAATGATGTTAGAGATAATGTTTACTCACTTATCTCAATTACACATGATAATATATTCACTATTAATAAATGAAAAACATTTAGTTTGACACTTTATAATGAAGAAAATTATGATTAAATAACATCATTTTAACCAAAAGGATGATCAAGGAATTAGGATATTTGAATAAATATCTATAAAAAATCATATATTAAATATGATTATAGAATAACTATAAATTGAAGTGTTTAAGAATAACATGGTCAATGTTAGAGATATTCTCTATCCTTTAACATAATTTAATGGTGAAAAACCCCTTTCAAAAATATTTTTTTGTATTAAAAATATATTACTTCTATAGATTGAGTTTATATCCTAAATACTATAGAATTAAGTCCTTTAGTTCATTCACAAAGTAGTTAAAAAATAAAAAAATAAAAAGGGTAGAAAACCATAGAATAATGGATATAAAAATAAATGAGATGGGGTACATGGGTCCATATAGAATGTAAGAGAAAGTGATAGTTTATTAAAGTTTTCCATCACAACTATTATGAGTCATTAAATAACTAGAACATCGAATTAGGAAATGAGGTTTCATATAAAAAATTAAAATAATCTATTTACACTTGTTTAAGGGTTCTTAATGGGCCTTTGTCCCGTAGAAAAAGTGCGACATCTCACATTTATTTTATTGATTATACTGAAAAAATGAAATTTATTTTATATAGGATTAAATTGACCATGGATAAAAGTATTTAGGATTCACTCGACACAGATTAAAAAATACAGGAGAGCTCAAGGGTAAATAATACTTTTATACTTATTTATTTTTATTTTATCATAATTTCTTTTAGCATTTTATTTCCAAAAATAAATTATTTTTAATTATTTGTGTGATATATGTATAAATTAACATTAATATTATGAATATTTTGTGTTTAAAATTTAATATTATTAAAAAATGTATTTTAGTTTAAATTTTTTTTTAATCTTAATTAGAATTGTGGGATAACCCATATATCGATCTACATAAAATGAAGATCATACATGACTCCAATTTTAAACCCACAATGATTATGGGACTAAATAAACTAAGACTTAAATGCAAGATCCATGTGAGCTTGTCCAAATAAACAATGGTCTATCCCATTAAGAACTCTTACACTCGTATCCCTATTTTTTTGTCCCTTGGAATGTGTGTTCTGGTTAAGAATCACTACTTCTGGGTGGTTTCCATTGGATTCATTTATGTAGCTGGAAACATCCAACGATTCTTTGTCCAAAGGGACCTTCTTTCCAAAGGAAGATGTTTGTTAGATTTGGGCCTACAAAAATAGATAACATTCATTGGTCGAGAGGATGGGAGGCTGGACTAATCTTAACCTTTTGGGGAAAATTATTACCTACTATAGGGATCTCTTATAGATTTAAGATATTTCTTGTGAATCATTATTAATTTACCAAGTATAACATTGGTTTCTATTAAAATTTTCAATCATTTATTAGCATGTGTGGAATTTAGAATCATCTGTATGCATTATAGGTTCTTCATAAATGGAGACATCTATATGTATTCAAGGTTCTATTTTGATGATATCCTCTCAAATAATATTTAGAGATTATTTTAACCATTGTTATAAAAATACTGGTTTTTAAGACACTCAGTGGGGCACTCTATAATTTATTATCTTCCACAGAGATAAAAGTTTTTTATGTCAGTATCATACCCATTAATGGGCTACCTATATATCCTTGTAAAAGGAATCAGAACCCTCATAATTTAGTATCACTTAATAGGACACATCAAACCTTTTAAGGTTGTGTGATAAGGATCTAACCATATATTTCCATGTCATGTGTCAAGGAAATATAAGAAGATGGTGTTTAGTCAAAGTTTAGTATGAGACTTATGCCTAAGTTGACCAAGTAACCTAGAAATAATATGGGTTTCCAAGTTGAATTAGACAATGTTGGGAATACGGCCCAGGAAGAATAAGGTTGTTTTGGAGTGTTGGATTTGAACCTCAGAGAGGCTTCCTATGTATCCCATTCATATGGGAATCGAAGCCCACGTAGTTTGACGAGTCTCATATGAAAGTGTAGTACTTTTAGAGAAATGAGTCGGGGAATACTTCCTTAAAAGGATTCCTTGGTGATTTGGGGGTTTAATTCAGGACATAATCCAAAGAAGGATGCCCATTTATGGATGAAAATAAGATGGAGCTCAGGCCATAGGAAGGCTTCCTACATATCCCAATTAAGGTGGTTATTAGAGTTCTCATAGTTCATTCTTTGTGGATCAAGTAGATTTTCTGATCATCACAGTTCTCTAAGACCACATGAGTCATGCTCGGTGTGAGAAACAAGAGGATGTAAAAGATTCAAGAAACAACAAATTCTAATTTCCACTGATTTGAGAGGGCATGACTATATCTAAAGAAGTTGAGGCGACCATTGAAGAGGGTGCAGAGTGATGAACCATTTAATGTGGTATGACATTGAAGGTCATGCGGCCTGACTCTATGAATATCAGAGACTTACCTCAGTGGGAGATCCCTAGTGGATACCAGGAGATGTGGGATACTTTTATTCTATTTGAATGGAAATGAAAGTGTGACCCTCACTATCTTTATTGGGAACCAGAGTCTCTGAGTTCTAGAGATGATAAGGGGATGTCATGACCAAAACCCTAATCCTCCAAAATGGGAAACCCCTAACACTATTCCTAAGATAGAGGTCCATGTGACTATGGATATACAAACCGACACACACTCTATAAATCCGGACCCCATTATGAAACAAATGTCGGAAACCTCTGATTGCGGATATAAAAACCCAAATAGTAGACACACTGATGTGGACTTCCCAAAGGTTTGATAATTCAGGAGGTTTTGGTGGAGGTCTTAATATAATCTATTTTAGACAAGGGAGCCAATAAATAAGAAGCCTTTTCATGAATGACTTTGAAGAAGGATCAATGAAATAATTGTATATATTGAAGGGATAAGGTGAATCAAAGAAGGGTGCCCGAGTATGTATCCGGTGCATAGGTAGGCTTGGGAGACCTAATGTTCACTTATGTAATGAACAATATAGAAGTTAAAAATTGGGAAAGACTTGACTCAATACTTCAATATTATTCACATGCATTCCTAGAAGTGGGGTGCTCAAGTTCCTTTGAGAGGAAAGGGTGGCACACAAGTCCATCTAATTTAGGGAGGTTGGGCACCTTAGGCAAGAAATAGTTTTGGATTTCAAACACTAAATGGACTTATGTCCTATAATCCTCCTTCAATTCCTCCACTCTTGGTTTTAAAGAACTTCCTTGAATGTTTCAAAAGACTTGGGTGAAGCACTAGGGCGGCCAAAATAGCAATTAGGCTTTATAAAAATTCATCCATACAAATGAAGGCCCTAAGGGTCTATTTATTGAAAAATAAGTGACCCTGGGGAATAGTGATTAGGCACACAAGTATCTTACATGCCAAAAATATAGTGCATAGGTACCTTTCTTGCCGAAGGATCATCGACTTGACTACGGTGATCCAAGTTTCAAGCCTTTGCAAATATTTATTTTCTTTATGTATTTTGTCATTTTTTTTCCAAATAATTTCCCATTGTCACTTTTTATTGTTGTGATGGAACATAGTGTCAAACCCCCCCCCCCCCCTCATAATTGTATCTAAAATGAAAAGAGTATCTTATACTGAGGTAAAGTTATGAAAAAGGATAGAAAGAGGTTGACGTGGCACAAAAATTGATAGTGCGTGAGGTACGAGCACGCGAGGTACTGGCGCACAAGGAAACGAAATACATAGTTATCTTCATCACTTATATATAGTGGATTCACTTCAGTGAATATTACATAGAATTCCGGAAATCCATCCCTCGACACGCATGTGTTTTTGCTCAGAAACTCCTGTCGGTTGCACTTCTTATATACGTTTTTGATTTCCACATAAAAAATGGGTCACCATTCTTGTGTTTTGGATTTACACTTGCACACCAAATCCATACTAACGCACCATAATGCGTTTGTAAATTTTTTAATTCCTTTTTTAGAAAACATCTAAAATGAACTTCGTTTAAATATTAATTTTGATCTTTTTTGAAAGTTCAATGGCTCCTAAGAGAATCAAAACTACTGATGAGTTGTCTAGTAAGAGAATTGAAAATATGATGAAGATTTTCATGCTTGATTACTTTTACATATGTGACACTACTATACCAGACTTGGAAAAGCATATGAGGAAATATCACCTCAATTTTTCAAGGAGTATTTATTTTACTCTCTATGGTTATGGATGTTTGTATGATGTCAGCAAACCAGACCCAAAGAATTATGTTCCACTTTCTTGGTTTCACAACCATACCAATTTATTGTCTACAAATATTTCTATTGTGGTCACATATATCAATTTTGGGATAATAGTTAAGGACTATTTCATACATCACAGCCCGAGTGCCCTAGATTTGAAAGCACATACACCCGAGCTATAACCACATTTCTACTCATCCATTTTTTGAGATTCTCAGAAAGATCAATCAAAGGGCCTGGAAAAAAAAGTTTTAATTTTCATCCAAGAGGGGGTGTTAAACCCGAATGGATGTGGGCGTCTTGGGTTTTCAAGACATGTGTGAAGTTTATGGATGACTTAAAAGGTTTTGGGATTTATGAGGCTGTATGGGTCAGTAAAACATATGTATATGGTAATGATGACTTCATGCTATAGTTACTCAACTGATGGATTCCAGAGACTAATTCCTTCTATTTAACACATAGATAAGTATGCATCAGTTTTTGGGATGTCTAAAATATCTATGGAGATCCAATAATTGGATATTTTTATGATGAGTGTATTCCACCAAAGGTAACTTGGAATGACTCAGAAATGACACCAGCCTTGGTTCGTGAGTTAATTAAGATATTTTATAAACTCAAGAATATAAACACAATAATGTCCCACACAAGGAGGGATATTCACCCAGAGGAGTGGATGGAAATATTCTTGGTGAAGATGGAGGAGAAGGGTCCCACTTGAAATCATCCAACAAGAGATCCAAATGAAAAAAAGAGAGGTACACTGAAACTTTATGGCCAACATTAGAGAAAAAAAATTTGAAAAGTGGGGGTATGAATTAAATTCAGAACTTCCTACAAAGACATGTCTTGTAGGTTTCCTATCCATGTGGCTTAGTTTATATCTATTACCTGTCCGAGATTCCAAGAGAAACATAAGTCCAAGAACTTTTGTTATCGTGGCCATGCTAGATGAGAAGAGGATTGTAGGATTTTATACCTCTATTTTGGAAATGATTCAATGGATATTGAATCATATCTAGAGAGGAATGTATCCTTTTAGAATATTAGGACCATTCCAGGTGTTATGGGGGTAGATTTCCACTAATTTAGAAGTTATATTGTGAAAATTTGGGTACATTTCATTGGAAGTTCATTACGACAATCTGATCAATATTTTTATGGTATTTCACCTATGTATTTGAATGCTTATGATAATAAGGATTGGTTAATTATGTTCAAGTAATTTAATTTTTTCCCTTATAGAAATCTTCCTACAAGGTGATTTTTTGATGATGGGACAACCAACTTAGGGCTAAGGGCGTATATGTTATCTTTTAGGGATGGTGTATTGGCCACCAGGATTGACAAGTAAATCATATGAGAGGCCTATGATCCTTATATATTTTTATGTAAATTCAAATTTTTTCAATAAATTATTGTATCTCTTCCTATGCATGTTAGATTAGAGCAACATCCGATGGTGACTCGACAACAATGGTTGCTAACGACTCTAGAGAAAACCGGTGCAATATTGAATTTACCTATCACCGATGAAATAAGCATATTGACTATCTAGTACGATGAAAACTGGGTTGCATCATACCCTAAAGGGGTGTTAAACAATTTTGTCCCTCGAGTGGGGATAAAGTGTGGCTCTAGGATGAAATCCTCTCATTTTAAAGGCAGTTCCTCATTACTAGGGGCTGATTCATTGGAGTCAGAGGGTGGGGGTGACAAGGATCTAAGCTCATCGAAGTGACCTCATGCAAGATACAATCCTCCTTTCAGAGTCAATATTTACACACCATCAATCTCAATTAAAGATGTACTAAGGCGGTCTAGTAGCAAGTCTTATTTTCTCATCCCCCATCTGTGACTGAAATAATTGAGAAGAAACTCAAATATGAAAATGTAGGATCATCTTCAAAACCCTCTGGAATGTACTTTGAATATATATGACCATAGGTGGTTCAAACATGAAAAATATTTCATTGTGATGCTGAAACCACATTAATAGATTTATGTGAAGGGTTGTGTATTCTGGGAGAGAGGATCTACTAGCTTCATATGATATTCTTTTTAAGAACAACCCTGATAAAGTGAGAACTTATATCCAATAATTAAATATGCTCATATATGCAATTGATGAATCAATTTCCACCACAAAATGAGTGAAAGAGATGATAGATCGTGGTGCCACTGAAGGTATTGACCTTTCATTAGAAGAACAATGGATTGATTTTGTTTATCTTGATGATGTAACTTTTCTTTTTCTCACATTCTTTTCTAATTTTCTATTTAAAATTATTCATATCATTACTACTCAATGGAAATATCATTTTAACTTATAGCTAGCTAATAGAAAATTTACTGATGTTCCATCACCACAATATAGCCCTGGTGGTATAGAAATTGGATTTATTGGATCACCTTGTGAATTGGGAGAGATATCTATAGGTCAATAGGCCATGGAGGAGGAGATAAAAAGGGGGTTGTGATCTCCAATACCTGTTTTTAGAGATGATGATGCAAGTCCTCCCAAGAAGGTGAAGGAAACAAAACATTTAAGAAAGAAAACCATGGTTAAATGTTTTCTCAGCAGTGGTAAGAATTCCTAACGATATGAATTTTAGATTTATTCATAGAAAGTGTTTAAAGTTCTTGGAACTATAGGAACTTATTCTGTTTCATATCTTAAAGAAATCACAGATGGGCCTTGAGGAACCATGGAGGGTGCTTCCGAACAAGAAAAAATTACTACCAACCTAGTTATTTCTTTGACTGAAGAGGAATTTAGGCCAAAGAAACCAACATCTATGCCCATCATTGCTTATGTTCTTACTACTAGGAGAGCAGAGACCTCTTGTAAATCATAACTTCTTCATGAGAAACTAAGAGTAAATACAACTGAATTCAACTCTATGATACCTTAGGTTCATCGCATGCACTAGAAAATCTTGCGTAAACTTTTTTTGACCCCATAACTATTACCGAGGGAGCTGTTTAGGGTCAAAAGTTATCAAAGTGGAGTTGTGAAACAACCACTCAAAGTGCTCCCACATGCGTGACTAACATGGGATTTGAGATATCATTGGATGCTATGATAAATCATGGTATGTCTTTTGAAAAATCATTAGAACATGTTAATATAAAAAATACTTAAGAATATTTTGAAGTTCCTTTTATGGAACCAAATGGATGTGAGTTTTATTGTTTGTCCTATAAATATTCTTATGATTAATTTTCTAACAGTGATTAGTTTAAATAGGAAGACCCATCTAAATAAACTACTACAATGAAGATGCCTGAATGACACATCGATGTCACTGTCAATCCCACCATTGTGGAGACGATGGTCTAGGTGAAACTTGAAACAAAAAATATTCCTAAGATTCATTTTGATAATCCTGAGAAGGTTAAAGAAACCATTCCCCACCAAAAGATGTCAACAAAAACTACTGAACCTGAGAATATTGGGGATGGGTTTTCTCAAGCTACCAACCTATTTTTATGTAAGGGTTACCCATATTATGATTGTTCTCACTCTTGTTATCCTTTTGAAACTAAACATAAACATAATTTTAATTAACCATATGGGATTATAAACTTTAATGTATAAGTATAGAAGTGGATATTATATTTTATGTCAAACAACATTAGGAAGTGAAGTAACCACTGTAAAGGAAGGAGTAGAACATGAAACTTCTTTAAGTGCATTAATTCCAAAATACGTTCCTCCTTACAATAGTGATTCTAAATTAGATATAAAGCTACAAAAGGCTCTTCATCTTTCATTTTGAAAGGCTTTCAAGAACATATGGAAGATAATATTTTAAATTCCCCTTAAGGAACTAACCTCATGAATTCCACGACATTCATATTTGTTCATTATGCTGGGATTTGGTGGTTTTGAATACCTTTAAATCTATACTATAGTAAAAGTGATTTTCCAAAAATGGAGAAAGATCATAAACATCGAAAAGAATGGAAAAAATACAGATTTTTGAACAATAATGATGAATTCCAAGAAGCATTATCCCAAGATGAGGCCAATCATACTGCAAAGCTGACAAAACTTATGTAGAAAATTAAAGAAAAGATTGTTCAGAAACTGTGTCTTCAAAAAGAGCTGGATATTGTTATAGGGGAGCTTGAACAGATTAATGATTTAATGGGATAATTCTTGAAAGATGGTGAAAAATCTATTGTAGATGCTAAGGAAGTACATTTTCATACTGAAGAGAATGAGACTGGTTGGATAACCAAACATTAATAGGAATATGATGGGGCTCAAGAGTCCATTAATAAAACAAGAAGTTATATAGAAAACCTCTTGTGATTTATGACAAAGAGTCTCTAGTTTGTGGATGCTCCTCTATGGATTTTTACTCATAAATGAAAAGAATTTTTTCTTTAATCATCTATGTATTCATTCTTAATTCTCTTTTTTACCGAAGCTAATGGGCCTTGTAAGCGTAGTTTGATTTTTACCAGGGTTATATAGAAAACCCCACAAACTTTTTCACTTTTTTATTTTTATTGGTCAATATTACCAAAACCATACAAAATGTACATTTACTGAGTTGGGGATCTACTTTTTTCTCTAGTTCCGTTTGTGGGTTTTCAACATGAAGAGTATTATGTCTCTTTTAATTGGAAGTTTAATGTCATGAATGTCCAAATAAAAAGGACAATGTTTATGGTTGAATATATTTGACCATAAATTTTGAAATTAGATCCTAAACAAGGCTAAGTGGATAAGAATTTCTCTAATATTCCTTAAACACTTCCAAGGGGAGTCTTTTGAAATGTTTTTTATTCTCACCAAAACTAAAACTTGTATAAACATAAACGAGGTCTAATCCAAGAATGAATTTACCATTTTTTAACGAACTTGTTATGGGGGATGTATTATTCTGAGCCAACTAAGGAATATGATACATAGAAAAATAGTGGAATCTTTTTACTGAGAAGCATGTTATGTAGGATAAGTTTATGCAAGGTGAACTAGGGAAATGTACTGCATAGTCAAGAAAAAGAGATCTCATGATTTTAACATTTTCTTGTTGATAGAAAAGGAAAAATAAGATTTGGGTGACTCAAGACCACAATGGGTGTTTTTTCCAAGGAAATGGATTTTAAAAATAAAGGGTCATCTATGTAGACATAGATGATGAATGGGGAAACCAATTCTAAAAAAATTTGGTGTGTGAGTAATGGTTAAATTTTTAAAAAATGGGGCTTTCTGATATTATGATGTGCTGTTTAAAGTCATGTAGTGATGAAATTATACTACATAGTTCTATTTCCTAAAGCGAGGACATTTTTTTGCTTAAATTTATGGTCTTTTTCTTTGACCAAAGGTTCACGAGTCTCCAATTTTTTGATAATTTGTCATGAAACATACTACCATGTTCAAATATGGAATAAAAAATTGTAATATGTGATTTGGGAATTTTTGGATCTAAAGAATGATATGGGAAAACGGCTAAAGAAATTATATGAATTATTTTCTAATAACAAAGTTACCATTAATTAATAAACCCGTTATGGGGGTTGTATTATGCAGGACCCACTAGGGAATATGTTTCACAACCATACAGTGACATCTTTTGATGTAAAATCATGTTATTTAGGAAACTTTTATACAAGGCCACTGGGTGTACATACTAAATTGTCAAAAAAATAGATCTAAAAAATTTGATGTTCTGTTTCTAAAATTTTAAGGAAGTTTATAGAGATTTAGATTTTCTACAACACAAAGTTAGGTTTATGGAGAAAGGTACATGAATACAGAAAGAACATTTCCAATAATGATTTCCAAAGAATTGGAGGGATAATATTTCCATGAAGGTCTGAACCAAACTTAGGAAGTATGGAATCTATAGTTTTATAGCATACATCTAGGACCAAAATATAATAGAAAAAATAGATGATATGTAGTCAAATGATACACAATTATTTTAATATGCATTGAAAACATGGAGAGGGAAATGTGTAAACCATGGTATTGAATACTTTTAGACCGAGAGAAGGATAATGGGACAAATACACATAGATGATTGCTTTAACATACATGTTCTTATATATTGTAATCAAAGTTTTAAGGGGATAAAAGAAACTTTAACCAAGAACGAAGTTACCATTATTTGACAAACCCATCATGAGGGATGTATTATGCAGGTCAAACTAGGGCATATACTGCATAGCCAAATAGTGAAATCTCTTAACTAATAAGAACGTTATATGGGAAACTTATGTAGGGCCACCAAGGGGAACATACTACATAGTCAGGTAAAAGAGTTATCAGATATCAGAAACTCTGCCACCAAACCGTAAGAAAGGTTATGAAAATCTAAAAATATTCAATATTAAGAGTGTGAAATATGAATCGAGGTAATTCACAATGTACATTATAAATATATTAATCAATATTTTACATGAGTCTGGAGTCCCCAACATAGATCTAAAACATATGAAAAAAGGGGACATTTCTTGTTTTATTATTAGTCTCTCTAAGGAGAGGAACCAAAATGAAGACTCCTAAATAGATTGTAAATTATATGTGAAATAGAGATAAAAATTTATCCTGTGGCTAGGACTAGAAACTAAGACCACATTTTCACTACGTATCTCAATGGGATGAGAATCATACCACATGTAGTTTTTGAAACATTCCCTATGAAGGTTTGATTCATATACATAGGGAATAAAGGTTTTTTGATCATGGATGGTCCCAAGATTGGAGATCTAAGAATCTCTACGTATCCCATTGAAATTATAATGGATCCAAATGTAGTTCTTAAAAAAATCATTTCCCACACCAATTGAGTTTTATGTGAGTGACTGGAGATTTAACACATACTGGAACAATGGTTAAACTTAAGACAAAAAATGGTATGAAAATCAAACCATGTATCTTAAAAGAGTACTCTGTATGGATTTGGTTCATATAAATAAGTATAAAATGGAATAAATTCTTTTTTTGCGGTTGTGACGGGGACTAATATTGTAGATCTATGCATCTCTACATATCCCATTATAATGAGAATCAAGCCACATGTGGTTATTTAAATGAGGTCTCTATGCAGATCTGATTCAAAAATATAGAGAAATAGAACTTATGTTCCACAAATAAGTATCAATGATGTAAGTGATGCTTGCAGAATCCCTTAATGTTAAATAATTAATAGATTCCCCATAAAATTTAATTTCACGTAGCGAGGACAAATGATGTCATGCAGTTTAACTCAGTGTGACACAGAAAAGGATTCTATACATTTTAATGTCATGAAACATGGGCGCATATAGTTGTTATGTAGTTTAATGTCTTGAAACTAGGTCTTTGTGCTGTACAGTTTAGAGTCATACTACAAGAACATTATGATAATCTATCATTACACAAAATAATTATTCAAGAATCCGTCTTTATTTGTAGTAGTAATAAGTTATTCATCCATTTAAATTAGGGAATAATCTCTATTAGAGTAGACCTTATGTACAGAGTAATGTAATTCCCACTTTGGATCAAGTATTGGAGGCTTCTTTCCTAGTATCATTAGAGTCCTGAGGAATAATACCAATTATCCTTGAGGAAATGAGCAGAGGAGAGATTTGTTGGTTAAAATATTGTTCTATTATATTATGATAGAATTACAAATGATGATAAGTATGAAATTTCTTTTCATCTAATCATTCCAACTCATTAAATATCTTATGAGGCTATTCATCCATAGATAACGTATCACAGATTGCAACTCAGAGTGAAGGAAATTTAATTTCAATTGGAAAAACTACTTCTATTCCATACACCAATGAATATGGAGTTTCCTGAGTGGCAGGGAATTAGTAGCCCGATAATCCCATAAAGCATGAAAAGTTTTATCAGGACAATGTTTCTTATCTTTATCCACCATTTTATGGAGTATATTTGATAGGGTCTTATTTAAATCCTCTATCTTTCCATTTTCCACTACAAGATAGCGAGATGAATGGTTGGATTTGATATTGTGCTCTTGATATAACTTCTTTACATCCACAAAATAGACATTGGTTCTATTTTCCATTAATATGGTATGAGGGACACAAAAGTTGGTAATGATATTGGCTTTAACAAATCTAACAATGCTCTTGGCTTTGAATTCTTTGAGAGGTACTGGCTCATACCATTTGGATAAAAAATCAGTAGTAGAAATAATATACTTAAACTACTCAGCTGTAGCTAGAGGATAAGGTCCTACTACATCCAATCCCCATGTGGAAAATGACAAGGAGTATTTAGATGTATGTATAAAATCTAGGGGTTGATGAATGAAGTTGGATTTCACTTGGGAGGGGTGAAATTTCTTGGTGAAATATTTTCAATACTACTTCATTGAAGGCCATAAGTAACCAAACCTTTGGATTTGATTAGAAAGCCTATACCCAGCCCGGTAAGCATCACAAGATATTGCATATACTTATTTTATAAAATATATAGTTTCTTCTATATCAATACACTAAGAGAGGACTCCATCAAATCCTTATTTTTAAAGGATCTTCTAGGGATCTGGGCTATCATAAAGACTGAAATTGGTCACTCATCATCAGATTTTCTCTTTTCTAACTCTATTTAGTTGAAGTAATCCATTTTGAAGGTATTTCATGATATATTTAATCCATCCTGTAGTATGGCCATATGGATTATATTTAGGCATAATTTCACTAATTTAAACCATTCTAGTTTGAAAGAAAGATGAAACCAAGTGATGATGGGCAATACTGATGATTGTATCATCCTAATTTGGATCTGTTAGGGCTGTGATCACATTATCCAATGCAACAGCTTGAGAATTTTGTGATAGCCAGCCATTTGACAATGTTGGATCTGATGGAAATTTATCCATTAACCCTCTAACATAATCACCCAAATGGATTAACTATTCTTTTCTGATAGCATAATACCCATTGATCTATTTGATTACCAATTCTGAATCACCTTTCACTTTCAAGTGGTTCAATTGTACCTAGAGTTCCAATTCAAAGCATGTAATGAGATCTTGATATTATGCCATATTTTTGGTACCAACTTTTGGAAATATGAAGGAATATGACAACACTTTCTTTACTATAGAGATTTTTACAATTCCTAAACAAAATGATTGAGTTTAGGGTTTTCCATTTTCTTCTCCATTGGACTTCTAGAAGCACCATCAAATTACATTTCCCATGTTTGGGGATTATATTGAATAAAGAAAAATTATTCATCAGGAAGTTCAGTATCTAATGATGTATCTTATACAAATGGATGTTCAGTAAGGAAGTCTACGAAGGCTTGGAATTTTATTGCTTTCTGAGGAACAAACTAGATATCAGAATCTGGAAAAATAACTGCCCAATGTTCCAAACATCCAATAAGAATATGGTGATTGAGGATAAATTTGAGAGGGTTATTTTGAGGTACCAAGTGAACCTCATGATGTTGTAGGTAGTGCCTCAGTTTCCAAACTACAAATATTAATGCCATACAACACTTCTCAATACTTTTATAGTGAGTATCTATATCAATCATAGTTTAACTGAGATATTAAAGGCTATTTTCATTCCCATCATAATTATTTTGTGGAACGAAAAAACCTAGTGATCGCTCTAAATCTATCATAAATAGAATTAGTGGATTTCATTCAATAGGTGGTTTTATTACTGGTGTACTCAAGAGATATTTCTTAAGGGTATCAAATTCTTGTTGGCAGTCTTCTCTCCAATAATAAGTGACTCCCTTCTCCATTAATCTGGTGAAGGTTAATTAATTTCTTGCCAAATTGGCAGTAAAGTGCCTAATATAGGCCAAGTTTCCTTGAAGTTCTCTTAATTGTTTCAAATTTCATGGAGGTTACATGCCAAGGATTTATTTTTTCTTCTAAGGATCAACCTCGATACCATGATGGCGTACAAAAAATATAACAAATTTTCCCAAGGTAACCTCGAAAACACATTTCTAGGGATTTATCTTCATATTATGTTGCCAAAGTTTACCGAATATGGTGTCTAAACAAGTTAGGTGATCAAAAAGTTGTCTAGTTTTAACTACATGATCATCCACATAAAAGTAAACAATGTTTTCTAAGAAGTTTTCAAAGATATGGTTCAGGGAACATTGATATGTTTCACCTACATTCTATAATACAAAGAGAATTACCCGATAGAAAAACACACCGTGAGGGGCTCTAATGGCTATAAAATCCTCACCCTATAGGGAAATAGAGATTTGATTATACACATAGTATCCATCTATGAAGGAGAGAGCTCCATAGATGGTTGTTTCATTAAACAAAAGTTATTTGATCAGAACAAAAAATTCATCTTTGTAACAATGCTAGTTAAGATCTCTAAAATAAAAAAAGACTAATTTTCCCATTATTATTTTTCACTAAGACAATGTTGGCCATCCATTTGGGATATTGAACCTCCCTAAAAAATTTATCTTTGTTAGGATTTTCTAATTTAGATTCCATTTTAGAGGCATGAGTTGGGTGCGTTCTTCTTGCCGCCTTCTTAAATCCTCGATGCTCTTATTGAAAATCGAAATTATTAGTGGCCACATCAGGATTAAGTCCTAGAATTTATGTATTGTTCCAAAAAATATATCTCTATGTTTTGTTAGAAATGAATTATACATATATTTATATTTATAAGTCATAGACACACTAATTAGATTTGTTCATGGATCATCTTCTATACCTAGATTTATTTTTCTGAGCTCACCATAGTGGTGGAGACGCCTTCCTCAAATGATAGAGGTGAATCCTTGAGATCTTCTTATTCTTCTTCCTTACATGTCACTTCTTATTTTTCTTTTTTTAGAGTTTGTGATGGAGGAAAACTTTCAGAGATAGGGGAGGAGTAAGTATTTGTACATCCTGAAGAAGAGGTAACCATTTCTGAACCTATAGATGATTAAGGGTCTTCTTGGAGCATTGAAGAGAAAATGATGGGTTGGGAATGAAAATGCTTGTTTTAATTTATTAATATGTAAAATTCTTCTATCGTATATAGTTAAGAAAATACTTGATGAAGTTAGTTGGATGAAATGAAAACATCCCTATTTAATATTTCACTATCCACAACTTCTCCCATGTTTTCAGGATCGGTTTCTGAATTAGATATTATGGAACTCACTAGAAGAGTGCATGGATTTGGGTCTATCCTTTCAATTTTATTGATAGGTAACACATAATCTATAATCAGGTGTTTTAATGGGTTATCTGGGATTTTTTCTACGAAATTCAGAGCATTGATTCTTATTACAACTTTTTCCACAAACCTCATTCCCTTTGTGTGATAGAATTCTTCCCCAATATACTGAGAATCACATGTTTCTAATGATTCCTTGTCACCATACAGTGTCCCAATTTGAAAATTGAAGAAATACTTGAGACATTGGTTATATAATGAAGGAATTACTGTATATTGATGTAGCCAATCCCTTCTAAGAAGAATGTTGAAGGCTGTGTCCAGACAAAAACCATGATGTATAAATTAGATAAAAAATACCCAAACTAAGTTCTGAGTGTAATCTCGCCTAGAGGTTTTTGTTAATTATTTTAATAACCTTGCAACATCAAAGTGTAAGGAGATAAATCTGATTTAGTAATACCCAATAGACGAATTGTATGGATAATAATGAGGTTGAATTCTGAACTATTATTAATAAAGGTTCATCAGATGTCTGTATCATTGAACCTACCAGATAGATACAAGAAACTGATGTTTCCAGGAACAACATCATCCTCATCTTCATCCATGAAAGATATAACTGCCTGACATTCTTTAAGATCATTCCTAATATGAGAAACCTCAGCCACAACAACTTCGGTTTCAAACTCTTAAAGACTTTAAAAAGCTTTAAAAAGTGATTCTCAAATATCTTTTGACAAATTCAAGGCATCCAGGATAGATAAATTGAATGGTACAAGGGATAGATATTTCAAAACATTAATATTCTGGTCTAGAGGTCTATGTTTTCCAGCATGGAGATGGGGTTTTGCAGGTTCCTTAGAAGTTGATGCTCCTGATATAGATATAAAATGTGTTGGGGTAGAACATGGAAATACATATGATTTTGGTAGATTACACAGACTAGGTATATCCCTTTTTTGAGAGAGTGATAGTGTAACCTCTAACCTGTCTTCCAAGATAATTATTTCAGGACCTATCATTTCATGTGAGGGAGAAGTTACTTGTTATTTCTGAGCTCATTGATTGGATCTCCCATTAGTTTTTATCTCATAAACAATTTAAGCAGGGGTAGAGTTAAAATAGTGATTTCTAGCATATCCACATCTTCCACTACATCCTAGACCTTGGTTTATTCCCCTGCTTGCCCAGTTAGGTACATGGAATTCAAGCTTATCAAAACTAGAATCATCATTTTCATAGGGTTCCATTAAGTGGATAATGTTAACAGAACATAAGATCAACTCTTCATTTGATGAATATTCTACTTGGAATGACGATTCTAGTTGTTCCATTTGGCAGGGTTGTGCCCCTGGTTTGGAGACCGATGGCATGAAATCTACCAAATTCAAGGACAACATTTTCCTTGACATGATATCATATTATTCAAACTTCTATTTATCTTTTTGATCATGTCGCTTCTTTGAGGATTTCCCTTAGGTGGAATGATCTTTTAGTGAAGGTGGATTTGTTGCAGAAAAAGTGTAAGAATACACAGTTGGTTATTTTAGGCATGTTTGTGGAATGACATGAGTTTAGTTTATATTTTTCCTGAACATACAATCAGCGTAATTTTGCACATTTTCTAATTTGACTTCCTACCATTCTCTTTCTTTCTATGGATCAGTAATAGTAACACATGCTACTTGGGTTGATGAAAATTTTAGTTTAGCTTGTCCCGACTCTACCATTTTTTAGGAGATCATTGGAAATGAAAAACTCTTCAATGGGATGCCCCAACATTTTGTGAAAGGGGAAATAATTTGGGAGATCTTAGCCTCCTTCATTATTCGATATATTTTTACATGGAAACTGCACCAACTTTTTTTCTAAAGATGAAATGAAGTAACTGGGAACCTGTTCATTATAAAAATAATAAAATTTGTTTTTTAACTCCTCAAATTGTCTCCACCTTTGATATTTTTCATCATCTTGATGAGGTGGTCATTTTTATTGATGGCCAGGAGGTGGATTCCTTCGGTATGATGAAATTTGTGAGGTTGAAGTAGGTATATGTGCTTATTTTAGTGTGAATGTAGCAATTTCTTATTTCCTTATTATCCTTCCCAGAATTGATGGAATTACATGAGATTTATCTTTAGTTTCCACAATGGAATCCTACACTTGTTGGGTGATTAAAGAAAGGTCTTGAAACCCTCTTTTGTATTTCATAGGTATTAGTGGTGTGTGTAATTCATCACGTAGATTTTCTATACAAATTGGTAGCAAATATTCTTAAGAGACTGGTAGATTTTAGGAATATGTTAATCCTTTCTATCAAGCAATGAAATCTAAAAATCTTAAATTCTCCCATTTTTTTAAATTTGTAAGATAAAAACTATTTCCTTTAGCATCATTGAGCTGAATTAGAGAAAGAATTTCTGATAGAGGTCTTCCCATATAGTAATTGGTCGAGACTACAAACTTGTATACTAGACAATGGCCAACCCCTGTAATGATTTCCCAATGATTCTGAGATTTACTACTTCTTGTTGTTGAGGGGTATCCATCATAGCATCATAATGAGAAAAAAATCGTTAAGTGTTGCTCTGGATCTCATGAACTAGTACAGATTAGAAATGTGGTATTCAAAAAGATTGGTGGTGGAGGGATTGGATCTACCCATTTGGGGTAATCGTTATTTTCTAGTTTTACTAGTGCAAACCATTCTTCCATAGATTACAATCAAGTTTTTAATACCTCAATTTTATTCATAAGCATTTGGATAATATCTGGATGAGTTGGGACCTATACAGGTACACCAGTTGGTGATTGAACTGGTGTGATGACTGAAAAAACCATTGGTTGTGGGGGTGGTGCTACTATTTGTCTTGGATAACCCATGGGGACAAGCCTATAAGGATGTGTTTGATACTATCCTAGGTGTGTACCAAATATATGGAATTCTTTATCTACATATATAGTTGTAACAAAGCATCATTGTTGAGTAGTTACTATAGGATGTGAAAGTTGAGGATATTATTGTGAAGCGTGTCTAGAAAAAATGCTACTTCGAAGAAACCCTACATTTAATATTTTAAACTCCTTCATATCCTCTTCTTACTGAGAAAATATTTCCTCAAGTGAAAGAGATTGAAATTATCTTGTGGAAAAGTGAGACATGATCTGACTTTTAACATTCCCCTTATTAGACGTCATTTGAAGGGGTGAGAGTGGGTTACTTGAGGGTATACCTAAATTCTGGGTAGGCCTCTGATTTATTGTATGAACAACTCCTTCATTTTCATCAGTGTTTACTATATTATGGATAATAACTTCATATTTCAACTCCCCTGAGCTAGAATCATTTTTTATATGATCTTCCATAATGGTATTAATGAAATTTACTAATGTATAACGCATTGATGGAATTCCATTAGTATCTTTATAAGACTTTATACTTATATATCGTCCATGAGACTTTGTTCTCCTATATGCTAAAATCCTGGGAACTATTTTATGGACCATGACCTGAAAGGAATCCTTGGATATTTATGTTATGTGTTCACTTTCTAACTTCTTCACTAATCGAGGGAGAACTGACTTCCATTGAAGAGGAGATTGTAGATGTGAAAAATCCACAAGCCCTACGGGTTGAATTTTTTTATTTTCTTCTTCTTAAAACCTTCAAACTATTTTTATTGACATCAAAGGTTGAGTTAAACAAGATCATAGACTTGTAGGCCGGGGTGAATTCTGAAATTCGATGGTTGAGATTAGTGTAGCTGCTCTTATGATCTTACAAATGCTGGTTCAAACATTGGCTTGATACATTATCCAACAACCACTTAAATCACCTATTTCAGAAGACAGCTGTGCTATTTAAAACATTTGTGAAATCTGATGGATAACATCCTATAAGTGAGAGGCCCACTTAATGTTATTAGATGCTTGAAGCAAAAGTATCTCAACAACTTTCTCTATTTGGGCCTAATATTGATGAGATCTAGTCAAGGTCTGTTCTTGAGCATATCTTTGATTACTCACAAAATCTATTGATCATAGCCAGCAAGGGGAAATAACATTTTAGGAGACCACTTTTTGCGGGATTTACTAATTTTAGATTGTAGTGAAATGAAATGATCCATGTGCACCCTATCCTATGATACAAACACCATATAAGGTATCAGTAATTAACTAGCGTAGTATTTTTAGTGCATCGAGGCATGCATGCTAAAGGGTTCTCTGCTACTTTTCAACCTTTGGATGTCAGTAAACTGAGAGAGATTCTAAGTCAATTTGGCATTATAACCCTTATATTTCATTTACATGACTTTGATATTCATCACATGGTAATACTTTAGCTTTCAGATGATGAAGATTATTCTGTAAGTTGAGGTAGATATCATGAATGTAATATTGTGCCATCAATTTTGGGATGTTATATTCAGAGTTTTCCAGTGGACAGAACATGATTGGTATTTCACCCTTCTCCAATTTTTTTCTCATATTTAATATATCCTCATCATCTTTCGCTAAAGGTTTCTCAACAAGGTCCTAACAGAGGGGACACTTCTCAATTGTTTTTTCATAAATAATTGGATCCATTGTTTTTTCCTCTGCTATACTAGAAGGAAAATGACCTAAGAAAGGTTTAGACAAATACCACTGCCTTGGGATGTCTTATAGTTGAGAGAGTATTTCACCTGTAAATAATAAGGTCTCATACATAACTGGCCTTATGTTGGAAGGTGCCCCGAGATAAGATAGATTTCTCATCACTACATTATATATTAGAGAATTATCATGACAATGTGAAACACTACTACGAAGATAAATTTCGTAGAAAATGTGATCATGTGGAGGACCACTGTAGTGGATTATAGCAAGGGACTAATCCCTGCAATACTTGTTCTTCTGGTCACATGGAGATTTTCAATGGATCTCATCTAGAGATAGGCTCTCTAGATTGACTAGTTTTTCATGAAGTAAGCCTTAATGATGAAGTATCCAATGGGGAAATTTATAAATACTACTACTAATCCCCTAATTTGGTAATGGGAGAGTAGAATCTTGAGTTAGAATAGATAAATGTCTGAGGGCTTCAATAACTCTAGCATTAATAAGAGCAAGATCACTGCTTGAAATTAGATTTTTGAGCTGTGTTTGGAGAGACTTCTTCTTATATGGTATTTTATACATAGTTGGGGCCACTTACTAGGAGAAGTGGTTATCATGGGTAGGTGTATGTGCCTGCCTTGGAGTGGTCATCAGAATGAGATGATTATATCAAATAAGAAGGGGTGTATGTTCCCGATCTGGTTGTCCGTATGATATGGGGTAGTGTGCCCCATAACCCCCCGAGACTAGAAAAGAGGTGTGCATATGCTTCGTTATAGCATACCAACGAGTCATTCCAAGTGTGGGGACATAATTATGTGTTTGTTCCCCTGGTACTGCTGATGTTTTTGTTATGATATTCTAGCATGCTTCCAGAATATGGACAGGAATTTGTGTATGCCCTTTCACCATTGTTAAAATTTGTTTGGTGAATTTAGTGGCTGGAATGGGATTATAAATCCATTCCATTTCTGGAGTAGGTGGATGTGACTACTCCTGTCCTCCCTTTAATGTTAGTGGATATTAATAGTAATCATGTATGGGGCAGAGAGTTGATTCTACCCCAAGTTTTTCACTATAGCTTTCTGACTGACTTCTCTGAGTGCTTCCAAAAAATACTGTTGGTAGACTTGATGAATTCTAGAAGGTGCATGTGTCTGATAGATATTTTCCTGCAAGAATAGTTGATTGAATTCATTTAATGCTGACAGAAGAGACAACTTGAAATATCAGTGAGGGTAGGCAGGTGTATGTTCTTACTTACCAGTTCCCACCATATTTGATTGGCGGACTTCCTTAAATGTCATCAGAAGATCCTTATAACTGGATGACAATTTTTAAGTAGTGTTACACTACTTATCACAGTAATCCACCATATTTTAATGGCAATATTGATTGGGTGGTACCAGATGAGGCTGCTGGATGGCGTAATTAGGGTGGACGAGTGCATTTTACCATTCGTTGTTTGCCACCAAGTTAGGATGATGGAATTATCCAGTGGGGAAAAAGTTGAGAACATACTCTTCTTTGGCTGGACATTGTCCCCTATGGTTCTTCTTACATTCCCATGTATGAGGGACTTTGGAAGAACAACTGAAGGCAACACCCCTATCATGTTGGGTGTTCACTGCCACACAATTCTGTTGGCAGTGATTGTTGGTGGGCGTTCTCATGAGGGACCCTTATATCTTTGCATTGAGGCCATGAGTTACCTATTGATCCACATCCAAATAGTATGGGATTGACTGGTTATTGATCTATAGGGATAGGAACCTAAAATAGTTGAAGACGGTGGATGGTGCTGTCTGCTTCTTGACCACTAGTCATCGCTGGCCGGATGATCGAGGGTTGTTGTTAACTTGGATAGTCGGTCGGGCAACCTCCAGAGTTCGGATAATACCGTGTTGACAGTATTCCCATACCAGTACATTTGAGACCTAGTGTTGAAGATGCTGAGTTGGCTATGATGTTTTTACAGTGGATGAGGATCGAGGTTGTGTAGTAGCTGATGCATTCACAGGTGAAAACTTAAAGGAAACCATTTGTAGTGAATGGAGTTATAAGAAAACATGAGAAACAATGAAATCCATTAAAGAAACATCTTTTATATGAACACATTCATGATTGATTCCTTTATATAACATTTAATTATCAATTAATAAGGTCCTGAAATATGGGTAATACTATCAACTTGTTTAAGGATTCAAGTCTGGATCACCATTTTTGTTTCTTTTTCCCTCAGAATGTGTGTTCTAGTTAGGAATCACTACTTCTAGGTGGTTTCTATTGGATTCATTTATAGAACCGTGACCATCCAACGATTCTTTATCAAAAGGGACCTACTTTCCAAAGGCAGGTGTTCCTTAGGTTTTGGGTTACGATACTTGAGAACATACATTGGTCAAGAGGATGGGAGGTTGGACTCCTCACACCCTTTTAGGGGGAATTATTTCCTACTTCGAAACTATCTTATAGATTTAGGATATTTCTTGTGGATAATTATTAATTTACCAAGTATAACATATGTTTCTATTGAAATTTACAATCAATTATTAGAATGTGTGGAATTTAGAATCATCTCTATGTATTCGAGGTTCTTTATTAATGGAGACATCTGTGTGTATTCGAGGTTATCCATTAATGGTATCCTCTCATATATATTTATAGATTCTTTTAACCATTGTTAGGATAATAATAGTTTTTAATGCACTTAGTGGGGAAATATGGAATTTATTTTCATCCAGGGAGATGAAAGTTTGTTTTGATGTCGGGATTGTACCCATAAATGGGCTACCTTGGTATCCATGTGAAAGGAATCAGAACCCTTATAGTTTGGTGGCACTTAATGGGACACATCATACCTTTTAAGTTTGTGTGATAAGGACCTAGCTGTATAGTTAAATGTCTTGTGGCAAGAAAATCCATTTGTAAAGTGCTTAGTAAAAGCTTGGTGTGGGACTTACGCCTAATCGGCACAAGGAAACTGGAAATAATAATGGTTTCCATGTTAAATTAGACCCTGTTGGGAATATGGAACAATATGAATAAGGTTGTTTTTGAGTGTTGGGTTTGAACCTTAGAGAGGCTTCCTACATATCCCATTCAGATGGGAATCAAAGCCCATGTAGTTCAACGATTGTCATAGGAGTTTGTATTCATTTGAGTGAAATGTGTTTGGGCGTACTTCCCAAAAATGATGCCTTAGTTATTTGGAGGTTTAATTTAGGACTTACCCTTAAAGAGAATTCCCATTTATGGATGAAAATAAGATAGACCTCAGGCATTAATAAGGCTCTCTATATATCCCAATTATGGTGGGAATCAATGTTATTTTAGTTTATTATAGGGGTATCAAGTGGATATTGTGATCATCAGAGTTCTCTAAGACCACATGAGTCATGATCGGTGTGAGAAACAAGAGGAAGTGAAAGATTCAACAAACCACAAACTCTCTCTTCCACTGATGGGTGAGGGTGGGCCTATGGAGAAAGAAGCTGTAGGGACCATTAAAGATAGTGCAGAACGATGAAACTTTTAATGTGGAATGACATTTAATGTCACAAAGCCAAAATCTCTAATTATTAGAGACTTACCTACATGAGAGTGCCTTTGTGAATCCCAGAATAGAAGGGGAACTTTTCTTTTGTTTTAATGGAAAAGCAAGTGTGACCCTCACTCTCCATATTGGGAAATGGAGGCCCAAAGTTCTAGGGATGATATGGGTAGATCATGAATCAAAACCTAATCCTCCAAACTTGGAACTCCCCAACACTATTACTAGGAGAAAGGTCCTTATGACTGTAGATATAAAATGCACATACACTCCATGAATCCTGACCCCATTACGAAACAAATGTTGGAACCTTGACTATAGATATACAAACCCAAATAGGAGACATGCTGATGTGCCCTTCCTAAAGGTATGATAATTTAGGATGTTTTGATGGAGGTTTCAACATAATCACTTTTAGACAAGGGAGCCAATGATGAATAAGACTTTACATGAATGATTTTAAAGAAGGCTGTATGAAAGGATTGTATAGACTGAAGGGACATGGTGAATCAATGAAGGGAACCCTAGTAGGTATCTAATGCGCATGTATAAGCAAGTAGGTATGAATGGGAAACCAGATGCTCACTGATGTGATGAAGAACCAACAAGTTAAAACTTGTTCAATACTTGACTCAAGCCTTCATGAGTATTCACAGGTATTCCCAGAAGTGGGGAACTCAAATTCCATGGGGAGGAAAGGGTGGCACACAAGTGCTTCTGATTTAAGGAGGTTTAGTTCCTTAGGTGCGTAAGTGTTATGGATTTAAAATAGTAAAGGGAATTTTGTCCAATGATTATACTTCAATTCCTATGCTCAAGGTGTTAAAAAATACCTTGAAGGTTTCGAAAGTCTTTAGAGAAAGACTTGGGAGGCCAAAGAAAAAAATTAGGCTTCAGTGAAATTATTCACTACAAATAAAGGCCTAAGGTTCTATTTATAGGCAAATAAGTGACCCGGAGTGAATTGTGATCGGGTGTGAAAGTTTCTTGTGCTCCAGAAATGTGGTGTGCAAGTAACTTTCTCATCGAAAGAGCCTCAGCTTGATTGGGGTGATCCAAGTTTCAAGCCTTTGAAAATATTTATTTTTTTCATGTATTTTCTCATATTTTTTTTCTAAGGTATTTTACTTTTTCACTTTTTATTACTGTGATGGAATGGAGTGTCAAGAACCCCATTAGTATTCTAACTCACATGGGATAAGAGTGAAAAATTTCATTTTTTAATAAAATGTTTCAAAAAAATTAATATAAAAAACATTCTTTCGATATAAAAATGTGGTGTTGTCCTTGGTGGTTTTGATAAAAAAAATCCAATGGGTGATATTTTTAGTCCCATAATTAATTGTAGAGTTCTTGTTTTATTAGTAGATATAGTAGAATATTTTTAGCTTAGAGTGACACTGCAAGCCCGCCTCTAATAGGCCAGAGACTGGAGACTAATGTTGAGTAGGCATATATCACATGACGGTAGGTCTTATACTATAGTAACAGTATAAACACACATATAACCACGCAATAGTTCATGGATAATAATAAAAAACAAAACCTCTAGTGTTCAATTAAATTCATTAAACAACCTCTAAGTAAACATCATATTATCTTAATGAAACCAAGCATGAATAGAGGAAAACTATATGCCCAGTAAAATGGGAAGTAACCTAACTAGAATAAATTTATGAGAATGAAGGAGAGAGACCATCTCACAATCTAAAAAACTAACTATCAAAAGTGGTAATATTGTCTAGTTATAACTAAGATCCATCCTCTCAAGGTCCACTAAAGTCACATTACATCCACCAATAGTCTTTATAAGACACGAAACATATAAGAAAATCCCATGAAGAGGTGAGTATATTCATACCAAGAAGTAAACCATAAAAAACATAAATTGTGCAATTGAAAGAAGATTGTATTCTCAGCAAAAATAACAATGGCGAAATAACACTCAATGAAAGATATGCTTATAACTAATGACATCTAATCGAAGATTAAAGAATTTTGATTTCACAACTAGTTAAGACAGGCAAGTCTATCTATAGTTAAAAGATTCTGTGATGTCCTGATTTCTATAGCCCAATGTAACCTCACTAGAATATAATAAAGTAAAAATACTCTACTATAAGATGTATTAGTCAAGGCCATACCGACTCCAGTTGATGAATGGTTGTAACAACCTGGGGTTTTAGATCATTTAAATTTATTCTATCTTCAACAACTTCTGTAAAAAACAACAACGAACTAATAAATAACCGAACTGAAATGAACCATGAAATATTAAATAAACATGATTAATATAATCATTAGTATTTAAAATGGTAAAAATAAATTAAAATTTTTATATATTACTCTTATCATTGATTAATATTTTAAAGAGGTGTCCTTTTGAAGAACAATTAAAAAATATTATTGTATTTTACCTTAATAAATTAAATTTATTAGTTTCACAATTTTATCAAAATATGTAATATTTAAATTTATAAATTAATATATCTATATTCATTTTTTTATAAATATAAGTGAAATAAGATTAAAAACACATGGAGTATAAAAATGACATTTTTTTAATAAAATTAATTTTTGTTAATATATTATATTTTAATTCAAAACATAATTTATAAATTTTAAAATTTGAACTAATAAATATAATTTCTTTTATGGTTTTAAAAAATAAATAATATCTTAACATGAATTTCTCAAATTGTTTTAAAAACATTAATTTTTTGGCGAATAGTGCAAAATACCATTTTAAAAAATAACATGAGTTTTTGAAATTATTAGTGTATATGTCTAACTTGGAAATTAAGTAATACTCTTAGAAGGAAAAATATTTATTTATAAGGGTCTTTATATTTTTTTAATTTACAACCTCATATTTTAAATTTTAAATTTAATATTGTTTTTAAAAAAACATTTAACCCATTATATATTTATTATTTTAAAATTTAATTTTATCACTTTTAAAAATCAAATAAAGTTTAAAGGATTTAAAATTTGGAATAATTTGGTCCAATTTTTATAATAATTACTATTTAATTTGTGTACATAAAATGTAAATTACTAAGGCAAAACCCTATTAACGTGGTTAAAAATATAATGAAAAATAAGAGCATACTTAGAGGTAATTAACCTAAAATGTTGAAAAAATATTTTTAATTTAGTTTTGGAGCTATTAATTTCCCATATAAATTCTTTTATCCATTATTTATCAATTTTTTAGCCACTTTCCATGAGTTTGACATCCCATTATTGAAAACATTTGGATATGTAGAAAAATGAAATCCCTTTTCACTTAAAAGGGGGCTCTCCTCTCCTCACTTAAAATATAACCAAAACCCCATATCCTCACCCCAAAATCTTCCTAAACCACTTATAAAAAATACTATCTAACATAATTTAGTTATTTTATTATGAAAATACCATCCATTAAAGGTTTAATCCCTTTTACAAGGGAGATAATCCAAAAAGTGAGGTATAAGTTCCTAACCTCTCTTTCTGAGTTTCTATTACTTTATGTACTTTTATTCTTCTCAAAATTTATTTTCTAAAAATTATAATGATACAATTATTATAATATTTATATTGGTATGTTATTAAAATGATGGTACAAGCATTTAACACCCTCCCATTTATCATCAAAGAAAAATGAAAACATAAATCTTGTGTTGCGAAAACCACCACCTCTACAACGAAACATGTTTCATTTTCGGTTACCATCTTGCATAAATGTTATAAAAAATAAATTTAATAAATAATTATTATATTTTTATTATTTTTATGATTCTGAAATAATCAACCACATTACATATTTCTCAAATTTTATGGGAAATGGAATTTTAAACTATGTATACGTGTGGATTATCGCCTCCACGGAACACATGATTTTATATTTTCATTTATTTAGCATCATCTATGGATTGAAATATGAATGTTTTTAATGGATAAAAATATGATTTATGATATAATTAATGTTATGATATGGAAACTTTGAGAAACTATTATTGATATGATCAACAAAAAATTATCATTAATTCAATCATTTAAAACAGGTGTACTAAAAGAAAAATATTATTATTCATGTTATTTAATATTTCCAAATCCATTAAGTATTATTATACATCCTTAAAATTATGATATATAACAGTAATAAAAACCAAATGATATCATTTTTAAACATGTATAAATATATTTTAAATTAATCACCTCATGATCATCCGTTAATCACGGCATGTTCAAGTTTGGGTAGGTTTACCCACCTACAAGAATGATTATATAAAACTCCATCATGATTGATCATGAGAAATTAAAAAATAATATTCTTTTTTGTCAATAATTTTTTTTATGTTTTTGAAAGGTTATATTAATCATTTAACTAATTTTTAAAGTATCATATTCACTTGCTAAACAACCAAAATATGTTGACACTGATTCAAGTTTCACGCAATGAAAAGAAAAATAAATATAATAAATAAATATATTATTAGAATAAATGATCCATGTTAAATTAAATATATAATAATAAGGTTCCTATAAATTTATATATTAATCGTAATTTTATTATTCAGGAATTTTACCTTCTTCATAGAATTAATCTGGATCAATATAAGTGTTTCATCTCAAAAATTTGCTTCTTTGAGACACAATTTATTGTATGAACCTAATTTTATTTAAATGTTATGTATAATGTTTATTAGTTATATAATATAATGAATTATATTTATAATTTTATTAAAAATTTAATTTAAATACCCATATATTTTAGGGTGTTTAATTACAACATTCTTTAACTCGTCATGGTTGTTTCTTCTCAATTACTCTTTATTGAAGCATGTTTTATTGTTATGATTTTTTATCTCTTTGGTATATATAACAACCAAGAATTTATTTAAGAATACTACATGATTTAATTCATGGAATTTAATGAACCACATGATTTTTAAGATTATAATAAATTTTGATTTAAATATTACTAAATTCGTAAGTGTTTTGACAACTCAAATACCTTTTATTGAGTTATGCTCCTATTTTTGTAACATATCCTTAAAATTAGTTACTAATAATACCCTTGAAAACCTTTTTTTAAAAACCTTCTTATTTTCCTGGGAATTATGTTTTATACCCATGAAATCATTCATGCTGATTTCATTTATAAAAGTTTAGGTTGAAAATTATAATTTATATATTTTCTAATAAACCTTTATTTTATGTGTTCATATTTTCACTTTCCTACAAATTTATCCCTATTATTTTGTAATATATAGGTTTTTATGTACTATGAACCTAATATTTAGAATTTTAACTTTCCAAAATGAAGTTTTATCAACTATTTAAATGATTTTTTTATTGAAAAAATATAATTTTGTTTAATATAAAAGGATATTTAATTCAAGATCTTATAATTTTTTCCTTGCCCACACTTTATACAAGAAAATTGTTCTAACAATATTATTTATTTATGAAAATAATATTTTTCAAATTTTCATTGATTAATTATTAAAATTATTTTCAAAATGATTTTAAATCCATATTACAAATATTTCAACGGTATTTTAATGAAATTATTTATAATTTGTTTTCTAATTTCTTCCTAGTATCTCTAAATATTACCTCAATTGGAGTTGTGTTTCATGATTCAAATTTTATTTTCAATTATATTGTATTTAATTTGTGGAATTTTTTTTAATATCTTTTATATTTATTTTTTAATCTATTTTTTGTGCTACTATTTGATAATGTCATGAAACCCACATTTTTTCCCTTGGGTTATTTTATGAAGTGATGATTTTTTACAAGATAAAGACCAATTTATTTAATTTGAGATATGTGATACCTCTATTTCATGAAATTAATTGGTCAAAGGTATTTATCTCTTAAGATATAAATTTTATGTGAAAATTTTATCTTGGGGCTAGGTTCATTAAGTGTGAGTGCGATGAAATGTTTATCTACTCATAATTTTACATGTGAATAGGTTAGAAGAAAGTCAGGTTAATAAAAATAAGAAATCCTATATTTATAACTATGCCACTTTATTTTCTGTTTTCATTGAATCATTATTTAGGCATCAATATTTTTTAAAATTACATGATAGAGGATTGATCATTTGATGTTATATGCATATAAGTTTTCTTATGGAAATATATTTTTTGATTTATATTTTGTTTCTTTTTTATTTTTATTATACCCATATTCCTATATAACTTTAACTTATGATCATTAAATCTCATCGCTCTTGTTTACCCTTAAAGAAAACCTAACCTCACATCGTTTATTTTGTTTACTTTTACCTAAGTTAAGAAGGAAATTATTACATAATACGTGTCAATAGGGGTATATTATGAGTATAATTTTTGGGATATGTTGAAGAAGTTTTTATGTATTTATTTTTTATTTTTATAATTGTAAAATTTCAATTAGTTAAAAAAAATACATTAGTTTTGTTAGTTAATATATTTTTATAATTCTCTAAAATTCTAAACTTAAAAGGTATTGGAAATTAATTGCAATGAAATTTTTTATTTAAGTCATGTAATTATTATGATATTAGTTTTTGGGTTCTATAGTTGGTATCAAATAAGGGTTTTGATAACATCGTAAATTATGATATTATCGGATGAAGATAATTTGGGAGTTTGAATTTTCATCAAATTTAGATAGGTTAAAGTTTACAATATCTTAAAAGGTATAGATAACTATTTTGGTTAGTTGAGGTAATATTTAATTTTTTTGGGATTTGGATAATATAACATTAGTTAATACTCAAGGGATAAGTATAAGGGGTAAGTCTCTATATAGGATAAAATCTTGAAGAGTTTGTAAAGTAGAGATTATATGGTTTTATAAGAAATAAAATCACTATCTGGATACTACAAGTGGATGCAGGATTTGAAATAGATATACCAATGGATAATAAACTTAAAAGTGTGTATTGGGTTATAATTAAATCATCACCTAGTGCACGAAAAAGACGACTAACTTCTGACCTAGTTTGACATACTTGGGTGATATAATTTGGTCAAATTTATTGTCTTTATGAACCATTATAAAGGATTTATTTATTAATTATCATGAGGGATTTAGTGGAGAATTATGAGAGAAGACAAAATAAATTAATCATTTTATAATAATGATTGTCATTGTATTTTCAAAGTATGACACATTTGAAATTAAAGTACTATATGTTGAAATGAAGTTTCCACTGGAGAAATCATATTATTATTGATATTTCATATTTATATACTCTGATTACATTTAATAATATCATAACCATTTATTATTATTATTCTATTAAGATAGGTTTGTGAAGATTAATCTAAGAATGGTATGTACCCAAAGACTATAATGTATTATAACAGAATAAGGGAGAATTATTAAATGGTTGAGAATCGAAGTATATTCCAGTTATGTTAGAAAATGTTATTTTTCTATTCCCACTAAAGGTAGTGAGGTTTATAACATAATAGAAATTAATTTCTGATAATCATAGATATATTCATTACTATGTGATATTTATCTATGGTATATTATAATTTAAGAGGGTTATGTGAACCATCTATGGAATTTTCTTTATTTGTTCAATTGTAACAATTTTCAAACATATATTAAATAGTATTATTAAACTTAAAAATATATTTGTTAAAAAATTTATATTTTTGGGGATGAAAATTGAAGAGCACATGATTTAGGTCTTGACAACTCTTATGTTTAATATATGATTATGTTCGATGTAATAAAGGGTTGATTGATATTGAATAATTATGTTATAGAACATTGGAAAACATGGGATTGATAATTTATTCATGATTTTTTTGTAAATTTTATATCATTTATGATATTAAATTGACTAGTGTATGATTTAATTAAAATTTTTATCCATTATAAGAGTTAAATTTTATAAGAAAATATGATTTCTATATGGTTTAATGTCATGGAGAGTGAAATATATTTGGGAAAGGTACACACTAGTTAATATATTAAAGTATGTAAATACATATTAAGATAGTAAGGTATAAGTCAAATTTGATGGTATATATATTATAATAAATATGTTAATAGTAGTTAATAATTTAAACTGTGAGGACACAACTTATTTATGGGGGAAATAATTTAAAAATCATTCTTGTTGGTTCCTTTAAATTAATACTATATTAAATAGTTTGGGTCAAAAGAATCATTGAACTATTGAAACACCCATATAAAACAAACCATTTCATATTAAAATCACATGAATAATATGACCACTAGTAGATTAATTGATAATAATCTATCAAAAATAATTATTTATTATTTTCCCTTTTATTGATATATTTTATAAGGTCACCTTTTAAAGAACCCTTTTTAAAAAGGTATTGTATTTTAAATTAATAAATTAAATTGAACATAGAAAATAGTTTATCATAATAGGTAATATTTAAATTTATAAACTAACATGGAAATATTAAATGATTTATAAATATATATGAAATAATATTAAAAGATACTGTAGTTATAAAATGTCATTTTTTAATAAAAGAATTTTTTCTTAATATACTATTTTTTATATAAAATTTAATTTATAAATTTATAAATATTATTTTTAAAAAAACTAACTAATTTTTTAAACTACTCAATATTATCTTATGATAATTGTTTTATTTTTTTCTAAAAATATTGATTTTTAGGTGAATAGTGAAAACTACTGTTTTACAAAAAAACATGAATTTTTTCACATTTTTATTCAATAAGTATAAATTATAAATTTAGTAAGACTTATTATAGGAAAATATATAAATATTATAATAAAATTTTTATTTTAAAAAATGTTGATTTTTTTTAGAAACCCAGATTTGACATTTTTTAGAATTTCAGATATATTTTTTTCAGAAAATTGGTTTTAATAAATTATAAATTAATTATTTTAAAAATAATTTTCAGAACTTTAAAAATTTAATATTATTAAAAGTACTTTCAATTTAGAAAATCTGGACATTTTATTTTTTGTCTTAATAGATAAATTGTTTAGGTAAAAACTATTTGTGGTGGTCAAAACTAAAATAAAAAAAATGAGTAACTTTAGAGGTAAAGGGATTAACATGTTTAAAAAATGTTTCTAATTTTATTGTGTAGGTGATTATTGTACTTATCCCTTCTTCACTCCATTATTAATCAATTTTTGTTCCACTTTCCTTGAGAGTGCCTTCCAATTATTGAAAACTAATGGTTATTTACAAAAATGCAACCAATTTTCACCTATAAAAGGGGATCTTCTCCTTACTTCCCCTCACACAAAAACTGCATAATTTCATCAAAAAACTACCTAATACTCTCATAAAAACTACTATTCACTTTATGGATTCTTTTTTTCTATCAAAATACCTATCTTTAAAGGTTTAATCCCCTATGGAAAAGAGATAATCCAAAAATTGTGGTATAAGTTCCTAACCTCTCTTTGTTGTTTTCTATTTCTATATGTGATTTTATTATTATATAAATTTATTTTTACTATTTAATAATTATAACACAAGTTTCATTGTTATATAATTATGTTTTTATAATTGTGCTTCACGTATTAACCACCCTCTACTTTTTCACCTAATAAAAACATAAACGTGAATCGTGCATTGTGTGGACTACCACCTTTATGATGTAACACATTTCATTTTCCATCACCACATTAAAAGGATGTTATAAAAGGTTAATTTAATAAATTATTATAATATTTATATCATTTTTATTGTTCTTAATAAATAAAACATATTAATTATTTTTCCTGTTCTATGGAAAATGAAGTCTTTAACCATGCATACATATGGACCATTCCTCCATGGAACAAATGATTTAAAATTTTATTTTCTTTACCCATATTCATGGATGTAACTAAGAATTTTTTTAATGGAATAATATTATATTTATGATATAATTAAGGTTATTCTATAAAAAAATTGATAACCTATTAATGATATGATCAATAAACAATCATCATTATTTCAATCATTTAAAACAAGTGTACTAAGAGGAAAATATTGTTTTTCTTGTTACTTAATATTTTAAAATCCCTTAACTATAATTCTATATCCTTAATATTATGATATATAATAATAATATACACTAAATTATATCAATATTCAACTGGTATAATTATATTTTAACATAATAACCCTATAATCATCCATTAATCATGGTATGTTCTGGTATGGGCCAATTTACCAAAAAACATGAACGACGCTATAAAACTCTACCATGGATAGACATGGGAAATTGAAAAATAATATTATTATAAGTTATTTAGAATTAAAATATTTATTTTTGGTTCAATAATTTTTGTATTAGGTATTTAATTCATTATTAAAGCATCATATTTGTTTTCTAAAAGACAAAAATAAGTAGCGAGCAATTCGATTTTCATACTAACAAAAGAAGAAACAATACAATAAATAAAAATATTATATTCATAAATTGTACATATTAAATTAAATATATAATAACAAGTTTCATAATAAGGTATATAATAATACTAATTCGATTATTTAGGAAGTTAAACATGTGTGTATAATGAATCTGGAACAAGGTGATGTGTTTGAATCAAAATTTCTTTCTTTGATAAACATATTTTTATGCACTTAATTTCATTTTATTTTTGCATATAATTTGTATTTGTTATAAAATATCATTAATTAAATTTATCATGGTATTTTTATATTTAATTTTAAGTTCAATCTATTTCAATAATTTTTATTAGAATGTTTCTTAAGTCATTAGGGGTTTTCATCTCAAATTCAATTCATTAAAAAATGTTTTATTATTATGAACTAATTTATCATATCTATCGTTTATATACATCCCAAGAATGTATATTACAATACATGATGATTGAATTCATGGTATTTATAATTCTATAAGATTTTAAGTCTTCCAATTACTTTTGATTCACTGATTATTAAAGCCGTAAGGGTTTTGATAGATCAATTACATCTCATTGAGTTATGATCATATTTTAAAACATTTTCATTAAAAGTTATTTATATTCATCCCCATGAAGATATTATGTTAAAAATAATCTTTCTTTTTTAAATTATGTTTGATATCCATGTCTACTTCCATGGTTATTTTATTTATAAAATTTGAGATTGTAATTTTTTTTTTGGTAATTTGAAATGAACCTTTCATTTCCATATCCGTATTTCCACTTTTGAACAATTTTTATTTATAATTTGGATGTATATTTTGTTCTATATCTTGTGACAATCATATTTATCTTTAAAATTTTATAAAAATAAGTTTTATCAACTCTTAAAAATATGTGGGTTTTGAAAAAAGTATAATTTTATGAGGATGAGATGGATCTTGCTGCCTAAGAGAACGCGCCCCATGCACCTCTTTCCTGTTGATTTTATTTGACCGTTGGGACCCTATCAAAGATTAGATTTGTGGTCTAAGAGGGGTCTCACCTTAGAATTTCTTCCTAGTGTTATGCATATAGGGAATGGTTTCTTCGAGCACATGTTTCTACGTCTCCTTGGTTTTCCATGCGATTAATTTTTAAATGGTGGAGGCATGCCTAAATTAGACCCTTGTGGTGCACTTTAGCTCCAATAAACCTTCCATCGCTATCTTCCAGCATATTTTCATCTCTTGGGGTCTCCAGTATCTAGAATGGATCTCACAGGTTCACATGAATCCGTTCTGCATTTTTGTAGCTTTGGAAGTGGATTTCGTGTCCGCTTTGTGAAAAGCTTGTAGGTATTTCGGTCGATTTCAGTTCAGCTTGTCCCGATGGTCCATGGACTTCCATAGAGGAAAGGAAATCCTAAGCACTACTTCATTGATCAACCTTTCTAGGTTGCCACTACCCTTCAAGAATGGGGGCTTACTCGAAGAGATCAGTGATACCTTTGGGGGGGGGGGGTTCTTTTGTTCTGATGACAGGACTACGTGCTATGTAGATGCATCATTGGCTTGTTTATGTGTCAAGATGAACCTCTCCCATCCCATTCTGGATTATATATCTCTTCAGGTGAAGGATGGGTTGGTATGAGACTTGGTCATATCCTACCCATTCTTCCCTAGGTACTTCCCCATCTGATTTCTCCGGGGGAACCCCCTATAGGTTTGTAGACGACGCAGACATTTGATGTCTCGACACCAGTCTGATGTCTGGCCCCAAAAACCTACATTATCCTCATTTGTCCATACCGAAGCACATTTTGTTGTGGATGCCTTTTTCAGGCCAGTGGGGGATTCTCCTGCTTCCACACCAGGTTCCGGTGTGGCATTCATCCCATCACCATGTTGAACATTTTTCTCTGGCTTGGATTTGGATACCTTCTTTACTCGATCCATGACACCATATTTGGAAGGATTCATTGACTCTACTATGCACTTGTCCTGGCTGCCTCAGGGTACTCCTTTAAGGGAGCAACTTTCATGAAGGATGGCCAGTCATCTTGGCCCTCTGGTCCTACCTTCTTCATGCTCCTCGGAAGCTAATCGTTCTTCAGAGGCACCTGCCTTGATAGTTTCGGTCTCTCTCTCTCTCAAGAAGTCACTAATAGTGGTTGGAAAGACTCATAATTGGTCCACTCCCAGGGCATCTACTCTGGGAGGTGGTCACTCCCATCTATTCCAAACACCTCGTGGATCTCAAAGGTATACGCCACCAGTCATAGTCCCAGGCTTCCGGGGTAGCTGTTCGGGTCCTATTCTAGTGCAAGGGGCCATCCTCCTGATGTCTCCAGGGCAGCTCAATCACTGTATTTTCCGCTACCTCCCAAGTCGGAAGGAGTTTTCAATCACTCTTGATCGAGGCACCTAAAATAGTACCATTCCTATTAATTCTTTAAGGACATTAATTCTGGGGCCAATGCCAGGATATTGTTTGATAAATTATTCTCGTAATTATCTGGAATGCTTGCGACATTAGAGCCCAGGTTTAGAAGGAATTCCTCACTAGAGAAATCAAAAGCCACAAGACCTCAATTATAGATGTTCTTGATCACAAAAAAGTCTCCTTCCAAACTCAATGACCTCTCTAAAAGAATCATTATTCACGGATGATTTAATTATAACCATAATAATAGTCATATATAGGTTCTATGGCATAACAACTTCTCTATGGACCTGGTCCAGGATAGCGACCAGTTCTTCACTATGAGGGTGGGGTATGGAAGCATTAATATCTTCATATATTTTATCTAAAAAAGCTGCAATGCAATTCATATGATATCCCTATAGATAGGCCTCAATTATTTCGATCTGGGAAACACTCCTTGGATCGTTGGGGGGACTTTAATTTGGTCGCTGATGTGGAGGAGAGGAATGTTCGAGGCCCATTTCGGAGGAATGAGAGCATGAACCTTATTAAGAATATTTCTAGGAAGGAGCTCTATGATCTTGGCTTCTTGGGATACTATTTCACATGGTGCAATAACCAAATGGGAGGAACTACTCATGGAACCGTCTGGACCTCTACCTAGCCAACATTCATTCCATCTCTGTGTTCTCTGAACCAAGGTAATCCACCTTGTCCTAGGATTATCTGATCACTCCCCCAAACTCATTTCCAAATCCTTAGGGCAGGATCAATATGCAAGATTTTGATATTATCATCACTCGGACAACCTCCCAGGTTTTTGTGAACTTGTTAATGACACTTGGGGGATCCCACTCTGGGACATTCATGGATGGTCATTCATAACATTCTTTAAAGGCTCAAGGAAAGTCTCCAAGCATGGTAGAGATCTCTATCTCCCACAAATTAATATTACGGGCGCCAGGCCAGATGTAGATCTACTGAAGGAAAACCTGGAGGTCAACTAAGATGATATGGTGTTTGAAAATATTTCCAGCAAGAAGAGTGTTCTGTATTACATTCTCTTTATGTAGGAATGTCTGGAGAGGAAGGAGTCAAGGATCAAGTGGATTTGGGAGGGATATAAGAATAGAGGACTTTTCCATGCTTGTATCAAGGAACAGAAGCACATGGATAATCTCAACATCATACTGGATGTTGGCAGGTACTCTGATGATAGAGACACTCGAGGTGCTATGGCCCTGGAATCCTTAAAAGATCTACTTGTCAGTCCTAATCCTTTCCTATCCAGTGGTTATCTAGGGGAGGAATGGGGTTAATTTGATGTGATTATTAACCATATTTCGTCCGAGCACAATGCCGAAATTAGTTCCATTACAGATTATAGGGAAATCTAGGGAGCTATGATGAGACTCAATTTGGAAAGTGCTCCAATCCCTGATGGGTTCCCAAGATTGTTTGACAAAGAATCATGGGACATTGTTAAATTATATTTTATCTCCTCAATTCGTGGCTTCTTATGGGGGGGGGGTCACCTTCCTAGGGCCACACGTGCCACAACCATTGTTTTCATGCCCAAGATCAATAACCCTTCCTCTATATCTCACTACCAGACAGTAAGCATATGTAACTTTCTTTATATGATTTTGGAAAGCCTAATAAATTCAAGAGTGTCTACCTTTATTCCTCGGTGGGTGTCCTTAAAAAAACACGAATTCGTGAAGGGGTGGTCCATGAAGGGGGAATTTCTCTTTCACAGGAGATGATCAGAGACTTAATTTTCAAGACCTGCAGTTCCAATCTGGATATCAAGCTATACATGAGTAAATCTTATAACTGGGTATAGTGGGATTTTATCAACAAGGTGATAACAAGAATGGGGTTATCCTCGTGGATCAATGAAATAATCTCTAGGTACTTCATCTCCTCCTAGTTGGCTATCACTTTTATGGGGAAACATTATGGGTTTTTCAAGGATACCCATGGAATGAGTAAGGGTGACCCCTTTTCCCAGATCCTTTTCATTCTATTTTAGGATTTCCTTAGTCAAAACCCGCATATGGGCACCAACTACAGTGAGGTCATGACTTATCGTAGAAGAATAAGATCTCCCCCCGATTTCTCATTTGATGTTCGTGGATGACACATTCGTCTTATTTATTTCTATTAAATTATTTCCCCTCTTATTTTTTCATTGGAACCACTGTCCAGTTGGAACATGGGGAGGGGGAAATCTATTTCTGGAAACACAATGGTGCTGAGACTCTCCTTAACAATCCAGGGTTCCTGGGTTCACTGATAACTTTCAAGGAGGCTAGTTATCACCCAACCTTTATTGAAGTCATCTTGGATGAGTAACACTGTGATACCTTCAAACTTATCGAGATCAACTTCGAATCAGATTGACGCGTCTTCTCTCCCTATGATTTAGGGTTCTTCTTTTCAAGAGACTTCTGATTCTCTCTCCCCCTGTTAATAGAGAGACATGTGGAATGAGATTATATGGTCCAAAGGCACTCCTATAAAATAGATATTTCTTACCTAGAGTCTATGTTACAAGTCCATTCCCACAAATGAAAACAAAAAGCACTATAGAATCTCGTTGACTTGAAGGTTTCACTACGGTTTAGATTTCTGGGAGAAGAGCGTGTGTCCACTATTTTTTGAATGAGAATGGGTGGGGGCGGTGTGGTATTATTTTGGAGAGTTGATAGAATTTTCTGATAACCTCATGAACTACATGCATTTTATGGATCAATGGTTCCATGGTGCAACACATAGGGGCCCTGAGCAGATGGCCCTTACTATGGTCTTCCATGCAGGATGTTGGTTGATTTGGAAGGCGAGGGACAAGGCTCAACATGAAGGGACTATCACTTTTAGCTAGGGAATCATACTTCATAATAAGTTCCTCCTCCTAATCTTGATAATATACTTTAGAAAATGGACGGAGGTTCCTACTCTCCAATGACTTCCGGCATGAATTGATACCTCTTCTTTGGGTAGCAACAATAGTAGAGGCAACTGGTTTTGTTGGTCACCACCCAACAGAGGGATCAAACTAAATTTAGAAGGTTCATGCAACATGGGGTTGATTCAAGGAGGAGGTGTGGTGTGAAGGGTTAGTCATCATGGATTTCTGTTCCCACCCAGGTTTTAGTTCTTCTCTCCAAGACAAGGCCTAGGCGATTCTATTTTCCCTCTCATTATATCATAAAAAGGGTGTCATCTTATCAGAGGTTGAAACTGATTCTGAAATTCTCCACAACGCCTTGAATGGCTCCAATTTTATTCCATGGTCTATCCAATACATCACCAGGAATTGAATGGGCATGATCAGCTACAACATCAGTGTAGTCCAAACTTGGTGTGAGGGGAATAAGATCAAGGAACACCTTGCTTCCTCCGATGTCCCCGATCCGGCCCATTTTTTTATACTGCTATCACCATGATTCTGGAGGAGGTAAACTTGGTTTGAGGGGACTCTCTCGGCCTCCACTATTTTCAGCCTCTGTAGACTTACCACATTGGGAACTTTGGGACTCTTATCTTTTATTGTGCACGCTTTCTTGGAATAAATTTACATGATGACGATGATATAATTTTTTTTAATTTCAAGTTCTTGTATTTTATTTTCTAACCCAAAATTTCTAATATAAGAAAATTATTTTTTCGTGATTATTTATTTTCAAAAATAATTTTTGAAATGTGTCTTTGAATCATCATGAAAATTATTTTTGAAATGATTGTAAAAAACTTTTTACAATAATTTATAAGGGTTTTAATGAAATAGTTTTTTAAAAGTTTTATTTTTATTTTCTTATAGGTCTCTCTAATGTTTAACTATAATAGATTTTTTGTTTCATTATTCACCTCTATATTCAATTATAATGTATTTCATTTCGGTGAATTACTTTTTGAATCATTTGATTTAATTTTTGATGTTATTTAATGAGATACCATTTTATAATTTCATGAAACCAATTTTTATTTCAAATGGTTATTTAATATTGTTATTATTTTCTTCTAGAGGATGAAAAATATATATATTATGATATAATTGGGAAAAATATCTCCCTTAAATACATTGGGTAAAATATTATATATCATGAGATTGGAATTTTATGTGAACAATTTACTGAGTGGTTGGGATAAAAAAAGGTGAGTATGATGTCCTTTAACTATACACACAATTTTATATGTGAATAGGTAGGAGGGTGGATTGGTTCCCATATTTATTGAATCATATATTTATACATATGAAACTTTATTTCATACACTCCATGGATTAGTATTTATAAAAAGTAATTTTTTGAATTCCTTGATAAAGTTTTGATTATTTGATGTTATATGCTTATATTTTTTCTTATGGACAGTGTTTTAGGATATATTGTTTGTTGGGGTATGGTTTCATAATATTTTTTATACTAATATGATCATATTATAATCACTTGAGATCATTTATTATTATCTCTTATGTTTACGATTACTGAGAATCCAAATCATCCCTTTCTTACACTTACTTTTTCCAAGGTTATAATGATAAATATTACAGAAGTTGTTTCTAGAAGGGTATCTTAAGAGAAAAATTTGTGGCTGATATTAAAGACTTGTTATAGATTAATAAGTTATTATATAATTTAAAAATGTCTCTATGTTGAAATATACCTAGGTTATATTAGTTAATGTTTTGTAATAATTAACTAAAAAACTTTACATAATAAGTTTTTTGAATGTAATACAATGAAATATTTTATTTAAGTCATTTAATTATCAAAATATTTGTTCTGTTGAATCATAACTTTTGTCCACCAGAGATTGATGAAGGGGAAGTACCAACTTTTTAGATATGAGAAAATATGCCCCAATAATGTTGGGGAGTGTCAAATATATTAGTATATATGATATGGGGTTCCTACTATATAGAAACTCAATTGTTAAGGGAGTAATAACCTCAAAATACGTCCAATGATCATGCCCAGATCCTATCATTGTCTAAGAATTTCTATTAGAATAATTTCACTCAAATAACATCATATCATATTTATGGTTTCAAAAAAATTCCACCATCACATAATAAATATAATGATACTATTAATGGGATACTTTTTGGCTAAAATATTAGTCATGCAGAAGGAGATATGATAGGTAAACCCTTCTAAAATAAGTACAAAACGTGTCCCTTGGTGTACATGGGGTGTAATCCAAAGCCCATGACTTCCAATGTCATGTTTGTCCACAAAAAATGTGAAGTTTCACATACATTATTTTTTCTTGTCTCCAAATAGTTTGTGGGACCACCCAAGGACCTAGTCATGTAGTCTCTATACTTCGATCATCTAGCTAGGTAGATTCACATAATGTGTGGGACTTCCACATGGCCGTGTGATGTTTAACTCAACTAAAAGCCCTATTCACCATAGAAAGTGGGACATATGTTGTGTGTTCTTCCATAACATGTGGCATGTTTTTGAGAATTTAATAGATATTAAGTTATGGTTTAATAGAGCTTTACATATTTTTCGTTTTTACTGATAAAATTTCATGATGTCATGTTTATGGAACCAATCATAGAGTAACCATCTCTAGTAATTGTCCATTGGACTTAGGTAGTTAGAAAATGAAATTTTCATCTAATCATGAATATTCTATCATACCTCTATCATTTACCTCGCAACGTTCCATCCATTTTTTATTTTGGAATCAATCACAAATTGTTAACAATACTCCTTGCTTTTTGAAACCATTATCTGTATTATCGATGACACCAGATAACATGAATTCAGGATTGATCACATCTCATACCAGATTATTGGTTGAGTTGATAGTCTATCACAATATGATGATGATCACACAAATAAATGAGGGTGATAGGCATAATAATAAAGTTGATATGATTGATGGCCATATAAAATCCATCAGTATATCACAATTTTATAAAAAATATGAAATCAGAGTAATTTTCATGAGATAATTAGATTTTGAGGTTGTATGAAGAACTATAATCAACCAATAAATAAAAAATAAAAAAAAGGCTTGAATCATAATTAAAAATATATAACTAAATAAATAAAAAATCCATACCTAAAGAATGGATCAATCATTGGTGACGAACTTGGTTTCTAGTGATGTTTTTAAAGAATGTTCTATGTTCTCTATTTATTCCACAATTCCCCTTGATCACATGTTGTTGATCCTTGATTCCTAATTCATTCTATCATCGAATGTTATTGTACCTAGTGGATCCTCATATAGATCTCATTGTCTAATGATCAATTAAATGAACATGGATATTTTATACAAAGGGGGCTATATAGTGGTCATGTCTAGGTAAGGAATTTAAAAATGAAATAAAATAAAATAAAATAAATAATTTTATTTCTTCTAACCTGTCCATGATAGAACACCAACCCAAAACCCGATGCTTATAGAATTTATATCTCACATAGGGTAAAAAATATGTTCTGGATTCAACCATAATCACTATTTTGTTTATTGAGAATCCTATACATAGAAAATAAATTTATTCCAAAAATGATCCAATGTGTGATTTAATATACTTAATATTTTTTATATATCAATCTTAGAGCCCTACAACACCTATAACTCCATACCAACTTTCAAAAAAAACCTAGATATATTAAAAGAAATATAAAATGGTCCAAACATAAAAAAATTCATTACATTCACCACAAATTTAAATATTTTTACCCCAAAAATCAAAAACCTACTCGATAAGGTGACATTCCTGAGCCTGAATTTGGGTTTCACCCTCCCACGAGCTTTCTTGGAGGTCCCTATGTTCCCAAAAAACTATCATTAGTAGGATAAATGATCTATGAAGCATTATCTCCTAATGATCCTAAATTGGAAACATGAACTTTGAAAATGTGGATTCATCCTTGATGTCATGATTTCCCTATTCAATAATGCACGATGGGTTAGGAATGTATCTCCCAAGATGTGACACATGGAACACATCATGTATCTAGTCTAAATGTGGATGGAAAGTCAAGCAGTATGAAACCTATCCAACCCTAAATTTTTTTCCAAATATACCTGATAAACCATGGGTATAACATGCTAGCCTTGAAAAAAAACTATAATCCTTTCCATAGAGATACCATTAGGAACACATGGCTTGTCTACATGAATTAGAAGGGTATATCACATCATTATAATGAACATTTTATCAAAAATGGGTTATCCTCATTTACACAAATATCACATGATATTTCTGTATTATTTCTTATATTGTCTATAGTTTCATAAGTGATGACTCACCTATATCTATATAGTATAGGGATAACCTACAAGGTTTCATATATAGATATTTTAATGTCTCCATTATGATAGTATATTGAAAACTATTATTTTAAGTGAACTCCACTAATGTAAGATGATCCTCTCTACTGAAACTAAATTCCAACATGCAGGATATCAATATATACTTTAAAACATGGATGATATGTTTAGTCTATCCATCTGTATGAGGGTGTAACAATGTGTCCATGTATAACTAGGGATTGGAGGACTTCTATAAGTATCTATGAAAATATGATGTTGGAAAAGCATCCCAATTAGAGATTGTCTTCAAAAATACCTCATGAATATGGGAGATTTCATGCAATTATAAGAACCCAAAATTCACAACTAAATTATCCTACATGATATTAAGGAAGTTAACTGATTAGGCAAGATTATAGAAAGTCACCAAGATAGCCTCAGTGACTCTCATGATCCATAGAAGCCCCATAAAAAAATATATGGTTATTCCATCCCAAATCCATTATGATGTCTTAAGGGGATGAGTCAAGCATATTAGGACTAAATGTTATGAATTCAACCACTAACATGTAAGGCATCGAGAAAAAAACTTGGAAACACTCTACCTCATGTTATCCCACCAAAAATACTTCTAATAGTCCAGATACAACTTCAACAGTCCAGGATGTACCACCAAGGGGGAGGTATAAAACTACCTCAATACCCCTCAAATAACATGACTAAAGCTACTATATTTTCATGGAAAAGGATGATATTCTCCTCACATTTAGAGAATATTTATGCTGAATCTCTTTAGGATATTTTTTTTGAATAACTTCACAATTAATGTCTCCCAACTAAGAATATCTCACATGATGAAGAAGTGGTAGGTTCAAAATCATAGACAATATATAAGATACTCATCTATCTTCCACTAGTTTAAGATAAAATAGGAAAACTACTCTAACACCTTATCCTCCATGTGATAATGATATTTATTGCTAATGTAATCTTAAAACATATTCCCATTTTTTAGATTATGGACTATCTCATAGTCATAGACCTGTTGGAGTTGCAACCAGGGCCTCTATCTCTAGTTGAGTTTCCTTAGGGAAAAGATATACCTAAGACTCTGGTGATATGAAAATACTATTAAGTGATCACCTAGAATATAATACCTCTACATATTCAAGTAAAAGACAACTACTTCCAATTCCAAGGTGTTGGTATTTAAGCTATAGTTTTGGGGTCTTAAATACCTTTACCCATAGAAAATAATCATCTAACTTTGCAATAACCCACATTTGAGGCTTACTCCCAAGTAATAACAAAATAATAGGTACTTAAAAACCTCCTATATAAGTATCAAATCAGTATTACTTGTCATACTCTTTCTCAACATCTTAAAGGCTCTCTAGCACTGCTCAGTCCTAGAAAATAGTCTCCCATTCCACATAAATTAATTCAAAGGTGATGTAATATTGATAAAGTCAAACCAAGAAACTTTGATTGTACTATTCCAATCTGAGGTGTCTATGCTCCTTTTAATCATTCTTCAGTGTCTCAAATGGAAGAACTTACTCAATAATTTTCAAGTCTACCACTACACTATATTCAAAGATGAAATTCCTATGTAAGTGAACCTCTAAAATCTATACCTTGAACTTCATGATGATAACAATTAACTAGTAATACAAAATTAAGTCCATGGAAATCCTAAAATTCTATGTTTTATCCTCCTACATCATAGATTAAATGTGATTATTATCAATTAAGAAAACCATGAGCCATTTCAAAAAATTATGGATGTGTTTGATTAACAATTTTCATGAAAACTATAGATATTTTCATCAAAAAACCAAAAATTATTAACATGTAGTTCTCAACGTGTACTTATAATTCCAACATTGTGATATTCTCCTCTGGAAACTTTAATTGGTTGTATCTGGACATGAGAAAAATATTTAATAATAATATTTCATCTTTTAACTTCTTGAAGAGGAAATCCATCCTTGGTAAGGGGTGATTTTTATTGATCATCACCTGATTCAGGAATTGATAATGAATTCATAGCCTTAATATCATGTCTTCATCTTGATGAACAACACCATAGCTGTACAGAGAGAAACACTAGGCATGATAAAGCATTTCTTACAAAGGCCCTTTAACTGCACCCTCATCTCCCAAAACTCAACTAGAGCAATTCAGTATACCACATAAGATATCAGTGTGTTGGTGAGATGAAATTATATAAAAACGTTTATCTTCTTACACAAAGGTATCCCTATAAAATATTTGGGGAAGAAATTTATATAATTATCCACTACAATTAGAACTTATATCTCTAAAGAGGCCACTACACCCATGGTCAAAATGTCCAACAAATGGAAGACATGTAATAAATTCCTAATCACAATTCCTACTCATTTTTCTAAAATTCCCTTCTCTCAATTGAATGGTAATATCATACTATTATCCATTAGGAATATTAATATATTATGGTGATAATCAATCTAGTCTTGTGCTGTGGACAACCATCCCATACCCAAGAGAGTCACATAAGGTTTCATAAAAATGACCAAGATGTCCAATAAGAAAATCTCTGTATTGTGTTCTGTCTCCCAATAAAGAAACATTTTCAAAAAAGCAGAATCATTCCCTCTATCCACAACTGATGGGATAAATAATCTAGAATAATCTATAGCTCTAACAAAAGGGATATGGAAGTGAAATAATAAAATTTTCCTATGTGTACAAGTACTGAATCTAAAGTAGTGAATACATGAATCATACCTTGAATCATCTTGTGTACAAACTATTTATATTCCTCCATAGATTTTAACTAACCATGATCTTGATTGACAACCCTCTAAGCTTGAAAGTGGCCACCCTATGGTGTTTGTGATAGGTCACATCAATGTTTTCTACATCTATATCCTCCTCATATGGATCTCCCATCCCCAATGTCAGATCTTCCTGCATAGGGGTCAACCTAACCATGATTGGGAGATCCATGATCATGATGCAACCTCTTTCATGGAGGTCATCCACTATCTTAACACCATTTCTAGCATGTAGGGTTAGACATCCATGAGCCATGTGATATCTCTCAACATAGGAATTACACCAACTATATCTAGGATTATTGGATCCTTTGTATGATCCTTATATTGGAGATACCTAAATCTATGTTTGGGAAAATGTGTGCCTCTTTCACTAAGACCTTAGAATCTAACAACCACCAAATTCTGTAGATGGCTCATCCCTATAATTAACACTACCGACTCTATCTTCCCAAAATCTCTTTAATATGGATCAATATATAACCGAGGCCCACTCTAATAATCCATCAGAAGCAATGATGCATAAAGAAACAATTTTATCATATTTTTCCTTATGAAGGACCTGCTCAAGCTTCTATGTTCGAATGTATCCATCATGCACCATATTGACAGAGTAGTGAATGAGGCCATTAAACCTTCATATATACTAAAAAACTTACATATCACCCTACCAAATCTCAAGAATCTCCAATTTCATTATGTAATATAAGATAAAAGGATAATACTCATCAATTAATAAGTGTTATAAGTCTATCTAGAAGGGTTCCACCTCATCATGGGTCTGAGTGTCCAAACCCCCCAGTGCCCTGCTATTCCCTGGAGATGTTTGGTTGTGATCACACCCATCTTGTCAGTTAGAGTATACACAACGTTAAAAAACGTGAGCCCCATGACTTAATCCAATCCTCAATCTCCTAAGGGTATGTCTTCCCTAAAAATATGAGAAATATTTTCCTCGAAAACTCATGTAACACACTAATCCTACTCACATCATCATCCCTACCCATTGAGGCTACTAGATTCTCAATATACATATGTTCATTCACCTTAACCATAAAGGAAGGTCCATACGATACTCATCAGGTAGAAACACTACTCTATGATATATTAGAGGGAAAAAAATCATGAATAGGTCCCCAAAATTAGTCCACATTACTCAATTAGTCTAGATAATGAAGCTATCATAGAATCCTAAATTGATATCATCATGGAGTAATCCTAAAAATTAACAAAACGTACCATGATCAGATGAGAATATCTGGGTAGCTAACTCAAGAAGGACTTGAATATAAAATAACTATTATTATATGATTCATATATCATTGGTTTCATTCAAATAATGCCTCAAAATTCCGAGTAAAAAATTAGGTGGTTAGGGTCCTTGTGTGTGGATACATCATAGGTTTCACTATCACTAGGTCCCCAGGTTAGTGATTTCAACTTGATACACCTTAACACTATTTTCCGAATTTTCCAAAACAATCCTCACAAAACATATTCTCCACACTTTTCACATAGAATAACCTTATTTGATACCTCTCTTCCTTGACCTAACCCTATGAGGCCTCACCTGGATGGATAGTATGATGAGTTTGACACCCTAAGCCCACCTCCAATAATCCATGGGCTGGAGACTTGAACTCGGTAGGCATAACTCATATCATGGGAGGCCTTATCCTATTATACATGTATAAACACACATATAACCATACAAAAGTGTACTGATAATAATAAAATCAAAAAACTATAGAGTGTAAAACAATTCATACACCATCCACTAAATAAACATTATAATATATAAAAGAATCTAATTATGAAAGAGGATTAAAATACATGCCTAAAAAAACTAAACAAACCCAACCTAAATAAACTTCTAATAATGAAAGAGAGTGCACTTCTCACGTTATCAAAATCTGACGATCATACACGTTCAGAGTCTCATTGTACATATAGGATCCATTAACTCTAGGTCTAATAAAGCCTCTTCTAATAATTATATCTTTAATATAAGACATGATATTAGTGGTAAAATCCCATACCAGGATCAGTATATACATACCCAGTAGGACACCCTAAACAACATAAATGGAACAATAATGGGAATATAGTCAACTAAAACCTAAATAAAATCGGGGAAGAGAATAAAAAATAGATATAATTATAAATAATAGTCTCCAATCTAAGAGAGATGACTCTTGATATTCTAATATAGCTAATAGAGATGAGTATATATGTATCTCCAAGATCCATTTTTATCCCGATTCCAGTTTACCCACGTATCCTCATAGGAATATAATAGAGGACTCACACTTCACTAGAATATGCCTTAGTTAAGGGAGTATTGAATTCCATAGAGGAACCACTCCCATTTTAGCTTGATGATAAGAGAGTACCCAAATAATAGATAGAGGAAGTATGTCACTATAATTGTGGGGAGTACCAAATCTATCAGTATATACGATATAGAGGTCCTGTGCCCTAGAAACCCTACCATCATTGTAGTAAAAATCTTACAATCACTCTTATGATCATGGTTTAACCACTTCATTTTTCATGAATCTCTAAATAAGTGTTATTCCCACATCACCTTGCCTCATATCTTAGGTGTCAAAACAAAGAACACCATCACATCTTATATATAATTATGGTTCGAATGAAATATTTGTAGCACCATATATGAGATTTTAAGTAGGATATATGATAAGTATAAACATGTGAAATAAGTACACAGTGTGCCTCTTGTGTACATAGGGAGTAGTCCCAAGTCCAAGCCTACCCATGTTTGGCTACTCCAAGATTATGGGACCAACTGGGGCCAATTTCATATACTATCTATACATGGATTGGCAGGATAGGTATGGTCAAATAATGTGTGGGCCTACCACTTGACCTTGTTATATTTAACTTGGAAGGAAACCCTATGAATTATAGAAAACAGACTATAGTGTGTGCATTATTTAGTAACAAATGACATGTAGTTAGGAAAATTAGAGATAGTAATGTCTGGTTTCCTAGATCATTATAAATTATCCACTAATCCTTATGAAATTCTCTTGATGTTACACCCATGGAACCTACCTTGAATAAATTATCTTTTTTCATAGATATTCATCCTCTTGTAGCCATAAATCTGGATTTATGTCAACCTGTGCATATTTTGACTTGCCTCTACCATCAACCAGGTTTCCCCCACAATATTCACTCCTAAATCAACTATAGATCATAAATAATCCTCATTTATTCTATAAACCACAATCTAAATCTTTTATCATACCAAAGAATGCGAATCCTAGTTTGATCATGTATTAAAATAGTCCGTCCCTTGAATTGTTATCCTACTGTAGGATGATAATGATCAGGTGAAAAGAATAAGAAAGAAATGAATAATAAATCAAAGTGATATCATTAGTGGACATTATAAACCTGATCTTTGAACCAAATTTTGTAAAAAGTTAAAAAATAAGATGAATTTTAATATAATTAATAAATTCCAAGGTTGCACAAAGAACAATAATTATCCTAGAAATTACTAATACAAAAATATTAACCAAATCATTATAAATGGGTGAGAAATCCATAAAAATTTACCAATATCAATAAAAAATCTATCATTATTGAATAAAATTCTCCCTAGTAATTTCATTGATCAATCTATTATGTTTATCATTTGTTCTAAAATTCCCCATGATCAAAATTTTTCAATCCTAGATTCCTCTTTTGTTCAATCATCAAAGGTTCTTCCATGAAGTGATTAATCCTCAACCTCTCAATATCCCAGTGTTGTGTGGATAACCTTAGATATTAAACATAAATGGGGTTATATAGAGCTCTCTACTAAGCTAGGAATTTAAAACAAACAAATAAATAAATAAATAATGATAATTTTAATCAATCCAATATAGTGCACTGAACTGAAACATGATGTATACAAAATTATATATTTCCTAGGGTAAAATCAACATTAAAATTTCAAAACAGGTCTTAATTTCCTCATTATAGACTCCTATAAATGGTAATGACGTTTATTCAAAAAAGCTACACCTACAAGTTTTTATATATTTTAGATATTGAAATATGTCAATTTCATGTTCATTAAACACTCATAACACCATGAAACGCCTGAATAAATACATATATAGAGTAATAAAAATATCCAAAGTGTTTAAAAATAAAAAATAAAGTCATTATAGTAGAATTTTAATCATATTAACTCCTTTAAAATGATCACTACCTTTATAAATTTCAAGGATGGTGCAATACCTCCCATTGGTTATTCACTATTCTTTATCCTTTGTGAACTGCTTCATGGATGTATTTATTAGTATATAGAGATTAAGTTATCTCCAAGATCATTATATTAATATCATTCCTTATGAATGATAAATCCCATATTAGATTCTCTATTTATGTCCAATTATTTGTTCACTTATTCTTTATATCTAGATGAGATCAACATCTTGATAAAATAATTTATTATATGTCTCCTATACAATATTAGAAATGATAACTCCTCCCGATGAAGAATAACTGCACACTTAAATTATATTTGATATTCAATGTATTATTCTCTAATAAGAATACATGTGAATGAAATTACTTATTCAATAATCCAATTACATTAAAAAATATATATATTAATAATACTCAATATTCAACTCTCATTTTTCTAATAAAATTTAAATATTTCATTTATACTATATCTTCTCTAAATTTATCAAATATTTTACTATGTACTTTATAGAACTACTATAGATATATTTATAATGATATTTATATTTCCAACACTTCAATAAATGTTTGAGATCTATTCTCCTATCTTTAATTCTTTGAGTTAATTTCATGTGTCCAACATGACATTTTTTGGTCAAACATTCCCATTGAATTATATCATTCCTCTCAAAAATCAATCCATGTCATCATACATTTTAATTTGAAGTTGATATTTAATATTAAATAAAATCTATCATATTATCTCATGATGTTATACTTTAAATTGTTAAAATCATCATATTACATATGAATGAGGCGTGACTACCACTATTGTAAAAAGATATTTGTAACCACATATTTATAAATTTTAGATACCATATCAATTTAAACTTATTGGGAATCCTTACATGATCTTCTCAATATTTATAAATCCTAGATTCATACAGTGTAAAACAATATTCATGGTGTAACCCATTTGACCTCAACCAATAAGATCTATACCACTATATCATGTTATTTTAATTATAGTATGATTTAACCAAATAAAACTCCAAATATCACAAAGTTTTCATGGATTGGATATTAATTTTTTTTACTCACAAGTTGCCTTGTTTTATTCCTACTAAACAATGTTTGTGGGGTGATATCCATATTTATTATGCAATTATAATCCAACTCTAGATATGCTCACACTAAATTGTTGTAGGGACCTACCTATGGGAAAAAAATTATTTTTATGACCTCATTATAACATCTATCAAATCGATACCAATCAATTGTTCTTCCAGAAATATTTAATTCTTTAAATATTCTTAAGACACTTAATGATAGGAAACCATAAACATATATTTTCCATATATCTATCTAGTCACTATGGTTATTTAAATGATTTTATTCCAATACTTTTCCATCCCCAAGAATTAGGTAATTTTTTTTCAATCTCACTAATCCTTCACCATGTATGGTAACTATCTTCACGTAGCACCCCTATGGATGAAACTTTACACCTTTCCCTATAATATTCTAAAATAAAATATTTTTGTTGACTTTATATCCCTGTATTTGGATTGAGTTCCACTCGTCACCATGATCATCTTCACATTTGACCAAAACCTCTTTTGAGTAATTTTGATTTTACAACTTGTTACCATTTGAAATACATCAATAATCTCCAAAAATTCCACCATTAAATGAAAAAATACAATATAAAACCTATGGTTGAAACATTATACCCTCAATTATACCATAAATATACTATTGTAACAATGGTTAGTGAATCTCTAAAGAAATATATGGATTTATAGAACATTATTTATTGATTTGTAACAACAAAATTCAAAGGGTTTCTTTAGAAAATATTATTATTTTCACTAGCCTATTATCACTGAAATGTGGATAGGTATCTTCATCAGATATTATGACTATTAGTCAACATAAATATTACATCAAAATTAGGGTGACTATTCTCTAATAGATTTTAAATCAATCAAAACATCTACAAAAATAAAGATAAAGATAGTTTAATTCCCCCCTTAATCAAGTAACTTCTTTAAAAAATTTATGTCTACTTACTAATTAAATTTCCATCCCATACCTCAAATAATTTAGCTATCTCAACCAATTAATTTTATTTTTAAATTTATAGACCATGATAATAACATGAGAACCTTATTAAACTTGGATTTCCACTTCTTTTCTATACCTTTATATTTGATGTTCATTAGTTGGGATTACACCTATACCCCTCACTATGTTTTCATGTTTAGTACCAAAAGTTGTGTTGTCATGGGAATTATTTAAAATTATTCATATAAAATAAAATATTTATCTTAAATCTCATAAAATCTTGAAAGTTTAGCTATAATATAAAAAACTTTCAATGATAGAACATATCTCTTTACAAAGATTCGTTAATAAATTCTCTAATCCCATTGTTTTGGAATTAATCTATCTCTGATAACATTTATAATAAAAATCATTGTAAAATGGAAGTTTACACCTCTTACATGATAGAAGAGAACCCTTAATTAGTAGGGTAATCATTTATAAGCACTTAACTAGTTCCATTCACCAAATATATATTGAGGAATTACCTTATTTTCCAAGTATCTGACCACATAAGTGCTTATGAAAGCATTATTATGAAGTCACCATGCTATAACAATTTATTACTATTTTTATAATTGTGTTTCCCATATACCTTATATTTATCATGATTGATTTCACCTCCAATAAAATCATAGTGATTAAAAGATTAAAAATCCAAATCAATATTTATAGGGTTTGTAATATGGTGAGGTTTCATAAATCCATTAATAACTTCCTCATAATGAGAATAAAAATATCCCATGTTGAGTCCCTATAAAGGGGGTCCCAATTTAAGGCATGGGTTGCCTGATTACCACTACTAGGTCAATTTTGAAAAATTATTAGATAATATGTCTCATCCCATCCACTCTAAGCCATAAAATCCTTATTATGGTTAAACTTCAGTGGAGTGGATATTAAGACTATATACGAATCCACTAGGAGTTTAAACCTATAGGTTAAGGGATAAATGTTTCTCAGACTCGCAGTTATCTTCCCTACCATTGGAATTATCACATCCTTATATAAACATTTTTTTTTCTTCTCATAATGTATGTATCTTAAGGATTTCAATTTAGTTCAATTGATTAATGTTCATGAATATTCTCTCTTTCCAAAACAATCGAAGTTTCCATATTATGATAATAAATATCCTCAAAATGAATATGACCAAATATTTATTCTTAATTCTAGTGCTTATGATGATCTTCTCACATACACTGTGATGATGGTACTTGAAAATGAGCCACATCCTCTATGCCTATAACATTCATATTAGAGACAAACTTATTGAACATGGATTCACCATTATGATTACTGTATATCCCATAAAAGAATTAGGGGACTTAAAAGAAGCTTAGATTAATATCTAAACATGAAGTGATCCTATAAAATAACTTCTTAAGGCCCCAAATAATATCTTGTTCTAATCTCATCATTTTTCAAGGGGCCATTAAATAAAAAACCAAGAAATTCCTAGGTGTAAGGATATAATGGGAATATAGGGAATGAAGTTCACCATGGGGTTGAAATCCCATGTACATAACAATTATTCAACCATTGATTTATCTATGTATAAAATAACCATTTTACTTAAATAATATTTCAATCAAACCCAAAACACTTCCATATTCTATAGATTGTTTATGTTACCTATAATAAGAAGAATAATGACTTTACCTTTGTCAATAGATATAAAAATCCAACCCAAAATCATAGAATATAAATTTATTGAATCAATACTCTACCAATACACCAATCTAGATAAAATGAATAAGTAGTTTTTCATAATCCATATCAAAATAGAAATTAGAATGTAAAATATACATCAATAACCTGATATTCATGTCCAAATAGATAAAATTACTACATAAGTTTTCTATAATAATAAAATTTAATGGATGGAACCATGGGATAGGGGGAACATGAATTATTTTCCACACTTCATAAGAAGGTGGATCTTGACGCAATTTGAAGTTGCAATAACACCTAAATATTAAGAGGAAATATTACCCAAAACCATGATATGAATGAGAACACACCTTTACGAGATCATCTTATTTAAAATATATTATAATTACACGATCTGAATAGTCATGGCTCATGACCACCTGATTCTTTATTACCTATATGTTTTAATAACTTATTGTATAAATCACATACAATGGATCTCCAATGAAGAAATCAAGAAACTCAATAGTGATTAAGAAATTATAGAGATTATAAAACATCAATAGGGGATATCTTGATAACTGAGATCTCATCAAAAATGACAAGGGCCTTTAGGTTCACATAAAGTATTGGAATATCCAATGTATAGGGTGATTGAGAAGAGGGATATAATGTAGGGTAAAGATGATAAGAGGAATAGGGGTGCTACTCACTCATTGGTAAGGGTGGGTCCATCACCACCACCATCATTGGCTAGGTCAATCCATCAAATAGAGGATATAGAGACCTGTGAAATTTGAATCAATAGACTTCAAAAACAATCCACACCACCATCAACTGAGTGGTAAAACAATATAAGAAACAATATGTTATTTTAATAACATCAATTCCATTCATTTATTCACTTATATAAATTTATGAAACTTAAGGATTTACTTCCTTATAAATCTATCCAAATAATCTTTATCACACTTAAACTTAAGATCATTAATGAATAATCAATAAAGTACACACTATGTGAATCTTTGAACTTTTAAAACCAATTTACACATCTTGTTATAAAAAACATATGATACCACTTTATGAAATAATTTCTCTAATTATTCATAGAGATCCCCCTTCTATATAAATATAATCAGTCTTTTATTCCTCATCATAAAGACTCACTAAATTTATTTAGATTAAACAATATCACTACTTATTTATATTTATCACAAAATTATTCCTTAATATCCTTTAATACCCTAAAAAAATTAGACGATGTCTTGTTTTTAGATAAAAAATGATAAAATGATAAATTTATCTACAAAAATTTGTACTACATTATCAAGTTACTCACCTTTTTCTCTAGGTTTTTAAACCACTAAATATATTCTTAATACCCCTTTTCAATCACCATTCTTGGATGATTCCACAATATAATTCAAGATTAAGATTTAAATCGTATTTTTCATTTATATTATGATTTATAACACATTATATATATTTATCATTGGATGAAAATTAATATTTAACAAGATAAAACTTCTATTTTCATATTTGGATTCAATACTAAATGGAATTTATCTAATAATTAATTGTAATTCTAGACAGTTCCTTATGCCACTTGAAATTCCATATTTTTTAATAGATCCACTGGATCCAGTCTTAAAATGAATTTTTACCACCATATTTTTTTTAATGTTTTCATACTTTATAAATTATTTCACCCCCTTTTAAAACATTTACCACATGGAGCATTTCTCTATAAAAAACTACAACACTACAAAAAAGTTATAAAAATTATGTATTTGTATGGATGTGCACATCGTGACGTCCTCAAGTGGAGGAATTTGTTTGGTCATGATAAGCCAGGCCATTTATTAAAAATTAAATCCATGTCTTTTTTTGTTCTACATTGAATGATATAACTTTTACATACCACTATCTTTATATTTATTTTGTAATATACCTTCTTTCTTATATTGTTATTCATTTTGATAGTAATACTAATACTACTTGTTAAAGTTGATTCCATTGATGAATCATAACTATGCCCTTTGCAATGATTCCTCTACTATAGGATGGATCTTACATCAATCATCAATCATCTTTCCTTGTAGTTGTATTTATGAAATAACTTAGGAAATACTTATGTTTCTTCTTTTTAATATACATTAAAACTACCTCATACATATTTTTATAATTTTTGATTCTTTATTCAGGTGGATATCCATATTACTCAATGCCAAGTAAAATTATTTATTCTTCATTAATAATTGATTATATTATCTCTATGGGGGTTACTTCATAAAGTTATCTATCGGTACATAATTAACACTTTGTTTCATTTAATCCTCATGCTCTTCCAATTCCATAAATTTGTTTTTCAAAGTAATAATTTTTTTTATCTTTTATACATTCCTCCACCTTGATATGGGAATGTGAGTTATCTTATTGTAATCTCAATTATCTTTAATGTTTTAATTCACTACCATATAAACATGATTTTCATTAATAAATCATCTCCTGATGAAATCATACCACAAGAATGTTTTACACAGTTGAGATGTTATAGTAGATATTCTTATAATACTAAGATGTTTTTTCATGCCACTACTTACTTAAGAAATGAACATAGTCATATAACATCATGTTTCTCTTGTAATACCTCATTTTCATTCCTAAAAACACAAAAAAGATATTACCTACTAGTGTTACCTACTAGACTAGTGACCATCCCTACATCCCAACACATGTTCCGTCAATGTGCCTTTTCCTCATTCACACACACCCTGGGAAACATCCATGGAGGTCACCCATGTTAAAACTACTGCATGACAAACTTACTTAAGGATAGATTGATCATTAGTAAAAATCTTGAAAGGAATGATTCACCTTGTTTAGAAGGGTAGTTCCATTTAGTATTTTAATTTTCACTTCTATAGGATTATTACACTCTGCACCCCTTTAAAGCATAATTTCATTATTATTTACATCACACCTCAATCCTAGGTAGTGCCACTACACTTTTGGTTGGGTATTGGATATGGTTCCATTCTTTCCAACCTAACCTACCTGGGCCAGGAACCCAGTCATCTAAACCCTAGGGTATCATATAATACTTACGTAGACTTTCCCATACACTACAAGATGTTACCCACCAAGGTCACTTATCGGACTATTGACTATCCACACATTCCAACACCTATTCTTTTAGTATTTTTTGTTATCACCCCAAAAAAAATAGGAAACTTCCAAAGAGGTTACCCATCTACAGAATACTACAATACAAACATGTTTAAAGGGATGTGTGATGTTTCGAAGTGGTGTTTTATAAATGTTGGTTGCTGGACCACTATATTAATTATTTTTAGGGAATTGGGTATTAATATGGATTTAAATTTTTTATAAATGTAATTTTGTAAATGATTGATCTTCGAAATAATTTTGAAGTGTTATTTGGAAAACTAAATATCAAGGACTATTTTGATGTGAGATTTATAATCATGTGAAATGGATGGGAATTCCATGATTCTATTTTAAATATTGATGATAAAATTTAATTAATATATTTCTAAATTTTTGGAGACCCTAATTAGAGACCAATTATGATTGATATTCCCATTTTGGTATGCAAACCCCTATGGTTTTTTTGTATGTGTCTTAATTTGATTTTTTATTAATGATTTAAAAGGGGATATATCATGTGAGGGTATAAGAGGTGAGATAAGGGTGATTACAAATGATTATTTTTTTGTTTTAGTTTATTATTGTTCTCTTACCTCTATTTAAATTTTCATGGCTGCAATCCACATTTAAATAGAGGTATAGATAAAATAAGTCCCTATTATAGATTATTCTCTAGAAAATTATTATGCCCTTGTTAGACAAGATGAGTTCTAACATGATGGATTCTATGCCCTTGGAATCTTTAATGTTCATTGGATGGTTTTTGGGAAGGAATAGTTTGATAGGACAATCAGGATAGAAATGTTTTATAGTACTAGACTAATGATAATGTCTTTATTTTAGATCTTATTACAAATTTCAAAAGTTGTTACCTATGATTCCTAGGTCATATTTAGGAGATGTTTTGGGCTCACATATTATACCATTTTTAACCCCCAGTATTGATCGTATGGAACTTATACTTTGATGAGTTCATCCTTATTGTGTGATATTGATAACTTGTTTCCTATTTGTGATTATATGTCACCTTGAGTTTGTTTTTGGATTACATACATACATATTTATATAGTTGTTTTGAAAGTTTTATTTGAATATAAATGTTTTGGTTGTTTCTTAAATATATTTTAATGAAATTGTTTTATGTTAGTATATTTATGAAATTGGTATTTTAAATAAATTCCCAACTAAAAGGGATTATCCTACACCTTTTTCACTAAAAAATGCATCTTTGTTTTAGAAATGTGAATGGGAATTTTTATTGGATATATTTTAAACTCAACTATTGAAAAATTACATTATACCATATATTCAAACTAGTATTTTATGAAATACATTATAAAAGGAATTAGATAGAATCCTTGGTGTTGTATTACTAGTCATGTTTAACTAAAACACTTCATATTCACCCATGTTTTGGTGTATGTGTATCACCTATGTCTTATAGTCTTGGTGCACTATTCTACAAATATTTCATGAGTTTTGGGTTGGTCCATTGATGGATGAGTGAGATGTAGTGAGTGACCTTGGATAACTATTCATGATGTTGGAGCTGTTCTAGTCCCGTTTTCTTTTTTTTTCATTTTGGGATGCTATATGGTCCAATTGACCTATTATATTTATATGATATTTATTTATTATACATTAAATAATTTTATTTATTTGGGGTAGATATTTGTTTATCAAATGTTTATTTGCTGTTTTATATTCTTGTTTCAATTGTGAGTTTTTTTATTATTATTGAGTGTGAAATTGTTTCTAAATATGCATTTTGGGTACACATGCACTAGTTTATAGCTCATGGAGAATAATAATTCCTTCAGAGCAAAGTGGTAGACTAGATAGGGTGATGATTTGGGTCCGCATAGGGCATTTTATTAAAAAAGGTTTCAGAATATAGGTTTTTCAGTAGGGGCCGTGATTCTAGAATTATTCTATTTTTTATTTGGAGTGTCATGGTAAGATTGAGTTAGGATATTCATCAGGACATAGGATATTGTTCATGTGTTTGTGCTTGATCACTAACCTTCATGATGAATATTCAGTTACCATTAGTAGTGTGATATGGATTCTAAACTTGGAATATCATTTTAATTATCATTGATGGGGATTTTGGTTCTAATTTTTAGGGTAAGAGTTTCCTTCGGATTTTGTTTGATTTATGGATGAAAAAAGTGGATAAGAAATGAGAGGTTTGTTATAATGACATGTTACACCATTAAGTGACCTAACCAGATCTTAGAGATGTTGTAAAAATCTCTGGATGAATGGATGATAGCCCATTAAACCATATGTCCAACCCAATAATGGTTTCACAACCTGTATGAATTTTTTATATATACCCCTAGATTATTGGAACATTTTGAGTTTTTCTTAGTATTGAGAAAATAAAAGGGTGTTCCTTGTGATATGTTTAAGTGATGTAATAGATATTTATTATATTTAAGTGTTATTCCTTTTTATACGAGTTCTTATGGATTCATTATAAAATAGAATTGTATTTCTAGAAAATATTTGGGGATATTTTATTTTTAAAGTTTTTGATTTCATTATGAATCCTAAAAATTATTTAAGTTTTAAAACCAATTAAAATATTTTTTAAAAGGATTAGGCTCTCTTGAAATTTTTTTCAATAAGATTTAGTTTTAAAATATAAATTTTAAAGTGTAATTAAGTAAATAAAACCCTTGAATTATTGAGTGGGTTATTTAATTTAAAGGAGACTAGTGATTTTTTAAACCATGGTATTGTGATTTATTTGGTATTTTACAAAAGATAGGTGTTTTAGGGGTCATAAAATTCAAATTAGTTTTTAATGTAGGTTCTAAGGAAATTTTTTAAACAAATAGAATTAGTATTTTTACTCAAAAAATAAAATTACAAATGTAAAATCATTAGATTTCTAAACATGGTGGAATGTTTGAAAAATTGGATGGTTTCTGAAATGTGTATTTGTTTTGAAGATGATTTTTGAGACACTTTTGAAGGATTCATGGATTTAAAAGGGATATATTTTAGGTTGGTATTATTTTTTTGGTAAATTGATAGTTTTATTTTTTCCTTGATTGTTATGGTAATTTCTAGTTTCATTTTTTAGAATTGACTAGGTGGGATTCATGTGTCATGTCAGTTGATAACTCACAGAAATGTCTTGAGAATATGTAGGTTATTTATTCCTAGGGTTTGTTACTTTCATACAATTGAACCTTACCCAATTCAAAATGTGGTGGCTAGATTTACTCTCTACTCTCAATGGGAAAATAGTGAGATTATGTTGAGGATCTATTTTGTTGGTCTATTGGGTGTAAGTTATAGTTTGGGATGGTGATAAAAGTTTTGGGGTTTTTTTCCATGATCTTGGTTCATTTTTTGTATTTCGGTGGAAATATTTTGATATTTAATTTTAGTACCTTCTTTTTTTCTCTTAAGTGAGCGGTGGTTGCTTTATAATGTTTATAGATCATTGTTTCTTTTATCTTATGTGGTCTTTTAGTAATGTTATATTTATATTTAGAGCTATGCTTGGGTTCCGATTCATTGAATTAGGATTGGGAATAACTTTGATGTAACTTTGGTTGACCATGATATACATGGTTACTAGTGATATTAATAATTTGGAGATGTTGATATTAATCTATATGGGTTTACCGTGTGATGGTGGCCTGAGCATGAGGTCTTAGTTTAGCTTTTTATTATGGTATGCGACCATAGTTTTAGATCATTCCATTTTATAGTTGAGGTGGGTTTGTAGAAACAATATTCTTTTAATCTTTTTAATGTGATGATTTTTTTGACCTATTATAATGATTTTTCAGTTATATTTATGTGGTTCAATCCTTATGGATGTCCATGGTTGGGGGAATCCAATTAAATTTTTCTGAAGATTTATGGAATTTTATTTTTTAAGTGGTCATAAGATGCTTTAAAATTTTATATAAATTAAAAATGGCGGGGATTCCCATGCAGTATCTTTATCTTCTTTGAGTTTTTTTTGAGTATTTTTGAAATGGTTATATTCTTCCCCAAGGTTTATCAATGGTTGTTTGAGGATTTGAAAAGTTTTTTGGGTAATAAATATTATTTGATATATGTTGGTTATATGGGTTATAATATTTTTAGTTTTCCATTGTTTAAAAGTATATCAATGAATTTATTTGGGTATATAGTTCTATGTTGGGGATAATTATGACACCCACATGTGATTGTTACATTATATGTTTTGTTATTTTATCTTATTTTAGGGTAATTTAGGTTTTTTGAAATTTTCATTTTGAAAATTGATAAATCTATAAATTCTATTTATATACATGGTTTTCAGGAAACTATGTAGTTATTGATAAACAAGGAGGTTCTTTGTTCATTTTTTTTTTCAATTCATGGATGATCTATATGGGTTACACATGACTTAGTCCAATTTTTTGAAATTTGGAAAAACAATACATGACCTTTTGTGCATATGGGAACCAATATATGTCTTTTTCATGATTAGTGGAAACTATGAGACAACCATATGATTGTGTTATATAGTTTAACTCAACTAGTTTTAAACGGTGAATCACTATTATTAAACCATGAAACCAAATGATGTGAGGATATTTTTATTTGGCAGAATGAGAAACATGGTTGACCCATGGCTTTATAGACCATATAGCATAACTTTATATGTTTCACAATTACATTTAAAGGTAAAATTACAATTCTAAAAAAACATATTTTTATGTTTTAGGATATCCCATTCTCTCGTATTTCTTGGTCAAATAAGAGGTGTGCATGGGGATATCCCTCAATTCCTCCTCCATTTATGTTATGATCTATCTCAGTCGATTCAAAAAAGATTTCTAGAGGTAATCACTTCTTTATCTTACCTTAACCATCCATTATCTTCTCATTCCCATATACTTTGAATTTTTCACTCTCTCTAAAACCCTAACCACTTTTTTAGATAGGGTTTGGGTTCAATATGGTTCTAAGGAAGTAGATTTAAGATTTTTGAGGTTTTTTGATGGGTTCTCTATGCTTAGTTATGCATTATCAATTGAAGGAAATATGATTAGATTGTGTTTACACTTGAATAAGGTAGGGTTTTCATTAGAAATCCCTTACAATGCATGTTATATATATTTATTGGATGTTTTAAATTGATTTATTTTGACATTATACACTTATGTAATAACAATTAAAGGTTATATAGAATTTTCATATGGTTTCAACACTTGACATGGACTTATGGTGTGTCAAGTGTTTTTAAAATTATCAAGCGTATTTTTAAAAGTATTTAAATGTTTTAGAGATATATTTACACCAAGTTAATATTTTAAGGGGACTTATGATGTTTCAGATTGGTGATTTATAAATAGAAATTTGACGAATCACATTTTAATTATTTTTATACCATTGGTTATTATTGGTGGTTTGAAATGTTTCGGGAACGAAATTGTGGAAATAATTAGACTTCTAAATTATTTTTCAACCATTAATTTGAAATTTTGATTTCAAGAATCATTTGAAATGATATTTAAAATCATGCGAATTAGATTGGTATTTTTTATATTATTTTTGAAATATTAGTTAGAACATTTAATGAATTTATTTACATAATGCATGAGACACCCATTAGAGCCCCATTGTGTTTGATATGCTCCTTGTGGATTATGACTCATTGTTGGATTTTTTATTTTTAGGTCACCTTGTTTTATATTTTTTTCATGATTTTAAAGGGCCTATTTCATATGAGGGTGTATAAGATGAGATGAAGGTTTTTGGAAATTGTTATTTATTTCTCACCTCCATTAGACATGTCACATGACACATTGGAATTTAATTATGGGTTTTCATAAGTTCAATCCTTAGTGTAGATTCTAATATGGATAGGTAATGCCCCCCAGTTAGACATGATAAGTTCAAATGGTATTGATTTTAAGCCCACATTTTCTTTACTTCTCATTGGATGGTTTTAGGGACTGACTAGTTCAACAAAACTACCATGGATTATAAGTTCTTTAATACCGATCTTGGGATCATATCACCAGTTTAGATCATATTTCTCATGTCCTAGGACATTTATCTTGAAATTTAGTCACATTTTAGAATTTTTTAGAGGAACTAATCCTATAATTTGTTTTTATTTTCTTTTTTATTGTATAAAACATATTCATGTATGATTTATTCATTTTTATGTGTTCCTATTACCTTGTTACTAGTTTATGATTGTATGTCACATAAAGTTTGTTTTTTCTGAAATTTAAATGGATTTGTAAAATGGTTTTGAATATGTTTTTTAAAAAGAAATTTCTTAATTATTTATTAAACAAGTTTTAAGAAAATGGGTTTAAAATGGACCATTTTTGAAATTGGGATATTTAGGAAATTATTAACAAAATGGTATTCATCTACCCTTGTTTTATGTAAAAATGGAATCTTGTATTTGAAATGTGAATGTGGCATTTTATTGAATTTCTTTGAGACTAAAATGTGAAAAACCTCTTTTTTTTACCTTATTTTAATACTATATTTTATTGAAAAATTTATAAAGGGAATTTAATAGACTCTTTGTTGAAATCATATAGTGCACGTTTAGCTCACACCCACAAATGCACTAGTTCCCATGAGAATATATAGCTCTAATGGTTTCACTTTTCAGTGCATTATTTTTCTTATGTACATTTTGGTTTAGGTTGGTCCTTGGGTGGATGAGTGGGATTAGATGAGTGACCGTGGGTCATTAGTAGGGATTTTAGATATGTTTAAGTTTATTTTCCTTTTTATTTTGGGATGTTATATCAACCAATCAACCTATTATATGTTTTTCATTTGTTTTAATTATTCCTGTTGTCAATGTATTAATTTATGTTGTTTATTGTGGATGAAATTTTATTTATTATCAAATGTGGGTTGTTTTACCTTTTTGTGTCGGATACTGGTTTATTATTATATTTGGGTTTGAATTTATTACAAAATGACCATTTTTGGATATCCAAACCCTAGTTTCTAGCATATAGGGATCACAAATGACATTCAGGCCTAGTGGTGGACTTATTTTGGTGATGTGTCCATTTAACCTAAGCCATTTTGTTTCAATTTTTTCTTCTTGGTAAAGTTATTTATTGTGTCCCATATCTCCACAATAGGTGATTTTCAATTATACCATTAATTGATAATTATTACTTCTATAAATATAAAATATATTCCACTTACTAATTAAATTAAGATTTATTTCTTTGTGAAATGAAATTTTTAGAGCTTCCATGGGAGGGATCTCTATTCATTAAATAATCTTTTTAGAATTTGAAATTTATTTAATGATACATTATATTAAAATTCTTCTCTTTCAATTTTCTATCCACGTGGTCTATCCTTGATAGTAATACTTTTCCATATTTTATTTTCTATTCGATCTATGTTTTAAGAGGGAAAAAATAGATTTAAAACCCATATATATGTCCATTTGTACTTTCTATTTTCAAGATAGTTATCTAATCAAGTCACTATTCCCCCTTTTCATTTATTCACATTCTTGTAATTGATTCATTCAAGGGCATCTATCTTTTTATTTTATATTTTATTTTCTAAAACCAAATATGCTATGAATATTTAATCAATTCCATGTATAATATTGAATTTATCCCCATTTTTCATGATAATATTAGATTTATACTTGATTATCATGTGATCATCCTCTAGATTAATTAAAAAATATCTTTCCTACTTATTCTACAGATTAACCATAAAATTAATTCATGAAGGAGGAATATAAATTTATATATTTTTGAGCATATTTCACAATAATTTTAGTATTATATTTTCCACAAAAATTAACAATGAATACCAAAGTTTGTGTGTGTCTTTCTTCTTGGTAATATTCCTATCATTGATTTATCATCATTTTTTCTTTTCAAATTATGAAATTTTATCTGGATTTGTACATAAATATATTATCATATCAATATGTGAAAATATCTCTTAGTGATGATGTGAAAAATCTTTAGTTTCCAATGATTTCCTATAATTTTCAACTAATGTATTCTTTGTTTAAAATGAAGTATAATAGTGAGTAGTTTCTATGAAAACCACACTTAATACACCTATTTTTAATATTTTTTGAATCTATATATCTTTTACACATTAATTGTAATTCATTATATCAATATCTAAATCTATATACTCCACAAAACCATCAAAAAAATCCTATAAAAACCAATACATATCCTTTTATCAAATATAAAAGTTAGTAACATTAAAAATAAGTGACTTTATCAAATATTCCATGTGTACAAAAAATCTAAAAATATATTTGAAATATTGCACTTGAAGTCAAAACATTTGTTCTTGGTAAAAACATATTAAGACTAGAGTGTACTAGTGAATATCATAAGGAGATCTTAGGGTGGGGGGGGGGGTATACTAGTTCTAAATAATTTAAGTAGTTTTTATTTTCAATCCCTCACCCTTTGAATATTATACCATAATAACAAGGAACTTATTCATTATATTTATCCATCATTATTGTTATCACCAAGTACAACCACAAATGAATAAATGTAATGAAACGCGTGCATAAGAATTTAACTTGGTTTGTACATAATATGCTATAACAGATGAGAAAACACAAAGTCATGTTCTAGTGTACCAAAATAAACTATACTAACTATTATATGTATAAAATTTTGATCTTGTAAAATCCATACAACGATTCACTTCCACTAAAATGTTTATAGATAGAAAACTACCAACAAAATGTTTATGCCCTATTCTTTCTTCTTAATGAACTTATTTAGGGAGGTATTCCTCCACCTATAGAGATGAAGGGCCTACCATAATCATCATGTGAATATAATTAACTCTATATCTTAAATCCAAAATTATATGATTCATTTATTTCCTCATCATTATAAACTAATTCAAAAAAATATTTTTGAGATCAACCACTCTATGAGATAGTTTAGTATATATCTTCCATAAAATATCAATACTGAAAAATATTCTAGATAAATAATAATTCCACAATGGAGTTATCTTTGTTATGATATATCTTCAAAATCTTAAAGCTGTAGATGTCAATAGAACAAAAATTCAATAATTTTATTCCTTTAAAAACTATATGCATCAACAAACCCATGTCACTGTATTTGATTTTCCCACTCAAGCACATAGGTTTTACTGAAAATATATCATCTCCATATTTAGTAATTCCACTCCTCTCTAATATCCAATACTATTTTAATAGTCTTTATAATTCCATTTATTTATCAACCCTATAATAAATGGTTGGGATCTATTCTTCTTCCAGTAATTCTTTGAGTTAATTGCATTTATCCCACAAAAAATAATATAATAAAACACTCCCATTCAATTAAATTCATACTCCATAATATTGAGACAAATCATTATCTATTTAATTTTTTTACCTGATTTTAAATATTATCCACGAACTAGTACATTATGGAATGATGATATACTTTATGATGTAACATGATTATACTTTCTTATGTTTTAAGAATTATATCCTCAATTATTGTGTATTCATCAGTTCAAACTGAGATCCATTTAATTTTAAAAATACATCAATTATAACTCTTCAAAAATAATAGAGTGATCTTAAAAATATCAACGAAACTTGGATTCATTATTCCAAGGAAAAACCTCCATTTCATGACCAATTAAACCTCAACCTACCATATTTTCAGAAATTCTTCTTGGAATTATAGGTATAACATGATCAATAATCCCATCATATTTAGATATTTAATGGTTTCAATGTGGCATAAATGTTTCATCATGATTTACTCTTATGTATTATTTCTTTGTTCCTATGAAATCCGGTTATGGAAAGATCATCTGCCCCATTGTAGAGTTCTATATCTATCTGTAGATATAACCTTACCAACTTTTATATGGTAATCATCGAAACATAACCTCTTATATTATATGACCATCCATAAAATTGTGTATGATTACTTCAGTACATATTCTTCTATAGATTGGGTTTATTCTAATGCATCATTCACAATGTGATCACACATATCATGGTTTTGTTATTATTCCTTTACAAAAATATACTTAAAAAACTTCACCAAATTCTACACTTAATACTAAAACTTATTCTAATATAATAATAGTATAGACATAAATTATTTACCCTATAATAATATCTATAAAATCCAGTACAATCCATTTTTGTTCAAATAATATGTAATTATGATTTTTTAATTGTTTCCATGATAATAGAATATTACATTATATTTTTCATAGAACAATATTAACAATATGGTTAATTTAGGTCTTTAATTATTGAACATCCATTGAAATCAAAAATATTTAGTAAAATATATATCAATTTTAATCACTACTCACCACGTATAATCACCATGTTTTTTTATCTATCTTCTTGTATCAACATTGTGGTCGTAACATCACACCGTTATCTACGATCCTATAACATGAAAAATTTATATTTACTTTATTTCTCTCAATCTATATTTTGAACACAAATCACCACGATCACATTCACATTCTGAATAACAGCCTCTTGGAAAACTTTTATTTCCATCCTCTTCCTCTTAAAAATCTATCCATCATCTCTAAATAATACACCATTAATTGAAAATAATTATAACATAGAACATGTGATTATAAGAAAAATAATTATTTCACACTATGATTAAAGTATTTATATAGATTTTATATATAAATTGAAGGTTTATATAGGATTTTTGGTGAATAAAGTGTAAATAATTTCATGTATTTTAACTCCACTTCATGGTACATTGGAAAATCATTCATACTTCATATAATAAAAATGACTTCTTACTTCAAATAAAAATGATTGTGAAAGTGAATAATGGATACTCAATTAATTGTAATAATTTTCTGGAATTTGAGAATCATAATTTACATGGATTGAATAGTCATGAATCAAATATTATAATTTAAGTTTTCCTACCCTTAGAATTACAAAAATTGTTACATTAAATTTTAATTGTAATTTTAATTTAATTTTGTTCCTTATTTAGAGAGATTTTTTAAGAATTTATAAATCCAAATAATTATTCAAAACAACTAAAAGGAATTGTAATGAAACTTTATCATTTATAGATTCTTTTCACCCTCTTGTTTTTCATTACAATGATTTATTTTGAAAAATCAATTTTGGATTATCGATGAATAAATCCAATTTAGAGGCATATTAATGTTATTTTCTTTTCTAAATTTGAAATGAAAAGTTATAAAATCATTATATATATTTTTTATTTCATTTATTAATATTTTTATGATGATATAAATAGGTAATTTGATGACATAAATGAAATAAATCTCAAAAAGAATAATCAATTGTTGAAGGTTACCTAGATAACGAATTATAAACCCTTTTTTTCAAGGTATTTAGATAAAAATGGGATATAATTCAACAATATTATACATGTTTATGACATTTAGAATAATTATCATTCGAATGAAGTAAAAAATATTTTAAATTTTATTTCTACTAGTAAAAAACTATCAAATTTTATACTAACTGGAATTATGTTACTAAATGCACTTTGATATGTTATACTAAATAGTTGTATTTCACATACATTAATTGATAAATTGAGACTATGGAAAAAGATATCACTTAAGAATCAGAATTTTAATGAATTATAAGTAACAAAAAATTACTAATAAATATATTTTCAAAAGGTTTTCATGTCATTTAAGTACATATTAAAATTTAATAATTTAATAATTCATTATATTTGGGATTCAAAACCACTGATCACTAGAAGGAATAAAATTGAATGATTTAAAAAAATTGAGACAATGATTTGGAACTTTTTGATTAAGAATAATCCTATGAAATATATGCACCATAACATAGAATTCTAAGAGAACCTAAGTCAATAAAAAATATTGACACCCTCACACACTAGAAATTCACTACTAAAAAAACAAAAATGAAAACAAATAAAAATAATTAGTGAAAATAATTTTTTTATAGTTCATAATTTATACCTATATCCATGGGATAAGGCTACTAATTTCCTTACTTTTAAAGGATAAGTTTAGATTGAAATCACAATCACCAAATATATATATATTATATAATTACATCACTATTACAATTAAGTAGTTCCACCCAACATAAATAGTGGGTACCAAATATTCAATCAGTTTCAAAACCTTTTGAGGCTTTTGGGGGAACCCACTATTGGTATTGGTGACTCTAATTTATATAGGTCACACTCCACAAATTGACGATTTCTATTGAATGCAAAAATCATTCTCACATAGGCCTGTAATGATTTATAAATAACCCCCATTGTAAAACCACTAGGATAACCTTATAAACTTCAAAAAATGTATTCAAAATGATCCATAACTTTCACAATCCATCATATGAATGTGATCAATTGTACATTTGGTCTTAGAACATCACCTTCCAGACAGTCCTTCCTCTATTCAACTTCCACTATCAAAAGAATTATTAATGACCTAAAACATAAATTCTAGAGGTCCTACATCTGTACATAGAGAAAAATAATCAATAAAGAAAGATTAACATTTCCAAAAAAAGCTTCATATTTAAGATTTATTTTAATTATTCATGACAATAACCAATACTTAGAAAAAAATAGATCATTTTAACTTAAATAAAAACAATCAATGAATCTATTCCAATTTTAGGTTACCTATGTCCCACTATAGAAAAATGACACCTCCTACTGTCCAGATTAAAAAATTAGTAAACATTTCTCTAATAATATATACGTCCATCATCCTATGTTGTAACATCTTTTGGATGAGATGATAATTTTTATCAATTTTTTAATTGTGTGTAAAATAATGAATTATAAGACAAATGAACTACACTTTTACTATCATAGGCCACCAACCCAATAAATTAACTTCATCTAATATCCTTTAATAAATAACTCATCCTGATCAATTCCTTTCCAACTTCTATAACAACCATATATGGTTCTTCAGTGGTAGATAGTGGAAAACTGGGTAAACATTTTGAATAAAACATATGGTTGTCCCTCCATAGGTAATCAATAATCCCATTGTAATATTTTTTTGTCCATATCCCCTCCAAATTACACATATCAAAAACCTAAAATGGATCATCTATTATAAAAAACATGGATATATCTTTCAAACCATTAAGATATTGAAGAATCCAATTCAAATATTTAAAATGATCCTATATCATATTATTCATAAAACAACTAATAAACCCCACTACATATCCAATATAAAACCATATATAAAAATGGGGTACATAAAAATTACAATAATTGATGAATATATAACTTTTTTAATGTACTTAGAATTATATTCAATTTTCAATTCTTTTCCTTTTGATTATTTGAAGTATTTGGCCAATGAGATTGACCCAAACTTATATATGGTCCTTATAAAACATTTGATTAAATGGAATATATAATCCATAAATGATAAAAAAATGTTCCAAAATTATAATCTCTATCAGTATACATCTCCAAACTCTTATTATATTTACCTATATCATTCATTTTAAACCTTATGGAAAGATCATCTCTCAAATATAAAATTTGTTTCATGTTCAATCCCACTGAGTTCATATCATATACATACAATATATGGATGATAAAATTTCTATACTCAAAATACTTATGGTAGAAACAATGTTTTGAGTAGATCCAAAAGCACCCTTCTCACCCCTAAAGGAATCATACATACATTTCAATTTTATTGGTTCTTATTTTAAATAATAATGTTTGATTTTTAGCTTATAAAACAAAGACCCCAACCTATTTGTCTAAAAAACCATTTTGTTGCATTAAAGATATCTCATCCTCAAAATCATCATGAAGGAATATAATCTTCAAATATATCTATTATAGATTCATACTTTTATAAATTACCAAACATAAAATGTTCTTAATGGTTGAATGTTTGACAATAGGGGAGAAACTTTTAGAGAACTACACCCCTACTAAAACCATTTGATAACCTATACAACCTTATGAATTTTCTACTATCAACTACTAATTTTAATTGGAATCCCATTTTTTTGTAGTTAGTTTTTTTCTAGGGGACATTTCACCGGTTCATGGTTTTCTATTGCATGAAAGGAGTCCATTTAATATTTCATGAAAAAATATTATTCTTCAGAATTTATAAGTTTCATAACCTTTTATAAGATCTCTAGCTATACTGCATCTATGAGAAAAGATTATATAATTTAGTTATGATCCTCCGAACCAATAAAATAATTATCGTAGTCCTAAATAATTCAACCATTGTTTTTCTATTTCTAAAACTATTAATTCCATAATCTTACCTTCAAAAAATATACTCCAATATTTCAAAGATCATGATATTTTTTACTTCCACAACCATAATTATTCCTCTAAGCATTCCATTTTACAAAAAAATTATAGAATATATGAACTTTTGAAACTTATGTTCAAATCAACATGGATGTAGATAATTTTTTATTTGTTCTTAACTCAATTTCTACTATGTATTGGGAATTACACAAGGCTTTATCATTGAAGATAAAATTTTCCATGTAATGATATTCTGATTATAATTATCCCAAAGATTGAACACAATGTTTTCATCTTCTTAATGAATAATGAAACAAGATTGATACTATCATACAAAATTTTCTAGATCCTTAGGATTAACATGGATGTGGGAGAGACCTTAGATAAATTTTATATGGGAATTATTTCCAGTGTTCTAGACCACAACTAATTTGGAATTTACTTCGCTAATAGGGTATAATTAATTCATTCCACCTGATAAGAAACAAAATTTATTTCTTTTCCCCAAATATCCATGGAATATCTATAATATTGTATCATTATCCATGACTATTTAGTGAGTGTCTGGATTATCCACGACACTACAATAATTTATTCCAGTGTTCCATGGATATTCTTCCCAAACCAATTTTATTTTCACTAGAAAAACCTTCTATATTACCTATTACTGTATTTCCTGCTTTTATCATATATTATGAACTTGATTTTACTATAGATCTCTTTTGGACCATGCACCACCATCTAAATAACATTTTTAATTACTTGGATTTATTCATAAGGAAGTAATAATATACTTTCCTTATTGAATCATTAATTATTTTTATGATTTATAAAGATATACCATGATAATAGAGTGGTGTAATCCCCCCAAAATCTATATAAATGAACTCTAACTAAAAAGACTCAGGTGTATATAAATTTTTTATAAATGGAACCTTTCTAAAATTATTGAGTATACAAATCTCTCAGGATTTGAAATCTATGTGATCAAGCTTTAGTTTAACCTCATCTAATATGACTCACAAGTTCTTATCACTTAGGTTGCCAAGATGAAAATTCCATAACTACATACTTTTGGAAGTTTTAATTTTTAAATTATTTTACTTATAATATTCTCATCCAATACAATGTACCAATTTTACAACTCTTTATGAAACCATGGATCCTCATGCAAACTTCTATACTCTATTCGTGAATATTGCTCCAATGCCTCGTTTATCTGGCTAAATAACAGAAATTAGAATATTTATTAATCAAAATAGGTTTGCAACTATATACAACTCTAGGAAGCTTACATTTGACATTAGAACTTTACCATCATCCATTACCATAATATCAACCACTTAATCATCAGTTAGATGGAATTTCAAGATACTTTTAGACACATAATTTTCCATGAATCCTATCTTGACCATAGAATGGAATGAGTCCCCATAATAAATTATCTATGAGTGAAATAAAATGTTAAAATAAAAAAATATATTTTTCTCACCATATGATATTGATCTAATTGAACATGAACTTTCAGAAGAACCCCATTTTTAATTTACCCTTTGAACAATGTAAACTTTCCTCAGCTTCCACTTATTTCCAGAATTACAATATACATGTATGGTCTAAACCAATTTAACTTGCCATCATCCCCTTGATCCATATTTTGTTTTATTCAAATAATTCCATTGAATTTGAATTATTATAACATCCATATTTAGTGTTTTTTGATATGTGACTATAATTATATCCACCCAAGATCTTAATTAATCTTGATATCACAAATTTCATCAATCCCTAGGTAGGTCTATCTATAAGAATTAATTAAAATGATTACCCTTTGGTCCCATGATTCTATAAGTGATGAAAATACCAACAAATCTATAAAATATTTGATAAAAAATCACATTAACTAATTAGATAAGACTTCGAATCATTTTAAATTCACTGAAAAGATCATAATATGTTATTCATTTCAAAATTTCTATAATAAATAACATATTAAAAATGATCAATTTGTTCACTTTTATTCAATTCTCATACACATCCTATAGAGATTTCATTAGCTATATTGTGGAATTATCTACCAATATGTTCATCCCAAAAAATTAATCTACACCCCCAATACGATGAAGTTCATTCCATAAAAATCTCAATCTATACATTCCCTTATTTTCATTACATACCTTACAAAATAGTTAAATCATTCTAAATTGAAAATGCATAAAGATAAAAAATTAATTGACTAGTTTACTTCTAAGTGTGAAAACTCATGTAAATAAAAAATCTCAAATAATACTTGGAGCCACCAATCACTAGAATAAAACCACTTAAATAATTAAAAATATTAATAAAAATACTCTATAACTTCAATAATTAGATAAATCACATGAAACCGATGTACCATAATTGAAATGTAAATCACAAAAAATTCAATAAACTAGATTAACACCTCAATAAAGGAAATGAAAACTCTGAGAAATAAAAAAAAATAAAATGAAATTGTAACACCACATTATTTTTTGAAATATCTATTTAAGTAATTAAATTTTTTGATAGTTTACATTACATGCCCCACCAAGTTTTAAAAACCCATCATCTACTATTGATATTATTATTTAAACATGACCATTAAAAATATATGTTATAATTAGTGGAATGAATTAGAATATTTTTTTAAAATTAAGTATTACGATTTTACATAAATAAAATATATTGATACATAAGTACTTAATATTTAGTGAAGTATTTATATGCTTTCAAAAGACCTTTTTGTAAAAAAATGTTTCTTTGTTATTTTTTTCAAAAAAATAGTAAAATTCATTTTTTCAAATTATTTAATTTTTTTGATTTTTTTTATTTTTAATATAAACATGTTAAGTTTATATTTGAGTGAATTTTTTGAATTTTCTAAAAAGATTTATTTTTTGATGAATAATGAAAAAATTGATTTTCATTAAAAAATAAATTTTTGTTAAAATAATTGACAACTTACATATAATATTAAAATATAATAAATGTAAAATTAGTTCAGTTATATTATTATTAGTTTATTTTTGTTATCGTAATCAATTTTATATTGGATTTTCATATAGAGACTTTTTTGTTGGAAAAATGTTTTTTTCATCTCATCTGTGGGATTGATTTTAAATTAAATTATGTGACTTATATAAATTTAATTTGGTTAAATAGATTTTATATTTGGATTCATAATAATTAATATTATATAATGAGGTCAAATTAAATTTTGGTCTTAATTAATAGTAAACATAGTGAGAATAAATTACCACGATTAAGGTTAAAACGAGTTTACCTGTTGGTTAAACTAAACATATAAGGGTTAGACTGACTTAAAAACATGTCCAATTCCTATTTTATGAACATATTTAAACCTTGTGTAATACCTGGTTCCCAAATGATCTATTTTGGATACTTGTGTAATGTGTAAAAGCTGGGTATACATTTTCCTTTCTAAACATTCCAAGTGTGTCCTCTCCCCAATTATAAAAGGCACCCATATCCATTACTCTTCATAATTTAATTTTTTTTTGGAACAAACCTACCATTATACCTACCTTTATTCACTCCCTTGTTCTTAGATACATTATTGTTATTAGTAGACCACCCTAATAAGTCTTTTGGTGCTAAACTAATGAGGTTGTTCGATGAGAATGTATAGTCCTTAACCAGGAATTTTTGTTTTATTTATTATTTTGACCACTTAAAATATTATTCAAGTATGATAATAAAATAAAATAATCATATACCATATTATTATATTTAATCCATTTCATATTCCTTCAAGTTTTAAATAAATCTTTCACTCATGTGTATGGAGGACTACCGCAATATGAACCAATGTAATTCTATTTCCATCACAGCCTATCACAGATGGAGATAATGATGGATTTAGTATCTAAATATGATATTTATGAAAAATTTATCCTACTACATTATCATATCATATTTACCTTCCTACCTTACAATCCATTGGAAAATGATAACGTCGCTCGTGCATACATGTGGACTACTACCTTCACGAAGTGGTGTGATTTATTTTTCATTTTATTTTGACATGGATGATAATAAGGTTATATTTTATGAATATATATAATATATATAAAATTAAATTATTATATAATGGTGATATATTATTTACCTTTATTTCATTCAGTCCATCAAGAAAATGGAAAGAATATTCTTATGTAGATATGACCAACCATCTCCATGAACGATGTAATTCATTTTGTATCTATAAATTTTATGACCACAATGAATGAAAATATAATGAAAATATATGATGTTTATATAATTATTAGAATAAGGTATATTATTTAACTATGATCAATTTACAGGGACCAGAACTACCAGAAAAAAATATACATGTAAAACAAAGAAGTTGTTACCCAAAATAGTGATTTTGAAAAAAGAATTCTTAATAAATAGGTGATTAAGTTTTGTTAGTAAATAAAATATCCTAAGATATATATGATTATGTTTCTATAATATTGTTATATTAAACCTATATTTATTATACAGATGATTCGAACATGTATGATGAAATTTGAGACTATAGGTAATAGGATTTTAATCCCAGTTTTATTTTTATAGCACACTTTCCATATTCCCCACTTGTATATTTTGTATTGTGAATATACTCCCTAAAAATGTATTATATGGTTTTAATATTGAATATTATGGTATATAATTTTTCTTACAGTATTATTTATTTCTTGAGGCTAATGATTCAAAATCTACCAATGATATAAGGGTTCTTTCATATAATCCCACGGTTTATCAAGATTATTTATGATTATTCTTCCGATGATGAAATATTACAATATAAATCTAAATAAATTAATGAATTATATTAAAATATGGTTATTTTTTTAAATTATAATTTTTTATTTCAATTTAATCTTTTAAATAGCTCAATAGGAAAAAATAAGTTTTTTTAAGAAAAATTACATTATTTCTCTCTTCGGTCAAAAATCCTTACTCTACCATGTCCATGTTTTCAAGAGATGTTTTAAAAAATGTTTTTAATATAATTAAATGATTTTTGAATGTCATTTTTAGCAATGTTTTATTTTTTGTAATTATTTCAAATTAATCTTCTCTTTATTTTCTGAATGTGCTACTTTTGACTTTTTATAAAGCATATGCAAGGAATGTTTGTTTTAAAGTACAAGCATGAACACAATTTCCATCCATGAGGACAAATATTTTTCATTAAAATTTACTTTATTGTTTTTAAAGTTTAATTTTTAAGGAATTTTTTTTCAATAAAATTTGGTGAATTGTTTTGGATTTTAAATAAGCGATTTCAAAGTGAAAAGGGTATTTTTCATAGATTATCAAAGTAATTTTTTAAAATCATTTTTAATCTATGATGTCATCCTTTGAATTTACATAAGATTTAATAGGGATAAGATGCAATAATACTAGGATTATTACTTATCTATTTTATTTATACTTATTATAACAATAGGTTTATTAAACCCATTCCTTTTCCATGGGTTATTCTATTATGAAATGATTAATTTTTTTTATGAAAACTGTCTATTTTCCACAGGCTATGATATGATGAAATAATTTTAAAACCATTTTATTTTCATGATCTATGATGTGATGAATGTTTTATTCTATTTTATAAAACATATATACAATTTTAATCATGTTTTGGGTTGGATCATAATTATATATTCATCTAATGCATTGGGTAAAAATTTATATATCATGAGTTAAATAGGACCAGAAGGGGGTGAACCCATATAAGTAAGGAAATCTACCCCCAATGATAGTATTGGGTATGAAGATTGAATTTTATTATGGCTTGGGGAGTGAACCCATTAAACTATGTTAGTATTGAAAATAAACCTTCAATGGTAAGGAAATGATCTTAGGCTTATTTGTATACCATAAGTCCACATATTTTGGCAATTTTATTCTTATGTGAAACATTTTATTTTATTACATTGTGATTTACATATTATAAAATGATAATATTTATTCCATATCTCAATTATATGATCTAGGATATGAAGGGTATGGTATTAAAATGTAATTATCCAATTTTAACATCCTTATTATTATGTTATGATTATGTGATCATTTATATCTCCCTTATTTACAATTAGAGAAAATATAATCTCACCCTTTCTTATGTTTTCTCTCCCATGTTATAAATAATGGTATCATGTATGATATTTCTAGTGAGGGTTCTATTTATGAATAAATTAGTGGGAAATCATGTGTGTCACCTAATAACTGGTTGTTTATGTGTCTATGTTTCCAAATATACTATAACTATATGATTTTATCATAGATCATTATGTTATGTAATGAATATTCATATAATAAGATTTAATGTCTATATATGATAAGTTTAGTTCACTATAGTGGGTATCATACCAATATTTAGGCAACAAATGGAAACTAGAATGAGAAAACATTAGTGATAACCCAAAAGATAAGTCAAAGTATATGAATCTGTCTTTGAATTTTGGTGAAGGATTGAGTGGGTTATTTCCAAGAAATTACATCACTAACATGATACTACAAGTGGATGTGGTTTGAGAAACATTTTCCCCAGGGGTAATAAATCAAAAAAGGGTGAATTGGGATTTGACTTGATCATCACCTGGTGGATGATTACACGACTAGTTACACATCTTGTTTGACAATCTCACAAAATATGGTTTGGAAATTAGCACTCTTTATAAACCATCATGAATGATGTAAATAGAATATGAACATTAATAAAAAAGGCTAAACCCAAGTTTTCATATATTAGAAAAATGGTTACATGATTGAATATATTATAAATTGTTTTCCATTATTATGTTGTTTCCCACTATGATTATTATTTCTTATACTATTGTTTTTGGTTTTTGTTGCTGGATTGAACTAGAAGGAATCATGTTAATACTGAATGATATATACAATTAAATAATTTTCCTCATGAGAAATATAATGTTATCATATTTGCAATGAAAAATATTTTTCTATTCTCACATTTTGAATCATGGATAAATTAAAAATGGTAAAAGGAGGAAAAATATTCTATTGAGACCTTTATGATTAAATTTGAACCTTATTATAATAGTTATATTGATATACTAGTTTCCAAGAAATGCGTTAGTAACATTGAAATGATACATTTATTATCCGATGTTTGGTACATGAATAATTCATTTTGGATATCAATTTTTTTTAAGTTAAAGTAGGTCTTTTGTCGAGTCTTATCAAGAATATAAGGCAACATGATGAAATTGACTTAATATAGTGGGATGATTTTAAGAGATTATTTTACAATAAGTAATTTCCTAGTGTTGTTAATATGAAAATATAGGAATGATTTCATGAGATAAAACATAATCATTATAAATCTATTGGTACCTTTGAGATACATTTTACAAGACTTGGGAGGTATTTCTCTAGTATTATCGTCCAACATGAAAGTAAGGTTGATCGATTATTTAGTGGCCTAAAAATAGTTCATTAAATGTAATTATCCATAATATAATTCAATAGCCATAAAGAAACCATTTTATGTGATATCTAGCTAGAAATAGTGATCAGAGTTAGCCATCAATATCATGGGTTTGAAATAAAATAAGGATAAAATTCAAGTTAAACTCTAAAAACCATGGAGAGAAGAAGATTTTATTTCCTTCATGGTCAATGTGTGGAAGGAAGCATGAATGAAATTGTCTTAATGGGATTGGAAAATTTTCTAAGTGTGTAAATGAAGGTCATAAAGTAATCAAATTCCAATGTGATGGGAATAATATCACTATTGATGTGAATAAAGATAAATCCATATAGAATGTACCACAAACATTCCAGTGCTTCTGGTGAAATGTGTATGAGTATTATGTTAGCCAGTTTACAAATATGAAAGTTAATTATGATAGTCTATGTTTCAAACCTATTAATCTAGGATAAACTGGTAAATCTCTTAGGATCACTATTTTTGATGAGGGGTTTGAAAATGACATGGTGAAAGGTATACATAATATCTAGTCTATAACTACTAATGTATTAATTTTATTGGGATATACCAATTCTCTTATATCTGAAGGATTTTCGAATGGTATAAAAATTCCTCCTCAATTGTTAGTTGTTAAATTAATAGTGATAACCCCCAATGGTACAATGACCTCATCTAAAGTATATGATTCTTCCCCTGTTGAATTTTGTGGGAATGTGCTTCTTTCAAATCTTGTTATTCTTCCTCTAGTTAAATTTTTTGTTATCATAGATATAAATTTTATTATTCTACATTAATATAGAATTTATTAATAAATAAGGGAATTAACATTTGATATTCCAAACTAACCTATGATTATTTATCAGTACGATGATAAATACAAAATTATAATGAAAATTACATCCAATGTAGGAATCTTGATTCCAATTCAAAAGGGGTGTTTATCACATATGGTTAGGGAGAAACTTAACATAAATGATAGGCCTACTATTAATAATATTTTTAATGTATTTATAAAATATTCAACTGGTCTAACACCGAATCATGATTTTTGTTTCTCAATAGAACTCATATTTGGTGAAACACCCATTTCAAGGACTACTTATAGAATAGACCTGATATAGTTATATGAATTGAAGAAGCAACACCAGTAGAATATTGACTAGGGATTTATTCATCCAATTGTGTCCCCTTAGGGTTTAACTATTATTTTTTAGAACACTGATAGATTGATGAAACTTTTAAATGATTATTATTAACTAAACAAGATAAAAATAAATAACAAGTATCCCCTACACCATATTGATGACTTGTTTGACCATTTGAATGGAGCTCAATACTTTTTCAATATTGGACTTTGTTTTGTATATCATAAATTGAGGTTATTGAAGGAGTATATATTCAATATAACATTCCATACAAGGTATATTCACTATGAATATATAGTGATTACATTTTTACTTACTAATTTTCCCATTATCTTAATAGATTTAATGAATATAGTCATTAGAAATTACATTTACCAGTTTGTGGAAGTATTTATAGATGAAATTATTATATATTTAGAGAGTAAGTAAGAATATTAATATCAATTGATAACTATTATAAATCCCTCTAGGAAAGATAATTTAAATTAAATATTTACCAAGTTTTAATTTTGGCTATATAAGGATTCATTTTTTTATAATATAATCACAAGAGAGGGTACATCGGTTGATTTATAAGAGACAGAAGTTTTTGAACGTTGGACCAAACCAAATACAAAGAATTATATCTGAGTTTTTTTCTCTATTTTTTTATATATTATTTGTGGATTGTATAAAATTTCTTAAGGTTTTCTAATATACTCACTATGTTAACTTAAAAGGGAGCCTCGTTTTATTAGAAACATTATTGTGAAAAACATTAATGGAACTAAAGATAAGGTTAGTTAGTGAACAAATTATTACATTACCATATAGTGGGGAAGGGTTTTTAATATACAGTGAATCATTAATGAATGTAATGGTATGCATCCTCATGCCGAATCAAATTTTGATAGCTTATACATCACAAAAATTGAAGGTTCATGAGAAATTCTACCAAAATCATGATTTGGAGTTAGTTGTGTTAATTATTTCATTGAAGATGTGGAGGAATTATAATTTTTAGATAGAGGTTTGATATATAAATGAATATTATAGTTTGAGTATATATTATCATATAATGAGTTGAAAATCACATAGAGAAGATGATTAGAGATAATTGAAGATTTCAATTTCCCAATACATTACCACCCTGGGAAAATGAACAAGGTGGCCGATTCTTCGAGTAAAAATAATCATACTCGATTATCTATGTTGAGAATAATAGAAGATCAAGTATTTATAGATTTAAAAAGGATGAATCTAGAAATATTGACAGAGTGGGAGAAAAATTATCTTTCTAAAATGAGTGTTCAACCATCTATCTAATATGATATTAAAGAGGTTCAAAAGAAACATGTAGAGATACAAGAGAATGTGAGAAATGTTCATGTGTTTAATATTGATTTTGATAAAATTATAAGGTTTAATAATTGTGTATATGTTCCATATATATAATATCTTAATTGGTATTTTTTAGAGGTGGCTCACAGTTCTTTAATATCTATTCTTCCTACATGTTTGCATATTTATATAGATTTGAAAGAGTTTTTATGGTTTGATGGCCTGAAGAGAGATATTGTAGAGTTTTAATCTTGGTTATTCATATTTTAACATGTTATGGTTTTGATAACAAATCATAAGGGAATGTTACAAGCATCACCCATAGAAGAATTGAAATGGGAAAAAAGTACTATGGATTTTGTTATCAAACTCCCCAAAACATCAAAATAGAGAAATGCTATATGGGTTGCATTCGATCAAATTAAAAATTCAGTAAAATTAATCACTATCATAGAATATTTAGCACTTGATAATCTTTATAGTATATTAATTAAGGTTGTTGTAAGTTTTCATAGTATACTATATTCTATTGTATCTGATCCGGATTTGAGGTTTACCTTGATGTTCTGGAGAAGTATTTAACAAGCTATTGGTAAAAAAATTAGTTTCAGAACTATATATCATCCTAAAATTTTTGTTCATATTATATAACCATTAAAAACCAAGAGGGTATGCAGATATATTATTATATGTATTTTAAAGGTGGTTGGGATCAACACCTTCCTCTACTAAAATTTTATTACAACAATAGCTTTCACTAAAGAATTAAAATTGATCCTTATAAATCCCCTCACATAAATAAATGTAGATGTCCAATGTTATGGGATAAAGCCCAATAAAGAAAGATATTGGGACCTAATCCAACTAATGAAATGGGAAAGGAATTCATATCCATTAAAAAATGCATTAAGGTAGTGTATAGTTTAAAGAAAAGTTTTGATAAAAATCATCTGTATGATATGGTGGATGATATTGGAGAGAGGTTTTTCATATGAATTTATCCATTGATTATGGTTTTAAGATTAAGGAATATTGGTAAGTTATTCTCTAGTTATATTGTCCCATTTTAAGATCATGTAGGTATGGTTTCTTATTTCTTGACACTTCTATTAAACCTCTCTCAAGTTTATGATGTGTTACATGTATCTATCCTAAGGAAGTACATACATAATCCTTCATAAGAAAAAAATTATATTTTTTATATTTGGATAAGTATTTTTCCTATGAAGAACAACCTATGGTGATTTTTTATTATAGAGGGAAAGTGACACGAAAACATACTACTCACCTAGTCAATGTTTTGTGGAGAAACAACCATCTTGAAGAAGTTACTTAAGTGCTTGAGGATATGACGTGGTAGAATTATCCTAAGTTTCTTGTATAAAACTAATGTAATTTATAGGGTGAAGTTTATTTTAATGGTGTTATAATGTAACGCCCTAATAATTTTTGATTTTTTTAATTTAGATTTATTTTTTCGATACCTTGTGTCACACACAACATTGAGTTTTAACGAACCACAATATTCAATTAATATTATTATTTAAAAACAACCATTATAACATAGTTGTGAAAATTATAAATATAAATAGATATAATTTTTTTAATGTTAAATATAATGGTTTTAGATAAATTATATATATTTATTAAGAAATACATAATTTTTAGTAAAATCTTTATATACCTCAAAACAACTTTATCTGAAAAAAATGTTTTTTTTAAAAAAAGTGTAAAAATATTTTTTCAATGTTTAGAAAGATTATTTGAAAAAATAAATATATTTATTTTAATAAACATGTCAAAATAAAATTGGAGGTAATTTTTTCTAATTTTCTGAAAAGATTATTTTTTTGATGAATAGTGAATAATAATAATTTTTATTAAAAACTATCTTTTTATTTAAATAATTTATAAAGTTAAATCCTATTTTAAAATTATTGAAAAGTAAAAATAGTTCAATTTTTTTATTATCAATCCAATTTATGTAATAGTAATCAATGTGAAATTGAATTTTGATATAAAAGCATTTTATACTTATTAAAACATTTTCATTGGAAAACTAATTTTTCATTATGTTTGAGGGTTTAATTTTAAAATAAATTCAAATATTTATATAAATTGAATATTTGAAAATTTATTCCATATTTAAAAGCATTTTAATTAATTATATATAATTAGTTCAACTTAATTTTTTCCCTTAAGAAATTGTAAAAACAGTGAAAATCAATTACCGCGATTAAGTTTAAAACATGTTTATTGAGGGATAAAATAAAAATATAATCATTAAAATGACTTTAAAACATTTTATATTAAACTTGGACGGCCATATTCAGATGTTATAATATAATTTTTATATAATTATCCATTTTTGATCCTTGTGACATGTGTCAAATGTGGGTGTATTTTTTTCTTTTTGAAAATTCCAATTGTTTTCCTTCCCACACTTAAAAAAGGGCACTCTAATCCTCTTTTTTTCAAACATAAACCCCCTTTTTTCATCCAATACATACAAAAAAAAACATACTTACCTACCTAACCATGTACTATAGGACTTTTTTGATTAGGAACCCCTCTTAAGAAGGATTTTACTACAGACCTAAGGAGGTTGTCCGAAGAAGTTGTGTAGTCCTTAACCCTGTATTTTCATTTTATTTATTATTATAAATAGTTAAAATATTCATAAAAAAATTATTCTATAATAACATTAATATATCTAATATGATGATATTATTTTCATTTACTGTTCCCTCAAATGGAAAATGAAACCATTGATCGAGTGTACGATAGACTACTACCTCGAAAATCTTTGTAAGTCATTTTCTACCTCCGCCACTCATGGATGGAGATAATGAAAGATTTTTTTTCATGTGTAATATTAATGAAATATTTATTCTCTTATAACTATAAAATAACATAGAATGTATTACCTATCAATATTTATAAAAACTATAACGTTGCTAATGTGTACGTACAGACTACTCTCTCTAAGAAGTGATGTGATTAATTTTTCATTTTATTTTAAAATAGATGCTAATAAGTATAGATTTAATGAAGATATATTACATATATTATGTAAAATGTATTTGATAAATGTGATATTGTATTTAACTTTTTTTCGTTCCATCCTTTGAGAAAATGAAAACAGTATTCATTCGTACATATGACTTACAATTTCAATGAATGATATAAATAATTTTAGATCTATAAATTTAATGGATTAAACAAAATAATTATATAATTATTATATATAATAGTTTTATATTTATTAAATTACTTTATATGATGTAAGTCTGATAAAATTGTAAGGTAAAAACTACAAAAGTAGAACATACATAAAAAAATGATTACAAAAAACATTGATTTTGACAAATAATTGTTAATAAACAGGTGATAAAAGATTGTAATGAAATGAAATATAATTTGATATATATGAGTATTATTATATAATATATGTATAATAAACCTATATTTATTAAATACATTATTTTAAAATGTATGATGAATTTCAAGTTTATAGGTAAGGGATTTTTTCCTCACTTTTATTTCCATGGGACATATTCCATATTCACCACTTGTTTCTTTTGCATGGTGTATATACTGACCATAAATATATGTTATGAATTTTTTCTGAAAATTATTGGATATACATATCCATATATGTTTCTTTTTTTTCATGTGTATTAGGATTAAAATGTTACCAAAGTGGTAGTGGTTTTAAGATATAATCTTATTGATTATCATAGTAATTTATTATTATGATTCAGATGATGAAATCATACATTCTATATCCTAATAAACTCATAGAATTTATTATTCAATTTTTAATTTATATAAATTTCTGGATTTTATTTATTTTTCCCATCTTCAAATATCAAGATGGAAAAATGACGGTTTTAAGGAAAAATGACTTTATTTCCCTTCTCAATAAAAACTAATTTCTCAACCATGTCTAAGTTTTCTAGAAATGTTTTAGAATTATGTTTATAATATTACAAAATTATTTTTATACTAATTTTTAACATTTTTAAAATTTTAAAAAAAAATTCAAAGGAAACTTTTTATTTTTTGGATGATCTACTTTTGACTTTTTATAGAAAATGTGAAAGGAATCATTATTTTGAAGGACATGACATGAATATAATTTCATATAATCATAACCATTCAATTATTTGAAGATTACATTAGAATATTTCAACGATCATTTACAATAAAAAAAATTATTTAAAATTGTGAAAATTTTAGATTTTAAATTAGTGATTTCAAATTGAAAAGGGCATTTTCACCAGATGCTCCTAGTGATCGTTCAAATTCACATTCCATCAATGATGAAATAATTTGATGTTACTTAAGATTTAATGGGGAGATGATCCAATGATACCATTATTATTATTTATTTAAATGGTTTGTTTTTATGATGAAAATATTTTTATTAAACCCATTATTTTTCCATAGGTTTCACTATGATGAAATGAGGATATGTTTATAAAACCCATCTATTTTCAATGAGTTATGATTTGATGAAATGTTAATGTAGACCATTTATTTTAATGGGTTATGATAAGATGAATGCTTTATGGTCTCATGGAATACCTCTATATGATTTCAATTATGTGATGGGTGGGCGTATAATTATATATCCAACCAATAAATTGGATAAAGATTGATATCTAATTGGATAAATATGATTAGAATGGGGAATAAACCGAAATATGTAAGGGAAAGTTTCCACTGTGATTGTCATAGGAGTGGACCTTGACTACTATGATAGTTTGGGGAGTGAAATAATTCCATTATGATAGTCTTGGAATGAATACTTGACAACAATGGAAATTATTTTCCTTAATTATGTTTATTCCAAAATTTTATGTCTTATTCCAATTTTATGATTCCATGAAACATGATCATTGACTCCATTATGATTAATCTATTATGAACTACCAATATTTATTCCATAGATCATTTTATTATATTTGATATGTAGGGTATAGTTTTTAAATTTTATTCTCATGTTATAACAACCTTATTGCCATGTTATGCTTATGTGGTCATTGATATCTTCCTTTTTTACCCTTACTGAGCATATAATCTCACACTTTATTAGTCTTATGTTTCCTAGTTTATGAAGAAAGGTATTAAGTATGATTTGTATAATAACAGTTCTTGTTATTAATAATTTATTGGGAGGTGACATAATTTAGATATGAACCCACAATTTATGTGTCTATGTTTCCAAATATACTTGACCTATATGATTCCTAGGTGGATCGTTATGTTATATAGTGAATATTAAAAAACTAATATGAAATATCTATGTATGAAAAGTGTGGTTCAGTATTTAAATAAAGAATAAAAATAAAAAAAAAATTAGTTTTCCTAATTTAGTCACACTTCTTTGCGATAACACCACTACTTCATTCCATTTCATGTAAGATGAGAAGATTATAATCATAATAATAAAATAAAATGATATTATATCATTACATAAAAGTTATAGTACTTGTAGTCCCACCCACCTATATTGTGTTCCCTATCCTACCAATTAGTTCCACCACATTTCATGATTTATGGCAGACCAACTATTGGTCTTGGATACCTCGGATGGTTCGTAGACCACACTACCTCAACCACTAAATTTTAGTAAATGTTTATATCATTTTCATGTAGAAATTTGATAATTTATATAAAAATAATTTAAAAAACCACCAGTATCACAATATGAAACTTTAATAATGTGAATCCAACATGATATAAAAATTCTACCCTTCTTAATTAAGATATTTCTACTTAAAGTCCTGGTTTGAAAACAGCACTATCAGAAATAGTCTACCTTTAGTGAACATATAGTTTTTCAAGAATTATCAATTATCCAAAAAATAAATCACAGAGTTACTCACTTAAAACACAGAGAGATCAAATCAATATATACAAGGCATCATATTTTCAAAATATTAATTAGTTTATGTGAATAAAGTATATTATATCATATTATGTAGTTATATAATTTTGATAATAGTGCTAATATATTGAATGATTTGAATGGTTTTTCTTGAGTTCCTCTGAGGAAGGACAAAATATTTAATGTTTAAAATATTACAAGGTTCATGTTGTATTATATTGGATATGAATATGCATTAGAAACTCAAAATAGATGAACATTAACACTCATAGTGTAATGAACCAGAATTTTTAGTGTATTATTTTTAAATATTATATAGATTTATGTTGAGACCAGACACTGAGATGAGGTTAAATTCTAAGTCTCAAGGTTACTGGAACAACTTTTTGCAAAATAATAATATATTAAATAGTAAACATGAATGGTTTTCATGAAAAAAGTTTAATAACTTATAAACAGGTTCCCATATCAGAAATCTGATGGAATTGTTGATTTCAGAATAATGGCTTTACCTTAGGTACAACCTAACATTGGTGGGTGGATTTAGTTTGTGAAAAGGTTATTGCGAGTGCTAAATGAATAAAAATAATTTAATAAAATTATTCTAATTCAGTTTTTGATGTAGAAATATAGTCCATCCTTGAATTAACCATTTCTATAAGATCCAGGGTTAGCCTTATAACCCTGGAATTCTCTAGAGATGCTGGAGAGACAACCTCTGGAGGATCCTTCCAATGAACGATGATGAAACCTCAGATTGATGATCAACAAACACCGATCTTAACTAATCTTTCCAATGATGATGACATGATGATCGTTATTCATCCGAGAAGGATGAAAATAAAGGTAGGATGGGTTATTTTGATTTTCTTTCCAATTATTAAAGTCTAATGATGAACGCAGAATAATCCATGAACATATTAACCTGTGAATAGATCGTATTTGCGACATGGTTTATTTGTTGGAATTATCGGTAGTTAATTCTTGATAGTTATTTGAAGTAATTTCTTGTTATAATGGTGATGAACCAAGGTTGACAGAAATATAAATAAATGTTAGTCCCTCTTGATTTGTTGTTATTTTCTCCCTTGATTCTAGGATTTTCATTGCACTTTTTTTTGTAATTCCCTACCTTGAATGAATTTTCAAAAAATAATCCATTGTGACTTCTATCCTTTGAACAATGATCCAAAATCATAGATCTGGCATTAGGAAAACTTGACAGAGGTGTGATGGTAGGCATGATAGTGGATCGATAGATGGTGAGTGATGAATCCATGTTCTTTAGTGTAAATGAAGAATTCCTACAATTGTGTTTTATAAGCCTAATGAAATCCCAAAACCTATAAATTAAGTGTTAGGATGAAGAAATGAGATTATATCTGAAGTCTCATGGTGAATGGAACCCAAAAAATACATCTGGATGATCAGACAAGGCAATCGAGTGGAATAAGATGAGATTATGGAAAACCTAATACATGCGACTTGTAGTCTTTCACTACATGGCATGCTGTCCCCAATTGGATGACTTGGCTAGTACTCGGAAGGTACACAGACATGAGGTGGAGTACAGATGTTTCTTATACGGCATGTACTCTCCCACATTGGATGGAATAGACTAAGTACAGGGGCTACCCTATCTACTGGTACATGACCAGAGATACACGGTTTGATTCTATGTATTGGAACATGACCGAAGTACATGGGCGGACCCTAGATATAAGTACACATCATGTTTTTCCCCTTACATTTTGTGTACCCCTCTTCTACCTGACATAGTTTGGAATCACACGATTCATTTAAGTAGGTAGTACATGAGGTCAAGGGACACAACTTGTGACCCTACTACATAATGTGTACCACTTCCTACATTACTTGAGCTTATTTTACTCCGTATCTTGGACAATATTCATTATGGTTTGTTTCATTTATTGTTTCCTTGATGGTTGGTGTTAATCGTTTCCTAATCATATGACTATCATCCCTAAAGTAGGAATTTCTTGATAGAGTTGTTGAAATTCACAGAGAGGCTCGAAGCAGGATCCTCTATTCATTTCTTCATTCCCTAGGTGGAGTTCTTGGTATTGATGTGACCATCACAATGTGGGAACCGATCCTCCAAATAGTGGGTTAATCTAGATTGAGTTGTTGGTGTCAACCCACTACCCTAGATTTGATCCTAATATTTTTATAATATCTCTATTCTGATCTATCAATTTATCTTTCTCATGGTGAGAATCAATGAGTTGTACCCCTCAGATGGACGTCATCAGTGCTATCAGACTTAGGTGTGTGTTCTCCTAGATGAGTGCATCATTGAAACTTCAAGCTGAATCCCTTGTTCTAGTATACAGTGGTTGTTTATTTCATTTATACTATGAGCCTTGGTTGAGTATATCTATATATTCTTGTTAAATGTGATATAGACATATACCTTTGTAGATCTTATTGTATCTTTCCTTTGTTTTATTATTTTGTATTTTCAGGGTGTCCCACTGAGTATTGTTATACTCCCCAATGCACAAGCTTTGTCCACACATGGTGTATCTTGTGAATAATATTAACCTTTTTCAGATTCCTAGGAGGACCAAGACCATATGGTGCTTTGTGAGATCAAACAGACCAAGGTGTGTTCCTGGGGAGTTTAGATAGAAGTCCAACTACCTTTTTCCTATAGGTTGGACTCATGTTACAAAATTCTTATGGTGGGCTTGTATTCTAGACCTGTTTAATTTACTTTACATTCTATCGTACTCTAGTTGTGGGATGTAGTGCGATGCATGAATTTTTTAGATAGTGGTTTTTACATTTCAACATTTGTGGGATTTGATATGTGGCATGAATACATGTACATAGGAATTGCCTCCCATGTTATTAATATTCCTACTTGATGCTAGTCACCCTCCCCTTGCCTATTAGTGGTGGGATTGTGGAGTCATGGAACATGACCCATTAGGATAGGTCATGACATATTTTTATGATAGATCCCTAGTTCTAAATTATTACCAAGAGTTTATGACATTGGTGTGGGGTAATAATGTTAACTGTTTCAAGTTTAGATTTTAGTCCAGGGACTCCAGTGTTGGTGTAGTGGATAACGTATCCATGCACCAAGACCCTGAAAACCCGCGTTTTGACTTATTACATGAGAATAATGGTTATAGAGAAAATAATGGTACATTAATCATATAGGAATGAGTTTTTGTTTCCATGTAATTCTTGAGTCAGCTCTCGAGATATACTCATTGACCATGGTACATCTTTTTTACTTAAAGGATTCTTCCATGACAAATACCAACTAGGATTCAGTATATTGATCATAAGGATGAACCCCTCAATGATGAGGATTCGATATAGAGAGAATTTCCCGAGATATTAACTCCTGGTGGTTTACCCTCTATATCCCTACCTGTAGAGTATCATGTCGTACCCACAATACCATTAGGTGGATAACACATGATGAGCACAATTAATGACCTTCATTGGTATAGACCCTCAGGTTTCAAGGTGATACCAACCCATAGGAAGCTGCGGAATTACTTGCGGCGGTGAACCATGTTTTCCATCTAGTCAATACACCTGCAGGATTAGATGGTAGTCCTAGAAGCGGGCCTTCTACATAGCTCAATAGGACAATGGTGGAGTTTACCTATCCATACCTTTGACGAAGAGTCACTTTGATGTAAAGAGTTTTAGTACCGATTTAGAGAGGATATACCACCATTTATGCTATGGTCTATGCATATTTATGAGTTTATTCAGCTTTAGAAGGGAAGCATGTTAGTGGATGATTATTCATTGTGGTTTACCATCATTTATAAGTACTCGATGGATATGGTTCAAGATTAGTACTTTGGGGATCAGACCTTCGAGTGAGTTCTATGATAGAAATCCAAGATAATGTTATCCTTCTATGTATTCTTACTTATACTGGGGTACTTGAGTGAGCTTTGGTGGTTGAAATCCTCTTAGCTAAGAAGATATAGATGGTGATAGTCATCTGTGGGAAAGGAGTAGAGACCTCAATACCAGGGAGATGATGGAAGCAATAGGGACCTGGATATGGGATAAATTTCAGGAGGTGGTCCCAGGATATAGTATCTATAGTTCAAGGCTCACAGGGTAGGTGCATTAATCCTAGAGAGAGGTAGTTTTATTCATGAAATGACATGGGACATCTTGTTTAAGAATTCCCAACCCACCATGCAATTGATAAGGAGACTGTGAATGGACCACCGATGCACAGACAATGATAGGAGCATGAAGATATGTAAATATAAAGTCATGTTCAAGTATTTTTTTAGAGTAGTAGGAATTGGTTGACATATTGACTTGTTACCATCGACAACCCCAGGTGGTCTAGGATAGGGTCAGGGATCTTGAGGATAAGGGAGGGGAATGCTGCATGTGGTCGAGTCATAGAACCCAGGGGCACTAGGAATGATTTGAGGTATAATATGTGTCTTTTATTATTTATCTTACATACTAATAGAAACAAGTTCTAGTAATACCTTTCTTACCATATATCTCATACGAGACCTAAGGATTCTAGTTGAACCATTGACTCAATACTTATGATTGGAGACACCTAATGGAAAAGAATCATTGATCATACACCTTTTCTGACATTGTGTTCTGACCCTTTTGGGTAAGAGTTTTAGTTGTAACCTCTTGGTGGAAGCATCACAGTCTTATGATGTCATTCTTGGTATGGATTGGTTGTCTATAGTCAATTCTCAGATTGACTGTTTTAGGTGAAGGGTGTGGTGTGTCTATAGTGATGGAATGAGGTATTCTTTTTTTGGTGAAAAGGATACCTAATTAGTAAAGGTTGTACTCATTCCTAGGAGGGTGAATATGAGTACTCATCAGTTAGATAGCATGAACCTTAGTTCCAGGGATGTTTGGAGTTTCCAATGTTAAGGAGTAGTGGTGGAGTATGAGGAAATCATTTCTAAAGTTGTTCCGGGTTAACCTCCCCACTAAGAGATAGAATTATACAATGATTCAAACCCTAGGAGGACATAGATATCTATAGTATCATATTAAGTGGCTTCTGAAGAGCTTCGCGAGCTGAGTGTGTAGTTGGTGGGAATTTAGTGGAAGGCCTTTGCAAGACCCATTGTTTCACCATGGGCATCCACCATTTTTTTGAAAACAGGTATATGGGAGATTGATGTTCTTCATGGACTATCATCAATTGAACCAAGTGACCATGAAGAACAAGAATTTACTACTTAGAATCAATGACTTCTTTGATCATTTGAGTAGGACATGATGGTTCTTGAAGTTTGACCCTAGGTAAATGCTTCGAGTAGCTAAGGTAGAGTTTGATGAGCGCTCCTATCTTGATATTGTTGTAGGAGGGTGTTGAGAACATAGTATTTTTCAATTCATCATAAATCTATATTGGTTTTTTCTTGATGTAGTGGAAAATGGTTATTTCCTATGGTTCATTATATTTGAGACCGCTTGATTAGAACAATGCGACCAACGATCTTGAGTTAGCAGTGGTAGTCTTCTCTTTAAAGATGTGGTGACACTGTTGGAGTTGGTGGTCTAGAACCAACTACTTTGTCCTTTGTTCATTAATAAAAGCCTTATCACATATTTATTGTTCTTCTGCGTGACGATGCATGTGATAATGTCTTAAGGACAACTGTTGCATTAATGGGTCATAGTGGATCCCTGCTATGATGAGAACCCAGAAGTTCCATAACACTATTCTTGAATATATGTTCAATGGCCGGATGATATTATTTGGGGGACACAAATAATAATGGTCAATAGGGGTGAGCACTCATAAAAATTTGAGGCACCTTCTCATGTTGTGTGCCCTTGTTAATATCCATGAGGATATTATGAGAACGAGACCCGCCAGTAGGAAGTCCACATTTCTTAGTGTCATTGGATGTTTCTATCTATGGGTGTGTGTATTGGTCCTTAGACTTTAAGATTATTATTAATGGGTATTACAACTTGCGCACTTATATGTATTGATGAAAACTATGACGACACATGGTTTGCAGCGAGGTAGGATATGCTGGGTGCGTCATGAGTAATACCGCATTAATAGATAATGTGAGAAAGGATTTGTCCCTTCCGTTCCATAATGGAAGTAGATATCTCAAGACCTTTGATGGAATTGATATAGGCTAAATAAATCCATGTCCATGGTAAGGTATGGGAAAGTTCAATTCCAGGAGGACAAAGAAAGAATAATCAAGCACATGGGTTGATGGAACTAGCATGCAACCCGCTTGATTGGAGATATCGAGACAAAGGGATTATATTACACAGTAAGAATTCTTAGGAGGTGACACATCATTGCAGCGTTAACTTCTTTCTATATGGGTGCCTTGGCGTGTTGCTAGACCCTATCCTTGGACTTTAGGCAGGCTCTGCCTAATGCCACTGAGAAAGAGGCCTAGAGGGTCACACACTAAGTGTGTCCATGTATCTGAGTTAAATATTAATTTAATAAGTTAAATAAAGATTATTCTCGATTGTGGTTTTATAATTATTTAAGGATGCTTGATCGCATTTATTTAGACACTCGTTATTCAAGAGAATATATTGTTGAGGAAATAATATATATATTTATTAGCGAGTAATGCAGTTACATTTATTTAAGAAATAAATAGCCATTACTCAGGGTCTAATAAATATGGTGGAGGAAATAAATAAAATGAAAAATAAAAGTACATGCCACAAATATTTATATACACGCCATGTAGTTTGTTTTTCAGGATTCATGAGAAAATATTTTTTATTTAATTAAATGATATTAAATTTAATACATTAGGTGCATGTCAAGTAATAATGATGGTCAACTGTCTTTATTAAGACACGGGGTATTACTAAGAATTAAATGAAATGTTTAAATGCTTTCAGGAAATTAATTCATTTTATTATTCTAAGTATTATAATCCCAATTACATTATTCTCATTGAGTGAGAGCCATTTTTTTTGGTTGTGCACAATGGATTTGAAAATACTCTCAAGTCAAGAGAGAATTCCATTTCCACCAAGAACTCCCTCAAGTTATGAGAGCGAGATCCTCCACCGGATCAAAGTGGTTGAAGGCGGACATCACAAGTGAAGGTTCTTCTGCGCTATCACCCAGAGATCCCTTCGGAGACATCCAGAGATACGTGGCACACATGTGGATCACCACTAGAGGAATCCTACACTTGGATTCTATGATGTAATGACGGATCACATGATCGTGACTGGAGACATCAACGAAGAAATAATTCCACAAAGGCAATTCTTGTGAATTAATTAAATTAATTATAACCAACATATGATGATCCTATATCTACGGTTCCGGTATTACCTCTTAAGTTTTTTGTTCTTATTTCTATTCCCATGATTCGGAATTTTATATCGTGACAGATCTCAGATTGAACGTTTCTTAACGTTAAAATTATAGTTGGGAAAACCCACCAATGCGCTTCCGCTGTGCCCGGAACCTACAAGTGGTATCAGAGTGGTCATATCGTTGATTATAATTATTTAGTTTTTATTTGGTGATTTACGCATTTAATAATATAGTTATTTAAATTCATGTTTAATCTTTCTAGAAATCTGAATCTCGAGATCTGTTCCTCCTCCCTCGTTTCTCGTTCACCTCACTGAAACGAATTTTTCTTTTAATTTTGATTAAAATAAAATATAGGAACATATCTGTAGGAGCCAAACATTTCTGGTCATACAACACCAGAATACATGTTGTTTATTCGAAAGTACACGCCGTGTAGTCTAGGTTCTATCACTGACTGGTCCTCCAAATCATGCCGTGTATTGGATTATTTTTAAGAATTTAAGACACCGTGTGTTGACCAGAAACAGGTGGAACACAGTTTTCGGATTACACGCCGTGTGGTCCAATGAACACGGCGTGTAGTCCCTTCAGGTTAGGGTTGGGCCATGTACCCCGTACATGGCTTGCACGGCTGGAAACCTTGTAACACGGAAACTACACGGCGTGTGTCCCACAGAACACGCCGTGTACTCCGAAAATTTCCAAAGTACATTAACACGCCCTGTCCTTAGGCGTGTACTTAGGATGGATGGTGAAGAAAAAGTACACACCGTGTAGTCGGAACTACATGCCGTGTTCCCACCCAAATTACGCAGATATATTAAAATTTGTTATTATATTATACAAACCCTTGATATGTGTACCATGGTGCATGCGTAAAGATGAGGCACAACATGTGATAGGTGTTTTATATATATGTGTTTAATTTAACATCTGCGCAATAAATGGTAATTCACCGGGTTGCCTCCATGGTACAAGTTACGTACAAGGATAATTTTAAATGAATTTATTTGTTTAAAATTATGATGTATGAGAATATCAAGGAAATTCAGAAAAAGGATTTAAGATAAAAGCATTGATTAATTAAAGATAATTAATTGATTCAAGCGTGATTTATCTTAAACAAGAATGATTACAGAATTGAATTATAGTTTTTATTTATGTGTAAATATCATTGCATGTATGGATGATCATGAGCTAGACCTAGGCCTTTTTATCTGAATGGTTTCTTTTAATTTATTTATTTAAATTAAATTTGTTGCCCTGCGAGCCATCTCCTCATTAATATGTAGGGCCTGCGTGCCCAAGGATTATTTTATGTAAAAACCCCTTTTACCCCTCACCTGCGTGTGAGATAAATGAATATGTAATGGATGGATCTCCCAAGCTAGTGGAGGCGGCTCATGTCAGGAGACAAGGTGAAATCAATCCAAGGAGATACAAAGGTGGACAGGTGGAAAGATGTAAACATGAACCCGAAAGGTTCAAGGTGTTTCTCCCCTAGGTCTTGGGTTAGTTTATCAATCGCTAGATAAAATAACCAATATAAAATCTCATGATCATACCATTTATTTTATTTATGTCAGTTGCATGGTTTATTTATTATGGGTGTGTTGTCACGATCACACAATTAATGAATTAAACGAGCATGCAAGATGGAAGTAAAATAAAACCGACTTATACGTGAATATTATCCTTGACATGGTTAATCACTTAAGTAAATCCCACTTAATATTAACAAGCATGTAATAAAAGATAATAAAATGTAAATTTACGTATAAGGATGAAATCCTTGAAAATAAATATTAAGTCGGTATAGCCTTCCATAATCTTGGTTAGAATCGAACCATAGTTCAAAGTGCTTGACCAACACTAGTTGGGGTGCTTTCAATTATCGGGGAATTATAATTCAAGGTTTTGGGTTGACTTGACTTGGTTCGCATCAAGGGTTGACTACCACAGCAGGACTTTGTGTGACCAAGAGGCAAAGGTTGAGGAAATCCAAAATAAAAGGATTTCAGGATTGGGGAGTCCACTCTACGGATCAAGGAGCTGCGATTTAATGCAGTTGGCATTTGGAATTCCTACCTAAAACCCTTCAAGTTGCTTGACCAACCCTAGTTGGGGTAATGAGAAGGGAAATATGGATCTTTTCCACTAGAATATTCAGGAAATAGAATATTTCGAAATAAATGGAGAGGGATATTGGATTTGGATAAAATAGTGGGAGACTAATAAGTATTAATTTATTTATTTGTCTCAGTTTTGTAATAAAGTACTGAACCTTTGCCCATATTAATTTGTATAAACGACAAGAAAATGACTTCAAACATATCATTGTGAACCATACTAGAGAATGAAAACCTTCTCACCGGCACCAATTTTCAAGAGTGGAAGAGGCGTTTACGCATCATCCTTCACCACAAAATGAAATTGTATGTGCTGGAAGAGCCTATTCCAGTTGCGCCTAGGAAAGAGGCCAATGATGAGGAATTATGTCTCTATATGAAACACATGGATGATGCCACATATGTCCAATTTTTCATGGCATCGGCCATGTCCAATGAGCTCTTGAAGCAACATGAAAACATGGACAAGTATAGCATGATGTCACACCTTAAGGATCTCTACCAATAGAAGGCGAGATAGGAGATGTATGAGATCTCCAATGATTTGTTTACAACTATGCTTGGAGAGTCTGCACTAGCTGGGCCTCATGTAGTAAAGCCTATTGGCTACATTTAACACCTAGACATCTTAGAGATTAAATTACCGGATGATTTTCATAAAGATCTCATCCTAAAATCACTTCCCAAGACCTTCTCTAGCTTCATTGTCAACTATAATATGAGCAGCAATGAGAAGATTCTATTGGATCTTCTGATCTTGATTCTCCAGGTAGATAACAACATGGGACGTGAAAAACTTGCGGTCCTTATGGTGAACAAGAAAAGGAAGGACAAGGAAAAGGGGACAAAGACTTATAAACAATCTGAAGCCCCCCGAGCACCGTCCCTCCAAGAAGGGGAAGATCCAGAGGTAGGGAAAGGAATGGGAGGCAGTATGTTTTTCATGTGGCATACAGGGCTACTGGAATAGGAACTGCACCCAGAAGCGTGTGGATTCTAATGGTGCGTTTGTTATCGAGTGCAATATTTCTATTTCTACACATTGGGTATTAGATACAGCTTGTGGGGCTCACATCTGTATTAAAATGATGGAACCAAGTAGATTTAGAAAGATCGCCAGAGGAGAGGTGGATCTTCGAGCTGCCAATGGCGGAAGGATGACAACGTTGGCTATTGGAGACTATCACCTCTCATTGCCAACTGGCATGATTTTGGTTTTAAAAAACTGTTATTTTGTTCCAAGTGTTACCAAGAACATAATTTCTATATCTTGTTTGGATATAGATGGATTTGTTTTCAGGTTTGGAAATAAGGGTTGTCACTTTTATAAGACCGACATATGTTATGGTATGGAACATTTGAATAATGTTTTGTATGTATTAAATTACAAAAACCAAGTATTGGCAATCGATAATGATACAAACTCACATGACTCATACATCACCCAGTTGTGGCATCACCGCCTTGGTCATGTAAACGAGAAGCGCTTGAAAAAGCTCTGTCAAGATGGCTATTTAGACTCTACTGAGCTAAAACCACTTGATAGATGTCACGCTTGTTTAGAAGGTAAAATGAACAAGCCGCCTTTTGGTGGACAGGGTGAAAGGGCCACAAATCTTATAGGATTGGTACACACGGATGTATGTGGACCATTTATAGTAGAAGCTAGATGTGGATATTCTTACTTCATTACTTTTACTGATGATTTGAGTAGATACAAATTTTTCTACTTAATGAGGTATAAGTTATAAGCCTTAGAGAAATTTAAGGAATTCAATAATGAAGTAGATAATCATCTTTGTAAGAAGATGAAGAAGCTTTGATCGGATCGAGGTGGAGAATATCTGAACCAAGATTTCATCGATCTTCTACGGGAGTATGGGGTTCTATCTCAGCTCACTCCTCCTTATACACCATAGTGAAATGGTGTTAGTGAAAGGAGTAACCGCACATTGTTGGACATGGTGAGGTCAATGATGAGTCATGTAGATCTTCCATTATCCTTTTGGGGATATACATTACAAACTACAGCATACACAATAAACCGAGTACCAACTAAGGCAGCAAATGGAATTCTCTCTGAGTTATGGAGTGGAAAGAAACCCATTTTGTCGTATACACGTGTATGGGGATGCAAGGTGTTTGTTAAAGACTTCTAAGGCAACAAACTAGCACCCCGGGGAATGAGTTGTATCTTTATAGGATATCCCAAGGAAACGAAATGATATTACCTAGATAACCTTCAAGACAAGAAAGTGACTGTCGCCAGACAAGCTGTCTTTCTTGAGAGGGAGAACATCCTCAAGATGGATAGTGGGAGCAAGATTGACATCGATGAAGTTGATGATAAAGATACACAAGAGTTGGTATAAGAAAACATTCCACAGGTCCCTGTGGAAGAGGTTCCAGAAACACAAGTACTGCGTAGGAGCTCAAGATAGGTAAGGGAACTTGAGAGATTTGGTTTCTTAGTCACCGAGGATGGTGAATCATTATTATTGGACAATGATGAACCTATATCCTACAAGGAAGAAGTAGAAAGCTCGGAATCTTCAAGATGGCTAGAATATATGAATTCTGAGATGGATTACATGTATCAGAACCATGTTTGGGTTCTGGTCGATGATCCAGTTGATGTAAAGCCTGTTGGATGCAAATGGGTATTCAAGGGAAATATGGACATGGAAGGTCATGTTAACACCTATAAAGTGAGGCTAGTGGCCAAAGGATTCAAAAAGAGTCAAGGAATTGACTATGATGAAACCTTCTCGCCAGTTTGCATGTTTAAATCCATAAGAATCATACTTTCCATATCAGCTTACCATGACTATGAGATTTGGAAGATGGATGTCAAAACAACATTCCTTAATGGGAACGTCTAGGAAGATGTCTATATGACACAACCAGAAGGGTTTGTGACACCAGGTGAAGCCAAACAGATTTTCAAGTTTTAGAAATCCATTTAAGGATTGAAGAAAGCATCCGGGTCATGGAACATCCGATTTGATGAAGCCATAAAGAAATCTGGTTTCATTAAGAAAGAATGTGAGACATTTGTTTATAAGTGGTTTAATGGGAATGCGGTCATCATCCTAGTAGTATATGTTGATGACATATTTCTTATTGGAAACGATGTACCAGCCTTACAATCAGTTAAGGACTGGTTGAACAAGTTCTTCTCCATGAAAGATTTAGGTAAAGCAACCTACATTCTAGGGATCAAGATCATTCGTGATAGATCCAAGAGGCTGCTTGGACTAAGTCAGGGTACATACATTGACCAGATACTAAAGAGATTTATTATGGAACAATCCAAGAGAGGATTGGTTCTAGTGTCACATGGCTTACATCTTTCTAAGAAAATGTGTCCTCAGACACAACAAGAGAAAGATAGAATGAGCAATATCCCATACACCTCGACTATAGGATCCATCATGTATGCCAAGTTATGTACTAGGCTTGATGTTGCCTTTACACTGAGCATGGTAGGTAGATATCTAGCAGATCCTGAGGAATAACATTGGACTGCTGTTAAGAATATCCTTAAGTATCTGAGAAGAACTAAGGATATGTTCATGGTGTATGGAGGAGACGAGGAGCTTGTCATCAGAGGGTATGCTGAAGCTGGGTTTTAAACAAATCAGAATGATTTGAACTCACAATCTAGATATGTTTTCTGTCTCAATGGAGGAGCTGTGAGCTGTAAGAGAACAAAGCAGCTAGTTGTCGCCAATTCTACAGTGGAGTCTGAGTATATAGTGGCTTCTAATGCAGCCCATGAAGCCGTCTAGATTCGGAACATTGTCAAGGAGCTTGATGTGGTTCCTAGCAGTAAAGATCCCATTACATTGTGTTGTGATAATACTGCAGCGGTGGCTCTTGCAAAAGAACCATGGTCACATCAACAGACAAAGCACATACTCCAGAAGTATCACCTCTTGAGGAATTTCTATCAAAGGGGTGAATTTGTAGTGAGCAGAGTGTCCACATAAGAGAAGTTGGAGGACCCCATGACTAAAGGCGTATCTTAGAAGAAGCATGAATATCATGTGAGAGCTAGCAGGTTAATGGTTGTTAGCAGTTGGCTACAGTCCAAGTGGGATTCTGTTGGAGTTGGTGGTCTAGAACCAACTACTTTGTACTTTATTCATTAATAAAAGCCTTATCACATCTTGATTATTCATCTGCGTGACAATTCATGTGATAATTTCCTAAGGACAGCTGTTGCATTAATGGGTCATAGAGGATCCCTGCTATGGTGGGAACCCAGAAGTGCCATAACACTGTTCTTGAATATATGTTCTATGGCTGGATGATATTATTTTAGGGACACAAAAAATACAGGTCATTAGGGGTGAGGACTCATAAAACTTTGAGGCACCTTCTCATGGTGTGCGACCTCGATAATATCCATGAGGATATTATGAGAACGAGACCCGCCAGTAGGAATTCCACATTTCATTGTGTCATTGGATGTTCCTATCTGCGGACGTGTGTATTGGTCCTTAGACTTTTAGAATATTATTAATGAGTATTACAAATTGGGCACTTAGATGTATTGAAGAAAAATGTGACAACACACTGTTCGCAGTGAGGTACGATACGTTGAGTGCATCATGAGTAATACCACATTAATAAATAATGTGAGAAAGGATTTGTACCTTCCGTTCCATAACAGAAGTCGATATCTCAGGCCCTTTGATGGAATTGATATAGCCTAAATAAATCCATGGCCATGGTAAGGTATGGGCAAGTTCAATTCCGGTAAGTCAAAGAAAGAATAATCAAGCACATGGGTTGATGGCACAAGCATGCAACCTGCTTGATTGTAGATATCGAGACAAAGAGATTATATTACATGGTAAGCATACGTAGGAGGTGACATGTCATTACAACGTTAAATTCTTTCTCTATGGGTGACCTCGCATGTTGCTAGATGCTAACCTTGGACTTTAGGCAGGTTCTGCCTAATGCCACTGAGAAAGAGGCCTAGAGGGTCACACACAAAGTGTGTCTATGTATCTCAGTTAAATATTAATTTAATAAGTTATATAAAGATTATTCCCGAAGGTGGTTTAATAATTATTTAAGGATTCTTGATCGCATTTATTTCGACATTGGTTATTCAAGAGAATATATTGTGGGAAAAATAATATATATATTTATTAGCGAGTAATGCAGTTACATTTATTTAAGAAATAAATAGCCATTACTCAAGGTCTAATAAATATGGTGGAGGAAATAAATAAAATGAAAAATAAAAGTATACGCCGTGTATATTTATAAGCATGCCATGTAGTTTTTTTTTGGGATTCATGAGAAAATATTGTTTATTTAATTAAATGATATTAAATGTAATACGTTAGGTGAATGTAAAGTAATAATGATGGTCAACTGTCATTATTAAGACATGGGGTATTACTAAGAATTAAATGAAATGTTTAAATGCTTTCGAGCAATTAATTCATTTTATTATTCTAAGTATTATAATCCCAATTACATTATTCTCATTGAGTGAGAGCCATTTTTTTTGGTTGTGCACAACGGATTTTAAAATACTCTCAAGTCAAGAGAGAATTCCCTTTCCACCAAGAACGCCCTCAAGTTACGAGAGCAAGATCCCCCACCGGATCAAGGCGGTTAAAGGCGAACATCGAAAACAAAGGCTATTTCGTGCTAGCACCAAGAGATCCCTTTGGCGACGTCCAAAGATACGTGGCACACGTGTGGATCACCGCTAGAGGAATCGTACACTTGGATTCTACGACGTAATGACGGATCACATGATCGTGACCGAATACATCAATGAAGAAATAATTACACCAAGGTAATTATTGTGAATTAATTAAATTAATTATAACCAACATACAATGATCCTATCCTTATTGTTTCAGGATTCCCTTTTAAGTTTTTCATTCTTTGTTATATTCCAAAGATTCAGTGTTTTAAATCATGACTGATCTCAGATTGAACGTTACTTAACGTTAAAATTATAGTTGGGCAAACCCACCATCGTGCTTCCACTGCGCCCGGAACCTACAGACACTACCTGATGGGAGAGTGGTTTATCTTCAACTCTGATAACAAGGGTCTCAATTATATATTCTCTCAGTAGAATCTCAACTTGAGAAATAAGTGATGGCTAGATATTTTACAGGATTATGAATGTGATATTTCCTTTACTTCTAGTAAGGGTAATGAGGTAGCAGATTCTCTCAGTAAGAGATCATATTCACAGTTGTTGAATGAGGTGTAAGAGTAGTTGGCCTTTTTTAGTTACACATAGTGGATGAAGATGAACCAAAATACCTCTAGTCGAAGATTCTCTACCCTAAACTCTTACATTGAGTCATGTAAGAAGAACTTGGGGATACTGACTATGAGACCCTATGTGATAAGAATTCCCCAAGGCATACTCCAAATGGATATTTAAAAGTAGGGGTGAACATCATTCTTTTCATAGGATGAACGATGGTACCAATGAAGTTTTGGGAGGAGGTTTTAAGGGAGTTTCATACTCCCCATTTGGAGGCATATCTAGGTGTGAAATAGATGTACCATAACCTTTGAAATCAGGTTTGGTGGACAGGGATGAAGAACCTATGAGAACTTGGTTCAAATGGGTTTAACTCAACCCTTTTAGGTCACATAATGGAAGTGATATGGGATTTATATGGACTTAATGAAGGGTTTAGCACACACATCTATGGGACAATATTCAATTTGGGTGATCATTGAATGAATCACCATGTCGGCACACTTCATAACTATCTAAGAGAGGAGTTCTGTAGAGAGGTTATGACAAATATAAGTTTAAGAGATAGTTAGACTCCATAGAGTTCCATCAATGAATGTTTTATATATTGACGCATGATTTACATTGTACTTTTGGAAGGGATTATATGAGGCATTTGGGACCTATTTACACTTGATCGCAACGTTTCACCCACACAAAAATGGACATACAAAGTGGACCATTCAGGTTCTTAAGGACCTGATACAAGATTTCATTTTATACTTAGTCTATATTTGTGAGGATGACATACCATTAGTGGATTTTGCGTAAAAAAATATCCACCATAAGAGAATTGGTATGGCACCTTTCGTGGTTTTTTATGGGAGACCTTATAGGTCACCACTTTGCTGGAATGACTCTAGAGAGTCGACACTCATTGGTTTGGAGTTGGTTTGAGCTAATATAGAGAAGGTTTATATCATATAAGAGTAGATAAATATTACATATATCCATCATAAATCTTATTTTGATAGGCCAAAAAGGCCTTTATTGTTCGAGAATGGAGATGATGTGTTCTTATGAGTTTCACCTCGATGGAGATTACAAATATTTGGTCGGGGTAGAAAGTTATGTTCATGGTTTATCAGACCATTACATATACTACAATGAGTTGCTAAGGGGGAATAATAATTATCTCTACCCGCACAATTAGACTAGGTACACACCATCTTCCATGTGTCACAGTTGAGGAGGTATGTGCAAGCCTCATCACACATCATCGACTCGGGTGAGTTCGACCTCAAGGATGGAGAAACATTGGCTATGTACCCAGTGGAGATAAAGGATCGGTTGGAGGGGATCCTTTGAGGGTGATATATTCCCTTGGTGTGTGTTTAGTGGAATCATGAGATCATCTAGGACAGAACGTGGATGCGAGAGGATCAAATTCATACTTCGCCCCTCATCTTTTTTGTAGCCTTTGTTTTGGATTTTTGAGGACGTAATGACCCAAGGTGGGAAGAATAAAATGTATCAAATTTTTCATTGTATTATTTTTAAATATTATATGTATTTATTTATAGACCTGAAGTTGAGACAATGTGCGATTATGAGGTCTAGTGTGCCCGAAACAAATGTCTGAAAAATATTATGATATTAAATTTCACACACACAATGTTTTCCGGAAAAAGTGGAATAAATTCTAAATGGATTTATGGAATTGAAATATGACGGATCCATTGAGTTCCTAATGGTGGATCTACCCTAGGTGTGACCTAACATTGTTCGGAATGGGATATTTGGGAAAAAAATTCACGAGCGAGAAATGAATAATTTTTTTAATAAAATTATTTTACTTTCTGTTTTTGATGCAGCGAGGTGGTTTATCCTTTAATAATTTTTTTTATTCTAAGATATAGAGTTAACCCTATAATTCTCTAGATTCATTAGAGAGAGGACCTCTAGAGGATCCTCCTAAATAACTACAACAAAACATCAAATCGACAATCGATACACACTAATCTTGATGGATCTCAACAATGATGACGACGTGACGACCATTCTTCATCAGAAAACAATCCAAATTAGAGTAGGATGCATTATTTTAATTTTATTTCTTTTTTCTTGAAATCATGTGATGAATTTGGACTAATACATGAACATATTATCCCTTAGATCTATCATATTTGTACGATTAATCAAGATTTGATTCTTTATAATTGTTTTGATTCATTTACCATTGTAACAGTGACATACCCAGATCGCCAAAAACATCTATCGAGGTTAGTCCCTCTATTTTTTTGTTCTTTTATCCCCTGATTTTGATGTTATTTGTTGTAAGTTCCTCATTATTCTCCGTATTTCTACCCCATTGGGAAAAATCAATTGTTGTGCCTTTGATTCTTCACCCAATAATCTAAAATTGTAGATATGACATCGAGATTACTTGAAGGAGGTGTGATGGTGCATGTGGCAGCATATCAAATGATGGTTAGTGATGAATTTGTGTTTATCTAAGGAAATGAAGGACACATATGATTGCATATTATGACCCGATTGAAGGACCAAAACCTATTGATTCGATTTTAGGATGATGAAACGAGATTAAATCTGAAGTATCACAGAAAACGGACCACCGATATGAGATTCAGAAGATCATCTGAGGTGAGAGGGAGGAAAAAGATGAGTTTATGAAAAAACTGATACACACGACATGTAGTCACTGACTATATAGTTAGTAGTCTCTAGTTGAATGAATAATCCTGTTAATGAGAGGTATATAGACATAGGGTGGAGTACACGAGTTTCCTACATGACATTTTATCCCCCACATGGAATAAGTTAGACCAAGTACATGGGATACACCATGAACTAGTACATTAGAAGTGACACATGGTATGTTGTCGTGTATTGGAACTTCACTAGAGGACACTGGCATGCCACAGATACAATGAAATGATGTGCAGTCCCTCTTATATTTCATGTAACTATCTTCTATATGACATAGTTTAGAATGACATGGGCTGTTGTACACAGGTAGTACCTAGGGTCAAGGGACATGTCATGTGACCATATTACATGTCTTGGAACCCTTACTACATTTCTTGAGGTTCTTTTCCTATTTATCTTGAAAAAGCTTTGTTAGGTTTTTTTCCATTTATTTTGTCCCTGATGGTTGGTACAAATCATTTTTGACTCCTAGGACTACGATCCCTTTAATAAGAATTTCTGGATAGAGTTGTTGGAATCCTTCAAGGTGCCTAGAGTAAGATCCTCTATTCCTTTCTTCTTTTCCTAAGTGGAGTTCTTGGTATCAATAAGGCCATAATTACATGAGCGCTGATCTTATACTTAGTGGGTTAATACCGATTGAGTGGTTGGTATAACCCATGGACCTGGCTGTGATCCTTACCTTTTATGTCGTATCTCACTTTATATCTATCAAAATATCTTTCTCATATTGGGACCAAACGAGAAGTACATCTTAGACATACATCATTAGTGCTATCAGACACAAGAGTGTGTTCTCCCAGATAAGTGGATCATGTAATCTTTGATCTGAATTTGTAACACCCGAGACTTTAATGTTATATAAATCATCAAAGGAATCTTTTTCTACACACAACACTTTCTTGGCTTGCTTTACACGAAACCACAGCCTTCCTTGATAGCTTGCGTCGTACGCAATACCGAGTTTCACTAAACAACGATATGCTATTAAAATATTATTAAAACTAGCCGTTATGAATAGTAATAACCAATTTTTGAAATTTTATAAATTTTAATTTTCAAAATGGACTTCATTTTTGAACTCGGAATATCGAAATTAGCCTAGGGTGAAATTTTGGTATTTTTCTGAAAACTTTCAATTTTTGATGAATAGTGAAACTACTAAGTGGCTGTTAAAAAAAACTGAATTTTACATAAAACTTAATTTTACCGCTTCTGTGAGTGGAATTTCAAAAATCCGAGAGACACGGTTGATTTTAGTAAGTAAAATGTGGTTCAATGAGATGAAAATAATTTTTTGGTGAATAGTAACTTTTTACTTTTTTTTACCACGGTTAAAAGTAAATAGGGTAATTAAGGGTAAAAATGATATTATTATTACCCTAAAACATGTCCTAATTCTATTGGACAAGTTTAATTCGACCAAAAACAAACTTAGGAATAAAATATGACCATTTAGGCCCACTTGGATTAGATTAGGACATTTATTATTAATTTATTTAAAGAAGGGTTAAAATAGTTAAAATCAAAGTTTAATAACTAAATCATTTTTAATATAAGGTTATAAATAAGATAAATTCGACTATAAAAATTAATTAGAAATCTAAAAAGATTTTATACATAATGATATTTTATTTGTAATTTTTAGACATTAAATAATTTAAATTATTTATGACACAACGATGATGTAGTAATTATCTTATTAATGAAATATTGACATAATTAATGTTATAAATACCCAAATAAATATAATTTGAGACTTTTTATGAATTCCACTAATTTTATAGGTTAATATGACATGTTAGTATTGAGTTAATTAACTTTGTTCGAACTTATCATTCTGTTATGATTTTCACAAAAATCTATTACTAAATAGTGTCAAAATTGACATAAAATAGTGTTTAAAACAAATATTATATTATTAATTGTTATTTTATTCCTAAAACTCTAATGTTCGGACCAATGACTTAGATAAGGTTATACATATTAATAATAAACAACTTGGGGTTCTTTTGGCTCGATATAGTAAGTTTATTAACCTTATAGTTTAAGAACACAAGAAGACACGGTAAAAGTAAAATTATTTAAATTAATGTTAAATCTAAATGATAAGGTTAAGATAGGAACCTAAACTTGTCTAAATTCTATTGGATGAGAGGCTTTAGACCCATCCCCACCTTAGCCTCTAAATAAATCAATTTGGAGCTATTTAAAACCGAACTTGACTTTATAATAAAATAATATTTTTAGTTATTCCAAAGGTGCCCCTCTCCTCCCTTATAAAAGGGCACCTCCTCCCTCTCTTCCTCACACCACTTTGAGCCTTCAAGATCGGCAAACCCCTTCAATTTTATCCTCTCCACTTCCCTAGAGACATCCTAGAGGTCCTGGTCTTCTTAAAAGACCAATTTTAGTGCCCTAAAAGGAGGTCTCAAAGAAGCACTTCAAAGAAGAGGTAATATCCATTACCGATCCTTTCCAATTTCTTTCTTCTTCAACTTATTCTTCTTTAGTTGTTTCATTATGAAGTAATAACATCAGTATCAAAAATATATGGATATGTTATTATATGTATGAAACAACCCTATTTAACCATCTATCCATCCTACGGATAATGAAATCACCGCGCGTGCGTACGTAAGGAATACCATCTCCACGCCGTAGTGTAATCTATTTTCCACCACCACCTTACTTGGATGGGTATAATGGTGTAAATAATGACTATATATGACTATTATAAATTGATATTTATTCTGAAATATTATACATACACTCCAATACAATTCCACGATCATAGGAATGATATCATCACTCGTGCGTACGTACGGAATACCGTCTCCACGATGTGATGCGACTTGTTCTACATGATCTTAATTTCATAATGATTATATAAATGAATTGAATGAATGAATATGATATATACTACACTAATACCATTCTGGAAATGAGGTATCTATAACCCAAATAGATGAATAAGAATTTATTCGACAAAACACTCATAAGAACAAAAAGTTATAAACACCCGAATAACAAGTCACAATGAAATATTACTACTAAGAAGCTAAGAATATGACCATATATGATATCATAAAAATACGTATGAGTCTTGAATAAGTCAATAAAATTATTTAAATCATTATACAGGAGGTTCGGACACTTACAAAGCAAGTCGGACCTAAGTTAAGGGAATTATCACAATCTCATTTTTATCCGAGATTGTTTATACTTTGGCATTTACTGGGGTGTATTTTATCATCCACATCCATCTTTCCTCAATATGTAATATTTATATACTTCTAAAATATTTTATATCCAATTTTACCTTTCGGTGAGTTTCTAGTAAAAGATATGAAAGGAATCTTTTGTCGTTTTCCGTACGAGGTACTTTTTGACTTTTCCGACAAAAGTACGAGAAGAATGATTTTTTTAACTTATACGGAATGAATGGATTTTTAAAACATTATTTACAAGAAGATTACTTTATAATTTTTCAAGTTTATTTTTAATCAACTTCATTTAGTTATAATTTTATGACATGTTAAGAAATGAAAAGTGTTTTTGAAGTAGAAAGGATATTTTCCTCAAGAATGGAGTTCAAGTGTTTTATCAAAATTATTTTCCATCTAAGATAATACAGGGTTATGATTCTATCCCTATTATTACATTGATTTTATTATGTTGTAATGGAATTATTTTTATGAATTCATTTATCATATATGAATTGTTTTATGATGTCACAATGTTTAAGAATTCCATTTTTACTACATGGGTTATGAAATGATGTATGATTTATGATTTTGTGGCACACATAAGAATAGTATCATTATGAGATTGGTGGGACCTATATCTCCCTCCAATTCATTGGGTAAAGATTTTATATCTCATGAGATAGACATGGATGGAACGGTAGGTTATACCGGTTCAGTGAAACAGGACTGAAATGAGGAGTGAATTCGGTTCAGAAAGGGACTTTGTCCACTAAGATAGTCTTGGAAATGAGTCTTGACTAATAAGAAATGATTCTCTATAATTATGTGTGTATTCCACAAAGTTTCAGGTTTTAAGTTATTATTATTGGGATTAAATTTCACTTCTATGATTTATCCCATGTTATGATATTATGATCTCTTTTGCAGGATAAGATTTCCAAAAGTTATGTTCTTATGTATATGATGTGATTGATATTTCTTTTTTTTTACCATTACTGAGCATTTGGGCTCACCCTTTTGTATGTTTTATTTCCCCAGGTCAGGAAGAAGGTTATTAAGTAGAATATTCCAAAAAGGGACTCTAGATATGATGAAATAAATGGGAGGCAAAGTATATTCTTTTTGAACCAGTTGTTTATGTTTCCCAGTTTCTAAAGACGCTATACATATACGGTCCTTTCTTGGTTTTGTTATATGTTGTAATAAGTGTGCTTCAATTCTGAAGTAATAACAATGTATGTAAAGTATGGGTCGTTATAGTTGGTATCAGGGGAAAGGTATAGTCAACCTTTGGAAACTAGGATGTGAAAGCCTTAGTAAGAACCCTAAGGATAAGTCTAAGCATAGAACACAATCTTAGTGTTTTAGAAATGTCCATGAATAACCTAGGATAAGACCTTAAGTGTGAAATTTTATTCTTGATTTTGTGGTTTTCCTATTATAATTAGTGTTTCTCACACTATTCTTCTTGGTTTTAGTCAATGGCTGGAACCCGAAGGAACCGTGTTAATGCGGATTGCGATGGGCAATGCAATGATTATCCCCCTGAGCAACCAAACGTTATGGGAGCTGGAATGAAAAATCATGTAGCCATGCTCACACAACTTTCTCAAGATTTGAATCATGCAGGACTTCCAAACGAGCAAAGGAAGGAGCAACATTCTATTGAATCCTTCATGAGACAGCGTCCACCTTCATTAAGCGGGTCTACTGATCCATTAGTTTCTGAACAATGGATTAGTACTACTGAAAAGATATTTTCAGTTCTTCAATGTTCTGAGCATGATAAAGTCATCCTAGCAGTGTATCGTTTGGAGGGTGATGATGATCAATGGTGGAATCTTATTAAGAATACGAGGCAAAGGGATGAAATTGAGTCCATGGAATGGGAAGAGTTCAAGAACTTATTTTTCAATAAGTACTTCCCTCGTATTCTCTGAACAAAGTTGGAGAAAGAGTTTCTTGAACTGAAGCAAAAGGATGATGAATCTGTTGGTACCTATGAAGCAAATTTTACAAGACTTGCAAGGTACGCTTCTTGTATTATTATCCAGCCTGAGAGTAAGATCGATTGATTCTTTAGTGGCTTAAAACCAAGTCTTCGAAGGGCCTTATCCATAAGGGACTTCAATAGCTACGAGGAAATCGTTCGATGTGCTCTCAATGTTGAGATGGAGATTGGAGTAACCCATCAGTCATATGGGTTTGATAATAAGAGGAAAATGGAATTCAAAGGAAAATCTAAAGAGCACACTGAAAAGAAGATGAGATTTCCCTTATGCACAAAGTGTGGAAAGAAACATGGAGGGAGTTGTCTTAAAGGGACAATTAAATGTTTCAAATGTGGAAAGGAAGGTCATCGAGCATTTGAATGCCACGATGATGGGAAGAAGATGTCTAATGATGCAAACAAAGGAAGGGATACATAGAATGAACCTACTACACTTCAATGTTTCAAGTGCAAGGAGATGGGGCATTAAGCTAATCAATGCCCAAATCCAAGGGTTGATGATGATGGTCGACGTCAACAAACTCATAAGGCTAAAGACAAAGGAATGTCACATGCAATTTCTATTAGCGATGTAGAGTACGATAACGATGTGGTGAAAGGTACACTTACCATCCACTCTAAAGTAGCAAATGTTTTATTTGATTCTGGATCCACCCACTCCTTTATTTCTGAATAATTTTCTAAGGATATCACCTTATTACCTCAACAGTTAGATGCTGAGTTAGCTGTGACAACCCCTAATGGCACAATAGTCGCATCAAAAGATTATAATTCTTGTCCGATTGAAGTTTGTGGGAAAGTGCTTCCTGCAAATCTTGTGATCCTTCCTATAGTGGAATTTGATGTGATTCTTGGCATGGATTGGCTTTCTCTACATGGAGCTCATATCAATTGCCAAAGAAGGGAAGTCACATTTCATATTCCAGATCAATCTATGATCGTCTATCGATGCAAGGATGAACATAACCTTCCAGTGGAAATTTCTTCTATTTTATGGGTATTGATTCCACTAAATGAAGGTTATTTATCTCAAATGGTTGGTGAGAAAATCACGATTAAGAATATTCCCATTGTACGGGAGTTTGATGATGTATTTCTGGAGGAATTACCGGGTTTTCCACCGAATCGTGAAGTTTAGTTTTTAATATAACTCGTACCGGGCGCTTTGCCTATTTCAAAGACACCTTATAGAATGGACCCAATTGAGTTACTGGAATTGAAGAAGCAACTCCAAGAGAATCTTGATAAGGGGTTCATACGCCCTAGTGTGTCACCTTGGGGAGCACCTGTTCTGTTTGTTAAGAAGAAAGATGGATCAATGGTACTCTGCATTGATTATCGAGAACTTAACAAGATCACTATCAAGAACAAATATCATCTCCCGCGCATTGATGACCTATTTGACCAACTACGCGGAGCTCAATACTTTTCCAAGATTGATCTTCATTCAGGGTTTCATCAATTAAGGGTCAAAAGGGAGGATATACCAAAGACGGATTTCCATACAAGGTATGGACACTATGAATTTATAGTGATGCCATTTGGTCTTACTAATGCCCCTTCTATCTTCATGGATATGATGAATAGAGTCTTTAGAGACTATCTTGATCAGTTTGTGGTAGTCTTTATAGACGATATTCTTGTATATTCAAAGAGAAAGGAAGAACATGAAGATCACTTTGGAATTATATTGAAGACCCTGAGAAAGGAGAATCTTTATGCCAAATTTACCAAGTATGAATTTTGGCTTCAAAAAGTTTCATTTTAGGGTCACATAATCTCAAAAGAGGGGATATCTGTGGATCCAGCAAAAACCGAGGTTATCGAAAGATGGTTGATACCAACAACAGTAACTGAGATCCGAAGTTTTCTTGGTTTGGGTGGATATGATCGATGTTTTGTGAAAGATTTTTCACGATTATCTAATCCACTCACCAAGTTGACTCGGAAAGGAGTTAAGTTTGTATGGACGGATGAATGTGAAGAGAATTTCAAGCAGTTGAGAAGAAGGTTATCCAGTGCACCTCTGCTCACACTGCCTTGTAGTGGAGAAAGGTTTGTGATCTACAGTGATGCATCCAGGAAGGGATTGGGGTGTGTTCTTATGAAAAATGATATGGTGATATCTTATGCCTCACGACAGTTGAAAATACAAGATCAAAATTACCCAACTCATGATTTGGAGTTAGCTGCGGTAATCTTTGCATTAAGGATTTGGAGGCATTACCTTTATGGTGAAAGGTGTGATATTTATACTGATCATAAAAGATTAAAGTATATTTTCACACAAAAGGAGATGAATATGCATCAAAGAAGATGGTTGGAGCTGAGTAAGGATTATGACTGCTCAATCCATTACCACCCTGGAAAAGAAAACAAGGTGGCAGATGCATTAAGTCGACAAGACCATGCTAGTTTATCCATGATGAGGATCATAAAAGATCCAATATTTATGGATTTACAAAGGATGGATCTTGGAATTATAATGAAAGGGGAAAATCGTATCTTTCTCAAATGAATGTTCAACCATCTATACATGTGAAGATTAAAGAGGCACAGAAAGAAGATGTCTAGTTACAAAAGAAGGTGAGAAATGTTCTTGAATTCAACCTCGATTGTGACGGGATAATAAAGTTCAGGAATAAGGTTTGTGTTCCTCCCATCCCCGAATTAAAGAAGGAGCTGCTGGATGAGGCTCATAGTTCTTTATTCTCTATTCATCATGGAAGCATGAAGATGTATAGGGATCTGAAAGAGTACTTCTGGTGGGATGGCATGAAAAGAGATGTTGCTGAATATGTCTCTCGATGCTTGGTTTGTCAGCAAGTTAAAGCTGAGGGACAGAAGTCTAAGGGGATGTTACAACCATTACCCATACCTGAATGGAAATGAGAAAACATCACTCTGGACTTTGTCACAAGATTTCCTAAAACATCCAAAGGCAATAATGCTATCTGGGTCATAGTTGATCGTCTTAAAAAGTCTGCACACTTCATTGCTATTAGAGAGGATTTTTCTCTGGATCAGCTTTCCAGGATATATGTAAAGGAAGTGGTAAGATTGCATGGAGTACCACTTTCTATTATATCTGATCAGGATCCAAGATTTACCTAGAAGTTATGGCGAAGTCTTCAGCATACTCTGGATACAGAGTTGAGTTTCAGCACTGCTTATCATCCTCAGACAGACGGTCAGTCTGAGAGAACAATTCAAACTCTAGAAGATATGTTGAGAGCTTGCTCTATGGATTTAAAATGTGGTTGGGATCAACACCTACCTTTGGTGGAATTTTATTATAATAATATCTTTCACTCCAGTATTCAGATGGCTCCTTATGAAGCTCTCTATGGAATGAAATGCAGGACTCCAACTTGCTGGGATAAAGTTGGGGAAAGAAAGCTATTAGGACCTAATCTCGTTGATGAAATGGAAGAAAAGGTCAGATCTATTCAACAACACATAAGAGCAGCTCAGAGTCGACAAGAAAGTTATGCCGACAACCGAAGAAAAGACCTAGAGTTTGAAGTGGGTGATAAAGTGTTCTTACGTATATCTCCCTGGAAGAGCGTTATGAGATTTGGAAAGAAGGGGAAGTTGAGCCCTAGATATATCGGTCCTTTCGAAATACTGGATCGTGTTAGGAAGGTAGCTTACCGATAGGCACTTCCACTGAATCTCTCTCAAGTTCACGATGTGTTCCATGTATCTCTCCTGAGAAAGTACATACCTGATCCTTCACATGTACTTAGCTCAGAAGTTGTATCGCTGGAGCAAGATCTTTCTTATGAAGAACAACCGATAGAGATTCTGGATCGTACCGAAAAGGTCCTATGAAACAAGACCACTAGATTGGTGAATGTTTTATGGAGGAACCACCAATTAGAAGAAGCTACATGGGAGCTTGAGGATATGATGAGGGAGAGGTATCCTCATCTGTTTGTTAGAAAGTGACGAATTTCGAGGGCGAAATTCATTTTAAGGGGGGTAGAATGTAACACCCGAGACTTTTATGTTATATAAATCATCAAAGGAATCTTTTTCTACACACAACACTTGCTTGGCTTGCTTTACATGAAACCGCGACCTTCCTCGATAGCTTGCGTCATACGCAATACCGAGTTTCACTAAACAATGATATGCTATTAAAATATTATTAAAACTAGCCGTTATGAATAGTAATAACCAATTTTTGAAATTTTATAAATTTTATTTTTCAAAGTGGATTTCCTTTTTGAACTCGGAATATCAAAATTATCCCAGGGTGAAATTTTGGTATTTTTCTGAAAACTTTCACTTTTTGATGAATAGTGAAACTACTAAGTGGCTGTTAAAAAAACTGAATTTTTCATAAAACTTAATTTTACCGCTTCTATGAGTGGAATTTCAAAACTCCGAGAGACACAGTTGATGTCAGTAAGTAAAATTTGGTTCAATGAGATGAAAATAATTTTTTGGTGAATAGTAACTTTTTACTTTTTTACCACGGTTAAAAGTAAATAGGGTAATTAAGGGTAAAAATGATATTATTATTACCCTAACACATGTCCTAATTCTATTGGACAAGTTTAATTAGAACAAAAACAAACTTAGGAATAAAATATGACCATTTAGGCCCACTTGGATTAGATTTGGACATTTATTATTAATTTATTTAAAGAAGGGTTAAAATAGTTAAACTCAAAGTTTAATAACTAAATCATTTTTAATATAAGGTTATAAATAAGATAAATTCTACTATAAATATTCATTAGAAAGATAAACAGATTTCCTACATAATATTATTTTATTTGTAATTTTTATACATTAAAAAATTTAATTTATTTATGAGACAATGATGATGCAGTAATTATCTTATTAATGAAATATTGACATAATTGATGTTATAAATACCCAAATAAATATAATTTGAGACTTTTTATGAATTAAAATAATTTTCTAGGTTAATATGACATGTTAGTATTGATTTAATTAACTTTTTTCGAACTTATCATTCTCTTATGATTTTCACAAAAATCAATTACTAAATAGTGTCAAAATTGACATAAAATAGTTTTTAAAACAAATATTATATTATTAATTGTTATTTTATTCCTAAAAATCTACGGTTCAGCCAAATGACTTAGATAAGGTTAGAAATATTAATAATAAATGACTTGGGGTTCTTTTGGCTTGATATAGTAAGTTTATTAACCTTATAGTATAAGAACACAAGAAGACACGATAAAAGTAAAATTATTTTAATTAATGTTAAATCTAAATAATAAGGTTACGATAGTAACCTAAAATTGCCTAAATTCTATTGGATGAGAGGATTTAGACCCATCCCCACCTTAGCCTCTAAATAAATCAATTTCGAGCTATTTAAAACCGAACTTGACTTTATAATAAAATAATATTTTTAGTTATTCCAAAGGTGCCCCTCTCCTCCCTTATAAAAGAGAACCTCCTCCCTCTCTTCCTCACACCACTCTGAGCCTTCATTCTCGGCCAACCCCTGACATTTTCTCCTATCCACTTCCCTAGAGACATCATAGAGGTCCTGGTCTTCTTCAAAGACCAATTTTAGTTCCCTAAAAGGAGGTCTCAAAGAAGCACTTCAAAGAAGAGGTAATATCCATTACCGATCCTTTCCACTTTCTTTCTTCTTCAACTTATTCTTCTTTAGTTGTTTCATTATGAAGTAATAAAATCAGTATCACTAATATAATGATATGTTATTATAAGTATGAAACAACCCTATTTAACCATCTATCCATCCTACGGAAAATGAAATCACCGCGCTTGCGTATGTACGGAATACCGTCTCCACGCCGTGGTGTAATGTATTTTCCACCACCACCTTACTTGGATGGGTATAATGGTGTAAATAATGACTATATATGACTATTTTAAAGTTATATTGATTCTGAAATAGTATACATACACTCAAATACAATTCCACGATCATAGGAACGATATCATCACTCGTGCGTACGTACGGAATACCGTCTCCACGATGTGATGCGACTCGTTCTACATGATCTTCATTTCATAATGATTATATAAATGAATTGAATGAATCAATATGATATACATTACACTAATAACATTATGGAAATGAGTTATATATAACCTAAAGAGAATAATAAGAATTTATTCAACACAACACGCATAAGAACAAAAAGTTATAAACACCCGAATAACAAGTAGCAATGAAATATTACTACTAAGAATCTAAGAATATGACCATATATGATATCATAAAATAAGTATGATTCTATAATAAGTCAATAACATTATTTAAATCATTATACATGAGGTTTGGACACTTATAAAGAAAGTCGGACCTAAGGTAAGGGAATTATCACAATCTCATTTTTATCTGAGATTGTTTATACTTTGGCATTTACTGGGGTGTATTTTATCATCCACATCAATGTTTCCTAAATATATAATATTTATATCCTTCTAAAATAGTTTATATCCAATTTTACCTTTTGGTGAGTTTTTAGTAAAATATATGAAATGAATCTTTTGTCATTTTCCGTACGAGGTACTTTTTGACTTTTCCGAGAAAAGTATGAGAAGGATGTTTTTTTAACTTATAAGGAATGAATAGATTTTTAAAACATTATTTCTAAGATGATTAATTTATTAGTTTTAATGTTTATTTTTAATCAACTTCTTTTAGTTATAATTTTATGACATGTTAAGAAATGAAAAGTGTTTTTGAAGTAGAAAGGATATTTTCCTCAAGAATGGAGTTCATGTGTTTTATCAAAATTATTTTCCATCTAAGATAATATAGGGTTCTGATTATATAACTATTATTACATTGATTTGATTATGTTGTGATGGAATTATTTTTATGAATTCATTTATCTTATATGACTTTTTTTATGATGTCACAATTTTTAAGAATTCCATTTTTACTACATGGGTTATGCAATGATGTATGATTTATGATTTTGTGGCACACATAAGAATAGTATCATTATGAGATGGGTGAGACCTATATCTCCCTCCAATTAATTGGGTAAAGATTTTATATATCATGAGATAGACATGGCTAGAACGGTAGGTTATACCGGTTCAGTGAAACAGGACTGAAACGAGGAGTGAACTCGGTTCAGAAAGGGACTTTGTCCACTAAGATAGTCTTGGCAATGAGTCTTGACTAATAAGAAATGATTCTATATGATTATTTGTGTATGTCACGATGTTTTAGGTTTTAAGTTATGATTATTGGGATTACATTTCACTTCTATGATTTTCCCATGTTATGATATTATGATCTCTTTTGCAGGATAAGATTTCCAAAAGTTATACTCTTATGTATATGATGTGATTGATATTTCTTTTGTTTACCCTTACTGAGCATTTGATCTCACCCTTTTGTATGTTTTATTTCCCCAGGTCAAGAAGAAGGTTATTAAGTAGAATATGCCAAAAAGGGACTCTAGATATGATGAAATAAATGGGAGGCAAGGTAGATTCTTTATGAACCAATTGTTTATGTTTCCCAGTTTCTAAAGACACTATACCTATACGCTCCTTTCTTGGTTTTGTTATATGTTGTAATAAGTGTGCTTCAATTATGAAGTAATAACAATGTATGTAAAGTATGGGTCATTATAGAATTCATGGTGCTGGTATACAGTGTTTGTGAATTACCTCTAGATTGTGTGTCTTGGTTGAGTATATCTAGATATTATTAGTTTATTTGTTGTAGACATATATATTTTTATCACTGACTGTACCTATCCTTTTTTGTATTGTTGTGTGGTTTCAGGGTGTCCTATTGATTATTGTTATACACATCCCTACACATGCTTTTCCCACACATGTCATGTCCTGTAAAGATAATCGATCTTTTGACGGAGTATTAGGTGGACCAGGAACATATAGTGCTTTGTGGGACTTGATAGACCAAGGTGTGTTCCTATGACTTTCAGAACGAATTCCCAGTACCATTTTATTATAGTTTGGTCTCATGTTACATAATATGTTTTGTGGGATTTTACTCTGGCCTTATTTACTTTAATTTACCTTTTATCATACTCTAGTTGTGGGATACAGTGGTATGCATACATTATTTACTTAGTGGTTTTTACATTTCAACATTTTATTTACTTGGAGTTGTGTGTGTGCGTATATGTAAATAAGAAATACCTCCCATTTTAGTGATATGGCTACTTGGTTCTAGTAAATATCCCATGGGCTATTAGAGGTGGGCTTGGGGAGTCATAGCACAGGCCCCATTGGGGCTTGTCGTGACACATAGAGGTGGGATTCTATGTAATGTTGGATGATATCACTAAATTATACTATTATGGACAATTTTCTGTTACTTTATTGAAGTAGTAATGATATTATTTTTTTTGATAATGATTAAATTGATCCATATACCATGGATTAGAAAGAAAAATGTTATATTATATATATGTTGAAGTATATGATGGTTAGATTTTTGTTATGTAACTAAAACAAGGAGACTTTTAAGATATAGTTAATGATGTTAAATAATTATTTTATGATATAAACTCCATCAACAACATAAAATTTAAATTTTTTCTATCAAAATATTAAAACATAAAACATCACAAGTGAGTATGAAATGAAATTAGTAATTTCAAGAAAATAGGTATTTAAAAATATATAAAGTAATATGAAAATAATTGAATGTAAAAAATTATTTTCACTATATTATACTTTTAAATAATAAATAACTTTTATATTTATAATGTACATATGTTTTACTTATAACATTATGTATATATTTTAAATTATTTTTACTATATTAATGTTGATTATATAATAATGATATAAGAAATAAAATCGTTTTGGGTTGTATAGAGTTGTTTATTGCAATTATATAAGTTTTAAATCTATTACTATTTTACTATAATTAGTGTTTTATTATATTGACCCTGTAACTTTTTTTTATAATTTAATTCATGAGTTACTAGGTTTTTTACATTTTAAACATATATTGTTATATTTTGTTACATTTATAATTTTTAATTATTTTACTTCTTTCTTTGTATTTCCATTTACTATGTTTTAACTTGTTTGTAATGTTGGACTGTTGGGGAGAAACAAATATACAGACAGTAGAAAATAAACATTGTAGAGAAATTTTTTACCGTTATCACATTTAGTGGACCCAATGAATTATACTATATAAGAGCCTATTTTGATGCTATCACCTATCCCAACTAGTTTCTCTACTCTACCATTTAATGCTCCTCTGATAGGTGAGTGGCTTCTCATTCCACCGTCTTAATGATATAAGATGGATTCTATTATATTTGCGTACATCATTATGAAAAAACATTATATTTATATTAATTATTACATTAATTTGTTACTGTATGGAAATAACAATATAATAAATTGAAATATGAATATAATTGATGAATGATACTAGAAAAAATTTAACTTTTTGTCATATTTGATGAATTTAGGTTGTATATTGGCGATGTTGTAGGAATTTAATGATAGAATATAGGGAAACTTTATAATGATATGGAAATCCTTTTATTGATTAATAAATATTAGAGACATATTCTAGGGACTAGAACATGTAATAATTTTAAAAACCATGTTAAGGAAATAATAATATTGTAATAATTGAAGATTAATTAAAATTATGTGATTTTAAATATTAATATGCTAAAAATTTATGATTCTTTATTTCATGATATTATTTAATTTCAATGCACTTGAATCAATTTATTTCACATTGAATATGATGAATTTATGTATGAAATATATAGACTTTAATTTCATATTATTTAAGTAATTTAACAACATGCTTGTGAGAATTCAATAAATGTATGGAAAATGCGAAAAAAGGTATATCTAGAGACTAGAAAAAGAAATTTTTCAATATTAATTAGTGTAAATAACATGATGATAAATTCTGTTTTAGAGAAAAATAAAAGGATAAACACATCAAAATGATTTTATTTTTATTATTAATTTTTTTTCCATGAAATACCTAAAAAAATATATTAATTCATAAAAAATGTAATTCTTTAACCATTGGTATGCATTGTATTTCAAGGGGAAAATTGTATTTTTTGTATTTTATTCATTATGATTTATATTATTATGTTACAGATAAATAAATTTATTCAAAATTATTATTTATATAATTTTTTATAATGGATCTGGTATTTGGTCACTTGATTGAAAGAAAGAACACATGACCTCAAGTTCATTAAAAACATAATATAAGTTTTATGAAAGAATTTATCAAGTATATTGGGGTAACTATTCTCAGTTATAATATAGTGGTATTTAATTAGTAACTAAATATAATAATGGAGTATTAACAAATTTTATCACACTCTTAGTCTGAAATAATTTGTAAACCCACTGATAGTATTTTTGTATTTATATGCTAAAATTATGGACGAATAGGATGAAAAACCTTTATAGTCATTATCAGTTTCATAGAATTAAGAATTTAAAAAGTTTTAATGAAATCAATATTAGATACCTAATATTAAAGCCTCAATATAACTATCAATAATAAAAAACTCAAAAAGATTATTTATGAAGGATCTATTCAAGGTTAAATCTTTAGAGAGTTAGGAAACAAACTAGAAAATCACAAATTCTTTGTATCAAATAGATATTTCTTCACAATACATAAGAAACATAAAACATCCACAAATATTCATTAACATATCCCATAAATTATTTTTCATGTGTTATCCTACTAAACATGTCATGTGTATTAATTTTCTTACTGATCTAGGAAAATTTAATAACAAGAATTGTTAAGCATGAACGCTCAGTAATGGAAACATATTACAAAATAAATCATGGCATAAACATTCCATAACTATTATATAAACAATAGGTAAACGACATGAATCCATAATTCACTAGATACTTTGATAATGAGTTATCCATGAAATAAATGAGAACATGGATATCAATAACACTGATCTCATTCTAATGGAATAAAAAAATTTAATCATAAAAAAACCTATTGTATTGGAATTTTTAGAAGGAACTTTACTTGTCTTGGAGACCATAGTCAAGTCATCTCCCTGAATTTGGTATGGATACACCAAATAACCAAACCTATTTTATCTCATGAGACGTATCAATGCATCAAAGGGCTATATGATTCTACACCCCTTATCTCACATGATTATTTATAATTCATTTCCAAAATTATTTTCAAGACCTTTCATATAATTCCTAAAGGAATCCCTTATCGAATAAAACTTTTCTGTCAACATAACGAAGAATACAAAATATTAATACAATATCAACCTTCATTAGTGGCCAATAATCATAAATAATTTCATTAATATTTCTATGTCAATAAATGGAAACCATTACCATAACCCATTCATATAAAGATGGTGGATTTCCAAAAAATACATAGTTATATTTTTGATTATCATCCGTATTCGAATAAAAACAAAACAAAATACCAGTTTTTTTCATATGTCAATAAAATAACATTATTTTTAATTGAACCTCATAAAATATAAATTATGTAAAATATTATGTTCACACTGTATAAATAAATGGATATATTTTTAAGTTAATACTAGAATAACATGATCAAAAGTCATCCACAGAATGAAATAAGATGGTTTCAAAAGAATATAAACCAAGAAGTGAGAAATATTAGCCAAAGGTCTAACATACAAGAGATTTATATCCCTAAAAAATTTTATATTACCACATAATTCAATCAAGGGTTATACATACCCAAATTATATGAAATAAGATTTAAGAATGATCATAACTCAATAAATGAGTGCTAAGATACAAAAAATCATTACCATTGGGGAAACAACTAAATAAATAGACACATGAATTGAGGAAAATTATTTGGATATTAAATCACATTAAATATAAGGAATATTATTAAAAAATATCTAATGGTATAAAATACCACATTCAAAGAAAGTATAGTTCAAAACATATTTTTTATCTCAAATAATTATCATTGAGACTATGGAAACCCTTGCGGATTGAGTAACATTTTATTCAAAACCCCATGAAAGAGAGTACATGTAATTGAAATTCAAATACTATGATCAAAATATGATTAATGATATTATATCTGATATAGTAATTATATTAACCAAAATAATCTTAATCTGGTACATAATACCAAATATGTCTCAAAGAGAGAAATTTGTGACCAAAACAATTTCCTCTTGTCCTGAATGTCACGAGCCGTCTCCCGAGGGCCCATGCCATGACGGCCCCAAGCCTACCTCCCAAAGGCTAGGGGCAAGTGACTAGCAATGAAGGCATTATCTCAGGAGTGGGAGGCATTTTCTTGAGTACCTATTGGCACACACACACACAACCACGTCCCAAATAGTTTGAAAAGAAAACATGAATGGCACTAAACAACCACTAAGTAAATGTACAAAATGTAAGTCAAATGGGCTAGAATACAAACCCAACAAAAGACAAACTGAAAACTATAATGTACAAAATATCTCTATAATATATCTATAGATGACCCCACCTAAAGGTTACACAAGGAGGGGATGTCGGAAGCTTTAAAAGTACATCCTACCAGTTGTATCTCACTGAGAATTGCCTCGAGAAAGTCCGCTGAGGTCCCTATCAAAGTGCCTATATTATACACCATAAACAAAACATGTGGGAAAATCCCATGAAAGGGTGAGTAAACCAATAATCTGTAGGGGACCCCAAAACCACAAAGATAAATCACAAGAGAACAAAAACGAAGAAATGTACAATCATCTCTAATCACGTATACTCCCATACATACACCGTGAAAATCCATATATACTCTTCCGAGTCACTAAGAATCATGAGGTCCCAACCCCATAGATATCATTAGGATTCTCACCAAAATCTCAATTCATAACAAACAAACCATGATATCACACTCCATGAGCTCCACCGACTCTGGTGGAATCCTTCTGAGAGATAAAATCCATCAGGAACATTCTACTAGGTCAAACTCTATTTCCCAAAACTAGAGGTTTAGTCATTACAGTCTCGTTCCCAATTCCAGACTATGGAAACCCAAGTGAAGAGGCCTACCCCTCGCTAATGAATAGAGTTGAGGGATAACTACTCTAGACTAACCACTGATTCCTCAGTCACTCATATAAGGAGTGTCCCACACCTCATTCTCATTGAGGGATCACCTTTTCCAACTTAGGTATTGATTCTCCTCAATTGGAGGGGCCCTCTCCTAGTAACTGTGTTCGACGGTTGAGGGAGCTCCAAATACTATGAAGGAACCACTCCTCATTACTACTCAGATATGGGGAAGTAATACTCAATATGTGAGGACCCAACCCATGGTTCCAATAAGAGAGTACTGCTAAAGTATAGTCTAAAGTATGGGAAGTAAAACCATCAGTCGTATCACCGAACACCTTTGGCTATTGGGGTACTCCTCCCTGATGAGTACCATGGGTAAGCTGGGTCACAAAGAGCCACTCTCCACCATGGACCTTCCTTTCACATATATCCTCTTCCCACTAGTCTTAGACTGCTATGGTACTCATCAATCAAGAGTACCAGGGGTATGCTGGGTCACACAGATTCACTCCCCACCATCGACCTATCGAGTCACATATATACACTTCCCACTATGGCTATCGTACTGAGGTACTCATCCGTAATATGTACCATGGGTCTGACGGGTAACACAGAGCCATATACCACTATGGGCATGCCAAGTCACATAAAGCCTATTCCCACTAGGACTTTTTAGCTGATCGACACAGGGTCTCTTGTCAGTAGTCTTTCGGTCTTAGTTAGTTGTAGGGTTCCCGCACATAGTACACTTGATTCAAGGAGAAGCCTCTCCTCAATCCATTTTTCATATTAAAACTTCTATTAAATCCTCCTTAGAGTATTCAAAAATATCCACCTCGCCACGAGGGTTCCAATTCAACAAATGGATCATCAATCAGACCTTCGGTTTGAGAGATAATCACATTTTAGTATACAGGGGCTAGTTGTGTCTTGGCATGGTCCGACCCAGATGGACTAACCTGACCAACCCGACCTAGTTCAACCAACCTGACCCGACCCAAATCATGTTTGGGCTAACTCAGTATATCCTAGACACTAGTCCAATCCCATTGGGCATTGCAGGACCCATCCTGGTTCGACTGCGGGTCTAGCCCGTCAGGTTGCCCAGCCTGCTGGGTCGGCCTGCGACCCGTTTCCATCTAGCCTGACCCACAACCTTTGTGCTGGTTTAGTCCTACCTTGGACCGACCAGTGTCCCGATGTTATTACACCAGCCAGAACTGAAATAGAGGTCCGAATTAATCCAGATGGGGCCACCCCCGCGGCCCATTTCATGACCCAACCCTGCCGCGGGAGTTTTCAACCTCCTCTAGCAGGGAAGACGTGGTCACTGACTGCAATGCCCTTCTCTGAGTAAATGTGGCATAAGCCATGTTGACCTGATCCCCATGGACGGTTGTAGTAAGGTTTCACCCATCAGATGAATGTTACCAGCATGAATTCCATGCAGCCATCCCTCATAGATGGCACCGATCTGCGGTGTTGTCGCAGGTCTTCCTCCTCATATCTGTCACATCTTCGTTCCATGTCCTGTCATCAAACCCCATGGCTTGAGTGCCACAAGTTCTTTATCTTCCATGAATAGGGTTCTAAAATCCCTTGATGTTGCTATGGAACGCTTACACCACCACCTACCTCCTCCCACCATGGCTAGGGTTCCATGATCTGGTGCTGACACTGCAGTTGGTCACAACGGTCTCATGCCTCCGGTGTCACGGACTGCCCAGCTGATGTCCTTTTACTTAGTGCTTCCTCACCCAATGCATCATCACTAGTGCACCATGAAGAATATATCAAGGGACAGAGATATAGGGGTCACAAATAAAACTAAACAAATTATCTAGGTCTTTGTTTTTGTTGACCTCGATGCATCCTTGTTAGTGGGTCATAAAGAAAAAGTGTAACAATCAATAAGACAAGATATTCTCTTTATCCCGCATTACTAACCACCCCGCATGAATGATCGATCAATGTGTTAACTCGTTTGGGGGTTATCCCATGTTGGTTATTTAAGATAAATAATGGGTAAATTAATTCACATAGAAACCATAAAACCTCTACCTAGAGAAGGTTCTTCATTGGTGTCGATCTGTTCCAAGTCATTGGCATCCATTGATCTCTGGTCCCTTATCCATTCTCTAAGGCATTTTCACTCTTTTCTATTCTCTGGTGTTATATTTTAGAGAGAAATCCTTCACCGTTTGTTAGAGAAATACCCCCTATGATTCAACAACCTATTATTCCATCAAAAGAGAAACATGTTTTAGAATTTTTGTTATGCTACACCATCGCTTCATTACACTATTTCTTTAGTGAAATATTGTATCTATTATTCTTTAATTAATGAGTCATTATGAAGCTCATTTAAGATCCCCATTAATGTTGTTCATCACCACCTCATTTCCACAACATAGTGCTGGCATTCCACCGCTCATCGGCGAGGAAAAGAAAAGAAAATAACCTTTTAAGTTTATTTTGTTATTCTAAAAATGTCTGAAAATTATCTTTTTCCCTGGACCCACACCGGTCACGGTTAGGTCCATTTTTAGGATACTTCACTGTACAATATGCAATGGTGTCCTCCAATTTTCAATCCTGGTACACGTTTGGATGTTTCCAAAACTGCGCACACTCTCTATTTTAATTTTCATAAAAAAAGAAAAAAACAACCTTTCATCCACAACTTGCGCCGGTAAAGGTTAATCTCCACTTAATGGAAACACAAACTCACCATCTCTACGGTACTCTCATATTTCAAATACAAGTTACCATTTATGAGTTATAAATATTTGAAAATAAAATAATTGTTAATCAATTATTTTATTTATGGAAAAAAACCAACTTCCACTATTGGCCCATGCTGGACAAGGTTAGACACTTTCTAGGTGATTCCTGACACTCTTAGTTCAACATTTCCCTCATGTTTCTGATTATGGAACTAATTTAAAAGATATAAAATCCCGATCGCATGATTATTTAATAAATGTTAATTTTTTTGAAAATCCATTCTCGCCACTCCAGGACTCAAGATTACATGTCGTCTCAGATCCTGGTCTTGAAATAATCCCATATAATTTAAAAAAAAATTAATGGAATTTTCAAGACATTATATTCTTACCACCTTAGAAATTTTAATCCCTTATAAGCAAAACACTACACTCAAGGGAAGAAAAATGGGTTCACTAAGGGTCCATGTGCTGCTTACAAGCACACACCTAAAGGGACCACCGAGATCAACCACTCTCATGTCCATCTTCTGATCGGCCAAAATCATGCAATAATGGGCACATGTTTATTTAGATGCAATAAGTCAGAAAGCACCAATCACTACAATCCATCTACAATAATGGGGTCTAACAGCTCACCTCCATGCTGACTAGACGTAGATACAGATAGAACCCCATAGTTCACATCAACCCTTGGGTGAACTGCGCTAATGCCTCCACAGGAGTTACACATTCATGGTTGAAATTGAACAAATAGGGGTATTTAAAAATGAAATAGTGATACCTAAGATTGAACTTTGGGTCTTACTAGGCCCTCTTTCTACAACTTCTAGTATCCACACAACATTCTGGAAGAGGAACACTACCACACTCACTAGTGGAATCCCAGCTAAGTATGGATGGTAAGAAACCATTAAATACTATGGAAACATCATGGGGTCTAACTCTACCACCATAGAATGATCCCAATCATGACTATTTATGATAGTCTACTTCATGTTCCCCGGGATTCCCTCTCACCGTAAAGGAAAATACCCTTTTCACCATCATGGACACACCACAGCCTTTGCCTAATATAGTCAATCTAGGTATGAAGGGTAGTAGTCTATACTAAGAATGTGGTCATAAGGCCTCAACGCCATGACTAAGAGATATCAATAATAAATCTCACCTCCAAGAGTCATATCACACCACTAGCACTAGTGTATGACCAACGGGACTCCTATAGTATGAGTTTCTCAGCATGAGGGCCAACTCCACAGTCTAACCAGAACCTTGAAGTCTGAAACAGAACTCACAGGAAAATGAGAAAAACTAGCAAAAGTTTCTATTTAAAATGGAATCCAAAGGAAAAGACATAGATCATACCTTGGATCTCTCCTGGAACTTCTTGTTTAAAATCTATGACCGCATGCAGATGCCCTCATCCATGTCCTTTGGCTCCCTGAGCCTGGAGCGAACTACCTGGGGGTGGTGGTGACAAAGCTGAAAACATCATACCACCTCCTACTACCCATCTGGCTCATCTTCCTCACCTTATATCTTGCATAAATCCTTTATCTAATCGTTGTCTCTACCTAGAAGGCTCATATGTCGTTTCCCTCTCAATAACATGATGGTCCGGAAAATCTCCTACGAGATACCCCCAGCTGTTGCAAGCGTAACACTACCTGTACTATGGCTAATCTTCTCCTTGACACTGATCCTGAACCACAGACCCACGTGTCTGTGTTTGGGCATTGGTATACCTCCAACACCGCGATCTTGTCACTTGTCATCTGTTATCTCTAGTATACACCTCTACCTTGTGACCTCTACTATAGGTCACAACCATCTACTCCTCAACCATGAAAATTACAACCACCGGGGCTCGCTCTAGAACCCCATAATATGTTGGAATTCTAAGGGGTATCACTGACACCCTGATCTGTAGGCGTAGTCCCTCCAATGGCCCAAAGGCCTTCATATTTTTTTAATTTTTGATAATCCACCATTTCAGGGGTGAGGTGGAACCCGTACAAGGCCCATGGGTGTAAGTATTTCATGGCCCATAGGCCTAAGAGGAATTAATTTCCCATAGGCTTCAAACATTACATACAACTCAGACTAACAACTTGGAACTGCTCCTCCCCAGCAAATTCATCATAAAATCAGCTATCCACCTTCACATGGCACTTCAAGTAGGCTTTCCCATGCATGCACATGCTTGTCTCATTGGCAGGTACCATGCCCTCTCATTCTCCAGGTGTAGTTCTTGATCGATGGTTTGGGCCTAGAGGTATGGGTCCCGCACTATGCCTCCAGAGTAGCGAGAATGAAATGTGAATCTTGTCGAGTATTCTACTACTATCATGCTACCCTACCATAGGTGTCGTAGCTTTTTTATACACATAAAGTGAAAAATCGCTAGAAATAAATATTTTATGAAGAGGCTTTCAAATTCTAACTAGGCGAGGTTCTACTCATCACGTGTTTGGATCATAATGCTCCAAAATCTCCCTGTTGATCCATCAAGAATGCCCAAAGGTAAGATCACCATCTGGTCTAGAGGTGTCCTCACGAGGCAGAAGACTCACATAACTTCCTCAAGCGAATCCTCATCTACCTAAGGATCTTTCTCACCTCAAAAACTGGGAGGTCTATGTCTCTAGAACTCACATAGAACACTCATCCTATGTGCATCCCCAACTGATAGCGCTGGTAGCAACTATTATTCAATAGGTGGTGGCATCAATGGTTCACGACCCAGAGGTAATGCCTTAGAATCCGTACCCTGTACTGAAGCCTTTACTCTAGGCAGATTGTCATTATGTTCAAGTTGTACCATCCTATCTGGCTATCACCGTGGAGGAATCCTGAAATGAATCAAGATAAACCATAGTTAAAAGAGTATATTTGGAGAGATGACTAAATAAAGAAATAGAAATCCCAAACCATTACTATATGATGCATGTAACATTTATTTCTTGCAACTACTGTTTCCATGTACTGAGCCAGAAGGAATGCTTCCAGAGTCCTGGTGTATGGATACGTTGGCCGCTGCACTAAAACTGGAGTCCCTATCCTGAAACACCAACTCAAAACACTTAGAAATTTTTACCTAGAAGAAAACCATAGAGTCACAATCATTTAGGTAGAACCAACCCCCTATGATACAAATTTTCCATGAACCGTCTCACCGGGACTTTTCTGTGACTACCTCAAGCCCACCTCCAAAGGATAGAGGTTGGAAAATAGAATTGAAGGTATTATCCCACGAGTGGGGGGAATTTTACGGAGTACCAATATGCTTGAACACACAAACAACCATGTCCCAAATAGTTGGAAAGGATTACATGCATGACATTAAACAACCACTGAGTAAATTTCCAAGCTATAAGTCAAACAGGCTAGAATAAAAACCCAACAAAAGACTAAATGAAAAAAGAAAAGTAAAAAAGATCTATATAAGATGTCAGTAGAAGACCCCAACTAAAGGGTAAGCATGGAGTGGATGTTAGAAGTTGTAGAAGTACATACTTCCTATCATGTCTCACTAGGCAGCTCCTTTCCCCAATCCACTAAGGTCCCTATTGAAGTTCCGGTCATCTACATGAGACGTAACAGATGCGGGCGAAGCCCATGAAGGGGTGACTAAAAAAATACTCTATATGGAACCCTGATACTACAAAGATAAATCACATGATAAAAACCATAAATAAATATACAGTCAGCTCTACTCAGGTATATGATCATACATATACCATGAACATCCTTATATACTCATCCCATCGATCGAGAAACACGAGGTCCCAACCCTAGATCTAGCATCATGATTCTCACCAAAGGATCAAGTTGTAACAAAAAACTAGAAGATCACACTCCACATTCTTCACTATCTCTAGTGGCACCCATTTTAGGAACATTCTACTAGATCTAAATTTTGTTCCCAACAATAGAGGTCTCTTGATATAGTCTTGCACCCAATTCAAGACTAAAGAAAACCATGTGAAGAGTCCCTCCACTCGCCACTACAAAGAGTTGAGGGAGCACTACTCCAGAATTACCTGTGATACCTCATTCACTCCTATAAAGAGTGTCCCACACCTCAGTCTCATCGTGGGGGAAATTTCTCTTACTTAGGTATCGATTCTCCTAAGTTGGAGTGAACCACTCCTCATAGCTATGTTTGATAGTCGAGGGACCTCCAACGCCTATAGAGGAACCACTCCTCATGCTTACTCAGAGATAGAGGTGTAATAATATGTTCATGAGGACCCGCACCCTAGTACCAATAGGGGAGTACTACTCTGATATAATCTAAATTATTGGAAGTAAGATCATTAGTCATATCACCAAACACCTTGGGTTGCTGGGGTACTTCTCCTAGATGATTACCATGGGTATTCTAGGTCAGACAGGGATTCTCCCCACCGTGGGCCTTCTCGGTCACATAGTGATACTTACCCCTAGCCTTGGATTGTTTGGGTACTCATCCTTAATTAGTATAACTAGTATACTGGGTCACATAGAGAAAATCCCCACCATGGGCCTGTCGGGTCACACAGAGCCGTTTCCCACTTTGGCCATCATACTGAGGTACTCATCCCTGATGAGTGCCATGAGTATGTTGGGTCACACAAAGACACTCCCCACATTGGGCCTATCAGGTCACAGATACCCAATTCCCATCTGTCCATTATTGTCGAACCTTGCAGGGTCACTTGTCAGTAGTCTTCAGGTCTCAGTCATCCACATGGTACCCACACATAGTGTACTTCATTCTGAGATAAGTTGCTCCTCAGGCCACCAATCATATTCCAACTTTTAATAAATAATCCATAGAGTATTCCAAAACGTTCTTCTTACTATGGGGATCAAAATTCCACAAACAAGTTGTTAATCAGGTGCCCAGTTTGAGAGGTAATGGTGTTTTAGTAAACATGGACCGGCGGTGTCCGGGTCCAGTCCAACTCGGTCAGTCTGACCCAACCAACTCGACCCAGTTTGATAGACCTCACCAGACCCAATTTTGGTATACGATGGCCCAGTCTAGCCTGTCCACTAATCCAGATCCCTTGGATATTGCTCGACCCATCCTAGTTCGATCGGGGGTCCAGCCCACCAGGTCTCTGAGTGACCTGGTTCCATCTGGCCCAGCCCATAACCGGTGAGCCGGTTTGTTCCAAGCCCAGACCACCCAGCGGCCTGGTATTATTCTATTTGCCCAACCCATAATAGGGGGCTGACTTAATCTATCTTGGGGACCCCTCATGGCTCGTTTCACACCCCAGTCCAGCCACATGAGTGGCTTTCTTCCTCCAGTTGGGCGGATGTGGTTAGTGATCGCGTTGCCCTTCTCCTGATTAACGCTGTATAAGCCTCCTTGAACTGCTCCCTGTGGATGGTTTCCATGGTGGTTTACCTTTTACATGTATGTGGTCAGTCCACGTGGCCCGCACCAACTCGCGGTGCTGCCATAGGTATACCTTCCCCCATTTTTAGCGACTTCATGCTGTGGCCCATCACCGCCGCCCACAGCCTAGGTGCCACAGGTTCCTCCATTGTGTCTTGGGTGACATGGACCTGGTGCTGCTAGCGACCAACCTGGGTGTTGTCATCCCTTAATATTGTTGCGACATTCTTCCAGCATTCCAACTCCCTCGTACGGCTATAGCCGGGGTGCTGCGACCTGGTGCTACCACCACGGTTGGTCGTCGTGGTCTCTTTCCACCCGTACTGCAACCCACCTAGCCATGGTCCTTTTACTTGGTGCTTCCTCGATCGATGAATCATCGCCACTACACAATGAAGAATAGAGCGAGGGAGAAATATAGAGGGGTCACAAATAACACCCAACGAATGATCCAGGTCTTTGTGCATGTTTACTCGGATGAGTCCTTGTTAGTGGTTCATGAAGAAAAAGTGGAAAAATCAATAAGACAGGATATCCCCTTTATTCTGCATCACTAACCATCCCATACGAATGATAGATACACATGATAATTTATTTTGGGTTAACCAATGTTTTTCATCTAAAAAAATGTATAGGTACTGGAATTCACATAGAAAACAAAAAACCCCTACATAGAGATGGTTCGTTGTTGGTGTCAATCCATTCAAAGCTGTTGGAATTCGTTGATCTCATGTCCCAGATCCATTCACCAAGGCATCATCACTACTTTTTGATTCATGAGTGCTCTTAATTAGAGAGGAATACTTTGTCTTTATTCAGAGAAATTAACCCTCTAATTAATCAACCTATTATTCCATTAAAAGAGAAACATGATGTAACATTTCTGTTATGATGCATTTTGCATCATTACATTGTTTCATTAGTGAAACATCATATATGGTATGCTTCGATTAATGTGTCATTAAGATTCTCATTTAAGATCCTCATTAATGGGGTTTGTCACCACCTCATCGTTGCACCATAGATCTGGCATGCAACTGCTCGATGGTGAGTAAAATAAAATAAAATTTATTTTTATGTGTATCTTATTTTTATTAAAATGTATGAAAATTAACATTCTCCCTCGACCTGCACCAGTCGAGGTTAGGTCCATTATATACTAATGTCTCCATTCAAGATGTAATGGTGTCCTCATATTTTTAATTCCGGTACCCATTTGGAAGTCTCCAGAAACTGCGCATGAATGCCATTTTCATTTTTGTAAAAAAATCACAAAAACGACCATTCACCCATAACCCGCACCAGTCAAGGTTATGCTATGCCTTAGGGAAACACGCCTTCACGAGCTCAACTGTACTCACATATTTTCAATCCAAGTTACTATTTATGATTTATATATATTTGAATGTAAAATAATTTTTACTTAATTATTTTCTTTACAATAAAAAACCTACTTCCACTGTTGGCCCACACCACCCAACGTTTCACCCTTTTTAGGTGAATCCCGACACTCTGAGTTCAATGGTGCCCTTAGATTTTTGATCCGAGCATTGGTTTAAAATATAGAAAAACCCCCTATCAACATTATTTAATAAACTTTTAAAAGGGTCAAAAATCTATTCTGTCCACTCCAGGACTTGGAATTACGTAACTTCTCACAGCGTGGTCTTAAAATAATCCTGTATAATTAAAAAAATTAATTGTTATTTTTAGGATATTACAATGAATTCCATAAACATACATTAATCCAATGAATCACAAACATAAATATAATAATTACTTAATTAATAACCTAAATCACGTTTATTTTAATTTAAACTCTTCGTAAATTGTCAATCTCTGTGTATTCTTCTAATTTCCAAAAGTAGGTGTTAATTGTTTTGATCTTTTTTACTAGTTTCATAAAAGTAGTTTCCTAGTTTTTTTTTCTAATTTCAATGTTTATCATTACTATATCATTAGAATTTAATGTTGGAATGATTTATAATTATTTATTATGTTTCAAATTCCATTCTTGAGAATTTTAGTCTCTATCATTGAAGAAGAAATTGATAATGAGTTTGATCCAATGATTTTTGATAATGGAATTTTGTTTTACTAATTAATGGTTTGAATTTTAACATAAAATTTCCAAAATAAAAAAAATATTTAAAAAAATATTTGTATTATATTATACCATTAATAATATACCCATTGTCATTCATGATTTAAATTCATATTATTGTTCTAGTAGGCTGTTAAGTCGACCTAGACATGAACATTCCCAAATTTAAGGAATGATTATGAGGTGGTATTATTATAATATCATTATAAAAGTATAATAATGATATTATTTATTATTTATTCATATTATATATATGTCATAATTTTAAGGAATTATATGAATAATTAATGGATATGAAAACATGTTGAAAATTTAATAAAATATTATACCCATAGAATACTTATATTATATGATAAAATCAAGGTTGATCATTGTTTATCATATCACAAATAGATTCTTTAACATGTCACACCATATCCTTAATGATCTCAGAAAAATAATATTTTTCAATTATATCCATCTTTATATCCATATCTTTAAGGTGTTGAAGGAAAGAAAAACATGTTACATCGTGGAGGTTGCAAACCACAAAACGCACAAACAATGGTTTTGTTTTTCTTAATGGATGGGGTGTATGAATAAATAATGCTAATGATATAAATATAGTAACATTAAATTTCATAAATTATAAAAATAAAATTAAATTAGTTCGGTGATTTTTTTTTTCAAATAAGATAATTATCATTGAAAAGATAAGTAGTTGATAATACTCATGTTAGAGACTTGAATCTCAATTGGTAGTATCCTTGGAAATAATGAATTTATGATAAATAGTGGTGATCAAAAGTTGCTTCATATGGGAAAGAGTGTTATTTATAGAGTTGTTTCTAATTTTTTAGTGTAAAATCAAATAATAGGCGAGTCATGAAGTGGGGGATATGTACCCTTTGATAAGTTAAGGGATGTGTAGTTCTGGGAGTAACCCTTACATATTCAATAATGTAAGGTTACCATACAATTATTAATGGATGAAAAATATGAAAAATAATACAAAAAAACTTATTTTGGATTGAAAATGACATCTACCACTCTGTTTTAGACATCTCTGAGTGTTTTATGATTTTTTTTAACTTTATAACTTTCACCCTAATTTAATTTTACCTTGGTAATAAATATGTAACATTATATTTTTTTAAAAAATATTAATAATTAAATTTAAAATAATATGATACTTATAATTTTAAATTAAAATTTATTTTATAAAATAAAATTTCTATATGTGTGAAAATTTCATTTTGAAATAAATACACTTAATCACATAAAAATGAATTTTAGAGAAATTGTAACAACATTAGGTTTTACAGAAGATATTTTTTTAAATAAATGTAAACTCTCAGATATTTTGAATTTTCATGAAATAATGATTTCAGATTTAATTACATGAAACATCGAGTTTATCGTATGTTACACGCAACACTATGTGTAGTATGTGTTACACATAATTCCATGTTTAAAGGAAATTTAACATACTATTGAAATATTATTATCTAATATAACAGTTTTCACATAGCTGTTTGGATGGAAGGTATGAATATCATTAACTAAATTATTAAAACATGGTTTAATTTTTTTAATATAATTAATTATTTGGGAAACAATTAATTATAAATGAAAATAAACAACTTTTGAGAATAAAGGAAATATTAATTTGAAAAAATATTTTTATACAGAAAAATGTCTTTTACATAAATAACTTAACCACATAATTTTTTGTGAATGATTTCAAATATTTTTTTATATTATATCTTAAATAAGATATTTAACATTGAGATTACGCATTTTCTAGACAATAGATAAGAATAAATTAAATTGTACACGTAAAAACTGTATTTTTCTAAAACGATGTTTTCCCACCTTTAGCTAACTTATTTTTAATTTAATTTTTTTCCACTTTTATAAAATTTATTTAAAGAATAAATTTAATTTTTGAAATTATAATAGTAAAATTATATCCAAATGATTTTTTTAGAATTTTATGAAAAGATAATTGTTTTCATGAATAGTGAAAAATACTAATCTATATTAAGAATTATCATTTCATTTAAATAATTTAGTAACATTAAAATTGTATTAATATAATTTTTAGAGTAAAATAAATTAATATATATATATATATATTAATACTATTTACTTCATCCGAATCAATTTCATATTTAATTTTTATTTAAAAACATTTTAAACTTTTAAATATTTTCTCTTTGGAAAATCATTTTCTCATCACGTTTGTGGGTTTAATTTTAACTTTTTTCCACTTCAATGAATTGAATTTGAAAAAATTGATTACATATTTGGAATCATCATAATTAATATTATCTAGCAACACTGACATATTTTTTGGCCACATTGAATAGTGGAAACAATAAAAGATAAATTACAGCGGTTAAGGTAAAAATGAGTTTATTAGGGGTTAATGTAAGATGATAATGGTTAAAATTACTGTAAAGATTGTAAAATTATTATTTTATAGGAATATCTTAATATTATCCTTCCCAAATTCTAATATTTGATCATTTTTAATATTTTTTCTAAGTAATGACTTTATTATATAAGATTCTTTTCGGAACTTTCCATGTAGTTTCGAAGTGGTTTCCTTTCCCCCACTTATAAAAGAACACCCCAAAATTCAATTATTCACACCTATCTAGAAATATAGTTTGTATGAAACCCTAAAACGTAACTACCCAACATCTTTATAAAATTATAGAGCTTTTGGTCCTCCCAAAAGACCAACAGTAGGGTCCTTAATGATAGATTCAAAGGATGTGGTTCTAATAAAAGGTCACTATCATCAATAAGTTCCATATTTTTCTTTCTTATTTTACAAACATAAATTATGTCTTAAAACATAAAATATAATATCCCAATTATCTCATATATACTTATTTGTTATTATTTTAATTTAATAACTTATATCTATATCCACTTCCATAAAATGGAAAACTAAACCTCCAACTATGTGTATGAAGGATTACCGCCTCAGGAACTGATGTAGTTTCTTTTTAATCACCTAATTTAAAGGATGGATATAATGATGTATTTTAAAAATTTATATGTTATTAATAAAACTTATATACCTTTTTAATTTCTATATCACATACACCTTCTAACTTTCCATTCTGTGGGGGTTAAGATAACATCACTCATATGTACGACGGACTACCACCACATGAAGTGATGCTATTTTTATCACTTATACTTTAAATGGAAGGTAGTAAGGGTAAATTTGATAAATATATATGATATATATTACATTATAATGATTCTTTTATGGTATATATTATTTTCATTTCTTTGTTTTCAATCAGTTGTGAAAATGGACACAATGTTCATTTATACATACAACCTACCATCTATAAAGACTATGTATTTAATTTTCAATATCTAGATTTTATGGATTAATATAAAACATAATTAAAAAATATTTAAAATTTTTATATAATTTTTATAATTATGAATATTATTGAACCATAATTAAATTAAGGTAACCAAAAAAGTAACAAATCAAAACGTTCAAGGAAAAAAATAGTTATTGCCTGAGGTATTTTTGTCTCAATGTTCCTTCTTTGAGAAATTTGTTATGTTATTCACTAACACTATATTAAGATGTGTATTTATATACCCTTTTAAATTATTTTAATGAATTTATTTATTCCAATTATATTTTATGTTTCACTTCATGTTATTGTTTCATGGGGTTTATTGTTTATAGATACTAACATGGTAAGGGTTTTATGTTTCAATTTTAGTGTTTATCAAGATCACTAATGATTATTCTTGAAATTATGAAATATTAGGATATATATATTTCATGAAACACATTTATTTTATTCTCTTGTTGTTATTTATTCAAAATAAACATTCCCTTCATTTTCTTCTCTTTATACACTAAAGAGTTCAAAATATATTTTTAATAAAAAATATCTTTATTTTTCTCTTCAGTTGAAAATTATTTCTCTTCCAAAACCTTGTGTTCTAAATATTTTTTCAAAAATATTTTAACATAAATTAAACTATTTATTAAATAAAATTTTGTTCCTATTTGAATTTTTTAAAAATGTTTGCAAATGAATCTTCATGTAATTTTACAAACATTTCCCTTTAGGCTTCTACAAAAAATTTGAAAGGAATATTTGTTTTAACATGGGAAATATGAATTATATTTCCCACTATCATGACCATTATTTTATTAGAAGATTAATTTATAAATTTTAAATTTTATTTTCAAACAAAAGGGCTTTAATTTTTTTTAATGTTTTAAAACTTGTTTTCAATGTGTAAATTGGATTTTAATCAACAAATTATTTAAATGTTTTTTAAATTATCCTTTATATGATTCCATGATTATTTTAAAGGAATATGATATCCAAATTATTGTATAATTTTTAGTTTTAAAATTGTATTTTCAATGAAATGTTATTTGTCTCAACAACTGTTCCAACACAATTTTCAAAATCATTTTCAATCTTTGATGATATCAGTTGATGTTTCCTATACCTTACTAGGGATATGCTCTAATGTTACCAACCTTATATATTATTTGAATTTTTTATGTTTATGATGGAATTATTTTAATTAAACCCAATAATTTTCAAGTTTTATTATATTTTGAATATGGAAATGAATACGAAACATATTTATTTTACAAAAGTTATTATAGAATGAAATATTTTTGAAACCCATTTCAATTCCTTGGTTATGATATGATCACTGTTTTATGATACTGGAGAATACGTGCACATGAATTTAATTATTTGATAGTTGGTATATATATCTACCTCTAATTCATTGGGTAAATATTTATATCTCATGACATAGACATGATAATAATGTGGATTGAACTTGGTTCATTAAGAGGATTTATCCACTATGATGGTCTTGGGAGTGAACCCTTACCACTATAATGGTTTAGAGAGTGAACCCATTCCATTTAATATATCTTTTCAGTAATCTATCACTACTAATTAAAATATTTCTATATGTATTTGTATGCCATAATTCTATGTTTTTTCTAATGTTATTCTCTAACAGATCATCTTCTTTGATTTTATTATGATTAATTTCTTATGAACTACTAATATTTATACCATGAATCATGATTACGATCTTTGATATATAGGGTATGGTTTAAAAATTTTATGATCATGTTATCATACCCTCATGTTCATGATATTCTCATTTATATTTATTTTCTACCCATATTGAGAATTTGTGATCACCGTTTCTTATGTTTATACTCCCTATGTTATGAGGAATGATTTTAAAAATGGTATGTCAACAAAGTGTACTATGGAATGAATGAGGTGGGACCAATGTGAAGAGGATGGTTCTAGAAATGAAACATAGGGAGGGTTCAAACGTATCCCAATAGCTGGGAATCAAAGTCTACATAGTTTTGGATAGAGGTGATGAGGCACCTAAGGAGGCAACTTGTGAGAATGGGGTGCATTAATGGTGACCCGAATGTAGTAGAACCTCCGAGTTGGGGCATGATCTTTCTAAGACATAATGGCTTAAAGGATAGGCTGGGATAGGATTTGAGGAAAGTGATTGAATCAATGGGAGGCTTCCAACATACCCCTTGTGAAAGACAGGTGTCAAAGTCCACGTAGTTCTAGATGGAGGCATAGAGTCTGGGTGTTCAAAAAAAGGACAGTGACATGGAGATGCTATAGGAGATTATGCAAGGTTAGTATCCATTCCCGAGAGGATCACTATTAGTTTGAGGAGTATGGTGATGTTCAACGCTTACACATGGTTAGCATCCCATGTGGATTTGAACAGATCTGGGAGGAAGATATGGTAGATGCATCCCAAAAAGGGAAGATGTTGCATCAAGAGAGTACATATCTTGAAGAGAGAACCAGATTCTACCATTGATTGGTATTGAACCTTTGGGAGGCTTCCTACAAAACCAAAATGGATTAAAATCGAATTATTCTAGAGCATGTGGTTTAATATAATTCATTACAAGTGTAACGAGATGAAATATTTAGGATAAATGGATCGGGGGGATTGAGGGTCTTGAACATTGAAGAGACTTCCAATGTACCCTGTTTAGAAAACATGCCTCAAAGTCCACATAGTTAGGAATGGGTAATAGGTATTATGCATGGATAGTGGCCTAATGTTGTGATGGGGATTATACATGGTTAACATCCCAATGAGGATGTCATGGTTTTCGTTTACTCTAAGCCCTTGTGAGTCATGTTTGGTGTGGGAAAGAAGAGGTGACATCAGACCATACAATTGTGTCACAAAAGTTTCATCCAAAAGGTATGGTGTAGGGATTATTTATGGATATAGGCCTATGGAGATTTAGATTGGGACTTACTCTAGGTGGGATCCCGAGGAAGTGTTTTAGGGCTTATGTGGAGACTGCCTGAGGTGCACATGGTGACCATGCCCAATATGGGGGGGAGAGAGAGAGAGAGAGGGAGGGAGGGCATTGGTGCCTATCCCCTTTTATCCCTATAAGAATTTCCACACATGAAAATATCACTGTTTATCTTGATGTATTGATGATATGGATTCTTTGATATTTAACATCCATAAACTTAGATGAAGAGGACTCACTCCTCATCCATTGGACATACATTACTTGTACCAACCCACACTTGGGGAAGGTAAGGGACATGCAAAGCCCGACGAGAGAGAGGTGGAGGATTGTCAAATCATTGTTTCCAAGTTATTTTAGCTATTAATAGAAGAAATAGATATTAGCATACCTATATGAGTAATCATTAGGCTGGGAAACACAATATGAAGCACTACTCGGGGAACTAGAAAATCACTGCTGACAAGCTTGGAAGGCTGCATAAAGGAGGTGCACACAAGATTGGGATGTTGTATGAAAGAGTTGAAACATAGTTTATTTGGATAAGGTATACCATGGAGTCTAAATTAAGGGTAACATGCAAAATTAAGGATTTTCACAAAATATTAGGGGGTCGAGTCGAAAGTGGCACTACAGATGGACAAGTCTTGCAAGCAAGAGGGGTCTTTTTCACACACATGCCTTATGAAAAAATGGAAATGCTAGAGGGTGAAGCCCATATGGGCCCACCATAAGTGGAGAACATGGGGGGACTTGTTGGGAAAGACCCAGTACCTTGATTCCATGTCTTTTACAAGGTCAAAAAGGGGTCGTTTTAGGTTCACGAGAGTGACCGTTCGAGTTTCGGAGAGTTATTTTGAAGGGAGGGGGTACCCTCTATATGAAGGAAAAAATATTAGTGGGAGAATATAATCATTCTAGTGTAGAAGTTGAAATTTGATGCTGCATTGGGTGTGCAAGAGGATTACACATGGAATCATCATTTTGTGTGATAGTGTGTTTTCTTTCACGCATCTAACTTGCCATTTTCAGGTTGTCGAAGCAGAATATGGTCTTTGATGTCACATTGTTTGATCAAGAGGTTTAGGCATGGAATTTGGTCTTGTGTGTAGTCTTAAAATCTTGCATTCATCTCCATGGGGATTCTTTCTATCATCTATTGAGTCAAATTATGTCGTTCATTTTCTCAAATATGCCTATCTAGGGTCACAAGAAGAATTCAACTCCATAAATAATGTATATCAAACTATACACATGATATGGTAATCAAAAGCAATATATATTGGGGTCCAGGGAACCCACTCTTACAACACTCTCAATTGAAATAGATCCAAATTGAAAACCAAACTTGTTACCTCTCACAGTATTAAGATCATGTCTGTGATGAGTTACAAATTTAGTTGTTAGGTCCTCCAAATTTTATCGGCATGGCAATTTTACAATTTGAAACCTCATCTCCTTGAGGAAAACATCTCAAGGGATACTATCCCCATGTATATAACTATTTTACATAGTCATAACTTGACATCATGGGTATTAATAATATTTTAATTTTCATCATGATAATTCTTAACATACTTGGTGTGATTCCATGAACTGGAACAAATTGTTGTGTATAATGGATTCTTTTCTACCTCAGTAGCTGTAACATACTTAGTACTTGTAGGTATGGATAACACTGGATTATATAATATCTCATATCTTATCCCCTTATCCAAACTATGATATTATATCACATTCATCTACGGAATACGAGGTTGTGTCCCCTAAAAACTAGTATCCTTTCTTCTCCACTTACCAGGTAAATATCATTTTTACTTTCACAAGTACAAAAAAGATATTTATAACTTCTTCACTTTCCTTTATCCTAATTATAATTGATATTTTTCGATTATAAAGTATATCTTGGAAAAATATCCGTTTTTGTGCATTTCATGACAAATTTGATTGATACATCATATAATCGTATGGATTTGAACTCACCACATTCATCTCCTCCCATGTATTGTACATGTTAACTTGGTGAGGCACATACCATGTGACACAAGAAACAATTCATCTCTTGAATTCTTCCATCCTGCATTTTACAATACTATTCCATTATATGTATGATTTAATTGGTCTAAGAAACCATTACATCTAACTCAGTAGATCCTATTAAATAGAATTTAGGTTGATACTTTATGTAAATCACTGAAGAATAGATTCTTATATCATGATATTAACTAACATGTTGTCTATGAGTTTTTTTACATATGTTGTCAAATATATTTTACGTAGAAAACTATGTCACCCCACTAACCTCTAGTTAACACATGGAAATTTTTCATTCCAAATGAATACCCGATGATCTTGTTTCTTACTTCAATCTTAAACTGTATTTTGATAACTTAAAACCTTTTTTAGCATTCTATAATGTGACCATACTTTATGGATGCATCTTATCGACACTCTCCATGCTCGATGGTCATGGCATATAACGAATAATATAAAATGATAATAGAAAGTAGCTATACAAGAATAATTATAATGGATTTAGCCATACCAACTTGGTATAACCCATCGAGCCGTACTGATACTATGCTCGTACCATCCAAGAAAAAACTCATTTGAATAAACAACATAGTATTAAAAATTATAAGCCCCTTTTCATTGTCTTACATGGAATCCATTATTAAATTTTAATTAGTATTTTCAATTTTAGTTTATTATCATTTACTATGTACTTGTAGGAAATATTATTTACGAGGAATAATTTAACAATGGACGTTGTGAATACAAAACCATCACTATGGGTTTGTAATTCCTATGAAATATGTGTCTCTGCTACATTATTGGTCCACTTGAACTTCTGGAACTAGTACATATTCCATATATATTTGCATCCCAATCATTTACTAAACCCCAGTCAATCTGGCTCTCACTATCTCAAATATAGATCACACCATCTTATTAAAATGTAGTCAATAACTTGGCTACAATTTTTTGGTCTTAGGGATTTAAGTAATATCATAAGAAATGGTATCAGATCACATAACTGAAGAACTAAAATGGGATTTGAAAAATTCTTCATCGAAGATCCCATAAATTCGTTAACATCGACGAATCGCTACCTAGTTTAATTCGATGATCTATCTTATAGAGTTTTAAGCAAAAACATTAAAACATAAAATACCTAGTCAGATCTGAATCCATGTTCGATTCCTTCTCTTCATCGACGATTACTAATTAAAGAATCCAAATATGAATTTATCTATATTGTCCACACATGCATCAAAAATCAATGAGAGAACTGATCATCAAATTTTAGGTGCTAGTGCGGAGATCCGACGATGCCTTCGATGCTCTGATGATCATCACATTTCCTTTCTTACGATACAAGAGAGGGAGCACGATCCAAAATCCTAGATCCAGATCATCTCTCTCTCAGATGAAGGAGAGATAAGAAGAAAGATAGGGAGGATATAAATAGTCCCCGGTGGGAGTATCTCCTCTTATATTTATAGCATGCTAGAAAATTATCTAGTATTGTCACTCAGACCCTCGAAAAATTAACACTCTATAAATGAAATATTATGACTACTGTACTGATTTAGAAATATTATTACCACTTTTCTATCATAGAATAAAAATATTACATGATAATAATTGATCCATTAAATCAACTCATCATTCCCACAATTATTAAATGAACATCGAATATTTTTAACTAATATTTGTTAAATTAATATTTTGATATGTTTATTTTAAACCATGAAAACACATTTAATAAATAAATTTAGTGATGATTATTCTTAACTTGAGTAATATGAATTTATTTATTAATTTTATGGTCATATATTCTTGGAATAATCGTGAACCCTAGAGGTGGGGACCACCATGTCTAATATACATATTCACCTGAATAAGCAAGATTCTTGAATACACTATTTTGTGCGACTCTCTAGGCCCTTTTCTTGATAATAGTGAAAAAACTTTATAGAGAAAGAGTGGGATTTAGAAACCCATCATGGACACTCAAGAGATATAGATAATTACATCAGCCAAATATGACCTTTGAACAAAAAATATGTAATATAATATATTTTATTTTAATATATTCTAAAGTAGGACTCACAACTGTGTCATCATACCTTTATTAATTTATTATTTATTGATATAACTAGATGGATTTACCTTCAAATTACATGGACATGGTCTTATAATGGTACTACCATCCTCATCAACAAGGCCTAAGATATATTACTCCCATAACCTGGAAGTGAAAAATCCTTTCTTGAACATTCAACCAATGCCATACCACCAATGACACACACAATAGAATATACCTCTCAATGATTTAATTTTTGTGGTTTTTTTCTTGCATCAAAGTATGTGGTCAAATGACACACATTGGAAATGATCACATTTTAGGAGACCAATACACATGTTTGTAGATAGAAACAAATAAGGATGCCCAAAACATGTGGTGTTACAATTGGAAGGTCTATCCTAATGATCTCACTACTATAGATCACCAATTGTGAACTTCATGAGAAGATGTCTCAATGATTATGATCCCTCAGCACATGATAGTCAAACTTAAACTTTTTCTATTCTATATGATGTATCTAGACCATAATAAATTTGTTTAAGATTAATGTCATAGAATCTAGAGGTTCTAATTATATCCTTGGATAGGCTATAATATTTTGATAAGACAATTAATGTAGGGAAATTATAATTTCCATATTGGATGCAAAAGAAATTACACTATAATGGTATGTTAACCATTTTGTATATCCAACTATACACATGATATGGTAATAAAAAATGCTACATAGTTGGGTTTATAGAAACCACTATTTTAATAGTTTTCATGGTTTAGATTAGTATTTCCAATTATTTTTTTAGATCTTCTCATGATTTTGAAACCCACTAACCAAGCTAATTGAGAGGGGGGGAATAGTTTTTCTGGACCAGTGAATGTGAAGACTTCTTCAAATAGTTGAGAAATAATATTATCATTGGACAAGTACTAAAACTTCAAAAATGTGTAGAACTATTTGTGGTATATAGAAATTCTCTAAAGAAGGTATTAAGATTTGTACTAATGAAAACAATAAATTGATATCCTATTATTCAAAGAAATTGAAAATTTAAAAGAAAAACTATCAAACACATTATTTGGAGCTGGCATATGTTATATTCACACAAAAATAATAGAAGAATTATCTTTATGGGGATAAGATTGAAATATATACTGATAATAAGATCCTAAAATATATATTTACATAGAAGGAGCTTAATGTACACCAATGAAGATATTTAGAGCTCATCAAGGATTTTGATTGCTCAACCCACTACTATATTGGTAAGGGAAATAATGTGGTTGAATATCTATGTAGAATAAGTCCCATAAATTTATAAATGAATAGAATTGAGAAGGATAAAATATTATTAAATTTTTAATGGTTGGGAATGAGAATCATAAATTAAGGAACATCATCAATCTGGTCCCAAATAATTTCTTAACCACCACTTAGGATGAAAATAAAGGATTTTCAAAAAACTGATGAGCACATTCATGAAAATGTAAAAGCTATCAAAAAAAGGAAATTTTCAAAGTTCAAATTTTGATGAGAAAGGAGTCATAAGATTTGGTTCATGATCATGTATACCATCTAATCAAATGACAAAGAGTAAACTTCTGAATGATTTTAATACCTCAAACTTCTCTATTCACACAGAGAGAACAAATATGTATTGAGATCATTGATAGAACTATTGGTGAGGCAATATGAATATACAGATCATTGAATATACATCAGAGTTACTAGTATTTAAGTAAGTGAAGGATAAAAGGAAAAATTATAATGGGATGATGAAACTGTTACCCATACCCACATGGAAGTAGGAAAGAATCACCATAGACATTGTAACTAGAATTCTAAAGACATCTAGAGGAAGAAATTATATATGGGTTGTTGTGGAATATATTATAAATCAAACTCACTTTATCATGATTTGAGAGGACTTCTCGCTCGATCAACTTGAATAGACTCACATCATAGAAGTTGCGAGTCTTCCTGGATTACCAATATTGATTGTATCAGATCAAAATTTGATATGTACCTCAATGTTCTAGAAAAGTATCAAACATGCTCTAAACATTGAGATGAACATCAGTGTAACCTATCATCCTCAAACTAATGTCTAGTATGGGGGAACTATTTATGCACTAGAATACATGTTGAGAGCATGACCTATGGATTTAAAAGGAGGATGTTACCAACATCTACCTCTATTAGAGTTCTCTTACAACAATAGTTTCCAATCAAGAAACTAAATGTCTATATATGATTAACTTTATGGTAAAATATTCCAAGCACCAGTATGATAGGATGAATTAGCTGAATGGAAAGAGCTATGATCTAAAATGATTTAGTAAATGGTAGAAAAATTCAAAACCACTCAATAATATATACGATATACCCAACTTCAATAGAATAGTTATAATAACAATCATCAAAGGGAGGTGTAGTTTAAGTTTGGAGACCTTGTATTTCTATGAATACATCTATGGAAGAGAATCATGTCATTTGCGATGAGATAAAATATGAGTCCCATGTACGTCGGCCAATTTGAGATTATTAATTGAGTTAGAGTTTTGGTCTATCTACTAGAACTTATACCAACCTATTCCTAAGTACATGATGTATTCCATGGATCAATCTTGAGGAATTACGTACTATATCCCTAACTTGTATTGAATTTATAGGTGATAAAACTAGAGAACAACCAATCAAATGAAGAGATGGTGGTGAAGATCTTGGACTGTAGAGATAAAGTTATAGAAAAAAATCACTAATGAAAAAATTGCATATACCAACGGTTTGGAACCATTGGTATAGATCCCAAAATAATTGGTATGTCCTATACCAATGGTATGGGAAGCCTTTGAGTGATTTGGAATTGGGAAAGACCTATCCCAATGGTATGGAGAAACTATTGGTAAAGACCTATCCTACAGGTTTTTAAACTGCTGGGGAAGACCTATCCCAGCGGTTTGGGAAAACTGTTGAGAAAGACCTATCCCAATGGTTTGGGATAGGTAAATTTACAAAAAAGTAACAACATATTTTTGAACCCACAACCTCCATGTTATATATCAAAGACTTTACCACTATCCTACATTTATCATTGTGAATATATTTGGATATATATATATATATATATATATGCAATTTATATATTGATTTACTTGATGATATTCGACAAAATAATTCATAAAAAGTAAGGGTACCTATCCAAATGGTTCTCAAAACCATTGGGAAAGGTACCCACCTTTTACAACCTGTTCCCAATGGTTAGTCAACCCCATTGGGAAAAGAGGACCCTTTCCTAATAGTTTAGAAAATAATTGATAAAGTGGTCTCAAAATACCCTTTCATAATTGTTTTCCCAAAAATTTGGGTAATGTGGACCTTTTCCCAATAGTTGAAAAAATCGTTGGGAAAAGTGGTCTCAAAGTTCATTGTAAAAGTGGACCATTTCCCAACGGATTTCCCAAACCATTGGGAAAAGTAGTCTCAAAGTACCCTTTACCAACATTTTTCCCAAACCATTGGGTAAAGTGGTCTAAAAGTAGAATTTCCTAATGGTTTATGAAAAACTATTGGGAAAGGGGACCTATACCAACAGTTTTAGAAAATGTTGGTATAGAAGCGTTGGTATAAGTAGGATATATAGTAGTGAATACTACTCACCTATTCAATGTACTATGGTGGAACCATAGATATAAATATGAGTCTTGGAGACTAGAGGATGTGATGAATGGGAAGTAAACTAAATTTTTCTCACCTTGGTTTGTTAAATGAAATTTTAAGGGCGAAATTTCATAAGGTATAAAGAATGTACCAACGTAGAATTATATCATTGTAAATTCCCTTGTTATAATTATTTCATATGCTCCAAACTATACCAAATCACATTGAGAACAAAATAAAAACTTTATAAATGGATAATGAATAAAATAAGAGGTATTTATACAAATTTCGAAACATATATCGATGGAATAGTAAATTGATCGTTGCAATAAAAATGTGACCATTAGGAATAGTAAATTGGCCAATAGAATACTAATCTCACCAATAAATGTATAAATAAAATTTAGGTATCTTAGAAATGGAAATAAGAAATATTTATATCGTAGTATAATATAATAAATGTTTCAAAAATGTAAATTAAGTTTTGGTATTTTTTTGAAATGAAAAGGTATATTTAAACTTGTATAATTAATATAATAACTTAAAAGAAAATTTATTGTCATAAAATAGATTCATAAGTTATTTTTTTCTTCTTATTATAATATATTTTTATGGGACTTTAACTAATTTTATAAAGTTCCATAAAATTAGTAATAATTTTAAAACTCATATTTTTCAAATAAATGATGATTTTAATTAAATATTCAATTTCTCATATATAGAAAATTATTTTCATAAAATGGAGTCCATTTGTGTTTTCTAAATGTTGAAAATGGTTTGGCTGATTTTTTGTGATTTCTCAAAAATAGATGAATTTTCAGTGAATAGTGAAATATGATAATTTTTTGTATTTAACATTTTAATCCAAATACAAGAATTTTTGAGTCCTGAATGATGTAACAAACCCTTTATTTAAAACCACATTCACATGATACTGCAATTTGTAATAATAATATTCTATTGATTTTCTTGATACAAAATAATAAAATAATGAATAAAATAATATAAAAAACCCCTCTCCTACATTATAAATTCCACCCCTCACCACCTATTCTCCTCACACATTCTAATCCTTTGATCTTGATTACATTTTTCCAAATTATTCTCATAAGTCTCCTCCCCATTTCCAAGAGCCTTTAGTATAAAAAATAGACCAAGACCAATTTATCTAAGGAGGTTCTCAAGGATAATAAGTTCAAGGGAAAATTAAGTTCAGGTGATGAATAGTTTCAGAAATAAGGTAATGGATTCCCTCAAAACCTCCCAATTACTTTTGGGTTATGATTACTCTCTCTTTAAACCAATATAAATCTAAATTATTCTTATATTATTTTTTATTATATTTATATGTTCAAAAATTATATTTACTTAACCATTCATTCTTCATTGATGGGTAAATACATGTTTTATAAGGTTCACTCCTTTATTCTTCTCGATAAGAAAGCCCAATAAAATGGAATATCCCAATTTTATACCCACTTTCAAGTATACTCCATAATATATTTTAATTAACAAATATTTTGATAAAATAATTTTTTTCCATGAAAATTTATCATAGTTCATTTATGGCTTTATGAAAACAATTATTTATTTGTCCTCTTTAAGACTATTTTATATTTTCCCTTAAATTACATTGAAGTTTCTCATATCTAAAGTTTCTTAAACACTCATTTTACATGTTTTTATTCAATTTGACATAATATATCGTTATATATGGCTATTGTTCCTTATAAATTAGCAATTATGTTTTAAATTTATTGTTTCATGGACACCATTATGATATTTTCTCGTTGTTCATGCCTTATATCATAATTAAAATGCCCATTTAATTCCATGGGTAAACCTTATATTTATTTCATATGTCTGATTCTTAATGAAGAACACATTTTCCTGAATATTTTATGATGGGTTCACCTAGATATCACTCTAATGAATTGGGAAATTTTTAGTGACATGAGATTTCATGTTGGGATAGGAGGTAAACTAGATTCCATTATGGAAGTTTTCCTCTATATGTAATGGTCTTGGCCTTTATCCTTGAATCATGCTTATATCATGTTTTATGTTTTTTTCCACATTCATATTGTTCTAGGAATACATGATCCAATTTTCTATATTTTATTTCCCCATTTGTTTATTCTTGCTCTATGCATTTTTATTTCATTATGTTATTTCTTCTAAACCAAGTTCTTTGATTTATTATTTTGTTTATTCCCTTATTGGGATTTTTTTATCTCAAACCTTTTGTCTATTTATTTCCAAGGTTATCCTATATAGATGTCAGACCTCAGAACATTTTTAATCTTTTTATATATGATTATTATATAGATGTTATAATATTCTTCCATATTTTTAGTTTTACATTCCTAATATTTCAAAGGAACTAAAATATAACAATCCGTCGATTTTATTTGATGATTAATTATGGTTAAAATCATGTAAAAATATATGTAAAAGGATAGGGAATTAATATCTATGGTTATAATTTTGGAAAACAAATCTCCAAAACATTTTGATGGAAAATGAGAAGAGGAGTTGGTCAAATATAGTTGATCAATAAGGCTCAATGTGGAGTGAAAAAATTTGCGAGTAGGTGCAATTTTATAATTTAGGTGAGGGGAATGTTTCGAATTTATCAAAATACTAAATTATAAAACATAAATTCTGAATAAAATTTATCCAAATGGATAAGTATCTACATAAATGGTAATATAGAGTTTCAATCCAAGAATATAATTGAATTTAGACCTTTTTCGGATTCAATTTTAAGCATTATCAATTTGATTAACCCTTTGTAAACAAATTGTAATTTTAAGTACGGTAAAGAAACTTTCAATGATAATGGTTGTAATTTTAAAATAAAAGGTATAAATTTACACATTAATATAAAATTAATGAAAATTTAGACCATATTATAACAAACATCTCTTATTTTCTTAGTTTTTTAAATAATTTCAAAAATATTATTTTTATGAAATATCATTCTTTTGTATTTAGTCTTTATTCATTTAATTTTACATAAAACACATAAAAAACTTTAAATTAGAATATATAATTTTAAAACAACAATACTATGTCATATACACAAATATAATTTGTATAACACTATAAATTACCAAAATTAAATTAAATTAAATATTTTCAATATCATTTATTTCATTTTTCCAATAATTGAATAAATATTATTTTGGTGTTATATCTCCATTTAAGGTAAATATATATTGCCAAAAAATTATAAATAAATTTTCATCATGAATATAATTTCATTACTCAAAAAAGTTATATCAATATTGATTAAAAATACATTTTTCCCTATGTGAACCCATAATGTTTATTAATGACAAAGAGAGTGAAATTTGTAGCTTTATTTGATTTAAATATTATATAAGTCATTTTCAGGAAAAATGGTCAATTATAAAACGTCATTTGTATTATTAGGTGTTAAGTGTCTAAATAAATTCATCTGATATGAATTACGATGAAGCCTCATTTCTATATAACTTATTTTCAATCTGGATTAACATGATTTACCAATTTCTATGATGATAAATTTAACAACTATTAGTATTCATATTAGTGAAAACTAAAAGGATCATAATTTAAAAATTTTATCCTATTAATTGAAACAATTGAATAAAATTTATCAAAATCAATAAATATATTTTGTATAAGTTAATTAAATAAAAAGTGTAAAATTAAGTGAAAATCACGTTTTAAAAAATCCATTTTAACCGTAAAATATGGTTTATTCTTATCCAATGGTTAGAGAAATATAAAATTCATGTCAAAAAACATTATTGAATATATAATATATTAATTTATTTAAAATATTTCACCTATTATTATTAGTTTAATCTATGAATAAATAAACACATTGTGCGTATAAAAGTATGTTTTTCAAAAAAAAATTACTTTTTAGATACTAATTGTTTTTACAATAAATTAAAACATAAAATTGATTCCGATAAATTTAATTATATTTTTTAAAATAAAATATATTTAATTTTAATTTTAATAGATTTTAAAATAAAATGGAAGTTTTTACATTCTTGAAATAACAATATAGTATACAATTAAAAATCTACATTTTTTACTTTTCACTTGAAAATAAATCTTTTCAAAAAATACTTAGAAATTCACCATATGGTAATTTTTATGTGATTATTTGAAAAATTTTATATTTTTATGAAATAAAACATTATATGTTTCACAAATTAAATATAACATTATCTCACAAAAATAAATAAAAATAATTTTTAGGGAACTTATTTTTTACGTTTGTTATAACATTTCTAAAAGTTAAATGGTTATTTTGTAAGAATTAATTAATATATTTATATATACTATGGTATTTTTATATATCCCACATATTTTTAGTCTGATTAATATCCACTAATTTAATGTGTAGGTTATAATTTTCACATCATAATATTTTAACAATATATCATGGTTCATTTAAACATAGTGTTGCATGTAATGAAAGCTATTAGAGAAATAAAATTAATTTTAGAGAAGTATTTTTTTTTAAATTTCATGGTGTTGCAACAAAAAATATCTATGGTATTCCAATATTTTCTACATCTATAACAACTATGTAAAAGACATATTAGCTAAAATGTATTCAATTATTGATATTTGTTAGGTCCACATAGCTGACTACCCTGAGAGGGGGGGTGAATCAGGGTATGTCTAATTTAAAATTAATGCCCGTTATGATCTTGGTTCGCTATTAAGAAAAACAATATTCTCTCTCTTTCCTATTGCACAATATAAACAGAAAGTAAATAATGCACCGGACACATCAATTTTACTTGGTTCACTACTAAGGGCTACGTCCAAGGAGCATACGCCGACAGGTTGTCGGTCGTACCAAATTCCACTAAACTTCACTAGCTGTGGATTACAAGGTTTGGGATAGATCACTTCTATGCCAAGAAACACTTCCTTTACAATGTTTAGGGTCAGCTCACTACTTTCCCAAGGCTCACTCCCTGTTGCTCTCTCTCTGGCTCACTGCCGCTGGAGAGGATCACCTTCTTCCTCTTCCTTCACTCACTGCTCTGGAAAGGATCCACTCACAGTTTATAAACCTGTACGTCTCTTCATTTGCATGAAGGAATTCATATTCCTCTATAAGTAGATGCTTGAATGAAGTCCAACTTTCACCTATAGATGAATATATATTTGAACCGAAGGTATCAGGAAAACTTCCTGCTTCCACATGGCACGAAAACACTACCGGGGAATCAACCTTTATTAGCGCGCAAGTCAACCTCGACGCTCAAGTATCGGCTCAAAAGTCACAACTGGCGCACAAGTCCACCTTAGACAATTGTGCGACACAAGAATTTCCAACTCCACACTTGTGCGACTCACTTCCTTCCTCGCCTAAACCTCCTCAGGCGCGCAACTAACACTTGGCGCGCAACTTCCTACACTCACATGCAAGTCCCACTTGCGCGACACACAACCAATTGCGCGACCACCACACCAATGCGACGGGAGCTCTGAATCATCAAAGTGTGGAACTCCGGTAAGAAATGAGGTGGGGTGGTCCAGTATTTATAGGCATTTTGGACACCCTGCGTGACACTGCGCAAGTCTCCCCTCGGCGCGCATGTCTCGGCGCACAAGTCCTCTGTCCCCCTATACACTTGCACGACCAAACCGAATACCAGCGCGACCCTCTTTCCTTTGCCATATTTTGATCTTCTAATCTTGAAAAACAATAGGTGCACAAGTTCTCAAGCTTCGAAGGCATCAATGCACAAGTCTCTTTTAGGCGCGCAAGTCACTTGCGCGACACCACCAATACTTGCACGACACTTATCCCTTTTCCATATTTTGATGATCTGATATTGAAAAACATATGGCGAGCAAGTTTCCAAGCCTTCAAGTACACGGAGCATAAGTACCTTTTCCAAAAATAGTGGAAAACGATGCCACTTAGTATCTATTATTTTGTTCCGCCACTAGATCATCCATTCTTTTTGTCGACGTTATTAAATCAAACATGGATCGTTGACCTCAGCTCTTGAACTCGACATTCCCTCATGAAATCCTATTTGTCAAAAAATTTGTATGCCATTGTTTTCATTGTCAATAATCACAACACAGATGTTCAATTTGTCAACAAACACAATCATCTCAAAAATACTCCAATGATTCCTTGAGCGATTTTTGCCCAATAATATTCTCAAAGATGTACTATGATTCATTTTACTTTTTCATCCAACATAATATCAACCAATAAGGAACGTTTCACAACTTATATTCATCTAGTGAAATATATCACTATCCCTAACTATATATAAGTATCCCAGCAAATCCTTATATTCTCTAATTTTGAAAAAAACATCATAGTTTAATATTCAAGGGATTTATCTCATTACAATCTTCTCAATGAAGAGTTTATCTTTCTTTATACAACTCTAAAAAAATTAATACTAAAAATATACTAAAAAATATTACTGGACTAGTTTCCATAACATAAAATAGAAACCTAATAATTCATAATTACATTGATAAATTCATTTTCTTGCTATCTATATGATTTACAAGTTTAATTACAATAAATATCAGAGTGTAAACAAGGTTACTATCCTTAATCAAATACTTATTTAATTAATATCATTGATAATTCAATTAAAAAATAATTTTTTAACCCTTTATTTGATGTAATTTTAGCCACATGAAATACGGTAAATATACAATAATTGACATCTCAATTTTTAAACCAGTTAACATTAAAAATATTTCAATTAATTTTTTTATACTAATAAAAAATATGATAATATATACAAACATCTTCAATATAAAATAATCTTTATATGTAATCAATAAATAAGGGATGTTAACAACAACCCCCCCCCCTTTAAAATTTGACTTTATAAAATATACCTCCCACTCTATATACTAAGCATGTGGTTATTACTTCAACCCATCTAAGGCCATTTCAACTTGTAGAAATTTATATGATCACCACGAATAAGAAATCCTACCAGTTATTCTATATATAATTCTTCTATAATAAACCTATTCATGAATTCTTTCTTCAAATCCATTTGACTAATATTAAACTTTATTGGAACTACCACATCCATGAAAAGTTTTATTAATTTCGTCATATCCATTGATGCATAAATTTAATCAATATAACTATATCAATCTAATGAAAACCTATTCATTCCATACTTTATTCAATTTAGATCAATATTCATTTTTAATTATTCATATATGTATATATATATTTGTGGAACTAAATTATAATAATTACTTTATAATTTTTAGGTCTTTCCGTAAGTCCCCATGTATTTTTCTTATAAATATGATCCAATTCTTTATTTGTGGATTTTTCCCATGATCCATACATTGAATTATCATTAAATTTTATCATTTAAACCTCTAATAATAGTGAATTATCCTCCATTAATTTTATTCTTCAATCCTTTATTGGTTTAAATTTCCCTTTAACAATGTTTTGGTGAGTAAACTTCAATTATTCTCATTTTTGTTTGTAATATATTGAATTACTTCAATACAAACCATTTCCTCAAAATAGTCCTCTAATTCATGATCATTTGAACATTTTACAATTATCTATAATCCAAGTATACATCAATATTTTATTTACATTTCACTTTATGTATATTATCAGAAGATTTGTTTTAGATTTATTTAAAACTACTATAAAATCAATAATTCAAATTGCCTGTTTATATATTCATTGAAATGTTTTATGTTTTATAATTAGAGAAATATAATTCAATAAATACAATAGTTTAATTTTTATTTGATATGAAATGTTTTCCTCCAAATACTCTTATATGTTTTAAAGATGTTTTCCTTCCATATAACATATTGTATGGAATCATCTCTTCTAATGGACTATGTAAATATTGAATTTCACAATACATGGACACCTAGCCTATCTAATTCATGAAATTATAGAAAAAATGACCCTTAATTAGAAATTTCATATCTATGTTTTAACCACATGATTTCTCATTTCTAAAACTTTGTTATATTGAGGAGTCTATCAAAGTCATGTCATGATTTATTCACAGTTTCTATATGTTATTTTCAACTTATGTTGAAGTGTATTCTATTGAATTATCTTATTGTAATACATTCATAGTTATTAAAATTTCATTCATCACTCTTATTTGGAATATTTTTGTTTAATCCAATACATCCATTTTGAATGTATAAATGTTGAAAATACCATTTTCATTTTTCCATTTACAAACAATATAAAATATGTTTTACCTATAATTTTGTATTGATGTATTAGATCATATATATTTGTGTGGACTAAATCCAATAGGTTTGATTATAATTTATTATTTATATTGTTTTAGTTTCTCAATATCTTTCCACTTAATCATTAATCACATTTCATTTTTATATTTTTCATTAAACAATAAATGTCATATAAGATGATAATTTTGATGATGTTTCAACACTCTCCTGATGAACTGTTCCATGCCTCTTTTTGAATAAATTTTTTTATTCTTATAATGTATGAATACAATTTTTATCATTATTATATAGTGAATAAAAATTCATTTTATTTATTGAAACATAAATAAATGTATTTTCAATCTTTCGTATAATGTATCAACATTTCTTATTGAATGTTACTTACAATCACAAGTCACATTACAAACCCACACATCGAAATATTTTTGTATGAGTCTATTTAAATAGAACACATAACTTCTTTCCAATTCACTTAAACCAATATAATTTGAATACATAAATTATTCATTATAGTTCTATAATATCCAAACCAAACTCTTTTATCAACTGATATTTTAAAATTATTGTGAAAAATAAAGTTTCCAATTATATGAGATGAACAACCACTATCAATAATCTACATAATAAGTTCATATCCAACAAAAACTATTTGTCGATTTATATACTCTCAATGATTGAGAACCTTTTCATATCATGTTATTTCATTTTTTCCTTCACAAATAGTGTATTTGTTTTTAATTTTTTTTATCACCGTATTCACATCCCATTTTACCCATACATTTGGATTTTTGAAACGGAAATTCCAAACACACCACTTATGCCACACAAAAATTATTGTTTTAGTTCTTCCTCAGATAACATTCCAAACATATAATTCATAAATGGGTTATATAATTTTATTTCTAAATCAATATTTCTTAACAATGATATTACTTCCACCTCGATTGATTAAATATTCATATTTTTTATAGGATATACATATTAAGATAATTATTTATCTTAGTCCTCTATAATGTTTAGCTTATTTTTTACTAATAATTTAAGTTATAATTGGTTAATTTGATTTCCTAAATATTAATCTCTATTAGATCAATTTATACTGTGAAATATTCAACATAAATCTTGGATTCTTTCAAAAATCATACAATATTCCTTTTTGTTAGTCTTTGCATGTCAAACTTCTTAAGAGCTCCAGCTAACTCTATATTTATAGAAATAAATCCCTCGAGTTGATCATCATATTTTACATATATATTTTTATTTTTCCATGTTATCCACCATATAAACATCCATGTTTGATATTATCTCATTTTAAAAACTTCCAAAAGGATGTTTTTCTATATATTTTTCCCATCCACTTACTAATTATTTTCTCTAAAATTTATTTCCAGTTTAATTTAGAGAATTGATGTTTTTTCATTTGGGAAAAACAATTCTAAATTTTTTAGTGAATCTATTATCACCAATATAGTCTTCAAATTATTGTATTTATATTTTATAGATGTTTCCAATATTCCCACAATGAGAAAAATACAAGGGAAAAGTAACATAAAATATTCCCTTATTTCTCTTAAATGCACTCAACACAGGTTAAAAGAACTTATCTCATAAATCATATTTCATATTTCTAACATAATTAATCTAAATAATATCTATAAATATAAATATCCTAGATATTTTTTATCATTATAATGAAAATTATGGAACCACTCACATTTCATATGTGACCATTTGTTTATAAAAACATCAAGAGACAATTCATTAAGATTCAATTATTAAATAACAAACAAATTTTTCTTGAAAACTGGTAGAAATATCTATATAATATTATTCAATATATAATAATATTTAGTATAATCACCAATTATGCAGATATATTCAATAACCTTAATAATATGGTTTAGGAAACCATTAATATTTTCACTTTAGCTCATCATTTGGTTATCTAATACATTATGATGAACTTATAACTCTTCCTATTATATTTTTTATCACCCTAATAAGTGTTATAATTTAATAAATTTATTTATTTTATATAATTGAAACTCATAAATTATATATATAATAATATATAGTTCTCTATTCAAGGTTTTCCACTTGGAATTAGCAACTAAAATCTTCTTGTTGGATTCTGTCAATAATAGTTATATCAAATCATTAACTTATATTCCATGAACTACTATTGAGATAACATCATGATTAAGATATCCAAAATGTGATATTATTATATTTATATAAAAATGATATTTTCATCTATCAAATTAGGATACTGACTTTTAATTCATAGTGTTCTCTATCCGAAAACATTCTACAGACAAAATAACCAAGAGTTAACATGTGGCCCGCATACCACATATTGTAAACTATGGCCCCAATAAACACCATAAGTGTTCATTTGTATATGGTTATGGTTTTTTTCCATGTAATTATAAATTTAATTAGTTATAGTGATTAAGAAATATAAAAAAATAAAATTTTTAAAAAGAGTGAACACTAATACTTTTCATGGTTCACCCAAACTAGAATACTTCCACAGAAAATATATAAAAAATATATTCATATTCTTAACAACCACCACAATATTAGATTTTTATTAGAAAATTTTGTAATATTTACCTACTGATACAATATTCACAGCCTTTCTCCATCTTCTATTCAGTTATTTTCAAGATGGTTAAAATAAATTGTTCAGAGAGACATACATAGAAAAACTAAGAATAACACTTGAAAAAATAATAAATTCAAATAGTACGTGTTTTATATTTTATTATCTATTTTTGACCATGTTATCTTCACATGTATCCTTTTAAAACTAATATTCCAAACTAAATATTAAATTAAATAATATCTATCCTGAAATAACTATTTATATTAAATATTTTAATAGACATCCAAGAAGATCTGTCCTCATCTTTATTTAATTGATATTATTTATATATTATCAAATATATTTTTATTGTATTTTCTTATCATCCAATCATATTTTTATATCCAGATATTTTAAATTAAAATTTAATCCATCCAAAATTTTCTCTTCAAACTTCATCATTTGAATTATATCCAGGTTAATCTCTACCCATGATCATCACTTTGAAAAAAAATTGGTCAACTAAAAAACCAAAAAATATTATTTGTTCATAAAATCCATCAATTTTGTATCAATTATGTAGTTTTAAATAAACATGATATTTATATATTCATTATATTGCATCAAGTTTTTTCCTCCATTAGTTTTCATCAACTACTAGTTTCATTTTCACTTGAAGAGATGCTTCATCGGATGATCTTTATATTTTTTTACAAAACAAAAACGTGCCTATCATTAAAAGTATTTCCAATGAAACGTGATTTTTTTTGTATGTAATAAAAACATTATGGTGTGATATTTGGTTTCATATATAAACGTTCCATTATTCCATGAAAATCCAAAATATCCTTATAAATTATCTTGAGGGTATAATTTTAATTCTATAGTCTATCCAATGATGGAACAATCAATATATTTCGTCATAATTCATCTTTAAAATGGTATAACTAAAAATGATATTATGGAATGATATATAAAATTGACTAATGATGAAAACTAATTTATAAATTATGTGTGGCATGTCATGGGACCACCATAAAATGAATTTTGAACCCATGAAATATTTTGAGTATTGGACTAGGGTTGTCATGGTTGTATTTTTATATTATTTTATATGTAATGGGATTGAGTGAGAGTAGTTGATTAATTTATTAGCATTTAATTTAAATATTACAAAAACTAGACTTTACTTTAATTACTATCCTTTTTTACCCACATGTCATTATAAAAATTTACTCTCCCCTCATTCAATAAACAAATAAATCTCTCTATATAAAAAATCCTAGTAATCTTAGTTTGAATAGGGTGATATAAGAACCATTTATTTCCCTATTTTTACCCATCCTAGTGATTGGATGCCACCAATAACTCTTGAGCCATCTGCTATTTAATTTCATATGTAGTGAATAAATTACAATGTAGAATGTGTCTGAAAAGAGTGAAAAATGAAAAAGATAATTTAAATGTGAAGACAAATTGAAATATCATATCATTTATTAATCAAAACAATTCCAAGTAAAATATGCATGGTATAATTGTCATGAAAAACTAGAATTTATCTACATTTTTGGAATGTTCTATTATCATTGACCACTAATGGATTTGTGTTCCATTATTAGAGTATTACATCATAATGTAATAAAACAAAGTAGATGAGCAATATCAAATAGCTCAAATAGTTTCCAATCCCCATGGAAAATTTCCCCATATATAGTGAGTAGTTTCTAAATTATAAAGGATGATATATTATATTTTTCATTCATAGGAATTACATATATATGGGAAACACAAATCATTTTTTCCTCTCCTATGAGTCTACCTTATTCCTTAATTTCATCACTAAGATAAAGTGTCCTATACTTATTTATATGGATGTAATTTTTTATAAATGAGTTTATGGTTGAATTAAGTTGAGATTATATGCAAAAATATTTTTATTTAGAGAATTTTACATATTATTAGGCTTTTTACACCTTTAAAAATAATCCCCAATTGATGTGATTTTATGTGTTGTGGAGTAGTGGATGTCGAGTGACTCTTAGTGTAATATAAGTGGAAATAATGGTTGATGCATTAGTTATTTCAATAAAACATCATCATGGATTTGAAAAAATATCCTTGGCCCTTTGATGTTAGTTGTAGACATACACAGATGCAGGAATTGGTACCGGGAATGTTTTTTCAACACACATATGTGGGAATCTATTATGCTATTAGCTTGGTACCAAGGATATTGCTTTGATTTCCAATTTTTATAGTCTTCATATCTTTTAATCATGATGGAGGTTCAAAATTTGAAAATGATTATCAATTTTCATAAAGGAATTAATTATTAGAATTTAGAGATTGGTATGTCATGAGGTGGGGTGGAGAACACTATGTCTATGGTGGAGGGTTTATGTAGTTAGAGGCTATCAAAGTTTGGTAATATTATAGAGATTATATGGGTCAATTAATTGATCACATGGTTGGGTAACATTAATGGATTCAAAATTAGTGAATTGTGAGACATCAATGCCTTATCACATTTTAATCTACACAAGGAACCAATAATAAAACAATAAAATTAATTTTCTATATTCGATGGATATTTTGATATATTAAGACACGGATATTATTATATATGAAGACCCTACTTACCTCATATTCTACACATATTATGTATTTAATTAATTAATATCATATTAAGACCCAATCTCTAAATTAGAATTTGTCTTAATGAACTCCAGCATCATCCCCATTTATATTCATGTTTTTTTAAATCCTGAGCATCATCTCAAACCATTTGGACTTAGTTGGATTCTCCAGCAGTCACTAGCTCAACTATACTAATTACCCATGTTTTATATTCTATCAAAATTAATCCTTATCCACAATTCTCAACTATATTTGCATGCTCTGTGGTCTACCAGGTTTTTTTTGGGTTTTCATCAATAAATGAACTCTATCATAACATATGTTTTAATCATGATTTATTGTAAAACATAATGTCATTATCTAAACTTCTCTTTTGGTCTACCCCACAATTATTCAATTGATATTGATATACTATGATTAGAATATCTCAAGATTGAGGGTATGTTCATGAATATGGGATTAGTTTTATGTTCCTACATCACATGTTTGATTTATTTTCATAGTATGTGGGTCATCATATTTATGACCCATTTCATAGAATAATGTTCAAACCTACCATGATCGATTGATAGGGTGAGGGTGTGGTTAGCTGGTAGAGGATCCCATGGTTTGTGTGCAGACCATGGGAATATGATTCATTTTACATAAACCATATACTGTAGCCCCTTGTTTACAAAGGATAAAATCATGTTGTAGGTTAATGTGTGGCTTTGTAGTCACTTTTAGATTCATCATGGGTAAGCCACACAGGAAATGCATATTTGATGGACGAGTACCCTCCATATTGGTTAAATTTTCTTCTTACAGTCAATTTATGAACCATGATAATTCCTTGATATTAGTTTATTATGTGGTTCCACTATTAGTTTAGTATATCTATTTATGTATGTTGTGATTTCGATGTATAGTAGGATGGTGTTTTTTTAAATTTTTCTTGAATATTAGGTTATAAATTGGTAATCAAAAATGATTATAGGTAGAACAACTGGAAAATTTCAATATGACATCACTTCAATTTCATGTTATGTTGGGTGAATATTCATCCTTAATATTGTCAGTAACTGTGTTTCCATTTTATTTTTCAACCTAAAAAATAAGGAATGAAATCAATGCGGGATATATATATATATTTAATTTATAATGAATTAAATCCCAAAAATTGAAATCCTATATTCAATTAAATTCAAGAAAATAAATGAATCACTAAATACAAAATATGGTTCCAAACAACTAGCATTTATGATCCAATAATTTTTAATATTTAATTCATAATTTTATTTACACAATTAAATATCAAAATCATTAATTAATTAAATTTTTTTAATTTTTTTTGGCATTAACTTAATTGAAACTGAAGAAAACAATAAAAATCCAAATTCATTCCATTTGACAAAATATATTAAAAAAATTAATAGTGAATGAATAATTTAGATTACTAATTATTAGTTTAATTACAATAGAATTTATTACTCAATTAAATAAAATTCAATAAAAATTTATTAAAAAACATGATATTATACCATTAAACAAGTAAATTCCAAATTTAACAAAGTATGAAAAAAGGAATTAATTAAATCTATTTTAATAATATTAAGGTTCATTTTTATTTGAAATAAAATAAAAAAATTCAACATTTAGGTATCTCATCACTTCCCCACACATGAAGTATTGCACTCCAAGTAAATAAAATGAATTGAATTTATTCAAAAAAAATATTATCCTACTTACACCTAAATATATATGCCAAATAAGAAGAAAATAATTGGTTCCCCCATTTTAGATTTATTATACCTCCACTATGAATATAGTTTCCTATCCCATTTAAATTAATTAATTACTTCCAAGACCAATAGGGAAACTTATTAGATTTTATATGAATCATAATTTTAACAATAATGACTTATATATGTTCTTTTAAACGAAGTTTCCTAACTAAATATTCCAATTTAAACTTCATTAATAAAACAAATATAAAATTATTATAAGTATATTAACCCTTATTCATCTTAGTTCAATATTCTCATCAACTAAAAAATTTATTTTTTTACTATTAGGAACTTTATCAAAAAATTAAATTTCCTATATATATATATATATCTATGTGTGTGTAAAGAACTTTGAGAGGGGACTTATTAAATATGCACAAATGGAATTTACTCAAACACTCAATGCATAAAATCCCAAATATCAGTGTGGGATCCCAATTTTTCCATTTATATCATGTTTCCAAATATTTCTATAAATTTATTTTATATCATTTCCTTGAATTTGTTTTTCACAAATTCAAAGTAATGTCAAATTATGTTAAAAAATCTAGTAACTTCTTGTAATAACTTTGATTCTATGAGGATTATTTCACTTAAATTTTTTTTTCCTAATTCTAAGACAAAATTGCATTAAAAATAGTGAAAAATTCACTCACTAATCATTTATCTCTCATAATGTTAGAATAAATCAAATACATACTTAATGGAAAAGTATTTAATCTCGTATGTTTGGGATTCTACCCTGTGGAAGTTGTAAAATACCAATATATTATAATATATTCTTCTTATAATGAATTTAATTTATTTATATCATGATTTTTATGAAAAAATAGGTTAATATAACAATACACATAACATTGAGTTTATCTAGAATTAAATGAAACATTTTTCTTATCTTTCTATACATGAAAAACTGAGGTTTGCTTGCGGTACACACAAAACCAAATTTTATCAAACTACAATATACTATTAATATTAATATTTAATATAATATTTTTCAACTATATATTTTAATTAAATGTATTAAAATAACTTAATAAATATGGAAAATATTATTTACATATGTTTATACAATTATATTCTGTTAGAAATGAGTATATAACCCAACCGAATATGAGGGATATGTTTTTTTTTATGAAAAACTGTTTTAATCCCACCAAGGTATTCTATCATAATAAAATAAATAAATTAATTTTATTGGTTGATATTAATTTAATTAATATATATATTTTACATTTAATAATTTTTTGGACATTCATTCAATATATTTTGAAATCATAAGATAAGAAAAAACCCAATATTACCCATGAAAATCAACATTTTTATAAACTCAGTTTGAACTCTTTTAAATGGTGCACCTATTTTAAATATGAATGTTGAATATTGTATAAATTTAATATTAAAAAAAACATAAATTTTTGAATTTAAATCATCAAAATTATTTTAGGGTTAATTCTTTGTATTTTCCTAAATGTTTCAATTTTTGAAGAATAGTTAAAAATACAGAATTTTAATTGAAAACAGTTTTTTCATCTAATTCATTTATATATTTAAATTCTATTTTAATTTTTTATTAAAGTGTATTTATTTAAATTATATATAAACTAATAAATTTTTTTATTGGAATAAATTTCACATACATTTTTTATATAAAATCCATTCAATATTTTGATCATTTTTACTTAAAAAACCTACTTTATCTTCGCAATTGTGAGATTAATTTTAAATTAATTTCTACCACTTATATGATTGTAAATTTGAAATAAGGAGTACATATTTTCAATAATAAAAATTTATAATTTCTATTATTGTCAAATTATTTTTTAACCCAAAATATTTTTGAATGTAATTAAAATTAATTACAAACATTATTTGAAAAGTTATCTTAATAGGGGACTAAAATATATTCTTAAGATCCAAAAGTACCTAAAAATGTCCATAAAAAACTATTTGTCTATATTTAAATATTATAAACCATTATATTTAATTAGTTTCATTATTTGAACCACTTTAAATGAAAAAACATGGGTGGAATTCCCTTTTAAAAAATTTAAAAGAATGCCACTCCTCCTCCACTATAAAAAGAAACTCACCCTTCCAACTTATTAAATCCTACAAAGCCCTTTTTATCACAACAAATCTTCCCAAATAAGATCCCAAAACTCCTACCATCATATTATAATCCTCAATTTTTTCACAAATAAAACTAAGGAAGCCTATTGGTATTAACCAAAAGGAGTTACCCAAATAAGAGGTAACCTTATTCAATGATCACTTTTGTTTCATTTACCTCTCCACCCCTTCAATTATTTTTTATATCATGAATATATAATATACTAATTATCATAAATATATTTATGTGGTTTTATTATAATATTTATACCTACAATTTCATACAAACCCCTCAAATGAGATACACAATCATCGTTCGTGTGTACGGCGGACTACCACCTCGTGAACCGATGTCATTTATTCCTCCATTACCACCATTTATTGATGTAACTAATGTTGGATTTATATATATTATATGATATATATATGATACTAATAATTAATTTATTTTTGTTTAATTCTTATATAACAAATAGTTCCTTTCTTTCTATTTTGTGGGGATATGATAACATCGTTTGTGGACGTGTTGACAACCACCTCCTCAAAGTGATGTGATTTATTCACGCTACATATGGAATATATTAAGGGTGATTTTAAAACAAATATGTGAAATATATGACATAAATATTAAAATTCAGTTATAATATACATATATATCATTTAATTTTCATTCTTTTAATATGACAATTAAATGGATGTAGCGTTCATGCGTATGTATGACATACTATCTCCATAAACGTTTCAATTAATTTACTATACCGAATTTTTTGGATTATTATAAATACACATATACTAAAAATATATGATAATTAAATCATTTTTTAAATTATATATATGATTAAATAATGAAATAATTAATAATAAGTACAAGTTACAAGTTAAAAAATGCCGACAAACTAACAAACTAACACCTAAAATAGTAAAAATATTTAATGATTGTTAACAAAAGGGTAATAAGACATTATAAGAATAAATTATATGAGATCATAAATATTACCTTGGTTCTGCAATAAGTTATAAACATCTCTAAAAGCATTATAACAGATTGTAAAGTATGTCCACACAAAATTAAATGCAAGGGATGGGATTTTATCTTATCATTTACATCTGTAAGATAAATTTCATATTCAACACCTATTAAATTTTGGCAGTGTATTTACAACCCTTTTAGATATATTATTTCAGGAATAATTTTTATCTTCATGTTGTTTAATGTTTTACTTTGAATTATCTCGTCCAAAAGGTTTTGACTTGAAAATTACCAATTGGTATAATTTATCTTTTGCAATCTCAATTTATTTTTTTGATTTATAATTTTATCTTGAAATAATCACAACCTTATGACAATTTTATATCATAAATAACATTTATTTTTGATATAAACACTCTTATTTGTTTTGTATAATTATTTTATAAACTGTATACCATTTTTGATATTGTGTGTACTTGACAGTTATTTTATTAACTATGGAAGTATTGGTGAATCTTTATCTTTTACTAAAACAAGATAATTGATAAATGTCATTGTTCATAAATTAAATCTATGATTTAATAGATTATTAATTATTTAGAAAGGTAGAACATGGGTGTGACCCAGTTATAGATATCCCCTCGATGCATCGATAGTCTTATAAGACGAATCAATTGGCCAAATCCAATGAGATTTTTCCCAATATGTTATAAACCATATTATGAAAGGACTTGAAGGTATATGTACCACATAGATAAAAAACATAGTGTCCAATAATCAAGATTTTACCTCATTAATATTAATTTATTTTTTATCCATGATATTTTTTCCTATGATATTATCTATTGATGCAGTTCATTCTCATTATATTGATTAAATGTAATGAGTTTCAGTTACCTACCTTTCAATATTGATTTTTCATTATCCGGTTATATAAATGGAATGTGTGATTTTTTATTTACCATTCCATGTTGTTTTGTTACCATTTATTTATTATTTATTCGACTGTACATACCCTTACTATATAGTTGATACAACCCTTATTTTGTTTCTATTACCTAGGTTATGAAGAAGAAATATTTGAATAATATTTCAAGGTTTCCATTAATTTTATTTTGTTTTTTATCATATTTTATTTTATTTTCCTAATTTAATATGGGTTTCATGTAAGTATTATGGTTTTTCAAAAAATATAAATTGATCGGTCCTTGAAGATTTAATTCCTTGAAACCATGCAAATGTAATCAGGCAATGCACTAGCTCTAGACCTATGGGGATTAAGAGTTATAGTTGGTATCTAATGGAGGTTTAGTAAAAACAACGAAATATAGATTTAGTAAAACAAAGATTATGGATCATAACCCAATAATATACATTGAGGATAATCATATAAGAACATTAACGAATTTTGGTATGGTAGATATTATGTGATTATTCTTAGAAATATATATATATCTGGATAAAATAAGGGGCATTGGTTCCACCACTGATGTATATAGGGATAACATATTTGCAATGATGTGTTAAACCCGAATCAAGAATTACTTTGTATATGAAAAAATTCCTTACTACACACATGTTTTAACAGTCTATCGGGATATGCATGAGATAATTAACATTTTCTTTATAAAACCTTATTAAATATTTTAAAGTAGATATATTCCTAAAATAAACCATGTCTATGACTATGAGATCAGATATGGTTAAATTTATTAGTTTATTTTAAGTGTTTCTCAATATCAATAATTTAAAAAGTTCATAATTTTATGTGATAATATAGTATATTCCATTGTTTATAAATGGAATCTAGAAGGATGAATGTTATTAATACATGTGGAAAATGTAGATAATTCCTTGCTGTGGAAACTAATACAACTTGTATTAGAATAGAGAAAAATATGGAAATATTAGGCCAAATTAATCCAGTTATAACAAATAACCATTACCAAATAGAGTGACCCATTCTATAGAGAGATTAACCTATGCAACATATGTTTACGCAATATAATCCCCTATAATTTTGTGGGAATAATAATCCAATTATAGGTAAGCATCGAATTAAGTCTCCGAAGAAGATATTTATGACCATGGGATGTAGTTAAATTAAAATTTTTACTCTTATGGTCTATTGTATCAAGGTTTGTTTTGATCAATGGTGACCCCTGATCATAAATAATTGGGAGTAAGAATAAATAGAAATCATGTAATGGAGAAATTTTAATGATAAATTCTTTAATAAATACTTCCCTCGTAATCAAAAAATTGATATAAAGAGAATGTTCCTTAATATAATTAAAAAGGAAGAATAAATCATTTGATATTGTGAAGATACCTTTTCAAGGTAATCAAGGTATGCTACATACTTCATACATATCATCGAATTCAATATTGACCATTTATTTGAAGGGCTTAAGACAAGTATATGAAGGGTTCTAGTGTGTCAAAAAGTTTCTTCATATGTTGTCATTGTTTTATGTGCTATCATGAAAGTTAATGAATAATCTATGTTCTATGGATTCAAAGGGAATACTAAGAAGAATATGTATCCTTAACACCATTAAATAAATAATTATTAGAAAAAAAGGGAAATAAGTATTTCTCCACATCTCAGATCTATGTAAAGAATCACTCTAGTAAAATCTTCATAGGATTGGGAGTTTTTTATAAGTGAGGAGAAAAGGGTCACTAGGAAAAATAGAGCAATATAAAGAAGGAAAATTATTTTATTTATTATTATAAATAGAATTAGTTGGGTAATTGTGAAAATGAATGTCCCATGAGTTAGGGGAATATACCTCATAATAAGCTAATGTATCAAGGTCAAACTTGTGTTATTTATATAGCTGAGGTGGTTTGATTAATTTTCTCTTGTATATGGATGTTTGAATGATGTTGGAAAAGTATTTTTTTATGATAACCTATTTATAAGTAATATGAAATTTATATGATTTTTTTGTAGAGATTTTTTCATCAAGGATTGAAAATCTTGTGTTGATTGGTATATATAACAAATAAATTTGATTCACTATAAAGTTTAACTTCTTAGAAAACACAAGGTTGAGGGAAATATAAGCCATATTATGTTAATAATAATAATATAATAACTATTTATTTGGATAACGTATATTTTATAAGTTTTAACTACCATGGAGATGATTTTAAAGTTTTGGATCATAATACATAGAAGGGTGATAAGGTTAAGCATTTATGAAATGGTTTAAGTTGAAATTTGGAAGAAGTATTGGAAATTATTATAACAGTTCACCATATGATGGAACCTATTCTATGATACTAAGTAGTGATAGTTGAAGGAACAACCAAAGGATAAACATAAACATGTTATCTAACACTCCTCTAGTCAATGGATTAGTGTTTGAAAATGTTCTCGTAAACATGTTCTCTAACACTCCTTATTTGAACATAAAAGTTACATTTATCTTATATATACATGTTTTCACCAATATTATCTTCTTTGAAAGCCATTTTTTATGGTAACCATCACATTTAATTTTCATATTATTAATAAGATAGGTTATTAAAAATATTTATGATGTGGGTTTTTCAACAATAGTATTTTCAATTATCTATCCCCTGATTTCTGAGATCATGTTTGAATTGTGAATATGCGATTTATTTAAGGATGGGAAAATGTAAGACCCCAATACTTTATAAAATTTTCTTTTTAGAATAAATTAAATTTTAGTCCTATCATTATATATATGAAACAACTAGTTTATATTACACTACATGAAATATTTAGTTTCTCGGGAATTACATGCAACATTTTTCCTAGCTTTCCTTACATGGAACATCGAGGTATGCTTGCAATACATAGAAGACCGAGTTATACCAATCTAGCATATACTATAAAAATTGTTATTTAATATAATAGTTATCATATTTCCATTTTAAGGGAATGTATTAAAACAATTAACTGAATTTGGAATATATTATTTATATATATTTATATAATTATTTGGTGTTATTGATGAATATAGAACAAAATTTAATTTAAAGGATGTGTTTTTATAAAAAATTATTTCATGCCCGCAAAAGTTTTTTATCATAATAAATTAAATTAATTAATATTACTTAGTTTTCTTAATGTAACCTATGTATATTAAATATTCAATAAAATATTATTTAAATTAATACAATATATTTTATTGTGATAATAATAAATCAAACCCAATATTATTCATACAAATAAATAGTTTTTATAAAAGTTTTACCACCATTTAATGGTGCAGAATTTTTAAATAAGAATTATTACACTTTTATAAATTTAATATAACAAAATAAAAATATTTTTTTTGAATTGAAAAATCAAATTTATGTTAGGGTGAAGTTTTGGAATTTTTCTGATATGTTACTTTTTTTAATGAATAGTGAAAAATTATGAATCTTCATTGAAAACTGATACTTCATTTTATTTATTTATATATTTGAATGATATTATAATTTACTTTTCAAGTATATTTATTTAATATAAAAGTTAATTTATCTAATTTTTGACATTAAAGTTTATATTACATTGATAATTTATGTAAAAAAATTTCAATCTTTTTCACATGTTTACTTTAAAACCCCGCTTTGTCGTCCCATCTACATGATTAATTTTATAAGAATTTCTTCCAAATATTTCATATGAATTTTTAAAAATGGATTCAATATTAGGACTAAAAATAATATATAATTTTTAATATTGTAAACATATTTTTTAGCCAAAAATATTAGTGAGAGTAATTAAAATTAATTATAATGATTAATAGGTAAATTAGCTTAATAAGGGACTAAAAATTAAACCTAAGGACCAAAATGACCTAAAAACATGTCCAAAATCACTTTTATGTACTTATTTTGAACATATAATCTATTTTATATAATTTAGATTATTATTGGAGACACATTAACTTGAAAAAAGGTCGGTGTAATTCCATTTTCAAAAATTTAAAAGAATGCCACTGCTCCTCCAGTATAAAATATATCTCACCCCTCTCACTTATTAACACAACCCAAGCCCTTCGTAAATCAAAACAATTATGACAAATAAACTCCCAAAATCACTAAATTCATTTTAAAACCATCCATTTTGGATTAAATTAAACCAAGGAAGCCTTTTGGTATAAACCAAAAGTAGTTAACCGAATAAGTGGTAACCTTCTTCAACAATAACTTTTTGTTTCATTTACTTCTCAACCCCTTCAGTTATGTTTATATCATGATTATTTAATAACTAAAATATTTTAAATAAACAGACATTTTTTCATTATAATTTTATAGCCTAAAATTTCTCCCACATAATTTAAATAGAATAGATAATCATCATTTGTGTGTATGGAAGACTACCACCTCACAAACAGATGTCATTTGTTTTTCAATTTCCACATTTTAAGGTAATAAATAATGGTGGATTTATAGTTTATGTATGAGATATATTATATTTATAAATCATTTATTCTTATTTTATTCCAATATAACACACACCAACATGTGTTCCATTTTGTGGGGAAATGATTATAGACGCCGGAAAAGTCCGTTGTTCCCAAACGAAGCTCCGGATGCGGGAAGCGAGGTCATATTTGGAGTCGGAAGCCCGTTTCGGAGGGCCCGGAATCCTTGCGCGGAATTTTGGAGACCCGCGCGCAAAGTTGGAGTGCCGCGCGCAAACCTCCCGGGATGCGCGCAATGCGCTGGGCCGGCGCGCAATTTCGCGCGCCCGTTGCCCGTGCGACTCCCTTGCGCGCCGAGCCCGATTCCGCGCCCGCGAAGGGAATTCCGCACCCGCGAACCGGATTCCGCGCCCGGGGTTGCCTATAAATATAAGGCGACCCCCGACGTTTTTAAGGTTTCCGGAATTCGAAGAGTCGCTCGTTTGCGCAATCCAACCTCTTCCGCGCGCAATGCCGATCTTCAGGTAACCTCTTTTTTCTTTCTCGCAATAAAGCCTTGGGTTCGCCTTCGCGCGCAATCCCTTCAGCTCCTTTCCTTTGAACTAACCCTTCACCCAAAGGCCTTCGAGCGCAAAAGAAGCCTCTTGTGCGCAATTTCCCCCGGGTGTGCGCAATCCATCCCGATTGCACGCACCCCCCCTTTCAAAGTGGCCATTCGTTAAAGAATGAGCCGTTGCCCCCGCGCGCTATCCGAAGCCCGGTGCGCGCAATCTCTGTCATCTGCGCGCAAAGCGCTGGCCCAATTGCGCGCCAGCCCACCCATTTGCACGCCGACCCGCGGTATTGCGCGCCAAGTTTCTCTTTTGCGCGCAATCCTCCAAGGTCACCCCCTTTGACCCCCCGGGGGTACCCGCCTGCGTGGCGCCCGATGATCCTCATCCCGGGTGCCCGCACCGTGCGTTGTCTTCCCGTGCGGCCCTCTAGGCTTGCGCGAAGTGACACAGACCCATCGGCGGCACTACTCGTCTGTACTGCAAGACGTTAAACTGCCTAGCACATCGTCCGTACTGCAAGACGTTAAACTGCCTAGCACATCGTCCGCGCGACAAGACGTTAAACTGCCAAGCATCCACGTCCAAGATGCACGACGTTAAACTGCCTAGCATGTCGTCCGCGCTGCAAGACGTTAAACTGCCAAGTGTTTCGTCCAACATGACGATAAACTGCATTCGTCCTCAACACACGACGTTAAACTGTACTTTGTCCGGCAAGACGTTAAACCGTCCGCTTCATCCTCAACACACGACGTTAAACTGTACTTCGTCTGGCAAGACGTTAAACCGTCCGCTTCGTCCTCAACACACGACGTTAAACTGTACTCCGTCCGGCAAGACGTTAAACCGTCCGCTTCGTCTGATCCCGTGCCTCGCACGCAGGGTCCCCCTCCCAGTTCAGATGTGGCCCCCACCCACTCATCTCTGCAGGGATGTCGGGATTGGAGTGGCCTTCGCCAACAGGGGTAGGGTATTGCAAACCCCTAGTTCCTTATGGGGGACTGCGCATGTGTATCTCCATCGTGCTTCCCCACTTCCGAAGCCAGTAGAGGGCGTGACAGGGATCGAGGTCTCTCACCTTCGGCCCAAGTCCCTCTCCAACTGAGCTTTGCCGCATCCGGGCTGCCTCAGTGCGTAAGTCCTGACAGAACGAACTACGTGGACTTTGATCCATGTCTCCTAAACAGGGTACGTAGGAAGCCTCTCCGAGGTTCAAGCCCACCACTTGGTCGTCCCGGTCGTATTCACGTCGGTTCGTCCATCAGTGGACCCCTCCCGGGTTCACACTTGCGTCGATTCACCTATGAATCCGCCCTTGTGGGAGACTGCACATGTGTATCTCCATTGTGCTTCCCCACTACCTTTTTCTCCTGCCAGCGTCCAGCATGACGTGAAACTGTGATCCACCCGGCCGTTCCGTCCCCCTCGGTGCGAGGTGGTTCGGTTCAATCCTCCACCCGACGGCCTTGATCTCTTCGTGAGTCGGCTTGCCAGCGTCCAACATGACGTGAAACTGTGATCCACCGGGCCGTTCCATCCCCCTCTATGCGAGGTGGTTCGGTTCAATCCTCCGCCCGGTGGCCTCGATCTCTTCGTGAGTCGGCTTGCCGACGTCCAGCATGACGTTAAACTGTATATTCGAACTACGCTGACTTTGATCCGCGCTAACGCGCTGTACGTAGGAAGCCCCTACGGGGTCCAATCTCTTCACTCCATCATCCATCGTGATCCTTACCCGGGCCGCCACATCCCGGTGGGGTCATGCCATTTCATTCCACTCCACTTCACTCGGGAAGCCGCCCATGTGCTGGTCCCAGCGTCGGAGGTTCCTCGCAAGGGGTTCTGTCATCTGATCCACTTCTCGTGTTGATCAGTCCGATGTCGTCCCTGCTGGACATTAAACTCGCGGCATACCCCGTCTTAAACATGGGAAGCTGAGGAAAACCTCAGGTAACACAGCTCCCCGCACCTAGCGCGGGATGCCTCAGGCCATCACCCCTTCGAGAAGCCCTATTAGGGACGGAAGGCAGACATGCAGATTCGCAGTGTTAAGACACGCCCCCGACACCCAGAGCCACCCGGTCTCCTCACCGCAGGTTGCTGCCCCGACCAGACTCCTTGGAGCGTCTGGGCGGAAGCAGCGTAATTAACCGGTGTCCATGAATATATGGCGCCGGGAACGAGATTCACGAACATTCTTAAATCTATGAGGGAGACCCGGATTAGGCGACGAGTTCCGAGGAGACGTCCACGGAAGGAGGAGCCGACGTCCCATCATCCCGGTTTCGATCAAGGAGAAGACGCCCCTGAAAAAGGGACGGATGCCGCCCGCCTTTGTAAAGTGGGACTGCGGGACCACAAGCCGTGCGCGCCCATCCCCTCGGGTCGACGGGCGCACGCGCGAACGCGTCCTGACGGAACAACGCCGGAACAGAAACCCGATGCACATCCGCACCGAAACAGAAAAATGGTGAACCCGACATGAATCTCTTCTCCTCGATACGAAGACCGATGAATTTTAGAGGTGTTGGAAGACCAGCATGCTGCTCGACCGAGCATTCAACACCGGGGCACGGAACCCGCCAGGGGCTGGGGAAGGGAAATCGGGCACTCCGTCTCACGATGTCGATGGCCTGGGTTCCCCCCCACGGAGGGCGTCGTGGCACGAATGGTTGGTTGTCGATTCCTTTTCCTGTTAGTGTTAATGGGTTTTTCTCCCTGCTTTCAGGAATCAGGTCGCCCAATCCAGTGCCCGATCGCCGCCCGTCCACTGGCGTAGGGGTGCGGGAAACACCGACGCGGCTACTCCGCGCGGTCTCGCCCGTTCCACAGCCGTCCCAGCAGCCGCAGCTGCGGGGCAACCACGCCCTCTCTCCCCCTCGGAGGTCATCCAGAGAAGGGTGGTCAACAAATTGGTGCGGAGATATGAGGAAGAGGGAGTCATCCCCACCAGGGACATGGCTCGCCTAGACCTCGAGGAAGCTGCACCTCGCCACCAACGCCGCCCCCGAGGGCCGCGCAGGGAGGCACCGCTGCCTACCTCGACGTCCAACCGCTTCGGGAGTTTATCCCCGGAACGCTCCGACAGTTCCTTCCCCTATGCGGATGAGGTGGAAGATGCCCGAGACTACCCTATCTGAGATTCGCTCCAGGGATCCGCGATAAGGGTTCCTGTCAGGCCACGGCGACACCGCCGCCAGGCTTCTCAAGTCAAAGGACGGGCTCTCCACCTGCTCGTGCCGCTCATCCCGACTCGTTTGTCCCGACGCCAACGTCGGGCACGAGCGGAAGAGGATGCCCACCTTGGTGCCCTAGCGACAGCGGCCGCGTTGGCACAAGCCACTGCTGGCTCCAGTCACCAGGCCCCTGCGCATCCTGAGCAGGGGCACTTCTATGCCCGACCTGGATCGAGGGCCCGACCGCCCCAAAGGCAGGTTGGGTTGACTCTCCCGGTTGTTGGTACAGGCAATAGCCACCGCGGACCACCTCGCGGTAGCGCTATTCACCAACAGGGTCTACTCCGCGTGGCCGATCCAAGAGGCATGGGTCACCCCACCTTTCGATCCCGGCCCGGAGGCCTGCCCGGAATCATCTCTCCCCGCATCCCCTTTGATATCTGTCCTGGTGCTCCTCGCACCTTGGTTTCCTGTCCTCTTGGCCCCAGCACCAGTGCGGCCGGAGGACGCCAGGATAGAGATCAGCCATGCCCCGAAGAACCACCCAGGGGCAGGAAGGCGAGGCGTCGACGCCGAGGGAAGAATGTTACGGAATTCCGGACAGAGATCCGACCGGTTCGTTTCTCTGATACAGAGGCGGAGTATGATTCGGCGACGGAGCCCTCCCCCCGATCCCGCCAGTTAGGGGCAGGGGTAGGAATGCGGCACGTCAGCCTCGTACTTCCCGAGAGCGAGATCGATACGATCCCCGCTTCTCTCTGAAGGTATATCCGGAGTAGTGAGGGCCTGGTAGACCCCCAAGGATCAAGCTTGCGGTTGGTACCAGCCCCTCCGGAAGCACCTTCTGCCTCGATCGGAGAAGCCGGAGACTTTTTCTGGGGACCGACGGTCGAACCACGATCTAGTGCACCCTCGGCGAGCACCGACGCTACGGCAGGATGTACGCTCACCGGCCCGTCCTATCGTGATGTGGTAGCTGGGGAACCGCCACCCTCAGAGGGAGGCCCGGGATATGGAGGCCAATCGGCCTACTCGCCGTATTCACCGCTGGCCAGCCCGTCGGCCCGACGGCCCGCCTCGGCACCACTGCCGGTTCCCCGTCCATTCCCAGTCATTGAAGAGGACCAAAGAGACCTGGGTCCCGAGTTTGAGTCGTGGAGCTTTTGGACCATCCTTGCAGAGGGCCACTTCCCTGAGAAGTTTTGGCCAGTCGCAGGACCGGACTTTGATGCACCCGAATCACTCACCCCGGATGAGTTCGAATGCTTCCGCCAAACTCTCCGGGAGACTCACTCCCGTCTTCACCTCCTACAAATGCCATATCCCGGGAGTCATGCACACCTGGAGGATATTGGAGAGCAGTGCCGTCAAATTGACCTGGCCACGCTCCCCGCGGTTCGGCACCCCGGGTCATTTGGGCACCACGAGGCCCTCCAACAACGATGCGTTGAGTGTTTTCAAGCACTCCGCAAGGTTATCGAGGAAGCCACCCCCCACGTGTATATCCGTGGATGGGGGCAGTACGCTTCCCTACGCTTCAGTGCAATTCGCCGACAGCCCGATTCACTGGGTGTCCCTGAGGGTACATCCCCAGGGACGGAAACGGTCAATATGGATGACCTATCGGGGGAGGGGAACGGCTTGGAACTTCTCGACGGGGGCTCTCCCCCCGAAGACAAGCCGTTTTTGGATCCATCGGCGAGAGTTACTCGTCACCAGAGGAACCTCCTGGGTCTCCCCACACCCACTGAATCACTGACGTTAAGCCGAAACGTCAGCAAAGGTAAAGAGCACGGCGGGGCTATGAAACCCGCCGACCCATCTGCCTCCATGCAGAGGGCGGATGAGGATCCCGAGAAGGCTATGCTACGTCAACAGCTCGCCGAGCAGAAGAAGCTGGTTGACCAGCTCCTCGCCGAGCGCGCTGCAGAACAGCGGCCTGACTACGGTGATCCTAGGCCAGGACAGCAGGGACAGGAACAACCACTCCTCGATGAGGCTCTCCCGGGCAACCGTGATTATGCCGTGTTTGCCGATAGGGGAGAGGCCATTGCCTATGTCAAGAGGGCGCAGTATGTTTTACCACACCCTTCCGAGCGGCGTGACTACCTGAGAGACCCCGCTCGGATTCCTCCCGCTGCCCCAAGGGCCGCTCCGCCCGCCATCCCACGAGCTGCCGAGTTCGACGACCCGGTCGACGACTCGATTGAAGGACTATGCAATGCACTCGTGGTTAGAGATCCTCGCCAGGACTGGAACCCATGTCCGGACGATCCGATGGAGGCACTCATCGCCCGCTTGGAAGCCTTGGAGACTCGGCAAGTGGCGATCCCACCAGACGGCAAGCCATACCCAGCATGGGTGGATGACATGCCGGCGCCTCCGGGATTCGGGAACCCCACTTTCGCCCCCTTCAACGGGACTGGAGATCCGCCACATCATTTGGCCCATTTCAACTTGAGGTGCGGGCCTATGTTGGGAACTCCGGCGCAGCAAGAGGCCGCTAAGCTTCGCTACTTTGTCCAGACGCTGGAAGGGCCAGCATTTGTCTGGTACAGCTAGCTCCCCGTCGGGTCGATAACTATATGGGAGGACCTTCGTAGACAGTTCCTATACCAGTTCAGTTCCACGACCCGGAAGACGAGTATCGCAGACCTCTTCAAGTGCAAGCAGAGGCCTGATGAGCGAGTCACGGATTTCGTCGCCCGATGGAAGGGTCTCACGTATTCCCTTGACATTCCATTGACTTAGGAGCAGTTGCTGACAATGTGCGTCGGGAACGTCAAGACCGAGCTGGTCCCTTCCCTGATCACTCAGAATTACCCCGGAGGGTTCAGGGACTTCTCAGACAAAGCTCAACGTCTTGAGGAAGCCCTGCAACAGGCCAGTCAGGCACACCCGCTGCCTCCTATGATTCATGCAAGGAGAGTCAGAAGGGCTGAGCCCGCTGCTGTTGCCCAGATAGAGTCCCCCAGGCCGTTGGAGCTGCTGCCGGCGAGGCCAGCTCCATAGCCTGACAGGAATCCGCCTCCACGGGCTCAGTTCCCGGCCCAGCAGCGGCAGCCCCAGAACCGGCCGGCCCCTCCGCGTAATGTACCGCCACAACCCAGGCGAGATAATCAGGGTCCACCTCCTCGGCAGGTCCCTCCAGCCCCTTGTCCAGACCACGCTCCCAGGGGCCCGCGATACCTGACTTACTCATTTCACGAGGATCAGGTCCCCGGTTATTTCCGGAGCGCCCTGGAGCAGAGGATTGTGCGACTGCCTGAGTGTTGGAGGCCAGAGGAGGCACATCTCATGGATAACCCCCGCTACTGCCCTTACCATCGGGCCCTGGGGCACACCATCCAGCGGTGCTATGTGTTTAAGGATTGGCTCCAAGACCAGATTAACAACAATGTAATCAGGTTGGGCCCAGCTCGAGCACAAGTGGCAGGCGTGTTCGTGGGATCAGATGACGATAGTGGCAATGAGGACGAATGGCAGCTGGTCTCCGACCGCGGATCCCAGAAGTATAATAACTGGATGGCCCGCAATACGATCATTCGCGCCCATGGGATCATCCGTGCGCGCTTGAATCAGCCTGAGCCCCCAGAATCTGCGGGTGCTGCTTCGGCATCGTCGTCCCAGCCTGCCTCTTCCGAGAAGAGCAAATGGCGGCGGCGCAAGAAGGAAGAGCGCGCCCCGCCAGTTCCGCCACTATCCCGCACTCTCAGTGATTTCATGCCCCCGGAGATGGGGATCCCTCCTCGGATCTGCCCAGTGGTGAATGATTCGTCCGATGACAGTGTTGGGTACGCTTCGGTTAATACCGTCGAGCTGGTAAATCCCTTTTCGGTTCCCGACGTTGAAGAACACCAGGTGGACCTCCCCAGTGTCCCCGGTCGTCGCCACCGTCGGAGGAACCGCAACAACAGGAGTCGCTGGGGCACGACAGTTGGTACCTCCAGCCAGGCCGTGCACGCCACTGAGACTAGGCAGCAGGCTCAAAACAGAGCTCAGCGTGCGCAGCCCCCCCATCCGGGGATGACGGATTCGCCTCCGCCACGGTTTGTGGTGTGGGACCAGGCAGAACCGCCTCAGCCGCGTCGCGATCAGCTCCGCCCTACCACAAGTCCATCCCGGCCTCCTGACCCCAGTACGGTGACTACATCCCGGGCTTCAACCAACGAACATCGAGATGCGCCAAGTGCCAGTCGGCCGCCGGTCCAACCAGCAAGGCCCATCATGCCTCCAACCGCAGAGCAACCTCCTGCAACCAGGGGATCGCGCTTGGCCAAAAAGTATGATGTCCTGAAGCACTTGGCCGACATCCCAGCAAGGCTCTCCATCCTTGAGGCTCTGCTCATGTCATCTGAGATGCGCGAGGCACTCGCTGAAGCCCTGAAAAGCCCCCTCCAGTTTGAGACAGAGGTTGCGGCTGCAGAGGCCTTTCACGCCGAAACGATTGAGGACGCCGAATGTCAGGCAGTTATCTCGTTCTCTGGTAAGGATGAAGACCCTCCTATACAGGGGCACATTCGTCCGCTGTATGTTACTGGCCAGTTCAATGGCCTTGAAGTCTGGCGCTGTCTTGTCGACACGGGGTCCGGGATTAACCTGATTCCAACTCGGACGCTCCGGAGATTGGGGTTGTCTGAGGATGACTTGATCCCCTCCGACCTCAGGATCCAGGGGTACGACCGCACCGAGCAAACTCCGGTCGGCAAGATACGTTTGAAGACCCAGTTCGGTGACTTGGTCGCCAACACCGAATTCATGGTAGTCTCTCAGGACACTGCGTATAACGCATTGATGGGCAGGCCATGGCTCCACCTTCATGCGGCGGTTCCCTCGTCATACCACCAATGCCTCAAATACTCCCTTAATGGTCGAGTAGGCGTGCTTCAGGGAGATGCCTCTCCTTTTGCCTCATGTGAAGCCTGTTATCTGGACGCGGACTATTACAAGAGCAAGGACAAGAAGATCCTGGCAGGTGAGGTTGAGCCTGTCACTGTTGCAAGTGATCCCTGGGCAAGCTTGGATGACGCTTACGTCCTCCCGATTCAACGGTTGGACGTAGCCGTGGTCTCGACGGCCTGTGAGTCTCCTGATGAGATGACCGCAACCGCCCGTGCCAGTACCAGCGGCCCAGCAGGATCTGGTAGCCCCAATGCAGTTTTCAACGCAGTCTCTCCCGTGGACGATCCCTCCCCGAGTGGAGAGGACGTGGAAGACGCACCCCCATCCTTTGAGGAGGGCGTCTCCGCCACGGTCGATGAGTTAGTACAGGTGAACCTTGGAACCGAAGCAGATCCAAGACCCACATTGGTCAGTGCCACCATGCCCTCTGAGGAGCGGCAGCAGTACATGGACTTCCTCAGGCAGCACCGTGATGTGTTCGCTTGGGGCTATGACGAGATGCCGGGGCTAGATCCTCAGGTATCCGTCCACCGCCTTGGTCTCCCGGCGAACCATCGTGGGTTCAAGCAGCCTCCCAGGAAGATGCACCCATCCCACGGTGCCATGGTTGAGGCCGAAGTTGACAAGCTTATCAAAGCCAACTTCGTGAGGGAAGTTCAGTACACCAAATGGCTGGCCAACATTGTGCCGGTCAGGAAGAAGAACGGGCAGATCAGAGTCTGCATCGACTTCCGCGATCTCAACCGCCACTGTCCGAAGGATGATTTTCCCCTTCCAGTGACAGAGCTTTTGATTGACGCCACGACAGGGTTCCGAGCCCTCTCCTTCATGGATGGATACTCCGGATACAACCAAATCCGGATGGCCCCTGAGGATGAGGAGTTCACTGCCCTCAGGGCCCCCCAAGGTATCTTTTGTTACCAGGTCATGCCCTTCGGCCTGAAGAATGCAGGTGCCACCTATCAACGAGCGATGCACCGCATATTCAAGCCAATTCTCGGCACACTGGTGGAATGCTACGTCGACGACTTGGTGGTCAAATCGCGCCAGCGTCAGGACCATCTCAAAGATCTTGAGAAAGTGTTCGGCTTCCTCCAGTCTCGCTGCCTGAAGATGAACCCGTTGAAGTGTGCCTTCGGGGTCACCTCCGGAAAGTTCCTTGGATTTGTGGTAAGATACCGGGGTATTGAGATCGACCCAGAGAAGATCAGGGCGATTAGCCAGATGCCTCCCCCAGGTAACATCCGGGAACTGCAAGGGTTCCAAGGCCACTTAGCCTATATATGCCGATTCATCGCGAATCTGGCCGGCAAGTGTAAGCCCTTTTCTCGGCTCATGAAGAAAGGTGCCACCTATGTATGGGATAAAGAGTGTCAGACCGCTTTCGAGGAAATCAAGCAGTACCTGCTTCAACCTCCGGTTCTGATGCCTTCTGTATTCGGGAAGCCGCTGGTCCTTTATGTGACTGCCCTGGAACGGTCCCTTGGTGCCCTTCTCGCCCAAAAGAACAACGAGGGAACAGATAATAGCCTCTATTACCTCAGTCGCATTCTCCTCGATGCAGAAGTTAGGTATTCCCCCATCGAGAAGAGCTGCCTGGCGCTCGTATTTGCCGTACAGAAATTACGGCACTACTTGCAGCACCATGAGGTACAGTTGGTTTCTCGGGTAGACCCGTTGAAATATATCCTGAGCCGGCCTATGTTGACTGGTCGTCTAGCGCGATGGGCTGTGATTCTCCAGCAGTTCGACATCAGGTATGTGTCTCAGAAGGTCATCAAAGGGCAAGCGTTGGCAGACTTTCTGGCTGCTCACCCGACCTCCGCGGATCAGCCGCTGGATCTAGGCTTTCCCGATGAGGCCATTCTCTCGGTCGGTCATGCCGGTCCATGCTAGCAGATGCACTTTGACGGTGCCTCCCGGAGCCCCACCGGTAGAAGACTCGATAATCCTAAGCTTAACAGAGTGGGCTTGGGTATCGTCTTCATTAACCCGGAGCAAGCCGTGCTTCCATACTCTTTCATGTTGTCAGAGGGCTGTACCAACAATGAGGCGGAATACCATGCCCTCATCACCGGCCTCGAGTTGGCTCTCGAGATCGACGTGCCCCATCTGTGTGTGAAAGGGGACTCCGAGCTGGTCGTTAAGTAGATCAATGGCGACTATGTTGTCAGGAAGCCGGAACTTGTGCCATTGCTGGAGTGCACCCTCCTTCTGATGGCCCAGTTCCCTTCTCGGCCAGAAATTGTCCATGTTCCCCGGTCGCAGAACGGTCGAGCAGATGCTTTGGCCAGCCTTGCTGTGTCACTTGCAGAGCCTGAACAGGACAACCTGATCGTCCGCGTGACGCACCGCAGGCTCATCGCCCCCGTTACCCCGGAGGGAGATCGCGACCCGTCGGTAAGTAATCTCACCGCGGTTGCCCCTGTGCCTGGAGCCCCGAGTACCCCAGATATGGCAGTCGAACCAGCCCCTGATTGGAGGATGCCTTTGGTTGAGTACCTCCAACATGGCATTCTCCGGTCGGATCGGGTCGAGCACGAGGGAGTTCGACGCCGCGCAGCGCAGTTTGTCCTCCAGAGCAATCCCGGCCTGGAGCAGATCCTCTATAGACGCGGATTTGATGGTGTTCTCCTCCGTTGCCTTCATGGAGTTGAGATCCCACGAGTCATGCAAGAGGTTCATGCTGGTTCATGCGGTGCCCATCAGACTGGGCCGAAGCTGTCCCACCAGATTCGGAGGTTGGGATACTTCTGGACCTCCATGATCCATGACTGCATCGAGTATGCCAGGAGGTGCCATGCGTGCCAGGTTCATGCGAACTTTGTGCATCGGCCGCCGGAGCCTCTCCATACCACCAGGTATTCTTGGCCCTTTGCAGTCTGGGGGATGGACATTGTGGGACCTTACCCACCGGCAACGGCTCGCCAGTGCCGGTTCATTCTGACCACCACAGACTTCTTCTCCAAATGGGCAGAGGCGATTCCGCTCAGAGAGGTCAAATCCTGTTCGATCGCTGACTTCGTGACCTCCAACATCATTCATTGATTTGGAGTGCCTCACGCTATCCTCACGGATAACGGAGCCAATTTCCGAGCAGCCGAGTTGAAAAAGTTGTACGCCAAGTACAACATTCGCTCGAACCATACATCTCACTATCATGCGCAGGAGAATGGACAGATTGAGGCGTTTAACAAAACCCTCTCTAGCATTCTGCAAAAGATGGTTGGTCAGAACAAGAAGAGTTGGCCGGACAAGCTCCCCAACACCCTCTGGGCTTATCGGATGACGATTCGCAATTCCACCCAGATGACCCCTTATTCCCTGGTGTATGGATCTGAGGCCGTCTTGCCCATCGAGATCCAGTTACCGTCCTTGTGCACTGCGGTCTACGACCAGCAAGCGCCGGACAGAGCTGCTGAAGCCCGTCTAGTCGAGTTGGAAGCACTGGATGAGAATAGACTTCGCGCCTTGCACAACTTGGAGAGGCATCAGAGCATGATGGCTCGAGCTTTCAATAAGAAGGTTTGCCTCCGCTCCTTCCTGCAGGGTGACCTAGTATTAGCCCTGAGAGCACCGATGATCCCCGGCAGGAAGCCACCCAAGTTGGAGCCCAAGTGGGAGGGACCTCTTGTCGTCCACAAAGTCTATCCCAATGGCGCGTACTCCCTAGCGACTATGGATGGTGAGCGTGTTACTCCTCCCACCAACGCTAGGTTCCTCAAGAAGTACTTTGCCTGAGTGCACTTCGTCCGCGCGACAAGACGTTAAACTGCCAAGCATCTTCGTCCAACACGACGTTAAACTGTAATTCATCCCGCACGATGTTAAACTGCAGTTCGTCCCGCACGACGTTAAACTGCATTAATCCTGCATGACGCTAAACTGCACCACGTCCGAGCTACAAGACGTTAAACTGTTCAGCATCCGTCCCGCATGACATTAAACTGCACTTCAAGAACTACGTGCGGCTTGATTCCCATCCTTATGGGATACGTAGGACCGCCTGAACATTCATGTTTCATGCCCAGCCCCATCCTTCGGGAATTTCCATCCCATCTCGGGCCCTTGGACCAGTTGCCTCTGGGTATGCGGCGTATGGTGTGAACGCAGGGCTATTTGCTCGCCACGCTGTACGCCCCCCACGGTTGGGGATGCCTTCCGCCCCCCCTTTCCTTATTCGTCCCGCATGACACTAAACTGCACTTCAAGAACTACGTGCGGCTTGATTCCCATCCTTATGGGATACGTAGGACCGCCTGAACATTCATGTTTCGGGCCCAGCCCCATTTCCCGGGAATCTCTATCCCGCGTTGGGCCTCTGGCCCAAGTTTCCCTCCTTTTTGTGTGAGGCGTGTGGCGTGAGCCGGGGATTATGTCCTCATTCACGTTGGTCTACAGGCCGCGCCGTACGCCTCCCCCGTGTGTGGGACTACCTCACACCCCTCATCGTCTTGCATGACGTTAAACTGCCTCTCAAGAACTACGTATGGCTTGATTCCCATCCTTATGGGATACGTAGGACCGCCTGGACGCTTGTGTTTCAGGTCCAGCCCCGACTCTTGGTTGATCACGGGGATCTGCCGTCTTTTGGTTGCTCTCAGGGTAAGTCCTCCGACCCTTTTTGGTGATCTGTTAACATGTTTTGGGTACTTCGGTCTATGACCTGTAGTGTCGGATTCAATCCCGACAAGTCCTGTGTTGCTTTTCGGACCTCACGCTTCCTCTTGTTTGAGCCTTAACTCAAAGGGATCCTCGTTAGCGGTTTGGGTACGATGCCTCAGTGCTCTCCTACCGCTCCGGGTTGATTTACTGGCGGGTCCTGGGCCGCAAATCGATATGAATCCTGCGCTTGAGCGGTTGATGCTTGTTTTCTTGCCCCATCTTAGGCTGACGCGATCGGATGCTGTGTTGCGAATATGGTCAGCGACATCCTTGATCGCCATGTCGGCTCTTTCAGGCTCCGAACATTGGTTGCGCAGTCCTCATCACACTCCGCCTTTGTGCGTTGTAGTGGAATCTCGACACTCTCTTCATACTGACCTTCAGTACACCTCTACACGTTAGGCAGGCCAACCAGGGTAATGGTGTCTTTCGAGGCTCCCACGATCTGAGCACCAAGGATATATGCTGATGTCCTCCCTAAGGGCCATGTGTAGCTGGACCCTCGTCCCCATAAGGAGGAAGGAGTCGCCCGAACAATCGTGTTCTGGGCCTAGTATAGCTGGAGGCTAGCATCTCTACCCCTCGGGTGATGGACATACGCAGGCCCCTATCCCAGGATCCTTCTCTTGGAATCGTGCGTGACCGCAGGGCTGGGTATGTTCCCACCTCCGCTGGGTCCACCATATCGCAACGAGCGGATCCCTCCATGGTCCGAACCACACGACCTTAAACTGTGTTGTCTGGTCCTACCACACGACCGTAAACTGTGATCGTCTTGGCCGCCCGACGAGAAATGGGACTGCATCGTGATGTTCTCCTCAGAGGACACTCACGTTGGGCGCTGGTTACTAACCACACCATTTGTCAATGCCTTTTATGGCTTGATTATTGTGGCGACGCCAGGGATTTCCTAATCACAGGCATGTCGCTGCACAAAGAAAAACCATCCATCTTTAAGGAAAAACAAGAAATATCAAATGCCGCTTCTTCTGGGTGCGAGGGCCAGACCCGCACCCCTCCCCGCGTTGGTGCCCGATTGTGTTGCGCCGCGCTTCCAGAACTACGTGTGGCTTGATTCCCATCCTTATGGGATACGTAGGAACGCCCGGATGTTTGAAACTTCGGGTCCAGCCCCCCACCTCTTAGAGATTCCCCCTTCTCTGCGGAATCCGCCGCCTTCGGGTCACCCTCAAGGCGTGCCCTCGACCCCTTGCAGTGGTCCACCGGTGTCAAGAGTACTCTGGTTTATTGCCAGGAGGGTCAGGTTTAGCTTGGTCAGGTTCCTTCCATTTTCAGGCTTCGTGCTCCCTTTCATTCGGACCCATCGCCTACGCCCTGGGTGGAGCCCCCGTGAGCGGTTTGGACACAATGCCTCAGTGCTCTCCCACCGACTCGGGCTGGTGCCCCCAAGGGCCTCGGGCAGCAAATTGATATGAATCCTGCGCTTGAGCGGTTGATGCTCGTTTTCTGCCTCATTCCATCAACGGTCAGTGCGATATTGATGCTGCTTTTCCGCCACGGTCGGCAGTACTCTTATATCGTTACGCCGGTGCCCCCAATCCTTGAGTGAATGGCCGCATGATTCACATTACACTCTCCACCTCCCATTCTGACCAGGCGAAACCTCGACACTCTTGACACTATCCCTCAGTGCATCTTTGCATATCCAGGGGATGGGACCACGATGTGGCGTGCTTTGAGGTACTTATGGTCCGAGCTCTAAGACCTTAAACTAGGATCTGCCCCTATGGTCCGAGCTCTAAGACCTTAAACTAAGATCTCCCCAAACGGGGTTCTACGTCCTGCATGACATTAAACTGCACTTTCAGAACTACGTGTGGCCTGATCTCCAGCCTAATGGAGTACGTAGGAACGCCCGGGCATCTCGACTCGGGTCCAGCCTCAGGGATCGCTAAGTCCCGCCCCTCCTCGTCGCCGGCCTTCTGGCCTGGATTCTGGTAGAGTGGTGCAGTTGTGATATTCTCCCCGATTCAGCTCGGGATGCCCCATCGCAATGATGAGAAGCGACAGTTTCCTCGTCAGAGAGGTTCTGTCTGAGAATTGGGGTGATTCACGGCCAGATTAGTGCATCCGCCTAATACGCTTTCCCCACGGTGGCGCAATTTTGGGAGTGTTAGATTCTGTCCGAACAAATCATCACTTCGCCCCACGCTTCGCCTGCCCTGTTAATCCAGATTTCCACCCTTGTTCCTGAAGGAACCCCCAAAGCGGCATTGATGATGACATGTGATCCGCCTCCTGCAAATATGAATGATGACCTTCGGTCCGTCTATTGCAGTAGTATGGTCGATTGATCCATTGTCCGCTTGCCGTCTTGGGCATTTCCTGGATGGCCGACCGTTGTGGATTTCTGAATTCGGGACACACGGTTAACCCTTTCTCATTTCCCTATGTTCGGATAAAATCTCAACGCCCCTAGCGTTGTCCCGCTCGTGTGTTGGAACAAGTTGGGTGGATGATACATTGATTAGGTCTGAGGTCTCCTTTCCTAGGAATGACCTCCCTCTTTCCTTTAGAAATCCAGGCCCAATTACGGATGCCTGAAGCTTAGTTAACGCTCCCGCGAGACAATGAATTGTGGTTGAGCATGTTAAGCCAAAAGATGCAGATAAATATAGTGATTCATACAAATGGATTGAAATATCTAGTAGCGGAAGCAAAATTTTTTGGGAATGGAAAAAACAAAGACCCTAGGGATTAGCGTGCTGAATAAGTCTTTCTAACGCCGCTACCCTTTGGCTGGCGGCCTCCAGAGCTGCTTCTCGCTCTCTGCGTGCCCTCTCCTCGTCGGCGGTCGCAGCACGCAGTTCGTCGATCCTGGCCTGTGCACGCTCCCGCTCGACTTGAAGTGTGACCATCTGTTGGCCCGCCTCCGTCAGCTGTACCTGGGCGTCAACCAGCTGGGCCGCTAGTTGCTCCACAAGCTCAGTGCACGTTGCAACGGAGGCCTCCTTCTCTGCTGCCTGCCCTTTGAGACTCCGGACATCCTGCTCCGCCGCGAGGAGCACCCACGTGTTCTCCGACACGTCCCGACTTTGTGCGACGTCGGCACGTCGGCGGCTCTCGCGCATCTTTTCGGCCATGAAATCACGGACCGTCCGATGAAGCCATTGAGCATCAGCTCCCCCAGCACACATGAAGCGCAACCAGGATTGAAGGGATCCCATGCGCCCCAGCCACTCTGATGGGTCTCGCTTGAGGAAGCGCTGGATGCATTTCCACCCCTTTCGGCGCGTTATCCGGCTCTCCTCGACCGCCTCCGCATCCGAGTCGTCCATCTCCTCAGGGTCGGCAGGCCGGTAGGCAGGGAAGGCAGCCAGCAGGTCCGCTGCAGGGTCCGGCCCTGGGATGTCCTCATGGGGGATAGGTTCCACAACATCTGGGAGACCTTCTTCTCTCGCCCCAGCGGCGTTGACACCCTTGTCAGCCCCCGAACTCTCTCCGATGGCAGCACCGCCGGCGTCCGTAGCCCCCTGATCAGCAGTTGGTGGGGCCGGCTCGGTTTGGGAAGTCTGTTCCGGAGCAGGCGGCAGGTCTGCCACTGGTCCACTCGTGGATGGCCCGGGTTCGACAGCCCGACGAGCCTCCAGTGTTGAGATCACTGCGCAAGGCATGCCGCGGTTAATCACGGGTCGTCAACGGCAAGCACCAGTAGTAAAGTAAGGAGACTTACGGGAATTCAAAGCGTCATCTTCCGCTGTCCCGGCCGCCGCAGGAACAATTGCAGCAGGGGACCCTTCCGCGCTTGTCAATTCAATGATGGGTGTCTGGCCCCCGCCTTGTCCTGCTGGCGCCTCTCCTGCTCCTACTGAGGATGCCTGACCGACATCCACGCACTCCTGAGAAAGGTGGAGGAATGGGTTAGAAGCTGCATAAGAGAACGGATGAAGCAGGTTGAGTAGGGATAGAAGCGGACCTCTAGGAGCTCAGTGATTTCGACATTGCCAGAGCCGGCCACCTCGCCGCTCTCCCGCGGGCTCCCCTGATGGGACCTTCCCTCAGAGCCTTCATCCTCCCCCGTCTCCTCCTCTTCCTCGGAGTCGTTGTTACTGTCATCTTCCTCCGGCGGCATCTGTTCTGGAGCAGGCTCTAGACAGAGCATCACCTTCACCAGAAGGGACGGCTCCGCACGCTGACTACGTTGGCGCGCGTACTCGTCCATGGCCGTCAGATACGCATACCGCCGGTGGAAGTTCACCCTATCGGCGATCTGGAGGCGCCCGACCTCTGGCAGATGGATTCTTTCTCTGAGTATCTTTCGCCAGATGGCTTCGGTCCCCAGTGACTGCCGCAGGGTCATCCAGGCCGACCACAGCGCCGGGAAGACTGCATCGTGGGAGGGTTCGAGCAGACGCCTTACCTGCTTCCCGGGCCGCTCCCCGACCGCCGCATGTGCCCCGTCTCTGGGCACTGAAGTCGTGGCAGCAGCCTGCGATGTGCCCGCCGCCGAAGTCCCTGCCCGCGCCGGCTCCGCTGCTTGGCGCGCCTCCGTTCTCCCCCCGCATAACGGCGCTTTGCCTCCTTCCTTGACGCCCGGTCTCCGCACGGGTGACCTCGAGCCGCCGAACTGGTTTCCGTAGAAGCCCCTCGGGGTACGCGATGGCCCAGTGCTCGGCGTACTCTGTTGCTAAACCTGCGTCGACCCCGGTAGGATGGAGATTGATGACATCGCCAGAGCCGAAAGCGGCAAACATCAGCCACATCTGACAAAGGACGCAAGGGTTCGTCTCCTCCCGGACAGCAGTGAATACCCTCTTCGGCATCCGTTGGAGGCACCCGAACTGCCTGGCAAACCGGGTTGGCACGTAAGGCTCACAGATCACCTTCCCGTCGATCCGAGCCACAAGCACCATGCCCCGCATGTTCAGGAAGTAATCGTGCTACTCCAGCGGACCCTGCCCGTTGTCGATCATCTGGCCAACGGGAGTAGGGAACGGGCTGAAGTTGAAATTGGCATGATTGCCAATCCGAATCCTCACGCCCTCCTCATTTAGGGTCATCGGAGCGACCCCCGCAATGTTCAGCAGGGAGGGTCGCAGGCTGTTGCCCGGAGGAATGATGGCGTTCAGAAACGTGTACCCAACAAGGTGAGCAGCCACCCAGCCGTGGAAGAATTGGAAGGGCCCACAGATCCTTCGTGGCGACCCCCCTCACGAGATGCGTCCCAGGATGGCGTACAGCTTAGCCAGCACTGGGACCCCGAGGTTGTATCTTTTATTGGCAGCCATGGCGCCCGCCATCGCCAGTGTCGCCGGGCGGACGCCCATTCTCGCGTCCTGCACTGGCAGAAGCCACCCACTCAGAAAGGCGGCCAGGAACGCCGCGTACCGGACATTTGGGTTGTAACGCTCCGACCCCAGCTACCCAGAGTCGGTGCATTATTACATAACATTGGCATGATCACAAGAAAGATCAAATCTCGAAAGACCGATTGGTTTAGTAGCCTTGGAAACACTAGATATATTCATAGGTTTTACATTACATCATAAAATGAAAAACTACTACAACAACATAAAGTCTCCATAATCCACACTCATATCCCCACATAATATCCCTGCAGGTCATTCATAATTTACTTCTTCACTTCCTGGGAAAAATAAAACATATAAAAGGGGTGAGCTCAAATGCCCAGTAAGGATAACAAAATAGCGAAAACTTTCATAAATAAGAATAAACTTTTAAGGCAATGTATAACTAAAACAAAAGCCTTTCAAACATGAACTTTCAACATGGTATGGCATAAATAAAATGAAATAATGCCATTTACTTATTCACATGGATATTCTACTAATCGAATAATCACATGCAAAAATCAATAACCACTTTCATAATGTTGGAATGCATAATGTTGAACTTTAATTTCTTTGTCAAGGCCTCATCCCAAGACCTTGGGGCTAACTGTAACCGGAACCCAACCCGGAGTGCCTCTAATAACTGGACACCAACCCAGAGTGCCTCTAATAACCGGACACCAACCCGGAGTGCCTCTAATAACCGGACACCAACCCGGAGTCCTTCTAATAACCGGAGACGAAACCGGAGGGATTACTTTTACCAGTCCCTAACCTGGAGGGCTTACTTTTACCAGTCCCCAACCTGGAGGGCTTACTTTAACCAGTCCCCAACCTGGAACATACTTGTCCAACACATTCATATGAAGTAAAGGTTGAAATATAACATAAACATTATTATTGGAACTAGCATACGAAATGTCAATACTTTACTCATAAACCATGAATGCTATATAAATGGAACATCCACAGTCAAACATATCACAAAACTTTATTACAATATGGAAGTTTTGTATCATAATAAATCAACTTCAAATAAGCGTAAAATCCATCAAAGGATGTTGACATAGATGAAATCAAAACACTTTTTAGAGAAATATCTCTTTCTATTTTTGAAACCATTTAAGAGCCATATAAAATAAAACATTTTCTTGAAAATGTTCTTATAATCTTGTAAGGGAATCTTTGACGATTTTATAACGGCCGAAAATAACCGCACCCACCGTATAAGTTAAAAAAACATTCTTATCTTAATTCTGTCGAAAAGGTTAAAAGCACCTTGTTTGGAAAACGACGGAACGATTCCCTTATAAACCTATTATAAAAAGTCAAACAAGGGTATAAATTACTTTGACCCATATTATTTTAAATATTAGAAATGTTTTGAAATACATTTTGAAGGAACATGGACGTGGATGATAACAAGGTCCCAGTAGATAATTATGTATAAACAATCTCGGATAATGAAGAGATTGCGAAATAAATCCTTACCTTGTACTTTTCCTTTGTTGGGGTCGGTTAACCTCCTGTATAATGGTGAAATAATTGTTATTAAATTAGACAAGAATCATATACATTAATATGATATCATATATGATCTTTTAACACTGCTTTATTAATAATATCTTAGTATTATCGTCGTTTCAGGTGATAATCGATTCGTTCTTCTTAAATGTTTGGTTACGTAAGACATGTTTGTAATGGATAGATTAAATCTTATTCATAATCAGAATGATATTAACATTATTTTTAACCCTAAAATGAGAATAAGACTTGAATGGATACGATGGAGGATGGATCTCACCGCGTTCGTGGAGACGGTAGTCCGTACGTACGCACGAACGCTACTTCCATTTAATTTTTATTTTAAAAGAATTGAATCCAAATGATACATAGGTATATTACTATTCCAGTATAATATAATATTTTATATATGTTACTTAAGTTCATTAACACCATCCTTTATACGTTCCATGTGTGGTATGAACGAGTCATATCATTTTAAGGGGGCGGTAGTCCGCACTTCCTCAAATGAAATTATCGTATGTATATACAACATGAAACGAATAATGGTATGAAATAAAATGGAATTAGAGAAACTTATATATAAAATATATATCATTAATATCATATTTAATTACAGTGCCATCATAATGGCCACCATGAGAGGCGGTAAGATGTATTTGAACAATCATCGTTTCGTGAGGCGTTAGTTTGCCATCCACAGAAACATTATGTTCATCATCCATTAGATGGAGTTGTGTGTATGTGTAGTTTGAATCCTTCTTATAACAACATCCTAGTATATTGAGGATACTGGTGTTGTTACAAAATAAAGGAATAAAAAGATTTTGGGGGTTGGAGAAGCAAAATAAATGAAAATAATTTAAGAGAAATCGTTACCTTTAATTTAGGTAACTCAATTTGGTTGGAACCAAAGGACTTCTTGAAATGCTTTCTGCCTAAGGGGAAGCTTCAAGGAGGAGGAGAGGGATGTGGGGAGCTTAGTTGGGCAGAGTTTGGACGAGCCAAGTGGCTTGAGAGGTGTGAGGAATGAGTAGAAGTGGTCTCCTTTTATAAGGGAGAAGAGGGGCTCTTTAGGAAAGAGTGAAAGTATTACTTTATAATATAATTATATTCGGTTTATAATGGTCCAAAAATCATTGAGGTCGAAGATAAGATGACTAATATTCTAAATAACACCAACCAATAAGAATTGGACAGGTTTTAGATAATATTTTAATCATTATAATCTTATTTATTTAAATGATTTATTAATGAGGTAAACATTGCATCATTATTGTGTCATTAATAATTTAAATTATTTTATGTCTAAAAATTATAAATAAAATATCATTATGTAGGAAATCGTTTTATCTTTCTAATGAATATTTATAATCGAAAATCCAACATGTATAACCCTATGTAAAAATTGTTCTTTTAAATGATGTAAGCTTATGCCATTTTTGTATTCATTTTAACTTAATTAAAATAAAGTGTCATTATCACTTACAAGTGGATCAATGAGGTCCCAAAATTGACCCAAAGATGCCCATGGTCGACCATGTATCAACCAATAGGGTTAAGACACGTTTTAGGGTAATTTAGTATTATTATAATATTATTTTTTAACCCTTATTTACCGGATTTACCCTTAACCATGGTAAATAAAATATTTACCGCAGTAATTATTCAAAATGACTAAAAATAAAAGTCACCTATTTACACAATTTGAACATCCTGATTCCAAATATGGAATCCATTTTTCTAAATTCAAAACACAGAAGTGGCAGAAATTAATTTAAAATTAATTCCCGCTGTCAAAACAAAAAGCGTGTTTTTTAGAGATAATAACTATCAAAAGATTGACACTTGTTTATGTTCGGTTTAATTGTAAAATTATGTCCAATGACCAACATTATATTAAATGGTAAAAATATATTCTAAATATACTTTAAAACCACTCAAATTCACAATTTATCACTATTAATTATTTTGATTAAAAAAGTTGTTTTTAATTAAAATTTAGTAATTTTCACTATTCATCAAAATATGAAAGTTATCCGAAAAGTACCAAAATTTCACCTTAGGCTAAATTTGATATTCCGAATCCAAAAATGAAGTCCATTTTAAAATATAAAATATATATAACTTCAAAAAGTAGGTATTACTATTCATAACAGCTAGTTTGATTGGTTACGGTGTGTTAGAACTCGAAGTTGCGTACAACACACGCTACTGTTTTATTCAAAGGAAAGCGTACCGTGGAAGCTTGGGATGTTTCATTTTAAATTTTTGATGTCCCCATTTAGTCAAAAAGTTTAAAATATTGTATTTAAGGTTTCACTATTAGAAGTTGATAAAAGTGAAATACTGAAAATGAATCTGTTCTTGCAATATGACTAAGAAACTCATAATAGGGATTTTAAAATTATAAGGATTATATAAAGTTAAAAATGTAGTTAATACTATTCATGACCTCTTTTAATGGTGTGATTGAACTCGGTGTTGCGTGTAGTGCAAGTTATTGAATTATTTTTAAGAAATAACACACTCTGAAATCCTGGGGTGTTACATTCTCCCCTCCTTCAATAAATTGCGTCCTCGCAATTTGAAATTGTTCTTCGAAAATAAAAGGTTGAAAGTAGAAAATATATTTGTGGGAAAACCCACATCGGAAATTGGGTTACTAAAATTTAATCTTAATATGAGGAAAAGATAAATGAAAGGGTCACCACCAAATTATGATCTCGATTAGGAGAACATTGGTGGCAATTAGAGACATATAATTGGAGGAAAAACGTAAATATTTATAGGTAGTGATTGAGGTCATAAATCACAAACAAGTATAAAATTTAGGTCCTTAAAATCATCAATCTATGATGATTTGAAATACCATCGGTTCAACAAAACATAGGGTATTGGGATAACACATTTTTGACGTTTCAAAATATCTTAGTTGAAATCCCACATCGAAAAATTAATTAATGAGGCCTCTATTTTAAATAAAGAGTGGAAAGTATGAAGATTACCGAAAATAACACATACTAGGGTTCCATGTAAGAAAATATGGATATGGAAGAAAAATCTAGCCATCAATTACCTGATGGAGAGTGGTAGAGAACATGGCTATGAAAAGGCCAACAATCCCAAAGCCATAAATTAGTGATGATTTAAGGTACCATATAGGAAAACATTTTTGTTCTAATTTGCTTTTCTTAATATTGAGGAATTTTTTATGAGATTGGCTAAGATCATATGGAGATATACTTACATTATAATTAGAGTTTTATCCATTAATAAATTTCTACCACATACTCATCTTTCACTCTAAAAGATAATAGAATGTAAAAAAAAATTCTATTTACACTATTCGTATAGGGTTCCAAAATAAAAGAATTTATAATTCATCTAAAAGATATTTTAATAAAAACTACATTATTTAATCCAGGACATCTCGTGGGCCAGTGGTAGGTGATACACCCTTGTCGCCATTCGGTTGCGGGTTCAAGTCTCGCAACCTTGCCAGACGCGACGGGTTGCCGCCCGACCTCCGGGTTGTCCTTTTATGGAAATCCAAAATAATCCAAACTAGAACTATCCAAAATACTTCTATCCAAACTCACAGTCCAACATTTATAAGGAAGGTAAACATAATATAGATCCTTTTTACCCCGTAATAGCATATGAATACCTTCATCATGTATTACCATATTCCTTATTGATTACATTCATGTTCCCTTATTTCATATAGAATGCTGGATATACTTCATTAATCCAAAAATGTTTTAAACCCCAAAAATTATGGAATATACAAATCATTAATCAGCTTCAAGGTAGTCAAGAATATCCAATATAATTTATCCAAAACAATCACATATTATTCCAAAATCACTACCTCAGTATCAGAACTATATTATGATTTATCATTCTCTCAACCATATATTTTCCAAAAATTTATCCTGCTATTGAGTCACTTTTCTTTGTTCCACACAATCTCAAGTCCTTAATGAAATAGTACTGCAGTACAATCCTTATATACTCCATAATTATTATAACAAGTACATTGTTGATACAACACTCAATTGACATAATCAACATATGAACTCTAATCATTCCTCTTCATCTGTGGTAGTATCATAACTTGATTATTATCCAATAGCATCATTTGCGTCATAGACTGATGACTAGGACATAGGTTCGCGTAGTGTCCAAACTCCTTGCAAATGAAGCATTGTACATTTGAAACCATTTTCTTACCCTTGCAGTCACGTACTTTGTGCCCTTTTCCTCCACACTTATAACAAACTCTCATTCCTTTCAGGCAAGTTCCAGGGTGTTTCTTTCCACAGTTACCACATATGGGAAAATTCTTCTTTTCCCTCTTCCCTTTATCCATATTTCTCTCTTCCATCATTTTCTTCTCTTGCTTCCCTTCAAAGCCATAGGACTCAGTAAACTCTTTACTTATCTTATCAACACATGATATTATTTCTTCATATGATGATAATACATGGGAGACTATTTCTCTAATAAATTCTAGATTAAGACCATGAAAGATATGATCCTTCCTTCTCTTTGGATCATGTGCATTTCTGGAGTTCTCATTCCTTCTACTGGGCGCCATTTCTAAACAATGGAATACACTAGATCAGTTTATGAATCAAAATACATAATCCAATACTTATAAAAAACTTAACATAAATTGAACTATTTATGGATATAATCCATAATCATAAAAATGATTTCTTTGAGGAAGTATATACTCATAAACCCTTCATAATGATTTGTAAAGAAAATGAGAGTTATCCTAAGCATATCCCCCGGGAGTGTCGTAACCAAGAGTGCAGCAAGGCCCATTGTCGTGCACCAGTTCCCGTTCGAGTCTAGCTCAAATCGGTGTTTTCAGGTTTTACCCCTAGGTACATCTGTGCCAGAGCTGCCTCTACCTGCTCGTATCCAGACAGGGATGTATTGCTCGGAAAACTCACAAAATCTTTACAATACCAAAATTATAGGAAGTTCTTCTATACTAATCCTCAAAGTTCATCTTAGGTCTACGTGCTCTAATCAGAGTTTATCTAAATCTAGCTTCCAAGGTTTGTACTAAACTTCATCTGATACCAACTGTAACGCCCCGACCCCAGCTACCCAGAGTCGGTGCATTATTACATAACATTGGCATGATCACAATAAAGATCAAATCTCGAAAGACCGATTGGTTTAGTAGCCTTGGAAACACTAGATATATTCATAGGTTTTACATTACATCATAAAATGAAAAACTACTACAACAACATAAAGTCTCCATAATCCACACTCATATCCACACATAATATCCCTGCAGGTCATTCATAATTTACTTCTTCACTTCCTGGGAAAAATAAAACATATAAAAGGGGTGAGCTCAAATGCCCAGTAAGGATAACAAAATAGAGAAAACTTTCATAAATAAGAATAAACTTTTAAGGCAATGTATAACTAAAACAAAAGCCTTTCAAACATGAAATTTCAACATGGTATGACATAAATAAAATGAAATAATTCCATTTACTTATTCACATGGATATTCTACTAATCGAATAATCACATGCAAAAATCAATAACCACTTTCATAATGTTGGAATGCATAATGTTGAACTTTAATTTCTTTGTCAAGGCCTCATCCCAAGACCTTGGGGCTAACTGTAACTGGAACCCAACCCGGAGTGCCTCTAATAACCGGACACCAACCCGGAGTGCCTCTAATAACCGGACACCAACCCGGAGTGCCTCTAATAACCGGACACCAACCCGGAGTCCTTCTAATAACCCAAGACCAAACCGGAGGGCTTACTTTTACCAGTCCCTAACCTGGAGGGCTTACTTTTACCAGTACCCAACCTGGAGGGCTTACTTTAACCAGTCCCCAACCTGGAACATACTTGTCCAACACATTCATATGAAGTAAAGGTTGAAATATAACATAAACATTATTATTGGAACTAGCATACGAAATGTCAATAATTTACTCATAAACCATGAATGCTATATAAATGGAACATCCACAGTCAAACATATCACAAAACTTTATTACAATATGGAAGTTTTGTATCATAATAAATCAACTTCAAATAAGCGTAAAATCCATCAAAGGATGTTGACATAGATGAAATCAAAACACTTTTTAGAGAAATATCTCTTTCTATTTTTGAAACCATTTAAGAGCCATATAAAATAAAACATTTTCTTGAAAATGTTCTTATAATCTTGTAAGGGAAGCTTTGACGATTTTATAACGGCGGAAAATAACCGCACCCGCCGTATAAGTTAAAAAAACATTCTTATCTTAATTCTGTTGAAAAGGTTAAAAGCACCTTGTTTGGAAAACGACGGAAAGATTCCCTTATAAACCTCTTATAAAAATTCAAACAAGGGTATAAATTACTTTGACCCATATTATTTTAAATATTAGAAATGTTTTGAAATACATTTTTAAGGAACATGGACGTGGATGATAACAAGGTCCCAGTAGATAATTATGTATAAACAATCTCGGATAATGAAGAGATTGCGAAATAAATCCTTACCTTGTACTTTTCCTTTGTTGGGGTCGGTTAACCTCGTGTATAATGGTGAAATAATTGTTATTAAATTATACAAGAATCATATACATTAATATGATATCATATATGATCTTTTAACATTGCTTTATTAATAATATCTTAGTATTATCGTCGTTTCAGGTGATAATCGATTCCTTCTTCTTAAATGTTTGGTTACGTAAGACATGTTTGTAATGGATATATTAAATCTTATTCATAATCAGAATTATATTAACATTATTTTTAACCCTAAAATGAGAATAAGACTTGAATGGATACGATGGAGGATGGATCTCACCGCGTTCGTGGAGACGGTAGTCCGTACGTACGCACGAACGCTACTTCCATTTAATTTTTATTTTAAAAGAATTGAATCCAAATGATACATAGGTATATTACTATTCCAGTATAATATAATATTTTATATATGTTACTTAAGTTCATTAACACCATCCTTTATACGTTCCATGTGTGGTATGAACGAGTCATATCATTTTAAGGGGGCGGTAGTCCGCACTTCCTCAAATGAAATTATCGTATGTATATACAACATGAAACAAATAATGGTATGAAATAAAATGGAATTACAGAAGCTTATATATAAAATATATATAATTAATATCATATTTAATTACAGTGCCATCATAATGGCCACCATGAGAGGCGGTAAGATGTATTTGAACAATCATCGTTTCGTGAGGCGTTAGTTTGCCATCCACAGAAACATTATGTTCATCATCCATTAGATGGAGTTGTTTGTATGTGTAGTTTGAATCCATATTATAACAACATCCTAGTATATTGAGGATACTGGTGTTGTTACAAAAGAAAGGAATAAAACGATTTTGGGGGTTGGAGAAGCAACATAAATGAAAATAATTTAAGAGAAATCGTTACCTTTAATTTAGGTAACTCACTTTGGTTGGAACCAAAGGACTTATTGAAATGCTTTCTGCCTAAGGGGAAGCTTCAAGGAGGAGGAGAGGGATGTGGGGAGCTTAGGTGGGCAGAGTTTGGGCGAGCCAAGTGGCTTGAGAGGTGTGAGGAATGAGTAGAAGTGGTCTCCTTTTATAAGGGAGAAGAGGGGCTCTTTAGGAAAGAGTGAAAGTATTACTTTATAATATAATTATATTCAGTTTATAATGGTCCAAAAATCATTGAGGTCGAAGATAAGATGACTAATATTCCAAATAACATCAACCAATAAGAATTGGACAGGTTTTAGATAATATTTTAATCATTATAATCTTATTTATTTAAATGATTTATTAATGAGGTAAACATTGCATCATTATTGTGTCATTAATAATTTAAATTATTTGATGTCTAAAAATTATAAATAAAATATAATTATGTAGGAAATCATTTTATCTTTCTAATGAATATTTATAATCGAAAATCCAACATGTATAACCCTATGTAAAAATTGTTCTTTTAAAAGATGTAAGCTTATGCCATTTTTGTATTCATTTTGACTTAATTAAAATAAAGTGTCATTATCACTTACAAGTGGATCAATGGGGTCCCAAAATTGACCCAAAGATTCCCATGGTCGACCATGTATCAACCAATAGGGTTAAGACACGTTTTAGGGTAATTTAGTATTATTATAATATTATTTTTTAACCCTTATTTACCGGATTTACCCTTAACCATGGTAAATAAAATATTTACCGCAGTAATTATTCAAAATGTCTAAAAATAAAAGTCACCTATTTACACAATTTGAACATCCTGATTCCAAATATGGAATCCATTTTTCTAAATTCAAAACACAGAGGTGGCAGAAATTAATTTAAAATTAATTCCCGCTGTCAAAACAAAAAGCGTGTTTTTAAGAGATAATAACTATCAAAAGATTGACACTTGTTTATGTTCGGTTTAATTGTAAAATTATGTCCAATGACCAACATTATATTAAATGGTAAAAATATATTCTAAATATACTTTAAAACCACTCAAATTCACAATTTATCACTATTAATTATTTTGATTAAAAAAGTTGTTTTTAATTAAAATTTAGTAATTTTCACTATTCATCAAAATATGAAAGTTATCTGAAAAGTACCAAAATTTCACCTTAGGCTAAATTTGATATTCCGAATCCAAAAATGAAGTCCATTTTAAAATATAAAATATATATAACTTCAAAAAGTAGGTATTACTATTCATAACAGCTAGTTTGATTGGTTACGGTGTGTTAGAACTCGAAGTTGCGTACAACACACGCTACTGTTTTATTCAAAGGAAAGCGTACCGTGGAAGCTTGGGATGTTTCATTTTAAATTTTTGATGTCCCCATTTAGTCAAAAAGTTTAAAATATTGTATTTAAAAAGGTTTCACTATTAGAAGTTGATAAAAGTGAAATACTGAAAATGAATCTGTTCTTGCAATATGACTAAGAAACTCATAATAGGGATTCTAAAATTATAAGGATTATATAAAGTTCAAAATGTAGTTAATACTATTCATGACCTCTTTTAATGGTGTGATTGAACTCGGTTTTGCGTGTAGTGCATGTTATTGAATTATTTTTAAGAAATAACACACTCTGAAATCCTGGGGTGTTACATGGGTCCCGGGCCTCGATGACGTGGTACCCCCATGAGCGGTAGCCGCCCGTCTCCAGGACCCGCCAGTACGACCCGTTCCGGCTCCTCTGAGCTGTGGTCGGGCACCGCTTCCCCCTGCCTGGCATCTTGACTGCTGGGTCATGCTCCAAGAACTGGCCGAACCACTCCTTGTAGGCTATGTCTTTCTGGAAGTCCTTGATCCCGAGCCGCTGCGTAGCTAGGTCAAGTAGATGCCATGTCAGAATGGGAGTCCGTGACCTGTCTTCCCAGGTGTTCTTCGGAGGCAGGAACTCATCGTATTGGTAACCCTCCAGCGGGATACCTCCGATGCAGTGGATGTCCCAGAGACCGATGCCTACCTCCCCATGGTGATGATGGAAGGTGTTGGTGTCCGGGGACCAGCGGTGTGAACAGTTCCGGCCCGAGCTCGGACTGCTGGTAGAAGTGGAACTGCGACGTCCACACCGCCTCAAACAAGCCGATGTACCGCAGCTCCTCCGTGAAGTGATCGCAAGTGTGGCGTACCCAGAATGCCCAGGCCCACTCACTGGTGAAATTGCCCCCAGATCGCAAGTCCCAGTCCTTCAGCCAGCCCTTGGTGTCGTCGGTGACACTCTGGCGATATGTGCTCGAGTAGAGGGCTGGAGAGCTCTCCGCAGTAGGCTCACTTCCGACGATGGTTCGCGTCCTCGGGTTCAGGACATAGACATCTAAGTGTCTGGTCTCCCTGGAAGGATGCCCATTGTTGGTGATGTTATAGCGGGGAAGCTCGTCCTCCCGATTCACCCAGGTCCGTGGCGCATCAACCTCGAACCCTGGCACCAGAACCTCATCTAGGATGCCAAAGTTCCAGAGCGGCAGGTTGTCCGACAGCGGATATGTCTTCTGGGCCGGCGTCAGCAAGTCGAACAAGGATTGATTGTTGGAAACAATCTCCTTGGCTCCGTAGACCTCCTCGTTCGTCGCCATCTCAGCTCTGCGAGTGGCGGCATCCCCCTCATTTCCTTGATTCGCGGCCATCTCAGAAGCTCCGGGTGTCGTGCGGGTTAAGGGATGAGGCGTGCGGAATCGGATGAGGCTGGTAGAGAAATTTGGGAGTTGGCGCGCAATCCTAGTGGACGACGCACAATTGGGAAGTTTGTCGCGTAAAACCCCGGGTGTTCGCGCAAAAAACAGGCCGAAATCCGGAAGGTTTGCGCAACGAACGGGTGAATTCCGCGCCGGAAAGGGCACTTTCGCGCACGAGAGCTCGAATGCTTATCGCGCGGAAGGCCGGTGTACGGTGCGGGGGACCTAGGGCCCCTATTTATAGGCGAGGCCGGGTGTCCGCACTGCACGGAAAGCACTTTGCGCGACCGAGACAGCGAATTTCGTGCCCGACGCCCCTTTTTGCGCGCCACAGTCCCGCGCCACCCAGGACTTCGGCATTCCGGCGTCTCCCTCGGAACCCGATCGTTGCGACCTCTCGCCGATCAGATTCCGAGGGGGGGCTTTTGTAGATGCCGGAAAAGTCCGTTGTTCCCAAACGAAGCTCCAGATGCGGGAAGCGAGGTCATATTTGGAGTCGGAAGCCCGTTTCGGAGGGCCCGGAAGCTTTGCGTGGAATTTTGGAGACCCGCGCGCAAAGTTGGAGTGCCGCGCGTAAACCTCCCGGGATGCGCGCAATGCGCTGGGCCGGCGCGCAATTTCGCGCGCCCGTTGCCCGCGCGACTCCCTTGCGCGCCGGGCCCGATTCCGCGCCCGCGAAGGGAATTCCGCGCCCGCGAACCGGATTCCGCGCCCGGGGTTGCCTATAAATATAAGGTGACCCCCGACGTTTTGAAGGTTGCCGGAATTCGAAGAGTCGCTCGTTCGTGCAATCCAACCTCTTCCGCGCGCAATGCCGATCTTCAGGTAACCTCATTTCTTTCGCGCAATAAAGCCTTGGGGTTCGCCTTCGCGCGCAATCCCTTCGGCTCCTTTCCTTTGAACTAACCCTTCACCCAAAGGCCTTCGCGTGCAAAAGAAGCCTCTTGCGCGCAATTTCCCCCGGGTGCGCGCAATCCAGCCCGATTGCGCGCACCCCCCCTTTCAAAGTGGCCATTCATTAAAGAATGAGCTGTTGCCCCCGCGCGCTATCCGAAGCCCGGTGCGCGCAATCTCTGTCATCTGCGCGCAAAGAGCTGGCCCAATTGCGTGCCACCCCACCCATTTGCGCACCGACCCGCGGTATTGCGCGCCATGTTTCTCTTTTGCGCGCAATCCGCCAGGGTCGCCCCCTTTGACCCCCCGGGGGTACCCGCCTGCGTGGCGCCCGATGATCCTCATCCCGGGTGCCCGCACCGTGCGTTGTCTTCCCGTGCGGCCCTCTAGGCTTGCGCGAAGTGACACGGACCCATCGGTGGCACTACTCGTCCGTACTGCAAGACGTTAAACTGCCTAGCACATCGTCCGTACTGCAAGACGTTAAACTGCCTAGCACATCGTCCGCGCGACAAGACGTTAAACTGCCAAGCATCCACGTCCAAGCTGCACGACGTTAAACTGCCTAGCATGTCGTCCGCTCTGCAAGACGTTAAACTGCCAAGTGTTTCATCCAACATGACAATAAACTGCATTCGTCCTCAACACACGACGTTAAACTGTACTTCGTCCAGCAAGACGTTAAACCGTCCACTTCGTCCTTAACACACGACGTTAAACTGTACTTCGTCCGGCAAGACGTTAAACCGTCCGCTTCGTCCTCAACACACGACGTTAAACTGTACTTTGTCCGGCGAGACGTTAAACCGTCCGCTTCATCCTCAACACACGACGTTAAACTGTACTTCATCCGGAAAGACGTTAAACCATCCGCTTTGTCCGATCTCGTGCCTCGCACGCAGGGTCCCCCTCCCGGTTCGGATGTGGCCCCCACCCACTCGTCTCTGCAGGGATGTCGGGATTGGAGTGGCCTTCGCCCACGGGGGTAGGGTATTGCAAACCCCTAGTTCCTTATGGGGGACTGCGCATGTGTATCTCCATCGTGCTTTTCCACTGCCGAAGCCAGTAGAGGGCGTGACAGGGATCAAGGTCTCTCACCTTCGGCCCAAGTCCCTCTCCAACTGATCTTGGCCGCATCCGGGCTGCCTCAGTGCGTAAGTCCTGATAGAACGAACTACGTGGACTTTGATCCCTGTCTCCTAAACAGGGTACGTAGGAAGCCTCTCCGAGGTTCAAGCCCACCACCTGGTCGTCCCGGTCGTATTCACGTCGGTTCGTCCATCAGTGGACCCCTCCCGGGTTCACACTTGCGTCGATTCACCTATGAATCCGCCTTGTGGGAGACTGCACATGTGTATCTCCATTGTGCTTCCCCACTGCCTTTTTCTCCTTCCAGCGTCCAGCATGACATGAAACTGTTATCCACCCGGCCATTCCATCCCCCTCTGTGCGAGGTGGTTCGGTTCAATCCTCCACTCGGCGGCCTCGATCTCTTCGTGAGTCGGCTTGCCAGCGTCCAGCATGACGTGAAACTGTGATCCACCATGCCGTTCCATCCCCCTCTGTGCGAGGTGGTTCGGTTCAATCCTCCGCCCGGCGGCCTCGATCTCTTCGTGAGTCGGCTTGCCGACGTCCAGCATGACGTTAAACTGTATATTCGAACTACGCTGACTTTGATCTGTGCTAACGCGCGGTACGTAGGAAGCCCCTACGGGGTCCAAGCTCTTCACTCCATCATCCATCCTGATCCTTACCCGGGCCGCCACATCCCGGTGGGGTCATGCCATTTCATTCCACTCCACTTCACTCGGGAAGCCGCACATGTGCTGGTCCCAGCGTCGGAGGTTCCTCGCAAGGGGTTCTGTCATCTGATCCACTTCTCGTGTTGATCAGTCCGATGCCGTCCCCGCTGGACGTTAAACTCGCGGCATACCTCGTGTTAAACATGGGAAGCTGAGGAAAACCTCAGGTAACACAGCTCCCCGCACCCAGCGCGAGATGCCTCAGGCCATCACGCCTTCGAGAAGCCCTATTAGGGACGGAAGGCAGACATGCAGAGTCGCAGTGTTAAGACACGCCCCCGACACACAGAGCCACCCGGTCTCCTCACCGCAGGTTGCTGCCCCGACCAGACTCCTTGGAGCGTTTGGGCGGAAGCAGCGTAATTAACTGGTGTCCATGAAGATATGGCGTCGAGAACGAGATTCACGAACATTCTTAAATCTATGAGGGAGACCCGGATTAGGCGACGAGTTCCGAGGAGACGTCCACGGAAGGAGGAGCTGACGTCCCATCATCCCGGTTTCGATCAAGGAGCAGACGCCCCTGAAGAAGGGACGGATACCGCCCGCCTTTGGAAAGTGGGACTGCGGGACCACAAGCCGCGCGCGCCGATCCCCTCGGGTCGACGGGCGCACGCGCGAACGCGTCCTGGCGGAACAGCGCCGGAACAGAAACCCGACGCACATCCGCACCGAAACAATGATAACATCGTTTGTGGACTTGTGGATAACCACCACCTCAAAGAGATGTAATTCATTTATGCTATACCTGAGAATTATTGAGGTTGATTTTAATAAATATATTTTACATATATGAAATAAATATGAAACTGAAATTATAATTTATAGCTATATATTTTGATTTTCATTCTTTTAATGTGACAATGTAATGTAAGTAGCGTTCATGTGTACGTACAACCTACCATCTCCATATACGATGCTTTACATTTCATATATCCAAATATTATGGATTAATATAAATAAAAATATACTGAATATATATGAAATATAAATCATGTTTTATATTTTGGATTTTATTAAATCATGATCTAATTAATAGTACTAATAATTAACAAGTGATAATATATTTAAGAAACTGGAAATTAACACCCAAAATAGTGAAAATAATGAAATATTGCTAACAAACCTGTAATAAGATATTATAAGAAGTTATGATATGATATAATAAATATTAATAAGATTATTGAATACATTTTTTACATTTTTAAAACCATTATACATGATGTTAAATGACATTCACACTAAAAGAAATACAAGGTATGTGAGTTTCATATATCTTTTTACACATGTGTGATAATTTTCATATTCACCATTTACTTATTTTTTAGTGATATACTACCAATTTTGATATATTTTGTCATTAATAATTTTTATATTCATTTAATATAAATTTTGTACTTTTAATTATCTCATTCAATGATTTTTTCTTTAAAATTACCAAGTGGTGAAAGCTATCTTTGCAATCTCACCTTCTTTTATGATTGTTAACTTTCTCTTGAAATAATCCAATCCATATGGGAATTTTTCATTGTATGTAATATTTATTATATATATACATAATATTATGTGATGGGTATAATTATTTCTTAAACCATATCCCATTTTTACATATGGTGTGTACCTAATAGTTATTTGGTTAACTTAGGAACTATTGGTAAATCCGTGTCTTTTACTCAATATGAATAATTGATGTGATGACACAAAACATTATCAATGGAAATTAAATTATTATAATTATTTCATATAGTATAAATCACATAACATAACATAGGTAACAAAATATGAACAATTTAAATGAGGATTGAATGAAATATTAAGTATTTCTATAAATTAAGGAACTTCTCCTAATGGAATAATAACATGACCTGTGGAGGAGTATTGTGACCATTAGGAATAATAATCCTTTCAATTTAATAGTATCCTAATATATGATTGTAAAAATCAAATTTAGGTATATTTTAAATGAAAATGTGATATAATTATATCATAGTATAAGTAATGAAATATTTTAAAAATTACTGATTAAGTGTTGGTTTTTTTATACAATATAAATATTTATTTATAATTATATAACTCAAATAATTAAATAAAATAAAATTTATTTTCAAAATATATAATCATAAATTAATTTTTTTCTTATTATAATAAGAAAATTTTATGATACCATGCTTAATTTTTTAACGTTTTATAGGAGTTAGAATTTTAAAATTAGTATTTTCCAAGTAAATGATGATTCTAATAAAAAAATAAATTTATCATAATTATAAAATTATTATCATAAAATGGTGTTAATTTTTGAATTCTAAAAATCCAGAAATGATAGGTTGTAATTTTTAGTTTTTCTAAAATATTTGAATTTTTACTGAATATTAATATTTGATAATATACGATAAAAGCAGAATAGATGAATTATTGAGTCATAGATGACGTAGGGATGATATAAGCCAAAAATATCAAAATAAAATTATTTATTTTAACATATGTAGTGATAAGGAACAAAATATTTATAGTCTAGATCCAAAATAATAAACTAATTAATAAAATAATGAGAAAACACTCCAATCCTCCCCTATAAATCCTACCCCTAACCACATATTCTCCCCAAACATTATTAGAATTCAGACTTGTCCATGATCTTCACAATACTCTTACCAAAACCCTAACCCAAATCCAGGATCTATTTGTCTTTTCAAAAGACCAAACCCTTTCTTCTAAGGAGGTTCTCATGGGTGAGAAATTCGAGGGGTAAAATCTTCTTTCTTTTTCTGTTAATTTCATTTCAATTTCATTTCATTAATAATACTATACACACCTCCACCTATACAATAAGAATGATAAATCAAGTATATTTTACATAGTATAATTTTATTAGGATAATGGAACAATTCAGATTCAAATATCATTAGTTTTCTTTTTATTCTAGAAATGTAAATATCGTCGGTGGTCTATCGATTTAGCAGCACCATAGAGGATGCATTTTAAATTTTCGCTACCACATTTGAGGTTGGTTATTAAACCATAATAACGGTTAAATAAGAATTTATTATACATACTATAAGTTATATATTGTTTTGGAACTAGTATATAAAAATTAAATTAAATAAAATTATATGAGTTCTTGATGGTCATAAAATCCACAAAATACATTTAATCATTTTACTTAACTATCTATATAATGATTCATACTCATATCATATATGAAAATTAAATATAATATCAAATAAAATTATATAATTTCGGTTATAACTTATAATTTCAATTCGGAAGAATAATTCCCAATTTACATAAACTTATATACTCATATTCAAGGGGACCAGTAATGAAAACCAAGAAAATAAACACTCCCGAACGATGAAATTGAATTTTATAACTCATAAAAATACCATTAATGGACATAATATGACTATAAATAATGAAATTATTTTATAATAGTTTATTTTCTTGTAATTTAATGAATTTATTTTTCTTATCTATGAAATTAAAGTGAATCATGCATTTAGATATAATGTAAGGGGATTATTAAAACCAACTCTCTTTATTTGGGTTTTAACTATTTCACTCCATTTTTAGTATGGATCATCCATTATTTTTCTATACATATAATTTATTTTTAATAAAATTTTCTTTTTAAGGATATACCTGTTTTCAATCTGGTTTTATAAAAAATGTAAGGATTTTCCAAAAGATTTATTCCTTCCAAAAAACACATATTTTACTTCTCATGATATTGTCTCTTATTCAATAAATATTTATACAAAGCATCTTATTCCCTTTTTTGGGATCTCCAATGTTTACGAATATATTATTTATGAATTGAAACACATTCCTTTCCATGGGTTACTTTATTTCCAATATTTATATACATTTCATGTGGAATGAATGATAATGTAATTGTTAGGATGTGACGTGTGTGCCAAAAATTATATAGAACTTATAAATTATTTGATGTGATGGGTGATAGCGTAATTATATAGTGATCTAATGCATTTTTTAATGTGTTTAATCTTATAATATAAAGTAAAATATGCATGAAAATGATGTTATCTTTGTTCAAAACTCTCTGTGGTAATTTACCACTACGATATGATGTTTCATTTTTATATATTTTCATATTCAATGAATTTATCCAGTGTTTCCTCTCATTATTATGTTTATTATCCATTGTATATATGATGATGATTATTATTATTCTCACCAATGTTTTATGACTCTTATTCATCATGTTACTGGACATTTAGATCCCCCTTCTTTTGATGTATATCCTCGGGTGAATACTTGTACTAAGGAGACCATGAGGAACAATAAGAAGATACAAAATAAAGAATTAAATAAATGTTTATATTTTATTATGAAAAATTAATTTAGGTAAAAAATTTACCATGAAACTAAACATTAGGATCCTATTTGTGTAACGATTTTATGTTTTATATCTTTAAAATTATTTAAAAGATATATAATAAAAATTAGGGTCGCTATAATTGAAAAGGAACATTGTTCAATAATTAAAATCAATTATTTGATATATGAGGAATGATTTGGATGGATATGAAACAAATGGGGGACCATTTATAGATATCCCCTCAATGAATTGATAATCTAATGATGTGAATTATTTGTCCAAATCATATGTGTTTTTACTAGATATGTTATAAACCATCTTGTGAAAGGACTTGATGATAAAGTTGTCATGTACCTAAAAAACATGGAATCCAATAATTAAGCATTTCCCTCATTTGTATTTTTTTATTATTTATCTATGGGATTTTTCCTTGATTTTATCTATTGAAGTAGTTCATTCTCAGTTTATTGATAAAATGGCATGTGTTTTCGAAAATTACCTTTCCATATTGATTTTTCCGAATATAGTTATATAAATGGCACATGTTCTTTGTTATTTACAATTCCATGTGGATTTATTCTCATTGATTAATTTTTTATTATGGTTTACATACCCTTATTAATTATTTGAGCTTATGCTTATTTAGTTTTCATTTCCAAGGTTATAATGAAGAAATATTTCAATAAAATTTCAACGATGTTTTCCATTTCATTTTATGATGTATCATGTTTTATTTTATTTTCCCAATTAAATATGTGTATCATGTTTGTTATATTGTTTTCGAAAACTGCTAAATAGATTGGTCCTTTGGGATTTTATTTATTATAACCATACTAATATAAAAAATTAATGCACCTTTGGGATTTAGGAGTTGGGTCATTACAAAATTTCCAAAAAAACCAATTTTTTACAAAAATAGATTTTTGAATTATTTGTAAATAGAGAACTTTTATTATTAAGAAAATGGGATTTAGGTATAAAGATAATTAAAATGAGAATAAAGAAAACGTAAAACATATTTATGTCCTGATATAATTTTCATATCCCATGACACATAATTTTAAAAAACTTATAGGTAATTCCAACATTATGTTATCAAGAAACACTTGTTAAAAAGAAAAAAACAATTTGGAATGAAGTAGATAACCTAAGGTTCCTTATTCTATGGTAGGAGGGAGGAGTTTTGTCTATTTCAAAAAATATTGATCTCAATGATTTACTTTTTATCCATTCAGTTTGAATGGGTTCTATGATTATACTCCCATAATCTCAATAGTACCAAATGAAGAATTAATTGTCACTTTGTGTGGTTCAATCAATTTGGAATAAAGTTACCTTGAATGAGTTTCATCATTGAATATAATAGTAACACTTTATCTCTAATGTGGAAGTCTCTTTTTCTACTATGTCTTACATGGATAGATCTGGATTTAAACTTTTACAATAGGGAATTCTCATATTCTTCTCTTATTTTCTCTTCATTTTCCATCATCTATAATTTTCTTTTCCCTCCGACATTTAAAAACTATATGTACACTCCTTTAGAAGCCTAGTTGGTATTTTCATGTAGATTAAATGGTAAATTAAAATGTTTTACATATAAAATTATATATGGATACATACCTAAAAGGGATTTATAGTTAGTTTTATATGACCATAGTGAATCATTGGGCTTTTCTACTCTATCCCTTTTAGTTGGGAAACACAATCTAGTAAAAAATTATTTTTTATCTATCTTTTTAAACTATAATCCTTCAAATGATTTATGGGTGGTATGAAGTTCATGTTTTATGATATAATAAAAAATTATTCATTATTTATTCTATTTTATTATTGAAAAAGTCTGTTCTTTGGACACTATTTATTTCTTAGGTAACTACAAATCAATAAAAAAATTATTTTTTGGGAAATTTTATTATGACTTTTGAATCATTATTCCATGAATATTTTTCTTCAATTTAGTAGGAAAAATAATCCACTAGTAATAGGATATATTATAAGAAACATTTCACAAGAAATTAGTCCATGAAATATAATCCCCAAAATAATAAATATTTTATAGAAAATGAATATATTTGCGGAGTCTTGTGTATTGTTTAAATTAATTTAGTAAACTGATGGTTTGAATTATTTTATCTATAATCATGTTATTATTTGAAAATTTAGAGCTAAAAAACCATCTTTTAAAAATATCCTTGATGTTCATTGAGATGTAAATTGTATTTCACATAAAAGTGTGTGAAAAAATGTAATTACAAATTTAATTTCTTATTTTGTGATACATAACCAAATTACATGATCACTAAAAATATCCCATAATTAAAATATTTCCCTGATATAATACTTTTAACCAGATTTAAATTTATAATTTTGATTCTAATAAAGAAGATATATAACTTTTATGTGACCATAACATTCACTATATCAGCATACAAGGTTTCTTGAGTGGCTTTATACAACTTCTCACTAGGTATGGAATAAATTATATTTTCTTCAATAAGTTGGTTGACCTCATTAATGTTACATAATCTTAACATTTGTTTGACATACATATTTCCTTTACCCTTATTTCCATTGATATAAAAATTCAAATTTTATGCTAGAAACGTCAATATCACTAACATTGGCTTGGAATCATCCTTCATGATCAAATACCCAAGTGCTACGTGATCAAAATATATAGTTACATTACTTATTAATTGACAATATTGAAATTATATAAATAATGAAAATAGAAAATCCCCTATAATTTTTGTGCATTAATTTATTTTCCCAATATTCAGGGTCTAAAATGTGTAAGATATCTCTTTTGGGTCTCCATCAATTTTCTAGGAAATCATAACACCCACTGCTCTAGTTGAAACATCACACAATATTTTAAAGGGTTGTTACTTATTTTGTGGGAATATTATAGGGATCGTGGATAAGAGTTATTTTATAATATCAAAATCATTCCTACATGATTGATTAAATATAAAACTAGTTTTCATATTCAGTTGGTTTGTTATAGGTTTTTTTTGTTGAATTTGTTGGACTCATCATGTATTAATCATATTTTCATGATCCCAAATCTTATTCAACCTAGTTAACCCTTATAAATTATATCCAATCATGTGTATTTTTGTTTAAAGTTATCTCATGATTTAAGAAGAGCCATGAACGATCTTAATTGCTCTATAATCAGTTTAATTAATTTATACTATCTTTAATTTACTCTCAAAATAGCTTCATTGAAAAATTCTTAAGTCCAATCCTTTCTATTATAATCATTATTTAACTCTGAACCCAATTTCTTAGAAAAAGTCTAAGACACAGTGAGTCTGCCAATAGCTATATATTTCAGGCACCGTGAAGCAAGACACCGTGAAGCCCGACACAGTGAAGCCAGACATTGTGAAGACAGACACCATGAAGCCAGACACTGTGAAGTCAGACACCATGAAGCAAGACACCGTGAAGCCAGACACTGTGAAGCCAGACACCGTGAAGTCAGACACCGTGAAGCAAGACACCGGGAACTAGACACCATGACCGTGAGAAACCGTGAACAAGACACCATGACCGTGAGACACTGTGAACAAGACACCGTGACTATGAGACACCATGAACAAGAAACCGTGACACTCAGACACCATGATTAATATAGACACTGTGTGAAGGAGACACTATTTTCATTACTCACTATGACACTATTTCTTAAACTAATTTTTCATCTTCCAATTTAATTTCTATCGTTCATATTTGATGACTTTAATGAATTGACATAATTAATGTTTAATTGTAGACATATCATTAGATATTACGAGGTACAACGTATAGAACACATGCATCCTATCATATCCAACACATACATTCCAATTTAAAAGCGAAGGTTGACCAAGAATCAACGTGCACAATAAAAAAATGAAAAACAAGGTTGTGAGCATAAGAAGAAAGAAGATACTTGGAGAAAGTTTGGAAAATAAAGAAACGATGCATGAAAATCGACCATGCTGAACACATGAAGAATATTTGAAATCTATAGTACATCATCGCTCTGTTGAATCTCACGAAGAACACATGCTGAATCACGACACTCTGTTTTCCACACAACTTCCAGAGAAGGACTCAAAGATACATTTGCTTCAATCCAAAGGAGTCCAGAGATGAATTAACCACACACAAGAGCATTCTAAACTCATACACATATTATTGATCGCCCGTGATCATTTTTGTTACATTATGAGCAGTGTTTGATTCTGTCTGTTTGGACACACACTGACTCCTAAGCTGAACTGGAGGATACTGAAATCCCCACACCAAACTCTTTATACCTTTGTGTATCCAATGTGGAACTGTGATAGAGGTATGAGGACCTGGACATCCTTTGTGCTGTTGTTTCTGCTTTCCCATGTAGAACTGTGGTAGAGGTATGAGGACCTGAATAGTCTGAGTACTATTCTACACCTCAATCGAGGGTGTGGATCAAATTTCTATATAAACTGATTGAGAGGACTAAGTCTCAACTTGAGACTGAACTCTTAGTTAAATTTGTTGTGCATCTTATTTCAATTTTTCATTATTCTACTGCTAATTACTTTTAAATTCAAATATGTTTTAAAGCAACTCTGATAGTTGAACTAGAAAGTGTTTATAATTATTTTGAACCAGTAAGTTAGTTTCAAAATCTATCTTAATCCTCAAAATATGTTAACTGAGAAATAGTCAATCTTTGAGAAACTAACTGAAAACTTACAATATTTATAAATTCACTACAGTTTAACTTGTTTTATTAATTGGGGGATTTCAATATAAATCTTTTAAACAAAAGTTTTTAATAGGAACTCAATTCACCCCCCTCTTGAGTATCCACTCCAACCAACATTTTGTATCAGATGTGTTAAAATATTTTCAAAACACTTTATTTGTGAAATGTTTTCAACTGTGATTTTAGTTGTATCATAAAGATCTCAACATTTCTGTTAATTCTAAATTTTTATATCTTTATATATCTTTTTAAAACATAGTTATTATGGATAACAGATTAGAATGTGTATCTACCAACATGCCACCTTTCGTTAATGGTGTCAATTATGCCCAATGGAAAATCAAAATGAAAATCCATTTAGAAAGTAAGGGATTTGACATTTGGACCGCCATAGAGACTTAGTATAAGGTTCCAGAAACTATTAGAACTACATGGGATGAACCTACAAAGGATACCTACAATAATAATTGTAAAAAAATTGAATGCCCTGTATTGTGAATTAGGAGGTCAAGAATTTAATCCAATATCTTCTTGTAAGAATGCTTATAAAATATGGGATACTCTAGCTGTTTCCCAAGAGGGAACAACCAATGTTTAGGAAATGAGAGTAAACACATACACAATTAAGTATGATAATTTTAAAATGAAATCTAATGAATCTATTTCTGATATGTATCTCAAGTTTAATTGGATAGTCAATATAGTGAGCTCACTGGGAAAAGCTATTCCAGCAAAGGAGAAAATCATGAGGATACTAAGATGCCTACCAGACAGATGGAGAGGAACCTATGTCTCTATATGTGAATCATGTGACATTGGCGAGCTACCTGTCAAGGAGATGATTGGAAAATTGATGATGTATGAAGAATAGATGAAGGTAAATAAAGAGGAAGATGGTGAACCTAAGAATAATTTAGTGGCATTTAAGTCTACTTCCTCAAAGACCAAGGACAAGGAGAAAGTTCACATACCTGTAGAAAGATCAACTAGTGGAAATTCAGATTTAGATAGTGATGAATAGATTTCTCATATAGCTAGCATATTCAAGAAATTCTATAGAAAGGAGAAATTTTTCACAAAATCAAATTATAAGGGTATGTATTTCCAACAAGGTAATTGGAATATTTATTGGAAGAAATCTGATAAAAATGATGAGATAGTTTGTTATGAATGTAAAAATAAATGAAATATTAATGCTGACTGTCCAAAATTGATGTTTAAGAAGAAATATGATAATAAGGACAAAAAATATAAGAAATATATGAAAGAAACATGGAGTTATTCGGAAGACAAATCAAGTGGATATGAAGCTTTTGATTGTGAAGAAAAGAATCATTCCAACATTTATTTCATGACTAAAACATCTGAGGTACCTGTTTCCCCTACGCTGAATGATTACTATTCTGGGAATGATAGTGATGCCGATAATGATCATAATATGTCTAAAGTGGAATTATTTGAATACTGTAATATGTTAGAATATACTTCTAATGAGCTAAAACATAAGTACAAATCATTTAAGAGACTGTATTCCTTGACTAGTACTGTTAAATCTGATCTTAGTATAGAAAAGGAAAAGAATGCTCAACTGTTATAGGATAATACTGAACTCAAATTGTCTAATGAGAAACTTAGAAAAGACTTAGAAAAGTTCATAAATGGAAACAATAATCTAACTCAAATGCTTGGAAGACAAGTTTCACCAATGAATACTACTAGTTTTGGATACCAACCTGGACAGAGACGGATTGTTCAGAATAAACTTATTCCAAAATCTAGATAGTATGCTGCTAGTTCAAGTTCTGGAAACTCTTATGTTTTATCTAGCTACTCAAATTCTTGTAGACCAAACATAGTTTAATTATCAAAATTATTTGAATCTGTTAATTATAGGAAACCCATTAAAAAAATATGAGTGCCTAATGTTTTACTTGATAACCTTTTTGGAACCAAGAAAATTTGGGTACCAAAATTATCGTCTGTCTAAATCTATTTTGTAGAAAACATTCTTGAACAGTTCTTATAGGAAGATATGGTACTTGGACAGTGGATGTTCAAGGCATATGATAGGAGACTACTAATGCATAAAGAGCTTAATCAAAGTTGATGGAGGACATGTCACCTTTGGGGATAACTCAAAAGGAAAAATCATCGGCTTAGGCCAGATTGGTAACACTGATTCAATTTTAATTTCTAAAGTACTATTTGTTGATGGATTAAAATACAACCTGCTAAGTATTTCTCAATTATGTGATAATGGTTTCAATGTAAAATTTGAAAATGATTCATGTAATTTTTTTAATTATAAAAGTGTTTGGTATTTACGACATTAAGAAATGAAAATGTTTATGCAGTAGATTTGAAGTCTTTAGCTAAAAAAATGTTACTTGTTTAAATTCTTTTCATAAATAATCTTGGCTATGGAATAGAAGATTAGGACACTATAATGCACACTAACTTAGAAAAATGACTAGAAAAGGTTTAGTTAGAGATTTACCTAAACTAGAATTCCCACATAACAAAGTGTGTAATCCTTGTCAAAAGGGAAATCAACACAAAGTTTCTTTCAAATCAGATAAAGTAGTTTCTACTTCTGAACATCTCGAGTTGGTTCACATGGATTCATTTGGACCATCAAGAGTTTCATCTCCAAATGGAAAGAACTATGTTAATGTTATTGTATATTATTTTTCTAGGTACACTTGGGTATAATTTCTTTCTCACAAAAGTGAAGCTTGCTCTTATTTTATCAAATAATCCAAGTCTGTAGAAAACCTTAGTGGACTTAGGATCAAGACCTTAAAAAGTAATCATGGTCAGGAGTCTGAAAATCAAGAGATTGAATCTTATTGCTCACACAATGGATATAGTCACAACTTCTCTACTCCTAGAACACCTCAACAGAATTGTGTAGTAGAAAGAAGTAATAGGACTCTTCTAGAGATTTCTAGGTCAATGCTCAATAAATATGATTTGCCAATTTACTTTTAGGTTGAAGATGATAATACAAATTGTTACATTATCAATAGAGACTTTATTAAAACAATCCTCAAAATGACCCCTTATGAGCTATGGAATAATAGGAAGACTAAGGTTAATTAGTTTATAGTTTTTGGTTGAAAAGTTTTTATCCTCAATACTAAAGATAATCTTGATATTTTTTCATCCAAAAGCGATGAAGGAATATTTCTAGGTTATTATATATCTAGAAAATATTATAGAGTATTCAATAAGAGAAACAAATGTCTGGATGAATCTGTAAACATAAAAATTGATAATACTGATCTACATGAACCTAAAACCCCTCTTGAAAATATTGAAGAAGATATTTCCATTATAAAACTTAATGAAAAAACAATGGACCTGTTGTTAAGACAACCAGTTTTGAAAATTTTCCAGAACCTGTTTTTGTAGAGCCCAAACCTATAAATTAAACTAAAATTTCTAGCCCTACCATCTCTTGACCAACTTGGACCCTTAAAAATCATCTTTTAGATGCTGTAGTAGGAGATTTAGTTAGAAGGACACAAACTAGATCTTCTCTAAGAAACTAGGTTGAACATAAAGCTTTTGATTCACAACTTGAACGTAAAAATATCAATGATGAAATAAATGATGAATTTTGGGTGATGGATATGTAAGAATAAATTAATAAATTTGAAAGAAAAAATGTTTGGAAATTAGTAGACAGACCTAAGAACACGTTTCCCATAGGAAATAAATGGGTTTTTAAGAATAAAGTTGATGAAGCTGGTAACATAGTTAGAAACAAGGCTAGCATAGTTGCACAAGGCTATAGTCAAGAATAAGGAATTGAATATGAGGAAACCTTTTCACCAGTATCCAGACATGAATCCATCATAATATGGCTTGCCTATGCTGCACATTTGAATTTCAAACTATATCAAATGGATGTTAAGAGTGAACTCTTAAATGGGTACATAGTTGAGGATGGTTTTGTTGAACAACCCCCTGGATTTACAAACCCCCATTTTACAAATCATATTTTTAAACTATCAAAAGTTTTATATGGTTTGAAGCAATCTCTGTGAGCTTGGTATGACAGATTGGGTACCTTTATTATTTCCAAAGGTTTTAAAAAAGGAATTACTGATCCTACCCTTTTTATAAAACAAATTTCTAACGATGTTTTAGTTGTTCAAATCTATGTAGATGACATTATTTTTGGATCTTAAAAGAATTCTTTATGTATTGATTTATCTAAAATGATACAAAAATAATTTGAAATTATTTTAATGGGAGAACTCAAATATTTTCTTGTATTTCATGTTTTTCAAGATAAAAATGGTATTATTTTCAATCAAAGTAAATATACAAAGGATATTCTAAAACATTTTGGATTGGATAGCACTAAAAGTAGTGACACTCCCATGGGTACCACTTGTAAGTTGGATCTTGATGAAGATGGAAAATCTGTCGATCAAACCACTGACAAAAGAATGATTGAAAGTTTACTTTACTTAACTACAAGTCATCCTAACATTTTTTAGTGTGTTTATGTGTGCTTGATTTGAAGAGAACCCTATGGAATCTCATTTAAATGCTGTAAAATGAATATTCAAATACCTCAAACATACACCCAATTTAAGACTATTTTATCCCAAAATACAATCATTTGAATTAGTTAGTGATTCTAATGCTGACTTCTGTGGCTATAAGTTAGATAGAAAAATCACCTCTGGAACATGTAACTTTTTAGGCAAGTCACTTGTGTCTAGGTGAAGTAAGTAACAAAATTCAGTTGAATTATCTATAGTAGAAGTTGAATACATAGCTTCTTGTAGCTGTTGTGCACAAATTTTTTGGATGAAACACAAATCACTAGATTATGGATATCAATTCAGACATGTTCCTATAAATTGTGGGAACACAAGTGCTATTAACATCTCAAAAAATCATATTTCACATTCTAGGACAAGTCATATTGATGTAAGACATCACTTTTTGAGAGATCATTATCAAAAAGGTGATATAACTTTGGAGTTCATTGGTACTGAATATCAACTTGTTGATATATTCAGTAAACCATTAAATTATAAGAGAATAGCCTACATCCTACATGAACTAGGAATGATAAATCTCAAATAGATACCTTAATTGTTACTGTTTCAGGTTTACTGTTCAATATCTTACCATGTTATACTTTACTGATTCCTAATTATGGTTTCATAGTTACTGTATCTCATGTTTACTATCTCACCATAAAGATTTATGTTTACGGTCTCACCGTTAGTACTTTTTACTTGCGGTCTGATGCTTACTATTTCACCGTAACTCACATAGAGAAGTTCTTTCGTGGTCTCACTGTGAAGCTTGTTTACTGTCTCACCATAATGACTAGACATGATCTCACCATAAAAATTCTTTATATTTTTTTATAAAAAACCTGTATGGTGGTATTTATTATTTCCCCTTCTTATTTTTACCACGTTTTTATTTTTGCAACGTTTAACGTTCCTAAATGATAAAACAAAGTAAGTATCACTCGATTATTTACTCAAGTTTTCTTTTACCCACTCTTTTCAAACCATTCTTCATCCCTTAAACCCTTCTCTTGCTCTAAACTTCAGTGGATGCCAAGAATGAAATTTCTGTCATCATCGAAACCTGAGAAGCGCAACTCGAAGAAGAAGAAGATTGCACATAAGCAGATACCCAAAGGACCTTTAAATCCGAATCTGGTAAGCTGTGTTGTTGTACCTGAGAAATAGATTTTCCCCAAATGGCTTCTGTCTAGTAAGTCACTGGTATTGAATTTTTTAGAACAACAAGGATGGTTAAAATGTTTCTTGAAGGATGATAGACCCATTTATCTTAGGTTAGTGGCTATGTATTACTAGTACATACAATTCTCTTTTGATTTTGGTGAGAGTTATGTTGTAAGAAGATGGGTCAATGGCCAGATATGATCTTCTCTTTGAGGTTTTGTGCTACATGAATTAGGATACCTCATGAAGACATCTATAAGGATTATCACAAGGGACCTCCACCTTCAACTGATTTCTTTGATTTAGAAGATTCCATGAAAACCGTAATTGGAAATGGCACCTAGAGAAGAGCCATTGCTGCTGAATTAGATGGAGAAACAAGTCTTATGTTCAAGTTTGTACAGAATATGGTAAGTCTAAGAAAAGGTGATTTTTTCTATTTTAAAATATCAAGAAGTGTTTTTGATTCACCTTATGAAAAATGGGCATAAGATCAACCTGTACAAGTATATCATACAACACATGTATGGGTTTATCAAAGTAACATCCAAATCAAACTCTCTATTCTACTCTCTGCTATTCTCAGCCATGATTCTTTCCAAGGGTATTGTTGGACCCAATGAGGATGTAATTATCAATTGTGAGTACTGTATCTCAAAAACCATTATCAAAATAATTAAGATAATCTGGAATCCTTGGAAAAAGGAATAGGTGGAAGGTAATGATAGAGTTTATGAGAAATTAAATCCTGTGGATTATCACTCAAGGCTGAAAGACATTTCTGATCCTGGTTTTAAACCAGATTATATTGTTGAGTATCCTGAGGAAGAGGAAGAAGAGCCTGAAGTGCCATCTAGGGAAGCTATTTTTTTGAGGAAGACATGACTACTATTCCTCATGTATTTCTTGAAGAATAATTACCTACTCCTAAAGAAGCCGTTAATTTGGAAACTCAACCTGGAACTATAACCGAATCAATTTCCAAAGAGTCTAAAAAGCATACCATGGAAGAGCCTACAATGGAAGAGCTGCCTATTTTTCAAGAGGTCAATCTTGAGGAACTCCCTGTGGAACAATATGTTCCTAAAATCATCCCTTTAGCTGAAGAAAGTATGGAGCTAGCCTTTTAGCTAGCTAGACATGAAATGAGTAAGGAAATTAGAGCCGAGTATGTGGAATTATACCAAGATCCTAAGCCTCTCGGTCCTGATAAGGAGGCACTAGTTGAGTGGGAGAAAACCCCAAATCATGAGTCTATTGAAGCCTCACATCCTAATGAGTCATTTACCTATATACACTCATTACAAATTTTCTAGTTTCTATGATGTGAATGATTCTCAGTAGGTTAAAGCAACTGGACATGATATTTCCTCCCTATTTTAGTAAAAATCACTCTGTAATTTTGTACCTGAGAAAGAACATGAGCCTGTACCATTCCCTACTCCTGAACCCTTATCTGAATAGTCATCCTTTGTAAGTAAGGATGATCTGAAGGGATTTGGTGCTAATCATTTATCCAGAGTTGATAAACTCATGAATTGTAACACCCCAAGCTTCCACGGTACGTTTCCCTTCGAATAATGCAATGGCATGCATTGTACGCAACTTCGAGATTCTAACACACCACAACCAATCAAACTGGCCGTTATGAATAATAATACCAACTTTTTTTAAATTTTATAAATTCTATCTCTCAAAATGGACTTCATTTTTGGATTCGGAATATCGAATTTATCCTAGGGTGAAATTTTGGAACTTTTCGGATAACACTTATATTTTGATGAATAGTGAAAATTACTAAATTTTAATTAAAAACAACTTTTTAAATGAAAATAATTTATAGTGATAAATTATATTATTGAGTGGTTTTAAAGTATAATTATAATATATTTTTACCATTTTATCCAATGGTGTTCATTAGAATTAATTTCACTTTGAAATTGGACCTAAACAATTGTCAATCTTTTGATATATATTGTTTCTTAAAAACATGCTATTTGTTGTGACAGCGAGAATTAATTATAAAATTAATTAATGCAACTTATATGTTTGGAATTTTGTAAAATAGACATCATTTTTGAATTTGGAATATCAATTATAGCTTAGGGTGAAATTTTGGCAATGTTCTGAAAAACTTCAATTTTTGATGAATAGTGAAACTACTAAGTGGTAGTTAAAAAACTGAATTTTTGATAAAACTTAATTTTACCGCTTCTGTGAATGTAATTTTGAAAATCCGAGAGACACGGTTAATATCAAGAAGTAAAATGTGGTTCAATGAGATGAAAATAATTTTTGGTGAATAGTAACTTTTTACTTTTATTTACCACCGTTAAAAGTAAATAGGGTAATTAAGCGTAAAAATGATATTAATATTACCCTAACACATGTCTTAATTCTATTGGACAAGTGTATCTCGACAAAAAACAACCTTAGGAATAAAATATTATCATTTATGTCTACTTGGATTAGATTAGGACATTTATTATTATTTAATTCAAAGAAGAGTTAAAAGAGTTAAAATCAAAGTTTATTTACTAAAACATTTTTAATATAGGGGTATACATAAGATAAATTTGATTTTAAATATTCATTAGAAAGATAAACAGATTTCCTACATAATGATATTTTATTTATAATTTTTAGACATTAAATAATTTAATTTATTTATGACACAATGATGATGTAGTAAGTACCATAATAGTGAACAATTAAAATAATTGATATTATAAATACCCAAATAAATATAATTTTAGACTTTTAATGAATTAAACTAATTTTATAGGTTAATATGACATTTTAGTAAAGATTTAATTAACTTTTTTCGAATTAATAATTCTGTTATGAGTTTTACAAAAATCAACTATTGAATAGTGTCAAAATTGACAAAAAAGAGTTTTGAAAACAAATATGATATTATTAATGATATTAAATTCCTAAAAATCTAAGGTTCGGCCAAGAGACTTATATCATGATAGGTGTATTATTAATGGACCACTTGGGGGTCTCTTGGATGTATATAGTAAGTTTATTAACCATATAATATAAAAATACAAAGTGACATGGTAAATGTCAAACTAATTAACTAAGAGTTAAAACTAAAAGATAAGGTTAATATAATGACCCAAACCTGTCTAAATTCTATTGGTTGAATGGTTTTCGTCCTATACCCACCTTAAAATTTGAATGATCATCTTGGAGCCATTAGAAACCAAATATGAATTTATTATAAATTAATATTTCTAGCTTTTCCAAAGGTGCCCCTCACCCCTATTATAAAAGGGCACTCCTCCTTCTCATTTCTTCACACTTTAAAAGCCTTTTGGTTTAGCCAACCCCTACCCAACTACTCTCTCAACTTCCCTAACTACAATCTAGAGGCCTTATTTTGATCGGAAAGCCAACCTATGGAGCCCTTTTGATCAAATCAAAAGGAAGAACCCGAAGAAGAGGTAATGTTTTCACCACCCCTTTTCAAGTTCCTTTCTTCTTCCACTTCTTCTTTCTTTTTTATTACCATTATAAAATAATAAAGCCAGTATCTTATATATACTGTGATGTTATTATAATTTTGGTACAACCATATTCAGTATTCTCTCCACCCTTTGAATAACAAGTCACCATACGTGCGTACGTATGGCTTACCGTCTCCACGTCTTGGTGTAATTGTTATTCAATATATTATTATTTGGGTGGGTATAATAATGATGTGTAACTCATGAAAATAATAAATATAACATGATAATTGTTATTTATATATGATATACCATCCAATTATATATTATTTTAATATCAAAAGAATGTTATTGTCGCTCGTGCGTTCGTACGGACTACCGTCTCCACGAACGCGATGAAATTCATTCTCTATCGTATCCATTCAAGTATAATTATCATTTGATGATTTAAAAATAAAGTTTAAGGAATTGAAATCATTCTGGATATGAATAAGATACAACCTATCCACGACAAACATGGCTTACGTAACAAAATATATAAAAGAAAAAGAGTAAGTTAACACCCGAAACGACGATAGTTCTAAGATATTATTAACAAAGCAATGTTAAAAGATCATATATGATATCATATTAATGTATATGATTAATGAATAATTTAATAAAAATTATTTTAAAATTATACAGGAGGTTAACCTACCCCCAACCAAGGAAAAGTACAAGGTAAGGGGTTTCTTATCTCACTTTTAATTCAGTGATATTTCCATTGTTCACCACTTATTTATTGCATGTGGTGTATGTGTACTGCCCATGATTGTATTCATTGTGTCATATAATTTAATTTATGGGTATTTGCATCATCATTTTATGATCCTTCTTTCATGGGTGTATGTTTCATAAGTTACATAATCGATAAGGTAATTTGAAATTTCAATTTCCATTTATTCGGCTTTACGCAAACTTCATTGATTATTTTACTCCGAGATTATGTGTGGAATGACTATTCATTTGCTTATGTCATAATATCCACTCCCCTTTTCTATGGATATACTTTTTATACACATAATCACTCCATTAATAATTTCTCAAGTCATCGATATGAATTTGATAAGAGTAATTTTAACTCATTCACCATTTGTTGAGTTAAACATCCAATTCATTGGTGTTGTTTTTACAAGATTATATGTGAATGTACTTTGATTTTTTTACACTGAATATCCAATCACATCTAGTGTATTTATAGTTTTCACACATAAATATGTCGTTGATTTATCCTTAACCTAAGGATACGGCGTTTATGAGAGAATTCATCTCAATTTACATTCCATTGAGACTTCTTTGTTGTTATACACCAAATCCCTTTTATATGGTGTATATAATGTACATTGACATAGTATAACATGAATCCCTTTATTCTCATGATATTACAATGTTTTTATTACCTCAATTATTTGTATTCAAGTGTCTCTCTTTTGGTTAGAAACTCGAACTAAAATACCATTTTTAAATGTTTTAAAGACTTATTCTTCTAAATATTTCTCATTAATGTCCATGTTTTAAAAATGGTTTTAAGGATTTATTTATATGGACATTAAAGTTTTAAAATTAAAACTCCTTTTAAAAGTTTCAAAGTTGTATGGGACACTTTGATTCAGAAATCTATTTTTAAATGGCTTCTTGACAAATAGTGCGACTTTTAAATGATTTCAAGAAAAAGGGGGATATTTATCTCAAATAGTTTTGATGATTATTTTCATCTATGTAAATATCTTTCATTATTCTCGATTGAGGTTAATATGATACAATACAATCTTCCATATGGTATCGAATGAGTTATGTTTGACTGTGGATGTGCTATTTTTATAGCATTCATGGTTTGTGGGTAAAGTATTGACATTTCGTATGCTAGTTTTAATACGAATGTTTATGTTATGTTTAAACCTTTTCATATGAGGAATGCATTGGACTTAGTAAGTGACGAGTGGAGCCCTCTATAGCTCCTAGACACATCGGTAGGTCTCATGAGACAAACTAGTGTCTTGTCACAAGGCCTTGGAAAAATCTTATTTGTAGTCTTGGTACGAGGCCTTGGCTATGTGGTTATGATAGTCTGGAATTATGTATTCCATCATTATGAAAGTGGTTATTGATATTGCATGTGATTATTCGACTAGTAGAATATCCATGTAATTAAGTAAATGGAATAATTTCATTTTATCTTTTCCATTTTATGTTTAAGTTCAAGTTTAAAAGGCTTTTGTTTTAGTTATAAATTTCCTTAAGTGTTTATGCTTATCTAATAAAGCTTCTACAATAATGTTATCCTTACTGAGCATCTGAGCTCACCCCTTTCGATTTTTTTATTTTTCCCAGGATTATGAAGAAGTAATTTATGAATGACCTGCAGGGATAGTATGAGGGGATATGAAGACAAGATGTTTTTTTTGATGTAATGTAAAACTTTATGAATGTATCTAGTGTTTCCAAGGCTACTAAACTAATCGTTCTTTCGAGACTTGATCTTTCTTGTGATCATGCCAATGTTATGTAATAATGCATCAACTCTGGGTAACTGGGGTCGGGGCGTTAGAGTTGGTATCATAGGAAGTTGAGTACAAACCTTTGAGGCAAGATTTAGATAAACTCTGATTAGAGCACGTAGACCTATGATGAACTTTGAGGATTAGTATAGAAGAACTTCCTAAAATTTTGGTATTGTAGAGATTTTGTGAGTTTTCCGAGCAATACATCCCTCTCTGGATACGAGCAGGTAGAGGCGGCTCTGGCACAGATGTACCTAGGGGTAAAACCCCAAAACACCGCTTTGAGCTAGACTCGAACGAGAACTGGTGCACAACAACGGGCCTTGCTGCACTCTTGGTTACGACACTCCCGGGTGATATGATTAGGATAATTTACATTTTCTTTACAGACCAATTTGAAGTAATATATATATAAGATGAGAGTAAATGACCTTGTTTAATCCTAATTTGTTTCAAATTGAGAATATGGTGACATGTTAATCTCTAAATGATTTTATGAATACTGTTACCCACACAATGCTTTCTGGTTTTAGTCAATGGATAGATTCCAAGGATGTCATAGTGACTTTGAGAATGATGTACAAGGTGGGAACGGTGGTGGTGATAAGCAAAAAAATGGAATGTTGATAGGCGTAAAAGATATCGTCTTTATGGCAAATCAGTTTTCCAAAAATATGATCAACAATATATATATTAACCAATTACCGGACTCAACAAAGAAGAGAATGGTGATGAATGATTAGAGCTCCAGTAGTGGAGACCATAGTAAAAGAAATCCTCAATTTCCATCATGCAAGAAATGTGGAAGGAGACACCCAGGAAAGTGTCTCAATGGGACAAAGAAATGCTTTACGTGTGGGAAGGAAGGACATAAAGTGAAGAATTGCCGATGAAAAATGAAGAGTACTATGGAAGAAGATAAAAATGGTCCCAAGAATCCATTTACAATCATTTGTCGTAAATGTAGGGGACCTGTCCATTACCCGAGTGAATGTATTATTCTATAGGATATTTTCTTGGTCAGAGAAGAAGATATGTAGAAATAAATGGTTGGAGAAATGTTTAAAAAGTATTAGTGCTCTTTGTTGATGGGTTTACTTTGGAATAATTTTCCCTTGTATTTGTAACCCCGTAGTTTTCCATGTGAGAATGATATTTGAGGGAGAATTATCTCTTCTCTTGTGGATATAGTTATAAATAATCATTTCGTTTTATATGATCGTTGGGTTTGAGGAAATTATAAGTTATCATAATTTGGGATAAAAATTCAAGGTATGAGATAAGATTTGTGGTTAAATTATGTTATGGTTATTTTGAGGAATTAATTTAATTTTGGTAATATTATAAAATATAGTTTTTAAAAAAAGACAAGACGCAGACCATGTGACAACCCGTCGCGTCGGACGAAGCTGTGGGAATCGAACCCACAACCAAAGTGCGATTGGGATTTATCGCCTACCACTGGACTACGTGAAGTCCCTGGATAGCGTGACTAATTATTTTTAGTTTTGATCAATAATAAGTTGATTTGGGTTCTTATATCTTATCAAATGAATACCCTTGGTATAGGAAAATGATTTGGTGATTAAGTGATAAATGTGATTTTGGAAGATGTTCGCTTTGTTGGGAACACTATATGCCCAAGGAAAATAGAATACTATGGGGATTCATTTGTGGAGTAATGGTGGATTTTTATCTACGTTTTTATTGTGTATTTATAATGATTTGGGTTATTTATGGAAATGATTAGGTTAATTACTTTTAAGTATGTGACTTTAAGAGATTTTAATGTCATTTGGAGATACAATTTAACGTGGAAGACTACATTCTTAATAAGTTTTTGTTTTCAATATTAGTTTTGATTATATTGAAGGATTTTAAGGACAATTGATTATTGAATGGTATTTATTTAACTTTGGGGTATTGTTGGTTTAATTTTGGAAATTAAGATTAGTGTTTATTTCTCTCAAGGAATATTTTTTTTGGGGATCATTAGATATTTTACTAACCATTTTGGTTTTGATTAATCTCTAAAGACAACGTAAATATATAGTTTATCCTTCACGGATCATGTGATTCTATAGAAGTTTATTCTAGCTCTTCCAGTGTGACCAAGTCTTCTTGAATACTAATCATTTAAAAAAAATGAGTTAGTGGTGGAGATTTATTAAACAATGAAACTCTACTTAAAATGTATGTTTATATCTTTATATTCTTAGTCAATATCATTAATGAATTCCTAATCCTTATGTAATGTAACTTAAAACAAAAAAATGTTGTCCGTCTACTTTCCTAATAGGAGACTTATGGTCATTTGTCCCAACAAAAGTTTGTGGTTTTCTTATTGTTAACTTTCTCCTGATCATGATTTCTATCCCTCTCCATCAGAACTTGACACTTAGTTTATCATCCATATCCTTGTTTTCCTACATGGAATCCGAGTATGGGTTATCTTGGTTGACCTTTATACCTCTCTTTCTTTCTTTTAAAGTGATAGTTTTATTGACTCATTTTCCGATGTGGGACTTTCCATTATATTCCCAACCACAATTTTAAAAATTGCGAGGATGAAATTTATTGAAGTAGGGGAGAATGTAACACCCCAAGCTTCCACGATACGTTTCCCTTCGAATAATTCAATGGCGTGCATTGTACGCAACTTTGAGATTTTAACACACCACAACCAATCAAACTAGCCGTTATGAATAGTAATACATACTTTTTGAAAATTTATAAATTTTATCTCTCAAAATGGACTTCATTTTTGGATTCGGAATATCGAATTTATCCTAGGGTGAAATTTTGGAACTTTTCGGATAACACTTATATTTTGATGAATAGTGAAAATTACTAAATTTTAATTAAAAACAACTTTTTAAATCAAAATAATTTATATTGATAAATTATATTATTACGTGGTTTTAAAGTATAATTAGAATATATTTTTACCATTTTATCCAATGTTGTTCATTATAATTAATTTCACTTTGAAATTAGACCTAAACAATTGTCAATCTTTTGATATATATTGTTTCTTAAAAACACGCTATTTGTTGCGACAACTGGAATTAATTATAAAATTAATTAATGCAACTTATATGTTTTTAATTTTGTAAGATAGACATCATTTTTGAATTCGGAATATCAATTATATCTTAGGGTGAAATTTTGGCATTCTTCTGAAAAACTTCAATTTTGATGAATAGTGAAACTACTAAGTGGTAGTTAAAAAACTGAATTTTTCATAAAACTTAATTTTACCACTTCTATGAATGGAATTTAGAAAATCCGAGAGACACGGTTAATACCAAGAAGTAAAATGTTGTTTAATGAGATGAAAATAATTTTTGGTGAATAGTAACTTTTTACTTTTATTTACCACGGTTAAAAGTAAATAGGGTAATTAAGGGTACAAATGATATTAATATTACCTTCACACAAGTCCTAATTCTATTGGACAAGTGTATCTCGACCATAAACAACCTTAGGAATAAACTATTATCATTTAGGTCCACTTGGATAAGATTAGGACATTTATTATTATTTAATTCAAAGAAGAGTTAAAAGAGTTAAAATCAAAGTTTATTTACTAAAACATTTTTAATATAGGGTTATACATAAGATAAATTCAATTGTAAATATTCATTAGAAAGATAAAACGATTTCCAACATAATGGTATTTTATTTATAATTTTTAGCCATTAAATAATGTAATTTATTTTTGACAGAATGATGATACAATAACTACCATAATAGTGAAAAATTAAAATAATTGATATTATAAATACCCAAATAAATATAATTTGAGACTTTTAATGAATTACACTAATTTTTTAGGTTAATATGACATTTTAGTAATGATTTAATTAACCGTTTTGGAATTAATAATTCTGTTATGAGTTTTACAAAAATCAACTATTGAATAGTGTCAAAATTGACATAAAAGAGTTTGTAAAACCAATATTATATTATTAATTGATATTAAATTCCTAAAAATCTAAGGTTCAGCCAAGAAACTTATATCATGATAGGTGTATCATTAATGGACCACCTGGGGGTATCTTGGATGTATATAGTAAGTTTATTTCCTATATAATATAAAAATACAAAGTGACATGGTAAATGTCAAACTAATTAACTAAGAGTTAAAACTAAATGATAAGGTTAATATAATGACCCAAACCTGTCTAAATTCTGTTGGTTGAATGGTTTTAGACCTATACCCACCTTAAACTTTGAATAATCAACTTTGGAGCCATTAGAAACCGAATATGAATTTAATATAAATTAATATTTCTAGTTTTTCCAAAGGTGCCCCTCACCCCTCTTATAAAAGGGCACTCCCCCTTCTCATTTATTCTCACCTTTAAAGCCTTTTGGTTCGGCCAAACCCTGCCCAAATACTCTCTAAACTTCCCTAAATACAACCTAGAGGCATTATTTTGATCATAAATCCAACCTATGGAGCCCTTTTGATCAAATCAAAAGAAAGAACCCGAAGAAGAGGTAATGTTTTCACGACCCCTTTTCCAGTTCCTTTCTTCTTCCACTTCTTCTTTCTTTGTTATTACCATTCTCAAATAATAACTCCAGTATCTTATATGTACTCTGATGTTATTATAAATATGGTATAGCCTAATTCAGTATTCTATCCACCCTTTGAATAACATGTCACCATACGTGCGTACGTACGGCTTACCATCTCCACGTCGTGGTGTAATTGTTATTCAATATATTATTATTTGGGTGGGTATAATAATGATGTGTAACTCTGGAAAATAATAAATATAACATGATAATGATTCTTTATATATGATATACCATCCAATTATATATTATTTTAATATCAAGAGAATGATATTGTCGCTCGTGCGTACGTACGGACTACCGTCTCCACGAACGCGATGAGATTCATTCTCTATCATATCTATTCAAGTATAATTATCATTTTATGATTTAAAAATAAAGTTTAAGGACTTGATATAATTCTGTATATGAATAAGATACAACCTATACATGACAAACATGGCTTACATAACAAAACATATAAAAGAAAACGAGTTAGTTAACACCCGAAACGACAATAATTCTAAGATATTATTAACAAAGCAATGTTAAAAGATCATATATGATATCATATTAATGTATGTTATTAATGAATAATTTAATAACAATTATTTCAAAATTATACAGGAGGTTAACCTACCCCCAACCAAGGAAAAGTACAAGGTAAGGGGTTTCTTATCTCACTTTTAATTCAGTGAGATTTCCATTGTTCACCACTTATTTATTGCATGTGGTGTATGTGTACAGCCCATGATTGTATTCATTGTGTAATATACTTTAATTTATGGGTATTTACATCATCATTGTATGATATTTATTTCATGGGTGTATGTTTCATAAGTTACATAATCGATAAGGTAATTTGAAATTTCAATTTCCATTTATTCGGCTTTACGCAAACTTCATTGATTATTTTACTCCGAGATTATGTGTGGAATCACTATTAATTTTCTTATGTCATTATTTCCACTACCCTTTTCTGTGGATATACATTCGATACACATAATCAATCCATTGATAATTTCTCAAGTCATCGATATGAATTTGATAAGAGTAATTTTAACTCATTCACCATTTGTTGAGTTAAACATCCAATTAATTGGTGTTGTTTTTACAAGATTATGTGTGAATGTCCTTTAACTGTTTTACACTTAATATCCAATCACATTTAGTGTATTTATATTTTTCACACATAAATATGTCATTGATTTATCCTTAACCTAAGGATACGACCTTTTTGAGAGAATTCATCTCAATTTACATTCCATTGAGACTTCTTTGTTGTTATACACCAAATCACAATTATATGGTGTATATAACGTACTTTGACATAGTATATCATGAATCCTTTTATTCTCATTATATTACAAAGTTTTTATTACCTCAATTATTTGTATTCAAGTGTCTCTCTTTTGGTTAGAAACTCTAACTAAAATACCATTTTTAAATGTTTTAAAGACTTATTCTTCTAAATCTTTCTCATTAATGTCCATGTTTTAAAAATGGTTTTAAGGATTTATTTATATGGACATTAATGTTTTAAAATAAAAACTCCTTTTAAAAGTTTCAAAGTGGTATGAGACACTTTGATTCAAAAATATATTTTTAAATTTCTTCTTGACAAATAGTGTGACTTTTAAATGATTTCAAGAAAAAGGGGAATATTTCTCTCAAATAGTTTTGATGATTATTTTCATCTATGTCAATATCCTTCATTATTCTCGATTGAGGTTAATATGATACAATATAATCTTCCATATCGTATCGAATGAGTTATGTTTGACTGTGGATGTGCTATTTTTATACCATTCATGGTTTGTGGATAATGTTTTGACATTTTGTATGCTAGTTTTAATATGAATGTTTATGTTATGTTTAAAACTTTTCATATGAGGAATGCATTGGACATAATAAGTGACGGGTGGAGCCCGATATAGCTCCTCGATGCATCGGTAGGTCTCATGAGACAAACTAGTGTCTTGGCACAAGGACTTGGCAAAATCTTATTTGTAGTCTTAGCACGAGGCCTTGGCTATGTGGTTATGATAGTCTGGAATTATGCATTCCATCATTATGAAAGTTGTTATTAATATTGCATGTGATTATTCAACTAGTAGAATATCTATGTAATTAAGTAAATGGAATAATTTCATTTTATCTTTGCCATTTTATGTTGATGTTCAAGTTTAAAAGGCTTTTGTTTTAGTTATAAATTTCCTTAAGTGTTTATGATTATCTATGAAAGATTCTGCTATAATGTTATCCTTACTGAGCATCTGATCTCACCCCTATCAATTTTTTTTTATTTTTCCCAGGATTATGAAGAAGTAATTTATGAATGACCTATAGGGATAGTATGAGGGGATATGAAGACAAGATGTTTTTTTTGATGTAATGTAAAACTTTATGAATGTATCTAGTGTTTCCAAGGCTACTAAACTAATCGGTCTTTCGAGACTTGATCTTTCTTGTGATCATGCCCATGTTATGTAATAATGCACCGACTCTGGGTAACTGGGGTCGGGGCGTTACATGAATACCCAACATCGTCCTATGAATATTTAGGTGAGAGAGCTGCCTCACTATAATTGGAGAAAATTATCTGGAAAATACAACCTACGATGATCCATGAGATTCAAGAAGTAAGAGTTGAAAATAAGCTACTCAGTAATGAAGTAAAGATCCTAAAAAGTATGGTTGAAGACATGAAGAGAGAGCTACAGTCGAGATCTGAGTCTGTTTATCCTCTTGTAGAACCTGTTTCTCCTCAAATTACACAAGTTGGTGTGTCTCAGATTCAACCTTATCTAGCATCCTTAGATGAAAATATAACTGAAATAAACAAAAAAATTGTAAAGGAGATGAAAGAGCTTGTTTCCAATCTTAATAAACTCACTGATGAGTATACAGGGTGTCTTCAAAAGGTGATGAATCAACTAAAATCCTTGACCACAACTGTCAAAGCATCTAGTCAATCCTCGAAACCCTCCTTGGATAGTGATCTTCTCAAAACTATAGTCAAAGAAAAAATTCAGAATGTACTAAGTGGATTCAATACGACTTCTTTATCTGATGTGGTCAAGAATAGTGATAGAGTGTTTAACCTAGTACAAATCCACTCTAAAATTGCTAAAGATTATCAGTAAGATATTTCCAAGAAAGTGGATTTATACTTCAACAGAATCTTCTCCAAGACCGATATTACAATCCATTTCAAGTACATTGTATAAAATATACAGATTCCTCCTATGACTCGCGCTTTCAAGAAAGAAGTCCAGAAGCTCACAGAGTTTACTTGATTGTTGGACAAGTTTATGGAGAACAAGGGAAATTTTGAGAAATCCATATAATATGGTGGAGAGATAATTACATATTTCATAAAATTCATGAGGCCCTATCTTCATGTCTAAAGTATAGCCATTGTTTCTCCAATAGCTGCACCTCTCAGACCCTGGGTGGCCTAAATTCACCTATGCTCTAGCCTCAACCACCATGTCTGTCGAACAAGAACTCAATCTGATCAGGCCTATGATTCTAGATCAGAAATTTCCTAGATCTTATACTACTCATTCCTTGGCTCTCTCAGTCTTTGCAGGCCTACCTTTATCTTCTCTATCAACCACCTCTCTACCTTCTTCTACCTCAACCTCTGCCCCTATGGATTTCTCTTCTACTGCTGCTAAAGGCAATGATAAGGCCATCACATAAATAAGAGCAATGATTACCCTTTTTTATAGGGATGCTATTGATTTTGTATTACACCTTTGTTGTACTATCACTTATTTACTCTTAATGGAATGTGCACTTTCTTTCCCTCTCTTATTTTATCTTTTTGATAATCCGAAAAGGGGGAGAAGTATGTTAGATATTTTCTCTATAGTTTCATTTATCTCTATAGTTTAACTGTACATGATTTGTGATCATCAAAATGGGACAGATTGTTGGACTCCTCATGTATTAATCATGTTTTAATGATCCCAAATCTTATTCATCCTAGTTAACTCTTATAAATTATATCCAATCATGTGTATTTATGTTTAAAGTTCTCTCATGCTTTAAGACGAGCCATGAAAGATCTTAATTTCTATATAATCAGTTTACTTACTTTATACTATCTTTAATTTACTCTCAAAATACCCTCTTTAACAAATTCATAAGTCTAATCCTTTCTATTATCATCATTTTTTAAGTCTGAACACAGTTACTTTGAAAAAGTATAAGACACCGTGAGTCTTCCCCTGGCTATGTATTTCTCGCACCATGAAGCAAGACACCATGAAGCCATACACCGTGAATCCAGACACTGTGAAGTCAGACAAAGTGATCCCAGACACTATGAAGTCAGACACCATGAAGAAAGACACCGTGAAGCCAGACACCGTGAATCCAGACACCATGAAGTCAGACACTGTGAAAAACGACACCATGAACTTGACACCATGACCGCGAGACACCGTGAACAAGACACCATGACCGCGAGACACCAGGAACAATACACTATGACCGTGAGACACTATGAAAAAGACACCACGACACTTAGACACCGTGATTAATCTAGACACCGTGTGAAGGGGACACCGTTTTTATGACTCACTGTGACACCGTTTCTTAAACTATTTTATCGTCTTTTAATTAAATTTCTAACGAACATATTTGATGGATTTAATTCAATGAAATAATTAATGTTTCATTTTAGACATATCATCAGATAGTACGAGTTATGAGGTGCAGAACACATGCATCCTGTCAGATCCAACACGTGCATTCCAAGTTAAAAGTGAAGGTTGAACAAGAATCAACGTGCATAATACAAAAAATAAAATCAAGGTAGTGAGCATAAGAATGAAGAAGATACATGGATAATGTTTGGAAAAGAAAAGAACAATGCATATAACTCGACGCAGCTGAACACACGAAGCATATTTGAAGTCTAAAGAACATCTTCACTCTGTTGAACCTCACGAAGAACACAAGCTGAATCGCAACACTCTGTTTTCCACACAACATTCAGAGAAGGACACAAAGCTTCATCTACTTCAATCCAAAGGATTCCAAAGCTGCATTAACATCACACAAGAGCATTCTAAACTCATCCCCATATTATTTATTTATTGTGATCAGTTTTATTACATTACGAGAAGTGTATACTTCTGTCTATTTGGACACACACTGACTCATAAGATGAACTGGAGGATAATTAAATCCTCAAACCAAACTCTTTATACCATTGTGTATCCCATGTAGAATTGTGGTAGAGGTCTGAGGACCTGGACAACCTGTGTGTTGTCGCTACTTCTCTCCCACTTAGAACTGTGGTAGAGGACTGAGGACCTGGACAGTCTGAGTACTATTTTAAACGCTGATCCAGGGTGTGGATCAAATTTATATATAAATTGGTTGAGAGGAATTAGTCTCATCTTGAGACTAAACCTCTTGGTTAAATCTACTATGCATCTTATTTCCGTTTTTGAATATTCCGCTGCAAATTACTTTTAAATTCAAAACTTTTTTAAAGAAACTCTGATAGTTGAACTAGAAAGGGTTTTTAATTATTGTGAACCAGTAAGTTAGTTTCAAAAGATAACTTAATCTTCAGATTAAGTTAACTGAGAAATAATGAATCTTTGAAAAACTAACTGAACACTTACAATCTTTATAAATTCACTACAGTTTAACATGTTTTATTAATTAGGAGATTTCAATATAAATCTTCTAAATATAAAATTTTAATAGGAAATCCATTCACCCCCCTCTTGAGTATCCACTACGACCAACAAAATTCATAGATAAATCTAATGTAAAATCGATCATGGAAAAAATTGATATAATTTTCTTCACAATAAAGTGGTAATATTGTGTATAAATAACATTATTTGTTCCTTATTAGAATAAATAACCTATTTATCTAAATTTACCTTAAGAATATGTCAATGAAACAATAGTGAAACTTTCATTTTATACTCTCTAATATTTCGTCAATAAAGGGAATGTGGAAGTAATATTTTAAGGTCATAATTTTCAATCTCCTATATCCAATGCCTACTATCAAACTATTCTTAATTACTAAAGAACCAAATCATTGTATTAGTTTTTTCTAGTTGTGTATCTAGTTTTATTTGGGACTATTTGAGTGTTACTCATATATTAGTATTTTGTTACGTGGAAAATTATTCTATCTTCTTATTGTCTTTATACTTAAATTTTCACTACTTCTAGAAGGGTCGGGTTGAGCCTTTATTGTGGTTGTATTGCGGGTTTGGGATTATATTAATGAAAAATCCTATTCATGTAGGTTGTAGAGATACTCTATGGAATGACTCCTTCTATCTATCATATATTACAAGATTTTTTTAAACAAATTCAATATTTTTGTACTCTTTGTTTTTGGGTTTTAAATAATTTAAAATTATGACTGAAAGTCTCTCATTTTCTCTGAAAGAATAATGCATGAAATATAATGATAGTAGTTTTGATTACATATTAATGGAGTTTTCTATTGATGTTTCCATCTTAGTGGTCTCCATGGTGGTAGCCTATACATGTAATGTAGAAATTTTTGGTATGTTTTTTAGAAAATCATAAAAATCACTATCATTGAAATAACATTAATCAGCACACATTACACTTTCTATATTTAACTCATTTAAAAAATAGATTCATCAGGAAGATCAAGTGTTTACAAAGCTTCCCCAATTTGGATAAGATCATCATAAATTTCAATTTCTTCTTTATTTCAATAAGAAAATTGAACATTATTCGAAGTAAAAATAAAATTTCTATTAATTCGGGAATTTCATTTAATTAGTTATATTAAGATGTTATTTTTTTTCACCAAAAGTAATTGAATGTGAATTGTTTAATTATTTTTTGTTATTCTTTTGAAATCCTGTTGCTGAATAATGGGGGTATAGATTAAATTTTTCTTCCTCTATATTAATAATAAAATAACTAGTAGGGAATAAAAAACCATGTACAGTCACAAGAACTTCATTTTGTACACCTATAGGGAAGAAGATATATTAGTTCTCATGTTTTACATTTAGTTGGGGGGATTTCGGTTGTCCAATATATAGAGAATAATAAAATGGTTCAAAAATTAAATTAATCGATGTTACTATATTACAAAGTAAATTAAAAAAATGAAACACCCAGATAGTGGAAGGTATAGTTATGGTACATAGTCATTAAAATTTCTATGGTATATATGGGGTTACAATTATGTGATAATTTTTTGATAAAATTATCCTTCTATAAACTTGAATTATTCTTATCATAATGAAAATTCAATTTATTAATTTTTTCACCATTGATTTGGTAGATGAATTATATCAAATGGATCTAAATCTCAACCATTTTGAATATCTTCAAAATATCACAACGAAATGATTTTTTCTATTTTTTTTAGTTTTTCACTCTATATTAGAACATAGGTTGTGGAAGATGAAAGTTTCCAACATGTAATTCACATTATCATTATTCACCTAGGGTGCTTCCAGAAATGCTATATATTCATTTCATCAAAATATTAATTTGGCACATGATGATGTTCACTTCTAGATCCACCTCTAGATAGTAATTCTTTAATACACTATATATCCATTAAAATCATTAGTGAAATTGAATTTATATTTACAATAGGGTTATGAATTATCTAACAATTAATCTTACTTGATCCTTGATTGTTTAAGTACTAATTCCAGTACAAATCTAGCCATAAAGTCCCTATATCTACTTTATTGGTGATATATGAGATTTGAGGGTAGTTTGATGAGTGGTTCGAGAACCTAAAAGTTTTTTCATCAATTCCATCATAGTGGGTTCTTTATTATTACCTTATTGATAGAAAATTAAAGGATAAAAGCTACCACTTTGGACGATTTGAGGCTAGAATAATGGATGAAATCCTTAATAGAAACATTTTATTAATTGTTATTGACTACCCACTATATACTGATTATTGGAATGCTCTATGTATTCTTTATTACTTTCTGGTTATTGAGGGTTCTACCTCTAGAATATAGAATCAAAACATTTAGTCTCATTAAAATGAGGGTAAACATTAATTTAGTTGCATTGATAGTTATTAATGTTATCAATGTTAAGGTGGTCTGGTGGTTTATATATCCTATACCTTTCTCAATACTAGTTCAATCAAAAATCGTGTTTTTTAATAATTCAATTTTCCCATAAATAAGTGTTAAAACTACATACCTCATGCACTCCTTTTTTGTGGTTATTGTACAAAATTATTGAAAATATTATAAGATACTATAGATAAACTCTCTAACATAAGAGGGGGATTCTAATAGTAATGCTACTCTAGGGAAAAAATATACAAGAATCTAGTTACCATCCACCAACGCTTGTCAAAAGGATACAAATAAATGGAGATCTTCAAAAGGATAATATTGGAAATTGGTTTTCAATCAGCAGAATATCCCCTAGAAATAATGTTGAGTTTATATAATTTCTTGGTTGACCATATAAATTTCTTTATTTATTTATATAATACTTGAGTTAGGTAAGTACTTAAGTACAAACACCTTATTCTACTCAACCCATTTACTTACTTCCTTAGGCTAGAGGTTGAAGTGAAATTTCATGAATCCTCTTTTAAGTGAGAATTAAAAGTCCTTTTATAAAAATAGACCTTACTATAATAATATAGGTTTAAAATTAATGTAAACTTTATTAAATTATTTTATATTACAATAAGGGTCCTCTCATTCTAATCCATGATTATTTTTAAAGATATATACCATCCTGGATCACAATTTATAATCCTGATGAATATTCAATGATTGAATTTTATTTCCAATATAAAAATTGGGTTGATAAATGTATCTCATAGTGTTAATCAATTTTTCCATGTTATATTACACATATTAAATCTTTAATGACTCTCTGGTGGAGTAACTAGAAGGTTATGGGTATTTAGTCAATTAGATATTGGGAAACTCAATCCCTACTTCATATGTGAATATCCATGTTTAATGTCTCAACATAAAAATTCATTAAAATTCTAAATAAAAATGAATGAAGTTTATTAAACTTGATCTGGTCATCCATTTAAACTATGTTAATCTAGAATTAAAAAAAAATAGTGGATTTCCCAACCATTGCTCCAGGTTAATGTAGGGCATATCATGGGGACACTAAAAACTGAATTTTAAAACCAAGTGAAATATAGTAGTATAATAGTTATGTTGTCTCTAGAGAGGAGAGTGTTATGGGTTTATTTTTATATTTTTTTGGGTTTTATTTTTGAGTAAAAATATTGGTTTGAAATATTTATTTTTTAATTAAATATTAGAAATAGTGTTCTATCCTTGGATTAACTCTGTCACTTACCCATGGGTCATTATTAAATTTTACTCCCATGTCACCACCTTATCAAAATAATTATCTCTTGTTAGTATAGCCTATAAATTTTGATTTTAATAAAGGTATAATAAATTACTTTTTATTCCTTTTCCATAACTTACCTAAATATTAGATACCTCTAATCTCCCTTGAGTCATCCACTTCCAACTATTTTTATAAATAAAGGAATTATTATGTGTCCCTTATGTTCAACCCATGAGAGGGGAACGAATGATTTAAATGTGAAGACAAATAGAAATCTCATATCATATAATAATACAGAAAATCATAATAAATGACAAGATTATAATTATCATTAAAAATAAGAATCATTATGCGGGTGGGAGAGTTCTACTCTTCTCGACCACTGATGTTCGAAAAATCTATTACTAGATTAATACGTGAAAACGATGTCAATTAAAGATGATAAGAATAATAAAATCACCCAAAAACTCTAAAATCCTTATGGAATTAGCCCACTTTCATAATTTAATATTATATTATTTATAAAGGATGTTATGAGATATTTTTCACACAGTGAAATGTTATCCACTATAGTGGAACATTTCGTTTTTTACTCCACAATGATTCTAGTGTAAAACTTACTTCTAGCACCAAGATCATGTGTACTCTCATTCTTTGGATGGATGGTACACATCACGATTGAGGTTCTAGATAGATTCTATTGAAATTATCTTTTTCATTCATCTAATGTTGGTTGTCATTCCCATAATTAATCTCAATATACCTTTAGTAATGATCCCCAATGGATGTTATTTTATGAATTGTAGGGTAGTGGAATACGAGTGATTCCCAAAAATCAAGTTAACTATAATTTTGATTAAGAAGCTGGTTTGTGGACTTAAAACATCATTTTGGATTCAAAAAAAAAATATTGGGTCTATGATATTAGGCTTATACATACCCAAATGTGGGATCTGGAAATGGATGTAGTTCTTTAAATTAAATATGCGGGCAACTGTAATTGAATTAGCTCGGTATCAAGTTGGTAGCTTATGTTTCTTGAGTTAATTTTCTTCTTATCATTAAACCATTATTGATGTTAACATTTGAGAATGATCATTAGTTGAACAATGGTCTTTTGAGCTCAGGTTGCATCAATTATTAAATAATGAGTTTGAGAAGAGGACAATAAATACATCATGGGGGATTGTTGAATAGAAGGTTTTCAATGTGTTAAAGGATTATGAAGATTATGTGGTTGAATTTATAGATAATAAGATTTAAATACTTTAATGAATTCACAACCGGTGAATTAAATGACATCAAGGTCCTCTAACATCATATTTTCACAAGGAATAATCAATCCAAAAAAATCTATCTTATTAGCATTTGATTGATCATTGGATTGATTCAGAGATGGGTCGTATTCTTTATGTAGGACTTTCATCACTCATATTCAATATTACATATATATTAAATTGATATATATAGGATGAAGCCCCAATCTCCAACTCATGTTTCAGTTTTAAGAATTATAGGATTTTCTCCATCTTCTTCTATAAGGTTTTTTCAAGGCCCAAAATCTTCTTTAATAATCTTGGACTCCATTAACTTCTCTAGATAGCATGGGGTCAACAAATCATTATCAAAGTTTCAAATTAAATTTAACTCAATGATTTTTAACATGCATTCAACTCATTTATCAAAATTATTCTTATATTATGTTTAATTTTTTCTTGGGGTTTCCCTTAATTAAATGTTCTCAATATTCCTAGGTTTTTGGATTTTATTTTCATTCTTCCTCTTAAAGGCTTCATCTTATGTTATAATTCAATTTACCATGGATTGAGTCAATCTATTTTAAACTATGGTGTTCAAAAATCTCTACCAGGAGGGGATCTTCATGGTATTGGTATTAGATTCAGGTTTTAGCTTCACACAATTTGTCAATTTCTATTGTAAATGGACCATACATCATGTGGATGATTATAGATATGAAGGTGTAGGATGTCACTAGATTATTGAGTGGATTAGGGTGTGGATGGTTTGTAGAGGTGCACCCGATTTTTACACCAACCGTGGGAAGAGTTTGAAAATAGAGTTGACCATGTAGTATAGGATCATAATTATTTGGGATGTAATTATGGGGTAGGTAGAAGTGTTGCTTTACGATTACTTAAATATTTCTCAAGTGATAAGTTGACTAGGATACGAACATTTTTATGATAAGGATGCTCCAGATAGTTTTAATTTTTCTCTAGCGGTCAGTGTGCTAACCGTGAGAGTTCTTTAAGGTTTGTTGCTTCTGGGATCCATTATTAGTTCAATCTACATATTAAAGTAATTTTGGATTACATGTGTGGTAGGTTTGTTCCTTTTTCAAATTTTCCATGAATAATAGTTTTTATCAGACCATATGGTCAGTTGGTAGACATGTTTGTTTGAAATTTTCCTCATGAATTCACATCAATTCCACAATATTTTGAGTGATCAAGCCTTATTTATACAGTGAGTACTTCCTTTTTCAATTTTTTTTCTCTTTAACCTATAAAACTGAACACTGAATTCATTGATGGATATGTCGAGATTAATTATAGAATGAATAAATTACTTAATATTAAAATCCCTTAATCAATAAAAAACCTTAAAATCAAGGAATCATTTAGTGGATAAATAATGTTTTAAAAAATTAGATTCCAATATTGAATCGTTTTTTTCAATTAATTCTTGATATATTAATATAATTAAAAATAAAAATCAATAATTACAATCCATATTAATTTTTTTATAAAATTAAATTAATTAAAAATGAATAATAATATATAAATTCAAGATTAGAACCATTTAACAATTTAAATACTAAATAAAATTCATCATAGATTTATTAAATTCAAAAAATATTTTTCAGCCCAATTCTAAATTTATTGTTTGTTCAATTAATCACAGATAATGAATATTTGAATTAAAAATCATGATTTTAAACCATTAACCAAATAATTCTTATATTTTAAAATTTATCTAGAATGAATTAATTCCGTATTTTTTAATTATATTTGGAGGTCAATTTCATTAAAATACAATGATATTTTTAGAAATTTTATGATTTAATAAATTAATAAATCTATTCCATGTTCTTATTATCCTTACATTTTAATCATGAAAAAATTATCTAGATCCATGATTCAATCACACACAACATTGAATCAATGTATGTTTTAATGAAAAAGTAAATCTGTTGTAGCACGAACAATATATTTTTCATATATTTAATCTAAAATACCCATTGAGTTAGTTATTCATAGATTTATAAATACTTTTTTATTCTTATGTTACAAATACCTAATTACATGATATTTATTATTTCACTATTATGTATTTAATTCATCTCTAAATTTCTATAGAATTATATTACTCTAAGATCAACCTCCAATTAAATTCTTTTTACAATAATTTTCAAAAAATAAAAAATGTCATTTTTTATTTTCAAAATAACCACTTTCTTGTATTTTATTGGGAATATTATATTTATATTTGATTATTCATTGACTCTTTAAAATAATTTTCAATTCACTTATAATCAAAATAACTAGGTGATAGCATATTCATTGTATCTATTAATGGTCCATGAAAAATATTATACCACTAAGGTGCCTACATGACTTATTTTGGACTCTTACCACCTTACCCAATGATAACCCATTCCTTATAAAATATGAATTTGGGACAAACACAAACATAGTATATCATAATCTTGTCTCATGGTTGACCACAAAGAAATACATATCAATACCAAAAATACAATCCACCTATAACCATGAAATAATGTAAAAATATTAACACATTGGGTTCATGCATAATATTTTGTAGAAATTAAAAAACACAATTCATATATATACCATTATGGATAAAGTTAACTACATTAAGTCATCACAAAATATTATTAAAATAACTAATAAAATAATGTTCATGTATAATAATGATATCTCATGAGATATCAATATTTAACCTAGGTATTTTAGTGAAGTATATTTATAGGACCTCCCATCATTAAAATGATAGATTTATACATATGTATTGCACATTAATTTGAAAGCCATCATAAATCAATCCAAATCATACCAGGATTGACCAATGTAAATAAAATTCATTTCAAAATAAATAATATAGTCATCCAGGTAAATACCAATCATCCAAGATAATTTATTGTATGCTAATTTAAACTAAATTAAATAAATGTTATATAATATAGTAAATAATTTCCCCTTTATATATAATTTATTGGTATATATGTAAAAACACTTCACTTTGTAGAATGAAGTATGAGTACTCAAAAGGGAATGAAATTTTTAGATAGTGTGTTTATATATATAGTAGATGAAATATAAATAAAAATGAAATAATGGATCATTTCTGTTATATATATTAAATTTACACTAAAATATATATATATACATTTTATGTTTAAAAACGATTCATAGGACTCTTTTAATAGGTTATTCATTAATGAAAAATAAAAAATTCATATAAATAAAGCATATAAAAGGGTAAAATTAGTGGAAGGTAAGATGTTATGACAAAAATTAAAAATCCTTTATTGGAATATGGAGAATTATTTATGTGTTAAGAAGATAAATACTTAGTTTTCATGAATTATTGAAGAAAATAAAAAAAAATTCATTTCAAAGAAGTGAAATGAATTTTATACACCATAATTTAAAAAAAATAATTTAATATTATAACTTATAATATAAAAAAATTATAATAATCTTAATTAAAAATTTAGAGTAAAACTGAGGAGAGATCTAGAAAGAGATTCAAAACATTTGATGATGTTTTCATAACTAAGGAGAGATTTTTCACGTTCTGATAAAAAAATTTAAAAGAGTATAAAACATATTTTTAAAACTATATTTTTACAATAAATTTCATCATTAATTAATCCATGAATTGATATTAATTTTAAATATAAGAAACATGACTAGAGAGATAAAATTAATGTAAAGGTTCCATTATATACATTATACAGTTTGACTTAGCACAAGAATTGGAAGATAAATATTAACACATGAGTATACTGAGGAAAATAAATAGAATGAAGCATATATAACACATAGAATGAATATTATAAATATTTAAATAGAAGGGACGATAGGTAAAAATTAATATTGAATATATAATTAAGAATGAGAGAGGGAATGCCCCCTTATGAATAACCTTGTGCATGAACTATAAATCCATATAAGTAGAAAAATAATATTAAATTAATTATAAAGGATGTAAATTACTATACATTATATATTAAATTTCTTTTTCATGATAGATAGAATAGAATATAATAAATATATGATTAATACTAGAAAATAATAGATATTTTCAAATAAACTATAACCTCATGTCTTTACATGATTTGTATATCATATAACATATTATATAATAAATTTATATTAATAATTTAATTTTTATATAACCCATTCCATATTTATTGCATCCATTATAATTCATTCATAATCATCCATCATTTAGTTGATAAATTAATTTTTTTATCATAAGTTGTTTCAATGTTTTTTGGTTCATACTTCTAAAACTACTTTGATATATTTTGTAATATTATATGGTCCTTGAAAATGGTTCCATAATCTCAAGAAGTGTCAAGGTATAGTTTAGAAGTCACTATAAAAGTGATGGTGTTAAATATGCATTGAAAGAGTTACAATTTAATGACTCTTCCTTAGTAAACTTATATTAGACATTTAAAAATATCTATGGTTATTTACTTTTAATATCAATTATATCATACTAATTTTATCAATCTTTGACATCATAGATAATATTTTGTTCATCAATAATTAGGAATCCACTTTTATGTGTATCCATAACTATCTTATTTCAAAATATAAATATCATCATTCACTAAGGTAAAAAAACTACCGTATGTAAAAAATAATAATAGATTTTTATAGGGAATATTTGTACTAAATAATATTTTGGATTTATAAAAAATAAATTTTAATAAATCATATTTTTTGTAGTTACTTTTAATCACTATTATATATTATAAAATGTTTTATATGAGAACTAAAATGAAAAAATAGGTATTTTTAACCCATATTTTGAAAATATAAAGACCCATGAAAATAGGTTTTATGAGAGGTCATGGGTGAAATGTAATCATTGATAGATTAAAATGATTTCAACAACATAATAATGGAACTATTATAGAAAAATAAGTTGTTATTTAAATGAATTTTATAGTAAATCATCAAAAATAAGAATGGATATAGAGGCTAAGAAACCATAACATTTTTAGGAAGCTCCTTTGGAGGGAGCCTTTAGCCCTTAGTAAAATAGCCCAAGCTTCCACAGTATATTTCTCTTTGAATAATACAAAAGATTGCACTGTACGTAACTTCGAGTTCTAACACACCACGAACATTCAAACTAGCCATTATGAATTGTAATACCCAATTTTTGTAAATTTATAACTTTTATTTTTCAAAATGGACTTCATTTTTTAATTCATAATATCAAATATTAGCTTAGGGTGGATTCTTGTCATTTTTCTGAAAACATTCAATCTTTTTATCAATAGTGAAAAACACTATTTTAATTTTTAAAAACTGTATTTTTATTTAAATAATTAGTTAATGTATTTAAATTTATTTTTTTAAAAAATATAAACAAAATACCTATATATGTTCAATGTAATTTACTGAAGTCATTTTATAATAATATTAGATATATTGAATTTTATTGAACTTTTTACCATGTTTTACACACCTTCTATGCGCATTTGCAAATTTTACTAAAATGTAATTTTACCACTTATATGAATTAAATTTCAAAAATTTGAGAGGCATGATTGACATATATAAGTAAAATGTGGTTCAATAAGATAAAAATATGTTTTGGTAAATAGTAACTTTTGACTTTTATTTTCCATGTTTAAAAGTAAACAGTGTAATTAAAGGTAAAAAAGGATATTATAATTATCCTAACACTTTTAGTAATTATATTAGATAATTGTATTTAGAAAAAAATCATCCATTGGAATAAAATATGATCCTTTTGGTCTACTAGGATTAGATTAGGACATTTATCATTATTTTATTTAAAAAAGAGGTAAAAGTGTTAAATTCAATGTTTAATAAATAAAACCATTTTACTATAAGGTTATAGATAAAGTAAATTCGACTATTAATATTAAATATAAAGGTAAAAATATTTTATAAATAAATGTATTTTATTTATAATTTTTTGACATTAAATAATTAAATTTATTTATGATACAATGTTGAAACAATGGTTACCGTATTTATGAAAGATTCAAATAATTGATATTATAAATATACAAATAAATTAAAATTGAGACTTCTAATGAATGAAAATAATTTTATATGTTAATATGACATGTTAGGGTTGTTTAAATAATTATTTTCCTAAGTGATAAAGCTGTTATGACTTTCAAAAAAACAAAATATCAAATAATTTCCAAATTGACATAAATGAATTTTTAAAACAAATACTATATTATTAATTGATATAATATTCCTAAAAATCTAAGGTTAATCCAAAGGACTTAGATAAGGATATATATATGTTAATAATTAACCACTTCGGGTTCTATTCACTTTTTACAATAAATTTATTAACCATTTATTATTATACTACAAGAATACATGGTAAAAGTTAAACTATTTAACTAAGAGTTAAATCTAAAAGATAAGGTTAATTTGGTGACCAAAACCTATCTCAAAAATATTGGTTGAGAAGTTTTCGACCCATACCCAACTTATACTAGACATAAATCACTTTGTATCCATTATAAACTGAATATGATTGTATAAGAAAAATAATATTTCAAGGTTTATCTAAATTGACCCTCACCTCTCTTATAAAAGAGTACTTCCCCTTATCTCAAAATCACACCTCTAAAGCCATTTTTATCTATCAACCCCAGCTAAAATATACTTAAAACTACCCTCAATTCATCCTAGATTCCTCAATTTGATCATAAATCTAACCTAAGGATCCATTTTAATAAATTAAAATGGAAACACATGAAAAATAGGTAATAATGTCACCACCTCTTTCAAAGTTCTATCCTTCATCCACATCCTCTTTCTTTGTTATTTCCATAAAAAAATAATAACCCCAGTAACTTATACATACTTTTATGCTATTATAAACATTTTACAACCATATTCATTATTCTATCCATCCTATGAATGACAAGTCACCATATGTGTGTACGTACGACTTATTGTCTACACGTCGTGGTGTAGTTGGGTATTCAAATACTTCATTATTTGGATGGGTATAATAATGAGTATAAATTATGTAAATAATAAATATAACATGTTAAGGATTCTTTATGTATGATATTCCATCCAATTACATATTACTTCACCATCAACAGAATGATATTGTCGCTCGTGCGTACGTACAAATTACTGTCTCCACGAACGTGATGAAATTCATTCCCCATCATAACCATTGAAAAAAAAATTTAATTTTATGATTAGAAATATTGTTTAAGAGCTTAATATAATTCTGGATATGAATTAAATAAATCCCATGCATAACAAACATGGATTTTGTTACCAAGCATATAAAGGAAAACTAATCAGTTAACACCCAAAACAATGATACAAATAAAATATTTTGAACCAAACAATATTAAAAGATCATATATGATATAATATTTATTTATGTGGTTATTTTATAATTTAATAATAATAATTTAACTATTATATGGGAGGTTAATGTACCCTCTATCAAGGAAAAGTACAAGGTAAGGGTAAATTCTACAATCTCTTCATTATCTAAGGTTGTTTATGCATGGGAATGTACCGGGACCTCTTTATCATCCACGTCCGCGTTTCTTTAAAATTTATTTGAAAACATTTTAAATATTTCCTAGAATATGGATTAAAGTCATTTATACCCTTGTTTGATTTTTTATAATATGTTTATAAAGGAATCTTTCCATCGTTTTCCAAAAATGCCTTTTACGCCCTTTTCGACAAAATTGATGAAAGAATGTTTATTAACCGATACAGTTGGAGGGACAATTATCCACTGTTATAACATCTTTAAAGCTTCCCTTACTAGTTTATAAGAACATTTTCCAAAAAAATGTTTTCTTTTATTTATAAAATACTTTTAAATGAATTCAAAAAAGAAATATATATTTCTCTCAAACTTTTTTGATTTAATATATGTAAACATCATTTGATGTAACACCCCAAGCTTCTATGATACATTTCCCTTTTAATAATGCAATGGTGTGCATTGTACGCAACTTCGAGATTCTAACACACTGCAACCAATCAAACTAGTCATTATGAAAAGTAAAACCTAATTTTTAAAAATTTATAAATTTTATCATTCGTAATGGACTTCATTATTGGATTCGTAATATCTAAATTAGCTTAGGGTGTAATTTTGGTACTTTTCGGATAACTTTCATATTTTGATGAATAGTGAAAATTACTAAATTTTTATTAAAAACAACTTTTTTAATAGAAATAATTAATAGTGATAAATTATTAATTTGAGTGGTTTTAAATATATTTAGAATAAATTTTTACCATTTAATACAATGTTGATTATTGGATGCAATTTCACATTTAAACCAGACATAAACAAGTGTTAATCTTTTGATAGTTATCATCTCTTAAAAACACGCTATCTGTTTTGACGACGGGAATTAATTTTTAAATTAATTAATGCAACTAATATGTTTTGAATTTGGTAAAATAGAAACCATTTTTTAATTCATAATATCAAATACATCTTAGGCCTAATTTTTGGTATTTTTCTGGAAACATTCATTTTTTGATGAATAGTGACACCACTAAGTGGTAGTTAAAAAACTGAATTTTTCATAAAACATAATTTTACCACTTCTCTGAGTGGAATTTCTAAAATCTGAGAGACACGGTTAATATCAAGTAGTAAAAGGTGGTTCAATGATATGAAAATAATTTTTGGTGAATAGTAACTTTTTACTTTTATTTACCACGGTTTAAAGTAAATAGGGTAATTAAGGGTAAAAATGATATTAATATTACCCTAAAACATGTCATAATTCTATTGGACAAGTGTATCTCGACCAAAAACAGACTTAGGAGTAAACTATTATCATTTAGGTCCACTTGGATTAGATTAGGACATTTATTATTATTTAATTCAAAGAAGAGTTAAAAGAGTTAAAATCAAAGTTTATTTACTACAAGTTTTTTAGTATAGGGTTATAAATAAGGTAAATTCGATTGTAAATTTTCATTAGAAATATAAAACGTTTTCCTACATAATTATATTTTATTTATAATATTTAGACAATAAATAATTTAATTTATTTATGACACAAAGATGATGCAGTAATTACCAAAATAGTGAAAAAATAAAATAATTGATATTATAAATTCCAAAATAAATATAATTTGAGACTTTTTATGAATTAAACTAATTTACTAGGTTAATATGAAATGTTAGTAATGGTTTATTTAACTTTTTTCGAAGAAATAATTCTGTTATGATATTCAAAAAAATCAATTTTCTAAATAGTGTCAAAATTGACATAAAAGTGTTTTTTAAAACAAATATTCTATTATTAATTGATATTAAATTCATAAAAATATAAGGTCCGGCCAAGAGACTTATATAATGATAGGTGTATCATTAATGGACCACTTGGGGGTCTCTTGGTAGTATATAGTAGGTTTATTAACTATATAATATAAAAATAAAAAGAGACATGGTAAAAGTGAAACTAATTAACTAAGAGTTAATACATAAAGATAAGGTTAATATAATGACCCAAACCTATCTATATTCTATTGGTTGAGTGTTTTTAGACCCATACCCACCTTAAACTTTAAATAATCCACTTTGGAGCCATTAGAAACCAAATATTAATTTATTATAAAACAATAGTGTTTGCTTTTCCAAAGGTGCCCCTCACCCCTCTTATAAAAGGGTACTCCCCCTTCACACTAATTCACACATTAAAAGCCTTTTGGATCCGCCAAAACCTGACCAAATACTCTTTAAACTTTCCTCAATACAACCTAGAGCCCTTAGTTTGGTCATAAAGCCAACATAAGGAGCCCCTTTAATCAAATCAAAAGGAATAACCCGAAGAAGAGGTAATGTTTTCACCACCCTCTTTCAAGTTCCTTTCTTCTTCAACTTATTCTTTATTTGTTATTTATATTCTAAAATAATACCTCCAGTATATTATATAAACTATGATGTTATTATAAATATGGTACAACCATATTCAGTATTCTATCCATCCTTTGAATTGCATGTCACCATACGTGCGTACGTACAACTTACCGTCTCCACGTCGTGGTGTAATTGTCAATAAATAAATTATTATTTGGATGGGTATAATAATGATGTGTAATTAATGTAAATAATAAATATAAAATGATAATTATTCTTTCTATATGATATACCATCCAATTTTATATTATTTTAACATCAAAAGATTGATATTGTCGCTCGTGCGTACGTACGGAGTACCGTGTCCACGAACGTGATGAGATTCATTCTCCATCATATCCATTCAAGTATAATTCTCATTTGATGATTAAAAATAATGTTTAATGACTTTATATAATTCTGTATATGAATAAGATATAACCTATCCAAAATAAACACAGCTTATGTAACAAAGAATATAAAGGAAAACGAGTAAGTTAACACCCGAAATGACGATAATACTAAGATATTATTAACAAATAAATGTTAAAAGATCATATATGATATCATATTAATGTAAATTATTCATTTATAATTCAATAAAAATCATTTAACCATTATAAAGGAGGTTAACATACCGTCGACCAAGGAAAAAGTACAAAGTAAGGGGTTTCTTATCTCACTTTTAATTCTATGAGAATTCCATTGTTCACCACTTATTTATTACTTGTGGTGTGTGTACTGCCCATGTTTGTATTCATTGTGTAATATAGTTTAATTCATGTATATTTACATCATCATTGTATGATCCTTCTTTTATGGGTGTATTTTTTATATGTTACCAAATCAATAAGGGAATTTGAAATTTCAATTTCCACTCATTCGGCTTTACGAATACTTCAATGATTATTTTACTCCAAGATTATGTGTATAATCACTATTCATTTGATTATGTCATAAATTATAATCCCCTTTCTGTGGATATAATTTTGATACACATAATCACTCCATTGATAAATTATCAGGTCATCAGTATGAACTTGACTAGAGTAATTTTTACTCAATCTCGATTTGTCGAGTTAAACATCCAATTCATCGGTGTTGTTTTTACAAGAATATGTGTGAATGTCCTTTGATTTTTTTACACTTAATATCTAATCATATTGAGTGTATTTATATTTTTCACTCATAATTATGTTGTTGATTTATCCTTAACCTAAGGATACGACCTTTATGAGAGATTTCATCTCAATTTATATTCCATTGAGACTCCTTTATTGTTATACACCAAATCACTTTTATATGGTGTATATAATGTATTTTGACATAATATATCATGAATCCATTTATTCTCATGAAATTACAAAGTTTTTATTTCCTCAATTATTTTTATTCAAGTGTCTCTCTTTTGGTTAGGAACTCTAACTAAAATGACATTTTAAAATGTTTTAAAGATTGATTATTCTAAATCTTTCTCATTAATGTCCATGTTTTAAAAATGGTTTTAAGGATTTATTTATATGGACATTAAAGTTTTCAACTCAAAATTCATTTTAAAATTTTCAAAGTTGAATGGGACACTTTGATTCTAAAATCTATTTTAAATGGATTCTTCACAAATAGTCTGACTTTTAAATTATTTCAAGAAAAAGGGGGATATTTCACTGTAATTGTTTTAATGATTATTTTCATCTATGTCAATATCCTTAATCATTCTCAATTGAGGTTATTATGATACAATATAATTTTACATATTTTATCGAATGAGTTATGTTTGACTATGGTTGTGCTATTTTTATACCATTCATGGTTTGTGGATAATGTATTGACATTTCATATTCTAGTTTTAATATGAATGATTATGTTATGTTTAAAACATTTCATATGAGGAATGCATTGGACTTAGTAAGTGACGGGTGGATCCCACTATATCTCATCGATGCATCGATAGGTCTAATGAGACAAACTAGTGTCTTGGCATGAGACCTTGAAAAAATATTATTTGTAGTCTTGGCACGAGGCCTTGGCTATGTGGTTACGATAGTCTGGCATTATGCATTCCATCTTTATGAAAGTGGTTATTGATATTTCATGTGATTATTCGACTAGTATAATATCCATGTGAGTAAGTAAATGGAATTATTTCATTTTATCATTTCCATATTATTCTGAAGTTCAAGATTAAAAGGATTTTGTTTTAGTCAAACATTTCCTTAAGTGTTTATGCTTATCTATGAAAGCTTCTGCTATATTGTTATCCTTACAGAACATTTGAGCTCACCACTTTCAATGTTTTATTTTTCCCAGGATGTGAAGAAGTATTTTATGAATGACCTGTAGGGATAGTATGAGGGGATATGAAGACAATATGTTGTTATATTTTTTCACTTATTGATGTAATGTAAACTTTATGAATATATCTAGTGTTTCCAAGGCTACTAAACTAATCGGTCTTTAGGGACTTGATCATTCTTTTGATCATGCCAATGTTATGTAATAATGCACCGACTCTGGGTAACTGGGGTCAGGGCATTACATTTGATAAAATTTACACATGTTTTATGTTCATTTATTATGATAAAATCATCCATATTGTATTGAAGGTTTTGGAATATGTTTGAATGTGTATGTGTTATTTTTATTCCATTCATGGTTTATGGTTAATGTATACACATTAATTATGCTAGTTTTAATATTAATGTTTATGTTATGTTTCAACACTTTCATACGAGAAATGAATTGGACTTAGTAAGTGACGAGTGGAGCCCTCCATATCTCCTTGATTAATTGGAAGGTCGCATGAGACAAACTAGTGTCTTGGAAAAAGGCCTTGAAAAAATTTTATTTTTAGCTTTATCACGAGGCCTTGACTATGTGTTTATGATGTCTGACATTATGAATTACATCATTATGAAATTATATATTTATATTACATGTGATTATTTAAATAGTAGAATATACATGTGAATAATTAAATGAAATTATATGATTTATCATTGAAATATTATACTGAAATTTTAGTCTAAAACGATTGTATTTTAGTCTTATACATTTGCATTAAATTTTTACAGTCATTTATGAATGTTTTTTCTATACTGTTATCCTTAATAAGCACCTGAGCTCACCCCATTCTATGTTTTATTTTCCCCAACATTAGAAGAAGTTTATTATGACTGAACTGTCAGAATAGTATAAGGGAGATTAATGTATTAAAATGAGACACAATTTTTTTGTTGTTTAATTTATAATGTAATGTAAAACTTATACATGTATCCAGTACTTTCAAGGATACTGAACTGATCGGGCTTTTAGGATTTGATCCCTTGTGATCATGACAATGTTATGTAATAATGCACAAACTATGGGTAACTGGGGTCGGGGAGTTATAGTTATTATCAAAGGAAGTTTAGTACAAACCTTGGAAGATAGATTTAAAAATACTGGGATTAGAGAACTTTACCCTAAGATAGAATTTGAGGATTAGTATTGAATAACTCCCAAGAATTTTGGTAATGTAGAGATTTTTTGAGTTTTCCAAGAAATAAATCCGTATTTAGATACGAGTAAGTAACGGTAGCTCTCGCACAGATGTAACTAGGAGTGAAAACTCTAACAAGGAGTTTCAGGCTTGACCCAGGGTATCCCGGTACACGACAACGGTCCTTGCTGCACTCTAGGTTATGACACTCTTGGGGGAAATGTTTCGGATAATTCTAATTTTTCTTTTAAAATCATTATGAAGGATTTATGAGTATATACCTCCTGAAAGGAATTTTTTTTATTATTATGGACAATATCTATAAACTGTTCAATTAATGTTAAGTGTTTTACAAGTTTAAAACTATGTATTGCGATTCATAAACTATTCTATAGTATGACATTGTTTATAAAAGGCACCTAGTTAGAGTAATGGAAATCGAATCAACACACATAATCCATGTTGGGATTTTCCTCCAACTCCATATAATAATATTGAAGCTAGTGATGGAACTATTTCAGATCGTCTTATCACCATACTGGGACAACTCAATCAGGTTATGAATAATAACCTTACCTGTATGGAGCCCTCGGATCCACAACACGGAGGATCAATGATAGACCGCTTCAGGAGGAAAAAAACCACCAATATTCAATGAGACTACAAATCCATTTGCATCTAAGAAATATAGAAGTTACTTAGAGAAAAGTTTTCATGCTTTGGGGAGTAGTGAAATGGAAAAAGTTGTCATTGTTATTTATCACATCATGGGAGATACAGATCAGTGGTGGTCATTAATTCAAAACACAAAGTAAGATGAATAAGTATCAAATATGGAATGGAGGGAGTTTAAAGAGATTTTCTTAGAAAAATACTTTCCTCTAGACCATCGAGCAGATATGGAAATACAATTTCTGAGTCTGATGCAAAAGGAGGATAAGAATTTCACAAAGTATGTGTCTAAATTTAGAAGGTTAGTAAGGAATGCATTAGATTATATACATAACCTAAGGAGTAAGATTAATAGTTTATTCGATGGGTTAAAACCATTTCTCCATCATGTATTTTTCTCACAATACTTCTTATCATACTAAGATATTGTCTCATGTGATATCAAGACAGAAAAATAATTCTCTAAGTCTTATGACTTTAAAGAAATGCAAGAGTAGAAGAGATCTGCTGAACACTATAGAAATGGAAGTAAGGGGAAGAAGGAAAAATTTAAATTTCCATTCTGAAATAAATTAGGGAAGAAGCACCCTGACACTTTCCTGAAGGGAATCAGAGTCTATTACAAGTGTGGTGAAAAAGGCCACCAAGATCACGATTTTAAGGGAAAGAAAGAGGCTGTCAATGTTGAATGCTACAATTGTGGAGAAATGGGGTATTATGAAATGTTTTTTTAATCAGTACCCATTAAGGAATATAAATGTTCTTTATCCTCAAATCTCATCATCATAACCATGATTGAATTTGATATAATCCCCAACAAGGATTGGATTTCATACCATGATGGGAAAATTTATTGTATGAAGAAAGAGGTTATAATTTTTGAGGATGATAAAGAGTAACATATCTTTAGAGAAGAAACATCACCACCTGATTATTATCTAGATCCACTAGAAAAAGCTCAACTAAAATAAATTATTAGGGAGTAATAGAATGAAAAAACAATGGGTATGGAAAGGATTGTTCAAATAGAGGAAGTGCCAATTGTGTAAGAATATGTTGATGTGTTTACAGAGGATTTACATGGACATCCTCCAGAATGAGAAATTCAGTTTTCCATTAAATTTATCCCCAGTTAAAGGCCTATACCAATGACCCCTTATAGAATGGACACTATGTAATTAGTCTAACTAAATAAAAAAATAGAAGAATTGATTAATAATGTATTTATTTTCCCGAGTGTTTCTTCATGGGGAGCCACTATTATTTTTTCGTATAATAAATATGGATCTACGAGGTTGTGCATTGAATAAAAGGAGATCAATTCTATAACAATAAAGATGACGTATCAGCTACCTTTCATTTATGATTTATTTGATCAAATTCATGGAGATAAATATTTTTAAATTATTGACTTTTGATCAGGATATCATTAGTTGCGTCTGAAGAAGGAAGACATTCTGAAAACAACATTTCGAACCAGGTACAAGCATTACGAGTATATAGTAATGCCTTTTGGACCGACTAATGCACCCTCTATTTTCATAGATCTAATGAATATATTTTTCAAGGAATATCTTGATGACTTTGTAATGTTATTTATTGACTATAACTTAGTATACTCCAAAATCTGTGAAGACTATAAAAATCACTTGCACACTATTTTGAAAACCCTTAGAAGAAATGAATTATATGGGAATATTAGAAACTGTGAATTCTGGATTGAGTAAATTTCTTTACTTGGATATATTGAATCTAAGGATGGAATATCTATTGATCCTTCTAAGACAAGAGCAATACAATGATTTCCTGCACCAAAAAGTAGAACTGAGGTATGTAGTTTTATTGGTTTAGCAGGTTATTATCATTATGTTGTCTATAATTTTACCTCATTGGATAACCCATTAACCAAGATCACAAGTAAAGGGGTTAAATTAGTTTGGAAATGAGAGTGTGAAGAAATTTTTGATGAACTGAAGAGAATATTATTCAATGATCCTATCCCGACTCTACAATCAGGGAATGATGGGTTTGTTATTTATAGTAATTCTTTAAAGAAAAGAATTGGTTATGTAATTATGCATAATGATAGAGTTATTGACTATGCATCAAGACAACTAAAAATTTAAGAACAAAACTAACCCATTCCTGATCGTGCGTTAGTAGCTATAATCTTTTCTTTGAAGATATGGAGACACTCTCTATATGGTAAAAAATGTGAGATATATACTGATCATAAGAGTTTGAAGTATATTTTCTCACAAAAAACTAAACAAGGGGTAAATACGATGGCTTGAACTACTCAAGGATTATGATTTCACTATACACTACTACTCGGGGTAGGAAAACAAGGTAGAAGATTCTTTGAGATGAAAGGATCATAGAGGTCTGTATAAGACGAGAGTTGAAAGGGATCCTATGTTCATGGATTTAGTAATGATAGATATGGGAATAATCATGGAAGGTGAAACATCAATAATATTTCAAATAGTTTCTAAACAATAATTTCTAGAAAGGATAAAAAGTTATCAGACTGATGATGAGGTTTTTCAAAAGAAAAATAAAGCTGTGAATGATGGGAGATTGATTGATATCGTATATGAAGATGAGATTTTGACATTTTGGAAGAGAAATTGTGTTTCTGATGTACCTGATCTAAAAAGGGAATTATTGGATGATTCTCCTTGAAACAATTTCATGACACACCCTGGTAGCACTAAGATGTTTATAGATTTAAAGGAACATTTTTTGTGGGACAACATGAAGAGAGATATTTTTAATTATGTGTCATGCTATGTATGGTTTTTCAACAAGTTAAATACGGAAGAAAACATGCTAGAGGAGTCATGAAACCTCTTCCCATACCTGAGTGGGAATGGGATGATATTATGATGGAATTTGTCATGGTACTTCCAAAGACTCCAAGAAGGAATGATGCAATATGGGTCATTGTTGATAGTCTTACCAAGTCATCTAATTTTCTTGATATAAGAGAAGATTTACCAGTTGAACATCTAGAAATATGATATATTAATTATGTTTTAAGACTTCATGAAGTAACCCTACCATTTTTTTCTGATTGTGATCCCCATTTTACATCAATATTCGGGAAAAGTATTCAGAATGCCTTGGATACTAAACTTCGTTTGAGCACTACCAACCAACCTCAAACTTATGGGAAATCAGAACTGACTATTCGAACCTTATAATACATGTTGAGATCTTTCTCACTTTACTTTCAAGGTATGTGGGATCAATATTTAACTATAATAGATTTTTTTTATAACAATAGATTCCATTCAAGTATTCAGATTCTAATATATGAAGCGTTATATGAAAAAATATGTCACACACCAACTTGTTGTGATGATTTTGGTGAATGAAAACCTGTAGGCCCAAAACATATTGTGGAAATAATGGAAAATGCATAGGTTATCCAAACCCACATCAAAGAAGCTCAAAGTAGGCCAAAGATTTATGCCTATTACCGATGGAAGGATTTGGGATTTCAATTAGGAGATCATGTTTTATTGAAGGCATATCAATGGAAGGGTGTTATAAATTTTGGTAAGAAGGGTAAATTAAGTCCCAATTATATCAGACCTTTCGAAATTCTTGAACAAATTGGACTTGTAGCTTATCGTTTGGTAATTCCACCAAGTCCCTTCAAAGCTCATGATGTGTTCCATGTATCACTGTTGAGAAAATACATGCATGACCCAACACATGTACTCACCTATGAATAATTAGAACTAGAACTCGATCTTTCAAATTGTGAAGATCCTATAAAGATTATTGATAACTGAGAACATGTGTTGAGAAACCGGACGACTCGTCTGGTGAAAGTTCTATGGAGAAACCATAAGATGGAAGTGGCAATGTGGGAACATGAGGAACTTTTGATGAAGAACCATCTGAATATTTTTATGCTATAATATTCTATAAATTTCTAAGATTAAATTATTTTAAGGCCGGAAGAATGTAACACCTTAATCTTCAATGGTACGCTTCTCTTTGAATAATACAATAGTCAGCGATGTACACAACTTCGAGTTCAAACACACCATGACCATTCAAACTAGACATTATGAATAGTAATACCCACTTTTTGAAAATTTATAAATATTATTTTTCAAAATGGACATCATTTTTGGATTTATAATATCAAAAGTATCTTTGGGTTAATTTTTGGTATTTTTCTAAAAACATTCAATTTTTGATGAATAGTGAAAACACTACGTTATTATTTAGTACCCGAATTTTTATTTAAATAATTAGTAATTTTATTCAAATTTATATTAGGTAAAAATAGATACATAATAACTATGTATGTTCCATGTAGTTCACAAGAGTCATTTTATAATAATATTAGATATATAAAATTTTGTTGAACTTTTTACCGTCTTTTACCCACCTTCTAGGCACATTTTCAAATTTTCCTAAAACATAATTTTACTTATTCTGTGAAATAAATTTCAAAAATATAAGAGGCATGGTTGAAATTTCTAATAAAAATGTGGTTCAATAAAATGAAAATAATTTTTGGTGAATAGTAACATTTGACTTTTATTTATCAAGGTTAAAAGTAAATAGGGTAATTAAAGGTAAAAAATGATATTATAATTACCCTAACACATGTACTAACTCTATTGGATAAGTGTATTTCAAACAAAATTAACCTTATGAATAAAATATGATCCTTCTGTTCCACTTGGATTAGATTTGTACATTTATTACTATTTTATTTTAAGAAGTGTTAAAGTGTTATATTCAAAGTTTAATAACTAAACCATTTTTAATATTGGGTTATAAATAAGAAATATTAGATTATAAAAATCTATTAAAAATAAAAAACGATTTCCTACATAATTATGTTTTATTTATTATTTTTAGATATTAAATAATTAAATTTATTTATGATACAATAATGATGTCGTAATTACCTTATTACCGAAAGATTAAAATAATTGATATTATAAATATCAAATGAAATGTAAATTGAGACTTTTGATGAGTCCCACTAATTTTATAGGTTAATATGAAATTTTTGGGTTCGTTAAATAATTTTTTTTCAAAGTGATAATGCTTTTATAAATTTCACAAAAACAATATACCAAATAGTGTCAAAATTGACATCAATGTGTTTTAAAAAAAATACTATATTATTAATTGATATAATATTACTAAAAATCTATGGTTTTTTAAAATTACTTATATAATTTTGTATATATTAATAATGAACCCCTTTGTGTTCTCTTTTCTTTTTATTGTATGTTTATTAGCCATTTATTATAATAATAAAACAACACATTGTAAAAGTTAAACTATTTATCTGTGAGTTAAATATAGAAGATAAGATTAATATGGTGACCTAAACCTGTATAAAACCTATTGGTGGAGATAGTTTGTACCCATAACCACCTTATTATCATAATAAATAATTTTGGAGCCATTATAAACTTAATATGATGGTATAATAAAATAATATTTCATGATTTTCCTAAATTTACCCTCACATCTCCTACAAATGGGTACTTCCCCTTCTCAAAAAATCACACCTCCAAAGCCATTTGTCTCAGACAAAACCTGCTCAAATATCCACCCAACAACCATCAATTTGACCTATAGGCCTTACTTTGATCATAAATCCAACCTAAGAATCCCTTTTGATCAACATAAAAGGAAACACCCGATGAAGAGGTAATAATTTCACCACATCTTTCAAAGTTCTTTTCTTCAACCACTTCCTATTTATTTGTTGTTTCCATACCCAAATAATAACTCCATTACCTTATAAATAATTTTATGTTATTATAAATATGGTACAACCATATTCATTATTCGATCTATCCTATGTATGAAAAGCCACCATATATGCGTACGTACGACTTACCGTCTCCATGTCGTGGTGTAATTTGTTATTCAAACACTTCATTATTTGGATGGGTATAATAATGAGTATAACTAATGTAAATAATAAAGATAACATGGTAAGGATTATTTATATATAATATACCATCCAATTACATATTATTTCACCATCAATAGAATTATATTTTCACTCGTGCGTACGTACGGATTACAGTCTCCACGAACACTATGAAATTAATTCCCCATCATAACCATTCAAAAATAATTTTCATTTTATGATTAAAAATAATTTTTAATAGCTTAATATCATTCAGGATATGTATCAAATACATCCTACCCATAACAAACATGGCTTATATAACCATTCATATAAAGGAAAACGAATTAGTTAACACCTGAAACGATGATACTGCTGAAATATTATCAACAAAGAAATATTAGAAGATCATATATGATATCATATTTATGTATGTAGTTATGGTATAATTTATTAACAATTATTTAACTATTATAAATGATGTTAAAATACCCTCTATCAAGGAAGAGTACAAGTTAAGGGTTAATTCTACAATCGCTTCATTATCTGAGGTTGTTTATATGTGAGTATCTATTGGGACCTCTTTATCATCCACGCTCGTGTTTCTTAAAAATGTATTTGAAAACATTTTTAATATTTCCTAGACTATGGCTAAAATTCATTTGTACCATTTTTATAATTTTTATAAGATGTTTATAATGGAATCTTTATGTCTTTTTCAAAATAAGGTCTTTTACAGCCTTTTCGACAAAATTAAGGGAAGTTTTTTTAACTTATATAGATGGTGCGACTATTTTCCACAGTTATAACACCTTCGAATATTCCCTTACAACTTTAGAAGAATATTTTAAAAATATATGTTTTCTTTTATAATTACAATACTTTTTAATTATTTCAAAATAGAAAGATATATTTATCTCGAACGGTTTTGATTTCATCTTTGTCAACATCCTTTTATGGATTTTACATTTCTTTGAAGTTGATTTATTATGATAAAATATTCTACATTGTACTGAATATTTTGTGATATGTTTGACTATGGATGAGATATTTTGTACCTTTCATAGTTTGTGGTAAAATTATTAACATTTCTTATACTTGTTTTAATATAAATGTTTATATTATGTTTCAACCTTTTCATATGAGGAATGCATGAGACATAGTAAGTGAAGGGTGAAGCTCACTATAGGTGCTCGATGCATTGGTTGGTCTCATGAGAAAAACTGGTGTCTTAGAACAAGGGCTTGAACAAATCTTATTTGTAGTCTTGGCACGAGGCCTTGACTATGTGGTTATGATGTCTGACATTATGCATTCCATAATTATGAAATTGGCTATTGATGTTACATGTGATTATTCGACTAGTAGAATATCCATGTGAATAAGTGGAATTATTTTTATTTATCTTTTCCATATTATACTGAAGTTTAATTTTAAAAGGATTTTGGTTTAGTCTTATAAATTTTCCTTAAATATTTATGCTTACTTATGAAAATTTATGCTATATTTTTATCCTTACTGAGCACCTGAGCTCACCCCTTTGAATGTTTTATTTGTTTCAAGATGAGAATAAGTATATTATCACTGAACTATAGAGACAGTATAAGGGAGATTAATGTGTTTAAATGAGAATTTTTTTTTTCAATTTATAATGTAATTCAAACCTTATGATTGTGTCTAGCACTTCTAAGTCTACTAAACTAATCGGCATTTCAGGATTTGAACCCTTGCGATCATGACAATGTTATGTAATAATGCACAGACTCTGGGAAACTTGGATCAGGGAATTACACTTAAAGAAGGAGATATTATCTACACCATGGGATTATGGACACAATAAGGTATGTACAGAAATGAATTTTTGAAGCGTTTTAAAAAATAATGGAATTTTCTAAATTAATTTAATCCATGAAGGGAGTTGTTTCTCTAACCATGTAAGGAGTGGTTTAAAAGAGTGTATTTATTATTTTTTCATTTAGGCCATAAACTATGAATAATTACAATTCAGATCCACATTATTATGATATTATTATATAAATTTATTTTAATTGACATTTAAACATATCCAACAATGGATGGAATATTGTAAACACATCAATAAAGTTAAATAATCCAAAATATTATTTTATCATATTAAGATTTAACATGTAATTTTTTAAAATTTTAAATATAAGTTTATAAATTAACTATCTTATATTTAAGTAAATTATTTAATTTATTAAATAAATTTCAAACCGTAATAATGGATTTAGTTTTTATTAATATTTATATCATGATAATATCTTATATCTTATGGAATTCATTTTTTTAGTATTCTCTAAAAATATTTTTTTTGAAAAAATAATAAAAATACATTCCTGCATAATTTATAATTTACTTTAACAAAAATTATATCCATTTTATCATATTTATATGCGAAATTTTAAAATTTCAACTATTTAATAAAATCATATAATATATAGAAATGATATTTTCTCTCAAATGATGAATATATATTTTTTTATGAGTGATTAAATTTTTGTTTTTTATTATTTAAATAATATTATATTTTTTTTTCAGTTTTTTATACATGTAAAAATAATAATAAAATTGAAATACATATTAAGAAAAATGTATATTTTAAAAATATTTATAAAAAATGTTTTTTTTGTGAATAAATTTATCTATTATGATTATAGTTTTATCAAAATTGTCATTTTATTTTATAACAATATTATCAAACATTAACAAAAATATTATTTTAATAAGACATTATAATGTGACGAATTAAATTTTCTAATAAAAAATAAATAATTTATGACATTATATTATTCATAAACATGTGATTTTGTATTCTATGTTTTTTATAGTAACAAAACATGTGCATAGATTTTAAATAAAATCATATAGAAATTAAAAAAAATTGAAAATTAATAATTCTTGATAAAATATGTTTTTAGTTTGAAAATGTTATTTAAACATTTATTTTACAATATATTTTATTTAAATTAAAATATGAAATTACTTTCAACTGTTATATGTTATGAATCTATGGCTTTGAAAACATTTATCATACTTTGATAAAAATTAAATTATAATGATTAAATTTCCATGTGAATTATAAAAACAAACTATTCATAAATGTAGTGTACCTATCACATAAAAATATGTGATAGAATAATCATAAATATATTAAATTTGATATTATAAAACAATTTTAATAAATCATTATTATTTATAATATATTATTATAATTGATTTAATATTATGATGAATAAATTATGCAAAGGAGACTACTCAAGTGATAAAAACTCATTGGGATCTAGGATATTTTATTCCACCCCACCCCCGTAACGGTATTGTTCCTTCATAGTTTCACTTGTTCAAAAAAACTTGTTAGTGATTTCTATCATTTTTATGAACTGAATGTTTATATTTTGTTGTTACATTTATAATTGTGTATAGTAAAAAAATATGATTTTGCATAATTGTTTTGATATTTTAATACTATTTGATTATATTTGTTTAAATTATCCTTGTACATTAAATATAATGGTTTTGTTTCTAAGTTATCGTACCTAAATTGTCCCCATTTCTAATTCTAGAAAAGATCCAACCTCTGTTATGATTCCCACTAAAATTTCATTGATATACACTTGTGGATATATATTTAAACCTAAATAATTCTAAACATAACATGAAATTTTAACCAAGACAATGAAAATGATGTTAGGTGTTTTTTAAAACAGTTACATGTTACCTCACGAACCAAGAAAATGTATTGATGTATTCATTACACACCCATTATATTCTAATAAAAATATTTTCTTCATATATTATTACCTTGTAAATGGGGAAACATATATTAGGTGTGAGATCAAATACTTTGTAAGTGGTAAAACATTTTCAATGTGATATAATGGAATTAAATATATATCATATAAATGTTAGATACCTGATCATGAAAAAATGTAATTTTTTATTAAATAAGATCATGAAATCACAGTGCATGAAAATTAATCCTGGCATAAAAATAATCAATCATGACATAAACTCTATAAAGGAATGCTCATGAAATCATTCTATATACTAGTAAAATCCATCTATGAGAGTTTACAGCTCCTGGGGGGACACTTACTACAATTCCCAATGGTATCCCTTTACTCATGATATATGATCATTTAACACACATAAAAATAGGTTATCCTAATAATTTGTTAAGATAATCCTCAAATAAATTCATCTCATTCCGGAAAAGGATAACCACATAGGTCTCATAAAATTGTGGATATAGCTTATCACATTTTTTCTATGTATAAAATTACTGAAAATCCTAGTCGTATTAATACCACACATATCAATGTGGACAAATATAACCACATTAATCTCATGAATAACATTATGAATAAATATAATTAGATCATTTCCAAAAATTCCATATAAATTTCATTAGATATAAAAATTTACCAAACACATTAGAGGGAAATATAATAATATTCCCACTCAATAACATATTTTTCTATCCATAAATATGTGAGACACATGAATATGAAAATCATCATAAGTCCACTAAAATCATATCATTATTATCCCAAGGACTTAGACAATAATTCAATGAAACTAATATATATGTAGGTAAATATCTTTTGACCTAGATAATTAAGTATACGTTATTTACATTATATATAATAAAGGGTATATAATCTAGTTAATAGTTCCCCTGATCAATTGATTGTATGGGTATCTATGTGAACACCAATCAATCATAAGAACAAAGAAAGGGTATTCAAAAACAAATTTATAGAATTTATTTTTAAATGATTTTTTTATTATAAAGAAATAATTTTTTTAATGAATCATTTATCTTATCAATATTTAATGTCCATTGTATTATAATTACATTGGAGTAGGGATAATGATTCAAAGGTTTATTTATTTTGGTATTCATTTATCATAATGATATCAATCTTATAAATAAAGTATAATAAATTTACAAATGGGAGGAAGGATAAAGAATAATGAAATATATCTTGGCAATTTCAGTGAAAGAAAAGAAATTATTTAATATACAATTTAAGAGATGTCTAATTTTTATACGATGTTCAAAAAAAATAAAACATCTTTTTCATGGAAGGTGAAAAATTTAAGAAAATATCATTTTTTTAATTAATAATTATAAAGAAAAATTAATATTTGTAAATTCATTAAAAATAATAACTCATAATAATGGAGAGGAAAATCGAATGTGAAATATTGATTTCTGTTTTCATAATTTTGTTGGCACATTCAAAATTTTAAGAAATAATACAGTTTCAAAAAAATATTTTTAAATGGGGAAGTTTTTTTCAAATATTATATTAATAATGAAATTTATTTATAATTTATCCTTTTTAATCAATAAATTTAAAATATAGGAATCTTGGATATAAAGACAAGAAGAATGATAAGGTTACTTCATATATATCATAAGTGTTAACTTAATGGAAGAATAGAAAGGGAATTATAAAAACATGAGTATCCATAAAAATGAATGATAATGAAGTATAAATAACATAATGGATTTGTATTATATATAGTTACATACCAATATAGAGTGATACAGAGTGAAAGGGAAGATATTATCAATAATGAGGAAGAGCAGGAATGGACCCTTCCAGAATATGATGGTTATGAACTATAAATCCATAATTGAAAAGTGGATACCAATAATTCATAACAAATGAAGGTGAGATAGTATTTTATTAATACACTTTATTTGTAATGAGTTGTATAATAAAATAAATGAAATAAAGGAATAACACTTGAAATTAATTCTAATTTTAGAAATAAACACTTACCAATAGTCTCAATTTACATTGTATGTCCTATACAATCATTTTTCATAAAATTATATTAATTGTTTACTTTAATTGTAATATTTTTAAAAATAATTTAACAAATTATATTTAATGTTTTATTATGTTTTTTCCATCATTAAAGTAATATTTTTCACATTGATCATTTCAATATTTTTATGTTTAAAGGTTAAAAAATGATACGATGTGGTTGTAAGGGTTGAAGGTCACCATAAAATGATTCCCTAAACTCAAGAGGTGTCAGGGAATATTTTTAATTTAATATTAAATTTTAGAGTGTTAAAAATATCCTCAAATGTTTGTAATTTAATTAATCTTCCTCAGTAATCTTATTTTAGATAGATATAAAAAAGAATGATTTTTTTAATTTTAATAAGAATTTTATCACATGTATTATATCATTAAAGAACCATATAAATTGTATTATATGAACATTATGTTATGTGAAATCATGATATAATTTTTAATAATCACCATAAATATATTAAGTTAAAAAAATATCATTTTTCAGTTAAGTAGCGTAAAACTACCACAAGTAAAACAATATTTCCAAGAGAGTTTAAATAAGGAAATGTAAAATACATAATATTAAAGTTTTATAAATTCGTTAAATTATATTTTAAATTATATTTTAAATATTAACGTGTCGATTACATTTTAATATAATATTTTTTCATATAATTGAAATAGAAACCAACTATTTTGAAACCCCTACTTTAACAAAGTAAAAACATCTAAAAATGGTGTCAATGATAGGTAATGGGTGATCAATTCATAATCCCTTGGATTTTTTATGATCCTTATTTTATTTCAATCATGGTGAAGAATCATTAGAGTTTAGTTGATGATGTCATATTTAATGTTATTGAGAGGTTTAAATATGGATGAGAATGGATTAATCATGGAAAAGTTGTCCTCTTAGAAGCATGAATTTACTTTGAGATAAACAAAAAATTGAAAAAGGAATCATGTATGGTAACCGTAATTTCAAGATTCATGTCATAGAATCATAAATTAGGCCACCCATTTAAGGTTATTCACCCATGAAAATGGATATTCTTGACACGTATATAGATTTATGTATGTGGATGCATATTGGCTCTCAATGTAATAAAATCCATCACCTTGTATGTGAATCCACATATGGGGATTCAATAATAAAGTCATCAATATGAGGGGATCCATGATATATTGGTGGTTGACGTAAGGGGATCCATATAATGGAATTATTTATCCATATATGGTTACTGAGTTCATAGAATTTTAATTTTCTTAATAATTTAATATAATTTATTCTTGTATTGATATTTAATCCTTCAAACGTAAAATTTAAATACCGATTCAAGTTGATTCATCTTAAAAATAATATTTGGTGATATATGTTCAACAATTTTAATATTCAATTCCATTTTCTTAAATGAATATTAGAGTGATTTCCTATCCCAACATATTTATGATAAAGCTCCCAAAAATAATTCTTAAAATATTTTTCCAAGATGTTGTGTAACTATTATGTCAATAAAATCACATGGAGTTGGTCATGAAGTCATAATAGATGATTTTATAAGTGTATTAAAGTTCAAGATACTTGTTTATTGAATTTGTTTTCCATCATTCAGTAAAACAATCCATGATCAAACTAAATATGATTACAATTTAAGCTATATGAATTAAATAAATAATATTTGTATTCTTAGAATTTATAGAAAACATTATTTATGAATTAATTTTAAAATTTTCAAGCTACAAGACATTTCTAAAAGGATATTAATTTATATTTAATTATAAAAGAATAAATAATGGGTTGTATTGATGTTTTATTAGAGATATTAAATTGTTCAAATGATATAATAATATTATTATCATCAAGCATGTTTATGACCCTAACCAAATAATAAAAATCAGAGGATCCCATTAAGAAATTATATTGAGATAAGTTTCAAGAGTGATGAGATGGAAATAATATTTCTTAAATAAAATTAATTATTGGATTTTAAGGGTGTATCAATATGAGTATTCACTAAAGAGAGAAAAGGTTTTCCTGCTATAATTTATGAATAACTAAGTATAAAAATATGAGAGAGATGGATAGAGCCTCAAGATGATGTATAAAGAAGATATGGAAATCCACTTGTGCTCAAGTATACAAGGAATTGAAAATTTGTATATGATTTGAGAAGAAATTATCAGTCATATTTTTTTATGAAGGGACCAAGATATTTATGAATAAATACTCAGTTACAAGGTAATGTATATAAATCACTTCTCAAAAAAATTGAAGCATTTATGAAATAATTATCATTCGAGTTATATATAATTGTATCTATAAATTAAAACTGTATATTTAAGTGTAACTATTTAAGGTTATAGTCCAATGTTATTCAAGTTCTTATAATATGAATTCACTTGTGTGTATAGTGAATTTTCTATTGTTGGGGAGACTAACTAACCATCGTGAGGAGTATGAATTTCCAGAAGGATCCTAATAATTTATTTTTTCGTTCATTTCATTTATAATTTCTATATAAGGATGTAAAATAATGATTTTATAATTGAATATACCTTAGATTAATAGTTCATAATTATTTATTTTAAATTGAATAATATCATAAAAAATATGCTATTGATTCATCTCCCCTTCACAAAAGATAAAAATGATCATAGTCACATCAACTATTATCAAGCGTGGTTCCTCTATAAGATCCAACTGACTTATGATAACGGATAATTTTAATTCTATTCATAGTATGGGTATTCATAAAGTTTATATTTATACTCATATTTTCAAAAATAATATATTTCTATCTCTTTTATCAATTTCACTAGAAGAGAGAGATGGTGCAGTTATGGGGTTTCGACCAATAAAAAGGAATAATATAATGTAAATTTATAATAAAATAAATATTAATATCCTTGTAAAATTATAGAATTATATTATTATTTCTTTGTCATATTTTTTTTAATGAAAATTCACTACACATCAAATTTCTGAGGATATTTGACTTAAATTATAAAATTTCAATGACAGAAATGTTTATTCTGAGAATGTTAAATTTCAAATTTTTAGAAGGTGATTTAAAGAAATCAGGATTTCATAAGAAAAAAAAATATTTATGTTTATTTTACTTGTGCAAATTATTTTTCTAGAAATATTTTTGGCATTGGTGAAAACAAATAATATTCTAATATTCAAATGAATCATACAAGAAATTTCATAGGGATTTGATCCCATGATCTCAACTCAATATTATAGAGAAGGAACTCCCCTTTTTAAAAAATAAATTATTCACATTTCACATTAAATGATAAAACTTCTATCCTTTAAAAATATGATCAAATTTAAAATAGATTTTGTGTCCATGAGGAAGATGTAAGAAAATGAGGAAGATATTGTTTTAATTTTAAGTGAATATAATAATGAATAAGAAGTTTTATTTTATCAATGAATCACATCTCACATTTTAATGAATTATAACAATAAAATGAGAAATAATGATGAAAAATCACAACATACATTATTAAACTTTATTGGAAATAAAATGTTTTTTATAAAATCATAAAAGTTGAAGGGTAAATTTTTTGAATCTAAAAATGATAAGAAATATTAAATAATGAAGTTGGATAAAATCTAAAAATCATAAATTGTTTCTTGAGGAGGTATAAATATATTTTTTTAAATAGAGGATAATAAATCTAATGAATAAATAAGTGGAATTTAACCAATCATCCTGAAGTGAATCATAAAATTAAATTGGTGAAAATTTTATTAATTTAATAGATCTTGTTTAAAAGGGATTCGATACATCATGTAGTCATCAAGATGAATATGCAACAACTCGGTTTGAGCACATGTTATAAAAATAACATGATGAATTTATTAGAGAAAATATAACGATCAGGAAGGAAGAAAATATATTTAATGAAATAAAATTAGAATATAATTAAAAACAATAATAATTATATTAATAAGAAATCAATATAAACATATAAAACCTATTAGATCATGTTTAATGTTGTGAATAACCAAATGAATAGAAAACTATCTTTAATATAGTCTTTCTCTCAAAAGAAGAAGGGTTATCTGAGTTTCAATATAAGTGTATTTTGGATAAAAATGAGATGATATAGAATAAATATAATTAAAAAATGATTTATGTCTTGGTTTAATCCTCTAATTTAGTCAAGTGGACTTGTGTAATTTGTTAAGTTAAATATTTATTTGATAAAATTTCTTGTAATTTTTATTTTAATAGTAGTACAAGTTCAAACTCTAAATATGGTCATTTTTATACCATCAAAAAATGGGGGAAAACATTATAATATTTTAATAGATTAAAATAGGAACTCACTAATCTCTCAAAATCTTAAATATATTAAAATTATGATCTATGTAGTGCATTAGGGAGAAAAATTTGTATAAAATTTTATGAGGAATTTTTATGATCCAAGAAGACTAAAATTCAAAGGATATTTTTTTTGTGGAGTGTTTTGGATTAATTACTATAAATTTTGGTATATTATTCCACTAAATTTAATGACTGATGAATTTTTGTGGATTTATTTAGTGGGAAAAATATTTTTTACAAGATATATGTCAGGATTGAAATTATTTTATGCTTTTCACCTCAAAATAGTTTGGGGTTTCTCTTTGGAAAATAATTTGGGTGTGAAAAATAGGGTCACTGTTTGTATAATTGACTGATAATAATTCTAGTATAAGTTTTCTATGTTTATTATGGAGTGGAAATATAGTTGTAAAGGAGATAAAAATCTTGTTTAGCTAATGTTTAATTTAAGGAAAAAAGAAGAGAGTCATGAATTCCCAATAGTGGGTGTTATTCCCACATCTTGGGTGATAAAGTGATTCTCAAGAATATTGGAAAACTTGAATGGTGTATTAGTCACTTTCTGTAATATTTTTATCTCAAATTCAATTTATTTTACTTGATTTAAATTGAATCAAATGTTTGTAGAACTTGTAAGAAATGATATAGAGCTCCAAACTCTCATAAAAAGAAGGATTGATTCTATAATATCTCTAGAAGTCAGTCACATTGATGTATATGGTCACATGAGAAAAAATTACACTAGATATGTTTTTTATTTTAGTAAATTATTATTTTTAAACTTGAAATATAAATAGTATTTTTGTCATATATTAACTGGGATATTTTTAAATGTAAAAGATTCTAAAAAAAACTAATTGAGAAAGAGTTTGGACTCTACATAAAGAAGTTTAGATTTGAAAATTTTAATTAATATACAGTTTTTTTATTTGAGATATATATTTATAAAAAATAAATAGGAATCAATTTATAACCCTATATAATCATCAATATAATAATTTTTCATAGAGGAAGAAAAGATGAATTATTGAAATGGGTAGGACAATGCTTGTTGAAAATAGAATTTCAAAATATATTTGGAGAGAATATATGTATACAATTGTACACATTTGGAATATACATCATTTGATACGTGAAGAAAATTTTAATCCTTATTATATATTGTAAAATATGATGCTTACTATTAAATATTTGAAGGATTTCGGTAAACCTTTCTATATATAGATATTAAATAGAATGCTAGTATTGTTTGTGAAAAAGGTTAAAAAGTGGAAATATATGGGTTATATATCTAATGGTATTGGATATTGGTTCTAGAAAAAGAGGTTTTATAATAAATTTTACTATTTTAATGTAAAAATAGCTAATAATTAGTAAAAAATTGATCATTATATTAGAAAATTTTGACATTACTCGGTCAGATAGAATGAATATTTGAGGAAAGTAAGTTGAAAATGATGCAGAAAATAAATCAAACATAATTTTTGTTGATTTAGAATATATTAGTGATAATTATGATGTTGGGGGAAATTAATACAAGCAGTATCATAGGGTGAAAATCGTTTTCGAACTTAAAATAAAATTGGCATAAAAGAAGTCTCAATTAAAGCAAGAAGAAGACTAAGGATTGATAATCAAACATATAATATATCAAAAAATGAACCTAAAATAGTGACTGAGTAAATTGAACATATACCAGGTTCAATATTTTAATTAATATCTCAATAAATTTTAGGAAAACTTCACATGGGGGGGGGGGGTTCCCAAGGAAAACTGATTAAAATTTCCTTAGCACAAGTGGGTATCTATAAATATAATGAATGGGAAAGGGAAAATGAAACAAAATAGATTAGTTAAAAAGTAATATAAATTAATGGGCGGATATCATTTTGAATAATACTTTTCTCTATAATAATTACTAGGATCCATAAGAATGTTTCAGGTAGTTGTAGGTCACATGAACTATAATTTTTATAAAATTTATATCAATTGTTTTGTTAACTAGAATGTTTTTTTATTGAGCTAGATGAGGGTTTTATTTGTGATATTTTTTATTAAATTATATATTTACATAATAAATAATTTCATTTCTTATAAAATCCTCTTATATCCTATTTAAAAAGAATATTATCTCTCTAAGATATATGGGGTTTTCAAATGACAATGTTGACATTAATTTGTATGTAATTAAGTTTCCTATTGGTACCTTGATTATAATAGTATATATTAATGAAAAAAAAATTAAGTGACAACGAGTACCATTGGGAGTATAAAACTTAGTATATGAAAAATAAGTTTAAAAGGAAAATGCAAGGCGAGATTTCATAATTTATAAGATTATGAATTGAGGATAAAATATATTAAACATTTTTTTTCTGAAGAAAATTATTCTAGATAATTATTAAATATGTTCATAATATAAGAGTAATATGAATATTAAACTCCAATTTATATTAAAACTAACATATGTAAGGATAAGATTAATAGAAAATTTGATAAATAATATTTTATAAGAGTTTTTAGAATCCTATTGTATTTTACAGCCTCAATAACTGGAATATCCTATATACTAATACATTGTGCAATATGTTAGATTGATCTAAGGGTATCACAAATGTTAACAGTAAAATAGATTCTAAGATAAGTCAGAGGAATAGTAATATATTTGATATTGTATAGATTTCATCCATATTCTATGTTTCTCAGCATTATATACGGATTTTGGAAAGGTGATTACAAAGAAAAAATATCCACTTTTGGTGTTACATTCATTATTTGTCAGAGATATGTGAGATGGTATATAAAAATCTCAATATGAAAGAACTTAGTACAACTAGAATCTTTTTTTGTTACTTAAATTTTTATAAAGGATTTACTGATGCTCTATCAATCAACCAATTTAATCATTAAATATGAGAGGTTATTTTGGAAACATTATTGAAATAAGTGTGCTATATATACGTCCAAAAATCCCATTAATCCTAATTAATCTATGCACATAAATATGAGGAATCATTTTCTTATATAAAAGTGGATAATTATGATAAAAACTGTAATATTTTTCTAATAAATCTTTTCTTTTAGATATCATCTTTAAAACATATACAGGATATAGTTTTTTAAAATTATGTTAATAAATCCATGTTTATCTCTCTATTCTCACTTTAGAATATGTATAGGTACTATAATATTTGGTTTTGTGTGTTAAAAAATGGTGATAAATAGTGACAGAAATATTTAACAAAGCGAGTGAGAATTTATTTCAAAATGGGAGTTTTTAGTATGTATTTATTTGAAAATATGGATGTTTTCATATAAAGTGTACATATGGACCTAATTTATATGATATATTTATCTGTTAACTGAAGGGGGAGTTTATCAAAACCACTTAGACAAAATTGATTATCATTGAGGGATATAATTCACTCAAAAAAATTACTTTGGCTCATAGTGTGGTCCATGAAAATTTTCATTAGTGATAGGAAATGAATTAAATTCTATCATGAAATTTTTTAAATTTTAAAATGATATATTTTTATTTAGTATATCTCAATGGTTTTTCCAAAAAATATTAAAGGGTAAGATTGATATTCCCTTCAAGTTGTTAATATATTTTTAATCTTTATTGTGAGCCCCTAGGGGCTCTTTAGAAGTTACTGGAGTTCTACTGAATATTCTTGATAGTTTCAAATACAATTGAAAATGTATTATATGTGATAATTTGGTTATCAAGAAATTAAATATGGGTTTTACAGAAACCTGAAAAACGAAAAATGACCCACATAACGGTATCCTCATTTATAGATTCATAATAGAGAATCAGCAATTAAGTATCCCATATCAGGGTGTTTCACTATGTAAGTAGATATATAAGCCATGTGTCAACATCTATTTAATGGGTTTCTAAATAGAGGTCGATGCCAGGGAATCCTAAAAAATATTTGAGGATCCATGTAAAGGGATTCAAATATGAATTAATCAACTTAAGAGGACCCAAAATAGATTTTTTTGATAATGAAAGGGGATCTAGAGAAAAATATCATCACAAAAGTGTTTTTTAAGGGTACAATTTATCGTCATATGGTTACTATGTTTCTAAAATATGAATTTAAAAAATAATTAAAATAAATCAATACATGAAGATATATTTAATTCATTAAACACCAAATTTAAAATTGAATTTATTCTCATTTTGGTGATAAATCAAATTGGGTGAATTTTGTTAGATATTTTGATGATCCAAATCTTATTTTCTAAAAATGAATGAGAGTGATATCCCAACCAAACATATTTCTGGATAATCTCCTGTAATATTTTTTTAAACTCATTGTGATTATGTTATATTATTTTTAAGTTCATACAGTCCCTTATATTTGGTCATATATTGTTTTTAGATGAGTTTCCATGTTTCAAAATAGACATGTTTTTGTATTTTTATGAGTTGTGTCAGGATTAAGTTCATCATGTTACATTATTATTAAATAATTTTGGAAAACATATATATTTTAATTAAATGGAATATATGGGTATTCTTGTAATTCAAAAAAACATTATTTATGAATTATTTTATGATGTTATGATTTATTGTATTTTTATAGGATAATTCTTATTTCATGTTAATTATATTAGAGGAAGTAATGTGATGTTTTGGTAGTTTACTAGATACATTAAATTATTTGATATATTTAATATTTTCTTGATTGTGGTGCATGTTTGTAAGCCGAACAAAATATGTGAAATAATGGGATTGTATGGTAAAATTGTATTGAAAGAAGTCTCAATAATTCATAAAGGAAAATAATATTCCTGAACTTTTTAAATTATATGATATCTTGTGGGTCCCAGTGTGAGGTTATATATATATATATGGTTTTCTTTTTATATTATGTCAAGAGTATAGTATCAAAGATTACGAGATATCGATAGATCTCATTGTCATTCCATAGAGAATATATTAAAATCTACTCAAGGTAAATTATTAATGGAATCCATATTCTGGATAATATTTCGGTGGAGGATCTTATTAAGAATATTCACGAAGTGATATAGATATATTTTTATATATTTTAAACTAATATAGGAATATATATATATATATATATATATATCGACTTTTACTAAAAAGACTGAATAATGGATGATTCATTTCCCATTCTAACTCCGTATCATTCTGTCTTCACTGTAGAGAAATATAGTCTACTGTGACTCTAGAAAGGCATAGTGTGATGTCATTATCATAAATGTAATATAAATTCACATGTTCCCATAGTGATTAATCCATTGAGGGAGAGACTAAACAATCATGTCAAATAGTAGTAATTCTATAAAAGAGCAAAAATTTGAAAAACAATCTACATTATTTGAATTAATATTATTTGTTGTGTGAGTGAGAACATGATTTTATATCCGAGTTGGTTAGAAATTAATAGGTCATAGAGGATTAATTTAAGGTGGAAATAAATCTCAAAAACAAGATCAGATTTACCTTTCTCATAAATACCCTAATTAAAAATTTTCTTTATAACCTGAGGAAACAGAAATATAGGAAAGTGTGAGTATATAAAAACCATACTTATATGCATATTATTACATGTTTTTAGCATAAAAACCCATTATTTATAGACGAAAGATCATGAGTCCTAGTTTCTTTAAAAGAATAGTTAATAATAACAAAAATTGTGACTAAATAAAACATATTTATTTTTCTCCATAACGAGATCCTAAATCCTTGTAAGCTCATAAAACTGTAATGGTTAACCTGTTGAATACATAGAAAATATGGGGTGAGGTAAAAATACTTTTAAGTGAATAAACATGATAAGGACAAATAACATGTGATTCAACAGAATAACCTGATAATATAATTGAGAAGGAAAATGGGTAATCACATGGAATCATAAAATAAATAATGTGGTATCATAATATTATGGAATTATAGGAAATGTGGTAGTGACATATAACATGAAAAAATGAGTCAAATATTACTACCTACAAAATAACATAAGGAGTAAAAATTCATATAATGGATTATGTTTACTCTTTAATCCTATACATAGCACCTGATGATACTAAAGATTTACACAATTAATTGGAGAACTATCTAAGCACAAACATCATAAAATGATTATTATTTATGTCTGTTATAAAAATGGAAATGAATTATAACTCATACAGAAAATAATTACCCATGTAGAGAAAATGGGTTTCATAATCATGTCTTTTATCATAATCAAAGTAACTTCCCTAATGATGAATTTGGTATCATGAACATAAGTCATGTATTACCCCATCAAGGCAAGGTTGACTAATAAAGGTATGTATATGAGAGACATATATGCATAACTTATAAGAAATTCATAACATCAAAGGTTTTTATCATTGATAACATTTTATTTAAAAGATTCCATAAAATATTTCTTGATAAAAATACCTTTATCACTTTGATATCACATATTTAAATTCTAATAAATTCTAAACTATTATAGAAAATAGTTTCTTTAAAAATAAAAATGGAAGAATATAGATGAAAATTTAAATAATTAATTGGTAATGTTGTTGAGTAGTATCATTCTTGTCATACATGTTAAAAAAAATCCCTTTCACACTCTTGGGAAAAGTATAAAATGTACAACATTAAGAAAATGATAATAAAAATCCTTTCAAAAAAACTTTATAAAGAATTACATGGGGAAACAATTATTTCATAAATAATTTTTATAATGTTAAAAATGTTATTAGAATATTTTTATAAAAATTAATATGGATGAAAAAGGATTTTTGATTGAAGAATGAAATGATGTAATCATTTCATAAAAAACATTATCAATCATTTAATGTACCAAATGGAGAAATATGGTACTATTACATGAACAATTTATCAATATCTAGAGGTGAATAATTTATTTTTTGATTAATATATAAATATCAAACATTTACTCCATGGGAGTTTTAAACAAAAAAAATTCCGATTAATTATGTTATTCTTAAATAAACCCTTATAACTTTGGTAACTTTTGAATCAAAACCCCTTGAAATAAGAAAATTAAATAAAAATATAAATTAAAAAAAGATAATTATATTAATTGTATAACCATAAAATAAGTAGCAGATAAACCACATAAATAATGGGTGAATAAGGAATATGTCTCATGTAAGTAAAAGTAAGAGAATAAATCCCTTATGCCAAGTACAAACTTATCATCTATATACTTTATGTCTGGTATAATAATCTTATATCAATTATTTTTTCCTAAAATAAATTTTTATATTTAATAATTTATAATTAAATCATCTTCTTAATTTATTTTTAATGATGTATTTAATTACTTATTCCTTTATGTCCATGTGAGGTGTTTTAAGGTCTCTCAATTCATAATTTTAAAACAACATTGGTGTGTTTTCGATGGTAAAATGGGTCATTGGGCCTTATTAAAATAAATTATAATCATAAAATAATAATCATGAATACAAATCCATTATATATTTAAAAATAAACTTTAAATATTATTATAAAAAATGTACTAAATTACAGTCTACTAGATGGTGGGGCGTAGTTATGCATGCGGAACATTTCCATTTTTGATTGATCTTAATAGAAATAAAGTAAGTGTTATCTTATCTTTATAGAATGATAAAGATATCTGAAATGTCATATTACTTCATCAAATATACTTACATATACCATTAATGTGAAGTGGTAAAAAATGAATAACATCGCTTTGTAAGGCGGTACTTCACCGTACACACGAATGAGATTACCATTTTTCAAATGATCATATGGTATGAATATATATGACATATTCATTTTTAATATTGATTAATATTTCATGAATAAATTATAAAAAAATTAAATCCATCATCATGATAATCATTAGAGGTTATTATGGAAAACAGATTATATCGATTTTCAAGGTGGTAATACACCATACCCCTGAATGACTGCTTCATTTTCCTTTTAATGGAAGTAGAGATGGATTTGGCATATTCCATTAACAAAATAACATCAAAATATTTTTCAGAAACTAATTATATTATATAATCATGGTTTAACAATATTTTAATGAGGTTTGATAATAAATAAGACAAATATTCTTGGTTAAGAATGATGGCTCTTCTTTGGGCCCCTTCTTTAGGATTATACCAAAAGCCTTATTTGATGAGATTTATGATTCAAAAAAGTATTATAAGATATTAGGTCATATTTAAGGAAGGTATTTGGGTATTTGTTGTTTAAAATAGAATGATTACTAAGTTTATAATGGAGAGGGGGTGGGATCCCTTTTTTAAATGAAGAGTGACATTTTTTGAAATTACCCAAAAAATATTCAATAATTGGAATTCACTCTAAGAATAAGTCCTTAAAAAATTTGTATACAAAAGATTAGAGGAGAAATAAGGATGATAATGAAAATTAAAAATAAAAATAAACTTTTTTAACGCTTTTATCCTATTTTCCTCTAAGGTTACTCAATATTACCATTTTAGTTTTTTTACCATGGTATCTATTATTTTACTTGTTTGAATATACATTATGACTAAAAATTAAGTTGGCCATAATATATAATATAAATAATAATAACTATGAATATATAATCTATTATATCAAATAAAACTCAAATAAATAGCATATTTTAATTTAATATGAAACCCAAAAGCGTGACAAAAATAACATATCTTAAAAATGAAACTTTCAAGGAAAAATAGACTTACAATAAATGTATGAATAAAATTCATCACTATCTGAATTTTAATAAATATATATATATAATCTATACATTTAATTTAAATTATTCATCATTCTGGGTTATATTTATTAATAACAATGAAGAAACACTGTGCATGGTAAAATATTTTTCAGAAAAATATTTTTTAAAACTCTTAATAAACATATACTAAAATCCAATATAAAGATGACTTAAACATTATTAAATCAATAAAATATAACTAAATAATAATTATTTTAATTTATAAATAAATTAAATAAATTATGTGACTTTTAAATTACAATATTTGTTAAAGATAAATGTAAATTTTACAGAAGACGTTATTTTTCACTATTCACTAAAATGTCAATATTTTTATAACAAATTTGGTGAACTGATGATGGAAATAAGGTTTTAGAGCTTACCAAAAGATGATTATTGGTTGTGGGGTTCTTCTATGATTGTGGGTTTCCCCAAGATATGAAGTTTGATGTTATTTTTAGGTAATTTATCCTCCCTCAACTAGATCCATGGTAGCCCCGTCCGTATGTGATGGGATCACGAATGGTGATTGCATAAGGAGAAGTTTTTCTTCTTTTAAGGACTTATCTTCTAAAAATAATCAAATTGGTAATTTCACTCATTTTAAATTCAATTATTATTATCTTATAGATAGGTTTATACTATCTTAATTTGTTATTCATTCTAGAATAATTTTTATGTTTGGGGTTATGCCATTAAAGGATAGTTATCTTACAATAAGATTCCCTATGTTTTGAGGTTTCTCAGAACACTGGTTCATTCAAATATATAAGAGAGTTTTATATATTCTCATCCAAAATGAGGATCTTATACTCATCTTATGGGGTTCATTTCTATTTCCCTGAAGAAGGTACTCAAATCATAGAGGAACATAAAAAATACTACCTTTAGACAATCATTTAAAAATTATGATCTCATAATATAATAAAGTTTCAAAAAGTTATAGAAATTAATTGAAAAAAATTCTACCAAAAGTAAATAGAATTCAATTTTGTATTTTTTGAGGAATTACATGACTTACTAAAAATTTAGGGATTATTTTTAGGAATTTATCAATAAAATTATATCAATTATGACCTTAATGTATACTTTATAATTTAGTAAATATTATTCATACAAACCAATTTAATATATAGGTTATAATTGTAATAAAATAATCATGGGTATTTAGGCTTGATGCTGCCTGCCGCATATGTTATCAAACATACTGTTATTCTAATAAAATATCATGGTGTTACATTCTACCCCATTAATATAAATTGTGTCCCCATAATTTTAACTTTTTATCAATGTTCAAGGTTTTTACATTTTAAAATCTATGTGTGGAAACCCCACATCATAAAAATGGTGAATATAAATTTTCTTAATAGGAGAGAAATAGAAGTATGATGACCATCTACAATTATACATTCCTCGATTTCCAAGTAGGAAACAATTATTGGTAAATGAAAATATGTAAAACAATGAATTTTTTATTAATTTTGAATAGTGATATAGATCATTGAGCACAATAAATTGAATTATCCTGAGAATGTCTTCAAACACAAGACCATAAACTAGAGAGGTTTGAAAGAGACCATCGATTCCATAAACAATGATGGAAGTAATGTACCATTTATTGAAAATCCTTTTTTAGATTTGACAAATTAATTTTCCATCTAGATTAAGAACATAGAGAAATATATTTAATTGATAATTATAATTTCATCTATTAAATAATCTATACCAAAATATTATATTTTTCTCTAAATGATGAGTAATAAAGATGAATGTTTTAGTCCTAAAGCACCAAAATCAACTCTTAATGGATCATGATATTAAAAATTATGATATTCAGATATTTATCTTATACTTATACATTCACTAAAACCATAAATGGTTGGAATAAGTTTATAGAAGACCCAAAATTGATATACCTATTTATTGAAATCCAAATCCAAGTTTGAACTTAAATCAATCCATAAAAAATAACCCTACACCCTAAATAAAATCAAAATTTAAAACATTAATTATGTTTTTACCCACTAATATTTTTTGTTAAATTACATATTATACCTCTGATTTACATATACCATAACCTAAAAAACAATTTCCCAAAATGTATTTGATTACCTATAAATCCAAAAAATTACATATATATTTGATCCTAAAATATGATTCTGAAAATGAATTTAATATTTATTATATGAATAGTTTATATAAAAAAATCATACTAACCATTACATTAAATTGGCCAGTTGTAGGAATTTCACCATTATCACACCTCTATTGTGGGTTTTATCCCCAAAACGTACTGTATGTGATGAGTTCTCACCCAACATATGGGTTTTCCGTTTCTGAAAACAATATTTATTTAACTCCTAGATTGTTTTAAAAAAAATGATGACTATCCTCAAAACATCACAAATAATAAAATCATTTTGGAAAAGTAAAATATTCTATACAAATTATTTTTTCCCACAAAATCAAATTATGTTAATTGGATATTATTACCTCAATATCATGAACATATCCAACAATATATTTTCTTCAATAATGTTTTTTCTAAAAAATATCACGTTGATATTAAAAATAATTTCATGTTCATTAGTACTATTAACATATTCTTCGTAATCCATAATTACAAACTACACTGGAACAATCTTTAAATGTTCATGATTATTATAAAAATAATAAAATTGATAAAAATACTTCAAAAACATGATTCTTGATATTCTACACATAACCACTTCAATCATTCCACATAAATGATTTTAATAACATGGGCCCTTATAAATTAATCATTGGATAAGGTAATTAGCTAAAATAATCGCCAACTCCCCAATATCCATGATATCGAATTTTTAGTGTTTCCTAATATTGAACTTTATTTCCATGCATCTTTTTAATCACACTATTAATTTTTCTTCCTCAATTTGATTGTTTTCTCTCCTTTTCCACACATAAAAAATATTCAAGTTCTTTTAAGGGTTGTTCGAGGGTGATTCTTCCCATTTTTTACATATTGGAAATTGAATTGATATTTCTTTATAATATTTAATACTTCAACATCCATGATATTACATCCTTTTATTCATTGATGTGTTTGTAAATTAATATATTTCTTAGTTGTTAACTGTAATTTGTGATGTATCCCTTGGCACAATCACAAGATGTATAAATTTTGTTCTTATTATGTTTTCAATATCATTTTGGAAATCATTACATTTCCCATACCATTGGTTGTTTGAATTCTTTATCTTATTCCCCATCATTGGCTAGAAATAACAACAGAAACAAGATGATAAAGGATTTACATAAAAAGGGAGTCTTATAAACCTAGAAATAAAAAATTATAAAAGATAATTATATACCAATATATGATTTTACAATTTTCATTCTATGATATCCATGGTAACCATTTTTTTTGGTTTTCTAACATAATAATATATTTTATTTCTTCATAATGGTATATAAAATGTTTTTGAATTTTGAAATCTTATCCATGAGGATTATAAAAACAAGTGTTAAAAAAGTCTTGTATTTTTGCACCAGATCAAGATCGATTCCAATCCCAACATGAATTTTTAAAATTTATTACCTCTATTTGAAACTGTACTAGAACCACATCCACATATAGTATCAAGGTAAAGATATAAGTGATTATAAACAACTCACTATAAACATTACAAAAATTCCATGACAATTAACTATATATAGACTTGTCCCTTGGGGTCCTACTAAATCTCACTAATATTAATCGGTATAAATAAATATAACTAACTCTAATAAAACTATAGATACCCCATCATTTTATGCATAATATTACATGATTCTTAATATAAACATCCATTAATGGCACCCAAAGATCTTGAGGCCTGGTATATTTGTTAGCATAGGTTCATAATACCTCAAAGAGTGAATAAATAAAAAATACTTATTTTATTCTCAACAATGATCACCAAAATAATTTTATGTTCCTAAAACAACATGGGATAACCAAGGGAATACATAGACAATAATAGGTCAGCTAAAAGTCCATGGGAATAATCATTATAAGGAAACATAACATGTGAGTCCAATGTATAACTTGATATCATAAAATATGAGGCACATGATTAATCACATGTAAGCATAAAATAATGAACATGGTATCATAAGATCATGGAATAATAGTAAATGTGACAATAATGTATATAATTACAAAAACATGAGTCCAGGATAACTCCCTTGACAATATCACATGGTAAAAAAAGTCCATAAGTGGACTAAATTTGCTTCTTAATCCCATACATGGAACCTTATGAGACTAAAACTTTAAAAAATTATTTGGAGAACTATATGGTCACACCTATCATAAATTTTTCTTGATTTATGTGTTCATAAAAAATTAAATTAATAATAATTCATAATCATAAGAATTACCCAGGGAGATAAAATGGGTTTCAAAATCTTGTTTCATATATTATTTAATAGAGAATTCATAATCATGGAATTTCAGAGATTAACATAAGGAATGTATTACCCCATGAAAAATATGGTATAATAATATTGGTATATATGTGATAGACATATATATTTAATTTATATGAAATTCATAACATCAAAGGTTTTTGTTGTTATTAAAAATGTTTTTAAAAGTTTACATGGAATTTTCCCTGAGAAAAATTAGGTTTTCAATTTAAAAATACTTATTTAAAATATAATTAAATAAAAAATATTATATATTTTTTAAGATAACCTTTAAATATTATAATATATTTTTAAAAAAATTTAATGTTTATTTTGTTGGGTAATTTTTTACACATCATCTAACTTAAAATAATATTCCTTTCAAACTACTTTAAAAAGGTTAAAAAGTATCTCATTTGGGAAAAACAAGAATATTATATTAAAAAAACTTTAAAAAATAAAAATGGTCTAAAAATAATTTAATAAATCATTTATACAATGTTAAAAACATATTTGAAACTAGTTATAGAAAACATGGATATGAAAGAAAAAATATTTTCGAATGAAGAGAGAAATAAAGTCATATTTTCTTAAAATAATATTATCAATAATTTTAAATAAAAAATAAAATAAAATTGTATTATTAATTTAAAAATGAATGACTTAATATATTATAAGAAAATTTATAAGGTTTAATATAAAAATATAGAACATTTAATCTAAGGGAGGTTTAAACTTAAATAGGCAAAAAAATGACGAGATTGTGAAACAAACCCTACCCACATTGATAACATTTGAATCATAAAACCATGATATATGTAACATAAACTAAAACATTAAATACCATAAAATTAAATTTATTAATGATATAATATTCAATTGGACTGTTTATATGCTACAAAATAGAAATAAGTGGTGAATACGATATCTGTCTCCCAAAACTAAAAGTAACATGAGAAATATCATACGTTGAGTCCAAACATGTTATGTATATCCTTTATATCATGCATAATAATATTATTTCAATGATATGTTTTAAAAAAATAATTTATTAGTTATAATCCCTTATAATTTACCATCATATACAAAATAATAATAATAGAACAAATATTATTTATTCAAATACACTTATATATGTCATCCATTTAATGTGTTAAAAAATGAATAATAAGGAAATAAATATCATCTTACAAATCCATTATATTTTAAAAACTGTATATTAAAATGGTTTTGAATAACGAACTACATTATAATCATTGATATGGTAGATTATATGTACGTAAGAATAACATTTCCATTTTAAAAAGATCATGATGTAAAGAAGGCAGGTTTTATTTTACCTTTCTATAATGATAAATATATTATAAAAATAATATTATTTATTGAAATACACATATATATGTCATCCATTTGATATTGTAAAAAACAAATCACATTGCTTCGTGAGGAAATTGTTTACCATACAGATGAACGACGTAATCATTTTTAAATGGATGGCTAGGTTTGAAGATATAAGATATATTAATTTTAAGTAGTTACTAATATTTCATTAATATTATAAATATATTAAAATCATTATCATTAATATTCATGAGACGTGATGATGAAAAACAAGTTACATCAGTCTGTGAGGTGGTAGTCTTCCGTGAACATGAACGATGGCTTCATTTCCAATTTTACTGAAGTGGAGATGGATTTTGGGTATTACAACAAAAAATAAAATAATAATATATGTGACATAATTAATATATTATATAGTCTTGTTTTAATAATATTTTATGGAGGTGGAATAATAAATTAAACAGTGATACCCTATTAGGAACAATATCTCTTCTTCAGGCCACCTCTTTAGGATTATAGCTAATTCCATCCAAGATTTGATTTATATTAAATAAAAGGATTCCAAAAGATTGATATTTTAGTAAGTGAGGTATTTGACTAAGTATTTCTTGAACCAAAATAATTTGGATGTGTAGAATAAAGAGGATATGGGTTTCCCTTTTATAAATGAAGAGGAATGGTGTTTATATAAATACACAAAATATATTCAATAATGGGAATCCACTCTCAAGACTAGTGCCTCAAAAACTGAAAAATAAATTATCTTAAGATAGATAAGGTTGATACACACCTCTTTCATAAATAAAGAAACGTTTTTTAAACATGTTATCTTCTTAACCTCTATGATTATTTACTTTTTCCATTTTAATTTTTTCCTTCAGAAACTATTTTCTTACTATTTTAGTATATATTATAAAAAATATTTTATCCATTAATATAATATTAATTAATCTGAATAGAAATATGGAACCCATTTTATAAAATTAAATTAACATAATTTTTATAATTTAATTTAAAATAAAACCCATAGGCCTAATGAAAATCATTTTTTGAGAAATTCATTTTTCATGGAAAAGATGATCTTATATTAATTATATGAATATAAATCATCATTATATGAATTTAAATTATAATATATAGATATATTATATATAAATTTAATTTAAATTTTTTATCATTTTTTTATATTAATTAATTAAAATACTGAATCATTATTTACTTTAATGAGTTTTAAAAAAACTCAATTTAAGCCAAAGAATAATCTTATAATAAATATGGTATAAAAATGTTATAAATGTATTTAATTAGATTGAAGATTTATAAATAATAAATATTATAAATTTAAGTAAAATTTTATGAGTAATGGGACTTATAAATTAATTAATTTAATAATAATAAATGATAATCTTATAAATTTCTTGTATTTTTCACTATTCATTGAAAAATCAATATTGTACGAAAATTACAATGATTTACCCATAGTTTAATTTTTTATTCTTACTAATGTAATTAATTTCAATTTTTTATATAAATGTTTTGAAATAAATAAAAATCATAGATATTAGTTTCTCACAAAGATCTATAAAAATCATTTTTGAAGAAAATGTTTTTTTGAAGTATAAAATAACTTAACATTTTCTGTATTTATTTAGTAAGAATTTATTAATAATTCTATTTAAATTATAAAGATTATATATATTTTATAAAGTATTTATCACTATTGATACCCTCCAATTTAATGGTTTGGTTGTAATATTTGTAAAATAATCATAGTTTATTTAGGGTTCATGTTGCCTATCATATACTCTATCAGACATAATATTTTTCTTTTACAATTTTAGGGTGTTATAGTGAGATAATATGATCATAAAGGGTAAAAATAGTATAAATATATATCAATAATGGTTAGTGAGCATAATAGTATCAAAATAGTAAGAGAACATGATCATAACTTATAAATAATAGACCCAGGGAATCAATGATCATTAATTAGGAAAAAAAATATAAATCATGAGAGATATGTTTTTGGTATTTAAATAAGAATATAATATAATTTTCTTAGTCAATGATCACTTCCAAGACTATTATAGTGCATAAAATCCCATAGTGGATTGGGTTCAGTCCTCATTCCATCATTTCCATAATAAAGGTTCACTCCCAAGATAATCATAGTGGATAGAGTAATATAATGAATTGGGTTCATCATTCATTACATAATTTCCTTTTTCAAGGATTGTTGACAAGAATATCATAGTAAAAAAATTCTATTTCTGAAGTTATTTCACTAACAATTCTAGTTGATCTTATTTCATGATATATAATGTCTTTACTCAATGCATTGGAGGGTTATATAATTATAGGACCACATATCACATAATGAAAACCATTCATAATTATGACACAAGATCATTAAATAATTAAAAATTTCATCATAACATTACCCATAGAAATTATATGGGTTTTATAAAAATTTAATCATCACATAATAATAACCAACTAGTCAAGTGAATTATATTATATCACAAAACATTCCTTATTTCATTATATAATTATTAACCTATAAGAAAGAAATATTCTTCATAGAATGATACTATAAATATAATCGTAATATGATATCTATATAAATAGATTGGATGGTATCATTATATCATATTCCAATGGAAGCATAATAATCTTTAGTGGATGGTGCCATTGATAAAAAATACAAGATAATTTGAACATTTCTATGAAAATTGGGAAAATATCATTTCATTTTGGAATATTTAAAAACTAAAAATTTGTAGAATATTGTGAAATGGTTTGGTTTAAAATAACAATGTAATATTTTAATTAAGTATTAATTGAAAAAGATTCTCCCGATGGTAGGAATAGTCATTCATGTTGTATAGGTTAAATAATAATTTTCTTTTCACAAAATTTTCAAAATTCTAAAGTGAGTCATACATAAAAAATTTGAAATGATTCCTCTTAAAAATTATTAAAAACATAAAATATATTAGAAACAATATTTCTCAATCATATATGTATATATACAAACATCCATTAAACATTTTAAAAAATACTATCATTCGAGAGAATGAATACTGACTTTAAAAGAATAAATATTTTTTTATTTTATTAAAAACAATTTCTCAATAATTTTACGTACCAAAGAATGTAAAATGGTCAAATTATGTAAACTTTACTTCAAAAACCAGAGGATAATTAATTATATGGTGTTTAAAAGAAAAATATTATTTAATTTTCATCAAAAAAAAAATTAATATAAACATCCCCTAGAATAAATGATATTGTAACATAAACCATTACCTCAAGTCTTGTATTTCACTTTCATTATTCAAAGATCTTATATAATAAGAATGGATATATAGTAAATATAATAAATATATTAATAAATAAATTTCTATAAATTTTTATTTTATAATTTCAAATTTCCCTTTTATTAATTTATTTAATTATACCAACTTTCAAGTGAAAACTATTACATTTTTCCTGTATGTTTTAGTTTGAATGTTATAATACGTCATCATGCTAAGTGTTTCATCATATATAAAAGCTTAATCTAATCATTAATACCATATTTATTCATTTTTTAAACATTTATAACTAGGAATAAAATTTTGCGATGATAAATGGATTACATATCTTTGTGAAGATGGTAATCCATATATACACATGTGTGATGTTTCAAATTTTAAATGGATGTAACAAAAGGAAAGTGAATAATAATTCCCCTTTAAATTAAAATAATTATATTATAAGTATAATATATATATATATATATATATATATTAAATATATCCTTATTAACTACCATATAATGAATATGTAAAAAAATGAATGACATTACTTTGTGGAGGTGGTAGTCAACACGTGTGTATGAGTACCATTATAATTTTTCAACTGATGATAAATAGATATAATAGATATATATATATAATTAGAAATAAAACATATTATGTGACTAAATATAGATATTAATCATGTTAATGTGGTTATACAATATTTTTATGGGTTTAGGAAGAACTAAATATGAGAAATATCAGTAAGAACACATACCTATTATTCAAGTATCCTCCATTGAAATCCAACTTAAGGCTTCTCAGATGAATATTTTGGGAAGATCATTACATCAAAGATCATGGGAAACTATTTTGGGATATTATATGGGTAGATATTTTTCATAAAAAATGTATCATTTTTTATTAATAATAGAGGAAATGATGTTCCCTTTTATATATTATGGAAGTGAAATACCAATAATTATTATGAATATAAAAATATAATAAAGTCAATGTCATTAAAATTTGGATATATATTGACTAAAAATAAATTATTAAATTACATAATATAAAATTCAATTAATTTAAAAGGAATTACACATTTATTTAAGTCATTTTAATCATAATCTCTTTAGTTGAACCCTCATCCACCCATTTAACCATTACCATCGAAATTAATTTTTACCACAGTTACTATTCATAATGAAAAAATGAAATTGACTTCATGAATAAATTTTGGAATGATAGTTATAAAATTTCAACCCATTTTATTAGATTAAATTCATATAATGGAAAGAAATCTACATTAAAATAATTTCTCAAAATGCATTGAAAAATGAGTTATGAAAAATATATTTTCAGTCATAAATGTGAATTTATTATTATTCCCTATATACTAAAACCATTAGATGAATGTTAATATATTTTATTGAGTAATTTATATGATACCTTTATTAAAATATTTCATCAATATATATTAATTCAATTTATTAATATATAATACATTGTGCAGAGTAAAAATATTTTTTTGACTGAACAATTACATTGTTTACTCCCAAATCCCTTTATCTTCACTTCTAATAAATTAATAATTCATTTATCAATGTATATTCATTTTTTAACATTTAATTAAAATATATTACATTGTAATCCTATTTATTTAGTGATCACGATAAATAATAAGTGTACAAAATCAATTCCTTGTAAATATAATCTTTTAGTAAAAAATAATAATATTTATAATATTTAGAATGGAGTACATTGTTTCTAATCATTTATCAGTAGAATGTAATTCAAAAATCATTTTATATAAAATTTTAATATTTAGAAATATTCATACCCCAATTCATTATCAAGGAACTAATATCTAGATTTAATTATAATATTTCAGTACTATATCATAGTTCATTTAAGATCGATGTAGAGTGAAACATATGTTATCAAACACATTAAATTCATTTAAAGTGAAATATATCATAAAATACCAGGTTGTAACATTCTATAAAAGTATAATAATTTTCCATCAAAATTTCATTAATCATATGAAAATAAATGAGGATACTTAAATCTCATTACATTTTAAAATTCCCATATATCCTCTTCAAATTTATGGTTTTTTCACATAAAAAAACCTCTACTGGGTGAGTGTTCTTGTTCCAAAACACATTATCTCTCAATATTGTTTCTCTAAAACTTATTAATCATATGAAATATCATATTATATTAGTATAAACATGGATTCCAGTAAATTGAATTGATCTTGTATGTAGTTCCTCAAAAGAGATACAAGGGACACACCAAGGATAAGAGAGAGGTTAAGTGGCACTACCAAGTAAAAGAAACCACATTGATATGATCATGAGTCTAAAAGGGATTGATATATCCATGGTTCAACTAGACCTTATTTATAAACCTAATAACATTATTCAAATGATATATTTGTAATAATACATTTTCATCTACTTCAAACTCAACCTATCATAGAAGATTGTCCTCATAACAATTCATTCAAATCTTAGATTCCTTGATGTACTACTGAGTGATCTAACCTTCTTTATCCTTTAATTATCTATATCATGTCTCGATATCTTTATATCTCAATATTAATCCCATAACATTTAATTTATAAACATTATACCATATATGGATTCATAAATAGTTTTCTAAATGCTTGAGTGAAAGATTTTGTTATAAGAAAACTAGACCAATGAAATGTGTTTATTCGTACCATCTATGAAATCCATAGAACAAGATGTAAAAATATATTCATGGGATTTTATGGTTTCCTTAAACTAATTATATTTCTAAAATAAATAGGCAATGATAAAGATCATCTTTGTTTTCAAATCTCAATAAATTCCCTACTAGATAATTGAGGTAAACCAAAGATCCTAAGTAGATATAATAGAATGTAAAACTCCGTGAAACCTTAAGAAATCCTAAATGAACATCAGAGAATAATGATCATTAATGAAATTATTCATAAATTAAAAAAAATGTAAAAACCTCATATGGGAGTCGTTTGTCACCCATATAACATTATGGAATTTAGACATTTTGGGTTCTCTAACAGAAAAATATATATATGATTTCCCATTTACATTATAACATGGGTAATTGTTGTAAATTACTCATAAACTTATATCTCTTATCCTTCACATGACTTCATTCTATTTAATTAGATATATAGTCCAAGATATCCCTCAACATGTTAACTTACATGAAATATTAACTAAGATATTTGTACATCTTTATAATTATAGGATGAATAAATAATGAAGAACAATGGCCTTCAACCAATAGATACTTGGAGTCTGGTATTAATGGGGCACATAAAAAGTTCCTAAATATGATTATTGCACATTCTAATGGTGGATCACTGGAAAACTATCAACATTATTTTATATTTTCAAATAATCCTTTAATTTTTATTTAGTATTATGAAAACTTAATAGTCGAATAGTACAGAGAGCCAGATAAATTAGTTCTCATTTGTTTCATATTTTATGATTTATCCACTAAAATCCATAAATATTGGTCCTCTATATTACCTCATCTTTCTAAATTAGGACATCAACCATAATTACCAATAACTTATGATATTGATTTATTGAGAAGTAATAATATTTAATCAAATCAAACCATATCATTTTTCATATATTCATCAATTTCAATGGGAATATATATTTCAATATTTTCTAATCAGTATATATGTCAAAAAATTCACTCTAAGTATAATGCCTCTATATCTTCAAGGAAGAAATTACTTCTACCAGATACAAATCACAAGGAAAATAATTTTTTTCATGAACCTTCAATTGCGGGGAGTCATAAGAGAAAACCATGTAATTATTGTTTAAAACACATCCAATTACATTCTTTTATTAATCATTATAAATCAGAAACCCTTATCTATTATAGGGTTGTTTAAGCACAAGTTTATGAAAAAGTATTCTTTTTGGAACTATGAATGTTTTCTCACATTCATATATCAAATAAATCATGAATCCATTCCATGAAAATTTGGTTATTGGATTTTATATCATTGAGAAATTGCTAAAAAAACATAAATATTATTCAACCAACCCAATAAAATTATATATCTCAGTTTCCATGGTGGGTCTAGACCATTACTCAATAACTTTAGTCTTTGTAGGATCCACTAAGATAACCTCAGTTGATATTATATGATCTATGAATGAAAAATTGTGTTTCTAGAATTCACAGATGATAAATTTGGAATATAACTTATCCTCTCTCAAGATCTTTAACAAAATCCTTATATGACCATTATTCTCTTCATTTCTTGAGGAATTTATAAAAATATCATCTATAAGGGCTACCAAAAATTATTTATTTATTATATAGAGAATATATTCATTAAAGAAATAAAGAAATAAATGTAATTCTTAAAATAAAATTCAATCACTATGATTTTATTATGTTAGTACCTCATATATAATGATATAGTAGGTATGTCCACCTTTTTAACCCTCATGGGATGGTATCCAGATTGAAGAAAAATTAGTGAAAATATTAATCTCCTTATATTATTTCATACATATCATTGATATAAGGTATATAATTCTAGATATTAAATTTCATATTATTATGTTCATATAAATCAATAAACACATTGACCCATCAATCCTATGATAAAAAATGACATGTGCAACCCATGGGGACATAATAGAGAATATAAATCTCTTATCAAAATTATCATGTACATTATTATTTAGTTCAAATAACTCAATTTGGACAATTATATTTGTAGTTTTATAAATAGGTGTACCACATGGTATTATTTTTATTGAAAACTCAACTTTATAATTATGGGGAAGACTATAATAGTATTCACGAAATACTTATGAATATTCATGTAAAAGAGATATATATATCTATTTTCATGCTTATCCCAAATCATTTGAGATACATTCCTCTCATGAATTTGAATTAAGATCCAAATATTAAATATAATTTCCTCTCACAAACAATGGAGGGAAGATAAAAAAAGAAGATATATCATCTAGATAAACTATAAATACATATAATAAACTCCTTAGATCAGGGTAGGAGTGTCCTATAAGGGCAAACCTCATATCCCACTCTCCCTAAAATAACCATGATCCCCCATAATCCATGAGAAATGAGACACACCAATGATAATGATCAACCTCATAACGATGAGAATCAAGGTGATCCTTCTTCTTGATGATGTCTAAAAAATACAAATAGTTAATAAATATTTACTAGAAAAACTCTACACCATCTATTAATAACACACAATAAGGAAACTGATACCCCTAAACATTTTTCTTACAAATATGTGTCACTAAAAACCCAATTAATTAAATGAGTTCTACTATAAGGTTAGTCATATAAAAAACAACTAGATATAAATGAGTGGGAAGAACCAATATTGAATAAAATACATTACTAGGGATGTAATAAAGATGGTACCTATCACTATCGTTGGTTATGCATCCACCTTCACTAGAAAATCATTTTCTATGTAAGGGTGCTTCACTATTGAGGCATGTGGAAGGGTCTACGTAGTCGTTGATGCATATGAATATGATGAATTATCATTTTGGTCATATGATCCCTGATAATATCTAGGAGTAGACATGGACAGACAAATATGATGCATATGACCATATATTCCAAAACTATTACACATATTAGTTAGTAAAGGATGATAATTTTGTGTGATTCTAGCTATAATTCACTGATATAAAGTTAGATTCATGCCAATAGCTACAACTATAGGTGCTGAAGAGTCCTACTAGTGAGAACCACCTCCAACACTCCTACAATGATACTTCCACATACTCTTTTTCCCTAGAGAACTACTAAATCTCCCACAAGGTGGAAGAGAAGGGTTAAAATATCCAAAATTGACTATTATATTTATATATACCATCACAGGCCTATCAATTGTCACATAATATGTCAAAAAACTGAGTATAAATATAAGTGATTTGATATATGGTCAAAAACAATTTAGGCACTTATCATATTTCAATAAGACATTATTTATAACCATTAGAAAAAAATGAAAGAGATTAGAAAACTAATTGGGGTGTGATAATACTAAACACTCTCCCTGGTGTAAAGAGGGGAACACTAGAGACTTTTCCATCATCTGTGACTCTTAAAACAATTTATAGAAGAATATATTCATGAAACCATTCTAGTGAAATACCACAAAAATATCCAATTCTACAATATAATTCCACCAATACTTTTTGAGGCCATCAAGTCCCAACACTATGCACTCCAATTTGATACTCTAAGGGGTATCCACAAAGTCAAATATCTGGTTGATCTTCTAAATCCAGTACCACACCTCTTAATGTTCATTTTTAATTTTAAATGATGATGGATTCTCATTCCTGAACACCAATAATTGATTTATTTCTCTTATAGTTATAGGTTGTACATCAAAAACCATGTTATAATTTTTTTTGCATATTCTAGTCAACAATAGTGACTGCTCGCATAATAGCCTCACTAAAGTTCATATCCATTAGAGTATTCCCTTCAAGATATTCAACTACAACCTCCTGTGGAACTCACAGACACATCTTAGAGGCATACTTCAGTACACCAAAGAAAAAAAGATCAAACAATATAAAAATGTTCTTTTAATCTAGAAAAATCATAAGAATAATAATTTTAACAATATGAACGCAAGATAAGAAAACACATCCCAACCTACTATGGTAAGTTGAGTCTCATTATAGAAAAATATGGTCGAAAAATCACTACAATATAGCTCTCAAGTCTGGAAAATCCAATCCCATGTCTACCAAACATCCCAAGAAAAGGACTTTTAGGAAAGACCATATTTGATACCAAAATAAGATAAACCAACCCGAATAACCTCTCAAAAACAAACCCGACATGATATTTCACTTACCTTATGGGTGTTCCCAATCCCCATTGGTTGGAGAATATCACCTAGGCATCAAAAAACAATAAAAGGGAATGGTTTTTTCTAGACTGTAGAAATAACATAATACCCTTATACAAAAAGGGACAACAATGAAAAATATAAGTATATATCATAACTAAAAGAAAAAAAAACATAAACCAAACAACATGACAGTATAATGAATCTACATGTACATGTCTAATAAAAAAGTAATAGTAAAATAGAAAACAACTACTCCATGTCATAGAATGGGAAAACTCCCACCATATCTCCACTAGCTACACATCGCTATCGATTGAAAAAATTTCCACCACGCTATAGATCCTTACCTTTCCCTGTATCAAAAGACACAACCAAGTCTTCACATACCCGAAGAGGTACGTAGGGTGGCATCTGATATTCTATGTAGGGTCTCACCTTGATGTTCCATATCATGTCTTTGAATAGTAATCCAACAACGATCAACTTTAAATAAAGCAAGGCATGATATGATTAATAGTTTTTCTATAAAAATAGTGGAAAAATGTTTAATTTCCCCTTATATCACATTTCCAAATAAATTAGGTAGATCAATTTTAAATCACTTCATATCTATATATCTTAGTACATAAGTCAATTAAAAACAAAAAAATAATTTATCATTTTTAAATCAAATCGATAGTATTACAACAAAATAATAAATTCCAAAGGCCGAAGGAGGGTTAACCAAAAATAGTTGAGACATAGGTAGGTTTGGAGAATTCCCAAGTTACGTAAGAGTTTCCAATATATCATCACTGAGTGTGATCCCGACTTTAGGTTACGTCTCCTTCTACCATTGGAATGTATTTTTTTTGTTATACTACTATCTAAAATAAAATAATGTAAATACAGTTCACCACACATGATAGATAAGGATCCACATACCTCAAAACATAGGGCCACATAGTTCGGAAACCTAACCCACAAAAAAAGGATTCAACAATGAAAACAGAGGCCCTAGAACCAAACTACACATCTTATAATTTATTCAACTCAAAAAAGGATGGAAGATAAGAGGAAACAACATACAATAAGAATGAACACGCTCCACTCCAAAATAAATGAAATAATACCTTCAAAACCTGATCAAACAATAGATGTAAAAGAAAAAACACAACCATGGGTCGATATATCTGATACAATAACACAATAATGTTACTATGACCAAAGTAATTAATAACTAGTAAAGATAAATCACCCTGAGAGATAAAAATAAAAAATAATTGTGATCAATGACTGAATGGATTATGACAGATTGAACAGAGACTCCAATATTTTCAAGAGAATTCTTCTTGGTTGATATCCAAAGGTGACACAGATGAATGAAATAAAATTTCAGACATTGGCACCCTAAAATCCGACACCATAACATTTCCACAACATGTAATCGCTTTACATGTTGTTTAATCCTGAAGATTAAAATATGAAGAAAAAATCATCAACACTCTATTAAAAACTGATATTTTAACATTACACAACATCCAATATTTACAGTAAATGTAAGCACTTAAACATACATAAAGGATTCATGAAATATCTAATATTGAACTTACAGGGCTTGAAATCATATTACATGGTGTCTACTTTTCTTGAAGACTTCATAAACTATAGACCCTTACATGAAAACCCAAAAACTAACATGGGAATTCTCCAAACTCAAGAAGAACCTTGAAAATACATTACACATTTATACCCATATTCCATTAATTACAACAAACATCTATCCATAATCAATAAATCATTTTCCCAATAAATTACCCCTCTCCTTGGGAACCCCGTGATGTACCCAATTAAATAGGAAAACAAGTAAAGATAAGGGAATTACCAGAATGTAGGTAACATGATATTATAATAACTAATATAGATTTTATAAAAATAAAATCCAAACCATATTAATATGTAATGTAACATTATGTTACCTCTCTTTATGTACATATTAACTTTAGTCTTTACTCCAGATTTTGTTTGGTTTCATTTTTTTCCCTTGAGTATGGAGATATATTTTTGGCGAAATGAACTAAAGTCCATATATGTATGTTTTTTATGAATTGATGGAGTCTGGTTATAAATGATTTAAATGTTTAATGGGGGTCTATTTGGGTTTAGAAATCCTTTGAGATGATGATTTTTTTTTTGAAGAATCTAGACTATGGATTTCCCATTAGACATATTCACCTTATGAAGTAGTTACATGATAGGAATCCATTGTAGAGAAGATACCATGAGTCCCATTCATAGAGTGAAAATTTACAATACATGAAATAATTTCATGGTGTAAATGTATTGATAATGATTAATTTAACCCAAGGTGATTATTTTTTGTAATAACTATAAAATTGTGGAATTCATTACTGGAAAGGGAATCACAATCTGAAATCTTCATGTCGAATGATTTTTATTATACTACACACCAGAACTCTTATCCATTAGACATTCATTCATCACTCTAGAACTTTTGGGTGAATTTGGGATCTTACAGGTTATATACAACTTTTTATATTTATCTGTTAGGTGTTTTGATCCCCATGGAATTTTTATCTCTTCCCCCTAGAAATAATTCTTTATGTTTCTTCTGTACCATTGGTCGCAATAGTGAATTTAGCTATGTGTGTAGATCATGTTGAGACCGGCTTGTGTTTTCTACTACTCCTTTACATTTTCCCCTTGATCCTGTTATTTTAGAGGTTTATCTAAAAGTTAACCATGTATATTATTGAATCTTGCAATTTTTCAACTCTTATTTGGGTAGGTGTATCTATACAAGGGGTTAATTTATAAATATACCTATGTTCTTGTCAATTAATTTAGATTCTTCATAGAAATTTATTGATACAACATTATTTTGTATTTGTTAAAATAGATATAGTTTTAAAATTGGTTTTCTTTAAAACAATTACACACACCATGTATATCAATAAAATCATTAAAGGTTCTTTAGGTTTTAAAATTCTTTTTGATAGGCTTATAACATGGGTAACATTTGGTTAAATTTGAATAGAATTTTCACTCTCTCTATGTGTAATTCCTCTAGAGGTTATATGTCACTTCAATGTTTGTCATTCCACTATAATTTATAATACTTATATGAACCTTATTCCATGATTGAGTCTTTTCATACATGTCAAGCACATATACCCATTGGTTATATCCCAAATGGTGTGTTTTTTCATTTATGATTGGTTTATCTCATAAATCTATTTTCATGGTTATTTGCTAACATGGTTATATTATGGTGTATCATTGGTTGGGTTTCCAATTCTAAACTATATTCTTTTAGTCATGAAATACTCTTCAATTTGGTGAATATGATATGTTTTTAGTAAAACAAAAGTATTATTTATAAAATGGTTTTAATTTATTAAAATGAATATAAAATGTATTAGTTTTGAAGATAATTATAATGAATTCTTGATATTAGAACTTGTATTGATTCTGTGGTGGTATCTTCTTGGACTTTTTGCACACCACCTACATTTGAATTTGGGAATTTGTAGATGTTGTTTTGTAGTAATATAATAAGGGTAAGACCACCATGTATCATGTCCATTTCTATATTTTGTATTCATATTCATAGAAGGATGGTTTAGTGGTTATGGATGGTAAAAGTGGGACCTTTTTTTTGTTTTTTATCTTTTGGGTTTAGCCTATTTGTATTGAATTTGTTGATCTCATGGATGATATTATTTATTTTTACTATAATTTGGTATTATGAATTTTTCTTGTTAAACATGACACTTAATTTGTGTTCCTTGGTTTCACCTAACTATATGGAATAACATCAAAGGTGAGTTTTTTAGTTGAAACTATATGGTTGGTTACAAATTGGTATAAAAAAGATACCCAACTTGAAGTGTAGTGAAAATAACTAGGTGTTGTTTAATGTATTTTTTATACAGCTATTTGGGATGTCAAGATTCATATAGTAGGTGTTGCAAAGGTCCGTGTAAAGATAACATCCATGACTAAATCCAAGCTAGCCTAGGTGGTCTGGGATTTTTTTCAAACTATGTGATCTGGTGGTTAAGGATGTTTGAGTAAACTGGATATGGGAGTTTATGTAAATGAACCTATTTCCTTCTTCAAAAATTTCTTTCATACATAAAGTTGACTAATTCTTAAATTATTATTGTTTTAATGAATTCATAGGAATTTTTTTTTCAAAATTTTCCTTGTGACATTGGACTTTTCTCTTATACTAACAAATCATTGTCATGTGTTTAATATAAAATGATTCTGAGAAGGTGTATTTAGGATTTTAGTGAGGAAGCTATGATATTTGTTCCAAAGTTTATTTCACCAATGGTCCCTCATTTTGTAGAATCCATAATATATACTATTTTGACTATGGATCAAGTGGTTTTTGGAAACACTAGATGAGAAGAGGATCGTGGATCAAAATTTACTAAGATGAATTCACATATCATCTATGGTGACAATGTAACCAGTAATATGAGTAGTTTCTTCAGTAGATTTATAGGATCTTTATCATTATTAATAATCACGGGAACTCTAATGTGGGTTTTAATATGTATATTCTTGGTGAACCGAGAAGTATAGTTGGGGTGGAACTGTTTAAGCTTTATTTCGTGGGGATCCTTCATGGGCATCCATTTTGAAAATATTCAACCAATAGTTTCATACTAAGACATTATGAGGGAAAATTACAAAAGGGTTATTTACTTTAGATCAAGGGGAGTATACCATTTTAGAGTATTCCACTTATATTTCTTTCTTGGTGCACTTAGCACTAGAGTTAGTTACTAATGATTATAAGAAATATTAGAGATTTTAGATGGGGGTGAGGGTAGATATTCGGTTAATGATGGTTCTTATGTGCGTTAGAAATTTTTGGAGGTGGTTAATAAATTATCTTTATAAAATTCAAACATAACTCAGATAAGAATTTTCGATGGAGCATAAGTTGGGGCGGTTGTTTGTTATGGTGCATCTTCTGGCCAAAAAAGGAAGCATAAGGAAGCTTGTTTTCTTCAGGACCAGTATTAGGATCATCATTAGGAAAACATATAGTTTTTCACTAAAAGTTTGTAAATCCAAGTCATATCAATCCTAGTTATAATAAATCTCTCATGAATTTTTATCACTGTGTAAAATCAGGCCATCAAAGGGATTTTTTGTGAAAGAAAATCCCAAGTATGTATGGTCAGATCCATTCTCACCAAGTATTCATAGGTTTATTATGATTCTTCCAAGGGTAGTGGTTCATATCTTTAAGACAATTGGGATGTTCATGTGCCTAAGAAATATCAAATACGAGTGGGTACTATATGTTTGAATGTGAAATGGTGTGGATAAAATGAATCTGAAGAAATTCGAACTACTTTTAAAGGTGAAATGTTTATTTCATATTATATGGTTCTATATATTTTTGATATAAGTTCTTATCATCCTTATATATAAAAAAAATTAGTTGGAATGTTGGGATTTCATTGAGAGATTCTACGGTTCTTGTTGGATCATTCCATGCCACTGGGACACAGGTGTAGAAACTATTTCAAATGACCCACGTGCTGGGTAATGATATCCAATGAATAAGTGGTGGGGGATTTAATGGTTCTTGATCTTGGTATCCTTGACAGGATTATTGGATTGGATTGTATGGTTTTATTTAAGGACTATATTAAATGTTATCATCATTTAGTTAAATTTTTGCCTCCCAAGGGAGGCACTCGTGTATTTCAGGGTGGGTGGGATTCTAGGACCGGGAGTGATGGTAAAACTGTTCCATATGATAGAAAGATATCATGTAAGTTGTTTGGGATTTTTTTGGTCTAGTTGACCCTTTGTTGAGTACCCCACTTCTAAAAGTGTTGTGTTCATAACTTGAGGGATTTTTAGATGATTTTTATGGATAACTTCTATAGAGAGAGGTGAAGTTTACCAATGACCAAATACCTAGTACGATGCCCATTTCTATTCCATATTTTACTATGAGACATACTAAGTTTGACTAACTTATAGTCCAAATTATAATCCTTGATTCTATGTTAATTATTCATCAAAACTTATTACAATGGGATTTTATTATTTTATTAATTATGATGGATGATTCGAGAATTGTACTTTTCATGGATTATAAAAAGTTTAATCAGGTGATAGTTAAGAACAAATATCCCATGCTTAGGAATGAGGAACCTTTAAGAGAACTTATGGGGGTCTGTTGGTTATTTAATTTTAAACATCATTTAGGGTGATACTAGTTGAGATTACGAGAATTAGATATACTTAAGGTTGTTCGTATGAGATGTTGTGTCAATTTTGAGTCTCTAGTTATTCCATTATGTATCACTAATTATCAAATAATATATATGACATTGATGGAATAGATATTTCATTGGTTCTTCACCTATTTCATTATTGTGTTCATGGATGGTATTTTGGTGTACCCCATGTTAGATGAGGAGTATGTTGACAATTTGGATATCATTCAAATACAATTGGGGTAATGTCATTTTTATGGTAATCTTTTCTTTGTGTTAATTTTATATTAAAGATGAAATGTTTCTATAGAATGTTATATTTGAGGGTGGAATATTAGTGGATCCTAACTCGATATGAGTGGTTATGTCCTATTAATTTCCCAAAAACGTAATTGAGATCTAGAGTGTAAGATCCCATTTTCCTATGAGGTGAAGATCATTTATGTTATAGTTTAACTCCTTTTTGGATTGGTGTCAGTGACTAATGAAATTGTGAGAGTTACAGGAGTTTATGGGGCTTGTTTAGAGCACTAAAGAATGGTGTTTTGGAAATTTTATATAGGGAACAAGATTAGTTGAAACCATGCAACCCAAGACACATGGTTGGGTGAAACCATGTGAGGTGGTCTAGGACTTTATTAAGAGCCACACCGATTGAAGAAATTGAATGGAAGGGGGTGTATTCTCAAAATAAGAGTGAATTTAGTTTTTAGTAAAGGAAATGGGAACATTTTATACCTAATTTGTTAAAATATTCACATGAGATCATGATAGTCCCCATTGAGATAGTAAAGGGTGGACAGTTGGAACATTGTTTTTCCAACCTTGGAAGCTAGTTTTTTAGACAATTTACCGTTTTAAAATTAATTAATTTAAAAAAACAAAAAAAAATTATTTATTTATCCAATATTAGGAGGAACTCCCCCTGTCATGATGGATATATCTTTTGAATCATATGGTAGTATTGGCCACCGATCATCCATCTAGACTCAGATTCAAGCATCGTCGATCTCTTTGGATTGATGTTAGTTATTTATTTATTCCTATTATGTAATTTTTCGTTTTCATTGGAACAGGATGTAAAATTTTTGTGTGAGATAACATTCCTTATTTACATTATTTTCTTCCTTTCCTCATTTTTATTTCAATATGGAATGAATCTAAGGTCAATTCTGTATTAAATCTCTTCTACGGACCTACTGTAGGTGGTCTATAACTTTACCCCTATGATTTGGGGTTTTATTAGTCATATTTCGATTATGAGACATGATGGACCATCCGTAGATTCCATATAAATTATTTAACTATTTAAATTCAATGAATTGGATCCTGTTAGGTTTCCCCTTAAGTATTGTCTTATGACAGGAGGTCATTTAGACAAAACTTAGGCCTTCTATGGGGTTCCCTTTTATCTTACCTTCATTGTAACACATAAATGGGCGAGTGTGAGCACACCTATATTTTTTGGAGCCATAATTATAATTAAATTAATATTTAATGGTTGTTATAATCTCTTTTTTACCTTTTATCTATAAATTAAGGCAATAAAATGAATAATATATGGATGCTTCCTCCTTTCATTTTATTTATTATGATTAATTATTTAAATGAAAATCATTAAATGTGTTGGAAGAACTCAAAGAAGTGAATGTTATTGAAATTATTATTCAAATGAGACGTTGAATTGAAATGATAGTGATTTACTTGTTTGATCTCCTCAGATCTTGATTCTGTACATTCCATGGGTGTTTCCCCCATATTTATTTTTACAGTAGTGAAGGCCTTAGACCTATTTTTTCTTCAGAGCCTAATTTTGTAGGATGCCTTGGGCATTGTTACACCTTGGATTCAACTTTAATAGACACATATTGGAAATGGTTAGTTAAACTACACCTTGGACAATAATTATATCATTATAGAGTTTCCATCGAGTTTCTCATTGGACTCAATGTGGATGCCTCAGTCTTTTATACCTTGGATCCAAACCTTTTTGTTATGAAACATATAATTATATTTTATGAACATAATAAATGTTTGACAATTTTTATTATATGATGTGTATGTGATGGATATTATAAACTAGATTACATGGGAAGGTCATTGTGGTTATTTTGTAATGTTTTACAAATACCCCTTGTATGGGTATCGGATTAAAATGGTCAGACTCATCAGTATCACTTGTTTATTTCTATTTAATGCTTCCCTTTTTATAAGATCTAACTTATTATTTAGGGATGGTTGATTTTTTTTGATAGTATCACTTTACATTTATCACACATGACATGTGAACTATAATTTCTTTAATGGTGGTACATATTATAAAATGAATATTTCTTTAGCTTTTTATGCACCAATAAGAGTTATTATACACACTATTGGTGGTGGTTAGCATTTTTTTATCCCAAAACCAATTCAGAAAACCATTGGGTACCAAGAAAAAGCATCATGTTTATAACTATGGACTGAGGGAAGTATCCAATATACACCACTTGACATTTTTTCTATGTACGTGTAGGGGAACACTGGATGGAGCTAGTCCTATGATTCTGGCGGGGATAGTTTCTTTTTTTTATTTGGTATTTTGATAACTATATTGTACAAGATTATTGTATAAATGTTTTCTAGATTTATAGAGACATGAAATGATATATCATTCTGTATGTGAGATTGCCTTTTTCATTTGTTATTTATTAATGTCTTAGATGTTTACCTTCTATATGATTTATAATATGATTTTGGTATTGAATAATATAATTATTACAGATGTGTTATACTCTAAAATTAGATAATAGTATTCCAAACAACACACCCTAGTATGTCACTGATAATCGTCTTCCTATGTCGAATGAGGAGACACAATTGAGGTTATGTGACCCACCATCCGGAGGCACCATTTAGTGGAATGTAGTTCGGGATGTTACAATGTAGTGTTAGAGCCTTTCATTTTCTATTTGTCTTATTATTTTGAGAGAATATATCAGTATTATGAAGGAACTCAAATTTAGTACTAAGCTATTCTTGAGAGTAGATGACCCACATAAAGGAAAAATCAAAATTTCCATGATCTAAACATGTTTTTCTGGATTTTTACTATTACAGTTGATTTGATTCCATTTTGGGTGAGGCACTTGTTATTTTACATTCCATGTGATTATAGATTTTTATTGGCCTTTTGTGTTGTGGGTATGCATCTCATGAATTATTTTAATAACATGTTATATGTCACGACCCATCGTCGGGGCCCGTGCCGTGACAACCCCAAGTCCGCCTTCCATAGACCAGGGGCTGGCGACTAACACCAAGGCGTAAATCCCAGTAAAAAGTGAAGGCATTGCCTTTGAAAAGTAAACAAGCACCATAGAGTAAGAAAGCGGAATAGTAAACACTAAGTAATAACAGAGTACAACTGAATGTGTGGAAAATTAAATGGGCCAGTATACAAACCCAAACTGAAAGTAAAGTACAACTCGAAAGGGAAAACAACAACTGTAAAGTAAAAGCCGCTACACCGAGCTGTCCACTAGAGATCCCACCTGAAGGGTGGGTAAAGATAGCTCCACTGCTCCTCGGGTCTCGCCGTCCGCTCCGAGCACGTCCCACACAGTGGTCCACCTCCAGGTATCGTCCTGCTCTACAAGCCTCAACCACGATCAACGCTGTCCGTCGTCTGCAACCAACACAACGTGGTGCGGGCATAGCCCGTGCAAGGATGAGTATAATGATACTCAGTAGGGACCCCGAGACCCTCATGTTCTCACTAAAACCAACAAGGATAACCACAAGAAGATCTCAACAGATAACCTCTACTTAGATATATGCCCATACATATACCTAAGTTATCAAGTAACCCATCTCAATCATGAGGAAACACAAATATTGTGAAATCAACAGATAACCACTACCCAGGTATATGCCCATACATATACCTAAGTTATCAAGCGAACCATATCAATCATGAGGTAAACACAAAAGGTTAAAAGTCTCAGCTCAAACCAGGATTTTCATTATCGAAATCGTAACTGCTGATGAGCTCCGTCTCTAGAGTGTACAATGGTCCTGTCACGACACCGAGATACTGCTCACTAACCTAAGATTGCTGAGGTACTCCTCCTGTCGAGTACCGCGGGCTTGCCACCTCACACAGTAGTGCTTCCCGCTGGGGTCTGCCACCCAACACAGTAGTGATCCCCCCTCATAGCCTACAGAGGTACTCCTCCTGTCGAGTACCGCGGGTCTGCCACCTCACATAGTAGTGCTCCTCCACTATGGGTCTTCCACCTCACAAAGTAGTGCTCCCCACTGGGCTATGTAAGTCACTCCGAATCGAACCGGACAAGCAGTCTTCAGGTCTCGGCCGGCTACACGGTCTCCGTACTCCGTACGCTCGTCTCTGGGAGGGTCCGCTCCACGAGCTACAAGTCGATACTCTAAGTATCTCAAAGTCCCACGAAGAAGTATCTCAAAGGACCGCCTCGTCATAGGGGTCTCAACACAACAGACGGCGCGTTAGTCGGACGCCCGGTCTGTGAGTTACTAGCCTTTTCGCCCTAGGGGCCCGGTTGGTTTCGTGAGCGAACCAAACCCGGCCGTATCTCAACTGTACCCCGAACTCTCATAGGTTATACTCATAGGGACCGTTTCGCAACGAGATCACCAACGCCACTGACGGTTCGTCAAACGAACGTTCTGTCAGAAAGGTATCAGCTTTTCCGTTCCAGGGGCCCGGTTGGATTTCTGTGCGATCCAACCCGGCCACTATCCATCTGCATCCAAATCTCAGGAGGAGAATGCCAAAAGTTCCGTATCGTCAACATGTACTCAACGCAACAGATGGAGCGTCAATCGGACACCCGGTCTGAGAGTTATTGGCTTTTTCGTTTCACACCCACCCTGGAAAACTTCCTAGGAGGTCACCCATCCTGATCACTACTCTAGGCCAAGCACGCTTAACTATGGAGTTTTTAACCACGTAGGCTCCTGAAAAGGAAGGTGCACCTTGAGTATAATATACCGAAACGACCGTCTCGATCCAAGGATCGCGTTGCCGCTGATGTCGAGTCGTTTGGAGGCCCGTAGCCCAAGATACGGGCATTTGACCAAAACTGGTCCGAAACTGGGGGTCTGGGCCCGGGCCGACCCGGCCCGACCCCCCCTAGGTCTGCCGAACCGGGTCGACCCTTTAATTGGGACCGCTTTTGTGACCCGGCCGGGGGAAGTTAATTGCCTCGGTCTCCACTGCCCACCCGGCCCGCACTGGCCGGCCGGTTTCGCAAGCAAGGACCGTCGACGGCCGGTCCTTCCTTCGCCGACACCGGCGGCCCGGTGCTGGCCGCCGGTCATCTTGCTCCGCCGCGGCCCGGAACCAGCCGCAGCCTATGCCGTTCGGCGCGATGCACCGATGAACTCGCAACGCCGGTAATCGCTTAAGAGAACCTTTACCAAAGTTGCGTTTGTGCGGGAGGAGAAGTTAATTTTTGGGGTTTAATTAAAAAAAAAGTGAATAAAATTGTTAAATCAAATTTTAACAATGTTAAGAGGTTAACTTCTCCCATGGGAAGTTGGTGGTGGGCCTACATCCTTCCAAATTCCCATGTGTGGATATTTGAAAGGGTGGGGCCCACACGACCCCCCCACCTTTTCAAATTCCTTAAACTCCCTAACCCTCTTAACCCCTCACATTCCAACTCCCCATTAACTCACATTCTTTAATATTTGACAACTTGATTAATTAATGAGGTGAGTTAAGTATGGTTTATTTGAATTTCAATCTTTTGAAATTCTTGCCAACCCTTTACAATTAATTAATTAAACCAACTTAATTGATTATTTTGAGTGTTTGAATTCTTTTGAATTCATTTTGCCATCATTAAAAAGAGAGATTATATTCTTCTTTTTGGGTTGGCAAAAACCTTGTGGGGAGAACTAAAGAGAGGAGAAGAACTCTTGGAAGATCACCAACCTCTCGAGGAAGAACGTTCCACGTTTCCGAAGAACGTGAAGCAACACCTCCGACCATCTTCAACCGGAGTAAGGAAGGGAAGCACCACCGCCTACAAAGTATACAGAGGGTGACGTCTCGGCTCGACTTCACCGAGCTCTTATCCCACCAACCTAGACGGAACGACGCTCGACCTCCGCGACGCTTGTCTTCCGCGGGTCGTTGAAGAACTCCGTTCTTGAAGCCAAGGTAGGGGAATTTATTTTGGAATTCTCTTATCTTTTGAGAAAAAACGACGAGCGCGGACCAACCAATACCGGGTTGATCCGCGGATCGTCCGATCAAGCGGTTGATGATTGAGGGTTTTTATTTATTTAATTGTTCGTGAATACAAACTTGTTGATGATTGTGGATTAAAACCTTTTTTGTTATCGAATAACGCGAGGGGGTCGGACCGCACAAACACGGCCGACCCTCCTCCTTTGTTTTTCGTGATGATTTCTTGAGGATGATACGAGAAAACGTGGTGTCGTCGCACCACGCGATTTATTGCGGAAGATAAGCGCGGCGCCGTTGCGCCGCGCCGTGGAAAGAAATCCAAGAACGCGACGTCGTCGCGTCGCGTCGAAGAAAGTCAAAGGCGCCGCGGCCGGAGTGGGGCCGCGGCGGAGGGAAGTGATGTCGTCGCATCGCGCCGAACGGCATAGGCCGTGGCCGGTTCCAGGCCGCGGCGGAGCAAGATGACCGGCGGCCGGCACCAGGCCGCCGGTGTCGGCGAAGGAAGGACCGACCGTCGCCGGTCCTTGCTAGTGAAACCGGCCGGCCATTGCGGGCCGGCCTGGCAGTGGAGACCGGGGGAATTAATTTTCCCCGGCTGGGGTCACAAAAGCGGCCCCAATTAAAGGGTCGTGGTTCTCAAAGGGGGGGGGGCTTTGCCCCCCGCACGCGGCACCCGAACGGCGCCCTGGCCGCGCCGCCGTGCCGGTCCGCGCCGCCGCGCCACCGGCCGGGCCGGGATTTTTCCGAGTCGGGCCGGGTCGTCGGGCCGGGTCACCGTCCGGGCCGGGTCGACCCGGTTCGGCCGACCCAGGGGGGGTCGGGCCGGGTCGGCCCGGGCCCAGACCCCCAGTTTCGGACCACTTTTGGTCAAATGCCCGTATCTTGGGCTACGGGCCTCCAAACGACTCGCCGTCAGCGGCAACACGATCCTTGGATTGAGACGGTCGTTTCGGTATACTATACTCAAGGTGCACCTTCCTTTTCGGGAGCCTACGTGGTTAAAACTCCATAGTTAAGCATGCTTCGCCTAGAGTAGTGATCAGGATGGGTGACCTCCTGGGAAGTTTCCCAGGGTGGGTGTGAAACGAAAAAGGCAATAACTCTCAGACCGGGCATCCGATTGACGCGCTGTCTGTTGCGTTGAGTTCCTGTTGACGATACGAAACTTTTGGCATTATCCGCCCGAGATTTGGATGCAGATGGATAGTGACTGGGTTGGATCGCACAGAAATCCAACTGGGCCCCTAGAACGGAAAAGCTGATACCTTTCTGACAGAACGTCCGTTTGACGAACCGTCAGCGGCGTTGGTGTTCTCATTGGGAAACGGTCCCTATGAGTATACCCTATGAGAGTTCAGGGTACAGTTGAGATACGGCCGGGTTTGGTTCGCTCACGAAACCAACCGGGCCCCTGGGACGAAAAGGCTAATAACTCACAGACCGAGCGTCCGATTAACGCGTCGTCTGTTGTGTTGAGAACCCTATGATGAGGCGGTCCTTTGAGATACTTCTTCGTGGGACTTTGAGATACTTGGATTATCGACTTGCAAGCACATGGGAGCGGAAGGCTCAGATGCGTGCTCTGCACCGCTTTTGTGACCCTAGTTTGTGTTGAAGCTTTACGGGGACGTAAATCCCTGAGGTGGGAGTAAGGTAAAGGCCCGGAAATTTCAAGGAAATTTTTTTCTTAATTTTATTTGGAATTTTACAAGAACGCAGTTTCTGACGGTTCCTGATTCCGAGGCCCGGTGTGCCCAAAATTAATTTCTGAAGTTTGGCTCGGGTACGTTTAGTGAACGAGCGAGCGAGAATTTCTATCTTTTGAACCGGTGCTCGGAATTGAAATCTGATTATACCGATGAACTCGCAACGCCAGTAATCGCTTAAGAGAACCTTTACCGTAGTTGCGTTTGTGCGGGAGGAGAAGTTAATTTTTGCGGTTTAATTAAAAAAAAGTGAATAAAATTGTTAAATCAAATTTTAACAATGGTAAGAGGTTAACTTCTCCCATGGGAAGTTGGTGGTGGGCCCACATCCATCCAACTTCCCATGTGTGGATATTTTAAAGGGTGGGGCCCACACGAACCCCCCCACCTTTTCAAATTCCTTAAACTCCCTAACCCTCTTAACCCCTCACATTCCAACTCCCCATTAACTCACATACCATGCATTATTCCAAGCTAAATAGGATTCATTTATTTACCGCATGAAATTTTGATATGTACCTTATCTGATATATCCATTTTCATTCTTGCATTATTTCAGGTAATTAAGGAACATATATTAATCTTAGATTGGATTTAACAATATAAAAAATATTTCCCCACTAAGAATATTGTAGAAACCCTAAGAATAGAAATATTTAAATTTCAATCTTGGACCATTTTTAATATGTAATGGAATGTGTAATGGCATCGATTAGGTGGACACCGTAATTTGGTTTGTGAGATGTTTGAGTTCTTATGGATTAGAAGTGGAGACCTGTTAGGTTCAATCATTTAAATGTAATTGTGATATAATTGTGAATTAAAATTAAAATTCAAATTGAGAAACAAAGAACTTGAATAAGACCCAGATTTTGAGTGGGTAGTAGCCAGTGTCTTAGGTGTCATTTCAAGTTTTTATTTTTACCCAGACCAATATTTATGAGTAGGTAGAATGGTTTGATATATTTATATAATGGTTTTGACATGTCCTATTCTTTTATCTATGATCATATCATTTTAGATCTTTTTGGAGGTTTGTGTTTGGAATTGTCATGATATTCCACCATGAAGACCTCCATTCAAATGACCATAGGATAGTGATGACCATGCACTGAAGGTGTTCAACCATTAGCTACTAGAAGATCCTCCTATAGATAATATTGTGTAACTAGTAGTAGTTTTGGATATGGGTGATTCCGATCAATTATAATAGGGTTTTCTATGTTTTATGAAGAATTTATTAGGTGAACTGAACCTTACGATGACTATGGAAGAGCTGACACATGTGTTCCAGTAGTAGCATCCACCCACATTTTCATGGGATAGTAGACCATAGGTAGATGAATAGTGGCTTGAGGATACTTTTTAGATCTTTGAGAATATGAAGAATTCTCCTTATTAAATATTGAATCTCACAACATATGTAATTTGGGGAGAATATAGGTTCTAGATGGATGTTTTGAGCCATTCCTATATGTTTTTAGATAAGGTTTGGATGGATTTTCCATATGAATTTTTTAACTACTTTTTCCTTGAGAATCAAAAAGTAGAGTATGACAGTATGTTTATGCATCTGGATTAGGGTGTGATGAATGTTATGGAATATTCAACATGAATTAGATATATTGGGAGTTTTACCCAAATATATATAATTGATGAGATATCAAGGGAAATAATCTTCAAGGAATGGATCATATAAGTCAGTTTATCAGAGGTTAACATGTTCAGGTTGACAACTATTACTGAGATAAAGAATTTGGTGTATATTACTGAGTGGAAATTAAGGGATGGTGGGGGAAAGAATAGGGACGTTTATCCTCCCAACCTAGTGGTTTGGTGACTTCTAGTAGGAATGGCCTTTTGAGTCCTCTCATGAGGTGAGTAACATCTAGGCTATTAGTGTTGGTAGTGCTATTTTCAATCAACAGCGTGGAATGTGGGGATACATGAGAAATCAATGTGATCAGGACCCAATCTAGTTTCAATCATTCTATGGGATGGGAATTGTAAAATATTTTTGCATAACCATCCTTCCAAAATTTATTGGAGGGGGATAGAATTCGACTTCAGATACAGGAGTGGGATTTATAGCTTATGAGGATGGGAGTGGGGCTGTACCATTCGTATAGGCCAAGTTGGTGGTCATAGTTGAGGCATCTAGGAAATAGTTGTACCTAGACAGTAGAGTGGTCCTACTCTGGGTTGTGAGGTTGTTTCATAGGGTTGCAATTTAGGTCAACTATATTCTATAAATCCTTCACCTTCAGAGTCAAGCATCAATCCATCTATGATGATAGTTACGATTTTATTAGCCTCTATACTTGTATATGCTATTATTGATACATGTTCTTCGGATATAATACATTAATACCTATTATGGAGACACTTGAGAACATTGTTCAATTTTTTAAGGGTGTTATGAAAATCGATATCCAATTGGGGATAGGATGGAGGGTGTATGCTAGTGTAGGGAGTTCCCCCTTAATATTGGCGGGTTTCACTTCATATGACATCCTTTTTTCCTCAAGATTATAGGGTTTGACGTCATAATTAGGATGGAATTGATAATTTCTTATCAGGACTATGTTGTTTTATATTATCATAGGTTGACCTTATCATCATCAAAGGGTGGGGATTTTATTCACAAGGGTGAATTTGATGTTAAGGTGATCCGAGCTAGACAAGAGCCTCCTGGGCTGGGCTGGATGACTACCTAGATTGCAAGAATAAATTTGGATAATTATAGAATATATTAGGAATATTTCCATATAGTTCTTTATCATTTCAAGGATATATTCCATAATGAATTTTCCAATTTACCTCATGAGAGAAAGGAGGAGTTATCTGTCAAGCTAGTTCCAAGATTTTCATCAGTATTTATTCCTCATTATAGGATGGATACTATAGATTTTCTAGGGACCAAGAAGAATCTAGAGTATTTGGAGTCCAAGGGGTTTATATAGCCCATTACTTCACTATGGGGTTCCTTGGTCCTTTTTTTCAAATGTGGCGGGCAATACTCTTATGATATTTTCAACTATAAAAAAATAAAAAAATTGATGGTTAAGAACCAGTATCCCTTAAAATAGATAGATGACCATTTCGATAAACTCTAAAGTGCTCGATCATTCTCAAAAATTGATTTGAAATCAATTTATCACCATGTACTTGTATGGCCTATAGACATTTCTTGTATAGATTTTCATAGAAGGTTTGGTCTATATGATTATTTGGTTTTTTCATTTGGTCTCATAAATGTGACAACAGTTTACATGGTACTATTGAACTGGGTTTTCAAACCTTATCTAGATTCATTTATGATAGTATTCATGGATGATATCTTGTTTTATTATCAGAATAAATATGACTATGAAAAACATCTTGAGATCATTTAAGTTATATTGAGAGAGCATCAATTATTTCCGGACCGCACAATGATCCACTAATGGATGGATAAGATTCACTTCATGGGTCATACTATCTCAGATACAAGAGTATCTGTTGAACCAGATATGGTGAGAGTTGTAGTTTTATAGGAGAATCCCAAAAATGTATTCGATGTATAGTGTTTCATGGGGATAACAATATATTATAGGAATTTCATAGAGAACTTATAATGGTTAAAATCAAATCTTAGAAGATTGAATAATAAGGGTGTTATGTTTGTATGGGAATATACCTATAAAATATCCTTTGAATAGATTATATGGATACATACATTAACATTGGTCTAGATTCATCTGGAGAAGAGAAGAAGATATAATTTGTACTGTGATGCATTAATTACCAGGATAGGGGAATTTCTGATACAGGGGGATATCTCTATAGAATACGAGTCTCCTTAATTGAGGCCACATGAGAGGAACTACCTAATGAATGATCTCAAGTTATCGATTATTGTACATTCCTTGCATTTTTTGAGTCATTAAATACTAGGATAGCATTTCATTGTGTACCTGGACCATAAAATACTCAGGTATATATTTACACAACATGATCTGAATTTGAGGAAGTAATTGTTGGTTCATTACCTATCGTATTTTGACTTCAGAATTTCCTATATACCTAGAAATTGAAATTTAGTTTCTAATTTGATAAGAAGGAGGACTCATATACATGAATTTCAAGAGGCCAATAGAAAGTGGACGCTTATGGATTTGTCCTCATAGATGCAGCTGAAGGTGCCAGATTTCCAATGAAAGAATTTTATCGCATAATTATCTATGAATTCCACTCTTCTAAATAGAGTGAGAATGTTATAGTTATCTAATTCAAAGGGCCTAGTCCTATATGCGAGTGTTGAAGGTGAGGACCAACCTCCTGTTTGGAATATAGTATAGGATGAAATTATTCATATTCACGGTCATGTTTGGGTTCCATCAGACATATGTGGGGAGATGATACGAGTGTTTCATGCCTATGTTTGGGTAGTGTATCTCAATCATACCAAGATGTATCATTATTTGGGTCACCAATATTGGTGTTCAGTGATAAAACATGATATTTATTATTTTTAAGAGGTGTTCCACCATTCATAAGGTGAAGGGGTAACATTAGAAATCATCTGGGATTTTAAAATAGTTACCTATTCCCATTTTGAAATGGGATGATGTCACGAGGGATTTCGTGGTTGGATTACCGAGTTCACCTTGAGGTAATGATTCTATGTGGTTTTTTTTCACATAATCACAAAGGTTACTCATTTCCTTCTGATCAGGGAGACATTCCTATTGGATAATATTTTATGATTGTATATCTTTGATAAAGTATGACTTCACGAGGTTCGTCATATAATTATATCAGATAGGGATGAACATTTTACATATTTATTCTAGAATATCATACTTCGTGATATGGTTATATAGGTGATACTAATAATAGAAGGACACCCACATAATTATTTCCTGTTAGAGCACATGATTCTGATGCTTGAAGACATAATGAGAGAATACGTCATAGATTTTGGGGATTCTTGGGAGGGGAACATACTTGTTGTTGTGTTTTCCTACAAAAATTGATATCATGTGACTTATTAGATGGTAACTTATGAGGATTCATACGATAGGCCATTTTGATCACCACTGTGATAGTTAGTGCCATGTGAGGGGGATTTACTAGGACTGTGTCTTCTATATGAGACTTTAGAGTACGTCCTTTTGATCAGAATGTGGATGGAAATTGAAATTTTTATAAAAAATATCATGATGATATCTATCAACAACCTCTAGACTTCGAGGTCAGGGATCAGGTCTTTTAAATATCTCACTGAGGCTAGGACACAAATTAATTAGAAGACAGGTTATGATTTCACCAGGATATAACATTCCATTTGTGATTCTCATGGGAGTGGGTTTGGTATCCTATCAGTTATAGTTACTTCAATCATACTGAGCCATGAATGACTTATTCCATGTATATCAACTATGTCATTATCACTCAAACCCATCTTACACTCTATACCCATATGAGGTGGAGTTGCATGTATATTCATCCTTTGAGGAGCATCCTGTTCATATCATTGATTGGAGAAAAAATGTTCTCCAAGGCCGGTCATTTACTCTCAGACGAGTTTTCGAGTAACATAGATGTTTATAAGATAAGACTAGGGAGTGGGAGTATGATTTACATTCTTAGGGGTCATAGTTATTCTAAGTCATTTTCCCACCCATGGAAAGGACATTTAGTGATGAATTTTTTAATGGGGTATATTATATGATCTCATGTTTTCCAATGAGGTATAGGCCTTTTGTTATTGAAATTAAGTTGTTATTTTTTATAGTGAGAGTTCTTAATGATATTATGGGAGTTATGGGGGTGTACATAGATTTTACAGATCCCACATGACCATTTTTTGAAAATTAATGTGGGTCAGATGGTTAATTGAAAATGTGAAACCCAAGTCGAGTGACTTGGTGAAACCATGGGATGTGGTCTATACCTCTTTCAAGAGGCGTACAGTATTAGGAAATCATCTAAACGAGGATGCACTCATGTTAAAGAGAACCTATATGTTTTATAAGAGGATATGGGAATGGTTTGTGTGTGGTTAGTCAAACCATATATATGAGACCTTGTGAGGCCTCATCTACAAAGTAAATGATGCACAATTGGTGTACAGTTTGGCCAACTATGTAGTCAAACCATCCGACCCAGTTTTTTGGGAGATTTTACAAATTTTCTTATACATTTGTTAAAAAATAAACCACCCATTCTCCTTTATTTATCCAATGATAGGTGTACTTACCCCTTTCTTGTTAGAGATCCAATTTTAATCCTAATCTAGGATTTCCAACTAATCATCCATGCTGACTCAGATTTAAGAACTGTCAGTATCATTGGATACACATCACCGAGTTATTCTTTCACATTGTGTTGTTTTTTATTTTACTTGGTATCAGTTGAGATATTCTTGAGTGATATCATAAGATTTATTTTTAGTATTTTCATTCATTTTTAATTTTTATTATAATAATGAATAAATTATAGTTCAATACTAGATAAGTGATCTTATAAAAACCTTTGGTAGTTGGTCTATACATTTTCCCTTATGATTTGGTGTTACATATGTCATATTTTCATTGTTTCATAGGATAGAATTTCCAACATTTCCCCATAAATTACTAAAATCATTAAATGGAATGAATTGGATCCTAATTGGCTTCCCCTTGAGTACTATTTTAGGATTGGAGGTCATTTAGCCCCAATATTCACTACCCATGGGTTGTTCCCTAGTATCATCCATTATTTGTACCACCCTGATGGGCATGTGTGAGCACTCCAATTTTATTAGGAGTCATAATGAGGACAAAAAGAATTATTAAAGGTTTTTATCACCTATATTACCTATTAAATGATTAATGAAGAAAACTAATTTATTATAAGACGGATGTTTCCTAATTTCATTTTAATCCTTATAATTAAATTATTCAAATGGGAATCATTAAATGAGTTTTAAGAAATCATGAAATACTACTATTTATGAAATGATTTATTAAACAAGATGATGAATTTCAATGGTAGTGGGTACCTTGGATGAGATCCTTAGATCCTAATTCCATATATTTCATGGGTGATTCCCCCATGGATCTTCTTTCTAGTATTGGACCTGTTAGAACTTTTTCTCGTTATAGCGTAATTTTTTAGGATGCCTTGGGCCTTAGTAACCCTTGGATCTAGCTTTATATGACTCATGTTAGAAAAATTCTGTTTACACGATCTATGAAATCCCATCATTTTGTTACCAATATTCCTTTGAGATTTTCTCAGGACTTAACATGGATTCCTTAGTCTTTTTTACCTTAGATATAACCCTTAGTGGTTTAAAAAATTTTCTTATATGATGCAGCCATGATTAATGTTTTAATAATTTGACTATGCGGTGTCACCATGATGTATTTTATACACTGGATTACATGACATGTCCATTGTGGTTATTTTGGAATGTTTTACAGATATCCCCTGTATGTGTACTAAATTAAAATCGTTAGAATAGTCAGCCTCACATGGTTATTTTTATTATTAGCAGCCCTTGTTTATGGGATCTTGAATATTATTTCATGGATCCTTGTTTGGCTACATTGTATCACTTTATATTTATCACATATTCTGTGGGAACATTAAATTCTACTTTCAAAACATGTTATAAACTACACACTTATTTATCTTGTTATACCAAGATGATACTTGATATAAAAATTATTGTAGGTGTCTTACTGAGCATTATGTCACCCCCTATTTAGGCTATCGGCTAGGAATCACATAGAATTCATGGATTCTGGTATGGACCATAGAAAGCACCCAATAAAAAATGATTGAACCTCATTATTCTTAGGAGCATGGAAGAAAAAGACTGATATATGATTGTGATGCTAGCTAGAATTATTTATTTTTTATCCTTTTTGGTATTTTTATACATGTATTGTAATGGATGATTATATACATTATTTCTTGATTTGTAGATAAAAGACATAATATGCCATTTTTTACATTAGATTGAATTTGGCAATGTTTGTTTATTATTTATAAGATACCGTCTTTTTATAACATAACTTTCATTTCATTACACGGAACTGAGGATCGTTAAGGTTTAGTGTCTTGGAAACAAGGATCATAATACATAAAAAAAACATAAAACATTCTTCTTAAACACTTGAAAGGCTTCTCCTTTAGTTCATCCTATGTTCATTATGCATCTCATAACCTGGGGACATACATCAAAAGAAAGGGTGAGCAGAAGGCCCAGTAAGGGAAACAAGAGAAACATTTTACAAGTGAACTTGAGGTACTTCAATAAGGACATGAAAAGAACTTTAAGGCATGAGAAAGAAAATCATGAGATACATCATAATAAAAATAATCATTTTTCATAACTTGAAGATGTGGCTACAACATTTAATATTGACAATCGTTTCATTTCACCAAGGTCCATCCCCAAGGTGTCGTTAAAAATTACCAAGGTTATTCACCAAGGCGTCGTTAAAATGGTCATCTCTAGAGATTAAGTCTTTACCCAATGCATTGGAGTGCTATCAGGGCGCACCCTTAAATTTGTCTTTATTTTCATGTGAGCCACATATATCATCATCAAAAATTTCATAAATAACCCATATATCATAAAATAAATGGGTTTCATTTCATAATCATAACGTTTTAAAAACTGCTTTAAAGACATGATCTTTACGTTACTTTAAACCCACGGAAAGGGAAAGCGGGTATCATGTATGTAAATCCCAGAATTTAAAATAGAAAATTTTTATATATATGTGAATACCCCTTTAGAAATAGGATCTTTGAGTATTCACTTTATAACATAAAATAATTTTGAGAAAAGAGAGGCATTTTGAGACGAAAATTCTGCAGCATAACAGCTATGTTACAGGGTTTTAGAAACTTTGAAAAGAGAGGGGACATGGGTTGAACAATCATAATTGACCCATAAAAAGGTAGAGGGACAGAGTAAGAAGTATATATGGACATGGTGATGCAATTTCAAGGACATACCAATTGAAATGAAAAACATGGAAGGAAGACAAAAATTTGATTTCTCTTATGAAAATTCGGCAGCCTAACGGCGTCACTTAAACTTCAACAAAAATGAATTGAACAAATAAAATAGGGTCTCTCATAATATGATCATAAGAGATCAGTATGATAGATATAGAGATCATACCCCAACAGAATAAAAAGGAACTTGAATGATTTGACATGAAAATCGAACTTGAAAAATGAGAAGGGTGAAAGAATCACTTAAACATTCGGCAGCCTAACGGCGTCACTTAAACATTCATAAAACGAAATGATGAGAGTAAGAGGGGATCTCTCATCATATAAAATGAAAGGGCAGTAAGAGGAATATAAAAGAACATCCTCTCACATAAAAACAAGGAGCATAATAGGAATGACATAAAAGAGATTACATGAAAAGAAAGAGAGGTTTCGGATCCCTTATCTTAAAACGTGACTCTTGAAACTCAAAGGATTGGACCTTGAGGGATTGTGGGCACCTTGGGAGGACTCCTTGGAAGGTAAGAAGACCAGAACTTCGTTGGGGGAGAGTTGGGAGTGAAAACTAAGGGAGGAAAGGGTGGGTATTTATAGGGAAAGTGGGGGGACAAAGCATTAATGGCCAAAGGACACCTCACATGTGCTTTTCTCAAACCCATGTGATCTCCCTTGGCATTTATCATGGAGTTAGGCCACATGGGGCCCCCAAAACAAATATTTCATCACCCTTGGCCGGCCAACCCTCAAAAGATCTCATGACATCATCATTACACCATTATGATGTCATTAAACATACAGAAACCCTAAAACTGTATTTTTACTATTCACTGAAAATTCAACTTTCTCAGAATAACCCCAAAATTTCACATTAACCAAATATCAATGCTCTGATTTCAAAAATGAAATCCATTTTATAAAAATAATTTTCTAAATATTTTTATTTTAATTTTTAAATAAAAACACTATTCATCGAAAATTCACTTTTTTCAGAAAAATCCCCAAAAATTACCTTAACATAATATCGATGCTCTGAGTTCAAAAATAAAGTCCTTTTTATAAAAATAATTTTCTAATTATTTTTAATTAAAATTTTAATTTAAAAACACTATTCATCCGAAAAAACTAATACTTGAATAATAATTTATGAAACCGTTATTTAACAATTTTATTGAATCACATTACTTAACCTAGGTGTCTAAATTATATTAAAACTTTCTTTGAGTGAAATTACTAATCCATTTGGTCACATTACTAATCCTAAGCGTAAAATCACTATTCATAATTTACTATTCATCAAAAATTAAGTTGATCTTATTAGACTCCAAATTCCTTACTGAACACTTTTGTAGAAGACCATTTTTTGAAAATCATTACACATCATTAGTTATTTAGGGTTTACATAAATATTTCAAAATATCCCTTTTTCAAAATTCATCAATAAAATACATTCTAAAATTATCTAGGCATTTGAAATTTCACAAACATCACTAAAGGAAGAAATCTCAATTTATTCACCTGAGAGGATTACACAAGGAAACTAGGGTCTCATCACATAGCCCCTTATAACACTGGCATAAGACCTAAGTGTAAGGTGTGCTATGGTGAGAGAATCTGAGGGAGTCTCAGATAACATTTCCCTAGTAGCAATCTCCACTAACTTGAACTTCTCCTGCAAGCGTTTTCGTTCAAGCTTGACACGCTGGAGCTCGGCTTGGGCTTGGTCCAAAGCGAAGCCCACAGATGCTACCTCTTTCCCAAGCTCTGATAAGTGGGCTTCGTAAGGGTTGAGTCTACTGGATGAAGCCATCGACTCCTCTTTCTGCATTAACCATTAACATCTTATTAAATAAATAAGAGTAAGTTAATATACTACTCAAAAAGATTGGGTCGTTACATTCTTCCCCCCTTAAGAAATTTTGTCCCCGAAATTTACACTTGAGGCCTAGTCGAAAAGGTGAGGGTACTTTTGCTTCATCGTTTCCTCGGGCTCCCAAGTCGCTTCTTCGTACCTATGATTCCTCCACAACACTTTCACAAGGTGGGTAGTCTTGTTTCGTAGAACCTTGTCTCTACGGTCTAAGATCTCCACTAGTTGCTCCTCATAAGAGAGGTCATGTTCAAGTTGTACCACCTCTGGGTTCAGTACATGCGAAGGGTCGGGTATGTACTTCCTCAAGAGAGATACATGGAAGACATCATGAACTTGAGCTAGGTTCGGTGGAAGTGCTAGACGATAGGCCACTGCTCCTATGCGATCAAGGATTTCATAGGGGCCAATGTACCTAGGGCTGAGCTTCCCTTTCTTCCCAAACCGCATGACTCTCTTCCATGGAGAAATTCGAAGGAAGACTTTGTCACCAACACCAAACTCCAAGTCTCTTCGTCGATTGTCAGCATAGCTCTTCTGCCGAATCTGAGCAGCTTTTATGTGTTGTTGGATGGCATGAACTTGTTCTGTCATTTCTTGCACAAGGTCAGGCCCAAGAAGCTTCCTCTCACCAGTTTTATCCCAACAAGTAGGAGTTCTACACCGCTTTCCATACAGAGCTTCATAGGGTGCCATCTGAATACTCGCATGGAAGCTGTTGTTATAGGAGAACTCCACTAATGGGAGGTGTTTATCCCATCCACCTTTAAATTCCATTGAGAATAATCTCAACATGTCTTCGAGTGTCTGAATAGTCCTTTCAGATTGGCCATCAGTTTGAGGATGATAGGCCGTACTAAAATTCAATTCAGTATTCAGAGCATGCTGAAGACTTCTCCAGAATTTTGATGTGAATCTTGGGTCATGATCAGATATGATGGATAGTGGTACCCCATGCAGCCTTACCACTTCCTTCACGTATATCTTGGCAAGCTGATCCAGAGAGAAATCTTCCCGAATAGAGATAAAATGGGCTGTCTTGGTGAGACGGTCCACAATAACCCATATCGCATTGTTTCCTTTGGATGTTTTTGGGAGACCAGTTACAAAGTCCATGGTGATATTATCCCACTTCCATACTGGTATGGGTAGCAGTTGTAATACCCCCTTAGGAAGTTGTCTTTCTGCCTTTACTTGCTGACACACCAGGCACCTTGTAGTGTAATCAGCAATCTCCCTCTTCATGTTATCCCACCAATAATGATCATGAAGGTCTCTATACATCTTAGTGCTTCCCGGATGTATATAGAAAGTAGAGCTATGAGCTTCATCCATCAGTTCTTTCTTTATCTCCGGAATATATGGAACACATAGTCTTGTACGAAATTTCAATACACCTTCTTGATCAATATTGAAATCAGGGAACTTCCCATCCTTTACAGCCTCGAACTTCTCCTGCAACAAAGGATCTTCTTTTTGATCCTTCTTGATCTTCTCTAGTAATGAAGGTTGAGAAATAATTTGGGATAGGGTTGATGATGTCCCTTTCCTTATAATTCCCATGTCCAGTTTTACTAGATCTTTAATCAAGGGATCTCCCAGGATCCTCCATGTTGCCAGAACAACAGGATCTTTCCTGCTTAACCCATCCGTGACTTTGTTTGCTCTTCCAGGGTGATAATGAATTGAACAATCATAGTCTTTAATAAGCTCCAACCATCTCCTTTGTCTCATGTTCAATTATTTCTGAGTGAAAATATACTTTAGACTTTGGTGGTCAGTGTATATATCACATTTCTCCCCATAAAGATAGTGCCTCCATATCTTTAGAGCAAAAACAACTGCCGCCAGCTCTAGATCATGCGTAGGATAATTCTGCTCATGAATCTTCAACTGTCGAGATGCATAAGCAATTACTTTGTCATTTTGCATGAGGACGCACCCAAGCCCTTTCAGAGATGCATCGCTAAAAATAATGAATCCTTCTCCGATAGAGGGCAGTGTTAACACCGGTGCAGTAACCAATCTCTTCTTCAGCTCTTGGAAACTTTCCTCGCATTCCTTTTTCCAGATGAACTTAACCCCTTTTCGAGTCAACTTGGTTAGTGGATTAGAAAGCCGTGAAAAGTTTTTCACAAACCTCCTATAATATCCCGCTAAACCAAGGAAACTACGAATCTCAGTTACTGTTGTGGGTTGAGGCCACTCCTCCACAACCATTGTCTTTGCAGGGTCAACCGAGATTCCTTCATTGGTTACGATGTGCCCCAAGAAAGCCACTTGTTGTAACCAAAACTCACACTTGCTGAACGTCCCAAAGAGCCTCTCCTTCCGTAGAGTTTTCAAAACAACCCTCAGATGATCTTCATGCTCCTCACGACTTTTTGAATATATCAAAATATCATCAATAAAAACTACCACAAAGTTATCAAGGTAGTCCTTAAAGACTCTATTCATCAAATCCATGAAAATAGCAGGAGCATTAGTCAAGCCGAAGGGCATAACAGTAAACTCATAATGCCCATATCTTGATCGGAAGGCAGTCTTTGGAATATCTTCCTTCTTCACCCTCAGTTGATGATAACCAGATCGAAGGTCAATCTTAGAGAAGAATTGAGCCCCACGAAGTTGGTCAAATAAATCATCAATTCTTGGAAGAGGGTATCTGTTCTTCACTGTGATCTTGTTCAGTTCTCTATAATCAATGCATAGCCGCATTGATCCATCCTTCTTCTTTACAAAGAGAACTGGTGCTCCCCAAGGAGACACACTCGGTCGGATAAACCCCTTCTCCAACAAGTCTTGGAGTTGTTTCATTAGCTCCTCTAGCTCCACATTTGCCATTCTATACGGAGTCTTTGATATCAATTGAGACCCAGGTACAAGTTCAATGGAGAACTCTACCTCTCTTTCTGGGGGAGGTCCAGGTAACTCCTCAGGAAATACGTCCATGTATTCCTGAACAATCGAAACATCTTCAATTTGTATGCTCCCTTTCCCTTCTTCCTCATCACCGATTAACTCCATAAAGAACGCTATAGGAGGAGCTTCTAGATAGGGATCAGTTCGGGATATCTCTCCATGGAAGATAACTGTAGGTCGTTCATTCAAGACTACTGAGATTTTCATACTTCTGCATTTGATCTTAGCATTATACTTTGAGATCCAGTCCATCCCTAGTATAACGTCGAATTCCATCATGGGAATGACTACTAGATTTGCGATAAGATTGTGCTCACCAAAGTAAACACTAGAGTCTCTAAACACTGTTGATGCATGGATAATCCCACTTGGAGTCTTGACTGACAACTCTACCTCAAGCAATTCAGGGATTGATTCTATATTCTTTGCAAACTTGGAAGAAATAAAGGAATGCGTAGAACCAGAATCAAATAAAGCACTTGCTAGTTTTGAGAGGACAACAAGAGTACCTGCTACCACATCGTTTGGGACTTCAACTTCAGTTGTTGTGATAGCGAAAGCACGACCTTTCTCTCTTGGCCTCTGCTGAGGTTGGTGGTGATTCCCCTCCACCGCCCTCGGATTGGGACATTGGTTAGCAAAGTGCCCAAGCTGTCCACACTTGAAGCATGTGACTTCAGGTAGGGCCAGAACCATCTTTCCTCTGTCGTTAGTGTTGGGAAGCTGAGGCTTCACCTCACTATGACAATTCCGAGCAATATGGCCTCCTCTTCCACACTTGTAGCACTTTCCACTTCCGTTCAAGCAGTTCCCCAGATGATTCTTCCCACATTTATTGCATGTGGTAAGTTGCATTTGCTTTCCACCTCTTCCCTGATCAAAAGACTTCCCTAAACTGGGCTCCAACGATCTCTTCTTTTCATTTGGCTTATGAGACCACTGTGTCTCACCAAACTCCAGCTCGACTTTCATAGCACTTCGAACTATTTCTTCATAGCTATCATAGTCCCTGTTGGCTAGATTCTTCCGCAGATGAGGTCGTAGTCCGCCAAAGAATCTATCAACCTTCCCATTAGGGTCCATGACAAAGCTTGAGGTATAACGGGAAAGCCTTGTGAAGTTCATCTCGTAGCTTCCGACAGATTCGTTCTCCTTCTGCTTCAGCTCGAGAAACTCTTTCTCCATTTTCGTTCTCATGGAACGAGGGAAATACTTGTTAAAGAAAATCCCCCGAAATTCTTCCCACTCCATAGCTTCCATCTCTCCTCGTGGCTTCGTGTTTTTGATCAGTGACCACCACTGATCAGCTTCTCCCTCCAGGCGGTAAACAGCAAGGGTGACCTTTTCTTGTTCCGAACAATGAAGTACAGAAAAGATCTTTTCAATGGAGCTTATCCATTGTTCCGCAACCAACGGGTCAGTAGATCCACTGAATGTTGGCAGTCGTTGACGCATGAAGGACTCAACAGAGTGTTGTTCCCTTCGTGGTGAGGTCGGCCTCTCAGCTTGATTCAAGTTATTACTCATAACTTGAGTCAGTTGGTTCATCATTCGCATGAATGTTTCCATTCCGGCTTCCATCGGAGGGCCGTCAGCACATGGTGCATTGCGGTCACCATCGGCACGGTTTCTCCTATTGCCCCCCATTTTCTAAAAGAATAAAACCTTAGTGAGAAACTTATTTCATTTATGAATCTTTTAACTAAGACTTCGTGCTTAGACAATAATAGTTCTCTATAATTCCTTCATAATGATTCATAAAAATCATGTGATTAACCAAACATATCCCCCAGGAGTGTCGTAACCAAGAGTGCAGCAAGGCCCGTTATCGTGCACCAGTTCCCGTTCGAGTCTAGCTCAAAGCGGTGTTTTCGGGTTTTAACCCTATGTACATCTGTGCCAGAGCCGCCTCTACCTGCTCGTATCCAGATAGGGATGTATTTGTTTGATAGACCACTTACTCAATACTTACCAAAATACCAGGAAGTGTTCCTATATTTAAACTTTTCTATAGGGTTCTTCCTAAAGTTTTTATATCCTAATTTCCACAAATGACTAAACCTCCCTTTGATACCAACTATATGATCCCGTCTTTTTATAACATAACTTTCATTTCATTACACGGAACTGAGGATCGATAAGGTTTCGTGTCTTGGAAACAAGGATCATAATACATTAAAAAAAACATAAAACATTCTTCTTAAACACTTGAAAGGCTTCTCCTTTAGTTCATCCTATGTTCATTATGCATCTCATAACCTGGGGACATATATCAAAAGAAAGGGTGAGCAGAAGGCCCAGTAAGGGAAACAAGAGAAACATTTTACAAGTGAACTTGAGGTACTTCAATAAGGACATGAAAAGAACTTTAAGGCATGAGAAAGAAAATCATGAGATACATCATAATAAAAATAATCATTTTTCATAACTTGAAGATGTGGCTACAACATTTAATATTGACAATCGTTTCGTTTCACCAAGGTCCATCCCCAAGGTGTCGTTAAAAATTACCAAGGTTATTCACCAAGGCGTCGTTAAAATGGTCATCTCTAGAGATTAAGTCTTTACCCAATGCATTGGAGCGCTATCAGGGCGCACCCTTAAATTTGTCTTTATTTTCATGTGAGCCACATATATCATCATCAAACATTTCATAAATAACCCATATATCATAAAATAAATGGGTTTCATTTCATAATCATAACGTTTTAAAAACTGCTTTAAAGACATGATCTTTACGTTACTTTAAACCCACGGAAAGGGAAAGCGGGTATCATGTATGTAAATCCCAGAATTTAAAATAGAACATTTTTATATATATGTGAATACCCCTTTAGAAATAGGAGCATTGAGTATTCACTTTATAACATAAAATAATTTTGAGAAAAGAGAGGCATTTTGAGACGAAAATTCTGCAGCATAACAGCTATGTTACAGGGTTTTAGAAACTTTGAAAAGAGAGGGGACATGGGTTGAACAATCATAATTGACCCATAAAAAGGTAGAGGGACAGAGTAAGAAGGATATATGTACATGGTGATGCAATTTCAAGGACATACCAATTGAAATGAAAAACATGGAAGGAAGACAAAAATTTGATTTCTCTTATGAAAATTTGGCAGCCTAACGACGTCACTTAAACTTCAACAAAAATGAATTGAACAAATAAAATAGGGTCTCTCATCATATGATCATAAGAGATCAGTATGATAGATATAGAGATCATACCCCAACAGAATAAAAAGGAGCTTGAAAGATTTGACATGAAAATCGAACTTGAAAATTGAGAAGGGTGAAAGAATCACTTAAACATTCGGCAGCCTAACGACGTCACTTAAACATTCATAAAACGAAATGATGAGAGTAAGAGGGGATCTCTCATCATATAAACATGAAAGGTCAGTAAGAGGAATATAAAAGAACATCCTCTCACATAAAAACAAGGAGCATAATAGGAATGACATAAAAGAGATTACATGAAAAGAAAGAGAGGGGTCGGATCCCTTACCTTAAAACGTGACTCTTGAAACTCAAAGGATTGGACATTGAGGGATTGGGGGCACCTTCGGAGGACTCCTTGGAAGGTAAGAAGACCAGATCTTCGTTGGGGGAGAGTTGGGAGTGAAAACTAAGGGAGGAAAGGGTGGGTATTTATAGGGAAAGTGGGGGGACAAAGCATTAATGGCCAAAGGACACCTCACATGTGCTTTTCTCAAACCCATGTGATCTCCCTGGGCATTTATCATGGAGTTAGGCCACATGGGGCCCCCAAAACAAATATTTCATCACCCTTGGCCGGACAACCCTCAAAATATCTCATGACATCATCATTACACCATTATGATGTCATTAAACATACAGAAACCCTAAAACTGTATTTTTACTATTCACTGAAAATTCAACTTTCTCAGAATAACCCAAAAATTTCACCTTAACCAAATATCAATGCTCTGATTTCAAAAATGAAATCCATTTTATAAAAATAATTTTATAAATATTTTTAATTTAATTTTTAAATAAAAACACTATTCATCGAAAATTCACTTTTTTCAGAAAAATCCCCAAAAATTACCTTAACATAATATCGATGCTCTGAGATCAAAAATAAAGTCCTTTTTATAAAAATAATTTTCTAATTATTTTGAATTAAATTTTTAATTTAAAAACACTATTCATCCGAAAAAACTAATACTTGAATAATAATTTATGAAACCGTTATTTAACAATTTTATTGAATCACATTACTTAACCTAGGTGTCTAAATTATATTAAAACTTTCTTTGAGTGAAATTACTAATCCATTTGGTCACATTACTAATCCTAAGCGTAAAATCACTATTCATAATTTACTATTCATCAAAAATTAAGTTGATCTTATTAGACTCCAAATTCCTTACTGAACACTTTTGTAGAAGACCATTTTTTGAAAATCATTACACATCATTAGTTATTTAGGGTTTACATAAATATTTCAAAATATCCCTTTTTCAAAATTCATCAATAAAATACATTCTAAAATTATCTAGGCATTTGAAATTTCACAAACATCACTAAAGGAAGAAATCTCAATTTATTCACCCGAGAGGATTACACAAGGAAACTAGGGTCTCATCACATAGCCCCTTATAACACTGGCATAAGACCTAAGTGTAAGGTGTGCTATGGTGAGAGAATCTGAGGGAGTCTCAGATAACATTGCCCTAGTAGCAATCTCCACTAACTTGAACTTCTCCTGCAAGCGTTTTCGTTCAAGCTTGACACGCTGGAGCTCGGCTTGGGCTTGGTCCAAAGCGAAGCCCACAGATGCTACCTCTTTCCCAAGCTCTGATAAGTGGGCTTCGTAAGGGTTGAGTCTACTAGATGAAGCCATTGACTCCTCTTTCTGCATTAACCATTAACATCTTATTAAATAAATAAGAGTAAGTTAATATACTACTCAAAAAGATTGGGTCGTTACATTATTTCATTGTATATTTAACTTTTTATGATTTATATTATTCCTTAGATATTGAACAATATTATTTTCACCACTTTATTGCACTCCAACACGAGTGAATAGTCATACAAAACACACCGTATCCCCTCACTGCTAGTCAGAAACCTCTAGCATATGGGGTGGTAGATTTGGGACCCTGTGATTGACCAGTTTGAGGAACCATTTAGTGGCATCGAGTTTGGGATGTTATGTAGAGTTTCTTGAGTTGGCTAGTTATTATAGAATATTTATTCAAGAATTCTCCAATATTAAATCTGTGTTGACATCCTTAACCCTTAAGGGTTTAATGTTTTTGTGGAATGGAGAATTTCAAAGATCCTTTGGGGAACTAAAGAAGATGCAAAATTTAACTCTAATTTTGATTCTTCATGAATAAGGTTTGATATATGACATTTTCTATGATTCTTATTACACTAGTTTGGGATGTTCCTTAATTTATACGAAAGAGATGGGTGCCAATGACTCTCTCAAGATACTCCCACATGAGAGGAACTACACTAACCATGATCCTGAGCAGGAGATAATTATGCATGCACTCAAAACCTAGAATCACTACATCATTGGGAAGCACATTATAGTATTTTTGGATCATAATATCCTTAAGTATATTTTCACATATAGTGGCGTGAACTTGAGATAGGGATACTATGTTGGGTATCTTCATACTTTTCATTTTGATAATAACTATACTCTAAAAAATAGAATGTGGTAATAGATTCATTAAGAATGAAATTTTTAAAGACCCAGAAATCTCATTCATAAATATTATATTTTAATAGATCAATATTAATTTTGAAAAATAAATATAACTACTAGAATCATTTAGGTCTAGTGTATTTGGAAACACGAACACATAAAAAACTGGTCTATAAGTGATTTATGTCACCTCCCACCATGTTATTCAATAGATTGAAACTATCTTGAAAATATCATACCTAATATTTGTTTCATAATAGAGGACATGAAACATAAAAAAGGGTGATATCAGATGCCCGATAAGGGTAGATAATGGAGATATTAGAATAACATGAGTATAAGGATATGAGAGCGTGAGAATAACAACTGAAACTCATACCCTACATTTCATAGATCATAATATTGAGTCATGCTATAAATCATGGAAGTGTATATGACTTGTATCATAATGGAACCAATGAATTTTAACTATAAGAACATAAAATTGTTATAATATATAGATTTTTGGAAAACATAGATGGATATAAAATCATTTCTGTAGTTTCTCAAGGATCATTTCCAAGATAATCATAGTGGTCTGGGTTCACTCCCCAAATCATCATAGTTTTCATGGTTTACTCCCAAGACTATCATACCGGATAAATTCCATTAATAAACTGGGATCACTCCACATTATAGTCCTATTTTTACCATGATCTATCATTCTTTTCTGAATGTATTAGAAGAAGATATTTCTCTTACCTTTCTAGGATATAGCGTAACCAATATAGTTGGTTATAACATAACCACCATCACATAATAAAAATAGTATATTTTTGTGCCAAAACATTATAAAACATTCATTATATTAGATCCCATGATAAGAAATGGGTTCTCTAATCATTTCATCATTACATAACGAATGGAAAAAACATGCTTCAAAATCCTTTCATCATTTCATGAAATCACAACACATGGGAAAAGAATTAATTTTCATAATAAATTTACCAAATCATAATCCATGTTAGAGAAGAAAGTTTCATAAGAATATTATAACCACAAATTTAATCTATCCATAGAATCAATAATAATGGTATCCTTGCATCATATTCACAAGAAATTAAAAGTATCATCAAAGGATAACATCTTAGTAGGGAAATTTTAATGCCCTGACCCTAGTTACCTAGAGTTGGAATATTATTACATAACATTGGCATGATAAAAAGAACCAGTTCCAGAAAGACCGATCATTTTTGTATCATTGGAAGTACTAGATACATTCATAAGTTCTACATTACATCATGAAATAAAAACATCAAAAACATTTTGTCCCCATTTAAACACACTTATATCCATAGTGTATCCCTGTAGGTCAACCATAAAATATTCCTTCACATCCAGGGAAAAATAAAACATAGAAAGGGGTGAGCTCAAATACTCATTAAGGATAACAATATAGCAGAAACTTTCATAAATAAAAATAAAAATTTAAGGAAATTTATAAGACTAAAACAAAACAATTTTAAACATAAACTTCAGCATAATATGGAAAAGATAAAATCAAATAATTCCATTTACTTATTCTCCTAGATGTTATACTAGTCAAATAATCACATGTAATATCAATATCCACTTTCATAATGATGGAACACATAATTCTAGACATCATAACCACATAGTTAAGGCTTTGTACAAAGACTACAAATAATATTTTGTCAAGGCCTTATGCCGAGACACTAGTTTGTTTCATGAGACCTACCGATGCATCGAGGAGCTATAGCGGGCTCCACATGTCACTTACTAAGTCTAATGTATTCCTCATTTGAAAAGGTTTAAACATAACATAAACATTCATATTAAAACTAGAATAAGAAATGTCAATACATTATTCATAAACCATGAATGGTGTAAAAATTAAACATCCACATTCAAACACATCACATAACCATCAATACAAAATGGATGTTTTTTATCATAATAAATCAACTTCAAACAAGCTTAAAATCCAACAAAGGACGTTAACATAGATGAAATAAAAACTTTTTAGAGAATTATCTCTTTTTTATTTTGAAATCATTTAAAAGTCATGTGATTATAAAAGAAAACATTTATTTTGAAAATATTCTTATTAGCTTTTATGGGAAGCTTCAATGATTTTATAATGGAGTAAAATATCATCACTCTCTATATATGTTAAAAAAGAAAACATTCTTACCTTAATTTTTTCAAAAAGGTCATAAAGTACCTTGTTTGGAAAATGAAGGAAATATTCCTTTCAAAACATATAAGGTTAAATAAGGGTATAAATGAATTTAACCCATTTTCTAGTAAATTGTAAAAATGTTTTGAAATACATTTTTTTAAGAAAACACAGATGTGGATGATAAAGAAGTCCTAGTAGAAACTTTCGTAAAAACAACCTCAGATAATAAAGAGATTGTAAAATTAACCATTACCTTGTAATTTTCCTTGGTCATGGGTTGGTTAACCTCATATATAATGGTAAAATGATTTTTATTAAATTATACAAGAACCATATATATTAATATGATTTCATATATGATCTTCTAATATTGCTTTGTTAATGATATTTCGGTAGTATCATCATTTCAGGTGTTAACTGATTCATTTTCCTTTATATTCTTGGTTACATTAGCCATGTTTGATATGGATAGGATGTATTTTATTTATATACAGAATGATATTATGTTAATAAAAATTAATTTTAATCATAAAATGAAAATAATTCTTGAATGATTATGACAGGGAATGAATCTCATCATGTTCATAGAGACGGTAATGCAGACTTACGCATGAGCGACAATATCATTATTTTGTTATTAAAATTGTATATAATTGGATGGTATATCATATATACAGAATAATTGTCATGTTATATTTATTATTTAAATCATTTATACTCATTATTATATCCATCCAAATGATGAAGTGTATGAATAACACACTACACCACGATGTGGAGGCGGTAATCCGTACGTACACACGTATGGTGACTTTGTCATTTATAGGATAGATAGAATAATGAATATGGTTGTAACATTTTTTTAATAACATCAATTTATATAGAAGATACTAGATTTATTATTTTATAATGGAAACAAGAAATAAAGAGTAAGTGGAAGAAGAAAGGAACTTGAAAGAGGTGATGAAATATTTACCTCTTCTTTGGGTTCTTCCATTTGATTTGATCAAAACGACCATTTAGGCGGTCTTTCCGACTAAAGTAAGGACTCGAGGATTAAGGGAGGATAGTTGAGAGAATATTTGGGTAGGGTTTGGCCGAGCCAAATGCCTTTGAAGGTGTGAATTTGAGATAAGGGGAAGTTCTCTTTAATGAGAGAGGTGAGGGTCACTTTAGGGAAAGCTTGAAATATTATTTTATAATGAAATAATTTTAGGTTTCTAATGGATAAAAAATAAATTATTTAAATCATAAGCTGGGGATGTTCCGAAAAACTCTCAACTAATATGTTTTAGATAGGTTTATGCCAACACATTAACCTTACCTTTTAGATTTAACTCCCAGTTAAATAGTCCGACATTTACCATGTCTCTTTGTATTGTTAAATTACACGGTTAAGAAAATTACTATAAACTTCCAAGAGAACATCAAGTGGTTATTTAATGACATATATAATATTCTTAATGCCCTATGGATGAACCTTAGATTTTTAGGAATATAATACCAATTAATATTATAATATTTGTTTTAAAAACTCTTTTTTGTCAATTTTGACACTATTTGGTATTTTTTTTGTTAAATTCATTACAACATTATTACATTGAAAATAATTAATTTAACCACCTATAACATGTCATATTAACCTAGGAAATTAATTTAATTCATTAAAAGTCTTAAATTATATTTTTTTGGATATTTATAATATAATTTTGTTTAATCTTTCATTAATAAGGTAATTACTACATCATCATTGTGTCATAAGTAAATTTAATTATTTAATGTATAAAAATTATAAATAAAATATCATTATATAGGAAATTGTTTTATACTTATAATGAAAATTTATAGTTGAATATATCTTATGTATAACCCTATATTAAAAATTGTTTAGTTATTAAACTTTGATTTTAACTCTTTTAACTCTTTTAACTCTTCTTTAAATAAAATTATAATAAATGTCCTAATCTAATCCAAGTGGACCAAAGGGGATCATATTTTATTCTTAAGGTTGTTTTTTTGTCAAATTAAACTTATGCAAATGAAGTAGGACATGTGTTAGGGTAATTATGATATTACTTTTACCCTTAATTACCCTATTTACTTTTAACCGTGGTAAATAAAAGTAAAATGTTACTGTTCACCAAAAATTATTTTCATCTTATTGAACCAAATTTTACTTACTGATATTAATCATGTCTCTCAGATTTTATAAATTCAACTCACAGAAGGTGTAAAATTAGGTTTTATACAAATTTGAAAATGCTTTTATGTGGTGGGTAAAAGATGGTAAATAGTTTGATAAAATTATATATATATAAACTTATTATAAAATGAATCTAATGAATTAAATTGAACATATATATGTATTATATATCTATTTTGACCTAAAATAAATTAAAATTAAATAACTAATTATTTATATAAAACGTCTTTTTTGACCAACAACGCGGTGTTTTTTCACTATTCAAAAAAATTGAATGTTTTTAGAAAAATACAAAAAATTCATTCTAAGATAATTTAGATATTCTGAATCCAAAAATGAATTCCATTTTGAAAGATAAAGTTTATAAAATTTTAAAAAGTTAGTATTACTATTCATAACAACTAGTTTGATTGGTCGTGGTATGTTAGAATCTCGAAGTTGCGTACAATTCAAGCTATTGCATTCTTCAAAGGGAAACATACTGTGGATGCTTGGGGTGTTACATTGTTTACTATTTCAAATAATTTCATCTTCAAAATTTCTATAATACTACCACAAAAAAATATTTATGTGGTTCTTCATCATAAGTTCCATTGGTTCCCATGTTGCATATTCAATCTTATGGTTTCTCTATAGAAATTTTACCAGACAAGTCATCTAGTTTCTCAGCACTTGTTCTCTTGTATCAAGAATTTGAATAGGATCTTCACAATAAGAGAGATCAGGTTCTAGTTCAATTTCCTCATAGGTGAGTAAATTCATTGCGTTGGGCATGTATTTTCACAATAGTGATACGCGGAACACATCATGAACTTTAGAGATACTTGGAGGAATTGCCAAACGATAAGATACAACTCCAATTCATTATTGAATTTCGAAAGGCCCGATGTACCTATGACTCAATTTACCCTTCTTACCGAAACGTATAACACTCTTCCATGAAGATACCTTAACGAAAACATGGTCTCCTACTTGAAATTCGAAATCCTTCTTCAGTTATCAATATAGCTCTTTTTCCTACGTTGGGATGCTTTGAGGTGGGTTTGGATAACCTTCAACTTTTCAATCATTTAGTCAACATGTTCTAGGATTATGAGTTTTATTTCACCAGCATTATCCCAACATGTTGGTGTGCGACATCACTTTCCATATAACGCTTCATATGGTGCCATATGAATACTTGAAGGGAAGCTATTGTTATCGGAAAATTCTACCAGAGGTAAATATTGATCCCAAATACCTTGAAAGTCAAGTAATAAAGATATCAACATTAATTCTAAGGATTTAATAGTCTGTTATGATTTTCTATCAGTTTGAGGGTGGTAGGCAGTGTTAAACGAAGTTCAGTATCCAAGGATTTGGGAAGACTTTTCTATAATCCTGATTTAAAATAGTGATCATAGTCAGAAACAATCGATAAAGGTACTCCATGAATTCTTACAAAATCATTAATATATAGTATTTCAAGACATTCAAGTGTTAAATCATCTCTTTATAGAATGAAAATGTGATGACTTGGTAAGACGGTCAACAATGACCCATATTGCATCATTCCTTCTAGGATTCTTGGTAGCCCCATGACAAAGTCCATTTTCATATTATCCCATTTCCTCTTAGGTATAGGAATAGGTCTCATGACTCCTCCAGGTTGCTGCCTTACAACATTCACTTGTTGACAAACCATACATCTTGACAAAAAATCAACAGTCTCTCTCTTCATATTTTCCTACCAAAAATTTTACTTCAAATCTCTATACATCTTAGTGCTACCAGGGTGTATAGAGAAATTTTATCTATGAGCATCATCCAACAATTACCTTTTTAGATCATGTAAATTGGGAACACAAAGCCTCTTCCGAAATTTCAAAATTCCATCTTCATATCTAAAGTCACTCAATATCTAATCATTCACAACATTAATATTTTTTTTGAAACTCCTCATCTTCAGTCTAAGAACATTTTATCCTTTCTAGTAAAAATGTTTTGGCAACTATTTGAAAAATCATTGATGTTTTACCTTCCTTGGTTATTCCCATATCCATGTTTACTTGATCCATGAAAATAGGATCCTCTTCAACTCTCATCTTGATCAAAACTCGATGATCCTTTATGGTCAAAGCATCTGACACATTATTTGCCTTCCCCGAGTCTTAGTGTATTGTGAAGTCATAATCCTTGATTAGTTCAAGCCATCTCCTTTTCCTTATGTCGAGTTATTTCTATGAGAAAATATACTTCAAACTCATGTGATCAGTATATATCTCATATTTTTAACCATAGAGATAACGTATCCATATGTTTAGAGAATATATTACATATGCTATATCAAGATCACGTGTAGGATAGTTTTGATCATGAATTTTTAGATGTCTTGATGCATAGGCAATAACCCTATCATTCTACATAAGGACACAACCAAGTCCTTTCTTTGATGCATCACTATAAATAAAAAATCCATTATTCCCCGATGGTAGAGTCAAGATAAGAGCTTTGACTAATATTCTTTTCTATTCTTCAAAAAACTATTCACACTCTATTTTCCAAACAAATTTAACCCTCTTATGTGTGAGCTTGGTTAATGGGTTTTCCAATCAGGAAAAATTCTAGACAGAACGCTGATAATAACCTGCTAAACCCATAAAACTACGTACCTCAGTTATACTCATCGGTGCTGGACATTCTTGGATTGATCTTATTTAAGAAGGATCAACAAAGATTGAATCCTTAGAGAAAATATGGCCATGAAAATAAATCTCTTGTTACCAGAATTCACACTTTCTAAACTTTCTGTATAATTCATTTCTTCTTTGTGTTTTCAGAATAGTGCGCAATCGATTTTCATGATCTTCATAGATTTTGAAGTGTTCTAGGATATCATCAATAAATACTACTAAGAATTCATCAAGATATTCCTTGAAAACTTTGTTCATTAGATCCTTGAAAATAGAGGGTGCATTAGTCAATCCAGAAGGCATTAATCTATACTCATAATGCACATACCTGGTTCGAAATGATGTTTTCAGAATGTCTTCCTTCTTCACACACAATTGATGACCTCCAGATCGTATTTAAATCATTGAAATATATTTAACTCTATTAATTTGGTCGAATAAATCATCTATTCGAGGTAGGGGATACTTGATCTTTTTTATAGCATTGATCTCCCTTTAGTCAATGCACAACCTCATATATCCATCTTTCTTCTTAACAAAAAGGACAGGGGCTCCCCATGGAGAAACAATAGGGAAAATAAATCCCTTATTACTCAATTCCTAATTTTTTTCTTTAGTTACACTAATTCCATAGTGGCAACTCTATAAGGGGTCTTCGATATGTGCCCTGAACTAGGAATTAAATCAATGGAAAACTCAATTTATCATTCCGAAGGATATCTAGGTAAATACTCTGGAAACAAATCAACATATTCTTGCACAATAGGTTCGTCCTCTATTAAACAATTATTTTCCTCACCCATAGTTAATTAATTCTCTTCCTCTCAAATAAATAAATTTATTAGAGCTACCGGGGGTGGATCTAGATAAGAATCTGGGTGTGAAATTTCTTCTCTAAAGATAAGGTACTCATTATCATCATCAAACATTGTAACCTCTTTCTCCTTACAATAAATTTTCACATCTTGGTCCGAAATCCAATCCATATCGAGGATAATGTCAAATTAAATCATGGGTATGACGATGTGATCAATAGATAAAGAACATTTATATTCCCCAATGGGAACTAATTCGCAAAACATTTTTGCGATGATACGTACTTTAGGTGTTTTGACTGAAAACTACCTTGTTAAGTCAAATTGAAAATATCTAATTTTCTTAGAAAACTGGGAAGAAATGAAACAATTCAATGATCCATAATCAAATAATGCATTGTCTAAACTTGAGGAAACTATTAAATTATATGCCACCACGTCTTTTGGAGCTTCATCCTGAGCAGTAGTGATCGCATAAACTTGGCCTTTCTCCCTTGGCCTTTTCTGAGGTAATTTCTCTTGGTACTTAGGACATTCATTTTCATAATGCCACTTTTCTATACAATTGAAGAATTAAACAACCTCTTTCTTCCCCTTGAAATCACAAGCTTGGTGTCCTTTTTCACCACACTTATAATAGACTCCCATTCCCTTCCGGAAATTACCAGGGTGTTTCTTCCCACATTTACTACATGATGGACCTTAATCTTTTCCCTTCTTCCCCTTATTTCTATTTTTATAGTGTTTAAAAGATCTCTTCTTCTCTTTCTTTTCTTTAATGTTGTAAGACGTACAAAATTATCTTTCTGTCTTGATAGAACATGAGACAATATCTTCATATGATGAGAAGGATTGCAAGAATAATGCTCGACAGAGAAATTGTTTTAACCCATCAATGAAAAGATCAATATTACTTCATGGGTTATGTATATAATATGAAACATGCCTTGTTAACCTTGTAAAGGTAGCCTCATACTTTTCGACATTATCATACTCTTTTTTCCTTAGACTCAAAAATTTACTTTCCATATCCACTCGATGGTCATGAGGAAAGTATTTTTCCATGAAAATAGTTTTAAACTCCATTTATTCCATGTTCAATACTTTTTTATCTTCTTTTTTGTTTTGGATTAATGACCACCATTGATTTTCATCTCCCATGAGGCGATAAAATACCATGAAAACCTTTTCCCATTAGCTACTCCCCAAATCATGAAATATTTTCTCTAAGAAATTTATCTATTGCTCAGCTACTAATAGATTTGTACTACCATTGAATTTTGGTGGTTTTTTCTTCAAGAAGTTGTCTAACATTGATCATCCACATTGTGGATCAGGGTTCTCCATATAGGTAAGTTTATGATTCATAACCTGAGTGAGTTGTCCCAGTATGGTTATAAGATGATCAGCACCAATTGCTTCACCAACTCCACTATAATTATCCTGAGTAGGAGGAAAATACCTAAATAGATTACATGAGTTTATATGGTTTCCATTCATTCCACTAGGCGTCATTTGTAATCAATGGAATACACTAGATTAGTTTATGAATCACAATACCTAATTCCAAACTTGTAAAACACTCAACATAAATTGAACAGTTCATGGATATAATCCATAATCATAAAAATATTTTCTTTGAGAAAGTATACACATAAACCCTTCATAATGTTTTGTAAATAAAATGAGAATTATACTAAGAATATCCCCTAGGAGTGTTGCAACCAAGAGTGCAGCAAGTCCCATTGTCGTGCACCAGTTCCCATTCAAGTCTAGCTCAAAGTAGCGTTTTCAGTATTTACCCCTACGTACATCTATGGGAGAGCCACCTATACCTGATCGTATCTAGAGAGGGTTGTATTGCTTGGAAAAATCAAAAAATCTTTACAGTACCAAAATTCTTGGAAAATCTTCAATATTAATCCTCAAATTTTATCTTAGGGTAATGTTCTCTAATCGGAGTTTTTCTGAATCTAGCTTCCAAGGTTTGTACTAAACTTACTATGATATCAAATGTAACACCTCAACCCTAGTTACCCAAAGTCGGTTCATTATTACATAACATTGTCATGGTACAATGAATCATCTCCAGAAAGACCGATTATTTTTGTAGCCTTGGAAGTACTAGATACATTCATAAGTTTTATATGAAATCATGAAATAAAAACATCAACAAAATTTTGTCCAATTTTTAACAAACTTACATCCTTATCCTATCCCTACAGGTCAACCATAAAATAATTCTTCACATCCTAGGAAAAATAAATCATAGAAAGGGGTGAGCTCATATGCTCAGTAAGGATAACAATATAGCAGAAAAATTCATAAATAAGTATAAATATTTAAGTCAATGTATATGACTAAAAAAAATCCTTTTAAACATAAACATAAGCATAAAACAAAAAAGTTAAAATCAAATAATTCCATTTACTAATTCACATGGATATTCTACTAGTCAAATAATCACATGCAATATCAATAGCCACTTTCATAATGATGCAATGCTTAATGCCATATTTCATAACCACGTAGTGAAGGACTTGTTCCAAGACTACAAATAGGATTTTTTCAAGGCCTTATTCCAAGACACTAGTTTGTCTCATGATTCCTATCGATGCATTGAGGAGCTATAATGTGCTCCACCCGTCACATACTATGTTTAGTGAATTCTTCATATGAAAAGGTTTAAACATAACATAATCATTCGTATTAAAACTAGAATATCAAATGTCAATAATTTATCCCTAAACCATGAATGGTGAAAAAAATTACACATCCATAGTAAAAACTATTACATAACCTTCAATACAATATGAATGTTTTGTATCATAAGAAAACAACTTCAAACAAACGTAAAATCCATCAAAGGATGTTAACATAGATGAAATAAAAACTTTTTAGATAAATATCCCTTTTTATTTTGAAATCATTTAAAAGTAAAATATTTAGAAAAGAAAACACTTATTTTGAAAATATTATTATAAGCTTGTATGGGAAGCTTTGTCGATGTTATGATGGCGGAAAATAGCCGCACTTTTCATATATGTTAAAAAAGAAAAGATTCTTACATTAATTTTGTAAAAAAAGTCATAAAGTACCTTATTTGGAAAATGACGGAAAGATTCCTTTCAATACATATACATTCAAATATGGGTATAAATGACATAAATCCATTTTCTAGTAAATTGTGAAATTTTTTTGAAATAAATTTTTAAGAAAACATGGATGTGGATGATAAAGAGGTCCCATTAGTTACTTACATAAAAACAACATCAGATAATAAAGAGATTGTGAAATTATCCCTTACCTTATACTTTTACTTGGTAAAGGGTAGGTTTAACTCCTATATAATGGTGAAATAATTGTTATTAAATTATAAAAAAACCATATACATTAATATTATATCATATATGATCTTCTCATATTGATTTGTTAATTATATTTTAGTAGTATCACCATTTCAGTTGTTAATTGATTCATTTTTCATTATATAATTGGTCATGTAAGACATGTTTGTTATGTATAGGATGTATTTGATTCATATACATAATTATATTATGTTTATAAACATTATTTTGAATCATAAAATGAATAATATTATTGCATGATTACGACGTGGAACGAATCTCATCGTGTTCATGGAGGCGGTAATCCAAACGTACGCACGAGGGATAATATCATTTTTTGATTTTAAAATTGTATATAATTGGATAGTATATCATATATACAGAATCATTGTCTTTTTATATTTATTATTTACGTCATTTATACTCATTATTATACCCATCCAAATGATGAAATGTTTTAATAACAAACTACAACATGACGTGGAGACGGTAATCCGTACATACGAACGTATGATGATTTTTTCATCTATAGGACTGATATAATAATGAATATTGTTGTAAAATTTTTATAATAATTTCACTATATATAGAATATACTAGAGTAATTATTTTATAATGTAAACAACAAAGAAATAGGAAGTGTAAGATCAAAAGAACTTGAAAGAGGCGTTGAAATATTTACCTCTTCTTCGGGTTATTCCTTTTGATTTGATCAAAATAGAACCTTAGGTTAGCTTTCTGACTAATGGAAGGAGTCTAGGATGAATGTAGGAAAGTTGAGAGGATATTTGGGCAGAGTTTGGATGATCCAAATGTCTTTGAAGGTGTGCATTTTAATGAAGTGGAAGTTCCCTTTTATAAGAGAAGTGAGGGTCACTTTAGGAAAATCTTGAAATATTATTTTATAATAAAATAATTTTCTATTTTTAATGGCTCCAAAATGAATTATTTAATGGATAAGGTGGTCATGCATCTAAATCATCACAAACAATAGGTTTTAGACAGGTTTATCTCATCATATCAACCTCCTTTAGATTTAAGTCTTATTTAAATAGTTTGACATTTACCATGTCTCTGTGTATTTTTATATTATATGGTTAATAAAACTACTATAAGCATCCAAGAGAAACTCAAGTGGATTATTGATGACATATAAAATATTATTTAAGAAATTTGGCCAAACCTTTGATTTTTAGGAATATAATACCAATTAATAATATAATATTTATTTTTAAAACTCTTTTATGTCAATTTTGACACTATTTGGTATTTTGTTTTTGTTAAATTCATAAAAACATTATTACTTTGAAAAAAAAAATAATTTAATAAACTATAACATGTCATATTAACCTCGAAAATTAATATAATTCATTAAAATTCTCAAATTATATTTATTATTATATTTATTATATAAACAATTTTAATCTTTCATTAATAAGGTTATTACTGCATCATCATTGTGTCATAAATAAATTTACTTATTTAATGTGTAAAAATTATAAATAAAATATAATTATGTAGGAAATTGTTTTATCTTTACAATGAGTATTTATAGTCTAATTTATCTTATGTATAACCATAATATAAAAAAGGATTAGTTAAGAAACTTTGATTTTAACACTTTTAACTCTTCTTTCAATAAAATAGTAATAAATGTCCTAATTTAATCTATGTGGAACAATGGAGATCATATTTTATTCCAAAGGCCGTTTTTGGTCGAATTATACTTATCCAGTAGAATTATTATATGTTTTAGGGTAATTATGATATCGTTTTTACCCTTAATTACCCTATTTACTTTTAACTGTGGTAAATAAAAGTAAAAAGTAAAGATTCACTAAAAATTATTTTCATCTTATTGAACCAAATTTTACTTGCTAATATTAACCGTTTCTCTCATATTTTTGAAATTCAACTCACAGAAGCGGTAAAATTAAGTTTTATACAAATTTGAAAATGTTTCTAGGAGGTGGGTAAAAGACAGTAAATAGTTCTATAAAATTTTATATATCTAAACTTATTATAAAATGACTCAATGAATTAAATTGAACACATATATGTATTATGTATCTATTTTGACCTAAATTAAATTAAAATAAAATAACAAATTATTTAAATAAAAAGTCGGTTTTAACTAATAACATAGTGTTTTTTCACTATTAATCAAAAATTTAATGTTTTCAGAAAAATACAAAAAATTCACCCTAAGATAATTTTGATATTCTGAATCCAAAAATGAAGTCTATTTTGAATGAAAAAATTTATAAAATTAAAAAAATTTGGTATTACTATTCATAAAAGCTAGTTTGATTTTCCGCGGTATGTTAGAATATCAAGGTTGCGTACAATTCAAGTTAGTGCATTATTCAAAGGGAAACATACAGTGAATGCTTGGGGTGTTATAGAAATGATTTCAAAATACCACATGGAACATTTCTTTATGAAAATAGTCTTTACAATTTTAAAATACACTTTTTAAAATAATAAATTGTTTCAAAATTCTTTTTTCTTCATAAATATAATTGGAATCCAACAGAGGAAACATAAAAATAATTTGAAACATTTTTTGAAGAAAATATTATTTTCACTTTAAAAAATTTTAAACATTAAATATTATCAGAATATTTTTTTTGAAAATAACCTTCAAAAACATTATAGTATTTTTAAAAAAATAAGTGGACATGATAGTAGAAAATATTTCACATTCCATAAATTTTAAGACAATGATTACTTTCACATTTTCAGTAAAAGACAGATGAGGATTGTTTGGAAAATGGAATGAATATTCATTATAAAATATTTTTAAAAAAAAACTCAATCATGGGTAATTTTTTTGTTAATTAATAATTTTTAAAACTTTTTAATTTTTTTAGAAAACTACTTTTTGGGAGAAAAAATATTTGCTCGACTTATGAGAGAAATAATGAAAATTGTTATGAAACAACTATTTTTGACAATTTATTAAATAAGGAAAGGAAAATAAAGATTAAATTTTATTATCATGTCATAACCAAAAATTATAAAAATATATATGATTTCCATGAGATATTTATAGTAATATTTCATCATCAGAATCATAAAAATAAAAAATTCTGAAAAACAATGAGATTGTATCATAAAACAAATACCCCTTTGGCAACATTTAACAAGAATCCCAATGAAATAAAAAAATAAAAATAAAAATAAAATATCATAAATATTTTTAGATTTTTTTAATAACATGTCAAAGTTATAGTATATACACCTCATAAAATAATATAGGTTCCTAACAAAACATATGCCTCGAAAAAGAAAAATTGAGAAAACAATCTCTTACCACTTTGGTAAATTTTGATCATTAAACCCCATGCACATTACCTTCAAGGTAAACCTAGAATAAATCTTAATGCATAGTGAGGAAATAGTCCAACATACACACAAGTGACATTATCATATTACCAAAGAAAATAAGAAGGTACATGTGATATAATAATTACACAAGTATAATAATATATAACATATATATATATAATATAAAAATATGTAATACATCATTATAACCATCCATGACGTCTGGTGATGTTAAATGAATAACATCAGTTCACAAGGTCATAGTCCACCGTACACTCAAATGATAATTTCATATCGAATTTGATAGAATATGATATATATATGTTATTCCATTAAAATATTAAAATATAATTATATGGAGGATAAATTTGTTATTATATTAATATAATAGAAAAATATTTTAAGGACATTGAATAATTAATAAAACAAAAACACATGTTTAATAATTTAATTCTTCTCTAGAGAGCCTCTTTAGGATTATACTTAAATCCTTCATATGAGTGCTTCATAACCAAATTAATGTATTTAGGATAATAGGGGGATTAAGAAAATTATTTTTTAAGGTCTTGGATGAACTAAATGGTTTTAGGGATGTGTACAGGATATGAGAGGGGAGACCTTTTATAGGTGAGGTGGAATGTAATCTTGAAAGTTTTCGAAAGAAAATTGTGCACCTGCATTTTTTACATGTTAAAGTGCTATAAAATGGTCTATTATAGATCCTAGAAGATATAATGTCAATATAGTTCCATCCAATTGGTGTTAAAAAAGTTTATTTGTAATTTTAACCCTCATCCTATTTGTTTAACCCCTGGTAAACTCATTTTCACCTTAACCATGAAAATTAATTTTTATTGGGTCTACTATTAATTATAGTCAAAAATTAAGTTGTACTTATTATATAATATATATTATTCTGATTTTAATTTTGGAATCCGTTTTCACAAATTCCATTCATACAATTTTATAATTTTAATTTAAAATTAATATGTAAGGCATGACAAGAAAACTGTTTTCTCAAGAGAAAACATTCAAAATTTATAAATGTTCTTATATTATAATTCCAAATGAAATTGATTCCAATGAAATATACTATATTAGTATAAATATATTATTTGTCTTATTTTAGTTTTATAACTTTCTTATGATTTATTTAATATTAATATTGTATTTTAGGTAAAATAACACATTACCATTAAATCAATTTTCAATTTCATCAATAACAATTAACTTATTCTTCCAAATAATTAATGATTTTTTTATAGAATTTTCCTTATATGTTTCGCAATTCATATAATATAATACATGAATTTAATTACATAAACACTTCAATCATCACACTGCATTCCTAAACCATTAACTATTCTTAATTATCTTAAATTGATTATCATTTATCAAATTCAGTTTTATCATTCCTATTAACTATAACATAAACAATACTATTAGAACAATACATAACTTTAATATTTCATTTGTAGTCTCTTCATAATCTTTATTATAAACATTTCTCTTATAAACATACTGATTTTCATCACAAGAATTCCCCCTAGGACATCGATTTTCAAAATGACCATATTTTCCACATTTAAAACATTCAAAAATTGTTGATACCTTAATAAGAACATTATTCCCATCCATTTTCCTTACTAACCTTTTTCATTTTCCATATAAAATTTTATGTTTGTTTCCTTATTTTACACAATCAAAACATCTTGTCATTCTTTTGAGACATTCACTTTATTCCTTCTTACCAAATTCTTGACACATATAAAACATAATCTACATCCCTCTATGGGATCCACCACAAGATATCTCATAGAAATATATTCATAACTTCTTTGGTGAGATTGAGAGTTAGTTTTAGTTTAATTTGTTAATAATATATCTTGATAAATTATTGTGAAATATAACAACATCATTCTCTTTATTCATCATCCATTTGGTTTCTCTACAACAAATATTCTATAACAAACAACATTAATCTATTTCCTTTTGGTTCCCACTATTTACTAAAATCAAATTTCATAGTGTGGGTAACTATATTCATATTGTGAAACCAAATAATTATGAAAATACACCTATAGTATGAATAAATCATGATACCATATTTTAATTCTACGAAACCATAGGCTTAACCTAGGTTATTTATAGTCATTATTTAAATCCAAAAATATGGTATGTAAATAATTTAAGAATATCTAAATCATTTTTCTAGTATGTGTGGTACCAGGTGTGCTATAAGGCCCATTTTTTTGAACCATGTGAAGATGAAGTCTAGTTCAATGCGACCTTTTCAATGTTATTACCCCTAGAAACCATTGTTATATAGCCACACCCACTTATATTATCCATAAAGTTATGTAATTTTTAGGAATCCAATTGATATATCCTTTACTAAAATTGCATGACATTTTCCTATAAGATCACTCATCCTTAAAATTATCCTTAAACATATCTAAAGAAATATCCTTAGGAATATTCCAAGGGATATCAATAGTTTTTTCTCATCATAGTATCCAAATTTTAACTAAACCTTTCTCTGATACCAATAATAAAGTCCCTGACTTATTAAACATAAATATTACATTTTAGTATATGAGAATTTACATAGAATAAAGATCATTATAGAATAGTTTTGGTATTGTTACTTTTGAAAAAATTGACACATAAAAACCTGGTCCATAAGTGAGTTACGTCATCACCCACTATGTTATCAAAAAATAACAACCTTCATAGACATTTCATACATAATACCATTCATCATAAAATGGTGAAAGGAATCCTCAAAAGGGGTGATCTCATATTATCTGTATGGTTAAACAAGATAGAAATCAACATATCCTAAGAAAAAGTGTATGAGAACATAAGAAAAAAATTGTAAACCAAACCCTGTATATCATACATCATTATATTGGGTCCTGGTAAAAATATTAGTTGTTCATAAGAGATGAATCATGATGAAATAATTTAACATGAATAATGAGAACACTACATTGGCATTATAAATAGATTTCAGTCATCCACATAATCATAGAAAATCATTTCCTTACTAGTTCAAGGATTTTTTCCAATACTATCATAGTAGATTGGGTTAACTCCACAGACCATTTTAGTAGTCAAGTTTCACTCCATAGACTATGATTGTTGATATATTACATTACAGATCTAGGTTCACTCCCTATTATATTCCTATTTATCTCATGAAATATCAATATTTACCAAATTCAATGGGGTGAGATATAGGTCTCAACCATCCGGTTTATAATATAACCATATTACTTAGTTATATTGTAACCACCATTACATAATGAAAATCACGAATTAGTGTGCCACAACATCATAAAAAATTCTTCAAATCAGAACCCATGAAAATAAATGGGTTTTATAAACATTTCATCATAATATAACATCTGGAAAAGAAACCAGTTTCAAAATCATTTCATCATTTCATAAAATCATAACCCATGGAAAAATCAGAATATTTAAAACATATTTTGTCATGGAATAACCCTTGGAAGAGAAATGCTTTCATAAAAATCATTTCACCATAAATTTAAATCATACTTAGAAAACAATAATGGTATCTTTTGACACTCCGTTCTATATCAAAGTCTAAAAAATGAAAAAGGGAAATACCTTAGAGAAAAGAGGGGAAAACACATGAAGAAAATAAATATTTTCAAAGGCTTGAACATTGGATCTCCTTAGTCTAGCCAAAACACCATTGGCGTGCAAGGTACTTGCATGCCACAATTTGGCGTGCAAGCCACTTGCACACCCAAACACTTTTCACCCAAGGTACTATTTTTCCTATAAATAGACCCATGGGGCCTTCATTTGTATGGACGAATTTCCATGAAACCTAATTACTTCTCTGGTCGCCCTAGTGCTTCATCCAAGTCTTTAAAAACATTCAAGGTAGTTCTTCAGCACCTAGAGTGGGGGATTTGAATGGGGATAATAGGACATAATTATTTTTAGTGTTTTAAATCCATAAAACTTGTGTGCCTAAAGCTACCAACCTCCCTGAAAAAGAAACACTTTGGTGCCACCTATTCCTCTCACATGAACTTTAGTGTCCCACTTTTAGGAATACCTGTGAATACTCTTAATGGAATGAGTTAGGTCTGGACCAAGTATTAACTTCCAGGTTTTTCATCACTTAAGTGAACATTAGGTCACCTAAGACTACTTGTGCTCCCATAATTGTGTGTCAGGACTTACTTTGGAACCCTTTATTGATTCACATACTCTTATCAGTATACAATCCATTAAGCCCTCTTCAAATCCATTCATGGTAGGGCTTCTTCTTCATTGGATCCCTTGTCTTAAAGGGATTCTATTGAGACCTCCACTAAAACCTCCTGACTTATCAAACCTTTAGGAAAGGAACATCAGTGTGCTACCTATTTGGGTTCTATATCCCCAGTCATAGGTTTACCACGTTTTTTATTCATAATAGGGTTATGATTCCTAGAATGTATGTGGGTTCGTATATATGCCGTCACAAGGACCTTTCTCATAGTAATAGTGTTATAAATATCCCAGTTTATAGGAATAGGGTTTGGGTTATGTCCTCTGCTTTTCAACTCTGAGACCTAGAACCTCAGGTCTTCTGTAGGGAAGGTATTGTTCACACTTTCTTTTCATACGAGAAAATGAGAAGTCTCCCTCTCCTACTGAGATCCACGAGGGCATCCATCCTAGTTTGAGACCCTAACCATTCAAGTAGAAGGTTTTGATATTACTCCTCTATGGTTCCTTCAACTTCACTTTTTCCATACATTGGACCCTTGTCCAATGTAAAGAGAATAGGGGGAAGGATTTTCACCTTTCCCTCTTCCCCGGTCTCCTCTCCGTCATCCGCCATCACCACCGTAGGTGTGCCCTCTTACAACAACGGAGGAGGAAAAGTGTGGGTGCATTTGTTGAATAATTTTCATTCTCTTGTTTCTCACACTAAGCATGTCTCACAGGGTCTTAGAGATTTGTGATGATTAAAACATTTCCACAAACACCCACAGTGAATGATCTATGAAAAATCTGATTCTCACATAATTGGGATATATAGGAAGCCTTCATCAAGGCCCGAGCTCACTTGATATACTCTTGAGGGAATCAACTATAATTCCCTTAATTTGGGAATCCTCATTAGAACTAATCCTTGAATTAATCCCCCAAATTATCAAGGAATCATTTTATAGAAGTAAACCCAAAATCATTTCTCTCAAAGGATTACACTCTCTTATAAGATTCATCAAACTACGTGGTCTTTGATTCCCATCTAAATGGATAAGTAAGAATCATCCTTGAGGTTCAAACCCAACACTTAAAATCAACCCTATTCTCCTTGTTCCATATTCCCAATAGGGTCTAATATTACATAGAAAGCCATATTGTTTCCAAGTTCCTTGGGATGCCTTATCACAAGTCCCAAACCAAACCTTGAGTAATCACCTTTCACTTAGATGTCCATTCCACAAGAAATTAAACTATAAGATTAGGTCCTTATCACGTGACCTTAAAAGTTATGATGTTTCCCATTGAGAAACACTGAACTATGAGGGTTCTGATTCCTTTCAAAAGTATATATAGGTAGCCTATTTTATAGTTATAGTCCCAATATCAAATCAAACCATCCTCTCCCTGGATGACAATAAATTTTAGAGTTCCCCATTGAATGTCTTATAAAATCAGTATCATAATAAAGATGATTAAAATAATCTCTAAATAGTATATTGGAAGATACCAATGATGGAGAACCTCAAATACATATAAATATCTCTATTAATGGAGAAATTTGAATACATATGGATGATTCTAAATTTCACACATTTTAATAAGTGATTGAAAATTACATGGGAAACCTATGCTATACAAGGTGAATTAACAAGGACTCATTAAAATATATTAAATTTATAAAGGGAGTTCGGGATTAGACACTAATGCCCCCCAAAAGGGTGTGATGAGTCAGACCACTCATGCTATCGATCAATGCATGTTCTTAATTATTATAATGGTCAAAATTAATGAATTCCTGACTTTATAAAGAAGGTCAATTTTGTACAATGAACTATTGTATGTTTTTGATTCCATGAATAAATTTGATGGAAATTGCCTCGAAGTAGGGATTCTTACACACGATCCATGGAACTACGAAACAAAAATGGTGACCTGATGTTAATCCTTAAACAAGTTAATATTATTACCCACCTTTCAGTCCCCTATCAATTGATAAATGAAGGCCATAAAAAGGAATCAATCACTCATGTATCCATCTAAAACAATTTTCATTAATGGAGTTTATTTTTATTTTCACAATTTCATAGAACTCCCTTTACTCCAAAACAGCTACCTTCAACTTTGCACATGTGAATTCCCAAACCACTACTCAAGCTGGATCCTCATCTATTGGAAGGATGTCATAAACAACTAAACATCTTCAACACTAGGTCGCCAATTTATTAGAAAGGGAATACCACTTGCATGGTTATATACCAGCCTTGGAGGATTCTCGACACGAGATGCAGGTTAATAACAACCCTCGATCATCCGTTCAGTGATGACCGATGGTCAAGAAGCAGACGATGCCAACCACCGTTGTGAATTGTTTTGGGTCCTTATCCTCAGAACACAACTACCAATCCATCCCATAATATAAAGAGGTGGATAAAGAGGTCACTCAGGGCACAAATTAAAGGATGTATGGATCTTCCCTGAGGACTCCCACCAACAATTTCTGAGAGTAAAATCCCATGACAATGAACCACCATCATGATGTGGTGCTTCCTCTGGATGTTTGGTCCAGGTCCCTCAGACCCAGGAGTGTAAGAAGAACCACCGAGGAAAATTTATGTCCAATAGGGAGTACCTTATTACCTTTTAACCTATGTATAAATCCATAAATCTAACATGATGGAAAACAATAGGCGAGCACATACACCTATCTGTTATAAAGCCACTTCCCAACAGACTCATATGGAAGAAACCCACAAATACCACCTAGTAAATCTGGTTGATTATAGTGAAGAATCACCTACCCATATTTACAAATTATTAGCCAACCATCAGGATCATTTGACTTCATTTAAAGAAGCCCACCAATCAAATATGGTGGAAACTAGTATAGAGGAAAATACACCCACTTACACTCACCAATTTTTCCAGTAGTCTCGTCTACCAGTATTGAGAGAAGTCTGTCAACCATGCTTGAATGAAAAAAGCCAATATGCACATATGTCTGCCAAAATTCATCATGATATCCATCCATCTCTTTTGGAAGAACCTATAGAATTATGTTTGAAAGCTCCAATGATAACTCTAGGGAAGACTAAACTCTCTACCCCCATACATGAGTTCAATCAGTACCCATTGATAGGAAAAAGCGGACAGGAGAAGGCACATAAAACTAGTCCAGTTATGGAATGGATGCATATTCCCGTTATGGCTGCTGAAGTTAGCAAACACATCTTAGAAACGTTTAAAGGGAAGACACCAATTTCTATCCATATTCTAGAAGCACACTGGAATATCATAACAACAACTTTAGTAGTATATGGGGGAACATACACATAAATCTATCCCCACACCTAGGAAGACACATTGATGTGCCATCTCGAAGTAGATAAATAAATCTATTCTTGTCTAGGAGGGTTATGGGTCATACTCCCCCATATCATACGAAAAATAGGATCCGGAACATACTCCCTTTCCTATTGGAGGAAATCAGTCCGTTCCAATTACCACTATAAGGCCGGTGCATACAACTTCCCTTGATAACCACTTCTCCCAAAACGTGTCCCCAAATAAGTTTAAGAGAGAATCCATGAATACGTCTCACCAAACACAGTTAGAAAATCAAGATCCAAGCTGTGATCTGGATCCTCTTAATGCTGGAGTTAAGGAATCCATCAGACATTTATCTATTATAGCCAATATCTTACCCACTCATCAACAGATTATTAGAGTATTAGAGGTAATTTGGAAGTTCCCCATTAGAAACTTCATAATGAAGGATTGAATTTGGAAAATCTGTTCAATCCAAAGAGCCCATATCTAGATGAGATCCACGATAACCATCCATGTGTCCAAAAGGCCAAAGAGAAAGAGGACATATCCCATGTTGTAATCCACCATGGTGTTCCTCCCCATGATGCAATTTCTATGAAAGTTATCTCTACAGTAATATTTCTCAGTGTCAAGATAATTATATAATTGAAAATGTAGTAATGAGAATGTCCTCTTATCTAGAGGCACGTGGAAACATAAGGCCAGTCATGCTTGATGCCTTGTTATTAATAGGTTAAATAATTTCTCAATAAGAAAAAATTTTAATGGAACATTAATTCTATAGACCTCCTTTGGTTCATTTATCATCTAATACAATAGAAAAAAAGATACTGATTCCACTATTTTTAATAAAAAAATTGAGAGGTGTCCACTTTGGTTAGACCAAGTGGAGAAACCTCCAGTGAAAGATGAGAAGATATGTTAAACATGAGAAAAAATTGTATTAAGGAGAAGTATCATTGAAGTTCTATCCTTTAAAAAACACTCAATATAACATTCCATAATTGATCATAGAATATCGCATTCATGATGTATGACATAAATTATGAAAGAAAATTATTCATTTGAAAACCAATGTATTACCATAGGATGAATATCTAAATCCTGCAAAGGTAATTTAAGGTTTAAAAAGACAAATCTACTTGGCATCTCTCTCATTTTTCCAACATCAAAGGGTTGAGAAAAAACCGAGAACCCTTAAATGCACATGCCATGATGCACTAAAGAGGTTGTTCTAGTTAATTTCTGATACACCATACGGTGTTCCTATCAGAGGATGGGGTGAACATAAAGCATTGCATTTCATTGCACTCCAGAATTAGAAAAACCCTCCAAAAGTGGTCTCACATAATTTTATTTCCTAGAGCTGTCTAAAATCAATGGATTTTATATGTAATCAAATTTACACTCTAGAACATGCTTCAACTAGCTCTCATCAGAGTCATTCCCAAAGAGAATTATTTGTTGAGTTAAGTTTTCATCAAGAATATGAGAATCTTAGATAGACCTCCCACTTAGACGATGTCATCCATTAGATAAAAAAATGTCTAAAATAGAAAATCGGTTTTCTGAATCAGGTTATTTGAGTGGTTGTCAGAAAATGCACCCAACCAATGTATGGAACTAAATTTGTAAAATCTGAAGAGCATCTAGATGAATCTAAGATATAGCTATTCAAGAGGCACCCCTACCTAGAGGTATAGGGTCTTGTTTATTGAAATCATTGAATTCAATAAAAAAAATTGATGGTTTGAATAAGAAGAAAAGGAATATCCCCAGCCTGCTAGGCTGGGGGATTTTCACATCTACAATCACCTCTTTAACGGATGTCAGTTTTCTCCAGATTAGGGAAAAATCCACAAAGTGAATGCAGAACTGAAATATCCAAGGATTCCCTTTGGGTTACTGTCTGTCAAACAGTTCCCAAGAATTCATCATATAGGAGGAAATAGTCTCATGGATGATACTGAAGGGGTGTGTCTTAAAAAGATACTAATAGAATGTAATCAATGCATTTTGTGTCAGTAAATTTCATTAACACCATTGTAGAAGATACTCTAGAAAATGTGTCTAGTTCAGAGGAATCATAAGTTGATGTTCTTTTCTATAATACGGTATACACTAATGAAAATGAAGGAGGTGTAAAAAAAACGAAATCTGAGGCTTACCTAGAATCTTGAAATGCCCTCATGTAACCAACCTCTATAGATTTGAAAGAAATATAACAAGGGGAAAGGTAAAAGTAATATCATGTTACAATTTTCTACTGGAGAAGGTCAATATCTTTCACTTGAAGAAATATTTTCACAGCAAATAGAGGAGAAGAAAGAGTAGGAAAGAATCAATATAGAGTTACTTCGAAGAATCATTTCTACTAGACATGCTACCCTAGAAGATCCTCATATTTCACATCCTATAGGAGATACTAATAAAAGAGGATTTATGGAAAATATAGATGCATATAATTAATTCCCCCAATTGGGTACACAACTAGAGTAGGATCAAACACATCCTTATAGGCCTATCCCCTTGGGTTATCTATGAAAAATACCTACACTGCCACCACTAGTGTTTTCACAAGTCATTGTAATAGTTCAAGATCCATATTTTATACATGTACAGGTCCAAGTTCATCTAGATATTCCCCAAATTAATATGAACACAATTGAGCCATTAACAGCTCGATTGGATTCTATAGAAGAATGGCGTGCACCAGTTACGCTGGAAAAGAGAGACAACCATGAATGGGTGGATTTGATCCCTCACCCACCAAATCTTTTGAATACTATATCCGCAATTTTTAATGGTTCAGGAGATCCAGGACAACACTTAACACATTTTGTTTCTCACTGTGATCCCATGATGGGAACTCCTCAATAATAATATGGGGTACAACTTAGGTTCTATGTGATTTCATTAAAGGGACCAAATTTTTTCTGTTATAAAAGTTTTTAATCTTGATCAATTACTGGATGAGAAGATATTTGTTAGAAATTTCTTCTTTAATTCAGCACAACACTATGGAAGACAACAATTTTTATTCTTGCAAATTGCAAACAAATGGGAAATTAAAGAGTTTCAGATTTCATTTCTTGATGAAAAGGATTAACTTATTCATTAAATATGGAACTCCCTTAGGAAGTGTTTCTTCCAATTTGTGTGGAAAATATGCATGATGAGTTACACACACCATTGATCCCTATGAAATACATTGGAGAGTTTCCAGACCTTTCTTCATATTCCCAATAGGTTCATGATTATATTGTGGAAAATAAGCTAAAACTCATGTAATTATATAATCTCTAGTAAAGATAATAAGGAAAGCATAGGAAGATATAGTCACACATAAGCGAGCACCCATACCTGCTTCCACTTCAAAACCTTCATCACATAGAAAGGCTCTGCCACCTGAGAATCAGTAGAAATAACTGCCTCATCAACATAACAAAATAGGTCAAAGGTAGAAATAGGTAGAGGAGTTAAAGAACAATGTTTATTATTTTTGGAAGGAACAAGTTCTCAGTAACTTCATCTAACCTTTGGAAAAAAATTTGGTTCAATTTCCAAGGGAGAAGAAACTAAAAAAATAAGGAAATGATGATCTTTGGAATTATGGTCCCATTCACCAAATGTTGAGTCATCCCATTCAAGAGTGTTTGGTTTTTAAAACCCCCCTAAAAAAATTTAGACTATGGACATGTAAAATTGAAAAGTTAATCAGCCCAAGTAGCAGGTGTTACTGCTACTGATGTTGAGTCATCCCATTCAAGAGTGTTTGGTTTTCAAAAACCTCCTGAAAAAAATTATAGACTATAGATAAGTAAAATTGAAAATTTAATCAGCCCAAGTAGCATGTGTTACTGCTACTAATCCAGAGGAAGATGATGAATGACAGAATGTAAAAAGTAAAAATGCGCATAGATAAAATGATTGGATGATCATAAAAATTTCCAACTGAACTCATGCCATTCTATGAACATAGTTGAAACAAATGATTGTGTCTTCCTCTACTACCTCCACAGAAAAACCACCTTCATCAAAAGATCTGTCCTATAAAGTTTAATCCTTAAAGAAGCAACCTTAACAAAAGAATAAAGGTAATTAAGAAAAAGATGAGCTCGTGTCAAGCCTATAGTTGTCCTTAACTCTGGAAGATTTCATGCCATAGGTTTCACAAGTATAGGTACCACCCCTCAAAATGTCACAACCATAACAGACCTGCAAAGTAGAATCTTCATCAAATAAATAATTGATCTTTAGTTCGGTCAGCATTATCCACTTAATAGATACTTATACCAAGGTTGATTTTGGTTTTAATGAGCCTGAGTTCCTTGTACCTAACTAGGGAAATAGAGGAAGAATCCAAGGTCGAGTATACAGGGGAATACATGTGTATTCTAGAAGACACTATTTTAACTCTACCCTTGCTCAAACTGTATATTTGGCAAAAAAACTCTTGGGAGAGGCCTTCAGCTAGCTCAACAAGAACATGAATGTTTTCCCACACATGATAGAACTGGTCCTGACAAGATTATTTTAGAGGATCGATTCATGGTTACACCATTTTTCTCTCAGTAAGTAGATTGAACTAATTAGTCTAACCTACCGAAGCCATGAGTATTCAAATTTCTACTCTAACACATGTTATATCTACATCAGCAATGTCAACTTCCAAGGCACCTCTGAAACCTCATCTTCATGCTGGGAAATGCAGAAATATGGACCAAAAGTACAATGATTTGAAACATCTGGCCCAAGTACCAACCAATTTGTCAATTTTTGAAGCCTTGAATCTATCAAAAGATCTTTGAGAAGCACTTATTGAGGCTTTTTCAAGTCCTTAAGAGTTTGAAACCGATGTTGCTGCTGCTAAGGTTTATCATATAGAGAATGATCATACATAATGTCATGAAGTTATATATTTTACAAAATAATATAAAGATGATGTTATACGTGGATATATCATGAACTTTTATCTATCTTTTAGGGTCAATTACATAGTTATCTCGTGATCCTTTGTTTATAATAGCTTAGGAGTCGACCTCATTCCCATTCATACACTTCAGCGATTATGCCTCACTGAATACGACTTATCTCATTCTACATTAATGTTTCAAGGTTATGAGAAGAATGATCAATAAAATTGTTGTGGGATTACACTCTCAGTTTGGGGTTCTTATATATAATTCAGATTTTTTGGTAATCCTTTAGGACACAACCTTTATCATTCTGTATGGTAGGCCTTGGCTACATAAAAATGTATCCATACCTTGTTCATAGCACAAATGTCTCAAGTACGTTATAAATGGACAAATTGGAACATTGAATGGTGATAAGGATCTGTTTAAAATGTATGAATCTCAATACATTGAGGTTGAATTTTATCAAACAATGGGAACAAGGTTCGTGGTAAAATAGGTAACCAGAATCAATGCTCCAAATGTCCAGGAAAATATCCCAGCAAACCCATTCAAATTTTTTAGTATAGATTATTTGTTTCCAATAAATGAAATTGAAAGGATAAACCCAAATCTAAGAACTAATTTGATGAATTCCATTATGTCAATTGTGGAAATCGAGCCTAACATCAAGGGAGAAATTGTTGATTTACCAAGAAGTGATGAAAGCTTAAAGAGAGATGTCACCATTTAATCCACTGATCTTCAGAATGTCTCTGCTTCATCAATAAGACTTGAAAAAGTAGTAAAAATTACTATATGAATACAAGGATATTGATTCTGAACCCATAATACCGACTTCAATTCTCTAAGAAGACCCTTCATCCTCAGTAGGTTCAGAAATAACTGATTCTTCTTCAGGATGTTCAAATACTGACTCCTCCCCTAGCTCTATATTTTTTCTTCATCACTTAATTTGCAAGTAGAAATAGAAGAAGTGACAAGTAAGGAAGAAGAAGAAGATCTCAGGGACGCTACTCCAGTATTTGAGGAAGATTTCTATACCATTGTAGATGAGCTCAAAGAAATAAATCTGGGTATAAAAGAAGCTCCACACCCCACACTAATTAGTGTGACCATAACTTATGAAGAGAAAGAGATGTAAACTTTGTTTCTAAATTCACATTGAGATATATTTTCATGTAACTAAACAGATATTATAGGCCTTAATACTATTTTAGTCACCCATCATTTGGATTTTATAGAAGAACATCGAGGATTTATGCCAGAAGATAGAAGATCAAACCCAAATCATGCCTCTAAAATAAAAGCTAACGTCGATAAGATTATAGAGGATGAATTATTCAGGGAGGTTCAATATCTGAAGTGGCTGGAGAACATAGTCCCAATGAAACAATAATGGGAAAATCAGAGTTTTCTTTGATCATAGAGATCTTAACCGACATTTTCCTAATGATGAATTTATAGTTCTGATCACAGAGCTTTTAATTGATGCAACAGTTGGATATAAAGATCTTTTCTTTATGGATGGTTTCTCTAGATACAATTAAATTTTCATGGGCCTATAGGATGAAGAGTCTACACCCTTCTCATCCCCTCAAGGTGTGTTTTTCTATCGGTTAATTCTCTTTGGATTAAATAATGCAGGGGCCACGTATCAATGTACCACACACCATATCATCAAACCCTTATTAGGAAATTTTCTCAAATGTTATGTGGATGATCTAGTGGTTAAATACAAACAACATTCTGATCATATGGTTGATCTAGAGATGATATTAAATAATTTTAAAAAGCACAATTTTAAGTTAAACACCTTGAAATGTGCTTTCAGGGTAACCTTAAGATAATTTATCAGCTTTGTTGTATGCCATCATGGCATAAAAGTTAATCCTGAGAAAACCAAAGGAATCCTTGGCATGTAACATCTTAAAAATTTGAATGAATTAAGAGGAATTCAAGGAAACTTGGCTTGTATTCAACACTTTATCTCTAGTTTTGTAGGAACGTGTTTACCCGTCATGAGATTAATGAATAAGGGAGTCACCTATCAATTTACCAAAGGCCAGTAAGAGTTATTTGATTCCCTTAATAAATATTTCTTTATTCCATCATTATTAATACCACATATTGATGGAATACCACTTATTCTCTATGTGATTGCTTTTGAGCGATCACTGGGTGACTTCCTTGCCCAAAAGAACGATGCTCGAAATGAAAACAACCTTTACTATCTCAATCGAACTATACTTGAAATAGAGACTCAAAATTAAAATGTCAAGAAGTATTTCCTGGCATTAAGCTTTAAAGTTTAGAGATTGAGGCACTAACAGAAACATCATGAGGTCTAATTGGTGTCTCGTGATAACCCGCTCAAATTTATTCTCAGTCTTCCTATGCTTATAGGGTGTTTGGCTTGGTGGTAAGTTATTTTGAAATATTTTGATATCAATTTTGTGCCTTAGAAGGAAATTAAAGGCCAATATTTGGTGGGTTTCCTTACTGAACATCCATCTGTGAAATATATATCATTGAATGCTGAGCTTCCTGATGAAGAGGTCTTCTCTATTCATGATAATCCTGAAACATGGGAAATTTACTTTGATGGTTCTTAAAAAAGTCCAACAAGGAAGAGAATGTAAAACCAAAAACTCAACAAAGTTGGGTTGAGAATTGTACTTATATCCCCAAAAAAGGTAGTGTTTCCATATTTCATATTGTTTCTAGAAGGAGGTACCAACAATGAGGGATAATATCAAGCTCTCATCACAAGCTTGGAATTGGCACTCCAGGTAGAAGTGAATGAACTAAAAGTGAATGGTGATTCAGAGTTGGTAATTAAACAAATCAATGGTGATTATGATATCAAGAAACAATAGTTAATCCCTTTGTGTGATTATGTTAGAGGGCTAAGGGAAGAATTTCTCTCAAATCCAATATTTTCTTATGTCATGCGATCAAAAAATACTCATGCTGATGCATTGGGTAATGAAACCATAGCCCTGGAAGATCCAAATTGGGATGATACAATCATCAGTCTAGCCCATCATCATGTGGTCTCACCTTTCTTTCAAACTATACTGAATGAAATTAATGAAATTATCCCCGTTTCTAAGCCATATGGACATACCACGGGATGAATGACACCCATCATGTAGTACCTTCAAAATGAAGTACTTCCACCAGATAGAGTTGAAAAATAACAAATCTAATAACGAGTGGCCAATTTTAATCTTTATGACAGTCCAGATCACCAGAAGATTGTCTATAAACAATACTTCGATGGAATCCTCTTTAGGTGTATTGATAGAGAAGAAAATACAGCTGTCATGAAAGAAGTATATTCAAAAGAATTTACTGCTAACTACTCTGGGAATAGGCTTTATGATCAAATCCTAAAGACTTGGTACTTGTGGCCTTCAATGATACATGATTGCATAGATTTCACCAAGAAATGTCCTCTATTAAAAGTGAATTACAACATTATTCATCAACCCCCATAGTTTTTATGTACAACTAAATACTCCTGGATATTTTCTAAATGGGGAATGGATGTAGTAGGAACTTATCCTCTAGCTATGACTAAGCAGTTTAGGTATATTATCACTACTACATACTTCTCCTCTAAATGGTCTAAGGTAATAACTCTTAATGAATTAAGATAAAAAAGCATTGTTAGTTTTTTCAAATCTAACATCATCACCTGATTTGGTGTCCCTCATACTATATTAATGGACAACAACACCAATTTCTATTCTGTTGAGGTAATGAAGTTATATCAGGATCACAATATCAAATGCAACATTTCATCTCGTAATCATCCAGCAGCCAATGGATAGATAAAGGATTTCAAAAAGAACATATCAAGTATACTATATAATATGGTAGATAAAGATAATAAATCATGTCCTAATAATCCTTTTCTTTCTTCATGGGATTATGAGACTACTACTAGTACTGCAACATATGAAACACCATATTCATTAGTGTACTGAAAAGAATCGGGTTTTCCTACTAAAATTCGATTGTCTTCACTCTGTGTTTCAATATGTGATAAGTTGTTTACAAATTTATTGTATCATAAATTATTTCATGAGATAGAAAAATTAAGAAAAAAATATTGCATACTTTGTGTCATTTAGAAGTCTACCGGAACAGAATAGTGCAGGATTTTAGCATGAAAGTTCACATTCGTTCATTTCTTCAAGGATAATTGGTATTGGTCCTTAGGAATCCAATTATACTCAGAAATAAGCCTCCAAAGAATGAGAGAAAATGGGAAGGAAATTATTCCGTACATATGGTCTACTCAAATGGAGCTTATTCCACAATCTCAATGGATGGAGAGCTTATTACAACTCCAACCAATGAGAGAATCTTAAAGAAATACATTGTGTAACTGCACATATTTTCTTCACAACTTGAATATAAAAAATACAACACAATGTCCTATTTACAAGACATTAAAATGAATAACGACCATAAGAGTCCATGCTGCATGATGATAAAATGCGTTGTATCTTTGTCCTTATTGCACGACATTAAACTGCATGACATCATTTTTCCTCGTTACATGAAATTAAACTATACAGTTAATGTCTTCATTATTTGATGTTATAATCTTCCATATGCAAGCATAATTGGAATCACTGTTACTCCTTAGTGGCACATGAGTTATATTCCTTCCTATGTTTTAGTTAGGTCTTCCTTAGGTACTCATTTCAATAACTACATGTGGATTGATTCTCATCCATATGAGATACGTAGAGATACCTAGATCACCAATCATGGGCCCATCTGAAACCAAAATTTTTATTTCCCTTTTCCTCTTCCTATATATGAACCAGATCTATACAGAGATTTCCTTTTGGATACATGTCTTGATTTTCATACCATATTGTTTCTTAAATTTAATCATTCTTCTAGAATGTGTTTAACACCCCCGTCTCCCACATCAAAATCAATTGGAGTGTGAAATGGTTGTTCAAGAACTATGTTTTGATTTATTCTCATCCATATGAGATACATAGATATGCCTAGATCTCCAATCATGGGCCTAGTTGTGAATGAGAAACCCTTTATTCCCAATGTAATAATCAAACCTATATAGGGAATGTTTAAAGTACTTTTTAGGGCTTTATTATCATCCATATGAGATATGTAGTGACCCTTGGGTTCAATTCCATGGTCCAGCCACAATATTTCATTTTTTATGTCAGAATCACTTCACACCCTCGCTGCATGACTCTAAACTATACAAAAAAATATTGATTCAAAGGAAACAAGGAAAGTCTCAATTTTACATATGAGTAAGATCTATGTAAAAGACTCTAAACTCTTGGACAATATTTATTCAAATATTTCTTATGTGCAGTCAGCAATACCCCTTCTATATTTCACACTCTTAATCTTGAATATTTTCAAATATTCACAATATTTATTACAGTTTTTGGTTACAATGTTTCTAATATCTAATAACTATTTTTCCTGACGATGAAGTATGTTCTCTTAAGTGGCATTGCATACGTTGTTTCCATAATGGGAAATTCAGTCAAAATATACCACTATTTGACAATGTAATAGTTTCCCTAGTTGTTCCTCCATAATAATGCCCCCATAACAGGTTTTCCAAATCATGGTAATTTCATTCATGGTTAATGTGTATTTTTTCCCTTTCAATACTTGATAACAATATACATGAATATTTATTTTAATGTAGTAATTAATGTATATTTGTCTCATTACCTTTATCTCAATCTAAAAGTCTTCCAGACCATGGTTTACAAATTTCCCCCACCATGTGTTCAAAGTAATAGAGATTACCTTGGATCACTTGACCACATGTCATATAATATTTAAATTTTTTCCCTAGTTGTATGACCTAAAAGAACTACATATACCATACTTCCAATTTTTTGGAAATACCTTCATAGAAATCCTATTACAACACTTCTTGGGAAATATTGATTTTAAATAATATCTCTGTATTCAAGTACCTTTATTCACAATCCAAACATCATGCTTTGGAAAATATGAATCTCCATAAAAATTCATAGTATTTTAGAAATAAAACGTCAAATTTTTTAGATCTCATTTTCCTGAATATGTAGTACATACCCCTAGGTTGCCTTACCTAAATGATTCCTACATAATAGGCCTGCCGATCAAAAGATTCCACTATTTGGCTATGTAGCATTTCCCCCAGTTGGAACTGCATAATAAATCCACTATAACAGGTTAGTAAAATAATGGTATCTTTGTTCTTAGGAAATACTTCCTGTAATGCCTATTAAACCTTTTTAACATAGAAAATTTTGGATTCAGAAATTCATAAATCATAGTTTACAATTATTCTCTTCCGTAATTGAAAATGGTAGTATGTTTAAAAACAAATTATCAAGAAATTGAGAGTCTCAAACCTTTGGTCAAATTTAATGACCCTAAATTAAATCCACCCAATGCCCTCACTACACGACTTAAAACTACATGATATAATACCATCACAACAAGACATAAAACTTCATATTATAATGTCCTAACTACATGACCTAGAACTGTGTAGTATGAAATTAGAAAATCCACTTTCTGACAAATTTTATCCATTCCTCATACACACAATTTTTTTAAAAGTGGTTTTCTTATTCCTAACATATATTGGAATATATAACCCTTTATTATTAAAATCCCCTTCTTTGGAAAAACCAACCATTTTAGTCTTGAGTCATCCAAATATTATTTACCCTTGTCTATCAATGGTGAAATATTAAATTCTTAAGATCTCTTTTTCATGACTATGCAGTATGTTCCCCAAGAGGCCTTATATAAACTTTGCCTACATTTTATGCCTGCTAGTCAACAGATTCCACTATTTTGCTATACAACATATTCCCTATTCATCCATTCATAACAGAACCCCCATAACGAGGTTTTCAAATAATGGTAACCTCATTCTTGGAAGAGACCTCCTTTATGTTTATACATGTTTTAGATTTGGTGACTATAAAAATAAGGACCCATGATTCCCCTTAGAAATATATAATGAATATTAGAGAAATTCTTAGCCATTGAGCCTTGTTTGGGATCTAATTTCATAATTTAGGTTCAATTTTGTTCTACCTTAAACATTAAACCTTTCAAGTTCAACATGAATGACTCTAAATTTCCAAAAAAAAGAGACATGGTACTCACCAGATTAGAAACCCATAAAGGGCACTCTGGACAAAAGTCAAGTCCCACCTCACTAAACATACATTTTTGTTTGATTTTGGTAATATTGAGTAATACAAATTTAAAAGACAAAATGTTTTTGGGGCTTTCTATATAAACCTAGTAAAAATAAAACTATTTTACCTAGACCCATTGACTTAGGTAGTGAATAGCTATCAATAAGGAAAACACAGATTATGAAAGATGAAATTATTTTCATTTGTGAGATACAAATTCACAGAAGAGAATCCACAAAATGGAGTCTCTATTATGTCATAAATCACAAGAGGTTTTCCATATAACTCTTCAATTTTTTAATGACCTATTGAGCACTATCATCCTCCTATTGATGTTATTTTAGCTAACCAACTTCGATCTCCTTAGCATGGCGAAGTGATTCTTTAGTATCTGCAATGGAATTTTCACTTTCCTTATGATCTTCTTTGATAGAGTTAGGAAGCTGGTCAAGATCCCCTATGATAATAATTAATTCTTATTGAAGACACATCTACTGAACAATCTTTTCTATAATTTGCTACTTCAGTTCTTTCATCTTTTCAGTGTGATTGGTGTCATCTTTGGTTATCACCACTTGGAATTCATCAATGTTGATAAGCAGTTTAGTTTTTATCAGATGTTGATGAAGCTTATGCTATTTCCCCCTCTTTCGTATAATCTATTTCAATGCAGTATAAATTTAATGGCATTCAAAATTGCCAAATCACAATGAAATGAATAGAGATGAAATTCGTGGAATTCTTCGAGGTTGTTTCTCAAGGGGAATTTCCAATATTATCTTCAATATGTTTTTCAATGCCTTGCGACGTGCGAGACGAAGGGCCATTTGTAGTTCTAGGTCTAATTCAGAATCACAGTCATAAGGAGGGACATATTCTGGGATTAATGCACTAGGAGAAGTGTAATATTCTTCTCCTTTCATAAAAGTAGTTTCTTTACCTCATAATATTGTATGAGTTGATATAGAGGCATCACCTTTGGATCTAGCCATTGAATTTGATTGCCCTCTATGGTAAATTAAATTATGGCTATGGTTAGTTTCAAGGGATAAAAAGTGTGAGAACAATAAAAATATTAGAATATATTACCTAATTGTAGATTGGTAGCTTGTGAAGATTCCTCCCCAATGTTATCATTTTCAACAGTTTTGGTTGACGTCTCGGGATGGGGAATACTCTCTTTAATTTTTTCAGTATCCTATGAATAAATATCAGGAAGATTTTATGTCTCAAGATTCACCTCATACAATGTCACCACAATGGTAGGATTGAAATTAATTTCTATGATTCCATCAATCTTCAACATAACAGCAGTTTATTTAGATCAAACTACATATTTCAACCAATCATGGTTTTAAATTTAATCATAAGAAGACTAATAAGACGAAGAATGAAAACACACATCCAGTTGGTTCTATACAAGGAACATCAAAATATTCTAAAAAATGTTGTCAATAAAAATGTTCTAATAATTCTTCAAAATACATGACAAGGTTCATCATAACATCCAATGATATCCCAGATCCCATGTTAGTCTCACCCATGGGAGTACTCAGAGTGTTTCCTTTAAATCCTTCCTCCAACAACTTGTGTGCTCAAACAGATTCCTCTGAAACAACTGTGGGGTCAACACCAATTTTTGTATGATGTTCTGGTGCATGGGATAAACATAAGGTATCATAGTATAGAAGTGTGTTTTTTTACATTTGGTGTCTTATAAAGAACTGTTGATTTACTAGAGCTCTCCTCTATTATAATAGTAGGAACAAGAAGAGTGCTGGGAATAGACATTGGTTCCTTTGGCCTCAATGCCTCTTCAGGATCCACCAGGTTAGCATGAATTTTTGTCTATTTTAAAAAACTCTCCACAGTTCCACCAAGCATATCAGAATTTTCTTTTAGATAATTAACAGAAGAAGCTCCTAAAATTCCAAGAAGTTTAACAAATTTTCCATGAATAATGATAAAATTCATGTTATCAAGAAGGCTTACCACTAACAAGAAAATGTTTAATCATGGTATTATTTCTTCTATGTTTTTGTTTCTTCGCATTCATAGGAGGCTTGCATAAGAATCTTCAAAAAATAGATATTAGAGACTAAAATACCCATTCAATATCATCCTCAATAACCTATTGGCTAGAAGATATTTATCCCAATTCATAGGGTGATCCAGTAGCTCCAAGAGCAGTGCCCACAGGGCTATATCGTGGTGATACAATGTCAATTGATTTTACTTTATCCAGCTACAAAATAAGATGAAATTTGTTCTGAGTAAAAATGTTTTGACTATGTTGAAATTGAAATGTAAAAGAGAATGTGACAAAAAGGAAACTTACATCTTCCGGATCAATAAAATCACCCCATTCTTTATCTAATGAAAGATTAATCCCTTCAGTCATACCATGGTCTATCATTTCATTCACCCACATCCTGGTGGGAATTGATTTTTCAGTTGTGCATATGAGAATTTCCATCTCTCGGATGTACACTTCATCAAGATTTGTTTTTAAATAGAATATCAAAATAGGTCCATAGATCCCATATTCCTAGAATACGAAACCCATTACATAAACCTATCCACGTGGTTCCAACATCACAATGTAAACTTTTACATGTTTTGATAGCCTATGGTAATATATATTAAGATTAGATGGTAGATGGTTGTGAAGAGGATCCTGCAGTTTTGGATTTATGTTACTTCCCAATTCCCACAGTCATAGATGGGGGATGATAAAATGGGACTCATCATTCTGCAAAATGATTGATACTAGACCGCCTTAGTACAACCTCAGTAGGGATTGATTATGTGGATATCTTAACTTTGTCAGGTGGATTATATATTGCATAAGGTGGCTTCGATGAATTTTGTTCCTCGTCACCTCCACCTTGGGACTCCAATTAGTCATCCCTCAACACCGAATAATTACCTTACAAATGAAAGTGTTCCTTCCTACTACATCTCTTTATCAACACTCGAGGTACAACCTGGTTTAATACCCCTTTAGGGAATGATGGGACCAAGTTTTCAGCGCACTATGAAATCAACCTTCTTATTGAATCAATGATAGGTAAATTAAATATTTCCCCAGTCTTCTACATAGATGTCAGAAACCATAGTCGTTGGGAATCCATTGGATGTTTCTCTAATATGACACGAACAAGAGGGGATAATGATTTTTTTGCAGATATTTTAATTGATGCTCGATTCTATAAGGAGAATAGTCCTCACATATTATTTCATCTTCAAGTCTGGTGGCTAATACACCATCCCTACAAGCTAACATATTTTCCTTTAGCTCAAAGTTGGCCATCCCATCCTGAAAGAATCCCCCTATAAACAGATTCCCAAAAGGGAAATGATGAAAGTCCTTATACATGCTCAACTTGTCTTTGATATCATAAGTGTTCAGATACAAAGAAGAAATACCATAAAAATCCTGAAGAGATTGTCAAAAATAACTTCCAAAGACCTGTACCCCACTTTTCACAACATAGGTTTGAAAATTTTTATAGATCCACCCCCATAACCCCTAGAATGTTCCCACTATTCTGAAAGTATATTTACCTTAGTAAATATGTCGTAACCTCCTATGAATATTTTCCAAAATAGGAGTAGCCAACCCTACAATCCTCATCTCATCTAGCTTATCCGCAATAAAAAAAGTTCCTGACCTTATGCCTCGCATGGAATCCTGAACCAGTAACTAATACACACTGAGCCACATGGCCAGTAAACCTGCAAGACGTGTCTTCATAGAAATTTTTGAATTGATTTCATAACAACACTTAAAAAACTATAATTTCTCAAATGTGGGCCAAAACATTTTGGGTGTACCTCTCCTATTTTCCTTTGGATAGCTGGTTGGATGAGTGAATGTGAGAACTTTTTCATACATCTTTACCAGGAATATTTCAATCTATTCATCTTGATGAATATCCCTTCTTGTGTGGGACTTTATGGTGGTTGTATTCTTGAGTTTATAAAATAATTTCATCAACTCATGAACAAAGTATGGTGTCTTCTCAATGTCATTCCATGTCACCTTGGGGGGAATAAACTCATTGTTCATATCTCCATGGATTAGAGCTCTAGAGATCTGGTAGAACTCCCCAAACTGATACCTTCTTCTCCATGTATCGAATGTAAGGAGTTAGTTTTTGGACTCCATTGTCTTAGTAACTATGGCACAAAATCGTCATTCCAAGACACATTGGTTTTCCTGACCCATACATACAAGCAAATCCCAAAACCTTTTAGGTCATTTTTATATTCCACACACATCTTGTGCACCCGATATTCCCACATCCATATAGGTTTTACACCCCCTTCTGGGTAGAAATCCCAACTTTTCTTCCAGCCTCTATATTGATCCATATGAGAATCTCAAAAGATGGATGAAAAACAGTATGGCTACAGTTCAGGTGTGGGTGCTTTTAAATCTGGAGCACACAGGCTATGATGAATGATATGAGACTTATCTTCTCTCCCAACATTAACATATGTGCCCACAAGAGAACAATTGGAATATGAGAAATTTGTATAATCATGAAGCCAATAAAGTGGGACATAGTTCTTCTGGTCTAGAATATTGACATAGTGCTGATGACCATAACTATAAAAATATAAATAAGTGATCTGGGGAAAATTGAAGTGATATTTCATTAGATATTTTTTGAAGTCTGGGAGTGTAGTATCATAGACATCAAAGAAGTGATGAATGAAAACCTTCATCATGTCATCAATTCTATTACTAGCCAATTCATAAGCAGTTTCAATTCTATTGGGATCTATTGAACCTAACAAAATCATGTACATTTTTGAATTTTTTACAAAGAAATTGAGATAAATTGACAAAGTAATTAAGGCGCGCAAGTATAAACTTGTCGCACATGTATAAAACCATCATGAAAGTGTGGAACCCTAGTTATATCATGAAAATAGTAAATATAAAATAGAAGAGTGAATAAACATGAGTGTCAGAGAAAAAATTACTTGCATGATGAGATCTAGATTTTTGGTAGTTAGGAGAATTTTTGTGGAAGTGAAGCTGATATATGTAAGAAATGTGAGTAACCTTGCGTGCTAAAACATGCACATCACAACACCCTATTTTTTTGTTATTCATTACTTTACCTCTGTATATGATCCTATTTTCATTTTGGATGTAATTATGAGGGGGGGTGGGATTTTGTTGACACTCTGTTCCATCACTATGTCTAAAATATAAAAAAGAAAAATACCATAAAAACAAAAGGAGAAAACACATGAATAAAATCAAGATTTTCAAAGTCTTGAACATTAGATCGCTTTAGTCTAGGAAAAACACCATTGGCATGCAAGGTACTTGCACATTAAAATTCAGTGTGAAAGACCCCTGTGTGCCCAAACCCTTTTCACCCAGGGTCATATTTTTGTAGGTTCCGAGCGCAGCGAAAGCACGTTGGGGGGTTTGCCCAACTTTAATTTTAACGTTAAACAACGTTCTATCCGAGATCTGTCACGATTTAAAACACCGAATCTTTAGAATATAATGAAGAACGATAAAGAAAAGAAGTGTCCTGAAACCCTTAAGATTGGATCATCATATGTTGGTTATAATTAATTTAATTAATTCATAAGAATTACCTCGATGGAATTCTCTCTTCGTTGGAGTCTCTGGACACGGTCATGTGATCCATCGTTGCGTCGTAGAATCCAAGTACAAGATTCCTCTAGTGGGGATCCACATGTGATCCACGTATCTCTAGACATCGCCGAAGGGATCTCTAGGTGCTAGCGCAGAAGAAACATTACTGGTGATGTCTGCCTTCTACCGCCTTGATCCGGTGGAGGATCTAGCTCTCATAACTTGAAAGTGTTCTTGGTGGAAAGGGAATTCTCTCTTGTCTTGAGAGTATTTCCAAATCCATTGTGCACAACAATGGATCTCACTCAATGAGAATAATGTAATTGGAATTATAATACTTAGAATAATAAAATGAATTAATTTCCTGAAATAATTTAATCATTTCATTTAATTCTTAGTAATACCCCATGTCTTAACAATGATAGTTGACCATCATTATTAATTTACATGCTCCCAACATATTACATTTAATATCATTTAATTAAATAAACAATATTTTCTCATGAATCTTGAAAAACATACTACACGACGTGTACTTTTATATTTAATTTTATTCATTTCCTCCACCATATTTATTAGACCTTGAGTAATGACTATTTATTTCTTAAATAAATGTAACTATATTACTCACTAATAAATATATATATTATTTCGCCCAAAATATATTCTCTCGAATAACTAGTGTCAAAATAAATGCGACCAGGCATCCTTATATAATTATTAAACCATAGTCGGGAATAATCTTTATTTACCTTGTTAAATTAATATTTAAAAGAGATACATGGACACACTTAGTGTGTGACCCTCTAGGTCCCTTTCTCAGTGGCATTAGGCATAGCCTACCTAAAGTCCAAGGTTAGCGTCTTGAAACACGCCAGGGCAACCATAGAGAAAGAAGTTAACACTGTAATGACGTGTCACCTTCTACAAATGATTACCGTGTAATATAGTCCCTTTGTCTCGATATCTCCAATCAAGCGGGTTGAATGCTAGTACCATCAACCCATGTGCTTGATTATTCTTTCTTTGACTTCCCAGAATTGAACTCGCCCATACCTTACCATGGACATGGATTTATTTTGGCTATATCAATTCCATCAAAGGACCTGAGTTATCTACTTCCTTTATGGAACATAAGGGACAAATCCTTTCTCGCATTATCTATTAATGTGGTATTACTCGTTACACACCCAATGTATCCTACCTCGCTGCGAATAGTGTGTCGTCATAGTTTTCAACAATACATCTAAGTGCACGAGTTGTAATACCCATTAATAATAATCTTAAATTCTAAGGACCAATACACACGTCCGCAGATAGGAACATCCAATGACACTATGAAATGTGGATTTCCTACCGGAAGGTCTCGTTTTCATAATATCCCCCTGGATATTACCAAGGGTGCACACCATGAGAATATGCCTCAATGTTTTATGAGTCCTCACCACTTATGACCTGTATTATTTGTGTCACTCAAATAATATCATCCGAACATAGAACATATATTCAAGAACAGTGTTATGGAACTTCTGGGTTCTCATCATAGAAGGGATCCACTATGACCCATTAATGCAACGACTATCCTTAAGACATTATCATAGGAATTGTCATGCAGAAGAATAATCAAGATGTGATAAGTCTTTTATTAATGAATAAAGTAAAAAGTAGTTGGTTCTAGACCACCAACTCCAACAGACTCCCACTTGTACTAGAGCCAACTGCTAACAACCCCTAACTCTCTAGCTCTCACAAGATTTTCAGGCTTCTGCTGAGATAGGACTTTAGTCATGTGGTCTGCCACGTTCTCTTCCATGGACACTCTGCTCACTAAAACATCACCCCTTTGATAGAAATCCATCAAGAGGTGATACTTTTGAAGTTTTTGCTTTTAACGTTGATGTGAACTTGGTTATTTTACAAGAGCCACCACTACAGTATTATCACAAAACAATGTAATGGGATCTTTACTTCTAGGAACCACATCAAGCTCTTGGACAATGTTCCGAATCCAGAAGGATTTCATAGATTCATCAAAAGCCACTATATACTCGGACTCCACTTTAGAATCGGCAACAACTGGCTACTTTGAACTCTTCCAGCTCATAGCTCCTCCATTGAGACAGAAAACATATCCAGACTGCGACTTCAGATCATTCTAATCTATTTGAAAAAGAGCATCAGCATACCCTCTGATGACAGGCTCCTCGTCTCCTCTATACACTAGGAACATATACTTAGTTCTTCTCTGGTACACAAGGATAGTTTTAACAGCAGTCCAATGCTATTCTCCTGGATCTGATTTATATCTTCCTACCATGCTCAGTGAATATGAAACATCAAGCTTGGTATATAACATGTCATACATGATAGATCCTATAGCTGAAGTGTATGGGATCTTAATCATCCTATCTTTCTCGTGTTTTGTCTGGGGACACATTTTCATAGAAAGACGTATGCCATGTGACACTGAAACCAATTCCTTCTTGGATTTTTCCATACGAAATCTCTTTAGTATCTAGTCAATGTTTGTACACTGACTTAGTCCAAGCAGCCTCTTGGATTTATCACGAATGATCTTGATCCCTAGAATGTAGGCTGCTTCTCCCAAGTCCTTCATGGAGAAACACTCATTCCACCAGTCCTTAACTAGCTGTAATACAGGTACATAGTTTCCAATAATTTATATGTCATCAACATATACTAATAGGATAACGATCACATTCACATTAAACCGCTTATAAACACATGGCTCACATTCGTTCTTAATGAAACCAAATTCTGTTATGGCTTCATCAAATCGAATGTTCCATGACCTGGATGCTTGCTTTAATCCATAAATGGATTTCTGCAACTTGCAAAACCGTTTGGCTTCACCCGGTGTCACTAACCCTTTTAGTTGTGTCATATGGACATCTTCCTAAAGGTTCCCGTTAAGGAATGTTGTTTTGACATCCATTTTCCAAATCTCGCAGTCATGGTAAGATACTATGGAAAGTATGATTCTTATGGATTTACACATGGAAACTGGTGAGAAGGTTTCATCATAGTCAATTCCTTCATGCCATATGAATCCTTTAGCCACTAGCCTTGCTTTATAGGTGCTAACTTGACCTTCCATGTCCAGTTTTCTCTGGAATACCCATTTGCATTCAATAGGCTTTACATCAACTGGATCATCGACTAGATCCCAGAGTTGGTTCTGATACATGGAATCCATCTCAGAATTAATAGCTTATGAGCTTTAAACTGCTTCCTTATAGGAGATAGGTTCATCATTGTCCAACAATAATAGTTCACCATCCTCCATGACTAGGAAACAAAATCTCTCTGATTCCCTTACCTCTCTTGAGGTCCTACACAGTACTTATGTTTCTGGAACCTCTTCCATTGGGACCTGTGGAACTTTTTCCTGTACCAACTCCTGTGTATCTTGAGAATCATCTTCGTCGAAGTCAATCTTCATCCCACTATCCATCTTGAGGATGTGCTCCCTCTCAAGAAAGAAGGATTGTCTGGAGACATTTACTTTCTTTTCTGAAGGTTTATATAGGTAATATCCTTTAGTTTCCTTGGGATATCCTATAAAGATACACCTCGTGCCCCGAAGTGCTAGTTTGTTTCCTGATAAGGCCTTAACAATTGCCTCCCATACCCATACACGTGTATGCGACAAAGTGGGTTTCGTTCCATTCCATAACTCGGATGGAATTCCATTTTAGGCCTTAGTCGGTACTCGGTTTAATGTGTGTGCTACAGTTTGTAATAAATATCCCCAAAAGGATAATGGAAGATCTACATGACTCATCATCGACCTCACCATGTCCAAAAAGGTGTGGTTACTCCTTTCACTAACACCATTCCACGGTGGTGTATAAGGAGGAGTGAGCTAAGATAGAATCCCAGACTCCAGTATAAGATCAATGAACTCTTGGTTCAGATATTCTCCACCTTGATTCGATCGAAGATTCTTTCTCTTCTTACCAAGATGATTCTCTACTTCATTCTTGAATTCCTTAAATTTATCTAGGGACTCTGACATATACCTCATTAAGTTGACATAACAATATCTACTCAAATCATCAGTAAAAGTAATGAAGTAAGAATATCCACCTCTAGCTTCTACTGGAAATGGTCCACAGACATCAGTGTGTACCAATCCTAGAAGCTCTGTTGCCCTTTCACCTTGTCCACTAAAAGGAGGTTTGGTCTTTTTCCTCATAAACAAGCGTGACATCTATCAAGTTGGTTTAGCTCAATAGAGTCTAAATAGCCATCTTGGTAGAGCTTTGTCAAGTGCTTATCATTCACATGACCAAGGCGGTGATGCCACAACTGGGTGATGTATGAGTCATGTGAGTTTTTTTCATTATGGAATCCCAACACTTGGTGTAATAATTTAATACATACAAACCATTATTCAAATGTGCCATACCATAACATACATTGTTCTTATAAGAGAGAAAAACCTTATTTGCGAACTTCAAAACAAATCCATCTATATCCAAACAAGATACAGAAATTATGTTCTTGGTAACACTAGGCACAAAATAACAATTATGTAAAACCAAAATCATCCCAGTAGACAATGAGAGGTGGTATTCGCCAATAGCCAACGCAGCCAACCTTGCACCATTGGCAGATCGAATATCCACCTCTCCTCTTGCGATTTTCTAAATCTACTTGGTTCCGGTATTTGAATACAGATGTGAGCCCCAAAATCTGTATCTAATACCCAATGTGTAGAAATAGAAAGATTGAACCTGATAACGAACACACCTTTAGCATCCCCATGCTTTTGGGTGCAGTTCCTCTTCCAGTGGCCCTACTTGCCACATGAAAAACACACCGCCTCCCGTTCTGTACCCTGCCTCTGGATCTTCCCCTTCTTGGAGGGACAATGCTCGGGGGATTAAGACCGTTTATAAGTCTTTGGACCCTTTGTATTGTCCTTCCTTTTCTTGTTCACCATAAGTACTGCGGGTTTGTCATGCCCCATTTCATTGTCTACCTTGAGAATAAATGTTAGAAGCTCCAACGGACTCTTCTCATTGATGCTCATGTTATAGTTGACAATGAAGCTATAGAAGGTCTCGGGTAGTGATGATAGGATGAGATCTGTACGCAACTCATCCAGGAATTTAATACCTAAGATGTCCAGGCGTTCAATGTAGAAAATAAGCTTGACTACATGAGGCCCAGCTGGCGTAGACTCTCCAAGCTTAGTGGTAAACAAAGCATTGGAGATCTCATACCTCTACTGTCTCGCCATCTCTTGGTAGAGATCGTTAAGGTGAGACATCATGCTATACGCATCCATGTTTTCATGTTACTTCAAGAGCTCATTAGACATGGCTGGTATCATGAAACACTAGACATACGTGGAATCATCCATGTGTTTCATGTAGAGATATAATTCCTCATCACTAGCCTCTTTCCCAGGCACAACTGGAATAGGCTCTTCCAGTATATACAATTTCCTTTCGTGGCGAAGGACGACGCATAAACACCTCTTCAACTTTTGGAAATTGGTGTCGGTGAGAGGATTTTCCCTCTCGAGTATGGTGCACAATGATATATTGGAAGTCATGTTCTTGCCGATTCTAAAAATTAAGATGAGCAAAGGTTTAGTACTTTATTACAAAAATTGAGACAAATAAATAAATTAATACTTATTAGTCTCCAACTATTTTATCGAAATCTAGTATCCCTCACCATTGAATTCGAAATATTCTATTTCCTGAATATTTTAGTGGAAAGGATCCATATTGCCCTTCGCATTACCCCAACTAGGATTGGTCAAGCAACTTTTTGGGTTTTAGGTAGGCATTCCAAATGCCAACAACATTAACTCGCAGTTCCTTGATCCGCTGAGTGGACTCCCCAATCCTGAAATCCTTTTATTTTGGATTTCCTCAACCGTGGCCTCTTGGTCACACCATGTCGTACTGTGGTAGTCAAACCTTGATGCGAACCAAGTCAAGTCAACCCAAAACCTTGAATTAGAATTCCCCAATAATTGAAAGCACCCCAACTAGGGTTGGTCAAGCACATTGAACTATGGTTCGATTCTAACCAAGATTATGGAAGGCTGTGCCGACTTAATACTTCTTTTGAGGGATTTTATCCTTATACATAAATTTCCATTTTATTATCTTTGATTAAATTCTTGTTAATATTAAGTGGGATATACTTAAGTGATTAACCATGTATAAGATAATATTTACGTAGAAGCTCGTTTTATTTTAGTTCCATCTTGCATGCTCGTTTAATTCATTAATTGTGTGATCGTGCCAACACACCCATAATAAATAAACCATGGAACTGGCAAAAATAATATAAATGGTATGATCATGAGCTTTTCTATTGGTTAGTTTATCTAGCGGTTGATAAACTAACCCAAGACCTAAGAGAGAAACACCTTGAACCTTTCAGGTTCGTGTTTACAGCTTTCCACCTATCCACCTTTGTATCTCCTTGGATTGGTTTCACCATGGCTCCTGACTTGAGCCACTTCGACTAGCGTGGGAGGTCCATCCATTACATATGCCTTTATCTCACACACAGGTGAGGGGTAAAAAGTGGGGTTTTACATAAAAGAATCATTGGGTGTGTAGACCCTACATATTAATGAGGAGATGGCTCGTAGGCCAACAAATTTAATTTAAATAAACAGATTAATAGAAACCAGTCACATACAAAGGTCTCGGTCTAGCTCATGATCATCCATACATGCAAAGATATTTACGCATAAATAAAACTAGCATTCAATTCTTTAATCGTTCTAGTTTAAGATAAATCACGCTCGAATTAAATAATTATCATTAATTAATCAATCCTTTTATGTTAAAACCTTTTTCGGAATTTTGTTGAGATTCTCATCCATCATAATTTTAAACAAATAAATTCATTTAAAATTATCCTTGTATGTAACTTGTTCCTTGGAGGCCACCCGGTGAATTCTCGTTCATGACGCAAATGTTAAATTAAAAACATATATATAAAACACATATCACATGCTGTGTCTTAGCTTTATGGCTGCACCATGGTATGCGTCTTAAGGGTTTTTATAATATAATAATAAATTTTAATAAATCTGTATAATTTGGGTGAGTGCATGGTGTGTAGTTTCGACTACACGTCATGAAATTTTCTTCACCGTCCATCCGAAGTACACGCCCAGGGACATGGTGTGTTAATGTACTTCATAAATTTTCGGAATACACAGCGTGTTCTATGGGACACACGCCGTGTAGTTTCTGTGTTATGCAGTTTCTAGCCGGGCAAGCCGTGTATGGGGTACAGGGCCCAACCCTAACCCGAAGGGACTACATGCCATGTTCATTGGACCACACGGCGTGTAATCCTGAAACTGTGTGCCACCTGTTTCTGGTCAACACACGGTGTCTTAAATTATTAGAAAGAATCCAATACACGTCCTAATTTAGCGGATCAATCATTGCATTGAACCTAGACTACACGGCATGTACTTCTGAATACACACTGTGTATTCTGGTGTTGTACGACCAGAAATGTTTGGCTCCTTCGGATGATTTCCTCTATTTTATTTTAATCAAAATGAAATGAATAGTTCGTTTCAGTGAGGTGAACAAGAAATGAGGGAGGACGAACATATCTCGAGATTCAGATTTGCATAATGATTAAACATGAATTGAAATAACTAAATTATTAAATGCGTAAATCACCAACGAAAAAATAATAATTAAAATTAATGATATGACTCTCTCTGATACCACTTGTAGGTTCCGGGCGTAGTGGAAGCATGTTGGTGGGTTTTCCCAACATTAATTTTAACATTAAACAACGTTCAATCCGAGATCCGTCATGATATAAAATGCCGAATCTTCAGAATAGAACAAAGAATGATAAAGAAAAAGAAGAGTCTCGGAACCCTTGAGATGGGATCATCATATGTTGGTTATAATTAATTTAATTAATTCATAAGAATTACCTTGATGGAATTCTTTCTTCATTGGATTCTCTAGTCTCGATCCTGTGATCTGTCATTACATCATAGAATCCAAGTACAAGATTCCTCTATCTATGATCCACACGTGATTCACATATCTCTGGACTTCGCCGAAGGGATCTCTGGGTGCTAGCGCGGAAGAACCTTCGCTTGTGATGTCCGCCTTCTACCACCTTTATCCGATGGAGGATCTCGCTCTCGTAACTTGAAAGCATTCTTGGTGGAAAGGGAATTCTCTCTTGGCTTGAGAGTATTTCCAAATCCGTTGTGCACAACAATGGCTCTCACTCAATGAGAATAATGTAATTGGAATTATAATACATAGAATAATAAAATGAATTAATTGCCCGAAAGCATTTAATCATTTCATTTAATTCTTAGTCATACCCATGTCATAATAATGACAGTTGACCATCATTATTACTTGACATGCGCCCAACATATTACATTTAATATCATTTAATTAAATAAACAGTATTTTCTCATGAATCCCAAAAAACAAACTACCCGGAGTGTATATAAATATACATGGTGTGTACTTATATTTTTCATTTTATTCATTTCTTCCACCATATTTATTAGACCTTGAGTAATGGCTATTTATTTCTTAAATAAATGTAACTGCATTACTGGCTAATAAATATATATATTATTTCACCCACAATATATTATCTCGATTAACTAGTGTCAAAATAAATGCGATCAGTCATCCTTAAATAATTATTAAACCACAGTCAGGAATAATATTTATTTAACTTGTTAAATTAATATTTAACTAAGATACATGGAAACACTTAGTGTGTGACACTGTTGGCCTCTTTTCCAGTGGAATTAGGCGCCACCTGCCTAAATTACAAGGTTAGCATCTAGCAACATTCCAAGGCACCCATATAGCAAGATGTTAACGCTGCAATGACGTGTCACCTCCTACAAACGCTTACCATGTAATATAATCCCATTGTCTCGATATCTTCAATCAAGCGGGTTGCAGGCTAGTGCCATCAACCCATGTGCTCGATTATTCTTTCTTTGACTTCCCAAAATTGAACTTGCCCATACCTTACTGTGGCCATGGATTTATTTAGGCTATATCAATTCCATCAAAGGGCTTGAGATATCTACTTCCATTATGGAATGGAAGGGACAAATATTTTTTCGCATTATCTATTAATGCGGTATTACTCGTGACACACCAAACATATCCTACCTCGTTGCGAACAGTGTGTCGTCAGATTTTTCATCAACACATTTAAGTGCGCGAGTTGTAATACCCATTAATAATAATCTTAAAGTATAAGGAACAATACACACATTTGTAGATTGGAACATCCAATGACACAATGAAATGAGGATTTCCTACTAGCGGGTCTCGTTCTCATAATATCCTCTTGGATATTACCAAGGGTGCACAGTATGAGAAGGTTCCTCAAAGTTTTATGAGTCCTCACCCATAATGACCTATATTATTTGTGTCCCTCAAATAATATCATCCGGCCCTAGAACATATATTTAGGAATAGTGTTATGGCACTTTTGGGTTCTCATTATAGCAGGGATCCACTATGACCCATTATTGCAACAGCTGTCCTTAGGACATTATCAGATGCATTGTCACGCAGAAGAACAATCAAGATGTGATTATGCTTTTATTAATGAATAATGTACAATGTAGTTGGTTCTAGACCACCAACTCCAACAATTATTCCCTATAAACAGTCCCTTGGGGCCTTCTTTTGTACGACCGAATTTCCCAGAAACCTAATTGCTACTCTGGTCACCCTAGTGCATCACCCAAGTCATTCAAAACATTCAAGGATGTTTTTTAACACCTAGAGCGGAGGAATTGAAGGAGTATAATAATAATCTAGTCCTTTTAGTTTTTGAAATCTATAAAACATGCGCGCCTCAAGAGCCCAACCTCCCAGAATAAGAAAATATTATGTGCTACCTATTACTCCCATAGGAACATGAGCACCCCACATCTGGGAATACCTATGAATACTCTTGCAGGCCTAAGTCTGGTCTCGACTAAGTGTTAACATTGGGGTTGGTCGTCAGTTAAGTGAACATTGGGTCGCCCAATCCTTCTTGCACACCCATGCTTGCACGCCAGTACTTAATTGTGCACCCTTCTTTGATTCACTTACACTCTTCAGTCAACAAGCCATTAATCCCTCTTCAAATCCATTCATGGAAAGGATTATTCTTCATTGACTCAATTATCAGAAAATTATTCTGTTGAGACCTCCACCAAAACTTCTTGGCTTATCAAAACATTGGGAAAGACACATCAACATGTCTCTTATTGGGGTATTTATATCCGCAGTTAATGATTTTACACAATGAATTAATAATGGGGATAGGATTCATGGAGTGTCTATGGGTTTGTATATCCATAGTCACAAGGACCTTTCTCCCAAGAACAATGTTGGAAATTTCCCAATATATAAGATTAGGTTTTGCGTTCTCCCCTCCCTGTTTCGTCTCTATGACCCAGAACCTTAGGTCTATGGTAGGAAAATTACGGTTCACACTTAATTTTCTATTCAATCAAATATAAAGTATCCCACTACCAAGATCCACCAGGGCAGCCATTGTGGTGTAAGCCCCTAACCTTTCAAGTAGGAGGTTGTATTCTTACTCCTCCATAAATCCATCACCTTTAATATTTCCTTACATTGGACCATGACCCAATGTAAAGATAATATAGGGAAGGTTGGTTGCCTCGCTCTATTCCCTAGTCACCTTGCCCTCGTCCACCACCACCACTGTAGGCTTCCCCTATTCCACCAATAGTAGAGGAAAAGTGTGTCTGTGTTTTTTGACCTTTCACATACTCTTGTTTCTCCCATCGAGCATGAATCACATAGGCTTAAGGATCCATGTTGATTAAAACATTTTCACAAGCACCCAGAGTGAATGAACTACGAGAATTATGATTCCCACCATAATTTGGATTCATAGGAAGCCTTCATTTTGGGCCGAGCGCACTGGATATTCTTTTCAGGGATCCAACCCTAATTCCCTTAATTCTTGAATCCTCCTTAAGAGTAAGCCCCAAATTAATTCCCCAAATTATCAAATAACCCTTTTCAAGAATTAAGCCCAAAATAATTTCCCTCAAAGGATTACACTCTCTAATGATATTCATCGAACTAAGTGGGATTTTATTTCCATCTAAATGACTACGTAGGAATCCTCCCTGAGGTTCAAAATAAACACTTCAAATCAAAACTATTATTCTTGGGCCATATTCCCAATTGGGAGTCATCTTACTTGGAATCCCATATAATTTCTATGTTCCTTAGGCTTGCTAGTCATAAGTCTAAAACTGAACCTTGAATAAAAACCTTTATATTAGATTTCCATTCCACATGACATTAAACTACACAGTTAGGTCCTTATCACTAGCCCTTAAAATTTTTAATGTGTCCCATTAAGTGGCACCGAACTACGAGGGTTTTGATTCCATTCAAAAAGATACATAGGTATCCCATTTATGGGTATGATCACAATATAAAAAACCTTCATATAACTGGAAAAAAATAGATTCTTGAGTGCCCCATTTAGTGGAATAAAAAACTAGTATCATCATAACAATGATTAAAATAATCTCTAAATAGTGTGTGAGAGGATACCATTGATGGAGAACCTTGAATACTTATGGATATATCTATTAGCTAAGAACCCAGAATACATATGGATGATTCTAAATTTCACACATGTTAATAATTTATTGAAAATTCTAAGGGAAACCTATGCTATACTTGGTGACTTAACAAAGGATTCATTAAAATATCTTAAATTTATAAAGAGTGTCCCAGAGTAGACAATAATTCCCCCCAAAATGGTGTAATGAGTTTAACCTCCCATCCTCTTAGCCAATTCATCTTCATAAGTTTTGTATTGATAAAACATAACAAACAAGTTCCTTTAAAAAGAAGGTCCCTTTTGGATAAAGAACTATTGGATGTTTCTGGTTCCATGAATAAATCCAATGGAAACTACCTAGAAGTAGTGATTCTTACACATGTTTTAAGGAACTATGAATCAATATACGTGGATAAAATCACCCATAAAGAATAGGTAACATCAAAGGATATCATCTTAGATGGAAAATGATTTTGAAAGATCATTTGAAGATTTTTGTGTAAAATAGCCTTTCCATGTTGAATTTTTTTTAAAAAAACAATTTTTATAACCATTATATTTAAAAATAACCTTAGAAACTTATAAAGGAAACATTTATAAATTAGTTAGAACATTTATTGATGAAAATAATCTTTACACTTAGAAAAAATACATATTATAAAAATATTTTAAAAATAATTTTATTGGAAAGTAAACCTGTAAAAATATAAAATAATTTTTTTTATAATTTGTGGATATGACAATGGGAAATAATATTCATTATATACATTCTGAAACAAATATTTAATTCACATTTTCATTAAAATCCGAACAGAAATTGTTTATAAAATAACATGAAGATTCTTTTCAAAACAAATTAAAAAAATATTAAAACAAAGGTAAAATATTCATTAATATATTGATTGAATAATGTTAATAAAAATTAAAATATCATTTTATCAAAAAACGGGTTTGGAAGAAAAAATAGTTTTTCGACTCAAGAGAGAAATAAAGAAATTTTTTCTTAAATAGATCATTTTTTAATACTGGGTACATAAAGAGTAGAAAATGAATAAAAGACATGTTTTAAAATGACATCACCAGAGGAGGATAAAATTCATAAAAATCATGGGAGATGGATTATATGGTTTTTTCTTTGGTATGTTTTGAACAGTAAACCCCACGAAAGTGAGATCATAAAATTAATATTTAAATAATAATATTTTTTTATAATTATCATAAAATAAATTAATAATAATTACATACACCACATAAAATAAATAGTTGGTGAATATGTAATGTGTCTCACAGAAGTAGAAAGTGAGATGGAAATACCATACCTTAAGAAAAAAATTATGTTGTACACATTAAAAAATACTATATATTAAATATACTTTTATTATACATAAATTATAGAAACATAATTATATATACTTTACATTATGTGATTTAATTATCATAATATTTTACTCATTTATCAATAGTTCCTTATTAAAATAATATTTATGATAATGACCGATTTATTTTTCATATTTGTTTTTATTTTTTTATTCATTTCTCTTTATTTGATAATTAATAAATAATGACCATAATTTTAACCATGATATAAATAAAACATCAATTTAGTGTATATATTTATAATAATCCATAAAATTTAGAGATAGAAAATGAAATTCATCTTTTATGGAGATGGTGGGTTATACGTACACATGAATAATATTTCTATTTTTCTCTATGAATCGATATAAATAAAGGTAAATAAAATATTAACATTTAATAATCATTTATATCTCAAATATATCATATATATTCATTAAAAGAATCCTTATTAACCTCTATGTAAAGTGTGAGAAAAATCATATCACTTTGTGAGGGGTTGTCTACCGTACACATGAGAAACATTGTCATTTTCTAACATAATGGAATGTAACAAGATATATGTCATATAATAATTAAAAAAAATTAACAATATTATATATATAAAATATATAAAATTTTAACAATCATTATAACTGGCTGTGATAGGTGCTGATAGAAAACAAATAGTATTAGCTCACGAGGCGGTAATCTTCCATACGTGTGAATAATGATTTCATAAAATATTTGATGGAAGATGATATGGTTTTTTACATTAACATAGTAATATATAATTATATTATATATTATTTTATTGTTAAATCATCATAATAGAGTTATATTTCAATGATGTGAGAGAATAAATATGACAAAAACATAAGTTTAATAATTTACATCTTCTTCTTAGAGGCTCTTTAGGTTTAGTCCTAAAGCCTTCATGTGGGTTATTTTTAACCAAAATTATTCCTCAAGGTTGATGAAATTTAATTATTGAAATTATTAGGGTAGGTATTTTCAAGAAATTGTTTTTGGTGGTATGTAAAAGATAGAATAATTGGTGACTTTTTATAAGTGAGGTGAGTGAAAAATTTGTAATTTTTGGAAAGAAAATGGTGTGCCAGTTTGTTCCTAGAAAACAAATTCTCTAAAATAGTCCATTATAGAAACAAGAATAAATAAGGTTTAAATATAGACATACTCTAGGTTTTTTAAAAATAACTTGTTTATTTTTCCCCTTATCCTATTTGTCTAACCCCTTGTAAACCCATTTTCACCTCAACTCGGGTAATTGCATTTTACTATTTTTAGTATTCATTATGATAAAAAACTTAATTTAACCATAATTTATATTATAAATTATTATAAATATAAATATGAAATAAATTTTTCTATATTCTATTAATATAAGTGGAAAATGTTCATTCAAAAGTAATCCCACATTCAAGATAAGAAAGTGGTTCTTCAAAGAGAAAATGTTTAAAAGAATAAAAGTTTTTTATATCATAATTCAATACAAAATTGATTAAAATAACCTAAATTTTATGTAAGGATATATAATTGAACTAATTTTACTTCTATAACCATATGAAATATATATTAATATTTTTAAATTGTTTAAATTGAATGAAAATTATTTACAAAAAGAAGTGTTATTCACTGTTTTTTGAAAAAAATTTCTTCTCATAGAATTCTCAAAAATTTAACATTATATAATTTTCGACATGATTATTTCAAAAATGAATTTAATTTATTAAACAATTTTCTATGAGTCTCAAAATTAAATTTTATAAATAAGTTCAAAAAATTTGACAAAATAGCTTTTTGGAAAAATGTTCTATTTAAGCATAATATTTGTTTTAATTTTAACTATTGTATAGAAAAAACATAAGTTGAATGTTAAATTTTTTAATGAAAATATAATATATAAATTTCACTAAAAGAAAAAGCTATATTTGTTAATATAAATTTTTAAAACACGTTTGTGCACATAAACTTATTTTTTCAGAAAAATATTTTCATAGTTTTTATATCATTTTTATTTTCATTTCTAAATAATTGGTCGCCAAATAAGTAATTTTATAAACATTTATAAAATTATAATATATCGATCTTTGAGTGGAACTTTTTATTTCCAAAGTAGGTTAGTTATTCCTTTTTGTTTGAGGTAGGACTCAATAGAAACAAGACACCATTTTTTCATCTTTACACCTTATTAATACCAAGATTTATTATGACATAATACATCATTATTGGGTGTCTGGGGTGAGACGATTCCTTGAAGTTTTGTGCCACTAAGTCCTAAGTGTCAAAGAATTAAGAAAGTTAAATGAAGACCTTCTGGTTAGTTACATCCATTAACTATTCCAATATAGAAGTGTGGTTATATTTATGAAGAATTCATTGTTAGTATACCATTGACTCCTAGTGGGAAGAATTTTATTAGGTTGATCATTGATCTACTAATGAAAAAGTACATTTCCTCTCAATCAAGGAGTTGATAAAAGTGGATTTTCTCCGGGAATTTTATGTCTAGAAGGTTGTGAGACATCATGGGGTTCCCTTTGTGATTCTTTCTAATAGAGTATCTAGGTTAAAAGATAGGTTTTGTCATGGTTTTCTATAGGTGATATATTTTTAGAAAAAATTGATCCCACAAAATCATCCACAAAAATATTGATAGACCAATAGAGTTATCCAGTTTCTTGAGGATATTCTTTGATAACATCGGCTTGATTTTAGTGGTTATTAAGAAAATAATTTTTCTCTGCTTTAATTTTTCTATAAAAATAGTTATCAGGCTATAATTTGGATGTATCCATATGAGTATTTTTATGGCCTTTCATGTAGATATCACTTATTTTGGGAAGAGTAGGGAGGCTATTCCTTGGTTGGTTTATGTCTTGTTATGTAGATGACAGAAAAGGTGTAGTTGATCTAAATGATATTTAGCTTAGAATATAGTCATCAAAAATATTATACATACATTTATCATCATATGTAAGAGTTTTAGGTTATTGATTGGGGTTTTCTAACCATTTCACCTCGCTTGAGTCCCTATCAGTTCGGTGGATTGGGTGTGCTGGAAATGAGGTCTTCGATACCATTTTATATTGTGGAGAATCATGGAAAGGTGTCATATTAGTTAGAATTTCCATATCATCTGACATCCATAAAAAATGTGATTCATGTTTCCCAAGTTAAGAAATTTTTTTCTAATCCTTATCATATAATTTAAAGGGAGTATATTGATCTTGATATCAACAACACTACGGTTGAGAAGCTTGTTCAGAATACATTTCATTGAGAAACTCTAATGTGTAGTAAACCAATTCCTATGGAACATGTAATGTATAATTACTTACGGGTTAGCCACAAGATGAGGGATTTGTAATTCTTGATGAGGCTATAATGAACATTTTTTTTATTAGTCCTAGATCATTAACACTTTATGAGAATATAAAATGTTTATGGGGGGGGGGGAGATTGTAACATTATTTTACCATCTTTTATATACTTTTTAACTATAAACCTTTACCATTCTTTGATTGGGTGTATTTTAGGGACTACAAGGATGAAGGTATTTTTCATGAAAAAAGAACTAAATCATAGGGGTACATGTTGGTCTAAATTTATTGATTCTAGGAATGAATGTGTTAAAGTCTTAAGGGGATCTCAATTCGATTATATTGTTTTATAGATAGTTAATGACTTTTTTAGAATCTAAATAATTTATTGCATATTGGAAAAGTTCACATTATGAAATAGTTATACAATGTCAATAAATTATAGGGAAGATACCATGAGTCCTATTAAAGTATGAAAAATTATAATATGTGAAAAAGTTTTAATATTTGAATGGGTCAATTGGTATTAATTCAACTAATGGTGATTCCTTTTATGGTGTATCTATGAAATCATATAATTCACAATGTGGAAGTTATTTATGATGTAAATTATTTAATTCTAATGTTTTGTATTATGTTTCATGATTGAAAACTTCTCCAATTGATGTGGATGCATCCCTATGAAAACATATGGTTATTTTGGGTGATTTTGTGTGGTCTCCCTCCTTCAATATCACTCCATTCAATTTTTGATCCTCGTGGTGGTTGTTTTTCTTCTACCTAGTTAGAATTATTCTATTTTATTATGATCCTTTGGCTATGTTAATGAATTCAGATGTGTTTTTTAATTGGGTTTTGATCAGTTAATGTCTTCTATTAACACTTTTCTATTTACCCCTGATTATTGTCTTTCCATGGATGGTATGGCCATTACAAATCACTTTTCTTGAAGGTGGCTAGGTTTCCTCTATTCTTGAGGTAGGTTCCTTTATAGAATGTGTTTATTGATGAAATTACCTATGGTATTTTATATAGTATTGGGGTTTCCAATGAAATTTACTAACTTTACATTGTATTTAATTTAATAGAAAAGAAACATGTTTTTAAAGTGGTTTTATTTAAAAAATATTTTTGTGAAAACTAATTATTTTATTGAATTATTTAAATGGTGGTTTTGGTTTTGAAATTTATTTCAATATAATTAGAATAATGGGTAATCAAGTGTTCTTTGGGAATATAATGTTTTCCCTTTTTATCAAATTCTACATGATATTTTAGACACTTCAGTGTGTGGATAAGGTGGTGAGGTTTCATGGAGTTATGCTGTCCATTATCTCATACCAAGACGAATATTTTATCTCACGTGTCTTGAGGGGATTATAGCATGATTTGAGCAGCCATTTGAGACTCAAAAATAATTTACACCTCATAAATATGGTAATATGGAGAGGACTATCCAAATTGTGGTGGATATGTTATAGGCATGCATCATGGATTTTGGAGGATAATGGGTTTTAAACCTTCAATTGCTCAAGTTCATGTAATAAAATATCGATCACTCATCCATTGGTATAGATAAATTTTTGGTGTTGTATATGTTGTTTTGATTTTCTATATTATACTAGATGAAGGATGGAGAGTTAGAAGTTCCGAGTACTAATGTGTTGAAAATCATGACTGATAATTTTCAATTGTATCAAGAGGGGATGCAATTTTCGTGGGACCAGCATACGTCTTATGTTGATTGAAAGAGCATTCCCTTGGTTTTTGAAGTTGGGGACCACATATTATTTATGGTTTCCTCTTAACTTGGTAATTTTTTTAAGTAAATTGATATATATTTATTTAATGTTTTTTGGAAACATTGAAGTTCTTGGGTGAGTTGTTGTGGTGATGTATCTGTTGATGTTTCCACTATGGATGGAGAGGATCCATGATGTCTTCCACATATCTAATCATCATTGGTATCTTTACAATGACTCAAAAGTCATTTATTATTTAGGGTAATATATTTAAAATGATGTGACGCCATTTGAGTGGCCATTAGAGACCCAATAACATCATGATAATGTGCAATGTGGATGGAGCATTCCCTTAGTTCATGTGTTATAAAGGCATGGTGTCCAATAGGAAGGTACTTGGGATCAAGATATACAGATTCATGTAATTACTAAGATATTTTTTTATTTTTGTTCACTATTTTTCTTATGATGTAATGTTTTTATCTTTTTTATGTTATAATATTTTTTGTTTTCCTATTTTCGGATTTGTGATAAAGCTAAAAAATATAGAGGGGGTCCTGATTCCAAATCAAGACACATTAAATTTGATGCAGTTAAACCCATGTGGGTGAGTCAGTTCCACCCAAATTAGATGGTATCTTAACATGGAGGATGTAATTTATTGATTTGTGTGCTTAGAATAGTGTTGTGTATAGGTATCGGTAGATACTGGTTTGGCGTTTGTATATATTTTTTGTTGTATGGAAATGATGTGGTTTTCCTTGGTATCAAATGATACAATATTATGCTTGGTGAGAGGTGGTGATGTGGTTGTGTATTTTGATTTTGGGAAATTTCGATTGGCATATTTGGCTGGTGGAATTATTATGGAGTAACGATATCATTTAGAGGTATCTCACTGGGTGGGTTTCAGACACCCTTACAACTAGGCTTTGTTTTGGATTCTTGAGGTAGTGAATCATTTTAGAGGTATAGGATGTAACAACATTTGACTTCCCAGACCATTACATTACAAATTTTGGGTTCTTTATGTCTTTTAGATTATGATTTTGGAAGTTCCATTATGGTTGGATGTACATTAGAGTTTTTCAAGGAAATTCATATAATGAAAGGGGTACATGATGTGAATTGGTGGCTCAGGGGTTATGTAATAGACCAGTTTCACAGATTTTATAGGATGAGGGTGGAACCCATGAAATTGATTCACATCGTGAAATAAGTTCATTATTGGTAATTAAATAATGGCAGGGGTGACATGAATTTTGGAAAAAGGTAGAAATATGGGAATTCACATTGCAAATGGGTTACATGATGTGAAATCATTGGGATCTAGGATTTAAAAATGTTTGATCAGATGATTATTTTTAATTAATCAGTATCCCCTATCACTCTTATTTTGGATGAACCATAGGTGACTTCAAATTATCATTCATTATTGTTCCTCATAATTTGATGCTACAGGATCTGGTGGTTGTTTTTTGGTGATATATGTGGAGTTCTCACCTTTATCCCATTATTTCGTTTTTAATATTCTTTTATGACCATCTTTAGTGGTGCAATTTTTGTTTGGGTTGTGAGTTGGGATTTAATTTTGATAAACCTAATGTAGTGTAGGTTTATCTATGGGTTTTTGTGTAGTTGTGGATTTCATTTGTTTATTATTCACTATCTAGTGTGCAGTTAGTCGGAAAATATTTTTTGAGGTTGGAAATCCCATATTTATCAATTTCATATGTCATTTAGGAGAGGTTTAATCTTGATTATCTATTATGGATGGTTTATGATACCCTAATAAAGATAAATTAATTACCTAATTTAACATTATATGTATGTAAAATTATTTAAATGATTTTATAAATATGATATAATTTTTGTGTAGTGTTTGTTAGGGCTGAGTGCCGCACTGAAAATCATGGTTGTTTTTAGCCTTTTCTTGTGCTTTATTTGTTGTGATATGGAAACCCGATTTCATGTTATTGTGATATCCCAATAAAATGGAAATTATATAACCACATATTTCAGGTTAATTAAATGGTTTCCCTTATTTTCATGGATTGTATAATAACTCACCTAAAATAATGAGAAATGTTATATAATGCCCTTTTTAAAATATATAAAATATTCATTCATGTGTTGAGATATGTGATCATTCTTGTGGTGCGGTGATGGGAGGTTGTGATGTGGTGTGTTGTGATGTATAGTTTTGTTGGATATTTTTTTGGGTTGTATAGGTGATCGTTTTTTTTGGTTTTTCATTGGGGGTGGTGAGGTAGTTGTTTGATTGGATGTTCTTTTGGGGAAGTGATGTGATGGTTTTTTTGGCCTTGATTTAGGGAGGTGAGGTGATGGGTACTTTGGCCATGATTTTGGGATTTAAAGGTGATATTTTTTTGGATGTTCTTTTGGCATGGTGAAGTGAAGGTTTGTTTGGAGATGTTTTTGGGGTGGAGAGGTGGTGGTATGATGGGGATGATGAGGTGCCTGTGAGATGATATTTCATTTTTCAAGATAGCTAGGGAGTGATGGATTAATTATTTAAATGATTGAAATGGATATGTTTTGATTTAGTTAATGGGATGGAAATGAATAATGAAAAAGTAAATTATAATCTTTTTAGTTAAATGTGGTTGATGATAAATAATGAAATGAGGGGATAGATAATAGGATTGGTTTGAAATGTCAAATTTTTCTACTGGACTGTATGGTGTTATTCGTTTATAGGTGGCATTGGAAATGGGTATGATAGGAGTTGGTCAGTGTTTTTTAAACCATATGTTGGGATTGTGTGTGGTTATATGTATACAAATTTATTTTCCTTGTGATTTCTATTTTCACCTCACCTACTTGAATAATTATATGCTAACACTCATATTTTCACATGTGGATTGTTTTCTCCAATATATTTTTAAAGATGATGGATGGGTGGATTCTCAATATTCCCCACTCTCTCTGTAATACTAGTCGATATTCATAGACTATGATGTTAGGTGGACTTTTAGTTCACTAGGTGAAGGACTTGGAGGCTTTAGTAAAGATTTGATATGATTGTGTTGTGGGACAGTGAACCACGTGTCTTTGGGTGGGATGTGATATGATTGTGTTGTGAGGTGGCATATGATGGGGGTCATTCATGGTAAGAGGAGGGGATGATATTGATTTCCTTCATGATTACGATACCCTACTACTCGGGCTATGAGAGTGGTTACGATTGAATGGAACATGTGTTTTCCAGAGAGATGTGATATGACTATGTTGTATGGTGGTTTCCCTGGTGTCTTTGAGTATGATTTGATATGAATGTGCTTATGGGGTCGTCGTATATGTTATTTGTATGATATGGGAGAACCAAGACAAATGAAATTTGGGTTTGGGAGTTGAAAACTAGTGGGAATGTAGTGTGTGGTACAATTTATCGATATGACTCTTATTATAATATTACACGTAGCTGTGATTTTTGGTGAGCGTGCCTTGTTGAGATTAGAGTAGATTGTTTACCTATTTAGGATCTTTAGGTTCTATTGTTTTCTCACTGGTGCATTAGTCTTCTTCTTTCACATGTAGAAGAGAGACTTTGGTTCTCCTTATAAGTATAGTTGTATGCTTACCCTACATATAAAAAATTTTGGTTTCCAGGAGGATTACATGGATTATGCTCGATATTACTAACTCAGATGCCATTAGATAATTTTTATGTTGTTGCTTTTACTTTTCTTTTTGGTATTTATTATTAAAGACATTAATCTGTATCATTTTCATTTATACAAGCATGTGGGATAGTTATGGTTTCTCCTATATTAATTCATGATGTTGCATGGAGATTATTTATCTTATCCACTAATTCTATTATTATATAGAGTAATGCCCCAATTTCATGAGATTTTTATACCCTCAGTACTAGTTACCTACCATAGGAAAACTCATTCCAGGATTCATGGGGTGCTTATCTCTCTCCCCTTATTGCGGTGTCCATATCAGGAGGGCGTTAAGACACCTTAGGCATATATTGGGGATTTTATTTAATGCCTACCACATACACCCATCAGTTATATCAAAAATGGTGTGCTTTTTCATTAATGATTGGATTATCATATGATCATATTTTAATGGTTATTTTATCACATTCTTATATTATAGTGTATCAATGATTGGTTTCCCTATTCTTGCAAAGTGTCAGCTATTCTTGTAAAATTCTTTCATTTGGTGAATATGATTAATTTTTTAATACAAATGTGTGACTTAAAAATGGTTTTACTATATGAAAATTCATTGTAAAAGAGATTTGTTTTAATGTTTGAGATAATGTATTCATGATACAATAACATTTATTCCATATTTTGTGGTTTTTTAATGGGATTTGTTCTCACACCCTACTTTTTTATTTGGGTTCTTTTATATGTTGTTTTCGGAGAATCAGGTAAAGGGAAAGGGAATTATGTAACAATCTAGTTACTCTTATTGGTCATTTTCTTCAAGTGAGGATGGTTTGGTGGTGATGGATAGTCACACATGGGCATGTTTTGTCTGGTATGTTTTATCATTTTGTCTTTCCCTTTTGGCTTGAATTTATTTTTCTCATAGATGTTTTTATTTATTTACACTATAGTTTGGTTGTATACCATGTTTTTTACACCTAAGATTGGGTTTGTATTCCTTGGTTTCTATACAATATGCATCATACCATCTATTGTGAATTTTTCTACTAACTATGTCTATTTATTTACCCATAATTTACTATAAATGATTCTTTTATAATTTATAATTACTCTTTTATTTACAATTATCCGTTAAAATGATCATTTGAGTGAATATGGTCTATTTTCATGCCACTTTTTGATTCGATGATTTTTTTCCTTGCATGTGTGTCACTTTTTTATCATATATAAAATCACAATCATGAAATAATTGTAATATTTATTCATTTTATAAACTTTTATATCCATCCATATGATTTTTTATTCAAAAATGACTTACAAAATTTCATAGAGATTGTAGTTTTTACATAGCATGAGTGATATTTCCACTTTTTATGGATGGAATGAATGAAAGTTAAAAGATAATAAAACATTAAATAATTAAAATGGGTGTAAAATTAAATCTCACCTTCTTCTCATCAAAACATCCCTAAAACTTTTCGTTCAACTGAAACATTACAACCTTATAAGTTGAAGTTATTGTTGATGATTTTAGCTTGAAGAAAACCAAAAAATATTATACATATTAACTATCCAAAACCAAGAATCATCGGATCTCAAGTACATTTAGGGGTTTCTCCGAGGATATAATAGCCTATAACTTTTTGGGATCCTTTGAGATTCCCTTATCAGAGATCAACTTCCCTGTAAATTTTTTTTTTGGGGGGGGGGAGGTTGTAACATGTCATTACTTATTTTCAAAAGGTTATTTCCACTTTTTGTGACCCCCTTATACTCTGTTGTTATTTTGGGGTCATTATAGGATAATTTTTATTTTTCATGGTTTTAGGGTTGTGGCCTGTTGGTGAATTTTTTTTCAAGATCATGCACCCCAACCTGTTTAAATGTTGAACCCCTTAGGTAATGGGGGGTATTATATTGGTTCATGGTTTCCCAAAATTTGTTCTTACCTTGGGAAACTTGTATGCCCAATATAATAGGCACTCATAACATCACACAGTTTCCCCTAACTGTGCACCACTCCAGCTAATCATATGCACGAGCCATTAAAATTTCAAAAATTATTTTGAAATTATGGAATCCCATTTTATGTTTTTTAGTCACCCCATTGACACCTAACATGAGTTTTTATTCCTTTGAGGCTCCCAAATTTTTTTTTATCCCATATTAATCATATCCTTGGAGGATCGATGTGGCATTGATCTAGCTCAATCTCTTCTAGGAAAGTGGATCTTCCCCCATATAGTTTATTCATAGCTATATTTCTATCCTCCTTATAGTTTCATGAATCATAATATAATGGATGGATATATATTACATTTCATTGGAACATGGATCTAGTTTGTGTTCTAAGATATTGTTTTCCTTTATTCTCTATTACTGAGTCTTGTTGCAAGTTCTAATTTTTGGATCATTGATTTAAAGGTAAGTGGTTCCATAATTATTTTTTATATGATTGAAAAATTGAATAAATTTATTAAAATTAGTTTTTAAATTATTTAAAAACGTTTATTTGAGTTGATTCAAAATTTTATTTAAAATGTAAAGTGAAATTTACAAAACCCCAATTTTAATGGAACTGAAATTTCGGGTGGATTTAGGAAAAAATATGGGCTTATCACGAAATTGATTTGTAAAAGTGATTTTATATTGATATCGAGAAAATGAATTAAATTTGGAATTCGTTTGAAATGTCATGAAATGATTAAAACATATGATTTGGTTCTGAAATGGGAAGTCATGATGAAAACATAAATTGGGGGAATTTATTTTAAAATCTTTTAAAATGATTAATTTCAAATTTTACTGTTTTCTTTTTTTAAAGCACAATTTAGAATGGTTAGTTAGTGGTGATTGAGATAATAATTATTAGTCCTTTAATCTCTATCAATTTATTGACATGACCAATTTTACTAAAAAAAACATTGGCATGAACTTCCATAATGGTTTCCTTTATTAGGTTGCAAATTGAACATGATGGGTTACCCTAGAGGGGTATATTTGTGTGTGTGCACCAAACTATAAATGTGATCATTATAGGATGTGTAAGTATCCTATTACCTAATAAACTGACATAACATGGATCTTTCATACATGGTATTATCTATGATTTTTGATTTCATTATACATATAATTGATTATGGAACTATTTCATTCATTCTGATTTTTTTATATAAAATTTTAAATTGAAATGTTCATTTAAGTATTTTTTAATATTGTTTATATATATTCATTTTATTTTAATTTATCCATGTTTGGCTTTAAAATTTTTAAATTTATTATAATGTATTTTTTTATAAAAATTGAGAGAATATATGGTTAATTGTTGCAGTATTTATTATGGAACACTTGGTGAGACCCTACTAAGCTTTATAACTCACACCCTACCTTTTCCTTCAGGTGTCTATAAGATTTTTTATTACAGGTCTGAGAAATTGGAAAGATCCTCTTGGAGGTGGGGGATGGTATTGATCCTTTGGATCATAGAGTGGTGATGGAGGTGACTGGTGGTGATATTATGCTCTTTTTTTGGTATATTTGAGTTTTTAAATTATAAGATACAGAGTACATCTGTGAAGTACTATGAAGGTGCTACCGTCTATTTTGAAAACATTTATATCATTTAAAATTATATAGAGATGATGGTGCTATTAGAGTAGATTAAATGGGAATTACCATAAAAAAGGACTGAATGTTATATTATAATTTAAAAAATAGTTCTACTATCACCAAATGAGATACTATCAGGCATATGATGGGTCACATCCATGTAAATGATTCAAAATTTATTATCACCGATTATTTTTGTAGATACATTGGATCATGTGAATAAATATTCTACCATATGGAGGATGTGTTGAGATGTGCTACCATTAATATGTTAAGTAGGTAAGAGAAATATTTTTTTGTGTTTGAGACGATTAAATGCTGTTGCTACCATAGGAATATAAAAATTAATTCCATGTGTGAACCAATGAAGGACTATTGTTGGGAGATGGGGACGAATCCCTAATGGTCAAAGGTGAGTGGTGGCTCATGACTTTTTATAATTAGGTACAATGAGATAAAAAAATGGAATAGTGTATAAATATACACATATAATGATATACATATAAAAAATATTTATAAAAAAATTATATAATGTGATATTTATTTTTAATATAAAAAAATTTAATACTAAAAATAACCTTGATAAACATATAATCTCATTTTATATAAAATATAAGGCATGATATATATGACACTAAAAACAGTATAAAATTTATATGATCACATTTAAATAATTAAAAACACTACATCAATATGTTCTTTATGTAATAATAAAATAAAACTTTAACATATAATGCAAGATATAAATGAACACATGATAAATTATAAATATATTAATACATATAATCAAATTAAATAAATATTTAAATTTTTAATTAACATATATATTTATAAACCATGTTCAAATATTAACAATATCCTAATTTTTATAAATTAAATAAGAAGGATATTATTTAAATGTAAAACAACACACAAAATATTCTTCCATTATTTTAAAATGATCAAAAAGATTAATAAAATATTATTGAATCTAAAAAACATTTTCCCTCTTAAATAATAAACTATTACAAATACAGTTTTTATATATATTAAGGAGTCTCATAAAATATTATGATAATTTTCTTAAATGCACTAATATACCCTATAATTATGCAAATATAAAATTATAATAATTATTACATGTATATAAAATTTTAATATAAGTGTAAAGTAAACATTATATATCATTATTTTTTTCTAGAATGTTTTTAACAAAAAATATATCATTTTTATGGATATTAAAATTCAATAAATATAAAAAAATTAGCATATTTGGGAATCAATAAAAAGAAAAGTATATCTAGTTTTTAGCAATTATTGAGCCTAAAAAAGAAACATATTATTATTTTTACATTTTAAGTTTGAACCATATTTTATCATAATATATAACATTAATCAATTTACATAGTTTATATTCTAGTTAAAGTTTATTTGAAATAATTTATAACACCCTAGAATCCTTCTCAATTTTGTTGAAAAATATTCCTCAATAGTTTATAAAAATAAAGAAAAAATATATCTAATTTAAATGTATAAAGTATCTAATCAATGTAGGTAAAAATAAACTTAATCTTAAAACATATGAAGGTGTAATATTAAAAATATATTACTCATATTGAATAGAAAATAAATGAATTATGATAAAAACTATATGATTTAAACTGAAATAAACCAATATTGCATAGAAGTCTTTAAGTTAGTCTATGACTTAAATTTTGATCCAGATTCACAACCCAAACATACTTTAAGTTAGTGGAATAACCAAAACAATACAGAACTACTTTTTAATGGAAAAATTATAATATAAAAATGAAAAATTTATAAACTAATAAAGAAAATATAAAATTAATGAAAAATAAAATTAAAAACCTATTAAAAGTTTCTAATGATAATAAAGATAAGTTTATATGATACTAATAAAAATAATAAAAAAGGATGGTACAGTAAAATCCACTTTACAATCATAGCAAGGAGACTACATTCATATAGCTTTATAATTGAAAGAACTTCAAGGAAATTTTGTATTAATGAATTTTATCTATGTTATATTGAATACTCTATATATAGTTGTATTTATCTCTTTGTCACATAAATAATGTATTAATCAAAATTCATTAACTCAATGATCTTCTAGGAGCATCAAGTTATCCAATCATTTCATTCCACTTGTTACCACATAACTAAATATGTTGTTACTGTTACCTTTGTATGGAAATGCCAATATAAAAATTGATGAACTTTCACACTATTCATTACTATATGAAATAAAAGTATAAAACTTCTTACATGATCAAAAATAAATTAATATATTTATCCCATTAAAATTATAACATAAATATATGAGTTAAATTGCAGTTTAATGAAATATTAAAATCTCACAAAAATGAATCATTGTAACTGCATGTATAAAATTCAGTTCATGTGTGTAATATAAACACTTTATATACTAAATTTTTTCTTTACACAACATTTAATAACATTTTTATAAAAATATAACAAAATAATATTTGAAATAATTAAATCAATTATCACACTTAATATAATATAAAAATAATATTTTAATTTAATGTAGATTTAAAAATATGTAACGTAGCATAGTGTTGCTACAACTAACAAGCTACCGTTGAATAAGCTGTCATCACATGCATTGGAGAATGGTGTTATAGTTGGGTGAGATGAATGGTTGACCATTGTGATCTACTACCAAAAAAATATTTTCCACTTCAATTTCAAATGGTACATAACACCACCATTGGTGCATTCCCATATTACAATGAGGAATACGGTTTTAGTGGTCGAATGAAGGACAACGAGGGAGGTTCGACAATGGGAACCATCGATATATGAATGGTATTAATTGATTCCAAACTCTGTCAGATGGTTGAAAAATATATTATTTATGAAGATCAATATAGGATTTTCAATCATGGTCAGTCGAAATGTCACTTTAATTTCAATAATCTTCTGTCAAAGAGATGGATTGGTTGAACTAGTACTAGAGATGTTGTGTCAGACTTTTCATCATCCTTTGACATGGACACTGTAACTCGGTTCACTCTTGGAATCATCAGTATGTAAAATCCCATGATATCTGGTGAATAGAATCCTAAGATGATGTTGGAGGTATTCAATGAACACTGGTTCTGATCAAAAAGTTGTTAGTAACTTTATCTGACCACACGAGTTCTATAATTAAATTTGTAATCAGATGAACAATGCAACTAGTGTTCCTATTCTTCATTAAAAACTATGAGATTTGATATTCTCTAAATTTATCATTTTTTATGATCATTCGATCAAATGTTCGGTTATCACTTAGAACATTTATGCACACACATAGATAATGGGCAAGCTGGCCTACCAAATCCATGCTCTCAGCTATCCACGCTATGTGTCTACTCTACTCAAGCTTATACATGGACCACCTACCACTATAGTTGTCCCATTAATTCTACTCTCTCATATGGTATACCATTTTTTTCCAAAGTGTATATAGGGATGGCCAATGTGGGATTTCCATGGTTAGTAAATTTGAAAAAACAAATTCCATAAAGAAAAAACCATTGTAAAAAATATATTAATTATGCATGTAAGTATTTAACAAAATTATTAACAAATAAATTATAAAATAATTATTAAAAATAATTATTAAAAATCTGAGACATCAATACATTCCAATAATAAAAGAATATTTTTTTGAAAAATAAATTTAAATAAATTTGATGAAATAACAACTTGACATAATAAAAGACATTTAAATAATTAATACATAGATTCAAACTCTGAAAATCACCCATTTTTTAATTATAAAAAAATTATATTAAATTTTCCAAAAAATCAATTTTTTAAATTTATGATAATGTAAAATAAAATTAAAAATGTAAAATAATATCCATTTTAAAAAATATCACCTATTTAGAATTAATAGAGTTTTAGTTTTTATTTAAGTTAACAATTAGTTATAGTTCTTATGGAAATCAATATTTAAACTACAATAAAATTCAACATAGAAGTAATTATAAAACAAATTAAGATTCAATCAAATGCAGTTCAAATTTCAGCTTCTCAAATTTTATAGAATCTTAAAGATTAGTGTATATGTTAGCCAACTATTTATCAGTGTGTAAAAATTCTAAATTAATAAAACCTTTATTTACTTGATAAAAGATAAATATAATTAAAACATTTATGTTTTTTTGTTCAGTAATTATTCTTGAGGTTTTTTGAAATGGATATTCTAGTAGAATTATAATAGAAAAATGATTTTATGAAAAATAATAATAATATCACATAGTTTTTTTGAATCCAAATAATTTTTGAATAATAGATATCAGTAGAAACATACTCAAAATCAGTTTTAGATAGTGCTACTAATAATTTTTTCTTAGATGTTAGTGAAATTATATTTTTAACATAGTGAAAACCACATACCTATTGTCCTTTTCCAGTCAATCCTACAACCTTCAAGTCCAGAGTCTGGATAATACAATAAATAAAAACAAATATATTTTAAATATACTAAATTAGTTCTTAAAAGTAACATAACATATCTAATTACTCTATTAATATTATTAAGATGAATTTATATTGGGTTACTAATAATAATAACATAAAAAAACAGAGAACATTTTAACTGGTTTGTATGTGATGAGATACAACAATGTCCTTATCATGCCCCTATATAATTTATTATCAATTTTATTTCCATATTCATCGACTTATAATAATGAATTGGTACTCATTGCTGCTTTCATAGTTTTACTAGTTTCAAACCAAAATCTTTTAATAAGTTCTTCAATATATTTATCTTGATTTATAAAAATATCATTTTTAATTAATTTTTTAACTAATAGAAAATTTCAATTCCCCCATTATGCTCACGTGAATCTCACTTTTCATTAGTTTTTAAGAATCATTACATAATGAATAATTTTTGATCCAAAACTTATGTCATCATCATATATTTTTATAATTAGTATATCATTTTAAACTCTCTTTACAAAAAAAGTTGGACCAACCTTCCCTTTTAAAAAAACCTTTCTAAGATTAAAATAGTGTCATTCTATTATACCAAGCTCCATGGCCTTACTTAAAACCATATAAATAATTATTATACTAAAAATGTTTTTTTTAAAATTTTATCATTTTCAAACCTTGGTGTTTTTTAGCATAAACATCATAAAGAAATTATTCCTCTTAAAATTTCACCTATTTACATCCAATTTATACACTTTTATATTATTAAAAAAATCTAAGGCTAATAATATTATGATTTTACGGTCCTTTAAAAAGGATTAAAATATTGTTCAAAGTCAATTCCCACTTCCTAGGAATAGTCGCTCGCCACTTATATTTCTTTAATTCTAAAAATGTTTAGAACTTCATATAATTTATTATGAAAAAATCCATTTAGATATTATTATGGTTTTATATTTTTTAAATTAAAATTATTACATAATTTGTTTCTTTTAAATTTATTTATTTCATCATGAATAATATTTTTCCAATTTTAATTAATTAAATACTTATCAATGTTAGTAGGAATGAAAAAATTATCAGAAGTAGAGGATTTAGACTAATCTAAAATAGATTTTTTAGTTTGTAGACCAAGTTTTACATTACCAATTAATTTTTAAGTTGGATGATATTTATGTTTTTTATATTATTTAAGATCAATTTGTGGAGATATTTAACAGATGAATTCTCACTTTATTGGTCATTATATTCACCAAAATTAGTTTCCCTAAAATCATAATCATCGTCGATTAAATCATAATTCTTCTTACTAATGTTATTTTCATTAAACCTATCATGCATAGACACTTCAACTACTAAATCTCTCCTACTGAAAAAATCATATTCTTCTATAATATTGGAATATACCATGAATATTACATCATCACTTTAAGAATTTAATTTTTCTAAATTGTATTATGTATTTAAGATGAAGGATTATCCACCAAATACTAAAAAATAATTAAGTATAGGTTTAAACCCATTTAAAAGTTCATAAGGAATCTTATTTAAAAATATTATAATAGAAACTCTCTATAAATTATAATTTTTTTATTTTTACATTCTTCCCTACAATATCTAGGCACAATAAATTATGTAAGCATTGATCTATCCATTTCTTGATTAGATATATTATTTCATTCAACTACACCTTTATTTTGTGTTGTCCTATGGGATAAAAAATAATATTTATAACCATTTCCTTAAAAAAATTATCAGTATATAAATTAAAAATCTCTCCACCATTATCACTTCTGATATATATGTTTAAAATATTCTTTAAGTTTTGATATTGTTTACATAAAGCTTATTATCTTTTTATTAGATTATAAATAAATCCAAAAAATATAAAATATTCATCTATAATTAAAAGTACATATTTCTTTCGAAAATAAACTGACAAGTGTTATTGGTCTAAAAAATTCAAGATTTGATTGGTCTAAACATCATTCAATACAAATATCACTTATATATTTAGATTTGTTTTTCATAAGTTTTAAAGAGTTATTACATATATAGTACTAACTTGTTTATAATTTGAAAATTTTATATATTTTTCATGCTTTCTAGTTTGTGAAGTAGTCTAATGTTTTCATTCCAAATACTCATATAAAAAATAAATAGTATAAACATTTTCTCTTCAATTTTCAAAAAATAAAGAAAAATTATTTTTTAGAAATGTGAATTGATCATTTTCGACAACAAAATTTCATCCATCTTTAATTTTTTTTGATATAGTTATTATATTTTTTAAACTATCTACTAATAATACTTTTTAAATAATAATAGTTTTAGAAAAACCATCGTCACCAGTACCTCTAATAATAAAATTAGTGTTGTCTCCAAATCTGAAATGGCCACTATCACATGAATTTAAGGATAAATTTTTTGAAATATCACCTGTCATATTCTTGGTGTAATCAACATCTATATTTCATTATTCATTGAAACTAATATAGTATATTTGACGAAATTAAAAAATAAAGAAGACAATTTTGCACCCATGATAACATGGTTCCAAATGGATCAGTAGAAGAGAATTGTGGAATCCAAATATATATAGAGAATTTATTGGTGGTATTTTTGGAAAATAATTCTCTTGAAATGAAGGTTATAGGATGACCGAATTATTCTTTAAATTTTAGTAGACACTCATTGGAATAATTTCTTATCATTAAATATTTAAAATAGGTTACATTATAAATACTTCCTTGTGAGATTTTAACAATTTTAGTGTAATTTATCCATGGAGATTAAATGTTATTACCAAAACATTTCTTATTAATGTTTTGTTTCATTAATTACATAATGTTATTTTATTTTTATTTTCCTGAAATATGTGGATAAATTATATTTATGTTTGAAAATTTACTTTTTCAAATTTATATTCTCTGTTTGGCTAGTCTTTAAATCTATATAAACAATTATATTAGTTCCATTAGCTAGGTTTCATAATTTCTTATTTTATTACTTAAATAAGTTTCATTCATTTTATACTTAAGATTAATCATATTTAACTAAATTAAATATTATACATTGATGATTATAATTCAATTATAGAATGTTTTTATGTTTATTATTTTATCCTTTCTATTTTACCATATCAGAATCATAGAGCTCTTTAGATTTTTATTTTTTGGAAAATATTATTTTAATTATCACATAACCCTTTTCATTTTAATTTTTTATATAACTTATTATTTTTAATTTGGATATCAGTATACATTTAAATTATATTTACTTAATGGTTTTTTAATTATTCATTTTCTTTAAGAAAATTTTTGAATTTAGAATTAATAGAATTAAAATCATAAAAACCATAATAATCAGATTCATTATTATTTTTAGAAATATAATTATAATATAAATTAGCATGCATAATTAATTTAGTGAAAATAGAATTAATAAACTCACACTATATAACCATCAGAGTACGGTTCTGTTTATCCTGTTCACTTCTAGAATCACTAGTAGAATTTAAATTGTCTGAGTAGTCTCATCCTCAAAAAAAAAGTCTTTTCTTATCTATTTTTCCCTTTTCATTTGTTGGATATTTGATTTTGTGTAATTCTATTCCACTTTGACCATTATTCCAATAATAATAATAATTGGTTAATTTTGAAAAATTATTACTATTAACAGAATTACCCTTTTTAATCCTTTTTGAACTCCCTTATAAACACTTTTTTATAACATTTTATTTTCATGAAATTGAAAAAACTAATGATAAAGTGATCTATTTCATTTTGAGTTTCCTCAAAAACATATTTATATGTATTGTATATTTAATTAACTTTATGGTTAAAAGATATACCTTTTCTCTTTATAGACTCTTCATCAACAGTATTTTTAAGCACTCACTCAAACTGAATCAAAGAGACTATTAGCTCATCTAAAGTATAATCCTTAAAATTATTAATCTCCTAAATAACCCCCATATTTCCATGGAATATTTTTTGAAATTATTACTCTCATCAATAACCCCAACATTTCATTAATGTGTTCTCCAATACTTCTCTAAGAAAACTCATACCATTTTCAAAACTTTTAAACAAGTAGAAAATCTAGCTAACTGACTCTTTGTCTCCCATTTTGAATTACTTTTATTCTTCCCATACCATTCCCATCTTGGTTACCTTTATCTTTTCAACCCCATAGCATGTAATTTGATGTATTGTTTTTATATAATGGAATTTCATAAAAGATAAGACATGGCTATATACATTTCTACATATAGAAAAGTATAAAATATTTTTAAATCATTAATTACAAACATATTATACAATTTCATTACATAAATGTTTCTCTAGATCAACTTTAGGATGCTTATATGGATTCTCCCAGACTTCCCAATGGTATACACTTATTTGTTTCAGGTAGGAATATATTATTTATTGTTGGAATCTATATTCATATCCATTGAAGAGTAGTGTTTTTTTAAAATCCATACATCATTATCATGGATACTTTAAATATCATATAACTAAAATATTATAATGTAGAAATATAGGATTATGATGATCTGATTATCATAGAGATAAAAAAAAATATAAATAATGATTATAACTATTAGATAACCTAATAAATTAAACAACTTATGATACCAATTATTGGATTGAAAGTGATTAAAATAAAGACTCAAGGGGGTCAATAGTTAGTTTAATAATTTATATAAAAAACCATAGACTTATTTATCGATGAATCTTCAGTGATTGTTGTGTTAAATATGTAAAAAAACTTAAATAAAAAGAACAAACACATACATTTTATAGTGGTTCAGATCACCAAGAACCTAGTCCTTTCTTCAACCAATTATTCTCTATGAGAAGATTGGTACCCACAAAGAAAATCAATTTTAAAGGCATGAGAACATTTTAAAAACTCTTCCCTTTACAAATACCCAAAGAAATAACCCATGAATTTTATTGGATTATTTATCATACACTATGACCTGAAGTTTGATCGGGCACCACAACCCAAACATCCATTTATCTAATGTAATTACCAAAATAATAAAGACCCACATTTTATGCGTAAAATAATAAAATAGAAATGAAATTTTGACAAACAGATAAAGACAATATAAAATAATAAAAATATAGAGAAACCCCAATTGAATTTTTTTTATGATTAGGATGGTGAGGACTGATGATATTGATCACAAAAATGGTATAATATTATAAAATATAAGTAAATTCACAATCACAATAAGGATATAAAATTCCTAGATCTTGTTGAACAAATGAGAAATAAAATTTTATTTTTTAATGAAATATATAAAATTTATATAAAATAATTTTTGTATATGTATATATAGCTGTATTTATCCATTGATCACATCTCTAACAGATTAATATAGCTTCATCAACCAAAATATCTCGTCATATTGTAAAGTGATCCAATCATTTCCTACCACGTTTTATCACATAAAAAATATATTTTAACTATTATCTTTGTGTGGAAATTCCATACAAAAAATTAAATAACTTCATACTCTTTATTTATACAATAAATAATAGAATAAAACTTCTAACATGATCAAAAAAACATAAATGTGTTTTTCGCATTAATTTTACAACTAAAATATGACTTAAATACTAATTTATTGAAATAATGAAAATTAAAAAAATAACAGCATTGTGAATTCATGTACGAAATTCACTTCATATGTTTATTATAATCTTTATATATACTAAACAAATTTAACACAACATGTAATTATATTTTTATAAATATATGATAAAACAATTTTGAAATATTTAAATCAATTATATCACTTAAAATTATTAGAATATAGAAATATTTAAACTAATGATAGAATGAAGAATATATTGTTCTAAAACAATGTTTCTATCGTGTGATAATTACCATTGAATAAAGTACCATCTCACATTGTGGAGAATGGTATTACTATTGAGTGAGAGGAACAGTTGACCATTATGATCTACCATCAGAAAAGATCAACTAGTGAGATGTAGAATAGTATATAATGATACCATTGGTGCATGTAAATTAATTCATAAAGAATAAAATTTTTGTATTTGAATTAAAAAACATTAGGTAGCTGACCATGGCTACCATCAATTACTCGAAGGAGGTAAACCAGTACTTCACTGTGTTGAATGGTACAAAAATCTTCAATTGGTGAAGAAGAATACATGATTTAATATCATGGTTAGTTCATCTACCACTTCGATAATGATGATATTCTATCGAAGTGAATCATTGGTCGTACAAGTGCTCCAGATGATTTGTCAGACTAGGAATAATCCATAGAAATTAACTTGGTATCTTGTTTTATACACGAGAGACTTAGTATGAAAAAAAATATATGAACTCTAGTGAACAATAACCTTTTAGTATACTATAGATTGATGACGAACATCAATGTTGATCATATTGTTATCAAGGATCTAAAATAATGGTGTTCATTATCTCTGTATATTTTTTATGAGATGTGTATAGGAACGTGAGTTTCTTACCAAATTGAAAAATGATAATGTTGATATTATATCTGTTAATAAATTGTTACAACTATCTATTTGGACCGACACTAGGTTCATAACTCAGAAGATATATGCACACAAAAGGGTTATAGCCCATCAGTCCTATGAGGCCCATGCTCTCTTTTAAGCATGTAATTAGTTTACTATACACAGTATTATAAACGAACCTTGAGCCAATATAGTTATCCCATGTGGGAATATATCCCATGAGTTCAAGAAACGGTCCCTTCTTTGTAGAATCACTGGGCTAAGTGGGATTTCACTAGGTGGTATAAAATATATAAACCAAATTATTATTGAATTTCTTGGTTTTTACATGAAATTTTATATGATATACTGATACCATATTTTATTTATTTTTAATATCCTTAGTTTTAAATTATTGTTATATGATACCAATAGAATTCTAGGAATAACATGGTAGTCAGATATTATGGTTAATGTTTGTATCTATCCAATATTGGTTACCATTATAATTAGTATTTCATATGATGAATTGTTAAAGATAATTTCATTGATTTTATGTTACACGTGTTTTAAATAACAGTTTTAATTGAGAGTGTCAACATTATGTTAACTATTGTGGATGTATTGAGGACTATATAAATAGTTCAATGTCTATATAAATGGGACAATTCATTCAATTGATTATTCCAAGTGAACAAATGTTCTTATTCCTCAATTATCAAATGATAAACTAGAATATAATGGTGTGATAAAGGATTGCACTGAATAATTGAGTCATTCAACTCATCCCATAGATAAACCATAGAGGAATGAGTCTATTGGTTTCTCATAGTGATCTTCCTAAAACATATGGTAGAAGTTATTATCAGTATAATTCCTTGGTGAAAATTAAATTTTATTCATTTTATATATACATGGATTCAATTTCAATGCATGATCATCTTAGGTATTATATTTTTTAATGTTTTATACTTCATTTAACTAGTATTGTTTATTCATTTGAAACCTATTGTAACCTACTTTATTTGGGTAGTTTTGAATGATTGGGGACTCTTATGGAATTATTGAGTGTCCTTGCATATTGACTCTATCCTCCCCAACCAGAATAACCATAACCACATATCACATATCCATAAAGTCTACCCATATGGAAATACTATCACCACAATGTGACAAGAATATTTTTTAGTATTTTCATGTTTTTTTTTGAAAAAACCCCACTTATTAATCATGCCTGAATGAAATAGCCCAATGTTGGAATATTTATTGGTTGGTCCATGAATTAAACTCTTTATTAATGGCCTAATAAATATTTCTCAGCATGTTTATTAATCACAGAAAATATTAAAAATTAAATAACATTTATATATAAATATAATTAATTTCAAATAATAAATATGTAATTTTATAATTTTTTTAAAATACAATTATAAATTTTCATAATTAGACTATGATGGTCAAGTACTAGGTCATATACTAACTTCATAGCCTGGCCCTATTACTAATTTGGATTTAAATAGAGGTGTATATAATATTTTAATAAAAAATATTTATTCCAATAAGGGATTGTAATGAGGCCATGATAAACATCCCATGACCCATGTATAGGTATTATCACCATCATGAATCATAAATAGATCCATACACCTACTATACATGATATATTTTCCATAGGCCACCAGATATCTAATATTACTAGGGATATATTGAATTATATAGATATACTATAATCCCACCAAGTTCCACCCCTACTTGTATCAATACAGTAAATGAACTTAAAATTAATTCTTAAAACTCTCTAACATAAGTATACTAGAAGAAGATCCAATGGATTAATCCACCTCATCAAAAATATTACTCATATGCTAAGCATAAACAAGTTTTCAACCACATTGAAATCTAAACATATTGGGAACCCCTTTCAACAAAACCCCAATATCCATAACATATATCTATATTTAAACCTATATCAATTATCATTGGATATGTTAATATATAGGATTATAAGAAAGTTTAGTGTTTCCATCACTAAAAACTCATCCTATATTATCTATGATAATCCTTGATAAAATTAAAGAAAACTTTAGGCTACATGAACTTGATATGGAATATCCCTATTCTAGGTTGGAAGGCTTGTGTAAATAATAAACAACCACCATCTAACTTAATTTAAAATAGTTATTCTATGTTATATTTTAGAATATCCTCTTGTCTACATAGAATAACCCATTTTAAACTCACAAACACTTATTGCATAATTATCAAAAATACTTTGGATGTAAATATTCAGAGAGTGGCATTGTCCCGATGCAAATTTGACACAACCATTTCCAAAAGTCACAAAGCATAGTCTCTCACTTGGAAAACTATTTTCCATATTTTATTATCCTTATGAAATCTATTTTTAATGAGAGTAATTGAAATATATTTCAAAATTATTGAAAAAAATTGTCATCACGAATTTCCACCATAAACAACTCTTAGTGAAATTCATACATTAATCAAATGAAAAATTCAGCATTAATTTTACCAATAACACTAATAATTTTATTTCTTCATTTCATTAAATAATTTCTTAAATATTTATCATGATTTTAATTCCCACATCAATCAAATTTATATCTTGTGAAATCACATTATATTTTCATAAAATTTATCTCACAAAATTCTCCATAATTTAATTCCACATGTTTCAAAATCCCATTGATAATAAACCAATTCATTACTAATTTAAAATATTATTATATAATATTTAATGCATCAATTAATTATTAATCATTTATAGTTAAATTTGAAAAAAAAAATCCGTCCCATATTATAGTGAAATATATACCCATAATTAGGTAATGAAAACATTATAAATGAACATTAATTTAAGATAATATTTTAATGATTTAATCCAATATTTTGAATAAAATAAATCTTTAATCATCTAATATTTTCAACAATAGTTCTTCTATATTCCATTATCCATACACATAATTTATTTTAAATTTTATGACACCCCAAACCCAAAGTATTTCACTCCTGAGAAAACAGAAAGAATAGAGATAATAATAATAAAATGGTTATAATGTTGAAAAATAATACCTATTTGCAGTTCCTCTAGTTTTCCAATTTACTCAGTGTTGTAATTTTTTTTATTTCCCTATCCATTTTTGTAAATTTTTTCATTTAAATTCACCATTAACTGAGATTCTTATCCATATGCTTGAAAATATCTAATCTAAAATTTCTCTAAAACTCAATTCTTTTCACACAATATAAAATATCTCAAATAAATGAAAAATTTCAAATTATAAACATAAAACTGATAATAAATAAATAAATTAATTAAATCCCACAATAACATGAAATTATCCTAAAACTAATAGATGAATCATAAAATTTTGAATATACCACCAAAGGTTAAATATCACATCCTCAATCCAATTACATTATAACAATTTCATTCTAATTTTATACTCTTTATAATAAAAAAACATCAATATTTCACAAACTCCTATAATTAAAATTTATGAGTCTATTCATAATGAGAGTATCAAAAATCTTATTATTGATTCCCTATTTCTCAAAAAATAACTATAAATAATTTAGAGTTTGATATAATAGTGGCTTAAAAATTTCTCGAGGCACTAGGAGAAAGAAATCAAAGGAGAAAATTGGTTATTATGATCCATTAACATGATCGTTTAAGGCACTAATTCCCTTATATGGATAAAAACATTAAATAGACCACGAGATCTGGTCTTTGTCACCCTAGTTTCACTCCTTTCAATGCACCTAGGAAATCCTTCTCTACAGATGACTAAACCATCAAAACTATATGGTAAATCTAGAAATCAAAATGTATCAACTACCGATTCATTGTGGTTATCCTATAAATACCCACTTCTAAAACAGAAACAAGGAGTAAAAAGTGGAATGTAAGGAAAATTGGAAGTCAAATTATGTGGATTCTAAAGGTAATTAGAAACCCAAAGTATAAATCCAATAATAATCATGGATTCTCCCATGTGAACCCACTATGAGAAAAAATATATAAGAACTAACACATGAGATTCATCCCATATGAACCAATTATCATTATGTGGATGATACACATACATTTAATGATGTCGTGTGACTCTTTTATAGAATCTATTTCTATGAACATCCTTCATGGGGAGGATTTTTTGGTACTACCCATATGGTTATCTTTTGTGGGTTTCTACTTTCACATTATACCTAATCCATGTTTATTCTACATACTCATGGTCATTCTTTTATAGGTTTAAATCCACAAACAAAAAAAATCAAGGCCTCCCCTAGGTCACTAGATCCACATGACCAAGCTACCAAAAACACTAACATGACCACTTTTGATCAAGTATACAATTATTAATGTATGTCCCCATAATAACTTCCCTAATAGATGGGCTCTGTGGGATGTTCATAATTATGCATCCCCTTTCTAATGAGGACCCAATACAGACATTTATTGGTGGGAATCTTATCATTTCCAGATGTGATGCATTCCTCCTGTATTCATTCTAAAAAAATTAAGTGAATCAGGCATCATCCACACCTTTTATTTTTCTATAGTTGATGCATAAACCAAAATCCAAGATTTTTAGACACACTTGACATTAAGAATAAGAATAGCTCCAAATTTAATTCCATAGTCTTTATTCCAGGACACCCCACCCTATCCCAACCCTCATCCAAAAACATATGAACTGTATAATAGTATAGGTATCCTCTCCTACAGTAATCTTATAATATTTTTTATCATATTCCATATCCCTCATGCATTCTATATCCCTTATGTCCTATATCATCATGAAAGAATGTAAGTTCAATACCAGGATTCTAGTTTGGGTGTGAGTCCCATCAGAACCTGACTATGAGATATAATGGATCATTAAACATATGTTGATTGTAACTATGAGCATGAATTTCATAGCAATTCTGATCTACGGTGATAATTCTACTAGTATAATAAAAATTTCCTCTTAATAGTCATTCTATTAGGTGTATGTTCCAACCCATTTCCTAGGAAATTTTCAATACAAAATCCCCACTCCATCCTATGTTCATATACCATACCTGAAACACACATCCCCCAACAATGACATTAAACTATGTGGCTAACATCATAGTTTCAAGATATTAAACTTTATGAAAAAATCCACACCATAAGCCGTTAAATTCCATGGTGTTGTCCCACAACATAACCATAAAATATGTTATTGAACTACTAGGGTTATAATTAATATATCTAATAGGTTACACATGAAACCTATTCTAGCCCAATACCAAACATTCCTATATTTCTGTTTTTCTCAAATCTTATCCACTATTCCTTATACATATCACAATAAGATTATTATCTCAGGATATATACCAGATAGTGTCACATCCTAATCTAAAGATCCATATCCCATATCGGTGTATTGAAATTTCTATAGGTAGTACATATCCCTTCTGGATGACCCCATACTTCCTCATTACACTATATAACCCATTTAGGATAACAAAAAGTAACACTATTTCATAATTCTAACACTTACCATTGTTTGGAACATTTCTCGTATTCTTCCTTACCACATGATTTTAAATTATATAGAATAATCCCCATAGAATGACCTTAAATGTTATGGATTATCCCTTTAAGTGGAATTGAACAATACGAGGATTGATTCCCTTTATGTGGGTACATAGGAAACCCTTTAATTTTCCTGATCCCAACATTAACTCAATAATGAGGTTTAAAACCCAAATATCATCCTGAAATTAATCAATTATCATTCATGAGGGTAACCAGTAGTGTGAATAAAACTACTGTGATAGTTTCATTACCATGTATTAAATATATAAGATAGTTCTAGAGTAACAAATAATCATCTTTAAATGTGTGTGGTGAGACTATACTCCTATACTCTCAACAGACAAATTTTATAACATGTAAGTGGAAATGTCCCAGTAACCATTTGCATTTGGAAAATAGGTTTCAATTGACTCAAAAAAGTGTGGGAATGGAAATATATCAGAACAAATGGTGACACTAATATTAAATTTATAATCATTAATAATTTCAGTGTTAAAATGGCATCACATCTATCATCCTCATAGTAAAATTCGAATGTACATCAGATACTAAATCGTGAACCTAACAAGAATATTATAATTATGAATATATTTGAATGCATGAAATCAATGTTTTATACATTAAGGCTTATCTATGATGCTTCATTGATGGGTGTTACTATTTTGGGGTTTTCATTGATTTTTGAAAGATGGTTCTTTCAAATAACACTTCAATTCAAACCATGTAATCATTATCAAACACTAGATATCATGCCATGACTATGAGAGAACATGTGATAGTATCTACTGATAGGAAATTTTCTCTAACTCAATACCTCTAGATGAGATTTTTTAATATAAAAGTTTAACAATAAAAATACATGAGTAAAAACTAGATTCTATTGGGTTTTAAAGGGAGTCTCTACATCTTGAACTCTAGTAACCCACCACATCCTAAGAGGACGTCAACTACGCATGAAACATATCATCGTAACATCAATAATTTTGGGAGTATTTCCCCAAAATTTGGCACACCTCCTATATCCAATAGAGATAGTGAAACTCCCCTAAACTATAAATCCTTTAGTAGTATAGAAGATAGATCACCCATTCATCTAACAATATCAATAACACATAATGTATACTCTTCACCTTCATATATCTAAAGTCATAAATAGAACCTATTTCCAAGCGAAAAATGTTGGGATATCTCAAACATGTCACAATGGATGTTGGAGTATTTTCCTCGATTGGTGGGTCTATATTCCCACTCTCTTGGATATGTCCAGTCGATATATCCCAAAATACAAAAAGGATATGACATGTATTTTTCTTCAAAAACATATAGTTCACCAATACCTAATTGTAGCATCCTAGGAGCTAGTACATATTATAGTTCTCTTTAAAGAAGATTCCACTCATATGAAAACAATTCAGGGGAATGTTAATATTATTACTCCACCATATCTAGGTAGTAATTATAAAATATTATTTAACGAGGATAATATTGGGTACAAATTCCCATTTTGTTTGAAGATATATTCCATAATATTTTTGAAACATCAGAAGAGAAGAATCGTATATTAAATCAAATTGTTCATATATATATACATATTATAGTATCCATAGAAAAAATATATTTAAATATTCTGAAATATATAAAGTGATAGGTGAATATTCCTTCCACCACCATTTATGTAGTTCATATGAAAAATCTAGCAGTCACTCTAGAGAGATTTTATATTCTAGTTTCGATTTAGGAGGGTATTAAACATGTTTTTGTGAAGATAGTGGACATTATAGAGTTAATATCCAAATTATGAACTTGGTTTACTAGTATATACAATTATTAAACCCTGAAAGGCATATATTCCAATCATGGATATGTCAGAGATCCAAGGGCTTATTCAAAGGAAGAGTAAAGTAAAATATTGTATCCCTAACAATATCACATAGAGTTCCTATTTTATTTTGGATGTGAAAATGGGATGTGATTCAACATATTCTTGTGGCTGACTCTAGAATTACCTATATTCTTACTCATACTAATTAAGAGCATATGAAAACACCTCAATGGAAATATATGAGGGTATGATATTCCCTCTCATATTCTGGTGGGTCGATAGTATATTATAGAAGGGATTTAAAATTAGGACCGGGATAATATTACTTTTCTAAACAAGGTTCGTTAGAATATTCTAGAAGTTACTTTGAGGAAGGCTCATACCCCTTCCAATAATCCTAGAATATCCCATCACATTCTAGTAATCACCCTAATTTGGGATTCTATCCATAAAAATATTAGAGAAGGACATATTTAAATTTCAATGGAGACATAAGGGTTACATAGAAGGGTACTAATACATGAGTTTCCCCAGAAACCATATATGACCTAAGCAACCCAACTAGTATAATATACAAAAAACCATCATTGGGCATCATATAAAGATTAGGAGGAGGTTAATATTATAGCCTTGATCAATTCTAGTGTCGTTGAGGCCCTATAATTCTTCTCATTTATAGACCAATGATCTTATGAATTTTTATTATAATTATAATGTGATATAAACCATGGAGGTCCTTACTATGGTAAAAAAGAGAATGATGATGGGGATAGTTACCTAGAAATCTTCTAAGGAAAACCTCCCAAAAAATATATCACCTACATGAGGATAACCCCTATAAAAGTACATTCATATAGAGATGTACTAGAGAAATCAGGGTCACCTACATATGATTCCTCATATTTAGAAAATAAATTTCCAAAGAAATTGAGGGATGGATCCATACAATCACTATAATCTCTGATTTTCATTAATCATGTGTTTTCATCTTTAGAGAAAACACACTTGTGTCCCAATAGGATACAGTAATATGCCTATGTGAATGAGGAGAATAATATTAACATGTGGAGGGAGTTGGAAAAGGGTGAATTTTGGGTAATGTTTTGGCTGACAACTAAATTCAAATTTGAACTTCTTATTGAGAGAAAGGCCGGATGTTTGCAATATCTATGCATAATCCTATGGATGACCTACCATCACTATAAGGAGAAGAATATTATCTATGAAAGATATGTTTATCGTATCAAGATGTTATGGGAGATTTGAATCTAGATTAAGTTATCTACTATTTCAAAAGTGAAAGACTAAAAATTTGAAAAGAAGGGTATAAATTTGTAACCAATATTCCTTGGTAGTCTCAAGAAACTTCATGAGATGATTGTGAGTGCCTCATCTGATTCCTTAACTTGAGGATGGAATAAATAAATAGAAATAAATTTTTAAGTCCCTCCAAAAATATTATATCCCTTTAAAATGTGTGTCCTACAATTTCACTTCTTTAGGATAGGTCATTGGAAAAGGTGGTGTATATAACAATTGGTTAGTTTTGTGAAGTCGTGCCACTTCCAAACACCCTAGATGACACACTCACTGAGCTCAATCCCTTATCTTAATACATCATCAGGCCTCTTGAAAATTTCAAACAGAATCATATTTGGGAAAAGTGGGGAACCTAGTTTGGAAATACACTTTTAATGAATATATATCAAAATAAACAATTCACCCTACTCGCACTCCTATAAAATCAAAAAAATTCAAGAAATTTACATAGTGGAATCTTCAAAATCTAACCAGGAACTCTCTAATACCATTATACTAGGGATTATTCATCGTATTATCCATTACCACCACCCCTAGGAACATTGAAACCTTAGTAAATCCAAGACGTCCTATAAAATTGGACAAATCAAACCCATTCTATGGGGCTAGATAAATTTATACCTTTATCACCTTACCCACTATGTCAATTAGTATTCAAAAGTGTAGGATAAGCATCACAAGCAGTTTCTTGGTCATTTAAAATGATTCATGATGTATTCTCACCAAATATATATTCTATAAAAGAGTATTATGTATCCATTTATAGGATATTTTATATAATCTGGTCCTAGGAGAGTGGGTTAGAGACATTAAACCCAGAGGGTCTGTAAGCCCAAATACCCTTCCAGGGAAAAGAAAGAAATAATGGAATCAAAACAATATATTAAAAACTATTAAGGGTTAGGTCAACCTTATGTAGAACCAATAATAATTATTATATGATTTTGGTAATTTGGAATGATTTTGTTAATGTCATCATTTTCAACATGATATAAGACAATACTAATCCATAGTAGTAAACTATCATGGTGCAGGATCAAACTAGAACCCGAACTGAGTTACTCTATGACTAGGGATTCTATACTCAAAATCAAAGGAAAACATAGAACCTGGAACCCAAATATAGTCTACTAATATCCCTATATTTTTTTAAAATTATGGATAAGGTAAATTGGGAAAAATCATTACATTCTATTTGTAAAGGTGTTAATGTACCAAACATTATAGAGATATTAGAGTGATACAATATCGAGATGGTGTCATTGTGAAAACTGGGACCCACCCACCAGCTGCCCCGTAGACATGTGGGCCCCACCCTAGGTTACACCCACATGCCCGAACAGGTTATCTGACTAATGACAGTCCCCATAGGCCAACACATGTCCTTTCCAGTGTGTTTTGTCCTCACTCACACACACACTGAGAACATCCCAGGAGGTCACCCATCTTGATCACTACTCCAGGCCAAGCACACTTAACTATGGTGTTTTAATTAGGTAGTCCCTCGAAAAGGAAGGTGCACATTGTTGACATGAGTCATATCATTTAGTCATTTAACCCTTTATCATTCAGGTGTGTTACAATCACCTCCCTTTAGAGCACAACGTCCTTGTTGTGGGCCCTACATCTCAACCCAGGTAGTGCACCACACTTAAGGATGGGTACCACCTCTGATACCAAATGTGACAACTAGGCCCCACCCACTAGCTGCCTCGCAAACACGTGGGCCCCAACCAAGGTCCCACCCACATGCCTGAACAGGTTATCTGACTAATGACAGTCCCCACATGCCAACACATGTCCTTTCCAGTGTGTTTTGTCCTCACTCACACACACCCTAAGAAACATCCTTGGAGGTCACCCATCCTGATCACTACTCCAGGACATACACTCTTAACAATAGAGTTCTAATCATGTAGGCTCCCTAAAATGAAGGTGCACCTTGTTGACATGAGTCATATCATTTAGTCATTTAACCCTTTATCATTCAAGGGTGTTACAGTCATTAATGTGGATCAAAACTAAGGTGATTAGAATAAATATTATCACATAAAAAAATAATAAGACTTGAACCAATGTATCACCTCTTATTTGATATCTATAGAAAACAATTAACCTTCCAATAGTGGTAGAAGGATCTGACGGCCCTACAAATTATTAACCCAAGTCTCCAATATACATGGATTTTTTGGTTGTGAATTGTTGGGATTTTTTTACACAAGAACCTTAGGATTAACCACTAAATCCTTCTTGACCAAAAAATATTATTTTACAAAAAAATACATCAATTTAGGATATATTAGCATCCGCACATAAAAAATGATCTCATTTTTCCTCAGTTGACAATACCTACAGAGTTATTTGACTCTATCCCCTACCCTATCACATTTATCAAGGACATACATGGGAAAACTAATTAAATAACATAATAGGGAAAACCATACCCCCACATGGGTGGATGGGATACTTCCTCCATATCTTTGGGAGTCCCATGTTCTAAAACCCAAATGATGATTGTGATCTAAAAAACATTTGATGCACATTTTGTTTCATTTTGGACACATGATAGGAACCCTATGGAAATTAATAAGAATCAAAAATCCAATGTTTTATGAAAACATTTGATGTGAAAATATGTTTTTTGGTATAGTAACATCCCTTTACTTTTTATTTAAAATTTAGATAATCCACATATCTAGTAATCTAAATATATCTCTACATTGAAGAAGAAAATGATTGCCTATAATATTTTAATCATTATGATAATGAAAGGTTCATTTCATGTATATTTATGCAAAAGGAATATTAATAATTATTTAGAGACACTCCTTATCCGATTGAAATTTTTGGTCAAAGTTAATGTAATATGGGGGGATTGACTAAAAACCATTAAGTGATTTAATAAATTGATTATAAAAATATTAAATAAATACAAGAAATAAATTGATATATTAAAACTACTGTTTATTGGAAATAAAAATAGGGAAATTAAGTGAAATTTATATAGAAAAGTTAATGTGGAATGTAAATGGATAATGGAAATTTAGAAGGGAAATTTGATAATAGTACCATAAGCTACCCCAATGTCTTATCCCTAAGAGAATGATCATGAGGGTCAATATAATAATAAAAATTATGAAACTAGAAACAATTAGTTTTAATATAAAATAGTAACCTAAAACTCTTTGATTTTAACATAATATCAAGAGCTTTATTCCATTTGTTTGAGTAAAGAACCATGAAACTATTAAATTAGTTTAAAAATATGAAGAAGAAACAAATAAAGATAGGTATATTAGAATATTTTAATTTATTAATTTTCATACTTTTATAATTCATGATCCTTAATCTCTTGATAAAAATTGAAAAATATAGATTGGGGGAGAGATAAGGATAATAGGTGAGGGACAAGGGGTTCTGAAAAATTACTATAAGGGTGGAGTGAGATGAGGTAAAATAGATAAAATAATAAATTCGATTATTTTTTGTATAAAGTCATTGATCAAAATTACCTTCTCGTTTTGTTTCCCTCATATCCTCATTTTATTATCACTTGATCACCCATTTAATTGTAACAGATGAAAAAATTATAGTTATATGAGAATTTATGTCAAATTGGATCAACATTGAACTTTGGGAACCTTCCTTTATTAGCATATTAAAATTTTTGGAACAGGAATTAAAATTGGGGAAACCATGATATCCTATTATATCTTTTATAGGGTTCCATGTCACAAAAATAAAGATAATGTATTAAATACCCAATCCAATTTTTTTACTGCATATAAATCCTCATATGACTATCGGTTCAGATTCCACCAAGTACCAGAAAGCCTACACTGGGTAGCTGGGGTCCTACCTAGTATTCTATACATAATATCTATTCTCACCAGATAGCTAGTTGGCCATCCTGAGTATAGGTTAATTTTCCATCAACTAAAGGCTATCTGGTTGTACTATACTTGTTAATTGGTTCTATCCTACTACAACATACTTAAAAATGTTTATTTAAGAATATTTTCAATTCTTCTAATAGAAAGATTCTTTTCTACCAAAATAACTCAACATACAAACAAAAAAAACATAAGAAACACATTGAAAAAATTAAAATAAAAATAATGCATTTTTTGTTGTTAAAATAATTAAAATTTAGTGTCCAACAATCTCCACCTTATTTATGATAAAAAAAATGATATAGAAGTATAGAAAATTAAGGATAAAATGATAAAAGGAATGATTTTACAAAGTAAAATTTTAACCATATATCCCCTTTATGATATTTTGAATCAATATCCCCCATAGAGAAACACCATTTGAAATGAACATTAATTTATCTTTTACCTCCATTTGAAACCATTATCCCTTTAATACTTTAAAAAATGGTCTTTAAAATAATATCAATAAGAGAGATATGACATGATAATTAAAATAATATCAAAAAAACTTAATATAATATTTAACTCCATTTTGAGAAAATAAAGATACATTAATGTTAAAAGATTTATAAAATATCATAATTTATAATATAAAGAGGTAAAAAAGAAAAATATCAAGAATCCATGGGATAAAATAGTTTAATCTCATGACATAGTTAAGAATAATAATAAAAAAACAAAAATACCATTTAGAATGTTTTTTAAAACAAAGAGTTTTTAACCATATAAAAAATGAATTAAATTAATTTATAAAATATCTAAAAATTAAGAAAATTAATTAGGTCAAGAGATGAGAAATTAAAAAAATATTTATATAAGTGATATTTAAGATAGTACATGAATTTTAAAAATATAAGTTAGTGATAAAAAATTAGATAAGAGATGAGAGAAAATATAATTTTATTAAGAAAACTCTATGTAATTTAAATAGATAAAGACTAAAAAAGGATTGAATGAAAATGAAAATGAGATAAATAAATAAAGATTGTCCCAATTTAAAAAGATAATATGAGTGTAAAAATCTTAATTTTAAAGAAATTCTGTAAACAAGATTGAGAATAAAAAATAAAATAAATTGAAATGTGATAAGGATCCTCCCAAATGATGGAACAATTGAGATAAAATGATGATAGAAAAAAATGTGAGAAAATTGAAAAGCAAATGAGAATTTTGATAAATGATAAATTTCCACCATTTAAAGGAAATGTATACATGAGAGAGAATAAATTTTGAAATTATGTATAAGATAGAATGATAACATAACATAGAATGTATTTCCATGAAGATCAGAATTGTTCTCTAAATCTTATTGAAACAGAAAAGTGTTAGACTATCATTTTCTTGGAGGATAAAACATTAAACTCAAGGTAGAAATAGTGTACTAATTATTTGAAGAGATAAAAACCATTTATAATGATAATACACTATTTTATTGATTAATTATTTTTGGTGGAAAAATAATAAAAAGAAATATTTTAAAAGGAAATTTAGTACCCTTAAGGGTTTCATAATGATTGAAGAAGATAATTCGGGAAAATAAATAAATTTCTTTCAAAAAAAATCTATAATTAAATATTTTAGGATGTGAACTTATTTATATTTTTATATAACATCAGAAGAAATATATATCAATTTAGGAATTTTATAACGATGATTTTTATGAGAGAATGATATTGGATATTTTATGGATCATCATTTTAATGGGGGAATCTCTCCCATCACTCTCGACATCAGCTAAGGCTCCCCATGAATCCCCATTTGACCAAATTTTGTTCTCCTTTTTTGGTCTATGAGGTTCAGTCATTTTATTTGTGTTTCTTTGTATGGTGTTCTAAAAAGAAATATTCAGATTCCATCCTCCTCCACCCTTTTCATCCTCCCTAGCGTTCCTGATCTCATCTCACTGATATTCTATGGTTCTAATGGATGTTCAGGACGGTGAAGGTGTAGCATTATTCAAAGGATTTCTTTGTTCTCAATCTTCACCATAGACTTAGACCAACTTTATTCCTACCATTCTTCTTGTTCCATCATGTTAGATCCTGTTTTGATATACCACGGTGGAACTCTTAAGGGATTGGGACTGTGTAGGTCTTGTTATTTTTGCTGCTTCTTGTGTATCTATGCAATAGTTTTTGGTGAGATATTCATGTCTTAACTGATGGATTTATTTCTAACCCCTACAACACCTTCTAAATCTAGGGTTTTATCCCTAGTTTCTCAGTGCATGAGTTATCTGGTTTTTGTTTCACTGGTGTCGTCCATACAATAATGGATGATTTTTATGGTCGCAGATCGCTTCCTATATACTCTTGTTTTTTGAACCTTTGTTTTTGACTCCATCTTAGTCTATGTTAGAGGATCTCTTAGTGTCTTGGGATGTTTTTATTGACCATCTATGGGTTTTTGACTATCTATGACCTATTTTGTAATTTTTTTGTCCCTATGTGTCATTCCTATTCCTTGATGGATTTTTTTATATTTTTTGTGATCTAAATGTGTTTATTTTTTTTGATGGCTCAATGTTTTGTCAGCGAATTCTAAAATGTTTGTGCAGTGAAGGGATTGGGGTTCTGTGTGAGGTTCTCTCAGCTCTATGGATGATGATGTTGATGGCGATGAATTTCATAAGATTTCATGGTCTAGTTTTTTATGTTAATTTTGGTTTTTGGTGGTGGATGTTGGTGAAGTTGAAGATGTTGAAGATACAATGATGAAAATTGATTTTTGGTTCCATTTATTGCGATTTTTGGTGGTTGATGTCAGTGATGATATGATGATGATGATGATGTGATAAACGAGATGATGTGTACAAATTATGTGTCTTACATCAATTTATGGTTCCTTTGGTGGCTCGTGGGATTTGCAGGGATGTTTTTGAAGTGATGTTACTTATTACTATTGGATTTTTAATTTCATTTTTTCCTTGTGATTTGGATGATGTGAGGGTTCCGTATCTGACCTTTAAAGTGGTATTATGAATTTTTTTAAAAAAATTATTTATAGGATATCCAGTAATTTTATAATTGCATTTAAAAAAGATATTACCATATTTACAACAATATTTTATTTTTTTGAGAAATTCCTTTGATATAAATCAGTGGATTTTAATAAAGTTCCATTATCAGTTGAAAAATGAAAACCATGACTGTTTCTTTTAATTCATTTAGAACCAATGATCATGTTACATTTTTTCTTACCCTGGGTGAATTATAAAATAGATATTTTGAAATATTTTATTTTAACATCAACATTAGATTGATTTTTCAATTTCAAAATACTACAACTTTTTTCTTTTAATAAAAGAACTATTTCATTTTAAATTTGACTATAATTATTTGAAATATTATAATATGTTGAAATAATTTTTTGATAAAAATTAAATTTTATTTTTTGAAATAAAATATGAAAAATTAGCTGATTGAGAAAGAGATTGGGAACTGACCTCTTCACCTAGATGAAAATGAGCTATCTGGCCTTTAAAAATTGAGTTAATATTTTCATAATTTGATATTGGGGTTTTTTAGAACACTTTTTCGAAACCATTATATCCATTGTAATTTTATTTGTGTATTTTTATTTTTGATTAAGGGAAAATCTTATTTGATGTGATCATTATTTTTGTAACTGAAGAGGGATTCTTTCAGTACATCTGTTTTATCTTTATTTTTTACTCAATTGATGAATTTATTATTTTTCTATACTAATTCAATTTGTTTAATATTCTTGTCAGAATTTCAATTTAAAATATGTTATTTTATTAATTTTTAAAATATTCAACACCCTATATTGTTTTAATGTCAATGTTATTATTAGTTTTCTTGGATTTAAGAGCTTATTATAGAACTAGGAATCACATCTTTATCTTATATTTCCTTATAGTTATAATGAATTCTCCAACTACTATATTTTTTATTTCCCTAGATTCTTGGATTATATTCACATAGAATGACCACGAGAAAGGAAAAACACATTGGATTTTCTTAATCATAATTTTTGTGGAAAATCATCACCAAGATATTTTACACAATTTCAAATTCTAGTGAAATGCGTAAACATTCTAGAAATAGATTAATTATCTTACATAGTGAAACTTTAAAATTATTATTTGAGCATATCATGTCTAGTGTCATTAAATTCAATTGATCCTTTATCTGATACTTTTAAGTTTATAAAAATATCATAATCTCATTTGTAATATGACATTCTATTGAATTATTTTTGATATAAACTATAAAATAATTGAATCAAATATTTTACATCTAATTCAAAATATATAATATTTTTAAGTGTCTATTTTTTCCCATTCATCTATAAGGTTATAACTATGCATAAATAATTTCCAGACATATTCTCAAGTAATTATAAGGAAAGTAAACATACTATTTTTCTAATATGAATAATTCAAACCATAAATGACCCAATCTTGTTTATTTGAATTAGATACCATTTTAAAATTGAATTTTGAATATTGGTAAGGAATCTAAAATCATAAATAATTTCTAAAAGATTTTTTTTTGACAAAGAACTCAATGTTTTCTTTGATACCAAATGTTGTTTAGAGATAATGAAAATAATAGGGTAATGTCATTTCTTTTAAAATTAAAGTGAATAGATTAATTGATTCTGTAAAATAAAGAGTGAAAAAGAAATAAATTGAAATTATCAATGTAAATAAAAGTGGAAATAAAAACAAGGAAATCAAGTGAAGGTGATGTGTAAAAGTAAACATGGAGATAAAATGAGTTTGGAAAATTTGCTAAATAATTTTTTAAATAGTACCATAAGGTTCCCACATGTCTCATAACCATGAGAATTATTGTGAGGTTCAAAAAAATAAACCCCATGGTTTAAAGGAGAACCAATAAACCAAAAAAACTTTTCATAGAAAACAAAAACCTCAAAAAATGGTTTTACTAATGGAATAATTAGAACAACAATCCCTTGGTTTGAATAGAGAATAGAAAAACAAAAAAAATAGTGGTTCAAATAGATAACCAATAACCAAAGTAATATAGGTCGAAGAGAACCAATGACTTGATTAATTACAATCACTTTACAATGGTAGCACATAAATTTGTGTTTAAATAATTAGAATAAGATATAAATATAGAGATTATGGAAATAAGAGAGATCCACGGGATTTTACAAAAATGGAATAATAAAAGACAGAGTCTGTGGAAAAAAATATTGAACAAGAAATTCATTAGCGCTCTATATGAATTCATTGGAGAACACACCCTTATTAATTTTGTGGATAAATATCCTTAGATAATGATAACTTGAACTCTCATTAAATGGTGGAATTTTAGAAATTTATGATCTTGGGATATTTTTATAGAATTGGATCATATTTTCCCATGAAGAACATTCCAGTTTTAGCACATTGATTCAATGGATTTGGTAAGATAATTAAAACTTCCTTGATAACATTTTATAGACTTCATATGCTGTTTAGGTATAATGAATAGAATTTAGGTATTAAAGGCCCAACCTAGATGATTTTTTACCACATTTGAAGCCACCTTGGACTACCAGTACCGAAGCCATAAGATGCATGATATAATACACTATTTATCAAATGAACCACCTTACATTGTGTAAATAATTTATGAACTCACCTACTGGTAGATCAGCCTCCAATGGTGAGTCATTGGTCCTTCTAGAGAATTAGTGAATCTTTAATATTCTACTAAATATCAGGTATCATTATATTAACTTTTTGGTGATTCCATACACCATTAACCTTGAATGAGGTCATTTATGAGTATTTTTAATCCTTTCAATGTCCATATCATTTTTCACTAAACTAACCCAATGGAAAACATAATAATTGTGGAAACACAATGAAACAAGTAAAAAAATGGTTTTTTGATCCTTAGTAAAATAATGTTTTAGGGTCCAACAAAAATTTACTAGTGGATTCAGAGATATGGAATTGATAGCTCAATAGTTTAAAGAAAACCTCCACCATAGCAAGGATAATATCGAGTTCATTCTAAATAGCTTGGAAATTAGGCTTTCTGAAGAATAAATAGTGATAGTTATGATAAATATAAATTTGGTGCTACTGACCATGATAAAGAACACTCAATATCTTGTGTCACCCCTCCCTGAGAGACCAAATTCAAAACAACATCCTAGATAGTAGAGGAGGAGATGAAATAGCCATTTTAATTTTAAATATATAAAGGATAATCATTTTTTATTAAGGAAGAGGAATGTGCAATAATATTTTATAAAAACCATGGAGAAAGCCCTACTATGATTTTTAGAAATCATGAATCATAAGGGGTTCATCTTTATAATCACCCATATTATTTCCTCAATCACCAAATGTTAGGTAATTATATTCAAGACTGTTTTTTATTCAAGGAAATTCTCTAGAAGATAGATCAACCAGAAGAGGCAGAATTTGGTAAACCCAAAGTGCATGTGGATTGTGTATCCATCATTACACTAGACGAGGGAGAAACATGTGAAATAGTTCAAATAAATATCACAAAAAAGTTTTATGGTTGTATGACCTAGAAAAAAACCAATCGATCACATGTTATACTTAGGTATCAGTTGAATTAGACAATTGTTTTTCAAATTAACTTAGTGATAATAAAAATACATGATTTGACACAACATTTATCCAGGATAAAATACTATCAACCAGAGAAGAATAACGATTGATAAGAAGATAAATAACATCAAATTATCCCTAATCTTGTCTAAAAACTGCATCATTTATAACTCTCCAAAATGAGTTCACAGGCATCACTCCATCAAATAGTTCAATAGGCACCACCCTTCCAAATAAAACCATTTTCAAATGAGGAATAATTATATGATTAATTTAATATCAATTATTTGAGTTTTATTTTTTTTAGTATAGATGATAAATATGAATATGTGTCACAGTTTCCCATGCATAACCAGGGAGGGGATAGAATCATCAGAGGTTGTAGGGGCCGATGGGGCTGTTGGAGGAGGTGCCATGATAGAACTTGTTATGTGAGAAAAGATTTCATAGAGTCCATATATGTAGCTGAGGCTCATATAATGTTTCTCTAATGTGATTAATAAGAATATCTATCATATCCAAAATTACATAGACTTTGGTTATTCTAGGTCACATTAGAGGATCGATCTGTATAATTACCTATACCTAATCCACATCACCAAAATCCAAATGGGGTTGAATATTCTAGCCAATGAATAAAGATATCTCGAGTTTTTTTGTTACAATTAATTAAAAAAATAGGAATTTAATTCTTGGATTGAAATGAGGGAGATGATGTATATTTTAAACACCAAGGCCCTTGGCTTAGAAATTTTATATTATGAAACAATTGAACAACAAAACTTTTCAGGATATTGATTTATAATACCCTTTTCCTCTCAAAATACATTTGACATACTTTTTTCGAGTCCCTCTATAGTCGCCATGAATTTTAATAGTATTCTTCCATAATTAAATTTTAACGAATATAGAATGATTATAATGAGTGTCACAGAACCTTCTCATTTACAAAACATGATTGAGTAAATGTGGAATATAAGAAAAATAAGACACATGTACCTGGATGACAATCTTAGTGATGTTGGTTTCCCTAACAACACATAGATGGTGACTCTAGAATTAAATTCATTCCACCCAGAGCCCTTGAGTTCCTTGGATTTACTAATAATTATTTTTCCTGATCCATGTTGACCATTCAAGGTTATGATAAAAGTGAAACAATCCCATTAATAATCACATTGATGTCATGATTTGGGAATATTATTTTTCAAAGACCCAATTTATGGTTGTCTCCGAGGCATATCATTAAATGTTATTTTAGTACGACCACATACTCACACTCAAGCTATATTTATATTATCATATAATCAATTCTTAAAATATTCCATTATTGGAAAACTTATAGTGTTACATGGTGATGACATCACATTCGATCTATGCGAGGAACATTATGTTTAAAAAATATATTATAAAACTAATTTTGAAATATATAGAAATGGTTATTTTGACCATGTTGTGGATAAAACTGTATTGAAGGACAATCCCCACAATCCTTGGAATGTTCTTGGTGATGATTAAATGCTTCCCATCAACCATATTGAGGCACTAAGTCTATGCCAAGAAACATATCATGCTGACCAAAACCCATATAACTAGAGAACATATGTTTTGGTTTTCATGATATCAGTCATATTAACCACTGAGAGTATTTTCTCCCAACCATATTATAAGAATTCATGTTCTGAATTTTTATAATATCATTTAAAGTGTTGTATGTTATAATATTAATGAGACCATGTATTCTTTAATCAATGATGGGTGTCTTGGACTCCCTTATAGGTTACGGTAAGGTCACCATTGTATCTATATTGGCACCCTATATAATATCCCAATAGGGATAGGGAGAATAAGTTGTGAAGGGTATTTAAGATTCCATCTAGATTTATAGGATGTTTTCTTAACCATAATTAATGAGTTTAAACAAGTAATCATTGGTTTAGATGACGACTCGTAGACTACATTTATTAGTGAAATTATAAACCCCATAGGATTATGGAAATATATTTATGTACAAAGGTAGCATTATAATGTTTTTTACTTTAATTATTTAGACATTCCCATGTTAAAAATTGAGGTATCCACCCATAACATTGGCATACCAAAGGATCGATGTGGTTATAATCATGATGTAAGAGGAATGCATCCATACATCACAACCATGGTAGAGGCCGAGGTTGATAAACTCATCAAGGATAAGTTTTTCTAGGAAGCCCTATAACTGATGGGGATGGATAATGTTTTACTTATCAAGAAAAAATAGAAATATTTGGGTCCATATCGATTTTATACACCTAAAATTTTATTTTCCCAAAGTTGATTTTCTAATCATGATCACATTATTAATGAATGATGTATCCCCTAACATCAAATACATTTTCGTCATGCATATGTTTTTTGGATACAAAAAAATCTAGATGATATAGGAAAATGAGGATGCTAGAAATTTCATAGATATATAAGATTTTTATTAAAATAGTGTAATTAAATTTATTTTTAAAAAAGTAGGCGCCACATATTAATGTTCCATTAACCACATTTCTAGTCCCTTTAGGGAAAGATTATAGAATGTCAAGTTGATGAATGGTGGTCAAGTATCTTAAATAATTTGAGAACCATAATGATATTAAAGGTATGTAAAAACATATTCATTGACACAGTTTGGAAATAAACCCTCTAAAATTTTAAACAGAGGATGTATTGGGGACATTATTTTGTTTTTGGTGCACCACTATGGTATCAAGGTTGATTCCATGAAGATAAAAATAATCACCAGTATGCACCCACCCTAAAACCTGATAGAATTAATGGGATTAAAGGGTTATATTTCCTATATTAGTTAATTCATTTCCAATTTGGGGGAAATTGTTTACCCTTTAGAATATTAATGAATAATGAAATTCCTTATGAGTTGGAAGAGTATTTTCATCATGCTTCTAAAGGCCCCATGTAGTCTCTTTAATTCCCAATAGTACTAATTTTTCCCATCAAATGAAAACTTTTTATCCTCTATGTGGCTGCTCCGAAAATATTTCCTGGTGTTATCCTTGCCCAAAAGAATGATATAGTAATGGAAAAAATAATTTGTTATCTTAGGAGGATAATTCTTGATGCTAAGACATGATATTTTTATGTCGAGAAGAACTACCCTTGGATGTCCTTTTTAATGATGAATTCTTGGAAATATTTTCATCATAATGAATTCCAATTGTATTTACACATAGATCATGTCAAATATATTCTCATTCCTTGAATGACAACACTACTGTAATGACTAGTTCTTTGAGAGGCCATACTACAACAATTTGATATATAGTTTTTATCATAGAAGGTAGTCATGGGACCAGTGTTTGAGGATTTTATCACAATATATATACTATCCCAAAGGATACACTAATAGATAAAAAACTACATGATGATGGAATCTTTCTTATTAAACATTTCTCTCAAAATCGGGATATAAATTTCGATGGATATTCTGAGATCCCAACTAGGAAAAATCATAATACCAATCCATCATTGTCATCCGACAGCTAGCTGATCATTTTTTTGTAGCATGATTTCACATTAAAGGTGTCTTATAACTAGTGGTTAAAATAGTTCAAAAAAAATTCACCATTAAAATGTGGAGTTGATCACATTGTTCAATCATGCTCATGAAAAAATGGAGGAATTTCCCAAGGATGTGAATCAAACCAAGGTCACGTGATCAAAAAATGACCAGGATAATTATTTTTTAATTTTCCACTATAGTATTCAAATATAATGACATGGAAGAACACTTATTCACATAGTAGATTGAATGGTTATCTTTATAGATATTAGATACAACATGGGATAAATTAATGATATTTATGCTACAGTGGGGATCAATGAGCAGATATCCTCTTCAACTTGTTTCACAACTCGATGGATTTACCCCATTCCAAAATACCTTTGAATTTAAAAATTTCTATGTGATCGATTCATGAGGGAACAATTCCAATATTGGGAAATATATTTTTAGTTCTCTAAGATTTTCCAAAGACATCAAGAGTACTCTGCAAATCGATCATTAATTGAGTGCTCCTCATATTCATCAAAGAAGAAAGATTCCCTTTTTCCATGTAAGAGGATCACACCATAGCATCTGGGGAACCCCAGTCATGAACCAAGATATCTTAGTAGATCATAATAAATGGATATTTATTTCAAATAATGATATAATATTGTATTTAATTCACCAAAAAATTTCATTTATGTTAGCTGAATTCAAAATTCATCTACCATCCACCATAAATTTTCACACTACATAGTATTGTTGAACATTTGACATATGTTGAGTGGATTTAATGGGGCCACATTCCTCAGATATATATTGGTAGTTAAAATACATTTTTATTTCTAGCCATTTTCTCTAAATGTTCTTAGGTGATAGACCTCAAGGAGGTTGGAACAAATGTTTTAAAAAAATTCATGAAGTCAAATATTATCAAAATATTTAGTGTCCCTCACATTATATTAATGAAAACAACACCAATTTATAATCATAAAATATGAAGGTGTTATATAATAAATATAATATATGGAACAACAATTATTCATGCTATCATTAAGTATTAAATGAAATGACATAACACTTCAATAAGACACTATCTAAAATTATATAAATTATTGTGGAATGGAACACGAAATCCTACCCGTAACGGATTCTGTATGCTTTTTGGGACCATCACACAATGACCCATAATACCATGAAAAGACCTCAAATTCACTTTTATATGGGATAAAATAGTTTTCATATTGAGGTCTTTCTTTCATCATTACACACATCCATATACAACCAATTCACTGAGTATAAACAATCCTAGAAGTGGGTTGATGAATAAGAAAGACTTGATGAGAAGTGGATGTATGGACTTCCAAACTAAAAAACATATCCAAATATAGTCATGAAAGCTTTAAATAATACGTTCTTCATCAATTAATTCATGTAATGCAAGCTCGTGTTAGATCTTAGAACCCAGATCATTCTATGAAATAAACCTCACAAATTTGTTCCAAAATGGGGGGGGATGTTATATCATACATGATGTTCATCGTAATGAGGCTTAGAATATTATAACCAAGGATGGAGCTCATATAATTACCACCATTAATGTGAGGTTACTCAAGAAGCACATCATGTGATATAAGACACTAGTCAAATTCCTAGAGGGAATAATATAAACTGTCTTACACAAATTCACCAGTTTCATGATGTTAAATTTCATGGACAAACCCTTGTTGTATGATTATATACTGCAAAAAACATGGTCCATCATGAATATTCATAAACTCCTTATAGTTTCCATCCTATAGGACTCATCACACACATGAGAGTTAGATCCATGAGATGATATATAGAGTACATACCAATCCCTAAATCTATGATAGGTTCGAGTTACATCCCCATCCAAGAATAGAATATAGAAATACACCATCTCTGTGTGTGAGTATAATATATATAGGAGATAATTATGCAATAATAATTACACTTATCACTCAAAATATGATAAAAAATTAACTCTCCATTCTTATAAGCTTGATGTAGATAAAAAATCTATATAAAAATTATTCATGGATTGATTCTATCTCATACAGGACACATAATGATATCTAGGATCACCTATCTTGGACTAATTGTGATTTATTTCTTGATACCTAGATATTTCAGTTCGGTAAAAGGTCTAACTGATTCTATTATGTGTAACCGCACAAAGTTTAAAAATTCCCCATATATTTCCATTTTCTATTCCATTCATCCTCAAACAACATGGGTGATTTACCAGCAATCACTTGATTATAACATCGATAATAACCCAAGAGATATTATAGTTCCTTGTGAGTTACTACGGTTTTCATAACCATGTTCAATGATAATTAAATATTTTCATCATAGAATGAAGACTATAAACTACATAGAGTGGATAATTCGTTATGGCCTCTTTCTCCCCTGCATGAGAGATCAAAACATGTAGAATCCTCTAGTTAAAAATCCAAATTTTTCTTATAGAATAAATTATATTCCCACGATTTACACAAGACAAATATAAGTTGGGATTAAAATCACCTTATCCCAATGTAAGAGTTAGATCTACAGGGGGACTATATCTAACAACTACATAATGATTTATACCTATCATTAGAAGATACATAATTAATCTAGGATCACTTATAATAGTCCAAGACATAATTAACATTAATTGAAAATTCCGTTCCACCAACATATGATCTTTATCTATATAGGGGAAACCTCTTAGATAATAATGTGGCTTGATTTCAGATTAATTCAGTATATGTAGCTATGTTTATACCATACATTCCTGGATTTCCATAACCTTTCATAGATGTTATTAGTATATATTCACAACCACAATAGAATGTTTTTATTGACTATTCATACATTCCACCATATATCTCTAAATACGCACCCTCTTATTATCCTAAAAACTAGAAGCATATCATCTTATGGTGTGGAACAACCAACTTCTATATATATTGAAAATTTAATAATATATCCCCTCATCCAAATATGAATTGTTGATTACATTCTTCCACCTACCCCTTTTCAATATATAAAAAATTAGGACCTCATTTAGTAGTTTAGATTGTCATCATTATCTACCTAGAGAGTGATTTTACACTCCTTCCAAACCAGGATCTAATTTTTTGACCTTGGAATATGTTCATTTTGGTCATAGATACTTGACCTTGAACAAAACCCATTGTTCGTCCATCCCGCATGAACATAAAATATCATTGAAAGTGACAAAAAACTTGATAGGATGAAAAGTGAAAAGGGAAACCATAAACATAGTCAAGCATCCACATTACAATCCTCCAATATTATTGTATTATGAAAATATTAATTTGAATAAAAATGGAAAAAATCTTTCAGGGTCTACTATATGATAGTAGAAAAAGGTGAGTCATTCTCATTGGATATAGAGATCATTGAAAAAATAGATAAATGATTGTTTTGTATTTTTTACATTGATAGGGTGTTAAGTATACTATGAGAAAAATTTTAGGGTTCATGAACCCATCATGAACATCTGCATCCCATAACCATCTCATCTTATGAGTGTTTGAGTACTCATATCATTCCAATTATTTTGGTGGAAGGAATTCCATAATCGAAGGAGAACTTGTGTTTGACTATGTATATATGAACCCATAACATGATGCATGAGCACCCTCATACCTAATTTTTTACCAAGAGAATAGAATATAGAAGATAGGGGAATCTAACCTATATGTGCATTGAAAATATCACAATGGAACCCATCATCCCAATATGAATGGAGGATATCCCTCTTGTACTTATAGCATTTCATTGTACATTGTTTGGAATCCTCTGAATATAATTTACAAAACCCACAATCCAACTGTCAAAATGGATTTAGTATCCTTAATGTTACATCTCTTTTTAACATACTTGTTTTACTAACAGGAACCTGACACATCATTATTTAACTATTGGTCTTCATCACATGATCTAAGACTACATAGTCTTTTTATGTAAAAAACATGACCTAAAATTGTTAATTAAAATGGCATCGGACTTTCCAGGATAAAAAAACCAAATAGGGACACCTAATAAAAATCTAGGTTTCTACCTACTAGTCTTACCCAATTTTTATTCTAGGTAAATATCCAGGTGAGAAAATACATATAAAATAAAAAACCCAAAAGAACATGTGTGGGCTCAAATACGTCCTAAAATAATGTTTAGTTAAAGAACATATGTGTGATTTTTTGTAAATGAATTCAGGTTATCATTATTTATATCATTCAAAATATTTTATGTTATTATGAAATAGTGGTTTGATTAGGACATAAATCAATGTATTGAGAAACTGTGGAACAAATATTTTTTTTCATTCATTATAGTAATGATTTGAGGAATCTCAAAATAGGTGTGTATCCCTATAAAAGTAACAACATGATATAAAACTATATTATTATAAGTCTTTACATAGTGAGTTGACATTCATGGTTCATAATCATTATGTAAAATCCAAGTATGATTTCTGGTTGGAGCCTCTAATTCAAGGTAAATATTTACCATCATGGTTATAATGACATTCTTCCCTCTAGTATGGGATTCCTCAAGTAATTAGTGGAAATAAAAATGCCTCCATTTGGATGTGTTTAACTCTTATTGTAGATGAAACACATTGTGGGAATCCACATCAACTTAGAATTAATTTTCCACCACCTCCATATCATAATGTGATTATACCTGAGATGTAAGAAAGTTGAGGATAAAAAAATTATGCAATAGTACCATACAGATATGGGGTTTTTAGGACATCTTCTCTTGTTATTTCCATCGAATTATTTACATTACACCAGAATACATGACCAAGTTTTCAAATCTAGCATATCCCAATGATGTAATAATTCTATAAAATTTCTGGATCACTATAATAAAATCACAAAAGTGGTATCTAAGACTCACCCCCATATTTCATGTTATACTGATTAATAAGAAAAATTGAAGGCACGATAAACCTATAGATATGATTCAAAACCCATCACCAGAGTATAAATATACCATCAAACTAGATATACTAACAATACCTTCCTCATAAACATTTATGAATACGAATAACATCATTATTAAGATACTAGGGTATCCACCTATTTATATTTACAAGTCAGTGAAAAAATTGATGACATAAAATACAGAGTGTATGTTTATGTTAGTTAGAAGGTAAAATTAGTAGAAAATATGAATACTTACACTTATGTGTAGAATATTGACATCTTAAATAGTATCCCTGATAGGTGGATACCATTGTGAGAATCCTTTTTTGAGAGATGGATATCTACCACTGTTTTCAAGTGTGTTATGACTTCCCCCATCATTGAATGAATGTAATCCTATAAAAGAGAAACATGATCTATAAATATTTTTTATTTAGAAATTCCAGTGCAACCACCATCATGAGCTGTATCGAGAGTTTCATAGGAATTATAATTATTTTATATGAAAATAAATCAAAACAATTTTAATATCCACCACATATGAGACATACACCTTCTTATAGATATTCTAAAACTATTTCAATGGAAGAAATTTGGTAATCGGTTGGGTCACCATCCATCATGTGATTGTCCACCATCCATTGATATATGGGGATAATGACCAAATAATTTAGATAAAGGGCCAATATTGATCCTAAAATTTCCATATATTCAAACTATGCCCCTTATACATACCACACATCTGTAATAATATATGATTTTTTATCTCAATGGGTTGACAGTCTTGATTTATGGTTTCATGAAGTATCACCCACCAATTCTTTATCTTTCCAGCTAGAAATTTAGGAATATGGAACTGAAAACATCATAAATTCTTGTTACATAAACTTTAAAGGAGTCCACTATTAAAGAGGAGTGATTGGGGAATCATGAACCTCCATTGTCCATGACCTCCTAAAATCTATTCCATCCCTTTCAAAAGGCATCAGATTATCTTATTTCAAAAAGAAAAACTTCTATTTACAAAAATACTCATGAATGTATCTGAACAAATTAATTCACCCAAAAAATAGGGTAAATGTAAATAATGTATTAGGATGTGTAATACTCATATTTCACCCTCAAATAGAGACACATATTCAAATTTTCTACCTAGATCTACAGTGTAGCCTCTAACATGGAAAATTTCATAGAAGGAAAAACTAATATTGTTAAATGTGATAATTCTATCAAGTTATACACCATCACCTACAAAAAGTCATCTGATATTCTAGAGGAAAATTCAACCAAATTTCCATCATTGGGATTATCTATATTGATTGTTGGTACCCCTTAAAAATATTATGGGAAGAAATTTGTTTTTATCACCCTCAGTCACCAGAAAGAGTGGAAGAGAATGTATGATCACACTAATGATAATGGGAATAATTTGAAAGATAATAAATAGAAACCGATCATACATCATCCTCAAAAAATTATATACTCTTATTAAACTCATAATATCTATCTCTTTTCCCAATGAATAATCCCTCTAATTGTAAGATTAAATTGATTTTTCAATATCTTCATTATAAAGGACTACATTGTTAGGATTCACTCATAAGGAGATATTCTCAGGTATTGTTACATGACCGTATCCAGATAAGTTAATTTCTTCTGGTTTGTGTATATTAAATATTATTCTAGAAAAAAAATACTCTTCGAGGAATCCCACTACTTCTATTTGGTGGGGAAGGCTGCTATGGTAGGATCATTCATATATGATGGAATTTAACTTTATAAAGGATTAGATTATAAATTACTTATCTGGTTTCTTAGAAACATAGATACATGAGTCTTCATAAGAGTGTTTATCTTTTGGGGCCTCTCCACCTATAATAAGGTCATTTATATTGAGCTATTCCCAACTTCAATTTCTAATCCATCTAGTTACCCATTAAAATATGAGTAGATCCATCTATCCATGTAATTTTATTTAATCCCAATGAAAACATTTTATAGTGTTAATCTCACTAGAATAACCACAAAACCCCTCTATAGGATTATAAAAACCTAATTAATTATAAAAAAATGTCTCTCGCGTCATACACTATCAAGTGTAACTTGTCATTTCATCTAGATGAATCTAAATTTTCTCATGTATTTTCAAATTGGGAATCCCTTACTAATTAATTTATCATCTATCAATGCGGCCAAGACATATTCTCAAAGAGATAATAGGAATGAGTTTGCTTCAAGATCTCTCTTCAGGTCATAAAAATATCATGGTTCAATAAATCAAATGGATTAAAGATTAATTGGATAATTCTTGTTAAACATTCATTTCCTTTAAGAGACACATATAGTACATGGTGGAACCCCACTGACACTCTAGAGAAATACCCCGATACAAGAACCGTGAATCTCTTGGATGATAAAAAAAATCATATCCACCCATGTATGAAACCATCTATCCCCAAAAAAATTACCTCAGATGTTTGAATGGATCTTATCATTTAAAATTTATTCCTTGTTGATGATATAATTTTAACAACATTGAAACCTGGAAACTAATTTTCCTCATCTGTCTAACTAGGATTACCTTATTTTTTTTGGCTACACAGTAATCATTGATTTAAAAACTGGGAGTATATATATTCTCATAAAAATCAATTGGAAGGCCACCAAAACAACTCAGAGATCATTTTTGGAAGAGAACTTATATCCTCAACAATTGTACGAGCCTTATGTTATGTCAATGTTATAAGAATCCTTAAACAAATATTTGGTTTTGAAAAATCTGGGCATCATTACCCACGATTCATTATGATTTTTCCTAATTAATTTATCCATCAACACTCTAATGTAGAAATAAACAATTGAAAATAAATCCCTTCCCATGATTTCACATTCTCATCTGAGAAGATCCCATGTAATTGGAGGAGTTTGTTAAGTTACCTCCCACTAAGAAACATGAGGTACAAATTCATCAAACATATCCCTTACAATTGGGGCTCCATAGATCATGAGCATGGAAAAGTGGATGAAACTAACATATTTATGCATGAATTGATTTTTTTAAAGTTTATATACTCATAATGAATGAGAATAGTTAGGAATTATGGTTTGAGTGAGTTTTGAAACCAAGATGACTTCATAAAGATCCACTTCCTTTAGGTCTCCATTTAATTTATGGTAGGTCTTTTAGACCGAGAAAGGACATCCCCAATCCATGTAAAAAGTTATTCTAACATAAAATCATAGTTTTTTACCTTACTAATTTATGATTATTAGATTATTTCCTCATGATGGCTCCACCAAAGCCATCATCATGATCTGTAATGTGAATATCTTATACAAGGCTAGTTTGGGTTTACCCCGAGACAAGACCCTCCATGTGTTAATCTTACCCAATGAAGCTTATTTATTTTGATATATTGGAATTAATCACTTCTTGGTGCATGATGACAAAAAGGGGTAGTTTATTACCTTTCCAAAGAGCTGGGAAATGGGTGTTATTTAAAAGTACGAATCCATACTGAGGAATCGAGTCTAATTATAGATAATCTCAAAGATTTGTGCCAAATAAATTAGTAGGGATGTTGTATCTTAGTTTAATAGGAACATGTTGACTAGAGGGTACCTTAATTCCAATATCCATCATCCTTATCATCACCAATTGAACTTCATGATTTAAATACATTCATTAAGAAAAGGGATATATTTTCAAAATATAGAAAAGGTGTTGAAGTGTTGATAACCATGTGATACTTTCATGGAAATTGTGATTATTACATGAAAGAAACATTACAGTCATGAGATTAAAATCATGAAAATCATCGAATTTAAATTTTGGTGTTGAAAAATTCCAATTATATAGTTACAAATATATGGTAAAGGTTACATGATTTATCCAAAACTAAAAATACTACAATCTACTGAATTATTACAGTTGTGACATATTATTATGAGGTCCCCCTATTTGGATATTTATAGGGGTTGACCTAACATGGACCGAAAGTACCTCACAGGGACTCTAAAATCCCCATAAAATTACATAATATCATGCCAATAAATCAGAATTTATATGTGGGGAATTTTATAATACCTTATTTCATAGAAAATTATACTAATCATGTTAGAGTTTGAAATAATTGTTCATAGAAGTTTCTAAAGGATCTTCTATAAATCAATCAAAGGGAAAATTAGGTTTCATGTAACAATTCATGTGATTGGTGTAATGAATTACATCCATTATAAGGAAAGAAGTAATGACCATATCTTAATAGCTAGTCCTCATGGATCCCATGATACATATTTTTTGGATTTGAGGCGAGCCTCTTCCATGTCCGACTAAACCATTCTTGCTATATTGTTCTTTAGGAAACTATCGTATGTCAAAAATTCTTTGATAATGATGTTTTTCCAAGAAATTCCGACTTCTAAAATTGAAAAGTGGAGGAACAAGAATAACATAAGAGAAACTGGTAGATTAAAGATGTGGATTCAATAATTAAAAGGAATCCCATATTTTTAAAAAATATTAATATTAGATTTACCAATGTGAATCCACTATGATAGCTAAACCCTGAGAACAAACCAGGGAGAGTCATCCCATGTGAATTTTTTTTATAGATGATGCTTGGATTTTTCAGGTGATCATGTGACCATTTCACAGTCTATATTTATAAATATATCCTTCTTGATGAGGCTTCTATTTAATGACCATAAAATCTATATTTTTTTGAGTGTATTGGTTATTGAGATACATCCTCTGGGGGTCTTCTATTGCCTAATAACCTTCATTATCCAAGGGAAAACCCTAATACTGAAGAAAGAAGGCTTCTACAAGTATAGAAGATCTATATGACCATTGTATGAGGAAACCAAATGATCCCCCTTTTGATCATGGATTACCATGGGAAAGGATATACCACACCTAATCTCCCAAATATATGTGATCCTCAGGATATTTGAAACATTTCAAGCCCTTTGTATTTATGACCCCTATTTTGGGGGAAGTGCTGAGAATATTCTGTTTTTATGTAGTGATTCATGATTCCTTAATGATTCATTAAATGCTAAGAAAAATAGACAACGTATAGACCATTTAGTTTCCCAGCATATGATACATAATCCCAAATTCTAATTCTAGAAACACTTAGGAAGACATAAATGGGAATTTTTATCAGAGTAATCCCCAAATATATCTTCTTTTCTACCCTACCATTATCCCTCCCTAATGCACAAGTGGATGAGGAGTATATTACTATGGAAAATCCATCCTAGTGTGATCCCCTGTCCTTTTTTGAATGAGGTCATATCCCTCCCTCCTTCCATATCCCCTCACTCTTCAATCAGTAGGCAAGGAAAGATGTTTAATCTCGATATTCTAGTTTAGGTGTGAGTCCTATATCAACATTAATATGTGTTTTGGTGGATATTTTTCTATCTATTATTTCTCACACAAATCATTACATAAGTGGTTCTAGAGTTATCTGATGATAAGTCTTGTAGCATAAATAAATTCCTTTTAATGCGATTTCTTTTAGGTGTATGTATGAAAAAATATTATAGGAATGTTTCAATACATAATCTATAGTATATAAAGAATTATAAAATGATTTATGGAAAATATATCCCTGTAATATGACACTAAACTACTTTTATAATTTATTGGTATCATGAAATTAATCTTCATGACAACATCCTTAAATCCCGATGTTAAACTACAAGGCATACACCTAGCACGTGACCATAAACATTGTAATAAAACTATGTCGATTCAAATTCCTATCTATAACAAGATATGTAGGATGCCTATTAAATTCCCCACCCCAATATCCCCATATCTAAATTTTTCTTTAAAATCCTTATCAATGATATATTCACAACGCAATAATATTCTTATGTTAGGTTATATCCCAAGTGATGTCATTTTTTCCTACAGAGTGTCATATCACCTATAGGTGTAATCAAATATTACTTGATAGGAAATATCCCCAATGGTCGACCCTGTCCATATTCATTGGAATATATAACCGATTTAGGTTACCAAAAATATCGCTTGTTCACAATTAACACACCAACCATTCAAAGGAATATTTACCCTAATCTTCCATTCTATATTATGTCAAACTCTATGGACTGATCCACATTACATGACCATAAAATGTATAATGTGTCCAATTAAGTGGAACCTAACAACGTGGGATCTAATTCTATACATAGGGATACAATGAAAACCCATTTTTGGGGCCAGTCTAAACACTAAAACTAACTGTCTTCATTGATGATGCAAAATTATAAAGTCCCCTAATAACAATGATTGATGCCAAAATACCATCCCACATTTAGTCAAACGTTATATATGATGGTTAAAAGTAGTGTTAATAAAATTTTTAGATTGGTTTCATGAATACTCCTCAAAGCTATAATAGATTCATAGATTTTATAATAATAACCCTCCGAAGGGTGTGGTGAGCCAAACCTCCCATCCTCTCAATCGATGAAATTTTAAATATGTTACTAGTAAAGTCCTAGAGACCACATTCAATTGGAATGTAGGCCCACAAAGAATAAAATGAGCATAGATATGGAATTATATTATAAATAATTATTACAATAACTTTTATTCTGTAATATCTACTTATCCATATTTGGATACAAATGTACAACTATATCAAGATTTTTACTATTTTTTATATAACATTATTGTACTATAATTGACTAATTTTTCTTCATTTAGTCAATTTCATATATGTGTTATGCTATGTAATATTTTTTAATAGCATTTATTTTTTAGTTTATCTATTTTCTTCACATAAAAAATAATTAATAAGTTATTTTTTAGTTGATTTGTTATTATATAATTTTTTTACTACCCCCTGAATAATAAGTGAAATGATTTATGAAATGTTTTCATTTTTAACAATATATGATATTTCATTGTTCCTATCACTGTTTATAGGATATTAATGTCTTTAATTTTATACAAATTAGTATGTATACTTTATTACATGATATTTTTTTGGAAAAATTGATGTAATATAATGAATTAATGTCATACTATGAATTCATCATCATGAAATACAGTTTGAAAATTTATGGTTAAATAAATGTTTGAACTAGTATTATTTTCTAAATAAATTTTTTTATTGGAACATCATAGTACATGATGTATTATTTACTTATCATAATTAACAAGGATAATAAATCCACAATTTCATTGAAGTATATATTTCAATTGGTAAAAAAATACTGAATTGGTTTGACAGACCAACATAATTTCATTTTATATTTTTTTGAGAAACATAAATGTACCCACTAAAAGTAGTCATAATATCATTCAAAATCATTAAAAACTATTGATAAAAGGTTTAGTGATTAATTTAATATTTTTAATATTCAATAATTATTTTTTTAAAAATTCTATCAATATTGAAAATTCCCAAAATATTGAGATAAAATAGCCCTTTTATAAACATCCTAAAATATAATAAAAAATTTCAAATTATTTACAAGTAGTGATACACGTGGTGGTTCACTAAACTATCAAAGGTACATTTATTTACATTTTAAATTATCACTAAATAAGAAAGAGGTTGAAGTTATTTATTTATTTACTTACAGAAAAATTTATTATAGTTTTCTTTATTTTTTATATAACTATTGACTATTTTTTTGTAATACAGTTTGTAAAGATGTGTTTTTTTTTAACATTTCACTATAACATACCTTTAACACAAATAGAGTTATTATTGACAATTTCATACGAAAATAAAGTTCGTTTAGGTTTATTATTGGTACTTAATGATGATCAAATTGAGGTAGATGAAGGATTTTAATCTTCTAGGTCATAATAGTCTTTGAATTTTAGTCATGATCAAGTGTAGGATCAAGAATACATTATCATGATGTAAATATTAATGTAATTGTTTAACTTATTCTAAAAATTTAAGTTACTTACTTATGACTGTTAAATAATATTAATATGTATTATCTATTATATATTTCATTTAGCTATTTTTCATGTTATTTTAAATATTTTCAGGTTTTTTAGATGTGGTATCTAAAGTAGAACTAAAAAAATAGGACAAATTATGTTGAATTAAATAAATTATTTTTGTGGTGATTCAAAACTAATATTAATTTTTTTTTAATATAGATAAAATAATTTATTAAAAAATCCTATTAAATATTTTTATAGAACTTATATTAAATAATTCCAACTGATTGTTGTTAAACAGATTAGTTAAATTAGAAAAATCAATGCTGATTAAATGTTGACACTGATATGTGGTACGATTTTAGAACCCATCATAGGTTTACATCCTAATGGTTTATAAAACTTTAATGTTAAATACAAAACATAGTTATATAATTTATTTCATATAATAAGGGAAATAAAATTTTACATAACATGAATTTTTCAATGAAAACTCTAATTTTCTTTTTGTTTATGATAGTTTGTTGAGAATTTAATTACAAACACGTATTAATAAGGAAGGTGTTTACTAGGGTGTTTTACCACGGAAAATTCCAAATTTATATCAGTCTAGATGGTGGTAGGTAGGGATCATCCCATATTTTTATGGAGTTTTCCCCATAATCTATGACTCTCATATATATTTATATAAGACATATTTCATGAATACTTCTCATGTAATATCGAATGGCTGGTTACCCTTGGTTCAGCGGTTGATTATTATCATATATTGATCTGAAATTTTATATGTGTCATAGTTTCACCAACTTTTCTTCCTTTATTTGATATTGATTCTTAGTTTATAAGTAGTATGGTGCGAAGGCACAAAAATGGATACTCTAAATTTTATCACTATCCATGAAGACATTAAGTGTATGTGGTTTTGAGATCACACCCATGATAAGAGAATCCAATTTATCCCTATTAAAGGGGTTGGAACCCATATTGATTAGTTAAACATTTCAAGATATATTTTAATTTTTACAATAGCATGACAATGGATAATACATGAGTTTTATTGTCATGTGATAAGGAAGATTTTGGGAAATATTTATGGTGATGGTTTGTGCGGAATATATGCATGAGTGTCCATTTCAAATTGACCCTAATGAGAATATGGACTGTTGAGGAAAAGTCATGTTTGAAAAGAAATATACCCATATGAGTTAAATATAGTCCCATAGAGAATTTTATTCAATGAGAAATATTTGGTCATCTCCTAAAAGAAGTATGAACTTCCATATGGGGATTGACTTCATTGGGGATATAGTGAATTGGAAGGATGGTCTATAGGAAAAATAGCCATAATGGATTAAAGTAAAGTCTCAAAGGGAATATGGTTTACTGAGTATGGATTTATAAACACAAAATGAATATGTATAAATAAAAAATGATATAATTTGTTTCATGAGAAATATAACCCCATTACCATATGTGAAATTTCCAATAGGTGGATAGTATTCATTGAAAATATTCTATAGTTTCCATTAAAATAACTTCTAATTAATATTTTTTGAGTTATTTTGAATTTGAAATTAAATTTAAAAAATAGGTTAAATAATGAATTTCAATTTTTTTACTCACTTTTTAGAATTTAATGCAAAGAATAAATCATTATTACATTTAATCTCGAACATAATTGTTAATAGGAAAAAAGTTTATGATTATAAATAATTTATATTTTTCTATAAATATTTTAAATAAATACTACATTAAATTTATTTTCGTATGATGTGAAGTAGACATGGTAACTAACTGGCCATAAAAAACATCTCAGTGTGACCACATGTAAAAATTAAATTCACTATGCCCACACCAAATGATTCAATTTCACCCAACATACTATAATTCATAGTATGTATACTGACTACGTAATGGAGACACAAGTGACGATGCCTATTATCTAGAAAACAACTATAGGAACTTTCGATATACCACAAGATAATATTATTTTCACTTAATTTTATGTGAATATAAAGATACCAAATGAATCTATGATTGACAGAAAACAAATTTTCACGAATCCAAGTATCCACCAACCTACTATAGAAGTCTACCCATATGTTTCTACAATCATGTTAATAGGAATAATACACTAAATATGGAAGTATTAGACATGTATTAGTGAAGGAACCCTGATTGAAATATATATTAATGATCCAAATTGATGATCCTGGACTGGTGAGGAAGACGATGTCTATGTTCACTTGTCCAAGACTGGAGATTTAAGATTCCTAATTATCCATGTTCAATAAATGAGTGATTGAGGATAAATATTACAAATAAAATCTCACGACTAGTGGAAAATGATTTCCAAATCTTGAAGATATGGACGTTTGAAATTAGGTAATCAGTTAGAATATGAAATTGAATTGGAGATTTCATGGATTGAAGTCAACAACATGAAGCTCGAAGAAGAAACTACAACATCCCATGAAGGACGATGATTAAATCAAGAGATATCCAGTTGGAGGAATGAGTTTGAAATGAACGAATACTTGATCCTGTCAATGTGTTTAATAAAAACATCCTGACTCAAGATGCCAAAAATATGAACATACCTGATCCACATCCAACCCAATCTAGATGAAAATGACGAATAAAGTTTTGAATGTTAGTTCTAAAAGAAGTTTAGTCATTCCCTAGAGGAGAAAAAACCCACTGATATTGATCTTAATAAAGGATAAATTTTTTAAATTATTCTTGCTAATTTTTCCCCTATAAAATGATTCAAAGACAATAGGTCTGTGATTCCTTCCTAGAATACCAAATATGAATCTGTTGAGAGGTTTCAACCAATTTTCAAACAATTTTATACAATAAGTTCAACCATTGGATTAGACCACATCTGTAACCAAGACACAAATCTATATTACAAGCCTAATCATCACATCAATCTTCCAAAATATATCAATCCAAATAATCAATTCATTCCATCCTTATTTTTACAAGGGAAAAAATATTTAATCCGAATACTTTTTTAGATTTATCCATGTTTTTATAGACCTGGAAATGTTGCAACCTAGTTCTGATAACATAGGACCATATCAACCAAAGTCCAAATAGAAGTGTATAATATATCATATTAAAAATTAAATACCAAGAGATAACCAAATAGTATGATTCCTAAGGTATGTTTTTTGAGATATACTTAATTTCCAATAGATATTTCAATAAGAAAAATAATTATTCTTTGATTTGTCTCAAATTATTACAAATCCTAATCATGGAGAAAATTGTCAATCTATGAAGAGTCACAATGATAAAATGAACTGAATTAATTTTGACCCTTGTACACATAACATAGATATGATCTAGTCAATAATTTCACACTAGAGCTTAGAAAACAGAATATGAGGGGAGTGATAATGATGCTCAATTTTCAATAAATATTTCTTCTCCCCATATTATAATATATTCATCAACTATAAATGTTAGCCTAGGAAATTATTTATTTCCTTATGAATTTTAAATTTACTATGATTTTATTTTTTTATGTGTCGTTCCATTCTATTCTTCCTCTATTATAATTTCATTTTATAAACATTATTCTATCTTAAATTCTGATCTGCCTTTTCTAAGATCTTATAAGACTAAATAGAGGCTTGGTTCTAGGGTATATTTCACGTGAATTCATAATAAATGATTTTAAATTACTTTAATCCTATATTTGTTCCTTAATATATTATTGAACATACTGTAATTCAATAGATGCTACTCATACAATCTTTAAATTTTTTATAGCCATATGTAGCTTATCAAATCATTCCCTTTCTTCTTTTGTTATATGAAACATTTAGAATGAGATTTTTAGATTTAGGGGTGAAAAATAAAAAAAATTATCTTAGGGAAGGATGATGGATTTTCTATCATTGTGGTTCGTTCACCATATAATTCCATATAAGTGAGGGAGAGGGGGATATATATTGCATGTATAATATCACAATTCAGATGTAGATGAGGAATCACCAATTTATTATTAAATTATTTTAAGACGATAATAATATTTGTTAAATGAAAACCCCTAGTTTGATCTAACCTCGGACCACTTCCTTTCACTACTAACACATGTTATGACCTTCTAATTTTTTTAATTACCTTATTCATATAACCAAACATCCTTAATTCACTATCAACTTATTTAATTTTTTCTATTAAAATGTAAACTCTAAAAATAGTATATTTGAGTAAAAAAAAGTAAAAAATAAAGCCATGAATCTATGAGAATGACCTTGGTCAATCACACATGACTACATTATAGTTTAATAATTTTTTTGATTGGAATTTGATAGCTTTTCCACATCACTCTAATAGTGTCTGAGAAGATAGGTTAAAAAAACATTCTCTATTTTTAATATTGTAAATAATTTAATTTTTTTGAAATTTACATTTAAAATAAATAAAAAATATGCTATCAAATCACCCTTAGAAGATATGGTTAAATATGTTTTCAACAAAACCACTGTGTTATTCAAGACCCTTATTAATTTAAATTTCATTTACATCATTTAATAAATAAAATGAAACAATAATCTCAACCTTATAGAATAATTAGTTAAGGAAAATAGATATTTTTCAAAAACAGTTGACTAATTTATATTCTGGGGAGATTGAATAATGGTGTGAGATTAAAAGAGAACACATCATCCAACAAAATTTGGAAGAGGTTATTTTGGAACTCAAAGCCAAAATTTATGATCACCCACTTCCACTTGATATACTATAGGGATATACCATTGATTTGGACTATTGTTATTTTAATTTTTTTCAAATTGAATGCTGTCATGGGATTCTATGAATTATTATTATCAACTCAAAAATTTCACTATAGGGACTGGTTACAAAAAATGAATAGGTATTAGAAGAGTAAAATGATAAACCCGAGGCATGAACTATACTAGGAAAACTAGAGAGGGAAATTAAATTCACGGCTGCCTAGTTTAAAGAAGCGGATTTAAATGAGTAGTATTTTAGAATTTTACTAACTTCAAAACTAGAGGAACTTTGAGAACTATAGGAAAACACTCTTTATGAATAAGTATAACATGATACCTAATAAATATTACTTTTATCCTAGCACTTTATACTATTTTACACTGAAATGGGGATGATCATTAGGGACTTTATTTTATAAAAATTAAAGATTATGAGTAGTGGATGAATAATGATGTGGTGGTTCGTACAATATAATCCAAACCAACTGAATGGATAGGGATGATGATAATTTTTTCTGGATATTTAAAAAATAAATTTCACTACCCATTATAGGGTTTCACAAATGAATTATTCCCTCCTTTTATCTACTTTTTATAGTTCTGTATTTTAAATCTAAATATGTTTTTAATTACTCTTTTTATCTTCTAGGAATCCTCCCAAACATATCTTTATGAAGCCTCATTAAATACCACTCTAAAAAAAGTAACGTGAGAGCCACACCATCCCTTGGTTTTATATTTATGGAATAATGGTGTCCATATGAAATCCATCCAGAATCATTTCTCATGTTTTCATCTTTATTTTCTATTTAAATATTGAATGATAATTATTTAAGGTCATTAAGGATATATTGAAAATTATATGCTGGAGAGAGGGAATCTTTTGGGGTTTTCTATCTATTTCCTTTCATTTTTTATAATTTTTATGGTTTAGTGAATATATTTTTGAAACAAAATAATTTATTTCTTGTTTTTATGATATATCTATTTTGTTTTTTTGTTTTTAATATTTTGAGTTGAATGGAAAACTCAGTGGATGTTTTAACAACAAATGATGTGTGGGGAGATAGACTATATTATTGAATCTCTAAATATCCGATGATTTTTTATTTTTTTTCCCCATGTGATTTTTTCAATAATTTTAATTAATCTTAGAATGAATTTAATTCCAAATCCTCTAGTGAATGACCCAATTTTAATTCTTATATTGAGAGGTTTTTGAGAATACTTTCCACTTCCTTTCTAATACCCTCACATATTAAGAGGAAAACAAGATTTAATTATAGAGTAAAACATCTTTTTTTTCATTTATCATATAGTTTGAACTCATGAGCTACATTAAACATGATTGAGGAATTTTATTTTTTAGGCCTCCATTTTTCATTGATTCCTACCTTGAACATTGATAATAGTTAATCCCATAGATAATCATGAATGACCTTATATTTTTAAGAGTTATTTAAATCCATATTATAATATACCTCCCCTCAATATATAATTAAATTGGATGATTAATTCGAGTGTATATATAGAAAAAATTGTATTATATGTGTTTTTTATCATGAAAATATTACATGTAATAGGGACAATGAGGGGCGAGAGTCCTCATTTTCAAGGAACATGAAAGGGGGAAATGGAAAGGGTCACATTATATTCATTATTATATTTATTATCCAATTATCTTAAAAATATATATTATTTTATATGATAATAAAAAACAGAAAAAGTTTTTAATATTCATTATTCATATTTATATGATTTACGACTTGAATTATGAAATTTTCATGAATCACCATTCATCATATGAAAAATGAAAACATTTTACCTAAATTAGTATAAAAAACTCAAAAACAAATATATATATATATATAAAATATAAAAAAACATGTTGATAATAACGGTGTGTCATTCATGGGAATCATTTTATTGAATCAGGACATGAGAGAAGAAAAAAACAAAGAGGGAAATTGATACAATTTTATAGGGATTGAGGGGGGGGAGATATTATATACTTAACTAGATTGATAATCCATTTTATATAAAGAGTGAAACCCTATTATTTCAAGATAATGGTGTTTCTAATTCATTCCCACCAAACACAATCCACAATAAAAAATATTTCAATCACTCTGGATTAAATATATTTTTCAGGATTCATAGTGTGAAGGGATGATATTTTTCCCAAGTATATTCTAAATAATACCATCCTATGTTTGAGTAAATATTTATATAAATATGTTCTCTTGAGTTAAGATAGACATTAAACTACATTTTAAGTAGTTTATGAAATGGTTTTTTATAGTAAATTTTGCCTTTATTTTATATTAATATAATAACATAAAATATTTTAAATTTAATTTTTTTATAAATATTGATGAAATTTTTTAAAGAAAGAAAATAAAAGGTATTTCTGATGCTTTACATAGTTTTTTAGAATTAATTTTAGTCAAAATTTTCATTTTAGTTATTTTTTTTTCAAAATTGATATTTCACTGAAAAACATGGTTTAAAATGTGAAATTTTATAATTAAATTAATTAAGAATACATTGATGAAATTCAGTGATAGAATTTCCATGAATTACAATAAATTATGTGTGGGTGATGGATGAGAGGCGAATAATTAAAAATATTTTACTATTATTAATTAAAAATTACCACAAAATTCATTTAACATCCTTAGAAAGTAACAATTTTTTGTTATGTTGGTTGATTGGAAATTAATTTTATAATGTCATAATGAATGAAATTTAATATTTTATTCACTCTGGGATTTTAATGGAAAATTCATATCATGGTGATGTTTATTAATAAAATTAAATTTCAATTTGAAATATGTTATTATTTTTAATCATTTATGATTTTCTATACTTAATTTTAATAAATCTTGGTCTATTTTTGTTTTAATTTGAGGTAAAAGTTGAAGAATTAGTAAAATAACCATATGAATCATCATTATGTGACTACATATGAAAATTCGAGTGACCATGCCAACAAAAAACTAACTATTTTAATCCTACCATGATATAATTCACATTCAAAGTAACGAAAATATGATGAAGGCACAAGTGACTGTGCCTATTATCTACAACCATCCACAAGAAAATTTGAAATACTAAAAGAATATACCATAGTAAAATAAATTATTATGGAGTTGAAGCTACTATACAAAGCAACAACTGAACACAAATTAATTTCCTAGAAATGGTGAATCCCTTGATATACGACGGCTGTGTAGCATTATATGTCCCTAACAAGGTGAATTTGTATCCTATATTCCTTAAATAAGATACATACCTATAGCACTAAATATACACTAATCCAAAGTTATATTAGATTCCAAAATATATGAGGTTCTTATAGAGACCCAATCCTTTTTACATAACATAAAATATTTTAGGCATAATTATACATTAGAGTACAATCCATGGATCGTTAGGTCTAACGTCTTGGAGGACTAGGTACATAATAAAACATTATAAAAACTAATTTTTATTTAAACTCCATAATGAGCTCATATCATCCATTGTTCTCATATATTTACATTAGATAACCTGGAAATAACCTAGGGATAAGATGAAGAAATGGATGAGAAGAAATCCCAGTATGGGAATAATTATAAGAATAATGCATTACCTCATAGGATATAAGCCATGACATGGTGATTTAAATAATCATGTAACATATCGAATCATAACATATAAACATGGTATCATATAAACATGGAGTCATAGAAATGTGTAATAAACATAAAACAAGATTTTAGTTTGATCCAAGTCTAACCTCCATGACTGTTTCCCATAGTAAAACAAGCCAAGGAGAACTACCTAGACCATTGCACATAGTAGAACAAGACAAGGCTAACCGCCAAGACCGTCTCACATAATGTCTCATGAGACTCAACTATACCCAATGCATTGGAGTTATTTTTGGAAATAACAATATTAATGTTCCATTAATATTTTTTCTATATATTGAATCATACATAGTCAATCATATATAAACATAAGGGTGACCCATGGAAAGGATTGGTTGCCAAAAGCATGGAATATTTCATAACTAAAGGGCGTATCATAAAAGTGTCCACAAATGAAAGGAACTAAAATATAAATGGACATGAATATTGTAAAATAGGTATGTTTCATGGGAAGTTATTTCAAGTATAAGAGACAACATGTAAGAAAATTATTTTATAAATTTTAGCATTAAAACATTTTTGATAGGTTTTAAGGAAAATACTATAGACACTTTAAAATAGAAAAGGGAACAATAATATATTCAAAAGAAAAATAAAACCTCGAAGGTTTTTATAATAAAATGGAATAATTTTATAAATACAACAGTGGCTAAAATAAGAAGATAAAGTGCACATTAAATTGGGTAAGAATGTTCTAATTTCCCTTAAAACTAGATTTCTAATTAGGGAGTATTGATGAGGGAATCACTTAAAAACAAGTATATCCCAAAAAGAGATCTATAGAAGGGTATTGATAAATGGAATTTTTAAATTTAGATATAATTTATAAGATTAAAAAATGTATATATAAGATAAATTCATTTTGGAATAAATATAGATAAGGAAACCTGAAGGAATAAATGGTTTTTGGGTAGAATTCCATATGGATTATCGTCATGGTATCAGGTGTACATAAGAGGACATAATGAGAGATAAACAGGTTCATTATCACTTATAAATCAGGAATTAAGTATGGGGGAGGTGTGAAATAATTCCCCTTTCGTAGGTATTACACAAAAAGGGCATAGTGTAGAAGACATTCTTCAATAAAAATGAAATGGAGAGGATCCCTTACCTTGAATCTGATTGTGATCTTTATATGATCTTAATGACATGAATAATAAACTTTAGGTTCATTAAGTAATTCTTTAAAAACCTCTTAAATATGTAAAATACTTTTTATAAGCTTTTTAATTTCATTTATAACCATTATTATTGTTTATGAGGTTCAATTTCATTGTTCGAGTCCATTTGCTTGCTTGGTTTTAATGACCGGTTCATGTTCCGATAAACATGTATAATGAAGGTGGTTTTCTAGAATTGAAGTCATATTTTATTATTGAACATATAGATATTTAAATTGTTGAATGTTTTCTATTGTTACTTTTACTTAAGTTGAATCATTATATAAAACTTTAGTGACAACCTTTTGGGTTTATTGGTGGGTTTTCACAATAAATAACACTTTTTTTTATATACCAATACCATGGGTACAAAAGGACTCTAGAACCATTTATAAGGCATAATAAAAATATAATGGAATGGTTAAAACATGAAAATGGTATGATAACCTTAATTTAATATTGTAATGGAAATTGAAAACCCATCGTCCTTGAGTGTGGTAAATTAACACATTTGGGATGGTGTCTTTACTACTAAAATAAAAGAAGAGTAAAATATAGATGATAAAAACATATTAAATTATCATAAAAACATTACAATAAAAGTAAGTTAATAGATTTTTCATAATAATTGTATGAGGATAGGTATGTATAGAAAATAAAACAAATGAACTTGAAAAGAAAAATAAAGAAAAGAAAAGAGGAATTAACATCTTTATTCAACCATCCTTGACAGCCTCTTATGGGGAGGGGATTTGTTCTTTGTAGGAGACCATGGGATTCTGGACATGGGGGGGGGGAGCTTAAGGATATATTTGGTCATAATATAGGAATTTAACAATTTTTTAGAGGATTTAAGAGAAGAGGTAAGGAGAGCCAGTATTTATAGTAGAGGAGAAGCGTGTTTTCATAATATTAAAATTATTAGTTTATTATTTTTCATAAACAAGAAATATTGATTATTAAATTAAAAATAATAGTAATAACATCATGTGAGTTCAATATAATAGCCTTAAATTATCCATACATCAGATGATGAAATCATAATTCATGTATTTAGCATTTAATGTAAATTATCATATTTTACTATTCATAAAAAATTAATGTATTTTAGAAAAAGCCCAAAAAAGCACCCTAAACATTTTTCGATGTGTATAATAAAAATATTAACTCCATTTTTTCAAAATAATTTTCTAAATATGATAACATTAATTTTTAATTAAATTCCTAATTTACTCGAAAAATAACAATTTTAAAAAAATTATATTCTTATTCCCAGATATAGGTATATCATACTTCCACATGAATCTTATTTATATATTAACATAGGTATGAGTACTATTCATTAGGGTATATCACTATGCATAATGGTGACATTACTAGTCATAAGGGCATGTTACTATTCACCATAAATGATGTTGATCATATTAAACTCCAAATACTTTACTAATCGCAACCATATATGTTATATTTTTTTAAAATTTAATAAAAGTAGTGTATACATTATGTTCAAAAGTTACATAGTATTTATTAGTTCATTTTGTTTTGATTTCATGTGATTATATGAAATATTTATAAGATAGAAAATTCCACTGAAATCTTTGGGTCGTTACATTATCCCCCCCTTATGAAATTTCACCCTAGAGATATTTTGTTTTACATTATAATACGTAAACATGTGCGGCTACATTTCCTTCATTACCTCTTCAAGTTTCCATGTTGCCTCTTCTTGCATATGATTCTTCCATAGTACCTTGACCAGGTGAGTATTCATGTTACGTAGAATATTATCTCTACGATCCATGATCTTCACTGGCTGCTCCTAATAAAAACGATCATCCTCCAAAATGTACCACCTTTAAGAGAGTACACGTGAAGGTTCTCGTACGTACTACATTAATAGGGATACATGAACAACATCATATACCTTGGACTTGGTAAGTGTAAGTGGTAGTCGATAGGCCAAAACCACTATACGATCCAGAATATTCAACGGGCCCATGTACCTAGGACCTGGATTCCCTTTCTTCCCAAACCACATGACCTTCTTCAATAGAGATATGCGTAGAAATACCATGTCTCCATATTTGAACTCAAGGTCTCGTCAATAGTTTTTACATAACTCTTTAGTCAAATTTGGGCTACCTCGATGTATTGTTGAATAGTTTTCACCCTATCCGCCATTTCATAGACCATTTTAGGTAATAGAATCTTAGGCTCACTGACTTCATCCCAACACGCCGTTGTTCTGCATCATTTCCCATAAAGGGCATTGTATAGTGACTTTCATATGCTAAACTGAAAATTGTTGTCATAGGATATTTCAACCAGTGGAAGAAGTTGTTCTCATCCTATTTTGAATTCCATAGAATAAGCCCTCAATATGTATTCTATTTTCAGAATGGTTCTCTTAGATAGGCCATCAGTTTGAAGATGATAGGCTGTACTAAATTTCAGTTCAGTGCTTAGATCATGTTAGAGACTTTTCTAGAACATCTATGTGAAACATAGATCTCTATCGGGTACAATAGATAGTTGTACTCCATGAATCCTTACCACCTATTTCATTTATATCTGTGTAATTTGATCAAATGTGAACTCCTCTCGAATCACGATAGTGTGGTCTGTCTTTGTAAGGTGATCCATAATGACACATGTAACATTATTTCCTCTGGATGTCCTTGGGAGTCCAGTGACAAAGTCAGTGGTAATGTTCTCCCGCTTCCATTTTGGTATGGGTCATGATTTCATGAAACCCTTAGAGTTTTCCCTCTTAGCCTTCACTTTTTAAGATACCTAGAAAATTGATGTATAATCAGAAATATCCCTTTTCATATTATCCCACCAAATGTTCTCTCGGAGATCTCAATGCATAATTGTTTTCCCTGGGTGGATAGAAAAGTTTGATCTTTTTTCATCTTCCAAAATCTCCATCTTTATCTCTGGATCAGATGGTACACATAATCTTGATCCAAAACATACAACACCTTCCTCATCAATCTTGAATTTGGAGGAATTCCCCTTTCTGAAATCTCCCAAACTTTTCATAATTTCCTCATATTTTCTTTGAGCATCGTTTATTTTCTCCATGAGGGGTGGTTGAGAAATCATTTGGGAAATGATTGATTATGTTCCTTCCTTAATAATTCCCATATATTTCCTATAAAAATATAAGAAGATCATATCCATTTTTAATTCTCGTAATTGATAAAGAAGCGAGATATTTTCTACTTAGATCATCCTCCACCTTATTTTCCTTACCAAGATGGTAGTGGATTGAGCATTCATAATCCTTAATGAGCTATATCTATATTAGTAGGTGAATATTATGCTCTTTATATGTGAATATATATTTGAGACTCTTATGATCAGTATATATCTCACATTTGTCCCCAAAAAGATTATGCTGCAAGATTTTCAATGCAAAGACAATAACTGCCAACTCTAGATCATGCATGGGATATTTTTGCTCCAGTATTTTAAGATAACTTGCGGAAAAGGATATCACTTTATGATTTTTCATCATCACACATCCAAAGACCATATTTTAAGAATCACTTTACCACAAAGAGTTATCCACTTGTTGGGAGAGTAAGTACTGATGTAGTGATAAGCCTCTTTTAAAACTATTTAAAATATTTTTCACATTCCTTGGTCCAAAAAAAACTATACTCCTTTCTATGTTAGTTTGGCCATTGGGTTTGGCAATTAGGAAAAGTTCTTCACATATTTTTGGTAAAAATAATATACAAATGGAAATGGAAACATGAATTAAAAAGAGATAGAGAATCAACCCTTACTTTAGCATGGTAATGAATTACAAAGGGTTAAATTAAGGTGTTTGGGTAAAGAATCCATGATATTAATTCAATAAGGACCCAAAATCATGGATAAAAATAAAAAAATGTTATAAATTTCGAATTCAAAATAGATTGAAAATAAGGAAATTAAAATAGGAATTTATGAGAGCGAATAAGAACCCATACCACTCTTGAGCTTATTAAAATGTTTCTTATGACACTTTCATAGGGGCGCGTTCATCCATCTATTTGACGAGGACGAGGAAACACTGACTGTTTCACCGTATTCCCGCTTTCGGAAGGTGGGTGGCATTCGTCTTTTATTCAGGGAAATTTGCTCCATGATCAAAACGAGATGAGGGGATGGGTCTTTCTCCTTATATGGATTCGTCCTCAGAAATCCTCACCTAGTCCGGGTCTCCCTTAAATATTAATATGTTGTTTGTGAAACTCTTCATATTGTCATATCTTAATGGAAACCATTAAATCACACTACTTCTGTCGGGACATTCCAAGGGTTCCGATCAGGGAAGCAACCTTCGGTGGGGGGAGTAGTCACATTGGACATCATTGGAATGTTTAGACGTTAGAACACTAGCATGTTTGGGTTTCTTTCCCTTATTATAGGGATGCTCAAGGGAATGGAAGGATTCCCACATTAAATGCAGGGAATTATATTTCATATTCATGTCTCTAAAGATTTCCTCAACTTCCCATGTTTAACACATGGTATGCTATGATTTTAACGTCTAGCAGAGATGGATCAGACTAAATTGAACAATGACTAGAGTGGATCAAATGGGTGCAACCCCTGGAGGGATAACTGATTCTAGGAGGTGAATTGAAGTGATCACACTGATATGTGGCTTCCCAAGTATGAATCATGATGGATAATGGATGGTTAACTGAAGTGGATAGAGAATGTGTTGGAGTTGAACTAGGGGAGACAGTGATGTTGGGATTGAGCCTTGAAGAGACCTCCTATGTATCCCAGTGGAAGGGAACCAAATTCCACATAGTTCAGGATGGGGTATAGGATTGGGGTGTGCGTAGAGGACAGCGACCTGATGATATATTAGGGCTTACACATGGCTAGCAGCCTGAGGTTGGTCTGACGCTACTGGGACATACCAGAGATATGGGTCCCAATAGAAGGGATGGAAATAGCTTAGCATTGGGTTTGGGTGAACAATAGATTACCGCTGAATGGGGATCATAACGGCTTAACGTTGCAGGAGTTTTACAATGACTTTCCATTGGGTAGGGGATCACAACAACTTATCACTGGTTGGGGCACAACGACTTATCGTTGGATGGGGATCACAATGGCTTACCACTGGATGGGGGCACAATAGCTTACCACTGGATGGGGATCAAAACAGATTACCACTAGATGGGAATTACAATTGCTTACCGCTGGATGGGGTTGAACCCCATGGAGGTTTCTTATGTACCCGATCAAGGGGGAAGGGATCAAATCCCACGTAGTTCGAGCTGCTGAACCAACGTGAAGGGGGTTAGAATAAATGGGTATTGGGCTTGAACCATGGGGAGGGTTCCTACGTACCTTTCCTTGGCATGGATCAAAGATCACATAGTTCATGTTGGTGAACCGACATGAAGGGGATGAGAATAAATGGGTGTTGGGATTGAACCTCGGGGAGGATTCCTACGTACCTTGCCTTTGAAAGGATCAAATTCCACATAGTTCGGGAGGGGTTGGTGAACCGGTGGGAAGATGGTCGATAGAAATGGATGGTGGGCTTGAACATTGGGGAGTCTTCCTACATACCTTTCCTTGGAAAGGATCAATGTCTGTGTAATTCAGGAGTGTGTGTTGGTGAACCAACATGAAGGGAGTCGGGACCGATGGTTGTTTGGAGAGCCGACGTGAAGTGGTCGGGACCAATGGCTGTTGGGATTGAAACATGAGTAGGCTTTCTACATACCTTGACTTGGCACGGATCAAAGTCCTTGTATTTTGGGATATGGTTTTGATGGACCGACATGAAGGGAGTAGGGACCAATGGTTGTTGGTCTTGAACCCCAGGGATGATTCCTATGTATCTTTCCTTGGCAAGGATCAAAGTCCACATCATTCGGGATATGGTTTTTGTGGATCGACATGAAGGGGGTCGGGACCAATGGTTGTTGGTATTTGACCTCTTAGAGGCTTCCTATGTACCTTTCCTTGGCAAGGATCAAAGTCTATATAGTTAAAATGGTTGTTGGGATTGAACCTCAAGGATGATTTCTACATACATTGCATTGGAAAAGATCAAAGTCCACGTTGTTCGGGATAGTGTTGATGATTAGATGTGAAAGGGGATGAGACCAAGGGTTGTTGGGATTGAAACTCTAGGAGGCCTCATATGTACCTTTCCTTGGAAATGATCAAATTCAACGTAGTTCGGGAGAGCTTGGTGAACCAATGTGAAGGGACTTGTGACCAATGATTGTTGGGATTGAACCTCATGGAGGCTTCCTACATACCTTTCCATGGAAAAGATCAAAGTCCACGTAGTTCGGGATGGTGTTGGGGCTTAAACTCTTGGGGGACCGAAAATGATGCATGTGTTATTGATTACTCTAATCCCACATGAGTCATGCTCATTGTGAGAAACAAGATGCATCAAAGATTTGATGATCACATCATGAAACATGCGTCTTTGGGAAGTGGAGTGGGGTTTACACATGGTAAGAAAACAAAAAAGAAAACAGGGGATTATAATTGGTTCGTATCCCAAAGAGGAAACATGGTCTTACGCATGGTTCATAGCCCTGGAAGGCAGATATTGGGACTTACTCTAGGATGGAGGCCCGATGGCGACAAATCCCAAATGGAGGGGGAGTTGGAATGGAAGAGTAGAGGGCTCTGGTTCCCATCCCCCCACTCTACTCCTTGTCTAGGAAGAAGATAAGAGGAGTAGGGATGCTGCCTCCCACAAGAAGGGCTTGGGGATTACACCAATATGGCTGCACTTTCCCCACGGACTGATTCCACTCCAACAAAGAGGGTCAAATTCCATGTTGGCAAGATCACACTCCTGTAGAGACAAGAGGGCATAGAGAATGTCTGAGATGGGGCACCCTCTGTATGATGTGTAGGGTGGGGTCACAATTTGACGTCATTTTTTGAGGATGATGGTTCATGGCAGTTTAAAATCTAGCATCTCAAACAAGATGATTTCTCTCTGCTGCCCAAGTACTTACATAACCAGCACGCTTTAACCCTTGGTGAAGGGAAGGCACCGACAATGTTGTGGTGAGGGCTTTATATGGAGTGATCCATTGAGGGGTCCACGTTAGTGTGGCTATGTGAATAAGATACAACTGTTACCATGCCTATGAGAAGAAGCATGAGGAAAAGAGATGCAACAGGAAGTACCTCCCAAGGTAAAAATGAAACATATTTGTGAAAACCTGGAGGAACGCATGAGAAAAGGAGTTGCGGAGAAAAGGGGTTCATAGGTAGAAGCCTCAGGAAGCTCTGGTTCTCCATGTAGTGGAGGGGATTCATGAAGGGGTTTTCTTCACGAAGTGAAGTGGCCTAGGCTAGTTAAAAGGAATAGGTTCATATGGAAGGTGCTTTGAGAAGTGGAAAGCCATTCTTGGAGAATGGCTTCGTGAAAGGAGGTTGCCCTGCGAAGCGTAGCATCATGAAGCAAGGTGCTTCACAATGCATAGTGGCCCTGCCTTATCATGTGGGTCACATGTTCATGGAGGGTATTTAGTGATGGATAAGCACTCTGCAAATACCTGAGTCCCCTTGGGGATCCCGTTCCTTCTCGGAGGCCCGTGTTCTTCGCAATGGGCATCACTTTTTAAAGAGGTGTTGAATTCAAGAAAAGGGGGTGGCACTTCGCGATGCAAAAGTACTTTGAAAATATCACTGTTTATAGAGAAGAAATTGATTCTTGATTTGAGAGTTAAAAAGATGAAATGTAAGAGGATCCATCTTTTGGACTTGAGGGGAGAAAAATATTTATAGGCAAGGGGCTCCTGAATCAGATCTTTCTAGGTGTAAATAAACATGGCATTTCATCGTAATCGTGAAGCCTCCCACCTCCTTGCTCCACGACGACTTCACAATTTTGAAACAGGTTCGCTGAGCCTCCTTCATCATTTCTCTGTGGCGTCTTCACAAAAATCAAACTCGTTCACGAAGACTCCCACCTCCTTACTCCGTGACGGCTTTGCAAAGTCAAACTGGTTCGCAAAGCCTCCCGTCTCCCTACTCCATGGTGGGTTTAAAAACATAAAAATGGTTCGTGGAGCCTCCCTCCTCCTTACTGTATGGTGGATTCCGAAATGTAAAACTAGTTCATGGAGCCTCCTACCTACCTACTACATAGAGGCTTCACAGAGTGGGAGGTTTGTGTCGGCTGCAGTGTTGCGGGGCTCTACGGGAAAGCCTCGCAAGGCAGCCCCAAGGGCCCTGTGTTTGCATCTCCTCTTCCCAAATTGTGGCTCTAACAAATTACCCATTCTTCATAATGGTAGATGATGAGAAAGTGATTTCCAAAGTCTGAGGGTCAATCGCCAAAATTCCTTGGTCAATTTCAGAGCTTACTCATGAAGGAGGCTCACGAAGTGGAGCGACAATGTGTGGGTAGAGCACACGCAAATATAGCCTCAGTTGAACGTGCCGTGAATCTCACCACATTCGGATGTTCCATGAAGCACAAGGTGTTATTGCCTATAAATAGGGGATGATGAAATCCCTTTTTTCCTTTATCACCTTCGCATTTTTGAATATAGTGATATCGACTAGTGAATCACCCCAAAATTTGCGATTTCTCTCTAGGAATCGGGCCTTCTGCTTTGCGGCGCACATCGAGTCTTTGTATTTGCGATGGTACACTCCGCAGATTGTGTCTGAAGGCCAAGGTAGGGCTCTAGGAATGGTCTTCATGAATGAAATCAGCGAATGAACTCTGTGAACGAGCTCTTTGAAAGAGATTTACAAACCAAAACCAAAAAATTCCTAAACTCAAAAACTGAATGGCTCACCAAGAGGCTACCATGGGGTCCATGCGGATGCTTCCCAGAGGGAGGAGACAGAGAATAGCTCGGGTATAGGGGCATTTGTGCGAAGCCATTCTAACCATAACTCGCTAGTGGCACTGTTGTCAGAAATCCAGAAGGTCTATCCACTATGCAGAAGGATGCCTCTGTATGGATTTATCCTGAGGGATGACGTCTTCAACCCTGATGCGAGCAGGGATGAACCAGTATACTGGTTCAGGAGAATTTCATATCAGTGCTAGTGGTTTAGGACAGCTGACAGCCATGCCTAGGAGAACATCACAACTTTCAACACTGACTGTCTGTAAAATCATCTAAATGACGTTGAAGGGTAGGAAGTATAGTTGGAGACATCTCCCCCACTGTACCATACTATTTTGAAGGCAACCTGGAGGAACTCGAAAAGGGAGTGGTCCGACGAGTGGGATATGCACCAGGGGTAACTTCACAGAAGACTGGGCTTGTGCCTACTATGTAGATGACTAATGTGAGAATTTTGGGCAGAGATGAGAAGAGTGGGCTTGTATGAGGTGTCTTTGGCCTCCCAATTCCATATCTATCAATCGAAGTAGTTGATTCCAGAGTTCCTGAGAAGATGGTCATCGAGGATGAAATCCTTCCACTTGCACCATGGAGAGGTAGACATCAGTTTATGGGACCTGTATTAGATCTTAGGGTTCCTAATAATTGAAAACATGTATTAAGAGTTCCTCTCTATTATGGGTGTGTGGGAGGATCCAGAGCAAATTCCATGACTGGTGATGGCATTGATGAACCTAGTACTGGGATAGTAAAAGCAGTCAGTGAGGGACGTCCACTTCAAATTGTGGTTTATGGTGTTCTTCAACATTCTAGAAAATAGGCAGTTCCCTGTGAGGCCTCAGACCTTCCCAATGGGGGCTCAATAAGGAAAAGGTCACTCATACAGTTGGCTTTTAGTGGAAATACAATAGAAGTTGTGGGGATTCAGATTTAGTACAGAGTAGAAATGTGTAGTCAGTTTGGCTACATTCATTGAGGTGCTTATCTATGATTGGATCTTTCCAGTGAGAGACACAAAAATAGGAGTTGTACCGAGCACATTTGTTAGGGAATCCACACGTGCAACAAGAGGGCGGGTTAAAATTGGGATCCCGATGATTTCCAAGATCTACAAGATGTTGTGTCATATTATCAAGGGGAAGAAGCCTCAAATAATATTTTGTCCATTCTACTTCCTGTTTTGTTGGATAACGACACATGTCAGGGGGGGTCTATGAATATCTAAACCCCATCTCCCCTCCAAGATCCAACATCCACCCGTCTATTTTGAATGCTATGGGGAAATTTCTAGCCAAGCTAATCGTGCAGGCGGTACTGAACTGGGTATGGAAGGTAGAAGAGTTCAATTTCTACCTGTTCCCATTACCAACAGGCCTGTACACTGATGACGATTAGGGAATAGAAGAGAATCAGTCCTATCTTATATTATTTTGGGGTAAAGTTTTGGTGGCATGGGTGGACTGAGATTCCCTATGTGATCCCTGCACCCCACACCTATTTTCAAGGAAATTTCAGTGCATGCAGCGATTAACCCCACAAGTCAATTTGGGGGTGCGCTACGAGGATCATATGTGGATGATGTGGAAGATGTGGTTCATGTTAACACAGGAAGGTGGGAAGATGTGGAATGAGCTGCTTCTACCCATGGCTATCTTCAAACTTGTTAAGAAGTATGCCAAAAGCTGGGAGGAGACCTACCCTGGGGAGATGCGGAAGCCGCCAACTGTTCAGGCCAGCGATGTTGTTCCTCCCCAGCATCGAGGTTGAGACTGGAAGGCGGTGGGGACAACTCTTGGTGGCGGGGCTCCAATGGTGGAGAGGCACACACCAGTCGATGGGGGGGGGGCAGTAGAGGATTAAGTGGTGGCAGTAGACACGAAATTTCTAGACGATTAGAGTCATATGGAGGGGAGGACACCAAGGGGATTCCGCATAATATTCTCCTGGGCTCTGTGGAAGGGACTACGCCATATAGACATGCCATAGAACACCGTCTTCTTGGAAGCTTGGGACATCTAGGAAAACAACTGGAAATTTCATAACCTATCAGAGATGTGGCATTACCTGAACCACATAAGGATGTAATTGTTAGGAATTAGCCTAGTCAGGGTCAGTTATGCAGTATCCTAGGCATGGCAGATCAATACCCGGTGGAGTTACATGACTTTGTGCACTCCCGAGATGCTCCGCGTCTAATGAATGATTCAGAAAACTTGTTTCTTGATATTATAACCCCTCCAATGTTGATGGATACTGAACTGAGGGAGTGATTCCCTTCCCAGAAGAATCAGATGAATCCTATTTCGGGGAGGAGGCTGGTAGAGGGAGCCCTTTGAAGGAGGGTAAAGTTGGAGATTCAATCCCAGAACCTAAAGAGTTTCCCGAGGCTCGAGGTGAAAACCTGAGTCCCTTACTCATGATATGTGTCTAGGTTTCTTTGGCTGTAAAGACCCACAAATTTCAAGGAAATTTTTTTTCTTAATTTTCGTTGGAATTTTACAAGAGCGCAGCTTCAGACGGCACCTGATTCCGAGGCCCGGTGTGCCCGGAATCAATTTCCGAAGTTTGGCTCGGGTACGTTCAGTGAACGGACGAGCGGGTTTTTCTATCTTTTGAACCGGTTCCCGGAATCAAATTCTGAGGGCACCGATGAAATCGCAGCGCCGGTATTTGCTTAGAAACGCCTCTTCCGGAGTTTTGTTTGCTCAGACGTGGTTTTTAATTTTTGCGGCTTTAAGTCAGAAATAAAATAAAGTTTGTGCGGCAACTTTATTCTATTTCACTTAAGCTGCTTGGAAGCCACTTGAAGCCACTTAAAGACGGCTTGAACTGAGTTGAACTGGATAGGATGCTATCCGGAAATATCCTACCCCCTTGGTAGGATATTTCTGAGGTGGGGCCCGCACGAGCCCCGCCGTTTCTTTCGCTAAGTAACGCACCCGCGAAAACCCGTCAAAGTAACTGAAAAGTCAACCGACGCGTTTTCTTAAATTCTTAACAGGCCATTTAATTGGGCGGTTTATTTCGTGAATTAAATGGGCTGTTTCATTCGTTGAATTAATTCAACGAATTTAATGGGTCGTTACTTACGCGTTTGCGTTCGTTGGCAAAATAATAAAATAAGACCAACTCTTTCCTTTGGAGGATTACTCGTTGTGCGAGATTCTCTGGGCCTCCACCCTCCCCGCGAAGAACGCGAAGAACGCGAAGAACGCGAAGAACGCGAAGAACGCGAAGAACGCCGGCGACCGAAATTCGACGACGCACACCGAGATCTGCGACGTCGACGAGCTTTACCCGCGACGTTCTTCGGCGACGCCTCTTCTTCCGCGGCCGATCCTCGTTCGGCAACTAAGGTGAGAATCGGATCGTTTAAATTCTCCTTTTTTTTAAAAAATTCATGGCAACGGATTTAATTAATTAAATCCGTTTGTTCTTGATCCGGAGATTGGCGAAGCGACGCTGGATACCGCGACGACGCAACGATCCCCCCTTCATCCGCGACGAGCGATTCCGCGACGACCTCTCGTCCGACGACGACGACAAGGTAAGGGTTTATTTTCTTGATGATTCATTCCCGTGTTCTTATTTCTTTTGAATAAAGAACCGGCATGAACAATTTCAATTAATTAAAAATTGAAATGCCGTTTATAAGAAAAGGAGTGAACAATTTTTTATCTTTGATTAAAAATTTTTGTAGCCTTTCCTCCCGTTGATTATGACTAACGCGGAGGGTGCGGGTCTAACGAACAAGACCCGGCAACCCTCCGCCGATCTCTTTTGTTGTGCGGATATGGCGGACGACGACGAACCGCGCGGCAGGGGTGATCTGTTGATCCCGCAGTGAAGATCGGCCCCCGGGAGGAGCATCGGCGCAGACGGGAGGCAAAACGGGCCACCGGAGCAACTCTGGCGGCCCGCGGAAGGGGGCGGCGGCGCGGGTCGCCGGCGCCGCGGCGCCGGCGACCGGAGGCGGCGGCGCCCGGCGCGCCGCCGGAGGAGTCCGCCGCGGCCGAGCCGCGGCGGCGGCGAACCGCGGGACCGCGTCCGCGGTCCGGCCACCCAGCACGCGGCCCGCGCGGGCCGCGTTTCTCCAAACCCGCGGGTCAAACCCGCGGCGGCTCACTCGGCCGTTCGGCCGAAGCCGAGCCGGCCGGTCCGGCGGCCGGGCCGCGCCCAGGCTGGACCGGACCCGGCCTAGCTGGGTCGGGCCGGGTCGGGCCGACCCGGTTCGGCCGACCCAGGGGGGGGTTCGGGCCGGGTCGCCCCGGGCCCAGAACCCCCGTTTTCGGGCCTCTTCGGTCTTTTGCCCATATCTTGGGCCTGGGACCTCCGATTGACGAACCGTCAGCGGCTACGCGATCCTTGGATCGAGACGGTCGTTTCGGTATATTATACTCAAGGTTTCGGAAGACTTTGGGTTCGGCCGGGTTGGTTCGTACACGAAACCAACCGGGCCCTCGGAGCGGAAACGCTCATAACTTGAGCTACGGACGTCCGATCGACGTACCGTCAGCTGTGGTAGTTTCCTCTAAGTGAGACGGAACTTTTGGCATACTCCGCCCGAGGATCGGATACAGGCGGAGTACGGTCGGGTTGGTTTTTTTCCTAAAAACCAACCGGGCCCCTGGGACGAAAATGCCAATAACTCTCAGACCGGGCGTCCGATTGACGCGCCGTCTGTTGCGTTGAGATCCTGCTGTCGATACGGAACTTTTGGATACATCAACTTCGGACTACGTGTCAGTTGATGTATCAGCCTCTCGGCTCGTGGAGCGGACCCTCCTAAACGAGCTCGCTATGTGCGGGAACCCTAGCTGTGACTTCGACGACAGAGCAGAGATCCTCCGTGGACTGCGACGACGGCAGAGCAGAGATCCTCCGTGGACTGCGACGACTGCAGAGCAGAGATCCTTCGTGGACTGCGGCGACGACAGAGCAGAGATCCTCAGTGGACTGCGTCGACTACTGCACTCAGCGATCCTACGTGGATCAGTGCTACAGGTTCTGTGTGAGCCTGATCCTATGTGGGTCCTTACTACCGGTTCTGTGTGAGCCACTGCCTACAGGTTCTGTGTGAGCCCGATCCTACGTGGGTCTTTTGCGGGGGTTAGTACCTATCGATCCTTCGTGGGTCCGACGACTTAGATGGATCAGTGATCATCTTTGACGTCATCTGAAAAAGTACACCTGGTTGAGCTGAATCGTATGTTACTCTCCTTTGTGGATTGTGTTGAACTATCCTATGTGGATTTTACTGTTTACTCTCCTTGTGGATTTGAGTCTTGCTTTCCTTTGTGGATTGAGTTGTTCTTGAGCTCGTGAGCAGAGCTGGAATTGGGGACTTAGGTATATGTATGGGCATATACCTAAGTCGAGTCAGATGTTACTTCGTGATTTCATCCTTCTTTTGTGCTATATCCTTTGTGGATTTCGGGAGACCATCGGGGGTCTCGGGGTCCTTACTGAGTAGCTTATACTCACCCCTGCACGGGCTATGCCCGCACCTTGTTGTGTTGGATGCAGACGACGGACAGCACTGATCACGGTTGGGGCGTGGAGCAGGACGGCACCTGGAGGTGGACCACTGGGCGGGACGTGCTCGGAGCGGACGTGGGACCCGAGGAGCCTGGAGGCTATCTGTACCCACCCTTCAGGTGGGATTGCCAGTGGACGACACGAGGCCGCCGTCTTTTCTTCAGTTGCTGTACTTTACTTTTCAGTTGTACTTTACAGTTGGGCTTGTATTCCTGGCCCCCTTTACTTTTCTGCACTTTACTTTCCGCTTGCTGACTCTGTGTGGTTGTTACTTATAAAGGCAATGCCTTCCCTGTTTACCGGGAATTTACGCCTTGGTGCTAGTCGCCAGCCCCTGGCCTATGGAAGGCGGGCTTGGGGTAGTCACGGCACGGGCCCCGAGGACGGGTTGTGAAAAATTGGTATCAGAGGCGGTCGGTTCTACCGCAGACTCTGATCATCCTTTCATTCTATATGAAGCAATAGTGTTTAGTGTATTGAGTGTGGTTATCAGTTCAGGGAGCCCAGTGTTGGTGCGGCGGCCGACGTATCCGTACACCAGGACCCTGACTCCTGATTTCCGACTTAATGCATGAAAACATTGATTGCGTGTGTGTTTCGAGTTTTCTTTGTGATTACTTGTGTCAGCTCACCGGGTATACTGATCTGCTTTATGAAAGTCTCAAGTTTTCCTTGTGATTACTTGTGCCAGCTCACCAGGTATACTGTTCTGACTGTGGTGCTCTTGTTCTCCTTTTCAGGATGGCCCCGCGATGACAGCCAGCTAGGGTTCCGAGTGTAGGGCGCGACGGCAGCCCACCGAGCGACGAGGCCTCGGTGCAGGGCCCTTTGCCAGCAGTGGCACCGGCGGTAGCTTTACCCACCGAGCCACCGATGCTGCCAGTACCAGACGCTGACGATGCACGTCGCCTCAGGGCACTGCATGAGTTTCAGAGCCAGCGACCGCCCAGGTTTCGCGGTGAGGCGGACCCCCAGGCCGCCGAGGACTGGCTAGAGGCGGTGGTACGGATCTTTAGGCTAGTGAGGACACCAGCGGATCTCATGGTGATTCTCACAGCGAGCCTCCTGCAGGCAGCGGCAGGACGATGGTGGAGCCTGATGCTCCAGGTTCACGATGAGGCATCCTTGCTCTGGGCGGACTTCGAGAGCCTCTTCCGCTCTGAGTTCGTCCCGGCCACCCTCCGAGCGGTGCGCATCCAGGAGCTTCTCTAGCTGCGCCAGGGCAGCATGACGGTCGCTCAGTACGCGGCGAGGTTCACTGAACTATCTCGCTACTCGACCGACATGGTACGGGACCCCTTCTTCCGGGGCCGGACCTTCGAGCAGGGCTTGCGACAGGAGATTCGGGCGTCGCTGATCTCCCTCAGCATTCCGACCCAGGCGGGAGTGCTGGAGCGAGCCCTCCTGATCGAGAGCTTCCTGGCAGAGCCTTCTTCAGCAGCGAGACCTAGCGCAGGGCGGCAGGTAGCTGAGTATTCGGCAGCAGGTAGCCGACGGATGACTCTCGGGTCCAGGCAGACCAGACCCCCACGCAGACGGCCTCAGGACACTGGCTCAGCAGTGCAGGGCACACAGCGGAGTGCCAGCCTTCCGAGAGGCAGGCTGTGCTACTCCTGCGGCGGGCAGGGTCACATGGCTCGTGACTGCCCGACTCGCCGACCAGAGGAGCAGAAGACGGTGGAGGGGCCACCCAGGCAGAGGCAGAGGGTCGACCGTGGCGGTCTGCAGGGAGGAGGCGGACGAGGCAGAGGAGCTGGCCGAGCAGCGGGTGGTGGGCGACGCTTCCAGGCTCTACCCCCACCACCACCAGGAGGGCCACCTCAACCACATGGAGCTGGCGGGCAGGGACAGGCCCAGCTCCAGGCAGTGGAGGCCTACGACCCCGACTTGCCAGAGATGATTCGAGGTACGATCTGTGTCTATTCCACCCTTGCTGCAGTACTTATAGACACAGGAGCGAGTCACTCTTTCATAGCCTCTGCCCTTGTTCGGAGCTCGGAGATTCCGACTGAGCCGTTGGCTCGATCCTTACGGCTAGAGACTCCTACGGGAGCAGACTCGACGATTACGCACTGGTGCCGGCAGTGTGATCTTACTCTAGGAGGCGAGAGCTTCGTCTGGGATCTCCTTGTAGCGGCGTCGAGGCCTTACGACGTCATCTTGGGCATGGATTGGCTATCCACGGTTCATGCCCAGATCGACTGTTTTAGGCGCAAGGTGCGATGTGTTCGCACCGACGGGAGCAGGTTTACCTTCACCGGCGAGAAGGGAACCTTTACAGCACAGGATGGACTTCCGCGGAGGAGAGCGCAACCCATCTCTCATCAGTTGGCTAGCCTCATCCTAGGAGCAGTGGACATGCGGAGTCCAGCTTTTCCTACAGTGGTGGACCAGTACGTGGGCGTCTTTCCCGACGACGTTCCAGGGCTACCTCCTCGTAGAGAGGTAGACTTTTACATCGACTTGTACCCCGGGACAACCCCGATATCTACTCCAGCATATCGGATGGCCCCCGCCGAGCTTCAGGAGCTGCGGGTACAGTTGGAGGACTTGCAGAGCAAGGGGTTTATCCGACCCAGTGTTTCACCCTGGGCTTCCCCGATTTTGTTCGCCAAGAAGGCGGACGGGAGCTTGCGACTATGTATCGACTATCGTCGCCTGAACCAGGTGACAGTGAGGAACAAGTATCCGCTGCCACGGATTGATGACCTCTTCGATCAGCTCAAGGGAGCGCGGTGGTTCTCGAAGATAGACCTCCGGTCAGGCTATCATCAGCTCAGAGTTCGAGACGAGGACGTGCAGAAGACGGCCTTCAGGTGTCGGTATGGCCATTATGAGTTCTTGGTTATGCCATTCGGCGTAACCAATGCTCCAGCAGTGTTCATGAGCCTCATGAACAGGATCTTCCAGCCATACCTCGACCGATTTGTCGTGGTCTTCATTGACGACATTTTGGTATACTCGACGACTGAGGAGGAGCATGCCTACCACCTGCGAGTTGTGTTAGACACACTCCGAGAGAACCAGCTTTATGGCAAGCTCTCAAAATGCCAGTTCTGGTTACGTGAGGTCCATTTCTTGGGGCACGTCATCTCTGAGGCGGGAGTTGCAGTGGATCCCGCGAAGATCGAGGCAGTGCTAGCTTGGGAGCCACCCAAGAGCGTGACAGAGGTGCAGAGCTTCTTGGGCCTAGCCGGATACTATCGGAGATTCGTTCCAGACTTCTCCAGAGTTTCGGCACCACTCTCAGCTTTGACAAAGAAGGGGAAACCCTTCGTGTGGTCAGACAGATGTCATCAGAGCTTCCAGGAGCTGAGGCAGAGGTTGACCAGCGCACCTATCTTGAGGTTGCCTGAGGAGGGAGTTGGATACGTAGTTTACTGCGATGCATCAGGGACTGGACTCGGATGCGTCCTGATGCAGGAGCGGGCCTTGATCGCCTACGGATCACGTCAGTTGAGGCCGCATGAGCAGAACTACGCCACTCATGACCTGGAGTTAGCAGCAGTGGTCTTCGCTCTGAAGACTTGGCGGCACTATCTGATGGGCGAGCGCTTCACAGTCTTTTCTGACCACCAGAGTCTCAGGTATATCTTCTCTCAGAAGGACCTGAACCTGAGACATCGGAGATGGCTTGAGTTCCTCCAGGACTATGTCTTTGAGATAGTCTATACTCCTGGGAAGGGGAACGTGGTAGCCGATGCCCTCAGCAGGAGGACGGGCATTCAGCTACTTGAGGAGGCGACGGAGAAGCTAGCCTCCATACAGATATCCTTCGTGGATAGAGACGGAGCAGCCTTTCTTCAGTCTCTCACAGTCTCTCCTCCACTTCTACAGCGGGTCAGAGAGGCTCAGCGTGAGGACGCTGACTGTGAGACCCGGCGTGCACTGATATCCTCAGGTCAGGCGCCTGATGGCTTCTCCCTTGGAGCAGAGCACGACATCCTTTTCAGAGGACGTACCTTCGTACCAGTCGCTTTGCGAGAGGAGGTGCTGAGAGAGTTTCACACTTCTACCTTGGCGGTACATCCTGGAGTGGCGAAGATGTACCAGGATCTCAGGCGACAGCACTGGTGGCCGGGCATGAAGAAAGCTGTGGCAGAGTTCGTTTCACGATGCCTCACCTGCCAGCAGGTGAAGGCAGAGCATCAGGTACCAGCAGGCTTGGTACAGCCCTTGGAGGTCCCGGAGTGGAAGTGGGATGGCATATCTATGGATTTCGTGACTGGACTTCCACGCACTTCCAGAGGTCACGACTCCATTTGGGTGATTGTCGACCGACTCACCAAGTCGGCACACTTCTTACCCATCAGAGAGCAGGGCTCAGTGGAGAGCTTGGGACGTCTTTACGTCCAGGAGATCGTACGGCTTCACGGTGTGCCATCGTCTATCGTCTCCGATCGAGATGCTCGTTTCACTTCCCGGCTTTGGAAGGGGTTGCAGGAGGCGTTCGGGACGCGGCTCCATCTGAGCACAGCCTTCCACCCTCAGACGGATGGTCAGACGGAGAGGACCATACAGACACTCGAGGACATGCTCCGTGCATGTGTTCTCGACTTTGGTCGCAGCTGGGAGGACCACCTACCCTTGGTGGAGTTCGCGTACAACAACAGCTACCACTCCACCATCGGGATGGCACCATACGAGGCGTTGTACGGCAGACCCTACAGATCACCGTTGTGCTGGACAGACCCTGGGGAGTCAGCACTCGTGGGACCAGAGATGGTCCGAGCCACGACAGAGAAGGTCCAGATCATCCAGGAGAGGATGAGGACAGCTCAGAGCCGGCAGAAGTCATATGCTGACAGGAGGCGGAGGCCACTAGAGTTCGAGGATGGCGACCACGTCTTTTTGCGTGTCTCACCTCGACGTGGTTTACGGAGATTTGGCCGAGGCGGCAAGTTGTCTCCACGCTTCAACGGGCCTTTCCAGGTCCTCAGCAGGATAGGAGAGGTGGCTTATCGCCTGGCTCTACCACCTCAGTTGCACCGGGTGCACGACGTCTTCCACGTGTCTCAGCTGAGGAGATACGTGCACGACCCGACGCACATCATCGACTTTGGGGAGCTGGACATGGACGATGGGGCGACTTTTTCGGAGGTCCCAGTGGAGATCGAGGATCGACAGGAGCGGTTCCTATGTGGGCGGTCGATTCCTCTTGTGCGCGTCAGATGGCAGCATGGGAACCTCCAGGAGAGCACTTGGGAGCGGGAGGCTCAGATGCGTGCTCAGTACCCCCATTTGTTCCCCTAGTTTTTGATGTAACTTTACGGGGACGTAAAGCCCTGAGGTGGGAGTAATGTAAAGACCCGCAAATTTCAAGGAAATTTTTTTTCTTAATTTTCTTTGGAATTTTACAAGAGCGCAGCTTCAGACGGCACCTGATTCCGAGGCCCGGTGTGCCCGGAATCAATTTCCGAAGTTTGGCTCGGGTACGTTCAGTGAACGGACGAGTGGGTTTTTCTATCTTTTGAACCGGTGCCCGGAATCAAATTCTGAGGGCACCGATGAAATTGCAGCGCCGGTATTTGCTTAGAAACGCCTCTTCCGGAGTTGCGTTTGCTCAGACGTGGTTTTTAAATTTTGCGGCTTTAAGTCAGAAATAAAATAAAGTTTGTGCGACAACTTTATTCTATTTCACTTAAGCTGCTTGGAAGCCACTTGAAGCCACTTAAAGACGGCTTGAACTGAGTTGAACTGGATAGGATGCTATCTGGAAATATCCTACCCCCTTGGTAGGATATTTGTGAGGTGGGGACTGCACGAGCCCCGCCGTTTCTTTCGCTAAGTAACGCACCCGCGAAAACCCGTCAAAGTAACTGAAAAGTCAACCGACGCATTTTCTTAAATTCTTAACAGACCATTTAATTGGGCGGTTTATTTCGTGAATTTAATGGGCTGTTTTATTCGTTGAATTAATTCAACGAATTTAATGGGTCGTTACTTACACGTTTGCGTTCGTTGGCAAAATAATAAAATAAGACCAACTCTTTCCTTTGGAGGATTACTCGTTGTGCGAGATTCTCTGGGCCTCCACCCTCCCCGCAAAGAACGCGAAGAACGCGAAGAACGCGAAGAATGCGAAGAACGCCGGCGACCGAAATTCGACGACGCACACCGAGATCTGCGACGTCGACGAGCTTTACCCGCGACGTTCTTCGGCGACGCCTCTTCTTCCGCGGCCGATCCTCGTTCGGCAGCTATGGTGAGAATCGGATCGTTTAAATTCTCCTTTTTTTAAAAAATTCATGGCAACAGATTTAATTAATTAAATCCATTTGTTCTTGATCCGGAGATTGGCGACGCGACGCCGGATACCGCGACGACGCAACGATCCCCCCTTCATCCGCGACGAGCGATTCCGCGACGACCTCTCGTCCGACGACGACGACAAGGTAAGGGTTTATTTTCTTGATGATTCATTCCCGTGTTCTTATTTCTTTTGAATAAAGAACCGGCATGAACAATTTCAATTAATTAAAAATTGAAATTCCGTTTATAAGAAAAGGAGTGAACAATTTTTTATCTTTGATTAAAAATTGTTGTAGCCTTTCCTCCCGTTGATTATGACTAACGCGGAGGGTGCGGGTCTAACGAACAAGACACGGCAACCCTCCGCCGATCTCTTTTGTTGTGCGGATATGGCGGACGACGACGAACCGCGTGGCAGGGGCGATCTGTTGATCCCGCAGTGAAGATCGGCCTCCGGGAGGAGCATCGGCGCAGACGGGAGGCAAAACGGGCCACCGGAGCAACTCCGGCGGCCCGCGGAAGGCGGCGGCGGCGCCCGGCGCGCCGCCGGAGGAGTCCGCCGCGGCCGAGCCGCGGCGGCGGCGAACCGCCGGACCGCGTCTGCGGTCCGGCCACCCAGCACGCGGCCCGCGCGGGCCGCGTTTCTCCAAAGCCGCGGGTCAAACCCGCAGCGGCTCACTCGGCCGAAGCCGAGCCGACCGGTCCGGTCGGCCGGGCCGTGCCCAGGCCGGACCGGACCCGGCCTCGCCGGGTCGGGCCGGGTCGGGCCGACCCGGTTCGGCCGACCCAGGGGGGGGGGGGGGGGGGGGGTTCGGGCCGGGTCGCCCCGGGCCCAGAACCCCCGTTTTCGGGCCTCTTCGGTCTTTTGCCCATATCTTGGGCCTGGGACCTCCGATTGACGAACCGTCAGCGGCTACGCGATCCTTGGATCGAGACGGTCTTTTCGGTATATTATACTCAAGGTTTCGGAAGACTTTGGGTTCGGCCGGGTTGGTTCGTACACGAAACCAACCGGGCCCTCGGAGCGGAAACGCTCATAACTTGAGCTACGAACGTCCGATCGACGTACCGTCAGCTGTGGTAGTTTCCTCTAAGTGAGACGGAACTTTTGGCATACTCCGCCCAAGGATCGGATACAGGCAAAGTACGGTCGGGTTGGTTTTTTTCCTAAAAACCAACCGGGCCCCTGGGACGAAAATGTCAATAACTCTCAGACCGGGCGTCCGATTGACGCGCCGTCTGTTGCGTTGAGATCCTGTTGTCGATACGGAACTTTTGGATACATCAACTTCGAACTACGTGTCAGTTGATGTATCGGCCTCTCGGCTCGTGGAGCGGACCCTCCTAAACGAGCTCGCTATGTGCGAGAACCCTAGCTGTGACTTCGACGACAGAGCAGAGATCCTCCGTGGACTACGACGACGGCAGAGCAGAGATCCTCCGTGGACTGCGACGACGGCAGAGCAGAGATCCTTCGTGGACTGCGGCGACGACAGAGCAGAGATCCTCAGTGGACTGCGTCGACTACTGCACTCAACGATCCTACGTGGATCAGTGCTACAGGTTCTGTGTGAGCCCGATCCTATGTGGGTCCTTACTACCGGTTCTGTGTGAGCCACTGCCTACAGGTTCTGTGTGAGCCCGATCCTACGTGGGTCTTTTGCGGGGGTTAGTACCTATCGATCCTTCGTGGGTCCGACAACTTAGATGGATCAGTGATCATCTTTGACGTCATCTGAAAAAGTACACCTGGTTGAGCTGAATCGTATGTTACTCTCCTTTGTGGATTGTGTTGAACTATCCTATGTGGATTTTACTGTTTACTCTCCTTGTGGATTTGAGTCTTTCTTTCCTTTGTGGATTGAGTTGTTCTTGAGCTCGTGAGCAGAGCTGGAATTGGGGACTTAGGTATATGTATGGGCATATACCTAAGTCGATTCAGATGTTACTTCGTGATTTCATCCTTCTTTTGTGCTATATCCTTTGTGGATTTCGGGAGACCTTCGGGGGTCTCGGGGTCCTTACTGAGTAGCTTATACTCACCCCTGCACGGGCTATGCCCGCACCTTGTTGTGTTGGATGCAGACGACGGACAGCGCTGATCACGGTTGGGGCGTGGAGCAGGACGGCACCTGGAGGTGGACCACTGGGCGGGACGTGCTCGGAGCGGATGTGGGACCCGAGGAGCCTGGAGGCTATCTGTACCCACACTTCAGGTGGGATTGCCAGTGGACGACACGAGGCCGCCGTCTTTTCTTCAGTTGCTGTACTTTACTTTTCAGTTGTACTTTACAGTTGGGCTTGTATTTCCGGCCCCCTTTACTTTTCTGCACTTTACTTTCCGCTTGCTGACTCTGTGTGGTTGTTACTTATAAAGGCAATGCCTTCCCTGTTTACCGGGAATTTACGCCTTGGTGCTAGTCGCCAGCCCCTGGCCTATGGAAGGCGGGCTTGGGGTAGTCACGGCACGGGCCCCGAGGACGGGTCGTGACATTGTCCCCCTCACTAACATTTGAATTGTGGAGCAGGGCCTCATATTCAGAACCCATTATCTCCCCTCAGTAGATGTAGATGCGGGGACTTCATGATCTATGCCCACTACTATGGTGATTACCACATCCAGCGGGTCCAGGACACCTGAGGTGGTTACTCCAGAGTTTTCAAACATCCCAACAATATACATAGGTCTATTCCATGGGGTCTAGATGGTAGAAACCCAGAAGGGAGACTGAAAATTTGATCTCTGTAAGTCCCCTTGAAAAATAGTTCATGTCTTCCACCCATTGATCAGGTTAACTGATATTTGTTCACATCATCGTATTAACAGTTCTTCAAAAAGCACGGGCTACCTTAGAATGGTTGGTTGTTACTCCCAGCGGTGCCATTACCAGGGGAATGCCGGTGGTCATGGATGTTGACACACATACTTACCAAGCTGCGATGATCCTGATCACCTGTGGGACCATTAGCAAGGCATAACCTGAGATTATTGAGGTAGGATTGGATGACGAAGTTCAATTGGACAGAATGAGTCCTTCCATAACCGATCAGACACCAGATGTAGACCCTGATGATGATTTAATGAGGCATTCCCTACATATGAGCCTTTAAACCCCACAGACTAGGATGAGACGACCTCTGTTGAAGAGGATAGCAAGATAGTATGTCACTAGTCATGGAATCTAATCATGTTCTTTATCGATGGCACCCCTCAAACATAGTGGATCAATCAGATGGTGAGACTTCATTCTCTACAACGTGAACTGTGCGTTGGGGTAGTGGATTCTCGACGTCCCCAAATGCTCGTTCGAGATCTCATGGAGGAGACGATCCAGGAATATGACCACGACCTTGGTGTGGTTTGGAAGTAGAGAAAAGTAGTGAACATCAAGAGGCTCTAGGAGGCTGAAAATGAGATTCAACGGCTACACGTCTGGACATATGATCATTATTCTTTCCTCAACACACAATAAGAGATTATATCACAGCTGAAGGCCCAGTAGGTGGAGGCCAAAGAGCACATAATTCATGCCTACGAGGTGAGGATATTCATCCAAACCAATGAGGAGTGGTCCCGAACCACGACTGATGAACTGCACCCCATTACTTCCTAGGTGGAGCGGGAACTAAACATGTGACATCGAATTCTGGATGCCAAAAGCCAGAGGGTTGAGAAGATACAACGCTCTTTTGATGGGGTCAACCCATCCATGGGAGAGGTCGATCCTTGGGTAAGGTGATGCATGTAAATTTTGAACATGCCTTCATGTTTTGATTATTTAGGAAAGATGCATGAATGATTCCAGTTATTCATTTTTTAGTCTATTGCGTTTCCGTTACATTCATGGAACATCCAGTAATCAGTCTCTAAGCTCACATGGGTCGATCCCAATGTGAGAAACAAGGGATGACCACCTTATCATTGCATCCAAATATAAGAGTGAAAACTATGATTTGGGCATCTTGGGTTTGAACAACCAATCCCGATTTCCAGGAAGAAAGGGAGATACCCGAATATAGGATGAATACCTAAAAACAATCAATGTGTCTTCAACCCAATGTGCTCTAGTGCATGAGTGGGGTAATGCTAGGGGCCTTTGCATCAACCTAAACATAAGGTAGTGGAAAGTGTGAATCATGATACCCCATATTCGGAACACTTTGGGGAAATCATGACAAGGAAGAATAACCATTGACTGTTTTCGAAACACAGTATCCTTATCACGTTAGATTAAAATAGAGATAACAAACAATGGCTAACCATTGACCTTATTCAGAACATGGGGCTAACTCAAAATGCCACCCATTATACTTTCAAAACGTCAGCCCAGGACAGTAGGTGAGCCATAGGTCAAGCATCCATACTGTTAGGGGGTTCTTTTAGATGTGAAAGAGGATGAGGATCTGAATAAAGGGCATGAAAAGTGTGGAGTGGGGAGTGAAGGGTTTTTCTAATGGAGTCCAACACTCTTGAAATCACTCCACCATGGGGGAAACACATTAGGTGGGTGTATCTATCTGATCTAGGATTGAACATAATCTTGAATAGTACCTCTTTGGAAAGGACTTGGAATGATATGTTGCTTTACAACATACTACTAAGGATGATAAATTCATAGTTTAAGCGTTGTACAGTGAGGACGATGCACATAGTTTAAAGGTCATACTGCCTAGACAGGATCCGGACCGAGGGGCCAGAAGGGTCAATGACCTTGGTGTTGGGCCCAAGGAGAAATTATTTGGTGTCACTATATATCCCATAAGGATGAGAATACATCCAAACATAGTTCTAAGAGAGCAGTTTAATGTCATGTGGGATGAAATGTATGTATGGCATGGATGTGCCAGTATACGTCAATCGAAACTACTAAGACCACGTGAGTCATGCTCGATTTGGGAAACAAGAACTAGTGATGAGACTTTTCTAGCATAGTAAGGAACACATATGGGGCAGTGGGAAGCTAGGTGATTGATGTCCCCATAATGCTGAATCACCTGCTTAACGGACCTAGATGAGCGAAATGGTAAAGCCGAGTATGTTACAATTTCAATTAAACATAAGGAAGTGAAAAAAGTGTGAATCACAATGCTTGAGATTTGGACCACAATGATAGTGACGTTACGATAGGGAGTAACTATTGATTGTGTTCGAGACACATTATCCATATCATGTTAGCCTAGAATGGGGAAAGAAAAATGAGGATATACTGCTAATCATGATGGAAACATGGGACCTGTCACAAATGTCTTCTGAGGTCCTCAGGGATGTTGGTCCAAGACATTAGGTAAGCCAATGTGGCATCACACCAGACCATAAAGGGGGGTCCCTTTAGACATGGAAGAGGATGAGGAGCCAAATAAAGGGATCATGATGATTGGACATGGAATGAGGGGAATTCCCCCATGAAAATTCCACACTTCAGGCTATTTGTCACAACACATCTGAGTACGATAATAGGATGTATCAAACAGAGGGAGTCAAGTACCCTCCAAGGAAAAGGGTCCTGAGGTTGCACTCTTCCAACTTAATGTTCGTTGGATTGACCATTAGGGGTGGAGGCTTGAATGGACTGTGTGTAGGGAAATGAACTAGCCAACCGTGATGCGCAATTCCCATAGGGAGATCTTAGTTTAGGGTCACAGAACTCAGACCATGTTGGGAAAAGACATGGGAGACACATGGTGCGGCTATTGAAAAACCTAATGAGAATGAGAAACCAAGAGGTACTAACCACACCAAATTCTTCTAAAAGAGTTTGGTCCAAGGGGCTAATGAGATGGGGAAAGGTTTCAGATTCCTTGAGATAAAACCTGGGAAAAGATGCTTGGGCGTTCCTACGTATCCCATGAGGATGCGAACCAAGCCATACATAGTTCTGAAAGATGTCATGCAGTTTAACATTTTGCGACATAGATGTGGAGTGGTATTAGGTTATTTTCATAGTGTTCGGACCATGAATAACTGGAAGGAATGAGACACATGGTGAATTAATTACTAAACCCAACGTGAATAAGGAATGAAGAGTCTGTATCCGCACAATGCGCTCACCGAGAAACTTCTATGTTAGGGGACCAAAAGTGAAAGATAGGATGGGCCCAAGGCAAAGTGCCTAAGCATTCATACGTACCCCATGATGGTGGGAATAAAGATATACATAGTTATTAAGGTGTCATGGTAAGATACCAGTTCTGGAGATAATAAGGTAGTGTAGGTTTGGCCCTCGCACCAAAAGAAGCAGCATTCGATAGATCTTGTTTGTCATTTAAGATGAATGTGTGTTTTTTTGAAGTGATGGACCTAGGATAGAAAGTCCATCCATCACAACAAGAATCAATCCATATGCAGTAATTGAAAAATGTTATTGTGTGTGACCGATACAAGCCATGATATTCTCAAAAATGTGAACACAATGATGTAGTGCCATTATTTCATTATGCGACCATGACTGTAAGGTAAATTCTTAGGGAAATATGATGCAAAAGACCATGAATTTTATGTCATGGAGTATAGAAGGAATAGCTTAAAGTCATGTGGGACTAGGCAACATAGTTTAAAGTCATATGGATTAGAGATATACAGGAGAGATGAGGTTCATGAAGGAATGTGCGTGGCGTGGTAAAGCATACCCGATGTGAATGAGGATGAGGTCCACATCACACCGTACATGATTCATGGAAAGAAACCTCAGACTGAGTGGTCAGAAAAGGTTATAAAATATGAGTCAAGAGGGACTAGCTCTCAGAAGGAAAGTACGTGGTGCCTCTCTTGCAAACATTACGTGAATGAATACATAAGACCACACACTCCAAACTATGCAATGCAATATAGGTTGGGGCCTAAAAGTATAAATAGAAGTGATTAGTTGTGAAATTTCAGCTAGACCTAATGATGAGATGTTTGGGCATTCCTACATATTCCATAAGAAAGGGAATCAAGCCATACGTAGTTCTAGAGGATGATGTAAAAGGAGATATTAGTTTAAGGTCTTTGAGCTTGGACCATAATGAATTTAAACTCTTCCAAGAGAGTGCAGACCTCAATCTAGTCCATAAGACCACATGAGTCAAACTCAGTGTGGGAAATAATGGAAGAAGAGTTCATTGCAACACATGGGATGCACATAAAGGGGAAGTCAATGCGGAGCCCCAAATTATTCCTTACCTTGACTTTGTCCACCTAACATGAAAATGTGCAATCAGGGACAATACCATGAGTGCGTAAATTCCACTTGGACATTATGGGGTGTAAAATGATGTGAAATATGTAACCAAAATTTAAGGCTTGATAGGGTCAGTCTGACGATGGAGGATAACTATTGACCACATTCAAAACACTACATCCATATCATGTGACCTGAAGTGGGAACAACAAATGAGTGTCAACCACTGAACATATTCACAACGCAGGATTTGAATCCATTTTTTTTTCGAAACCATTGAGGATGTTAGTACATAATGGTAGAAGAGCCCTTGGGCGGAGCATCCATGCCACATAGGTATCCCTTTAGATGTGAAAGATAATGAAAGCCCAAATGAAGGGGAACACGAAGCCTGAAAATGGGTGAAAACATGTCTTGGTAGAATCCGACACTACATGACCTCCACCAGAGTACTCCTATGAACATTGGAGAACCACCAAAGAGGGTCTAGGGACTCGATAAAGAGCAGTATACTTGAAGATATGAGTATATGGCATGGGATTGATGACACCCCTGAGAGAGAGGTACGTGGCATGGTTGTTACATACCCAACGTGAATGGGGACACAATCCCATACCACACCGCTTACCCCTCTATTGTAAGGATTCAGTCCAAGAGGCCAGAATGATAAGGATGTTTCTATGGGATGGGGCTAGACCCAAAGACATAGACGTTAGGGTGGTCCTACATATCTATTAAGGATATGAATAAAGCTACATGTAGTTCTAGAGAAGGATTCCATGTAGTTTATCATCTTGTATCAAGGACGATGGTGCCCTTAGTTTAAGTTCATTGGGCTAGGTCTGTATGCCTAGTTTAATGTCATATTCATTGGACAACTAACTGAAGAGAGAGAATAATTGGGCCTATAGAAGACCACGAATTGGTAACAACGAAAGAGGACAAATGTTTACCATTTTCACAATATAGTGTCCATTTTTATGTGACCGGAGGTCTAGGGGAAAAAATTGAGCATCCACCATTGAACACATTTGCAACACGGGACCCATATCAATTTGTTTCTCAAAACCCTTGTGGATGTTGGTCCAAAATAGTAGGACAGACCTTGGGCTAAACATCTACGCTATTTTTGGGGTCCTTTTAGATATAACAGATAATGGAAACCCAAGTGATAGGGCTTGCGAAGCATGGCGGAGCCTGTGCTTGCATAATTTTCAATAAATTAAGGAGAGATGTCTCAAGGGGATATGTGTGGTGTGGCAAAATATCCCTTCATGAATGAAGATGTAAGCCTATACCATACCACACAATCGAAAATGAGAACTTGGGGCAAGGGGACGAAAGGGTCAAGAGACCTGAGGCTAGGTGTCTCGACCAACTATAACCATATGACCTCTCATATGGGAATTTCCTTATCATAACCCCTAATCCCACTTAAGCAATGCTTGGTGTGGGAGATAAGGAGTAGGACTAGTCTCTCCCCATCATATAATGGTCCAATAGTGGGAATCAAACTTCTGCTCGAGGTAAACCGAATATTAAAGAGATAGTGGGTTAGAACAAACCACCACACTCATTTTTAGGGACATATGGGGGTGGGGACAATGAAAAAGGATAGATTTTGACCATATTTGAAATAATGTATCCATATCGTGTGAAATGAAATGGAAACAAAAGATGAACATCAACCGCAGACCATATTTTCAATGCGTGATTTGTATCAATTTTTTGTTTGGAACCCTCATGGATATTGGCCCGTAATTATAGGAGAGACCTTGGGACGAGAATCCATGCAATTTGGGGGGGGGGGGGTCCCTTTATATGGGAAAGAAAATGGAGTCCCAAGTACCGAGAGTGTGTAAATCATAAATGTGCTCGTGTAATTTCTAGTCAAACTAGACAATAGATGAGGTGGAGATCTTCAGTTGGAGGGATACACTGTACAGTTATGATGAACTCAATGTGAATGAGGGAAAAATCCTGCACCATGGCATGTGCTTCGAACCAATGTATGATCCCGAAGTTTGGGGCATGGCCTATGGACAAAATATCCAAGCATTCCTATGCATCCAATAAGGATGATAATCAAGCCATATGTTGTTCTTAAGGCCATGCAGTTTAGTGTATTGTAGTGAGGAAGTGGGAGGAGATAATAATGATAGAGGGAACATGGTGCAATCACTGTAATGGTAACATGAGTGGGGCCAAAGAAGCCTACACGACACCACATGGGATCCTATGAGATAACTATACCTAAGGGGGATAGTAAAGACGAAATGTGGGGATAGACTCAAGATGAAAAAAACAAGCATTCCTGTGTATCCCATGAAATTTGGAATCATGCCATATGTAGTTCTTATGGTTTAATTTATTTCAGAATGACACATAGTTTAATGTCTAGAAGGATGAAAAACAGTTTAACATCATGTAGGACAACATACAATTCAACATCACGTGGGACGACATACAATTTAATTCCATGCGGGACGACATACAATTCAACATCATGCGGGGTGACATTTAGTTTAACTTCATGCGGGGTGACATACATTTCAACATCTTGTGAGACGACATACAGTTTAACATCATACGAGCTTCCATTCAATTGAATGTCATGCGGGATGACATACTATTTTACTTCATGCGGGATGACATACAGTTTAATGTCATGCAGGATGACATATAGTTTAATGTCATGTGGGACAACATACACTTTAACATCCTACGTGATGACATATAGTTAAATGTCATGTGGGACATTTTATAGTTTAATGTCATTTAGGACTGGATAGTTTAAGGTCATGTTAGAACCTTCTTTCTTAGGAAAAGTATTTCTTGAGTAACTTGGAATTGGAAGGAGAAGATAGACACTCACCATTCAAGGTTACCAAGGAATATGCTCCGTTGGAGTAAACCATGTGAATGATGTAAGGTCCTTCCCATTTGGTCTCCAACTTGGGTGGTTTCCTGCCAGGTATAATTGGTGTCCTCAGGGCCAATGCCAGGTTGCATTGCAAGGAGTGGAGGTAAACTTTCCTGTTAAAAGCTCTAGCTATCTTGTGCTGATGCCTTTTTAGATTGTGTAGGGCATGAAGCTTGTTCTCGTCATGAACTTACAACTATGTCAGATGGATTTCAACTACTTCATCTCATGTTTTATGATCATAGATAGTTGTTCGAAATGAGGTCAACTGAATCTCGATGGGCAGGACGACTTCTATTTCATACACCAGGGAATATGGGGTCACCTAGGTGGAATTACGAGTCATCATATGATAAGCCCAGAGGGTGTTTGAGCGTTTTTCTGGCAAAATATTCTTCTAATAACCACCATTTTCTGCAGAATGTTAGAGAGGGCATTGTTGGACACCTCAATCTGTCCATTTTCTGGCGCATGATAAGGGGGGGGGGTATGGTTAGGATTGTTGTTGTACTTATCATAAAGTTTAATCAGCTCATCTACCCGAATGTTTGTGCAGTTATCGGTGAGGATGGTGTGAAGGACTCCCAAGTGGTAGATGACGCGGGAGCTCAAAAATTCAACGATGGAACATGCCTTGACATCCTTGAGTAAACCAACCTATTTCAACTTAGAGAAGAAATCCAAAGCGATCACGATGAACCAGCACTGGAGAGCCATTGTAGGTAGATATGGTCCCACAACATCAAGTCCCCATACCTCAAATTGCCAAGAGTACTAGGTAGTGTGGAGAGGATTTAACAGACGATGGATAAAGATGAAATGAATTTGGCATGCATGGGACCTTTTGTCAAACTCGATGCAGTCATGGATCATAGTGGTCCAAAAATACCCTAGTCTCTGGATCAAGTGAGATAGTTTTAGCCTGATTTGGTGAGCCCTACAGGAACCAGAATGAACCTCTTGTATGATTTGGGAAATCTTGACTCCATGAATGCAACAGAGGATAACCCCATCAAACCCGCACTTTTAGAGAATCTGCTCAGGACTAGGACCATCCTGGAGGTTAAACTATAATGCTCAGCATCGAATTCGCTCACACTCAGACCGATCCACCAGGAGATTACCATTTTGGAGATACGCGACAAAGGAGGTTATCTAGTTAGGAGTCACTTCTATCACGACATCTGGGGGATATGTGGTCACTAATGTGGAGGTGTCGGTGGTAAGGTGGCTTACATGTGGATTTTCATCATCATCTGAAGTGATGGGAGAAATGACTCTCCAGTGTTCCATGTGGATAATCAGATCATCCTGTTCGGGCTCGGCAAGTGATGCAGCTAGGCTAGCCAGGGCGTCAGTCCGACCATTCTGAGATTGAGGGACATGAGTAACTTCTGGCCAAGCTGAGAAATTTTCCATTAGCTTGAGAGTTCATTCCAAAAAATGGTACGAGATCTAGTTTTCTGATGAGATAGTCACCATTGATCTGTTTGATGACTTGTTCAGAGTCCCATTTTATATGAAAATGGGGAATGTCAATCTCGAGGGCCAGATCGAGGCTAGTAATGAGAGCCTGATACTCTGCCTCATTGTTGGTGCAGCCTTCTGACAATAAGAATGAATATGGAAGAATTAATTGTGTTGAGGTAATGATGACAATACCTAGGACCACTCTGTTGATACTGGGTTCATTGATCATTCTACTGGTGGGGGTCCGGGAAGCACCATCAAAGTGAATTTTCCAGCACAACATGGGTTTGTCTTCTGAGAGAATTGATTCATTCAGGAAATAGAGAACCCTGGACTGGTCCACATGAGATGGATGGAAAGAAAATAATTCTAACAGCGCTTTTCCCTTAATAGCCTTTTGAGGGACTAACCTGATGTCAAACTACATAAGGATTACTGCCCAATGAGATGGACGCCCTATCAATATGGGGCAGTTCAGGATGTACATCAGCGGATCTACTTTGGACACCAGATGTACCTTATGATACTAGAGGTAAGGCCACAATTTCTGTACTGTGACTACTAGCACAAGCTATCTCTTCTCAATAGGGGAGTATTTGGACTCTATATCGAGGAGAATGTGATTGAGATAGTAGAGACCATTATCCATCCCCTCATTGTTCTTTTGGGTGAGAAGGGTGTCGTGAGACCATTCCAGGGTGGTCATGTAATGGAATAGCAACTTTCTGGAGACAGGTGGCATTATGACCAGAGGATGGAGCTGGTACTATTTGATTTCCATGAAAGTAGTCTGACAATATTCATGCCACTCATAGACAATGGATTTTTCATGTGCTGAGAAAAGGGATTACACTTTATGTCTAGATTTGCGATGAATTGACATATGTAGGCCAATTGACCTTGGAAACCTTGAAGATCTCATAGGATTCTTAGGGGAGAAAATTAGAGAATGGCCTTGAACTTCTATGGGTCAATCTTGATGCCCCTGTTTCGGATAACTAAGATGAGAAACATTCCAGAGGTGACCCCGAAGGTACATTTCAGTGGATTCATCTTCAAGTGGTTGGAACAGAGGAAGCCAAACACTATATCAAGGTATTTGAGATAGTCCTGATGTAGGTGAGATTTGACCACCAGATTATCCATGTAACATTCCACCAATGTTCCAATGATCAACTTAAATATGCGATTCATAGCCTACAAATAGGTGAAACCTACATTCTTTAAACCGAAAGGAAAAAATTGATAACAGAAAGTAATTGGTGGTGCCTAGAAGGATGTAGAATCCTCATCCACAAGGTTTATTAAGATATGGTTATACTCAGAGTACCCATCCATTAAAGAGAGGGCTTGGAATCCATTTGTAGCATCGATCAACAATTCTGTCATAGGAAGGGGAAGATCATCCTTCAAACACAGATGGTTGAGATCCTGAAAGTCAATGCAGACTCTGATATGTATGTCCTTATTCTTGACCGGCCCAATGTTGGCTATCCATTTGGGTTACTGGACTACCGTAACAAAATTGTATCTTGTGATCTTATCAACATCTACCTCAACCTTGGAATTATGTGAAGGGTGAATCTTTCTAGGAGTCTTCTTGAACTCGTGATGATTTGTCGGGAGACCAAGGTGGTGGATAACTATATGAGGATCTAGTCCTGGCATCTCATCATAACTCAAGGAGAATACAACACTATGTTTCTTTAAAGAAGTCTATGTACTACCGTTACACCTCAAAGGGAATATCAACACTGATCAGTGGGGGTTTAATGTCCACCTTGCTACCGAGGTTCACATGTACCAATTCATCGACCGTGGTGGAGATTACCTAAGAATAGGTGGGAGAGAATCCTCTAAATTATATTCTTAACTTATATAGGAGGGATCCTTAGTGGATGGAGTTTCTTATAAGTCAACGGATCCCGAGGGGAGGCTAGTACCAACCTAAGAGACAAGGGACACTACATCAGGGAACTCATGTGTTGCTGAAACCATAGTGATGAAGGCTGTTGACTTGATCCCATCAAGTCATCGGCCCAAGGGGCCACTCTGGATGATATCAAAGCAATAGTGTCATTTCCGCTTGACCCTATTAATTACAGCCTGACGAAGCTAGTAAGTTTGAAATATTGTTGTTTCCATGGGGTGGACATCCAGATACCTTGTAGGAGTAGGAACTTTCGGGATCACCTGAGCCTAATTTTTTAGGAGTTTGAGGTGATCTTCTAGCATCACCTAAACTTGGGAATGTTTTCCCCCCTCATTTTGGAAACCATGAAGCATTTTACCATGTATGAGGTTATAGCCTCCAATCTGTGGATTATAAAGATGTAGGAATCATATGGATCTGTCCATGGGTTGGTCACAGCCAAGGCATGATCAACCTTGTTAGCCCGAATCTACTTGTATTTGCTCTTGTAATAGTTAGAATCCAGATAGTGGGATTTATAGGAGGCAAGGAGAGATTCATAACCTTGAATAATTCCCACTCGACCATTAAGAGAGTACTTGAGGCCCTGGTGATACAATGAAGGAACTGCCACATGCAAGTGAAGCCATGGACTGCCCATCAATGCATTGTAGGTGGTGTCTTGGGAGACAACCATGAACTCAGTGTTGGAAACTAGACCACCAAACTAGTTCTTCAAGTGGATCTTGTTGACTGGTGTCTGTTCCTTCTTGTCATAACCTTTTATTCTTTGGTCATTGGGACTCAGATCATCCATAGACAACCCCGGTTTTCACAGTGTTCGAGATGCGATTACGTTGATCGCATAGCATGTGCCGACAAGATAGTGATGTTGCTCCACTCCATTTAACTTTCCAGTGATGTATAGTGGTTGAATGTGCCCCTGTATTGGAGAGCCTTCATGTTCTTTAGAGGATGAGATGATGTCCTGGCATTCAGCATCCTCAAATGCCTTAGCATGAAATCCTTATGTAGTTGCTACCTCCGTCTCAAACTAGAGGGGGCTTATTAAAGTCTCGGTAGGGGCCTCACACACATCTGATGGTAGGAGAAGGGGCTAAAAATGGAGAGATTTGCTGGAATTATAGGAAGATGCTTGAGGAAATCATTCTTCCATGCCAGGTGTGAACTTCTTCTTACAGGCGGTCTCTCTATGATAAAAGGTATGGTGGGACATGATGACTGGACCAGTGGTTTATTGGTGCTAGGAATATTCTTCTTCTCACAAGTTTAATCCTACAAAGTGACTATCGGATGACGGCATGATGACTGAGACTGGTCTGTAGAGAAGCGTGGTGGATCACGAGGAGGTCGAGGTGTCTCTGCCTAATCCGGCCACATGAATAGTGGAGAAGGCGGACCTGTTGACACCTGATGAGAAGGTTGTGCATGCTAAGCTTTGTGTGGGGCATGCTGCCTGGTTTCAATAGCATGATGAACCTGACTAGAAGTATTAGTAGGGGAGCTCCAACAACCCATATTTCCACAGCTCCGTCGATGCTGGAGACAGTTGAGGATGTTGGGAGGATCCTCCTGGTTCTCCTCATCATCAGGAATCATGTAGGGGTTTACCAGCTCAAGGGTATTAACCGAGGCATACCCTTTACCATGACTCGAAGATTCATCCACTACTGGATGGATTCCAGGATGAATTGCCATCTCTAGGTGAATGAATTCGCTGAGAGAATGGGATGAAGGAGGAATTGGTTGGGGTATTTGTTTTTCTTTATGGAACTGGTGTTTGTTCTTCTGAGGGGTGGGGGGGGGGTATGGTTGAGAAGACGATTCACAAGAAGTAGACATGTCTTCTGAAGGCTCAGGTCGATTTAGGAATGCATTAATCACAACACGGGCACATGCGACTGTTTTATGGGCCACATAGTTTTCATACTTCTAGGACCCACGGTTAGATACCCGATTCCACTCACCTTTACTATCAATATTACTATCTTTCCTCATAAAGACACATGCCACCGATGCCGGGGCTGGGCCTAACTGGAATATATTGTTATCTACTTAGTCTTGAAGCCAGTCTCTAAACACATATCACTGTTTGAGGGTGTTCCCCAGGATCCGGTGGTAGGGGAATTAATTAGGGTGATCAGTGAGGTTCCCCTCTTCTGGCATCATGCATTTAGGCAAACATACAATCCCCTACTCCAAAGCAATGAAAAAGTAACAGGGGATATAAGACTCATTGAATGAGTAGGTGTGGTTCCTCTTGTTCGAAGGGGGGGGGGGTAGGGAGCCTAACCCTGAAGAGGTGATGGAAGAGCCCATCAAGGAGGTGGAGCCTTGTTATCTCACCTAAGCGGTGGTAGAGCATTGTGTGAGGGAACCTTTTGATTCTGAGGTGGGCGTTGTTGGTCTGGAGGCTATGCCTGAGGTGGAGGTCCTCTATGAGGTGGTGGAGGCAGCTCCACAAATAACAACTCTAGTTGCCTGGGGGCCTCTATTTGAGCCACTCTGGTGGAATAAGCCCGAGCGATCTTTCTCATAGGGATTTAAAAAGGTAATGGACATGCCTGACTGGCCTGTTTAAAGGCTTCTTCTAGGCACCGGGCCTTATCAGAGAAGTCATAGAGTCCACTGTGGTAATTATGAATAAAAAGGTATGGAACCGGTTATGTCCTAACATTTTCTATGCACATCATCTGGATTTTCTCTTAAGTTAGTGTCATTTAAAGGGAATATGTGTTCCCTTTCTACTAGGCAACAAAGTCTGCAATGTGATCATCGAGCCTCTTTTTGAACTTTAAGAGGTCTGTAATACTCTTCTTTCAAGTTGTGGAACTGAAATAGTAGGGAAATTGCCTACAGAGGTCTTCCCAGCTAGCTACAGATTCGATGGGGAGCTGGTTGTACCAGATGAATGCCGACCCCTCCATTTTATGCAAGAAAAATCGGTGTTTGGAAACCTTCTATAGCACTGGAGTTCCCAACATGGGCACACACCTTGAGATAAGGTGGTCCAGGTGCTACGGCAGGTCCCTTTTCCCATTGAAGGGGGGAAAAGGTAGGATTTCTAAAACCCGGTGTTGATGGAATATAATACACCTATTCCATATAAGGCTTTCCATCAGGCATGATTTCCACCTATCACATCTCCAATACTTAGAGGTAGGTGTTTATTGCCTCCATTGGATCATTCAGGTTGGGGTTTCTATCTTGATGGGGATCCCAGACCACCAGTGCGTGGGTAGTTTCATCAACATGATAAGGGGGATAAGAAGCTCGTGGATATGCTAGTGGAATAACCTGTGGAGTAACTAGGGTAACCTGAGATGGGTCCCAAGGATTGTCACACTGTTTATTAGGATTTGGAGGCACATATTGTGCTCTATTTCCGTGACATCTAGCCTCAACCCTGTCTGCATGGGTTGGATGGTCAGGGTAACCTTGAGGCAATTCTCCAAGGGGATGTTTTTCCTGCCCCTGCTATCCCGGTCGAGGATCACCATAGTCTGGTCTTCACTATTTAGCATGTTCAACAAGGAAATAATTGACCATATTGTTGTGTTCAGGGAGTTTCTAACACAATGCTGCTTTTTTGGGATCATCTTCCACCTTATGCATTAATCCATATGGGTCGAATGGTTTAGCGGCTCCGAGGGGATCTTTACCCTTGTAGGGATTTTGGCAGAGGACCAACGCCTGAGTTGGAACTAGAAGACCTAGTATATTTATCTATTGTTGAGTAATCCTTTCCAATAGATCCAATATGTGTGTAACTCCCTCAGGGGGGGGGAGGTCCTCTCCAATAATCTCTAGCTCATTTTCACACCCAGTAGGTCATCCATGTTAGCCGGGACCATTCTTGGAGGCATATCCTATATATCGCTTGAAAAATCAGGCCGACGGAGAAGGAAATGAAATGGAAGGTCACATACGCCCCAACCAAGGATTTGAACGTGTAGAGAAGCCTCATTTATTATCCAAAAGAGAACTTTATAGTTATGGACACATCATTGTTGGAGGGTCCTATAATGGCTTTGTGACAGAGGGAACTGGGCCACGGGAATGCTGCCAAATCAACCAAAAGTCATTGTTGGACAATGCCTCTGAAATGTGATTGGGTTTTGGGGTAAGCCACTCGCTGATAATGAAGATGGAAATGAGTCGCCCAGAGGGTCTGGCCAAAGCATCCAACATCCTCCTGGGTGAGTGATTTTGGAACTCTAAAATTTTTCACTACAACTTTCCAAAACATCTCTAGGAAGTGGTCCACTGCGAGAATATCCCAGAAGATCCTTGGTCCAGATTCAGAGCCTAACCCTTCATTTCCCCACTTTTCAACCGGAGGCGGCTGGGGAACTGGTTATAGTACTAAAGCAGACCATTGAGATGGTAGGCTGTATGATGGAGAATACGAAGAGCAAGCTGATAAACTGATGCATCTCAGGCTATCCTCCTAAGAGTGTAGTGACTTAGACACTACATCATGATAAGATGGTCTGGTGACCATATTTTCTGGTACAGGGACTACGGATACTGGCTATGGAACACACTACTACTTGTCTGCCATTATTCCCCAGAATAGCTCTCTGTGATATCTAGTTGAGGTAGAGATTCCTTCTAGTGATGATGGTGGAAATTGTGTGGACGAACCTTGGGGAAATGCAATATTTTTTTATTTCTATATGTACCCGTGATGGGAGGTGGGAATCTGATGGACCTCACATTCCGAATGTATGAGGATGGTGTGCCTGGTTTCTGCCCTGGCCCTTGACATGGAGGATCTAGGTGAGGGTTCCATCGCTGATTCGTATTACTCCTCATAAACTAAGAAGAAGACTAGTTTAATATCGTTATGAATCCTCTCGGTATTCATTTTATGGTGGCGACGACCCACCCTCCTACCCTAGGATGGTTCTTCAGGACATGGAAGATTCTCAGCACGAGGAGGACCTTCGGCACTACTGGTTTTATGGTGGAGAAGATCTCCTCCTGAGTGAGATGGGGTGCAAGGAGTATTGAGAAAAATATCAAAAGGAACATGGGGGGACCATCAGGATCACTGAATGATGTGTGGAGAGAATATCCGTCGAAAGTGATGAAGTAGGTAGGACCTCTGCTGAAGCTTATAAAAGCATGGGAAGGTCCTCCATTATTGTTCTCTTAATAGTGTCATCATGAGGAGGGTCCGCATATTGGTCAAGCTGAACATGGGTAGGACCTCCGTGTTGGGTGCTGGTGAAGCGAAGCTGACATTAAATCCTATGATTACTGAGGTGAGGAGGAGATTCTCTAGCTACTATAAGGGCATGGTGTGGTCCACCATGCTGGAGATTGACCGGATGTGCAACATCCCCACACAGACGGCATGCGGTAGGAGGAACAACACCACACCCTATGTAATGAGCGCTGCATAGGCTTCTGTACTGCGTTTCGCTGTTGTTGGTAGGACCGTCATTCATAGTGAAGGTAGCATGGGGCTGACCTCCACACCAAGCTTGGAAGTGGGGAGGACCCACCTTCATAATGGTGGAGGTATGAGGAGGACCTCCATACAAGGTGTCGCTGCCCCAGGTTGGTCCATGCTGGAAACTACCTGCACCGAAGACCAAGAGAGTCGACCCAAACTACCCATGAGGTGTTTGGGGCCTCGATTCATGTCTGGTATATAAGTTCCCCTACTCAGAATACAGAGCGGGGTGATGATATATGTCAATAGTGGTGGGAGCCATAGTAGTTGTTGACGTGGACGCCCTTTGGTGGGTGTCCTCCTCAGCATGTACCCGAAGCTGGCATCTGGTTAACTTGACCATCACCGATGGTGCAGGCACATGGATTTTCTACACCTCAACTCGTGGGACTAGGTGGCAGTGCTAACACACACTGTTTGGATCCCTCCTTCAGATCCGCTAAAACGAGATGCCAACCGGGTTGGCCCAGACATCCCCAACCTCATTGATGTAGGGGAGATAGTCTTTGATGTGTTTTGGGGAGAGGATACAAAAACAGTTGTATGTCAGAGCGGGGAGAATTGGCTCCCTATGCGGACCTCAGAGGTGGAAATGGTGATAAGGTGAAGATTCCTCTATATCCTGGCGGGCTATATCTTGAGTTGGGATAATCCTATCCTCCTCATCTTGGAGGATGAATTTGTTTATCACCCTTCGTTGTACAAATTCGGGAGGGGAGATGGGGCCTGGGCACCCAAGAGATGTGGTTGTGGAGATTGTCACAGAAGCAGTGGAGCCACGCATGGTTTCAGTGGGACAGAACGCTGAATAACTAGATCCGGTTTCATGATAATCCATTGATGTCTCAAAATCTACTAATTTCCACATTGTGGAGAAGATCTTCACATCAGGATCACCATTTCTATTGCTGAAACATTCTTCAGGGTTCATGAATCCATCTGTTTGAGGGGGGAAAGGATGTGTTGATTCTTTCCCCACATTCCTGCATTCCAAAGGCAGGAAAAATCCATCTCTTATTCAGGAACATTTTATCCTTGATCGAAACGGGATGATGGGATGTTAGTTTCTATTTCGGTGGATTCTTCCTTGGAAATCATCACCAAGTCTGGGTTTCCCTTATAGATTAAGATGTTTTTCATGAAACTCTTCCAAGTTCCATATCTTCATGAATGCCGATTAATTACACTACCTCTGTCAGGACATTCCAAGTGGGCTGGCCAGGGATGTAACCTTTGGTTGGGGGAGTAGTAATGTTGGACATCACTAGTGTTTCTGGACACTAGAACACTAGCACGTCTAGGTTTCATTCCCTTATTATGGGGCTTCTCAAGGGCGCAGAAGCCCAAGGCATCCCACGTTGAATGTGGGGAATTATATGACATAGGATGGTCTCTGAGGTTTTCCTCAGCTTCCCATGTTCAAAAAAGAGTATGCCATGAGTTTAACGTCTATCAGAGACAGATCAAACTAATCGGAACAATGACTAGAGTGGTTCAGATAGGTGAAAGCCCTGGAGGGAACACTGATGTTAGGAGGTCAATTTACGTAATCTCATCGGGATGTTATAGACCAGGTAAGAATAAATATGGATAAGGGATTATTACGTTACTTTTATGGATAATGATATGTAGTCGACCTGAGGGAGACAGTGATGTTCAGATTGAGCCTCGAAGAGACCTCCTACGCATCACTGTGGTAGGGAATCAAATTCCACATAGTTTAGGATGGGGTATAGGATTGGGGAATGCATAGAAGACAACAAACCAATGATATACAAGGGATTGTGCATGGTTAACTTCCCAAGGTTGGCCTGGCTCTACATGGATAGACCAAAGATTTGGGTCCCAATAGAAGGGACAACAACAGCTTACCGTAGGGTTTGTTTTGACAATGACATACGGTTGAATGGGTATCACAACGACTTAACACTGCAAGAGGTTTACAATGGAATACCACTGGATGGGGGCACAATGAATTACCGTAGGATGGGGATCACAAAATATTACCACTGTATGGGGGTACAATGACTTACCTTTAGATAGGGATCACAATAGTATACCGCTGGATGGAGATCATAACAGCTTTACATTGGATGGGGTTGAACCTCATGGAGGCTTCCTACATAAACTGTCTAGTGGTAAGGGATCAAAGCTCACGTAGTTCGAGCTGGTGAACCGATTTGAAGGGGTTCATAATAAATGGGTCTTGGTATTTATCCTCGGGGAGGCTTCCTACGTACCTTTCCTTGGCAAGGATCAAAGTCCATGTAGTTCGAGCTGGTGAACAAACATGAAGGGGGTCAGAATAAATGGGTGTTGGACTTGAACCTTGTGGAGGCTTCTTACATACCTTTCCTTGGAAATGATCAAAGTATACATTGTTCGGGAGGGGTTGGTGAACCGACATGAATATGGTCGGGACCAATGGATGGTAGGATTGAACCTTAGAGAGGCTTCCAATGTACCTTTCCTTAAAAATGATCAAAGTACATATAGTTTGAGAGTGTGTGTTGGTGAACCAACATGAAGGGAGTTGGGACCAATGGTTGTTGGGTGTGCCGATGTAAAGTTGTCGGGACCAATGGTTGTTGAGCTTGAACCTCGGGGAGGTTTCCTATATACCTTTCCTTGCCATGGATCAAAGTCCACATATTTCGGGATGTTATTTTTATAGACCAACATGAAGGGAGTTAAGACCAATGGATTTTGGGCTTGAACCTCATGGATGCTTCTTACGTATCTTTCCTTGGAAAGGATCAAAGTCCACGTAGTTCAGGATATGGTTTTGTTGGACTGGTGTGAAGGGAGTCGAGAAAAATGGTTGTTGGGATTGGACCTCTGGGAGTCTTCCTACGTACCTTGCCTTGGCAAGGATCAAATTATTCTTAGTTTATAATGGTTAGTGGGCTTTAACATCATGGAGGCTTCCTACGTACCATTACATGGTAAGGATCAAAGTCATTATAGTTCGGTATGGTGTTGGTGAGCCAATGTGAAGGGGGTCAGGACCAATGTTTGTTGGGATTGAACATATAGGAGGATTCATATGTACATTTCCTTGGAAAAGATCAAATGACACATTGTTCGAGAGAGTTTAGTGAATAGATTTGAAGTTATTCGGGACCAATGGTTGTTGGGATGGATCCTTAGGGAGGGTTCCTACATACCTTGCCTTGGAAAGGATCAATGTCCACGTAGTTTGGTATGGTGTTGGGGCTTAATCTCTATGGAAACTCGAAGAGGAGGCCATGGCCGATGCTTACTCTAATACCACATGATTCAAGCTCAGTGTGAGAAACAAAAGGCAGAAAAGACATTACAATCATGTTGCGAAAGGTGCGTCCGTGGGAAGTGGAGTGGGGATTACACGTGGTTAGCATCCCGAAAAGGAAAAGGGGATTACGTATGGTTCACAGCCCAAAGAGGAAGTGGGGGCTTACACGTGGTTTGCAGCCCAGGGAGATGTAGATTGGGACTTACTCTAGGATGGAGGCCTGATGGTGACAATTCCCAAAGGGGGAAGGATTTTTCACGGAAGAGAAGTGGGATCTAGTTCCCATACCCCCCTCTATGTTCTTTTTCCATTAAGAAGATAAGAGGAGAAGGGACGCTGCCTCCCACAAGAAGGGATAGGGCTTATAACAAAATGGTTTCCCTTTCATCGCAGACATACACCACTCCAATAAAGTGGATCCCATTCCATGTGGGGAAGATCACACTCCCGTGGAGATGAGTGGGTGTAAAGAATTTTTGAGATGGGTAACCCCACGTATGATTCACGGGGTAGGGTCACAGCTCAACGTCAAGTACAGAGGATGATGGTTCTTGGTAGTTTAACGTCATGCAACTTTGAAAAGGTGTGTTCTCTACGCACCCCTAGGACTTCCAAAACTGGCACCTTTTAACCCATTATTAAGGGAAGGATCCGACAATGACATGGTGAGTGTGTGCTATGGAGTGATCCATTGAGGGGTCCACACTATCATGCTTATGAGAAGAAGCAATAGCTGTTAGAGTTCCAATTAAAGAATAATGAGGTGAAGCGACACAATGGGAAGAACTTCCCAATGGACTTTGAAATCACTTTTTCCACACCTATAGGGTCGCACGGGAAAAGGAGTTGTGGAGCGAAGGGGTTCATAGGTTGAAGCCGCGTGAAGCTCTGGTGCTCTGTGTAGTGGAGGAGCTTCACAAAGGGGTATGCTTCATGAAGTGAAGTGGCATAGACTAATCATAGGGCATAGTTTCATGTAGAAGTTGATTCACAAAGTGGAAAGGAATTCCCAGAGCTGGGCTTCTTGAAGAAAGGGTGACCTACGAAGCGAAGAAATGTGAAGCAATGTGCTTCCCGAAGCATAGTGACCTTGCCTTAGCATATGGGTCACATGTGAATTGAGGGTATTTCATGAAGCATAAGTGCTCTGAGAAGAACTGAGTTCCTTTGGGGATCCCCTTCCTTCGTGGAGGTCGTGGGCTCTACGAAGGGCTTCCCTCTTTGAAGAGGACTTGAATTCAAGCAAAGGGGGAGGAACTTCGTGATGCTAAACTACCTTGAAAATCAAAATGTTCATAGAGCCAACATTTCTTTTAAATTTGAGATCTATGAAGGAAAAAAGTCATAGGATCCATCCTTTGGGCTCAAGGGGATCCAGATATTTATAGGAAAGAGGCTCCGAGAAGAAGAGCATGTTGGGCATTATGATGCGAGTAATTTTGTCGTAATCATGAAGCCTCCTGCATCCTTTCTCCATGACGGATTCAAAAACATTAAACTAGTTCATGGAGCCTCTGAACTCCTTGCTTCATGATGGCTTCACAAACATCACATTGTTTTGAATAACCTCCCACCCCATTGCTCCCCAACAACTTCGAAAATGTCAAAATCATTCATGGAGCCTCCTGCCTCCTTGCTCCGCAGTGGCATAAAAAATGTCAAACTGGTTCATGGAACCTCTCTACTCCTTTCTCAATGGAGGCTTCAAAAACTTCAAACTGGTTCATGGAGCCTCCTGCCTCCTTGCTCTGAAGAGGCTTCGTAAAGGGGGAGCTTCATGCCAGCTGCGGTGCTACTAGGATCCACAGGCAAGCTTCACGAGGTAGACTCAAGGGCCCGTGTTTTCTTCTCCTCTTCCCAAATTTTAGCGCCAACAAATGTAACTATCCCATAGATCCAATAGAACTCTTAAATAATTAAGTGAAAAAATAGGAGGGACACCATGAGATATTAATACATTGGTAACCTCAAATTTGGTATATAAAAATGAGAGGAGGGGTGGTCTTTTATAGGTCTTTTGAGTGGAATTTCATTGAGTAATTTATTAATTATTTTATTAGTCCACATTCCATTAGTGCCCCACTATAACTATTATTCTAAAATACCACCCTTAATGCCCAAAAATAGCATACAGTGCAAAAACTAGCTAAATAAAACATAATTTTAAAAAATGATTCAGGATTATATAAATATGATCTCATATACACCACAATCGTTGTGTTTTGGTGTATTCCGTTATTGTTTTCCATATTTTACTATTTTAATCAAAAAATAAAATATATCATCTATTAACAAGTTTAGATATCCTGATTCCAAATATATATTCCATTTAATTGAATTCATTATTTACTTATCTATATTGTACCCTATATGTTTGGTTGATACATACATTAAAAATAATCTATAAGAGTAAACATCCTTTTGATTTCATAATGAATTTACACATATTACAACTGAACACAAAGATACATAATCTCTAATAAAACTATAATATTCCATAAGGTTAAGGTGTGGAATGGTGTTTCTATCATGGGCTCATTCGGCCGACATTGACTGGGTGGTGATTTCCACTGACTTGAACTTCTCTCACATATTTTTATGCTCAAAAATAAATTTTTTGAGTTCTTCATGGGTTTGGTCATGGGAATACCCCTATTATTATACCTCCCTACCAAGATTATTTGAATAAAATTTTTAATGGATTTTCCTATTCGTAAAATCTATTTTTCCACCCACTTTGATAATTAATATTAATTATTCCATTAATATAGACTAATCATAAGGGTATGTTCTCAATCGCTATACCAACAATGCCCAAAATATCCATCATAAATATTGATCAATGGTCTTATTGACCAAAATTTATAATGATCCTTATATATAGCTAAAAATCTATGTCACTAAAAATTCTGTGTCTATGTTAATACATCTTGTCAATGTCAATGTATATTGTATTCATATTTTAAAAAATGTATCACAAAAAATTATTAATCCTATTAATGTATGATACATATATTAAAAATATTATAGTGTTTCCACACATTTTTATATCCTTTATGTTATTGGTTTTTGAGTTTATTATAAATTTAATTACATATTGTTCTTGTTATATCAATAAAAATTGAAATTTTATGATGAGATAATAATGTTTTCATTTTGAAAAAATATTGGGATGAATGGTTTAATTAACATTATAGAATATACGTCATTATAGTAAGACATGACTTTAATTTATCTTATATTTTTAATTTTGGTAAACGATAGAGAAAATGAATAATTTTTTATTCTAAAATTGTAATAGATTTTAAATCTGGATCACAATATTTTCCTCAATGTTTATATGGTAATAGATGCATATTGAGTTGTACCTTCCTTTTGGATTAATGGAAAATAGGAATTAATTATTTAAACTAGGTTTATTTTATTTATAATTTATTATTAAATCCTTGTATTGAGGTAGGGGATTTTAGATGATGATAGTGATCTATGATATATCGGTTGGGTTTAGAGTATATCTGGACAACGGGGTGAACTATGTTTTTTGTTCGGTATTATATAATATTACCAATTTAAATATTTTTAAAAATATTATATGTATTATAATAATAGTTAATAAGATGATATTAACCTAATATGCAACTGTTAGTGTTTTCACTATGAAAGGTGAGGTTTGGGAGTTGGTTTGACTCTTATGAGACCGTAGTTGATATGGATTTTCATAACATATCAATTATTGGTTATGTGGACATTTTTGGCGGCTTTATTAATGTTGGATTGTTACCCATGTATGATTTCAATCATTGATAATTATATTGAAAAACCTAGGGTGGACTTTTTTTATATTTAATTATTTCTTAGAGAGAATACTAGAATTGGGCCTATGAATTTCCTTGATATTGGTCATTTAGTATGAAACTATAGGTTGGTATGTGATTATGGATAAAAAAAGAACCAATTATTTTATCCTTTAATTTTTGAGTTATATATATATACAAAATAGATAATGATACGTAATCTAAACCTTGTGTGTTTAACAAATTTCCATAAATTTGTATACCCCCTTTGGAAAATTCTATGATACTTAGGGGAAGGAATTGAGAGTGGTTTTTATTCCCATATCTTGATTTTATGAGAAATGTATGCAATATAAGAGTATTCAATGATATTTTGAGTTCATATATGGGTTAGGCTATGTAGTGATCTATCCTAGATTGTGGGACTTCATTTTGAAGAGTTCCCAATATAATATGACCATTATGCGATCGTTAATGATATGGTATCCCAATACATCCATAGGGATGTCATGGTTGATGAATATATCCTATGTGTTCCAAATTACATGCATGGGTATCCTAATGTGTACATATATGTTTATTTGAACCAATAAATATTGAAAGAATGGTTGTTATGATTATAATAACAATAAAATTATGATTATGTCTCTGGTTAAAATTAATTCAACCAGGTTTAGTATATTTATTATAGTGATAGTTTATACTACTTTTTTTATTTATATGGTGATTAATAATTTACAAAAATTGTATAATTTAGTGTTAGATATTACACCAGAAATAGTGATATTCAACATGTGTTTTCACATTTTTTATTACATTGATGATGAATTATTCATCGTGGGTGATGGATCATTCACCAGATATATGTAGTTGATTCCTCATTTTCCTTATTATTGTCAATTTTTTTATACACAATTCACCTAGGGATATCAAATTTAAACATTTTTTTATTAGTATAGTGATATATCATTCACCTTTGGACACTTAATTCTCTGATTCCAATGATTATGTGAAATAGCATTCACTAAGTTATTCCTCATTCATTATTTTTTATTAAAGCTCTGATATTTATTTCACTAAGAGATTTTTCATTCACCAATGTCATTAGTGCAGTGATATTTCCATTAATTTGAAATTCCTTATTTGTATATGTTCTCTATATGATGAAATCTCATTCACCTGGTTTATTATTATTATGAGAATTCAAAAGAATACTATCATGTGTGATCAAACCACGAAATTACTCTTGAAATTCCAAAAAACAACAAAAATCCTGGATATGCTCGTCGAACTATATTTTTTAGTGCACTCATTATGAAAGGTGTATTACATGTGATGTTTATTGATATTGTTTACATTATAAAAACAAATATATTATTATTAGGGATAAGGTTGGTGGTGGAATACTTTGTTTTATATTCATTACCTGATCATCAACTTTAGTGTGTGTGTGTGTGTGAATACCTTATTGTCAATATACAGGTAAGGTTAATGATTTTAGTACATGTTTTGGGCTCAGTGAGATAAATGGAGATATAGTGATAGGTCTAATATGATTTTTAGGATAGTTGTTGGGTATCATTTTTTTAGTTTTATTTCATTAGTATATATGATCAAAACATTTTTTGTTCTTGCATTGACATATGATTTCATGACACACATTAGTACGTTTTTCTACAACATTGGGTTATTTATTTGACTAAACTATTTTTTTATTTTTTACTCTATCATGATTGATGTTATAATTGTTTATATTAATTTCTATTGGTTGTGATGATATTAGATTGTATAGTCTCTCCACCTTTTTTAGAATACCCTCATTACATGTTTCTTGCCTTTTTAATAATGGGAATTTCACGTGGTGTCATTATAGTTTGACTACTGGTCATGTGAGATAGGATGTAGTTAAGAAAAACGAATTTACATACCCCTATAAAGATGTTATACTAGGTTTTCCTATCCGATATACAGCTATATTGGAAATGTATGTCCTATAAATATATAACAATGTCAGTTAGGTCAAACCTAATAAAATTAGTATCCCATATCATGCTAGATCAGTGAATTGAGAAAAAAACCAAGCACGCTCATTAAATCATCGGACAAGACCAATATGTACCAATTGGTCTATTAAAAAAATAAACGAAGTTTTCACAAACATTGGTTGAAAAGGGAAAAATTAAAACCAAACTAATATAAGAGTGACATTTTGTGATTTGGTATTTTTCTGTGGACTAAGTGGTGCACATTTTCTATGAAATTTTAGTCCCATAATATAATTTTTTTTAAATAATTATAATCTTCTACCCATTGTAAGGTAGCCTCACTCTATCCTATTTTGAAACGTGGGACTCCACTCATTGTGTTTACCTTTTAAAAAAACTAATTATTATAAAAATAAAATAATTTTACCCCATTCAAGTTTTAATTTATTTAAAAATACTAATTTAATTTTTAAAATTAATCCTCTAACTTGTAACACCCTGGCCTGAATCATCGAGTCCAAGATGAAGTGACATATAACCACATGTATGTCACCCCATATTAAAGAGGTTTTCGACTAGAAATGAGGTTCTATGTGACGTGGGGAGACTATAACCCTAGTAGTAATAACCATCACTGAATAGATAACACCATTAACACAAGTCAACTAGAAAACATAATGGTATACCTGGATAAATGATATCACATATGAGAATTTACATCAAACAATATCAACCCAAACGAACACCCTTTAACATCGTAGAAATTTATTTTAAATGAATAAAATCCTTGATAGCTTACAAAACATGGAACTCTGTGATTTAAGTGAATTGTGATGTATTATAAAAATATTTTTATATAAATAGGACCATTATAAACAAGATTTTGAGTTGGTGGTAATGAATAAGTGAAAAATCATTATGAAATAAGTGTAAAATTTTCCAACTCAATAAAAAATTATTGGTTATTTATTATGAAATAAGCACTCATATTAGAGTGAAGTTATTTTCTGATTCAAAAATAGGTTTTATTCATAAATGATTTCAATTCTATTTTGTACATGGAAATTATAAATAATTTATTACACTTTTAAATTTTATTTTATAAAATTAAAATCATTTGAAAAACATTTCAATGTTAACATAGGATAAACTGATTTATTTTTTCTAAAATTATTCAATTTTAGTGAATAAGGAAAAATACGGACTTCCCAAATACTCTATTTTCTTTTCATTAAATTCATTATTCTGAATGTCCCATTGAATTATGTATTTGTTGATAAATTTAAATATGATCCCTTTGATTTATAATAATCTAATTAGTTCCATTTGAATTATCGATATTCATAATTTTTTTATAAGTTATTTTATATGGATAAGTTTTTTTCTAAAAACTATTTTTTTTTCATTTTACAAACTTATTTTAAAATAGAATTTTTAAACTTATAGACATTTAATATTAAAAAACGGATTAAAAATTTGGAATATGGAGGTTAGAATTTTTTAAATATGTATTTTTTTATATTTTTGGTCATTAGGAATTGTAATCTTGTTCAATATTTTTCATCCCGGTTAGGCTAAAATGAGTAAAAATGGTTAAAATGATGATATAAGGTATAAAAATCAACGAAAAATAATCCATGGTATCATTGGATGGAAAACTATTGACTATAGACATCCCAAATTATAATATATGTTATTTTTGGGCCATTTTACCATGATAAATAAATTTATATTATTTTATTAAAATAAAATTACAAAATGTCACTCTCTTAAATATTATATCTCCAAAATTATTTAAGAGGCATAAAAGGGGATAATTTTGGTTCTAAATTTTTATATTAAATAATGTTTATTAATCATGGTAATTCATTTATAATTTTTAGTTATTGAATAATTAACATAAAGTTTTATGAAACACCAAGATATCATTTATTAAACTAATTGAAAAATAAATGTAGTTAAAAATAAAAATAAAAATAATATTTTTATGTATTAAACACAATAGATAAATATTACATTGTAATTATGTGTCAAAGGCTAATATTCAAATTATTTATCTTTATTGATGTCTTTAAAGTCAAATTAAATGAATAGTGTCAACTATGACATTAGTAATATTTTATATTAAATATTATTCAGTAAAATGATTTTAAATAAAAATAATTTGGAAAATAAAATTTAGGAATATAAATTACATAATTTTTCATAACTTTTCAATTTTTTTTATATTTTTTGACTTATAATTAAAATTATAACCCCTTATGAATATAAGTGTCATTACCACCATTAAAGTTAAATTTAGTTAATAAAGTGGTTAAACAAAAAAGGGTATTAAATGAAACTAAAACCCATATAAATTTCATTATATGATGAAATTTAGACCATATATTATTTTTATTATAATATCTGAAAATTTTATGTTTTTTTGATATTGAAATAGTTATATTTTAATCTTTTTCATAATTTCAATTGTCTCTTTTCCCTCTCTTATAGAAGGACACCGCTTGTCACTTTTCATTACAACAAATTGGACCATCTATATGAACTAAAACATACCCAATAATATTATAATCAAACCAATTAATTAATTATATATTAATTTATTCTTGAAAGACCATTACAAGGGTCATTAAGATGGGATCTATAGGAGGCTTACCAAAGAAGAGGTAATCATGTTTCCCGACCACTTTTTATTTTTTTATTCATATACCTATTCGAAATCTTGGGTATTATTAATTAAATTATATATTAATTATAAAAACTATACTTAAATGTTATTATTATTAAATAACAAAAATTAACTTCTCACTTATCCATCAGATTTGATGTGAAAGTATCTCTTGTGTGTACATTTGGACTGTAGCCTCTGCGTAGCGATACAATCCATTTTACACCCTCATTATTGATAGATACTAATTTTGAGGGGTCTATAGTTTGTATATTTTATTTGTTACATAATTATGAATATATAATTATAATATTATTTCTGAATTTTAACATTTATATCCATTGGAAAATGATAACGCCTCTTGTGTGAATGTGTGGACTACCATCTCTACGAAACGAGGAGATTCAATTTTCATTTATGATTAAAATGGATGGTTATAAAGACATATTTAATTTATATATATGATATAAATTATAATAATTATTTATTAAGGTGGATTGTTATTTACATTTATTTCATTCAATTCATTAAATAGTGAAATCAATGTTCATGCGTAATTATGACCTACCATCACCATGAATGGTTTAATTTATTTTTATATGCCTAAATTTTATAGATTACTTTAAACATGTATATAATGTATGTATATATATATTATTTATATCATAAACAATGTTACCGAGATTATTTAATAATGATCATAGTATAAGGATTAGAACTATGGAATAAAAATTCTCATTAAAAAATGAAGTAAATAACACCAAAAAACAACAATTTTAACAAGGCATTATTAATAAATTTTCATTAAAATGTTATAAGTCAATTATATATGAAATTATAAGTTTTTTAATGTCTATGAATTATATTTATAATAATTTTAAATTTATAATACTATAGGCTATAGTCCCTTCCATGAAATTCAAACATGACGTAACGGATTTATGTTTCAATCTCAGTTTAATTGTGATTATTTAAAATTGAATTTCCATTGAAGGAAATTATATGATAAATTCAGGATAATTTTATTTAATTTTATTCTATAATAGTTATTTCTTGAGATATATTTTTTCCTTTCATTTTCCATAATTCAATTACTTGTGATACCTAAATAATATATTAAATTAAAATTTCCCTTACTTTATCAATAATAGAAATTCCATTTTCATTCTTGTCCATGCTTTTAATTTTTTTTCAAGAATGTTTTTACTATTTTAGAATTATTTTTTTAATATAATTATACCCCTAATTTAATTTTAAAAAAAATGTCTTAAAGGAATATTCTTTTCATTTTCAAAAAGTGGAACCTTTGATTTTATATTTAGAATTTGAAAGGAATCATTTTTTAATATACACTACCTGAACAAAATTTCCCACTACCATAACTAATATATTGTTTAAATATAAAATTATAATTTCCATGTTTGGTTTCTATTAGATTTTTTATTTAATATTTTGAAATTTATTGAAATTTATTTTGTGATTTAGAAATTTTAAGGGTATTTTCCCAAAAAACTATTTTAGGGATCTTTTAATGGAATTTTTCATCTTTGATAATGTAACACCCCGAGATTTTATGAAAAATATTATTTTTAATTTTATTTATGTATTGTGTTGTACGATACACCAAAAGGAGGTGGCACTACATGCATCCTTGACTTGGCTTGCATTACACGCAATCGTGACCATCTACGATAGCGTGTGTTGTACGCAATACCGAGTTTCACTAAACAACGCCATGCTAATAAAATATTACTAAAACTAGCTGTTATGAATAGTAATAACCACTTTATGAAATTTTTTAAATTTCATCTTTCACAATGGACTTCATTTCTGGATTCAGAATTTCGAAATTAGCCTAGGGTGAAATTTCGTTATTTTTTTGAAAACTTTCAATTTTTGATGAATAGTGAAAACACTGGGTTACTATTTAAAACTGACTTTTTATTTAAATAATTATTTATTTTATTTAAGTTTATATTAGGTCAAAATTGACACATAATACCTATATAAGTTCAAAGTAATTCATTGGAGTCATTTTATAATAATTTTTGATATATAAAAATTTTATTGATCTTTTCACCGTCTTTTACCCATCTCCTAGGAGAATTTGAAAATTCACATAAAACATAATTTTACTGCTTCTGTGAGTGGAATTTTGAAAATCCGAGAGACACGGTTAATATCATGGACTATAATGTGGTTCAATGAGATGAAAATATTTTTTTGTGAATTATAACTTTCTACTTTGTTTACCACGGTTAAAAGTAAATAGGGCAATTAAGGGTAAAAATGATATTATTATTACCCTAACACATGTCCTCATTCTAGTGGATAAGTTTAATTCGACCAAAAAAACCTTATTAATAAAATATGACCATTTAGGCCCACTTGGATTATATTAGGAGATTTATTATTAATTTATTTAAAGAAGGGTTAAAATAGTTAAAATCAATGTTTAATCGCTAAATCATTTTTAATATAGGGTTATACATAAGATAAATTCGACTATAAATATTCATTAGATAGATAAAAATGATTCCTACATAAGGGTATTTTATTTATAATTTTTAGACATTAAATAAGTTAATTTAGTTTTGACACAATGATGATGCAGTAATTATCTTATTAATGAAATATTGACATACTTGATGTTATAAATACCCAAATAAATATAATTTGAGACTTTTTAGGAATTAAAATAATTTTCTAGGTTAATATGACATGTTATTATTTATTTAGTTAACTTTTGTCCAACTAATCATTCTGTTATGGTTTTCACAAAAACCAATTCCCAAATAGTGTCAAAATTGACATAAAATAGTTTTTAAAACACATATTATATTATTAATTGGTATTTTCTTCCTAAAAATCTAATGTTCAGACAAATGACATAGCTAAGGTTATATATATTAATAATAAACAACATGGGGTTCGTTTTTCTTGTTATAGTATGTTTATTGACCGTATAGTGTAAGAAAACAAGAAGACACGGTAAAAGAAAAATTATTTAACATAAAGTTAAATCTAAATGATAAGGTTAAAATATAAATCTAAACTTGTCTAAATAATATTGGATGAGAGTATTTAGACCTATCCGCAGCCTATCTTCTAAAATACTCAATTTGGTGCTATTAGAAACCGAATATGACTTTATAATAAAATAATATATTTAGTTATTCCAAAGGTACCCCTCTCCTCCCTTATAAAAGGGCACCTCCTCCCTCTCTTCCTCACACCACCTTGAACCTTCATGCTCGTCCAACCCCTGAAAATTTCTCTTCTCCACTTCCCTATAAATATCCTTGAGGTTCTGGTCTTCTTCAAAGACCAATCTTAGTGCCCTAAGAGAAGGTTTCAATAAGGCGTGTCGAAAGAAGAGGTAATATCCGTTACCGATTCTTTCAACTTTATTTCTTCTTCTACTTCTTCTTTTTTAGTTGTTTCATTATGAAGTAATAACATCAGTATCAATCATATACTTATATGTTATTATAATTATGAAACAACCCTATTTCACCATCTATCCATCCTACGGAAAATGAAATCACCGCGCGTGTGTATATACGAAATATCGTCTCCACGCCGTGGTGTAATCCGTTTTTGACCACCACCTTACATGGATGGGTATAATGGTGTAAATAAATAACTATATATAATTATTGACAAGTGATATTGATTCTGAATTATTTTACATAAACGTCAATGCAATTCCACAATCATGGGAATGATATCATCGCTCGTGCGTACGTACGGACTACCATCTCCACGATGCTATGAGATTCATTCTCCATGTTAACCATTAATGAATGAATATAAAGTATATATAATAAGTAATCATGAATTATATGACATAATAATGATACATTATTTATGTGTATATTTATGTATGTCATCTACATAATTTCATTCAATTCAATAAGGAAACGAAAACAGCGTTCATGCGTACGTACGGCCTACCGTCTCCATGAATGGTGTATTTCATTCCAGTTAATCGATCTATCATATATATATGTATATACTGAATATATATTACATATAAATCATGTTTAACATTCTGGAATTAAGTAAATCATGATATAAGTAATAATATGAAGAACAAAAAGTCCAAACATGTACGGTAAATAAAATTATTTAACCCAAAATGCTGCTTTAACATGTAACTTACAAAAGTTGAGTAATATAAAGTCATAAGTGAACAATATATGATATCATAACAATGCATATTATTTTTTAATAAGTCAATGACATTATTTAAATCATTATACAGGAGGTTTGGATACGTACAAGGCATATCAGACCCAAGGTAAGGGATAACTATTCCAATCTCGTTCTTATCCGAGATTGTTATTCGTAAGTATTTACTGGGATTATTTCTATCATCCATGTCCATGTTTTATAAAAGTGATTTCATGTATGTTTAAAGTAATTTTTACCCATTTTCGACTTTTAATACATGGTAAGTAATGAATATTTTTTTTGTTTACCATATGAGGTACTTTTTGACTTTTGTGACAAAATTACGAGAAGAATGTTATTTTTAACATATACGGTGTGAACGGATTTTTACGGTTTCATAACGCCTCATTTTCATGAAGCTTACTCTACATGATTTTATGACTATCTTCAACAAAATAATTTTATTTTAAAAGTGCATGGCATTTTTTGAAAAGAAAATGATTTTGACGAAGAAAGGATATTTTCCTCAAGAATTCATTGCAAATGTTTAATCAAAACTATTTTCCATCTAAGATTACATTATTTCATATGTGTATGTTTCAAGTTTAATGTCTATATGATTTACGTGGTTCACTTTTCTTATGATGAAATGTCTATTTGTTTTATATGGATTATGAAATGATGGGATGATGTTTATGAAACCCATTTTATTCTTTGGGTTATGATGAATGTTTTAACCTTATTTTGTGGCACAAGTGAGAATGATTTCATTATGAGTTGGGTGGGACCTATATTTCCCTACAATGCATTTGGTAATGATTTATATCTCATTGGATAGACATGGCTGGAACGGTTGGTTTATCCGGTTCAGTGTTACAGGAATGAAATGAGGAGTGAACTCGATTCAGAAAGGGACTTTGTCCACTAAGATGGTCTTGGTAGCAATGCCTTGGCTACTATAGAAATCATATCAAGTGTTTAATGTTTTTCCACAATTACATGTTTTATTCCCATGCTATTTTATCATGATTGATGTTCCCTTATGATATATGCCTTACGTACTTCCAAGATTCATGTCTTTGCTCAAGATTTTGATGTTTAGATTTTATGTTCAATTTTTTTCATTCAAATGTTTATGGATTGTTTTATGTTCTCTATGTTTACCCTTACTGGGAATTTCAGCTCACCCCTTTTATGTTTTCTTTTCCCCAAGATATAAAGAAAGGTTTTAGGTAAGAAAAAAAGAGAAGATCTTTATGGGAGATGTTGAAGATCTTTCACCACGATTAGAATATTATATTCCGAGTTTCCAAAGACACTAAACTATTACGGTCCTTGTGTGTCTATTTTTGTTATGTACTAAGTATTCCTCAAAAGTAGTGTAATGTCCATGTACGTCAAGCTTCGGGTCCCTACATTTGGCATTAGAGGAATGGTTTAGTCAACCTTTGGAAACTATGATGTGAAAACTATAGTGACATCCCTAGATATGTTTATAAGGTATGTCTAGGGATGTTCCTAAGGTTAAGTATAAGTATAGGTTATAGTTCTAGAATTATGGTAACAATATTATAATTAACCCTAAGATGTTAGATGTCGAAGGTACTCCCCCTTGATTATGTTATTTTCCTTGTATGATTTTTTCCTCTCACAAAATTATTTTTGTGTTTTATTCTATGGAGGGAACCAGAAGGAATTCGGTTAACATTGAATCCAATGGAAAAATTAGTGACCACGAGCAACAAAATTGCGTAATGCCTAGAAATAAAGATATTGTGATTATGCCGAATCATTCATCGCGATATATGATTAACAAGGTGAAATTTAGTGGTATGCCTAATTCATCAAATAAGAGGAAGATAGAATTGTATGCAAGTTCTCATGTTAAGGAGCATAAAGAAAGGAAGATTGAGATTTCTAAAGAAGGGAAGAAGAACCTTGAAGAATTCCTCAAATGGAGGGACATATGTTATCTGTGTGGAGACAAGGGTCATAGAGTGACCGACTGTTATGGAGTTCAATGTCTTATTTGTGGAGAACATGGGCATTACCCAACTCAATTCCTTGACCTAAAAAGTTACTTCCAAATCAAGGAAGGACTTATTCCAGGACAATCATTGAAGAGGATGGATTGAAGTGTTTATGTATTGTTATTCAAGAATAATGTTGTTGAGGTACTTTTATGGTGTATTAGAATATTTTTTTATTAGTCTATTGTGGTTTTCAATAATTTTATGGTACCGGTAACCATGAAAAGTGATTCAAATATTTTGTAAAGTAGATGATATGCACATAATGAAGAGATAAGGAGAAAATGAAATGTTTGAAAGTATTCATGAGCTCATGATTGATATAAAGACTAAGTGATATCATGGTTTGAGTATATAGAATTTTGAGGATTTTGGTATGTGGAAAGTGTTAACTTTTAACTGCATTCATGTTTTCACTAAGGTTCAATGGGTATTCATTTTGTTTCAAGAGAATACATGATTGTGGCCTTAGAATGTTTGGAATGTGACCAACAAGGCATATGTTATGATATATGGGGATCAACGATGGTATTAACATTCTTGTTATGTGAACACTTTGGTAATCGTTTTCACTATAATATGAGATTGGACAACAGTATTTTGGATAAGCCTAAAGATTGGAATGGTTTATGTTGGACATAAGTTAGTATTGTTTAAGGCTAGAACATTTTCGATATTATTGATGGAAAGTTATAATAATGTAGTTTTAGAAAAAGGACAACCTGCAGGACGGGCGACAACCCATTGTGTCGGACATGGCTGTGGGAATCGAACCCACAACGGAAGTGCAACAGGTCTCTATCGCCTACCACTGGCCTACAGGAAGTCCATATTTAGTAGAACCCAGTTTTATTATATTTTGAAGTTTGATATAAGAAGTATAAGTCCATTTTATTAACTATATATGATTAATCTCACTATAGATGGAATTATGTATTTATGATAACTTTTTCTAACCTTTTGTTTGAGATAGATGGAATGACCCATCATTCTATCACATGATCTGATAACACATCACGAATGACAAATTCAACTTTATTTCATTAATAAATGAAGTGGAAATTGTCCAAGGAACGACCAATGGTGAGACTGTACCAAAATAAAGAAAGTATTTCTTATAATTCCAATTTCTTCAACTTTAGGGAAATGATATTGAAAACCAAAAATGTTGTCCTAGTTCCCTTATATCTGATGAATTAGATGGTAACTTAGATCATCACAAATCTATGGCATTGTGATTTCCGGATTTTCCATAGCCATGTTCTCTACCACTCTCCATCAGAACATGCTGGTTAGATTTCTCTTCCATATCCATATTTTCATTTATGTGGAAACCCAATTATTAGTTAATTTGGGTAACCGTTACATTTCATACTTTAGTTTTTTTCAGATTGGTTTTGGTATTCCTTTTTTACGATGTGGGTCTCTATTAAAGAAACTATTGAGTAGTAAACCATCCATAACCCCAATGAATTTCGAGGGCAAAATTCATTTTAAGGGGGGTAGAATGTAACACCCTGATATTTTATAAATATTATTCTTTTTAATTTTATTGATGTATTGTGTTGTACGCTACATCAAAAGGAGCTTGCACTACACGCATCCCTGACTTGGCTTACATTACACGCAATCGTGACCTTCTATGATAGCGTTTGTTGTACGCAATACCAAGTTTCACTAAGCAACGATATTCTATTAAAATATTATTAAAACTATTTTTTATGAATAGTAATAACCACTTTTTGAAATTTTTTAAATTTCATCTTTCAAAATGGACTTCATTTTTGGATTTGGAATATCGAAATTAGCCTAGGGTGAAGTTTTGGTATTTTTCTGAAAACTTTCAATTTTTGATGAATAGTGAAAACACTGGGTTACTATTTAAAAACCGACTTTTTATTTAAACTAGTACTCTGCCCGTGAAAATGCACGGGACTATTCAATTTTTATTCAAATCATATGGTTTTGTGTCATTAAAATAAATTTCACTACCATTTTATTTCATATAATGTTTAGCATAAAACGATGATAATGAAGTTATTAGGTTGCCCGTGATTGATGGAAATGAAGTAAAGACTAATTGTGATGGAGATAAGAAATGATGGAATGGAAGAGGTAGAGATAAGAGACATGGATGAAACTGAAGGTGGAGGTCAGGACGGATGTGGAGGCAAGAGGTGAGATTGCGATAAATGATGGAAGGCAATGTAGAGAGTTTTAAGGTATCTAGATTTCGACTGGATTGGATGGGATTGTGAAGATGTTGGGATGAGGATTAGTAGGAAACATAGTTGCATTATGTGTGGTCTCCTTAAAAGATAATGTAATTGAGAGTTCATCTTTTTAACCTAATCATCATAAAAAAATTTCACTTTATGATACATAATATTGTCACTCCCTTGATTTAATTTCATAGGATATTTTAACATTAGTAATATATATATATATATATATATATATATATATTTATATTTATATATATGTTGTTATGTCTAGAAGAATACCAAAATATTCCAATTATAAGATTATTAGTTGGTACTGGAATCTTGGTGTCATCCATGAAAACAAATCTATAGAGTAGAATAAATAAATAATATGAATAACTCATTAGTTCTTCTCCATGAATATTTATAAGCCTTTGGTGTATTTTGACCCTATGATGGTGGAAATTATAGATTATTTTGATCAATTCTATCTATCCTAGAATCATTTAAAATATATATGTAATAATAAATAAAATTGATGAATGGTTCATACATATGGAATATTTTTCCTGAAAGTAGCACTTATACAATGGAATTCATGGTCGCAAACATCTTCTCAAATTCCCCGACAAACATGCTAAATCCAACAAACAAAAAAAAAATTCTTCTAATTTTGAAACGATAGTGAGAAATAAATTATTCAATAGCAAGAGATTCCAAACAAAGATAAGTTTGGGCAACTGTAACAATTCTAACTAAAACGAGAATACATGTAAATGTTAGTTCTCTCATAGGGTCGAGATAAGAGAGAAGGTAATGGACCTCATCATAGGAGAAACAAATTGTAGCGAGACCTCACTGTCGATACTTCATAGGCTCGATTCGCAAAGGCAAGGACTCTCTATGAGTATGCCGCTGATTATTTCTCCGGACAACAATGTCTGCACTTTATGACAATGGTATTGTTAATAAAAATTAATGTACCTCCATGAATTCGTGAACTAATTGCCACAAAATAAGATTCAATGATAAGTAGTGTTTTAATGGACTATTTCACTTCAATAGAATAGTAACTACTGGTGGTTCAATAAAATATAATTAAATTTCAGGTTAAAGAGATCAGTTATAGAAAGAGAGAAGAGGGTACCTTGGGTAATTATTTGGAATAATTGGAAACCAATAATTTGTTTGATTCATCATCCATTTTATAAAGTATTACAACTTCAAGCACAACATTAGGAACATAGGGGGCTTGAATAATCATTCCAAAAAATGTTTTAGGTGCACCATCTGTGGCTACAAGTTGTGGAACTGAATGCTCAATCTTAAAGATCTGAATGTTGCTTCAAAAAATGATTCGGTGAATAGTATAATCAAGGCCACCAACTAATTCATCGACAGTTGAAAAATAAAAGGTCACCAAACACAACCCTAGAAACATGTTCAACCATAATCAATTCCACCATGCTATAGAGTACCCTACAACAAAACTTAAACAATTGATGATTTATGTCATAAATTTTTGTTACAAGTATTGAAAATATATGATCATCCAACTGAAAAATACAGATTTAAACTTTATATGGATTACATGAACTGTAGTCTTCAATAAACTATGAGATAAAACATGTTCAAAAAATGTACAGATTACATGATACGCATGATGGTAAAAAATTAAAATATCAAGCAAATGATGCTATAAATCTGTTTGTCAGAAAATGATAAAATGATAAGAATCTACAACTTATAGATTGCAGATATCATAAACATTTTTTTCAATGGAAAGTAGTTTGGGATTTCCCAGATGCAACTTTTTTTGAACCATCACTTTACCATTCCTAAAAATGTTATTTGATTTGATCTTGTATCCTCAAATCAACGAAATCCAAACAAATGAATCCCGATGAATGATCAAATACCATTAAGTTAACATATGAGAACAAATGAATCAAAAAAATCAATTATGCAAGATGTTTAGTTGGTAAGGGTGATATAAGCTATTGTTTCTACAACTGGTAAAGGATTTATATCAGATTCCCCCATAGTAACACCCATAGATTCTGTTTAGGTATGGCTGCACCTATACCACACTTATTCAGAAAACGCTAGATGAAAATTAGAAAATCATATTTCACAATATTGTTATGAATAATGATATAGATTGTTCTATTTTCACTGGTTCTGCTTCAGGTATTTTCAATTGCAGGGAAGTTCATATTATCTAGGTTGTGACTAATTCTCATGACCTATGGGGAGAGTTCTTATGGTGAAAAAAATTTCCAGTAAAATTATTTTTTCTTCTGTGGTGTATTCAGTATAATACCCTGTCTACAGATGATAACTCCCAGGAGAAATTAGAGGTGTGTTTTACAGACGCTGCAACTCAGCCCATCTGTCTTCATCATCTACCAAAAATTTCAACATTTTCAAAATCCAATAGTGGGTTTTGATGCTCAAACATGTAACACATTATTTAAGAAAATAATAAAAGATCTCTCCAGATCCAATGTTATTTATTCAAAACACTACGCTGAAAAAAATGGCACAAATCTCCAGCACCATTTCTTCTCACTCAGCTCTAATAATAGAAACTCAAACCATGTATGCATCAACATTCATAATTTTTCAAAAAACTTCAATCTATAAAAGAACAATCCATCACTATTCAAGAAATATATCATGAGATAACAATGCAATGATATAGCTAATTTATGGAGTACAACTCGACTTTATTGAACTATTGAACCTATTTTGTACAATATCTGTACAATGATGCATGACATCATATATACCTCAAAATATGAATTATTTTCCTATCATTACTAAAACATGTCCCACATAATTATCAAAAATTCTGAGGAGTTGAAACAATACTATGCTCAAAGTAAGATAGTATATTTTAGGTGCTGAACTATCACAATGTTTTTAGAATTCTGTAAATTATAAGACAAACACACCTGAATAAGTTTTTCCACTGTTTTGAGTATCTTCAGTTAGAATCTGGACTGTAGCATCAACACCATCTTGCCCCATAAGAAATACTAAATTATCACCAATGATTTCCTAAATAAACATGTGGGAAATAGAAATTAACATATTTATTTAATGTTCTATGAAATGACCAGCTGCTCAATAAAACAGCCTGATTCACTGCTCAAATTAAATACATGTTTTAAAGGTTTAAAAAACCATTCACTGATCAAATTAAATACATAAAATGCTCAATGAAAGTATATGTAGTCTAAAAAATAGATCACATATCATATTTAATACAATTAAAAGGATATATTAACTGAAACAAAATAAAATGACCCAATGCTTGAAAATGTAACCTTTCTCTAGTGTTCCATGACGTTGTTCTTCTCCAAAATCAAGTTTAAGTACACCATGTCACCTTGTAAGAAGGATCGAAACCCGGCATGAATATTGAATATACTGAATATATTGAAAACATAAATTTTTGGTATAGACTATTGAAAAAAAATGTTAAAAAAATTACAAATTAATATAATCACTTTGTATAATTATATATGTACAGACCTGTATAAGGTGAGAGAGAAATGTTGGGTTATGATAAGTCACTATGAAGATCCACCAGTTTAATGTTAATATATAGTAATGAATGAAACTGTAATGTTTTGTGACTTTTTTCTTACAATGAAAATCAGTAATAAATAGATAGTTACATAAGTGTATTCTAAGATGTCAATAAAGATACTGATTTAATTGTCATTATCAATGACAAAAACCACTTTATAGCTTTTATGTTCAGTTGAATGATGATGGTTTGAAACATTGAAATTTGTTACATCAAATAGACACACATTAAGATAAATACATAAATAAGAATATGGTAAATAAATATGGTACTCAAGCATTAATATAATCTTTCCCCATAATAGTTGTCATACATCTTTTCAGATTAATGAAACATACATTCCAGAAAATATTGTGGATGATCCAAATTGTGTTTGAATGATCCAACAGAAATAAATAAATAAATGAATTTTGAAAATATATGGAACATGTAAACATAACCCTTGAAAATAGAAACCAAAAAAAAATTTCATTATCATATGGGTCCCAATAGATTTGAAGTAGTGAGACATACCTTTAGGGAGACAAACATCCTTAGAATCCCATAATTGTAACCCAACATCATTCAGTGATGACAGTAAAACACATTCAAAGCTCAAATTATAAATAAGCATAAAACAGTTCAGCGAACATAGAGTTACATAGGTAAAAAAACACCAATAGAAATAAGAAATAATGACTACATAAAAAGTATAAACTCCAATACTTTTTGGTATATCTTCAAAATTTTCTACCGCTATTGAATTTGTATCTCCATAGCAGCTGCTATACTTTTTTTATTCCCTTTCATGCAAAAAAAGTAATATAACATTCAACACACAACATGTCAGAAGTAAAAACTAAATAGGAAATGAAAAAAAATGAACTGATACCAGTGGATATGTGAAGTTCATCTGGATAGATACAAACCTGAATCAACAACCATGAATTCTCACTCCATTGCATCAATTTTAAAAAAATGGGATATAAACAATTGAGGAATCCTGAGGAATTACACTAACCAATCAATACTCATCTACTGGAATGTTAGCTTCAATGAATTCTCTAAACATATAACTACACAAATAATATATGAAAAACTGCATAAAAAGAGTAGTAGTATCATGAGATGAGGTTATTTAGAAAATTAGAACTATTTAAAACTTAATTCTTTATATGTTTGTATGACAAAATGGTTCAATGATTGTTTTTATGAAGACATTACTATATTTCAATGTTAACAACGAACATGAAGAGTTGTTCTTATAATAAGTATGAGATGTGAAGAGGATTAATTATAATACATAAAGTGAACTAATTTTTCAACAAAAAGAGATGGTGTTATGTTTACATATGGAGAAATTTTTCAGAAAGTGGAGGATATATATTTTATCAAACTGCAACTAATCAGTAAATCCATTACTTTGGCTTGTCTGCATCCTTTGTGTAGCTGCTATGGAATACAAGAATGAAATGTTGATATTGTGACCTCTTTAGTTGCCTCTTAATCGCTTCATACAATCCATATCAGAACAGTTGTCACATTTAGCATGACAATCCTTGTTTTTTTTGAAAACATGCATTGATTCCATGTTTTGTGAAATAAAATAAATTCAGGTCCATGAAAATAAAATCTTAGATATTAACATATTAGACAGTACAAAGGACGTGTCACATACCTTGCTCGATATAGGAGGATGTAGGAATGTTGGAGAAGTGACTTCTTCACAGTGATAAGTGTTCTTCCACTTCCTGAAAGTGTTATTTGGACACTTCAAATTGGATGCATATTCTATGGTACTCAAGAACCCATAAATAGTATGTACCTTTCGAGGGGTCATGTCAGACGTCTGGTGGAGGGTGCAGTTCAGGCATCTGGTGGAGTACTATAGCCACATGCATGGATGTGACAACCCCCCTCCTTCTTCCCAATATCAATATCATATCTGCAACTCCAGTACCATCAAAAAAATTATTGATATTAAACATTATATGGTAAAAATAAAAGAATATCATAAAAAACATTTACCTGTAGACAGCCCATGAACATTGGAAGACCGCATAAATATTTGCATAAGATACAGGAATAATGCACAATGTGTATATGCACATCCTACCCTTTTACCAGCCACCCCCGCCTTTTCAAACAACAGGATGATAAAAGCAGTAGTAACATAAGAAATATTAATTTCATAAATAAATTTCAGACCCTTATCACCACTTATTATACAGTGGTTCAACCCACCATGCAACTTCTGGGAACCAACTGCTTCAAATAAATAGCAGAATGTGCATACAAAGAGCTCAAGGTTCATACAACTCATGTAAACATATCAAAACATGTCCCTTTAAATAAAATTCTTATCATTATAGCAACATGATATCATCAAATACAACAAAATTCCCAAGATCATCATTCTGCATAAAAACATTCAACACTTCCAGCATAAATAGTCAGCATCAAAAACAAATAGCGTAATAAAAAATGTGAAGCATTCTCCTCCGCCAGCATGAGTGATGTCCAGTATAAAGAAAATTGTGTAGCATGAAAACATGGATTTCTTAGAAATGAAACATTTGAAAATATCATATTAAAAAAGAATCATATTCAAATAAATAGAATGCAGTATGGGAACAGATCTGCAATACGGTTTGAATGAATAACTTGGATAGATATTGAGGAAAATTTATGCAGTGAAGATGGATGGAATCGTAACTAAGTAATCTATAAAACTGAATAAGAATTGTACTGTGATTTCAATGAACCAAATTTATCCCAACATCAAGGAAAAATATATACATTACACACACAAAAATACAATGAAATCTCATTATTTAATGTCACATAATGTAGTATGAGGTACCCATTGATATGAACTGTCCTATAATTTTACTAAACGACACTTATAACTACATTAACGAATGTATATACTATAAAGAAATGAATCATTTGAAAATATATTATTCATGTAAAAACAATACTATATGGGAATAGATCTTCAAATCTGTTTGAATGAATACCTACAATGTATATTGACGAATATATATGCAGTGAAGTCAGATGGAATTTAAACTAAATATTTTATAAAACTGAATAACAACTGTAATTTGATTGCAATGAACCACACTTATACCAACATCAAATAAACATATAAAGATTGCACATAAAATATGTAATCAAATATACAAATTGAATGTCAAATTATCCTCTAAAAGGTACCCTTAAAAAAGCAGTGGAAAGTTAATTGCATTAAAAATAATGAACGAAAGACACAAATATCCAAAACAGTTACAATGAATACCTCAGATGGTTATCAAGGAATATTTATACAGTGAAGATGGAAGAAATAATGGGAGTAAATATTCTGTAAACCTCATGAAGCACTGTCCTGTTATTGCAATGAACCACAATCATAGCACCATCAAAGAAACAGTTATAAATTAGACTGAAAATATACAAGAAAATATGCAATCTGAATATAATGTAATGTAGTAAAAGGTATCCATACATGGGTTGAATTTGCATATTGATGTGCGAAATGAGAAAACATACATATGAAAATAAATACTGGAAGATTTCATTCGGACATCGTATTGTAGAATGGAGGAATCTGAACATCTATTCAACAACAGGAGCTCGCATATAGAGAATCTATACCTGGATGAAGCAATACGAAAGGCATAGAAAAGAAGAAGCGTGTCAAAGTTATTTTAAGATAAGAGTACATAGCGCACCGCTCACCGAATGTCATAGTGAAAGGTGCGGTAGAAAAAGGCAGTGTGTCAAATATATATGTCGAAGCGGGCTGCTACCTCGAAACAGAAAATCAGATCGGAAGAGGGCACATTGTCCAGGCGGGAAGACTGGTCTCCGTCGATTGAATCCTTTATAGTACAACATGGGAGCATGAGGTGATGTGGTCAAATCCTGAAGTAGAATGAGGTAGAGGAGCCGGTGGTAGAGAAGGCTGAACAAGCGGAGCAGGCAGAGAGGATTTAAGCGAAGAAGACAACGACGATTGGAAACACGAGCGGGGTGTGGGGAGTTCGTCGGGTATGTGGGAGCTAATGGGAGTGGTATCACTGGAAGTTGGTGGGAATCATAGGGAAGGAGGTAGGGGAAGGTGGGGGAAACCATATTTGTGGAGGGAATAGTAATCACGGGATAGAGGCGTGGGGAAAAGATCGGGCCTCTTAGGAAGTGTGAAAGAGGGAATTAGGGTTTTGGGCGGTGTGACTGATGAAGAGAGCGACACGTGTTGGAGAAAACCTTACTTTAGTATGTATATAGATAATTATTTATTTTATTTTAAATTTATTTTAGGTCAAAATTGATACACAATACCTATATACATTCAAAGTAATTCATTGGAGTCAATTTATAATAATTTTAGATATATAAAAATTTTATTGAACTTTTCACCGTCTTTTACCCATCTCCTAGGAGAATTTTCAAATTCACATAAAACTTAATTTTACCGATTCTGTGAGTGGAATTTCTAAAATATAAAAGACACGGTTAATATGAAGCACTAAAATCTGGTTCAATGAGATGAAAATATTTTTTTTGTGAATAGTAAGTTTTTACTTTTTTTACCATGGTTAAAAGTAAATAGGGTTATTAAGGGTAAAAATGATATTATTATTACCCTAACACATGTCCTAATTATATTGGATAAGTTTAATTTGACCAAAAACAACCTTAGGAATAATATATGACCATTTAGGCCCACTTGGATTATATTAGGACATTTATTATTAATTTATTTAAAGAAGGGTTAAAATAGTTAAAATCAAAGTTTAATAACTAAATCATTTTTAATATAGGGTTATAATGAAGATAAATTCGACTATAAATATTCATTAGAAATCTAAAAATTTTTAATACATAATGGTATTTTATTTATAATTTTTAGACATTAAATAATTTAATTTATTTATGACACAATGATGATGCAGTAATTATCTTATTAATGAAATATTGACATAATTGATGTTATAAATACACAAATAAATGTAATTTGAGACTTTTTATGAATTACACTAATTTTATAGGTTAATATGATATGTTAGTATTTATTTAGTTACCTTTGGTAGAACTAATCATTCTGTTATGATTTTCACAAAAATAAAATACAAAATAGTTTCAAAATTGACATAAAATAGTTTTTAAAACAAATATTATATTATTAATGGTTATTTTGATCCTAAAAATCTAAGGTTTGGAAGAATGACTTAGATAAGGATATATATATTAATAATAATAAACTTGGGGTTCGTTTGTCTTGTTATAGTATGTTTATTAACCTTATAGTGTAAGAAAACAAGAAGTCACAGTAAAAGGAAAATTATTTAACATAAAGTTAAATCTAAATGATAAGGTTAAAATAGAATCCTAAACTTTTCTAAATTCTATTGGATGAGAGTATTGCGACCCTTTCCCACTTTATATTCTAAATAACTCAATTTGGAGCTATTAAAAACCGAATTTGACTTTATAATTAAATAATATATTTAGTTATTCCAAAGGTGCCCCTCTCCTCCCTTATAAAAGGGCACCTCCTCCCTCTCTTACTCACACCACTTTGAGCCTTCAATCTCAGCCAACCCCTGCCAATTTCTATTCTCAAAATCCCTATAAACATCCTATAGGTTCTGTTATTCTTCAAAGACCAATCTTAGTTCCCTAAGAGGAGGTTTCAATAAGGCGTGTCGAAAGAAGAGGTAATATTCGTTACCGATTCTTTCAACTTTATTTCTTCTTATACTTATTATTCTTTAGTTGTTTCATTATGAAGTAATAACATCAGTATCACTCATATACATATATTTTATTATAAGTATGAAAAAACCCTATTTCACAATTTATCCATCCTACGGAAAACGAAATCACCGTGCGTGTGTACGTATGGAATACCGTCTCCACGCTGTGGTGTAATTTGTTTTCGACCACCACCTTACTTGGATGGGTATAATGGTGTAAATAAATAAATATATATGATTATAGAAAAGTGATATTGATTCGGAAATATTATACATATACTTCAATGCAATTACATGATCATGGGAATGATATCATCGCTCGTTCGTACGTACGGACTACCGTCTCCATGACACGATGAGATTCATTCTCCATGTTAACCATTAATGAATGATTATAAAGTATATATAATAAGTAATCATGAAATATATGACATAATAATGATACTGGATTTATGTTTATATATATGTATGTCATCTACTTAATTTCATTCAATTCAATAAGGAAATAAAAACAGCGTTCATGCGTACGTACGACCTACCGTCTCCATGAACGGTGTATTTCATTCCATTTAATCGATCTATAATATATATATATATATATACTGAATATATATTATATATAAATCATGTTTTACATTCTGGGATAAATTAAATCAGGATATAAGTAATAATATCAAGAACAACAAGTCCAAACACGTACGATAAATAAAACGATTTAACCCAAAACGCTGGTTTAACATGAATCTTACAAAAGAACGGGTAATATAAAGTCATAAATGAACCATAAATGATATAATAACAATGAATATTATTCTATAATAAGTCAATGACATTATTTAAATCATTATACAGGAGGTTCAGATACGTACGAAGCATATCAGACCTAAGGTAAGGGATAACTATTCCAATCTCATTCTTATCCGATATTGTTATTCGTAAGTATTTACTGAGGTTATTTCTATCATCCATGTCCATGTTTTATAAAAGTGGTTTCATGTATGTTTAAAGTCATTTTTACCCATTTTTGACTTTTACTACATGGTATGTGATGAATCTTTTTTTTGTTTACCATACGAGGTACTTTTTGACTTTTCTGACAAAAGTACGAAAAGAATGTTATTTTTAATTTATACGGCGTGAATGGTTTTTTAGGTTTCATAATGACTCATTTTTATGAAGCTTACTCTACATGATTTTAAAACTATTTTCAAGAAAATAATTTTATTTTAAAACTTCATTGCATTTTTTGAAAATAATATGATTTTGATTAAGAAATGATATTTTCCTCAAGAATTAATTTCAAATGTTTTATCAAAACCATTTTCCATCTAAGATTACATTATTTCATATGTGTATGTTTCAAGTTTAATTTATCTATGATTTACATGGTTCACGTTTCTTATGATGAAATGTTTATTTGTTTTATATGGATTATGAAATGATGGGATGATGTTTATGAAACCCATTTTATTGTTTGGGTTATGATGAATGTTTTAAGATTATTTTGTGGCACAAGTAAGAATGATTTCATTATGAGATGGGTGGAACCTATATCTCCCTCCAATGAATTGGGAAATGATTTATATCTCATGAGATAGACCTGAATGGAATGGTAAGTTAATCTGGCTCAGTGTTACAGGACTGAAACGAGGAGTGAACTCGATTCAGAAAGGGACTTTGTCCACTAAGATGGTCTTGGAAACAATGCCTTGCCTACTACGGAAATCATCTCATGTGCTTAATGTTTTTCCACAATTACATGTTTTATACCCATGCTATCTTATCATGATTGATGTTCCCTTATGATATATTCCTTACGTACTTCCAAGATTCATTTCTTCCCTCAATATTTTGAAGTTTAGATTTTATGTTCAAGTTTTTGCATTCAAATGTTTATGGATTGTTTTATGTTCTCTATGTTTACCCTTACTGGGCATTTGAGTTCACCCCTTTTATGTTTTCTTTTCCCCAGGATATAAATAAAGGTTTTAGGTAAGAAAAAAAGGGAAGATCTTTGTGGGAGATGTTGAAGATCTTTCACCACGATTAGAATATTATATTCCAAGTTTCCCAAGACACTAAACTATTACGGTCCTTGTGTGTCTGTTTTTGTTATGTACTATGTATTCCGCAAAAGTAATGTAATGTCCATGTACGTCAAGCTTTCAGTCTCTAAAGATAACATCCTTTGATTATTCTTTTTCTTTACTAGGTATATGATCCAATTATACCATAATTAGACATTCTATATATGGTTTGTTGTTATGATGACTAAATATAAATGAAACCCATATTTTCATGGGATAAGTTATGATTATTATTTTTATGATTTTATCACATGCAATGAATGGATAAAATAGTCATTGATGAGTGGGACTAGAATTATTTATCCATACAAAGAATTGGGTATATATAAATGTGTTAATATCTAAATGGGTATATGGGAGGTTATCTATATTCCCAAAAATGATAAATAGGAGGTTCTTCCATTCCCTAAAATTAGGGTACATATGAGTTTATTCCATGCTCAAAAGATGGTACATAGGAGGTTATCTCGATACCAAAGAAGATACACAGGTTATCCCAAAAATAAAATGTTATTAATTCCTTAGGGGTAGCCTTGAAATAATATTTCAATGATTATGATTATTCCAAAAATTAGTCCATTATTTTATGAAATGATCTTATGCCAATGTTATGTTCTTATGGATTGTGTTTTATGATTCATTTGTTATTCATGTCTTATGAACTCACAATAGTTTTCATATGACTCATTTGTATGATCTAATAATGTTTAAGAATTATATTAGATGATTAATGTAAAGACCCTTAAATTTCGAGGAAAATGTTTTCTTAAATTCTTTGGGATTTTATGAGTACGCAGTTTCTGACGGCACCAGATTCTAAGGACCGGTGTGCCCGAAATCAATTTCCGAAGTTTAGCTAGGGTAAGTTCAATGAAAGAATGAGCGAGTTTTTCTAACTTTTGAACCGGTGCTCGGAATCAAAATCCGAGGGCACTGATGAAACCGCAACACCGGTATTTTCTTAAGAAGACTTTTTCTGGAGTTGTGTTTGTGCGAGAAGAGTTGTTTAAAAAAATGAGGATTAAGTGTAAAGTGAAAAAAATTGTTTTACAATTTTATTTCACTTATATGTGGTCTAATCCCATGTGTGGGAGTTGGGGTGGGACCCACTTGATCCTAAACTCCTATTGATAGGATATTAGTGAGGTGGGGCCCACACAAGCCCCACCCCTTCAAATTCCCCTTAAACTCCTTTTAAACCTTTTTTGTTGTTTTTAATGATGTGGCTCCTCCTCTTCCACATTATTAATATTACCAACTTAACTCACCATTAATTTTGAAAACTCAAGATTAATTAAGTGAATTCGACTTTTGTAAATTTGAAAAGCTTGGCATGTGTTAATAAAATAAGTAAGGCCTTATTTTATTTGGTGTTGTTTAGTTGTGTGAGGATATTTGGAGAGAATTCTCTAAGACTTGGAGAACTCCATCATCTTTGTTGAAGAACGTCAAGACCTCAACGAAGAACGCCGTCACCGCAAGGAGTGATCAACGTGACGTTATTCTCCTCTCCACAGCCGGTGTGAGACGTCATTCCCTCCTTGGACGTATGCCGACGCCATCTACCGCGATGCCGACTTTTGTCATCATTGTTGAGGTAGGGGTTGTTCCATCGTTCAAAGTATTATTTTTAAGTTCTTCGTTATTTTTGGACGCTTGTTATCAATATAACGGGAGGAGGTCGGACCGCACAAACACGGCCGACCCTCCTCCCCTTTTTCTATTGATCTTTGTTGTGGTTTGGAACGGAGATGACGCGGTGCTGTTGCACCGCGCTGGAACGAGAGAACCGCGGCCGGAGTGGGCCGCGGCGAAGGAGCGCGGCGCAGTCACACCGTGCCGGTGAAGCCGAAGAAGGCCACGACCCAGAGTGGGACACGATGGAGGGAAGCGGCACCGTCGCGCCACGCCGGAGCACCAAGGAGGGCTGGGGCCGGGGTGGGCCGAGGCGGAGGGGCGTGATGCCGTCGCGCCACGCCGGACGGGCAAGAGCCGCGACCCTTTGGCCGCAGCGATTCAACAAGGGGGTGGCCGGATTTCGTCGGCCGTCAGCATGTCAGGAGGTGGGACCCGCGGGGGTCCCACGAAATCTCACTGGCCGGCCAAAACATCCAGCCGTTACCAAGAATACCGGGGGTTTGAAACCCCCGACGGTCAGCTAGGGCAGACCCCACAGGGGTCTGATATTTCAAAAATCAGGGGGGCGGCGCCCCACCCCCCTTTTCTGCGTCCATCTAGGCTGGGTCAGGCCGCCCATGCCGGGTCGGGCCTTCGTGCCGGCTGGGTCGGGCTGCTCCATCCGGGCCGGGCCATGCCCAACTGGGCCAGACCCAGACCCGGGGGGTATTGGGTCGGGTCGGATTGGGCCCAAACCCCATATCTTTGGACAGATACGTTCTAACTCCCATAACATGGGCTACGAACCTTGGATCGACACACCGTCAGTTGCGTTGGGATCCATGGATCGATAATATTGTTTTGGTATATTACACTCAAGGTATCGGAGAACTTTGGGTATAGCTGGGTTGGTTCAAACACGAAACCAACCGGGCCCTCGGAGTGGAAACACTTATAACATGAGCTCCGGACATCCGATTGACGTGCCGTTGACTTTGTTGGATTCCTATTAGTGAGATGGTTCTTTTGGCATACTTCACCTGAGGTTTGGACGCATTTGGAGTAAGGCGGGGTTGGATTGTACCCGAAATCCAACCGGGCCCCTGGAATGGAAAAGCCGATATCTTTCAGACCAGATGTCTGTTTGATGAAGCGTCAGTGGTGTTGATAATCATGTTGAGAAATGGTCCCTATGAGTATAACCAATGAGAGTTTGGGGTACAGTTGAAATACGGTCGGGTTGGTTCGTACACGAAACCAACCGGGCCCCCGGGACGTAAAGGCTAATAACACACAGACAGGGCGTCTGATTGACACACCCTCTGTTGTGTTGAGATTTCTATGACGTGGAAGACCCTTTGGATACTTCTTCGTGGGACTTTGTGATACTTGGAGTATTGACTAGTAGCTCATGGAGTGGACCCTCCTGGTGACGAGCGAGCAGAGTGGAGAGACCTAGTAGCTGGCTGAGATTTGACGACTGCTTATCGATCGACTCAGAGTGATTTGGATAGCCCAGTGGGGAGCGCTTGGTTGTAGCGGAAGACCCACAGCGGAGGAGCGCTTGGTTGTAGCGGCAGACCGGCGGTACTCGACAGAAGGAGTACCACAGTAGGCTATGAGGGGGTGCGCTTGGTTGTAGCAGCAGACCCATGGTGGGAAGCGCTTGGTTGTAGTAGCAGGCTCATAGTACTCGACATGTGGAGTACTTTAGCAGTCCAAGGTTAATGGGAAGTGCTTGGTTGTAGCGGCATGCCCACTGTACTCGATAGAGGAGGAGTTCTCTAGCAGGTGTGGTTTGGACATCATGAATAAAATCCTGGTTTGAGCTGAGTCGTTGACCTTTGTGTTTTCCTCATTATTGAGATGAGTTACTTGATAACTTAGGTATATGTATTGTCATATACCTAAGTAGTGGTTATCCGTTGACTTCATATCTATGTGATACCTCGTGGCTGAAATGGGTTACTTGATAACTTAGGTATAAGTATGGGCTTATACCTAAGAAGGGTTATCTATTGATAACATTCTTTTTGATTATCCTTGTGGGATTTAGTGAGACCTTGAGGGTCTCGAGGTCCCTACTGAGTATAGTATACTCACCCCAGCACCGGCTATGCCCACACGTCGTTGTGTTGGATGCAGATGATGGACAGCGCAGACGGAGGCCGAGTGTTCGAGGACTGGACGGTACCCGGAGGTGGACCTCACGACGTGTCAATATCCGGAGGTGGACTTCATGACGAGACCGTAATCGGAGGAGGTTGAAGGGCGAGAGAATTGAGGAGGATATCTGTACCTACCCTTTAGGTAGGATTCGAGGTGGACGAACCAAGAGATACTTCTATTCCTCAAACTGCTTGTCTTTTCTGTTGTACATTCATTCAGTTGTAGCGATTATTTTCAGTTGGGTTTGTATTATGGCCCATATACTTTTCAGCACTTTCTTTTCTACTTATTGTTTGCTGCCGCTTGTACTCTATTGTGTTGCTTACTTTTATAAAGGCAATGCCTTCCCTCTTTTATTTGGATTTATGACTTTGGTGCTAGTCGCCAGCCCCTGGCCTATGGAAGGTGGGCTTGGGGTAGTCACAGCATGGGCCCCGAGGACGGGTCATGAAAAATTGGTATCAGAGGAGTCGGTTCTACTGCAGAACTAAGGAATCTGATATTTTCCTTTCTGTGAAGCAATAGTGTTAAGCGTACTGAGTGTGATTTTCAGTTCAGGGAGTCCAGTGTTGGTGCGGCGGCCGACGTATCCATACACCAGGACCGTGACTCCTGATTTCCAACTTAGTGCATGAAAACACTGATTGCATGTGTGTTTCCAAAAGTTTTAAAGTCATCTCAAACCAGGTCAGCTCACCAGGTATAGTCTTTGACCGTGTTGCATCTATTTCTTTCAGGATGCCTCCCCGTGGACGACCAGCCAGATCCCCGAGAGTTGTACGTACTGACAGCCCGCCGAGTGACGAGGCCTCAGTACAGGGCCCTCTTCCAATTGAGGCACCAGCGGTACTACCACCCATTGGGCCACCGAAGCCGCCAGCCCTAGCAGTAGAGAGTGCACGTCGCTTGAGCGCACTACATGAGTTCCAGTGCCAAAGGCCACCCCGGTTCAGGGGAGAGACAGACCCGCAGGCAGATGAGGAATGGCTGGAGGCTGTGGTGAGAGTCTTCAGGCTAGTAGGAACGCCAACAGACATCATGGTGATCCTTGCTGCCAGCCTCTTTCAGGAAGCATCAGGCAGATGGTGGAGCCTGATGCTCCATATGCATGACGAGGTGACACATCTGTGGGCAGGCTTCGAGAGCCTATTTCGGGCAGAGTTTGTACCAGCCACCCTTCGAGCGGTGCGTATACAGGAGCTACTTCATCTTCAGCAGGGTAGCATGTCGGTGGAACATTATTCAGCGAGGTTCACCGATCTCTCGCGATACTCCACAGATATGTACAGGACCCGTTCTTCAGGGCCTGAACCTTCGAGTAGGGGCTCAGGCGAGAGATTAGAGCTTCAGTTGTTTCTCACAGCAACCCGACACAGACAAGGGTGTTGGAACGAGCACTCTTAGTGGAGAGTTTCCTTGATGAGCAGTCTCCAGCAGCAGGACCCACCACTAGCCGGCATGCGGCAGAGTCTTCTGCAGCGGGTAGTAGAAAGATGACGCAGAGGTCCAAGAGGACCATATCTACGGGTTGTCGACCACGTGGCACAGGATCGTGTGTGAGAGGCACCCGGGGTGGAGAACGACTTACCAGGAGCGGACATTATAACTCCTGCGGCGGGGTTGGTCACATGGTACGTGACTGTCCGACCCACCATACAGATGATCAGAAGACAAATGAAGGACCTCCCAAGCAGAGTCAGAGGTTCGATCGAGGCGGACCACAAGGAGCAGGAGAGCGAGGCAGGGGAGCTGGCCGTGTAGCTGGAGGTAGACAACGCTTCAAGGTGTTGCCACCACCACCACCAGGAGGTCCACCCCGACCGCAGGGAATAGGTGGAAATGGGAGATCTCAGCTTTAGGAAGCAAAAGCATATGACTTTGGATCTCTAGAAGCTGGAGGATAATAGCGGGACTAGTTACAGGCATGGGACCTTTGATCTTGGTGCTTCTAGTTTCCTTGTTTTCATTGTTGTTGTTGTGGTTGTTGTGTGTATTTGTACTTTAGTTTCAGTAATAAAAGACACTTTTCATTGTGACGTTTTCTTCCATCCTTTTTGTGTACTAAGAGGTTCCGGTTTAAAGAGTTGACTTGACCCTCACTTTTGATATTCCTACTAGAGGAGACCTAGTGACCACAAACTAATGCCGACAGTGTGACAAAACCCTTAGAGGCGAGAGTAATGGTTGGATCTATTGGTAGTAGTGTCAATGCCTTACGACGTCATCCATGGCATGGATTAGTGTCATTCATGTCAGGATTGACTGTATTAGGCAAAGAACGTGGTTCATCCAGGTCATGAGATTGGATTTGTCTTATCGGCAAAAAAAGAAATCTTAGTAGCTCTTGTAGGACCAGAGATGATTTAGACTACGACGGAGAAAGCGTAGTTTGTTCAGGAGCAGATGAAGACTTCACAGTTCAGATAGAAGTTCTAAGCTGATAGGAGACATAAACCACTAGAGTTTGAGGATGGAAACCATGTTTTCTTACGGGTCTCATCTCGACGTGGATTACAGAGATTTGGCCCGGACGACAAGTTATCTCTGAGGTTCATTGGACCCCTCTAGGTCCTCAATAGTGTAGTCAAGGTGGTTTACCGTTTGACTCATCCACCTCAGTTGCACCAGGTTCATGACGTCTTCCACGTATCTCAGTTGAGGAGATACGTGCATTACCTGACCCATATGATCGATCACGGGGAGCTGAACATCGATGATGGGGCTACATTTGAGGAGGTCCCGGTGGGGTATGAGGATCGACAGGAGTGGGTCCTACGAGGACGGTCGATTCCTCTTGTTCTCTTTCACTGGTAGCACGAGAACCTCTAGAAGAGCACATGGAAGCGGGAGGCTCAGTTGCGTGCTCAGTACCTCCTTTTGTTTCCCTAGTTTGTGATGTATCTTTACGAGGACGTAAATCCCTAAGGTGGTAGTAATGTAAAGACCCATAAATTTCGACTAAAATTTTTCCTTAAATTCTTTGGGATTTTATGAGTATGCAGTTTCTGACAGCACCTGATTCCGAGGCCCGGTATGCCCGGAATCAATTTCCGAAGTTTAGCTCGGGTATGTTCAATAAACGATCGAGCAGGTTTTTCTAACTTTTGAACCGGTGCTCGGAATCGAAATCCAAGGGCACCGATGAAACTGCAAAACCTGTATTTTTTTAAGAAGACTTTTTCTAGAGTTGTGTTTGCGCGAGAAGAGTTGTTTAAAAAAATGAGGATTAAGTGTAAAGTGAAAAATAATTGTGTTACAATTTTATTTCACTTCTATGTGGTTTAATCCCATGTGTGGGAGTTGGGGTGGGACCCACTTGATCATAAACTCCTATTTATAGGATATTAGTGTGGTGGGGCCCACACGAGCCCCACCCCTTCAAATTCCCCTTAAACGCCTTTTCATCCTCCTTTTTTGTTTTTAATGATGTGGCTCCTCCTCTTCCACATTATTAACATTGCCAACTTAACTCACCATTAATTTTGACAACTCAAGATTAATTAAGTGAAATCAAATTTTGTAAATTTGAAATACATGGCATGTGTTAATAAAATAAGTAAGGCCTTATTTTATTTGGGGCTGTTTTGTTGTGTGAGGATATTTGGAGAGAATTCTCTAAGACATGGAGAACTCCGTCATCTTTGTTGAAGAACATCAAGAACTCGACGAAGAACACAGTCACCGTAAGGAGTGATCGACGTGCCATTCTTCTCCTCTCCACAGCCAGTGTGAGACGTAATTCCCTCCATGGATGTACGCCGACACCGTCTACCGCGACGCTGACTTTTGTCATCGTTGTTATGGTAGGGGTTGTTTCATCGTTCAAGTATTATTTTGACATTCATTATTTTTTTTGGACGCTTGTTATCAATATAATAGGGGGAGGTCAGACCGCACAAACACGGCCGAACCTCACCCCCTTTTTTTGTTGATCTTCATTATGGTTTGGAACGGAGATGATGCGGTGCCGTTGCACCACACTAGAACGAGAGAACCGCGGCCGGAGAGGGCCGCGGCGAAGGAGCGCGGCGCCGTCGCGCCGTGCCGGTGAAGCTGAAGAAGGCTGCGGCCAAGAGCGGGCCGCGATGGAGGGAAGCGGCACTGTCGTGCCACCCCGAAGCACCAATGTGGGCTGCGGCCGGGGCGGGCCGTAGAGGAGGGGTGCGACGCCGTCGCGCCGCGCCTGACGGGAAAGAGCCGCGACCCTTTGGCCGCGACGGTTCAGCAAGGTGGGGGCTGGATTTCGTCGGTCGTCGGTGTGTCAAGAGGGTGGACCCACGAGGGGCCCGAGGCAGCTCACCGGCCAGCCAAAACGGCCGGCCATTACCAAGAAGACCGGGGGTGTGCATCCACCGGTGGGAAACTAGGGCAGACCCCACAAGGGGTCTGTCATTTCGGAAATCAGGGGGGCGCCCACCCCCCTTTCCGCGTCCATCCGGGCTGGGTCGGGCTGCCCGCGCCGGCTGGGTCAGGCCGCACGAGCCGGGCTGGGCCGCGCCGAACTGGGACGGATCCAGACCCTGGTCAGGTCGCTCGGTTCAGGCGGACCCGGGGGGTATTGGGCCGGGTCGGACTGGGCCCAAACCCCCTATGTTCAGACAGATCCGTTCTAATGCCCATAACATGGCCTACGGACCTCCGATCGACGCACCGTCCATTGATTTTACCTTGAATTCGTAGGTTAAATCAATTCAATCTTTTGCAATGTTTTAAAGAAAACCCCATTTTCTTTCAACAACGGGATTAATTTTAATTCAATTTCTGAAACTTTTGTATATTAAATTTGGAAAAATAGATTCCATATTTGGAATCAGTGTATCCAAATTATGTTAATAAGCTACTTTTTATTTTTGGGAATTATGAATAGTAACTACGGTAAATTTTATTTACCATAGTTAAAGGTAAATCGGGTAATTAAGGGTAAATATAATATTATAAAATTACCCTAACCCATGTAAAAATCCTATTGGATGACTAAAAGTAGACCCATATCACCTAAGGGTCTGATTAGATTCATTTTATGGACTTTTTTCCATGAAAATAATTTAATTATTATTAAAACCAAAGAATGTGACAACATGTCACTTTCTTAAATCTTATAAGTATAATAATTTTAATTTAGTGTTAAACTTCATGAAACATCGAACATGAATAATATCCAGAACGATACTAAAATTATCTAAATCATAGGAATTTATTTAGAATTTTTAGGGATTAAATAAATATCATTTATTATGACACAAAGATGATACAATAATTGTCTTATTAATGAAATATTGACATAATTGATGTTATAAATGCCCAAATATATGTAATTTGAGACTTTTTATGACTTACACTAATTTTCTAGGTTAATAGGATATGTTATTGTTTATTTAAGTAACTTTATTCTAACTTAAAATTATGTTATGAATTTCATAAAAATCATGTAACAAATAGTGTCAAAATTGACATAAATTAGTTTTTAAAACAAATATTATATTATTAATTGTTATTTAATTCCTAAAAATCTAAGGTTCAGCCAAATGACTTAGATAAGGATAGATATATTAATAATAAACAACTTGAGGTTCGTTCGGCTTGTTATGGTAAGTTTATTATCCATATAGTGTAAGAAAACAAAAAGACACGGTAAACGTTAAATTATTTAACTTAGAGTTAAATCTAATTGATAAGGTTACAATAATAACTTAAACTTGTCTAAATCCTATTGGATGAGATGATTGGAACCCATACCCACTTTAGCTTTGAAATAAGACCCTTTGGAACCATTATAAACCGAATTTGACCTTAATATAAAATAATATTTTGATATTTTCCTAAGGTGCCCCTCTCCTCCCTTATAAAAGGGCACCTCCTCCCTCTCCTCCTCACAACAATTTGAGCATTCAAGCTCGGCCAACCCCTGACAAAATCTCTTCTCCACTTTCCTAGTATAATCCTAGAGGTCCTGTTCTTCTTCAAAGACCATCCATAGTTCTTTAAGTGGAGGTTATGTGAAGGCGCATCAAAAAGAGGTAATATCCCTTACCGATCTTTTTCAATTTCTTTCTTCTTCAACTTCTTCTTCTTTAGTTGTTTCATGGTAAAGTGATAACATCAGTATTTATTATTTAATGATATGTTATTATAAATATGAAACAACTCTAATTAACCTTCTATCCGTCCTACAGAAAATGGAAATCACCGCGCGTGCGTACGTACGGAATACCGTCTCCACAACGTGGTGTAATCTATTTTCCGCCACCACCATAATTGGATGGGTATAATAGTGTAATGAGTACCTATATATTATTATTATTATAAAGTTATATTTATACTGAAATAGTATACATACACTTCAACACAATTCCATGACCATGGGAACGATATCATCGCTCGTGCGTACGTACGGACTACCGTCTCCACGACACGATGAGATTCATTATCCATGTTAACCATTCTAGAATGATTATAAAGTATATATAATGAATAATAATGAAATATATGACATGGTAAATCTACTGGATTTATGTATATATATATGTCATCTTCTTACTTCCATTCAAGACAATAAGGAAAGGAAAACAACGTTCATGCGTACGTACGGACTACCGTCTCCATGAACGGTGTGTTTCATTTCATTTATCTATCTATTATATATATATATATATATACTGAATATATATGATATATAAATCATATTTTATATTCTTGAAGTAATTAAATCATGATATAAGTAATAATAATGTCAAGAACAACAAGTCCAAACACCTACGATAAATGAAATGATTTTACTCAAAACGCTTCTTTAACATGGAATTTACAAAAGAACGGTTAATATAGAGTCATAAGTAAAACATATATGATATCATAACAATGAATATGATTCTGTAATTAGTCAATGAAATTATTTAAATCATTATACAGGAGGTTCGGACGCTTACGAAGAAAATCAGACCTAAGGTATGGGAAATATCACAATCTAATTTTTATTCGAGATTGTTTATACTTTAGTATTTACTGGGGTGTATTTTATCATCCACATCCATGTTTCCTCAATATTTAATATTATTTACATTCACATACAATTTTCTAAATCCTATTTTACCCTTCAGTGAGTTTTTAGTAAAAGATATGAAAGGAATCTTTTGTCGTTTTTCGTACGAGGTACTTTTTTGACTTTTCCGACAAAAGTACGATGAATGTTTTTTTTAAATTATACGACATGAATGGATTTTTAAAACATTATTTCCAAGAATATTCCTTTACAGGTTTTCAAGTTTATTTTTAATCAACTTCTTTTAAAATTGTATGACATGTTAAGAAAGGAAAAATGTTTTTGAAGTAGAAAGGATATTTTCCTCAAGAATGGAGTTCAAGAGTTTTATCAAAATTATTTTCCATCTAAGATAATATAGGGTTCTATTTCTATCCCTATTATTACATGTATTTTATTAGGTTGTGATGGAAATATTTTTCCTTTATCTTATATGAATTTTTTTATGATGTCACGATGTTTATGATTTCCATTTTTATTACATGGGATATGCTATGATGTATGGTTTATTATTTTGTGGCACACATAAGAATGGTATCATTAAGAGATGGGTGGGACCTATATCTCCCTCCAATGCATTGGGTAAAGATTTTATATCTCATGAGATAGGCATGGATGGAATGGTAGGTTATACCGGTTCAGTGAAACAGGACTGAAACAAGGGTGACTCGGTTCAGAAATGGACTTTGTCCACTAAGATAGTCTTGGAAATGAGTCTTGACTAACAAGAAATGATTCTCTATGATTATGTGTGTATGCCACAAAGTATCATGTTTTATGTTATGATTATTGTGATTACATTTCACATCCATGAGTTTTCCCAGGTTATGAAATTTTGATCTCTTTTACAGGTTAAGATTTCCAAAAGTTATGTTCATATGTATATGATTTGATTGATATTTCTTTTGTTTACCCTTACTGAGCATTTGAGCTCACACTTTTATGTTTTCTTTTCCCCAGGATATAAAGAAAGGTTTTAGGTATAAAAAAGAGGAAGATCTTTATGGGAGATGTTGAAGATCTTTCACCAGGATTAGAAGATTATATTCCGAGTTTCCAAAGACACTAAACTATTACGATCCTTGTGTGTGTGTTTTTGTTATGTACTAAGTATTCCGCAAATGTAATGTAATGTCAATGTACGCCAGGCTTCGGGTCTCTACATGTACCTACCCTTCAGATAGGATTCGAGGTGGACGACCCAAGAGCTACTTCTATTCTTCCAGCTGCTTGACTTTTCTGTTGTACTTTCATTCAGTTGTAGTTGTACTTTTCAGTTGGGTTTGTATTCTGGCCCATTTACTTTTCAGCACTTTATTTTGTACTTAGTGTTTTCTCCCACTTGTACTCTGTTGTGTTGTTTACTTTTATAAAGGCAATACCTTCCCTTTTTATATGTTTTTAAACCTTTGGTGCTAGTTGCAAGCCCCTGGCCTATGGAAGGCGGGCTTGGGGTAGTCACAGCACGGGCCGCGAGGACGGGTCATGAAAATTAATATTATATCATAATACCCTTTATGCTCATTTCGTGTTTAAATAATCATTGGTATCTTTATTATTTAGTCGTTGTGAGAATCGGAGCCCACCAATTATTATGTTTTATTTTCCTAGGATATGAAGAAAAAATATAAGTATGACCTGTACGAAAAGGGAGATAGTTATAGAAAACTATTTGATAAATGATATTTTTATTTCATAAACCATTTATTTATGTAACATTATTTTCAAAGGCTATAAACATTTATAGTTATTGTGTGTATCATAATATTATGTAGTGAAATTAATATAATTAGATATAATATTTGGCTATGAAAATTATGGGTTTCTTTAGTTGGTATCAGATAAAGGTTTAGTTTCATTTTGTAATTATGATGATAAACATTTAGTGGGAAACCTTAGTATAGTTATATGTATAAGATAAAGTCCTAATTTATTATAGGGAATGAAGTGTGGGTTTTCTAAAAAAACATCCACGTTTAGATATTATAAGTGGATTGGTTTTTTCACAAATTCTTCATAAGGTAATTTATTTAAAAAGAGATGGTCGAGTATGTTTCATCCATTGTTCAGTAGGATGGTGAATGTGCCCTTAGTACACACTTGGATAGACACTCTCATGGGATTTTATTGGGATAATTAACATTTTATTTATTAACCAATATGAATGATTTGAATAGATGATGTCCATGAATGTCCCAGGTAAAACCTAAAGTGTCAAAGAATAATAGGAAGGTTTCATTATTTATAAATCATATAAATGATTTACATGATTATTTGGTTTCCCACTATGAAAATTGATTCTCAAATATTGATATTTCGGTTTAGTAAATAGCTATATCCCAAAAGAATGGTCCTAATGCAGAATAATATGGATAGTGGAATGGTTTTTTCTTTGAGAATCAAAATTAAATATGAGTTGGAATGAATTTTTTTTATTAATCCAAATGATCTATCATGATATATAATTAATAATGTAAACTATTTTGAGTTTCTTAATGTGTCAAATAAGAGGAACATGAAATTTTATGAATATTTATGTGGTAATTACTTTTAAGTGGTGAAATTTAAATTTATTTAATGTCAAAAATATGTGAAGGATCGCATAAGATAATTTCTTAAAGGTAGAAGTAGTTTTTATGTTTGGAAATAAAGTCTACTAAGAAATTAATTAATGAGGAATTCAATGTCTTTTGTGTGGGGAACTTGGGAATTATCTTATTAAATACCATAATCTCAGGTTTAAATCATATAATAAATAAAGTTCTATTTTATATTGATAATATAAGTGGAATTGTTAAAATGATTATGTATTTGTATCCATGATGTGTATTACATACGTGTTTTTTAATAATATTCTAGTAATAATAATCATACAATATATAAGTTTATTTTGTATTAGTTTTTCATTAAGGATTTGAATATATTTTTTGAATGTTACCTATAACTAAAAAGGTGATTTAGTTGTATTCATGTATCTTTAGAGAATAATTTATTAAGGGAAAAGTTACCTTTAATATGTTACTGATGAAGGGTTAATAATTTTTAGTAAGGATAAATACATGATTTACATTGATGAATAAAATGATATATCAGGGGGAACATTAAATTGGTTAGTGATTTAGTGATAATTTAAATTAGTACATATTTTATGATTTTTATGTTTTTAGGATTTATTGAATATATTCAATAGTCCATGGTTTTATTTATGGAATAAGGATATAGTTAAAATTGTGATTTAGTTATTCTTTCATTATGGTTTTATTATGATTCAAGATGTTAGGACATTTTAATAGAATATATGATCAATATACTCACATGTTTGGTATGTGACATTATGAAATACATTATGTTGAATAGGGATAACTGTTAAAATTGATCTTGAAAAATATTTATAGTTAAATATGTCATATTTTTGGGTTTTTAATTTACTCATAAATATTTTGGATTGTTTTTAATGTTGAGTACTTTTGCAATTGATTAATTTGAACTCTAGGAATTATTATAATGGTTTTAGGGAATAGTTTTTTATATTTATGTATATTGGATAAATTATTATAAATATTTTAGTTTTAGTAAATATTTATAGAAATATGGAATGAATTTTTATTCATTTATTGATCTTATTACCGATTAAAAATAAATTTTAGTACATCTTGTATGAATAATTCATCTTTATTACAAATTTTATGGAGTAAAAGATGAAGATGAAATTGATCAAAGTATAACCAAATGAATAATTTTTTTTGGAAATGTCAATAAACCAAGTAAATGAATTTTCTAATGTTCTTTATCTACATAAAAAAATAATATCTCATCTTTATGATATGGTTATTAAAATAAAAATGTTATCCTTTTGACTTCAATTCTGATGAGGGTATGCTATTTTTACTCAGAATGATTTCTAGTTTTGAGGTTATTAACTTTCTCATGAACATGGTATCCATGACACAATATTAATCCTTTGAAGATAGTTTTTCTTAAATTCTTATAATTTCACATCACACCAATGTTATCCATATATGGGAACCAGATTAGGTTTTATTTATTTTAACCTTAATGTATACCGCTTACATTTGTTTTTGAAATGGTTTATTATCTCTTGATACCATGTGAGTTTTCAATAAACTTTTTTTTTCAAAACTTAACCCTTTGATGACCTAGATAAAATTTAGAGGGTATAATTTATTTATATAGGGAGAATGAAACTCTAAAAAAATTTAGTTATGGGGGTTAAAAGGCTCAATATATTTCTAAACTCATCATATCGAGATATATGAGATTTCCATTGTATTATAAAAATATATTATTTAAATGTGGCCATTTTAACTTATCAATTGAATTGGTGGGTATGAATAAGATTGAAAAAATTATTAAATAAATATATAAGGTTACTAATTAAAAAAAATAGACATTACTTCTTTGGAAATAAGAACTCATTTAGAGTGTTGTAATTTTGTTATTCAAAAATTCATTTTCATTAAAAATGATTTTTAGAACTTTTTGAATGGAAATTATAATTAATTTAAACCAATTTTATAAATTATATTTTAAAAAATTGACATAAATTTTTAAATCAACACAAAAATATAAACATTGGGTGATATTTTGGGGAGTTTATGAAATACTTTTTTTGGTGAACATTGAAAAATACTAGCTTTTGAAATACTCACACTCATTTTCATTAAATCAAGAAATTTAAATGTCACATTATATATTTTATTTTTTATTAAATTTAAATATGATCCATTTGATTTATAATAATATAATTAATTTCAATAAAATCATCAATACTATTTATTCTAAATAAGTTAATTTTTATCTATAAGACATATTTTTCTAAAAACAATTTTTATTGAATTTTATGTTCTTATATGAAAAATAATTTATTCCAATTTTAGAAAAATAATATTGGAAATTAGAGAAATTATATGGAATAATTTGTTTCATATTTGGTAAAAAATGATTTTTTTTAATTTTGGTCACTACGAATGGCAACCTTGTCAAATATATGGCTCCTCAGTAAGGATAAAATGGGTAAAACGAGATTTGAAATGTGTGATAAGGTTTCAAAATCAACAAAAAAATTGAATTTATTTTATTTTATATAATTTATTTTTCTATAGACATTCCAAATTCGAATATATTTCATTTTAGTGCAATTTTTCATTAATAATGAAATTTATTTTATTTTGAGGAATAAAAAATCCAAATTCTAAAGCTTCAAAATGTAATATTTGTAAAACTTTTGCACAAGGATTAAAGTGGATAAGTTAATTTAAAATTTTTTATTTAAAATAATAATATATTTTTACAATATGGTATTTAATTTATAATTTTTTTTGATTGAATAATTACCTAAAATACATTCTCAATACTGATATGATATTTATTCAATTAATAGAAAAATAAAATTAATTATTTTAAAAATATAAAAATTAATACAATTAGAATGAATTATTTGGTAAAACGCTATTAAAAAATACATAAAAAATTATTTTTGAGTGTGAAATGATTATATTCTAAATCAATATCTCTCTTTATTTTTTTAATGTAAAATAAAAAATAGTGTCCAAAATGGCATTGAATATATTTTATTTTAGATAATGTTTTATTAAACAATTTAAAAGTCATAAAAATATTTTAATAGGACAATAATGATTAAAAATAGTCAAAATATTAATCCCAAGTCCGTTTAGGAGGTAATTTATATCTTATAAGTAAAATTATAGCCTTTTATGATGGAAAACGTTTTTACTATTGATTGGATTAAAATTAGTAAACAAAGGGGATACAAAAATATAAGGTTTAAAACGAAATAAAAACCTTTATAAATTTAATTTATTATTTATATTTCAAACATATACTATTTTAATTTAAATATATGTTCACTTGGAATCATTTTTCTTTATAATGACATAGTTTTATTTAAATTGTTTTTATAATTACAAGAGTTTTATTTCCTCCCTTATAAACGGACACCCACTCTCTCCTTTCTATACACCACATTGAGTCATATATCATTACAAAAATCTACCAAATTCTATTATGAAATTTTCTATACATAAATTATATATGTTTTTATTATTTAAATTCCATTCATAGTATCCTTATGAAGGGGTATATAGTGGGACATCATAAGAACCAATAATCTTCTTAACCAACCTATTTCAATTTATTTATTCCTCTACAACTTCTAAATTTATGGTATACATCATATATTAATATATTTTGTATCTTAAAGATAAATATATGTAATTATAATTATATAACATCCATTATACACCCTATTTTCTGTTAAATGTGATGTGAAAGTATCGCTAGTGTGTACATGTATACTATCGGCACCATTTACTTATAAAATTTAATTCTCAACTCAATCTAACATGAATGTTTATTAATATAGGATTAAGGAATATATATGATATTTATTAACTATTTATTCTTCTATAATTATAGTATTATATCTAACTTTATACCTTCATGTCCATTTTTGACAATGATGTGGCTCGTGTGTCTGTGTGGACTACCACCTCTATTAATATATGCGATTTATTTTTCATTTTATATTAACAGTGATGGTAATAATTATAGATTTAAATAATAGATATGTTTTATATGTGATATAATACATATTCTAAAAATGATAATTTTTATATTCATTTTATCATTTCATCTGTAATAAAATTAAAACAACATTTATGCGTACATTCGATAAATCATCTCTATGAACAATGTAATTTATTTTTCTATCTCTATATTTTAGAAATGATTATAAATACTTATATAATGAATATATATTCTATTTATATCAAAAATAATATTTTTATATGATTCAACCATGATAAAAGTACATAGACCGCAACTACCGAACAAATCTTATGAAACAACTTAACATTTAGCAACATAAATAGTGATTTTTATTTGAAATTATTAATAAATGGGTGTTACAGTTTACTATTTCTATATTATATGATATTATAAGTATTAAAATGAATCTATAATAGAAATATAATAAATTTAAATTTGTTATAAAATAGGATATATTACATTCAAATCAAGACAAAATTGAGGTAAGGAATTTATGTTTCAAGCTCATTTTAATAAATATACTTTATGATAAAATTTCCATTAAATAAAATTATATGATCCATTCATGATAAATCCATTTTATTTGAATATTAGATAGTTATTTATTGATAATAAAATTTTACATTATCTTTTTTCACATTAATTACTAATGACACTGAAATAATGCTTATAATAAAAATTATCTTTATTTATCTCACCAGTTATAAATACTTATTCATTTATATCAATTTTTTCTAAAACTATTTTCATGAATGTTTATAATACTCTAAAATTTTTATTTGAAAGTATTTTTATGCATGGTTTATTTTTTAATTTTTTTAAAGTGAATCTTATTTTCATTTTTTGAATGAGGAACATTTGAATTTTTAACAAAAATGTAAATGGAATCATAGTTTTAATGTAAAAAATTTGAAAATGATTTCCCATAGACAAAAATGATAAATTATTTGATTCTGAAATCACATGTTTGAAATTTTAATTTTAAACAAACAATTTTCATTAATATTTTGTAAATTTTCAGATTTTAATACACGATTTTAAAATAAAAAGTGTTATTTCCTCAAGAAATATTCCACTAATATTTTTAATGTAATTTTTCATCTCTGATAATATCACTTGATGTTACTTAGTATTTAACAGGGATATGATCAAATTATAATATCTATATTCCTTATTAAAATGTTTTATGGATATAGTGGTGAAATAAAAATGAACCCCATTTTCTTTTCCATTGGATAAGTTATGATGTTTTTTTATGATATTACGTCATACATTGTAGGGATTTATGATTATGTGATGAAAAGAAACAAAATTATATATCCTTATAACGAATTTTGTAAATATTAATGGTTTATGATATTAAAGGGTATATATAAGGTAATCCAAATATTGAAAAAGTGGTACATGGGAGGTTATCAAAATCCAAAAAAAGAGGGCACACTAGAGGTTATCCCAGGCCTAAAAGAGGGTGTATGGGATGTTATCCCAACCTCGAAGTATGTAAACAAGTGGTTACCCCATGCCTAACATTTTATAAATGTCTTGGTAAATATCATTAACATTATATTAATATTATTATGATTATTTTACACTTTAAGGAAAATTTTTATGACATGATATTATGCCAATTTTATGTTATTATTGGTCATGTTGTTCGATTTCATTATAATTCTTTTATTATGAAATTCCAAGATTTATTCCACGATACATGTTTACGAGATAAGTTTTTTTATTTCAATTGCTAACATCATGTTATCCTACCGTTTAATCTATGTTTAATTGATCATTTTATCTCTCATTTGTACCCTTAATGAGTATCTAATCAAATGTAGTATGTCATCATTTCCAATGGATATAAATAATTTTTTTAGGTATGATTTATCTAATATATGTGAAAGTAGTGAAGAACTAAGTCATAGATGATGGATATACTTTATGAACTAGTTTTTTATATTTCCATGTTTCCAAAAATACTAATCCATTACAATTTTAGATTGGATTTTTATGTTATTTAATGAATATTAATATAATTAGATGTAACATTTATATATGAAAATTTTCAATTATTATACTACAATGTGGTAGGTAAAATATTTATAATAGTACATCTAGAATAAATAAATAAATGATCTCATGGTATTAGTTTGTAGTTTGTCTTGGTATCACATATATCTCCTAACTCTAAGGTCCAAAAAAACATTACACCAGCCTCTTTCATTTTTTAGATCCATGATCACAAATAATGCACACAAACTAAGATTCCCATAAAATATTTGATTAAAATAACTTTAGGAAGAAAAAAAACATATCATTAACATAATTTCACATGCATAAGAGGGTTATTACATGATAACAAGATAATAAAGAATTGTGAAATCAAGAAACAATCAATCAGGTGTTGAGTTATAATGTGATTTCCAAGTCCCCATGAACCCCGACCATACCTTCTTTTGCACTATACTATATGAATTTGAATAATACAATACAATATCATGGATTGAAAACAAGGCCACCACATATATATGATAGGTTACAAAGAAAATTAGTCTTGGGTCAGACCATAAGTCTATCAAGACCTTTATCTAACATATTTTTGGTCACAAGGCTCTCATACCCATACTTATACCTCAAGTTAGAAAACATGGACATCATATCTCGTAACAACCATAGGTTAGGCCAAATGGATTCCATATCATAACATTATATGTTATTTCTAGTTATAAGCCCCATGTGAACCTTTCATGTGTCTCAGTCCAATATCTTTATTTTCAAATGTCTCACATGCTTCCCCTTAAAGTCAAACAATCCATGATGATGCACATGTAATTTCATATTTTAATACAATTATCTAAAGTCCAAAAATAAAAGAACAATGTGGAATAAAACATATAGGAACAATATTACATATCGAGCATAAGAATCGGTTTGCATAAAGACACATACACATATGATAATATTCTAAAAATGTTTTTCATAGGGTATAAATGTACACATGGGTAATAAAACACAATAATTGGACTCAAATAACAAAACAATATCATCATATTTTGGTAATAATCTTATGAACGGTCTCTATATGGTAGAGAGATTCACATATTTATCATGTAAAATCAAATCTCTAAAATTCAATGAGGAAAAACACATGGATCATTCCAATGTACTAGTATTCAAATAGAAAAAGATTGAATCCATCAAAAAATTACCTCTTAGATTTTATTTCAAGGGGATTAATCATGACATGAGATGGAATACATGTCATTTTATCATAATGGACACACCATCAATAGTAGATCTAAGATCGGTTAAAGAGATGCAACCAAATATCTTTATACAATACTGCAATATTAAGCAAGAATTAGTTCTCCATTAGATCTAGGTAGAGATCCATAAATCACTAAAACATGTAATAGATCTATAAAAAATTACAATGAAAAAAGGATAATTATGATTTAAAATGGATATATCAAACCCTAATTAAATCCTACGATCAATATATTCTTCGTATACACTAGAACAGATAAAGGGGAATCATAAAAGACTAAGGGAGATATCCGGAGAGGGATCCAATTATATTAGGTTCATATTTGGGTGATGGGTAGTTTTATAAAAATATTAGAGGGAAAATATTGAAACAAAGTTAATTAAGTATTATTCTAGGAACCATAGATAGTTTCGTTGTGTATCTATAATTTAGGACCCACTACCAGGACCATAATCTAGTCGGTGCCCCCAATCAGCAAACATGCAACTGGTTGTGGAAACCGGGCATCCCAAAGATTCCTCTAACCTCTAAAAAAAATTCATTGTCACTTTTAAAAATAATCATTACCTCCATAAATATAAAATAGATCTATTATTTTTAGTACTTATAAAAAAAATATGTTGAAATACAAATTATGTTGATATTATCCCCCTCAAATGAATTATCATCACCAAGAATTTCCCATATTTGTCTTCATTGAAAAAGTTTGTACACTACACTCAGAAGCCATATTCACGCTCCCTTGTATACTATTTAATCTATCTCTGATACCAAATTACTATGAAATATTTCACTGTATTACCATATAATAATTTCCCACTCAAATCTATGGTCCAAATTTGGCACCAAAAAATGATTAATTGTGAACTAGATCAAAGATCTCATAGTTGATCACAAGTGTAAGATCAATAATTTTACTCTAAATCTAAATAATATAGAACACATTGTGCATATATTGGTAATTTATGGGTATTTAAAAATGGTAGGCCACTATTGTAACATGACTGACAATATGAAATGGTCTAAAAAATCATTATGTAAAATTCCATTGCTTCTACAACCATCGATTCCCTCATCAAAGAGTCAACCATAAGAAAACCTGTTCACACATAACTAAATCTAATGGTTCCCTACTATAATTGTCATATGATCCTTTTCTACCATAATTGGTCACTAACCACATTCATATAAATAGTAATCTCTCATAGATATCATGTTCCATGATCGGCCCCACAACTTCTACCTCACCTCACTCATTCCAACATATTATTTAGAGTCATTGTCATCCATAAATATCCTTACATGCATAATATTAATTAGATCATGTAATATATTTTTTATTTGAATTAAACCACATATATGTGTTCATCTCAATACTTATTGAATTCCATGATGCATTCCCCTGATGTATCCTTTCATATTATTATCACCCACTTCGTTTATATTTTGTTTTTTGGATGATACACCGTGCTCAATTTCAATGAAGGTACCAGATAATTATGCAATAATTTGTAAAACTACAACGTGAGAAAATCCAATATATATAATAAATTACTAAAATAATCACTATGTAGTTGTAAAATCTACTATACATACTTATTTAGAAAATACTCTATTAATAGGGTCTCCTAAATCATCAAGAAATTGGGCATGTTTATATTTCAATGAACTATCATTGTAAAAACATCACAAATCCTTAGGGCGTGATAAAAACTTCTTATTAATTACATCATAACATAATCCCACTTCTATATATGTATTGTAAGGGGTATAGTAACCCATATTGATACTAAATCTTTACCTTTACCCCATTGTAGGTAAGAAAAAACAAAACATAACTAGTAATATGCCTCTTCATACCTGGCCAAAAAAACTATTTTTAGATATCATGGGTAAATATTCATTGATACTAGATGCACCTCTCAATTTAAATCATGAGTTTAACTCATCAACTACTACCTTAATAATAGTGGCACCAATGACCTCCCATGAATTTATCTCATATCATAATTATCTAAGAACCAGTATAGAACAGAGTCATCCCCTACCAAGAACCGCCACATCACTATGAACTTAGAATTTGACTCTTGGATACACAATAATCTGTATACTAAATAATAAAGGATTGATAAAGGTGAACTTCTAATAAATATGTGATCCTAAAATGTATTTGAAATACACTTATTGATCAAATTACCTAGGTATTATTCACCCAATGAAAGCCACACTCCAACTTCATGTGACTATGCAATTTTCCCATTGAGAGAATTTACAATGACATTACAATTTCATGAAGAATATAGAACATTCAAGTTGAATGTCTAGAGAGACTCCATGCAACATGTAAAAATTAGATTGAGATCATGCTGAGAGAATATTTACCATAATTTCTTATAGTTTTTTTATATTTTAAACCTACCTCTAAAGAGATAATATAGCCAACACATTTGGGCATGATCCACAACAGGGAACTCTATGTCATTGTCCAGGTTGTTATACTAATATATTCATATATTATGTGAACCATTAGTGATAAATTGATCTCTCTACATTAATATAGATCCCAACCCAACAACTAAGGCCTCAAAGTACATGCCATATCCAATCCCCTTCTCATGGAGGATCAAAACTAGTGCTATAATCAATATCTTATTCTCCTCTGGAATGATCTCTTCACATAAACAATACTTCTAAAAATTCACCCCGTTTTTGGTAATCATTATTATTAGCATAACCAAATGGGATATATATTAGAATTAATTTCAATAGTAACCCAAAACCCAAAGGAATCTCCGGACCTTAGATGCCTTCCGTAGACAACCAAATACATCATAACCTTTACCTTCTCTATGTATATATAAATCCTAGCCTCTGAAATTTAATTCCTAGTGAACCATAACTCCATAATATAAAATAAACACTTCAATAGTTTTAAATAAATTTTACGTGCTTGATGTATACTCAATAAATTCTCAATGGGAGAGAATTAATATCAAAATTCTATTGATTATATGAGGATATCACCCATGAATACAATAATGAAATCAGGGTATGGATGAAAAACATGCTTTCATGAGGTCCATGAACACTGATGGATTATTTTATAACACAATAGGTATTAAAGGATACTTATGAATTCCATATCTAATCATAAAACTTGTCTTGGGAATATCATTTTTTCTTACACATAGATGATGGTATCTTCTGTAGATATCAATATTTGGAAACCGCTAGGGTCCATGTTACTGATAAAACTAATAAAAAATATAGGTTAAATGGTACTGGTTCTTCATCATTACCGACTTTTCAATCTGTCATCCTATATAGTGAGAAATAATATCATCTAAATTATTAGAAAACAATACAGTATTCCCTTCATGATAATTTCTCGTTTGGATAATTCTCTTTGCACCAAAGATCTCTATCAAAACCTGGAACTCTCCCAAATTAGTATGTGACATAAAATAATGTTAAATAGATATCAATATCACCCCAAGTATCAGATAAATATTAAAAAACCATTCCATTATATAAGGAAATACTAATAAAATCATATGGGATGATATTAATATAACAATCCATCATTGGGGGAAGATATTTGGGGATACACCAGATTATACTACCAAAGGCAATAATACTACAAGAAACATGATATATGTAACCTACATCATGTTTTTTTACCATCATTTATAATCCAATATCATGGTCACTATTCATCATTAACCTCTCTCCTTTAGACATTTTGAGCAATCATGTAATTGGTAATAGTAGATATGTAGTCGATAAATGGCCTACCAATCCATTCCAAATATCATAAAAATAGGAATATCTATGTTCATGAAGTCCCATAGATGTTCATTGGTATCAAAAACCATTTATTTGTTTGGAAATCATGAAATATGGTATCTTTTTTTCCAAAAGAGTTTTAGGATGGGGAAAATTAGAAGATCACATTATATGTAAATCTAGGACAGTAATGAAATGAGTAGTTTTGAAAGAAAGGGAATATCATGTATGAATAAAAAAATAATAAAGAATGGAGGTAAAAAAATACAATAACAACCATAACAAATCCCTCTCCAACAATATTAGGAACATTCTATACTAATTAATTTTTTTTCCTCAGGTATATGATCCCTCCACGAAGAAATATAGATCACCTAGTTCATCATTGTCTATAATATTAGTGTTTATTGATGAAGACCCTAGATATAGCCTTGGGACATAGTCAATATCTTCTACACACCCCTATGATAGTATGTACTTAATACCCTCAAATAAAACTGTTGTAGATTAATTTTTTTACATTGATGATAATTTATTATTTTCATTTGAAGAATTTCTAGTAATTCCTAACCTGTCCATATTTGAAAAATAGGGAATATTATTCCATAGGGGTATTTGACCAATCCCTAATTTTCTCCACATGTATCTCAACATATAGTATATCCAAATCCTTATTCTTCCAACCACGAAGAAGTCACTCATGATAACAATGGTAAGTCTAGACATTAGTTCACTATAATTTAGATTAAAACCTACAATTCTATGATCCTTTATACCATTATCAAAATTCAAGGCCATAAACATAACCCAAAAATATGTCATTAGGTCAAATCCCCTAACATGACATTATGATCTTGAAAAATCCAATTATAAATTTCCTAACCTTTTCCACCTCATTACAAGATAATATAGCTCTAAATCACAGAAACTCTATAAAATGAGACATGTAAGAAGAAACCTACATCATTTTCTACCATAGAACAATAATCTCTCATTCTTAGTAGAACTTTTGTATGATTGGAAATAAATACTTAATGAAAATATCTTTGAATTATTCATTTCTATGACAATCACCCTTTTATCACACTCCCATAACACCCCATCGATTTCTAGAACATACATAAATTATAAAGGAAGACAAATTCAATATTATATCATTTGGAGTCTATGAGTTCAAATATTCCCTCAATAACATAGATTCATTCCTCAAAATCCTGAGGTGCACCAGTTCCATGGAATGCTGAAGGATTCTAGAGGTGAAAGTCTCATGCATAATAAAACTATCATCTACTGTAGCCCTCTTCCTCAAGAAGGTAAAAAATGCATGATTATGGGTTATTGTAGGATTACCACATGAACTAATGGACTTAATGTCAGAGCATTTTTTGGTGAATCCTCTGGATATCTTTTGGTGGAACTAGTGTTTCCTCGCTATAAAGGGTATTGGGTCATCTCTAGAGGAATTTTTTATTCTTTTGATTTTACCAATTAATGCTTAAAATGCTTATGAAAACATCCTCATAAGAACTAATTATGTCGTTATAAGGAAAAAAGAGATTTTTATATGAAGGTATATCCTACGAGATACAAACACAAAAGGTATACCCTCCTGATTATAGTGAAGGATCAATACTTCTCTCATTTACCTGAATGTTTTCCAAAATAATATATGTATATATATACATCACAACCACTGGAATAAGTTAAAACATCAAATGCTATAATATATATATAAATTTTGAATGACACAAATATTTATAAAAAAATAAAGCAAAAATCATGGAATTTAATTAAATAGAAACCATACATCACCTTACTCGTATATATATATATATATATATATGAAATGTGATCTTAAGTGAATATTCAAGATTTTTGAATACACAAAAATCTTATAAAACTATAACAAAAACACCAATCATGGTTACTAAGAGTTCTATTACATATGAGTTGTAAATACACATGAAAAAAATCCTTACCTGTGTTCCATATATTCTATCTCATTTATTTCTAGTTACAAAATTGATAAAAGGAAAATAAAGGAAACTCAAGATCTAATACCATTTTTGATAGCCCAATTTGAATCACATGTTTTGAGCTAAAGTGCCACATAACCTCATATGTGAATCCTAGAATTCAATGGGCTATCGACTTGTGACAATGTTATTTGTGACAAGGAGATACTATAACCTCAGTAATCATATCCATCACTAGGTAACTAAAAACATTAATATCATCCAACTTAATATCAATGTGTATGAAAAAATGGATAAACTCTTTAATATATAACAATATAGGTCATATAATATCATATCAAATTAATACCCAATGTGGTGGTCAATAGTTATAAGTAGTATAACTTGAATAAATAATTAATAAGATTTTGTGGTAGCTGTTAAGAGTCTTTCCTAGTACTATTTTCATCTCCTAATAGTGAACTCCTCCTTTACCTACTATTGTTCCCTTGCCATTCTTCAGATCCCTAATCACGAAGTTTACATGCACACCAAGACGATCATGAAGGGTTTTAGTATAAAATCATTATTGAACCACAAATGTATCCTTAATATAAGGTAATATATATAAATTTTTTTCCAAGATTATAAGTAAATGATAAAACAAGCAATAACCAATCATTTATTAAGAGGTTGTGTGCTAATTAATCCGCAATGGACCCCTGTTATAGTTAATTCCTCTCCAAATTGGAAATTTTTTTATAAAATAAGTCATGATCATGGGATGAACACAATGACACCCCATATATCTTTGATTTTGCACAAATACAATGAGTCTCGGGTTGGGTCAAAAAGCAGTCAAGCCTTGTTCTTATCATGGGTCATACCACAAGGTTGTCATACCCCATTAATCAATGTAATGTATGGATGCATTGGTTTCACATCATGAAACTACCTTGGTTCAGTGCACATAACCATCATATCCCAACATTATCTCCAAGTTCAGGACACGTGGTCATCATACACTTTACCTTTGCCTCTGTATGCCATTATCACTATCACAAGTTCCACATGTTCTCCATATTATTCTTACTAAACCATGATGGCCCCCATATAATTTTCTACAATAATAAAATATTTTTATGGAAAATAATAAATAAAAAATAGTATATAACACATATATTCACAACAAATAATGTCAAGAATTAGTATTAGTATCCACGCACACACAAATGTGATCATCATCAAACATGGTTATTATTATATACACATACACAAACATGAGTCCAAACTCAAGAATGGGTGATACATACACACACATGAGACCAAACTGAAGAATGGGTGTCAAATAACAAGAAAATATAATATCATATAATTTCAAAAATCTTATTAGATGGATCTATATGGTATTTAGATTCTTACCTATAACACATGAAATCTATATTCAAATATCTACAATATAAGAATGCCCACATCCTTTCCATGAAATGATCATAAATAGAACAAGATCCAATACAACAACATAAAACCTATAAGATTATAATTTATTGGGGGGGAATCATGCCAATATATGAAATACATATCAACTTACCAAAAGGGACTCACTGTCAATTATAGATCTTGGATCGATCAAGGAGAGACCACCAAGTATTATGACATAACACAGATTTATTAGTCAAGGATAAGTTCTCTATTACATCTAGGTGGAGGTTTGTAAAGGTATACAACATGGATTAGATAAATGATAAATTATATATAATGAAAAATAATCATTATTAAAACTGACATATCTATCATTAAATGATACCCCTGATTAATACCGACTTCAAGTTCCTATGAGGAGAGGAAGAGGAATCATATAATACCAATTCAAATCTCTCTACGGGGTTTTGGATGCATTATGAGAATATTTAGTTATTGTATTGTTCAATAATTATATTTGAAAAAAGAAGAAGAAGGAAACTCACATAGTTATTCTTTATTTGGGGGACCACCTACTGGAAGTTGTGACTGGGCGGAAAAAAATCATACTTCAACAACAACTAGTGGTCTGGTGGACTCCCATCTCTAGGATGACAGAATGTGCATAAATGAAAGTCCAAAGGCTTGCACCACCAACTTGAAGGTGCACCCCAAATTCTAGTTAGTATCCTTTTATCAGCCTCTATGTACCCAAAATGTACCCCAACCTCTATAATCCAACTCCATTGACTATATACTAATAAGACCTAACTGTATAGATGAAAAACAGAATAAGGCACATCAAAACTTATAAACAACTTGCCTTTAAATTCTTAGGATGTTACTATACTCTCTTCAAAAATACATTAATAAATAATATTTTCTTGAAATATTAATATTTAAAATGTATATAAAAAATAAAGTTGATTATAGATATAGGTGGAAACTAGCTTGAACATGTAACTCTTATTATCAACATGGTTCTTCCCAAACAAGTTTTGTTTAAATTCATCATATCGTTATGAACTCTTGGATGCTAAAACATCCTTGTCTCATAGGACCATTCAGGAATTTTTAGAACTAAATTCATAATTCGACTTTAAAATTATCATATAGTAAGATTTTTATTAATATGATTTCTGAAACTATAACTGTATATAAGAAATTGTCATGATTCTCAAAAAGCAAAACCGTAAGGAAACCATGTGTTTTCATTTTGTAAAAAAATAAAATTACATTAACCGATAGTCATGGTGTTTAATATAATGACTATTGGATTCCTATGGCTAAAAATTTGAAAAAATATGAACGTACATTTAAAAAAATATTACACCTAGTTGAGGTTCAAATCTTCAGATCCAACTTAAGAAAAAGTATATACAACCACTCTACCATGATGAGTAATAAGTACATAAGTCTAAAATAAATTACAAAAAAAGTAAATATGACTATATATATATATAAATTAAAATATTTATATGTTTAAACACTTAAATATTTATACATTTAATAATTTAAAGTGTTTTTTTAAATCTCATATAATATTCAAATTTTAATAAAAATTTAAAACTGACATGTATATGTGTGTGTTTAAATACTTATCTATTAATACATTTATAGTTATAAATAATTAATTTCATTTTTAATTATCCCGTAAAATTAAAATATAAAATTAGATATTTATTGCTGTATTTAATAAACCTAGAGACATATGATATTTGTGTATGAGTCAGTATACATACATACATACATATATATAAATATTTAATTTTACTTTTAATTATAATATTTAATTAAAATGTAATTTAAATTAAACACTCATACATTAATATAATTAAGTTACTTTTAAATTATGATAAAAAAATTCAATTCTAATACATACATACAATATATATATATATATATATATATATATATTTGTGTGTGTGTGTGATTTACACACATACATAGTACAATGGGTTAAAGATTAAATTTAATATCGACTTCCCACGTTAAAATCCCACATCATTTTTTTATTATATATAACCTATGATCATGGTTTTTGAACCATGAATATAGATGAATAAAGATAAAATGTTTATTAAAACCAATATTATGAGGCTACTTTGATGTTAATTGTTATCCTGATTCACATTTCCATCATTATAGACTGCCATTATGATTTTTATTGAACTAAAATCATTATTTAAAAATATTACTATAGACTATGTTTCTATTATTGTAATATCTTTGATTTGGATAAATAATAAAATAAATATAGGTGATCAAAATGTGTTCTTATGTTACACAAATATTTAGATAGCCTTCATTATGAATTTTGTAAGGTCCATGTATGAGAATTGCGCCCCAAAGAGATGGGTTGAATTAGTGGTTACCAAAATAATAAATCTATTTCCCCCTTCATTGGTTGTTCTGAATGAATCATGATTGAGATTATGTGATGATGATAAATAGAGTGAGAATATGAAACATGGGTTTTTACAAGGATCACTCACTATTTTTTGGTTAATCTTTGATGAACAATAATAGTGATCTCATTGTGCTTTTTTTATATTATAAACAACAATTTTAAAGTATGGATCTGGATGATGGTCCTAAACTCCATGCACAAGAAATTAAATATCCAATAAGTTATTTAATATTTACTTCATGATATCATGTTCTTCCAAAATTTTGATCACAATAGGGACCTTGATATTCTCTTTAATACCAGAAAAATTTTCTCTAGTATATTTCTAAAATAGTTGGATTGTTATCTTTGTGTTGTATCATACTTTTTTCTGAATAATTCCATGAAGTATTCAGGTTCTCTAGTATATTTCTAAAATAGGTGGATTTTTATCTTTGTGTTGTATCATACTTTTATCTGAATAATTCTCCCAGATATAGAGAACCTGAATACTTCATGGAATGGTGATTTAAACAATGGTGTAGCTTTCAGCATTGAACGATATGCATTATAAATCTACAAAAATTTCACATCCATAGAGGTGTGGCCTAATGTATTATAACATGGAATTTTTATCTATTCATATATATGAATTACTATTGTGGTGTGGCCATAAAACATGTTGTGTGTATAATTTTGTATAACATTCCAAAGATACAAATAACATATCATGGAATGAATCAATGTCCTGTGAACTATTATATAAAGAGTGGTGTCCTTATTATAGAACAATTCCCTCAATATCCCTACACAATAAAACAAAATATTTTCATTGGATCCTCTATATCACACTTCTGACACCCAAAAAATTATATATAACTCTTTTATGGTTCAACACCCATAGGTTTTTTCATGAGTATTTGTGTAAGAGTGAATCTCTTCTTCTATTATAGTACATTGTAGTGTAGCACATACCCTCTTTACCATTATTTGGTTCAACTATAAAAATATTCATTTCATTTTTTCCAACTCATTTATAAATGGGTACAAAATTATACATGAGCATGATATGAATAAATATGTAAGTAAAACAACTTCATGGCTCTTAGATTATTTATCTCTAAAATCAGTCATAACATGATTCCAATATGGAATTTATATAGACAAAAAAAATTATATACGAGAGTTTCAAAAAATTATCCACCACTCTATGTAGATATAAATTCCATATTGATTATGTCTCAATTTAGATCAACTCTCACCACCCCCTTTATCAATTCAGTCCATGAGTAATCTTAAAACTACACTATTGTATTAATTTTCAATATGAAAATTATCATATGATGTCTTCTTCATGATTTTTCAACCAACATCTCATATCTCCCCAAGAAAGAAAAAATCCTACATCCCCCTGAACATCACTAGAAAAATGAATCAGAGTTTTTCCCTCTTTTCTAGAATATATCATTTTTCATTATCTAATTTTTAAATTAATATAGATGAAAAATTGAGAAAATAAATAAAAATACTTATAGGGATTTTTAGAGCAAATTTACTCTTAAGAAAAGTCTCAGGTGTTTTAAGGAAACCTTCTTTATAGATTTTATCATGATATCCATTTTATTTTTCATTCAATTAATTACATTACAATGGATGATATTTATATTAAAAATTATCGTTGATGATGCGACCCTTGATATAAATATTCATTGAACTTCAATGTCAATCCATATTCTCTAAGAAGATAATTTTATTTTATTATCAAGATCAATCATGAATTCATAAGTGACATAAAACCACATGTCTTCTTTTCATGAATTCATCCATATATTTTTAGTGTATTATTATATCACAACATACCCATATTCCATTTTACTAAAGTTTAGTGAATTTTTATTCTTATAATATAAACCTACACATATTTTTTCATTTTACTACTTTACAATGAAGGTACAAAATTTTAGATTTATTTTTATTACACATTTCTGAATGGATATCTTGATGAAGAAGTTTATATTGAGAAACCACGTGTTTTTTTAGAAGGATGAAAGTTACATGTTCAAGGTGATTAAATCCTTGTATTGGATAAATAAAGAAATAAGGAAATTGATTTTAAAATTAAATCCCTTCTTAAAAAAGATGCATTTTTAAAATGGAATAGTTGATAGTAATAATTACATGAAATAAATTTCAGAGTCTTACCGAATTTTAATTGTTTCAGGTACCGACATTATCATTTCTGGGAATAAATAAATAACTTTTGAACAATTTGATAAAGAATAGATTTTATTGAGATATCCATTCTCGATGAAATTAAATATTTTCTTAGATTAAAAATATCATAGACTAAAAATAATTTTCTTATCTATGAATATTATTTTAAGGAACTTCTTATGAATTTCAACCTGTAAAATTTGAAACCTATTTTAAAAAAAATTTCTGCCATAACAGAGTTCCGAAAATATGGAGAATCTAAGGATATTGATCCTAAAGAGTTTAAAAATCTGATTAGAAGTTTTTTTTATTTGACTACATCATTTCCTAACATTTTTTATGTTATAACCCTATGTGGAAGATTTTATAGTGCTCCAAAATAATCACATCTATTGAATGGAAATATAATTTTAAAATATATTAAAGGAATAAAAAATTTCATAATATGGTATGATTGAACTGAAAGTATTGACTTTTTTGGGTCTTTAGATGCTAACTGGGTTGGAAATATTGATGATTGACGATCCATATATGTTGGTGTTTTTTGTAAGAAAAATATATTTTTGTTGGCATTAAAATTTAAAAAATATGTAACCCTTAGAATTGTTGAAACTATGTATGTTTCTTCCACTCAAGCCACTAACCTACTTATTTTGACAATGTTTCATTTATAATGCTTAATTTTTGAATAAAAAATACCATTTATCTTGGGTTGTGATAATCAATGTGATATAATCATTATATGAAACCCGATACAAAATTAGAATTCAAAACATATTGACATAAATTAGCACTTCATTAATGAGCATGTGGAGAAGAATGATTTATTATTAGTGTATATTTCGATATCACAAAAATTTATCAAAATATTCATGAATTGTTTACCAACAGAGGGATTTTTTAAAATGTGGTTTAATAGGGGCATCCAACCTCTTTATTATCAAGGTTGAGGTATGTGTTTTTTCCCCACTCTCAGAAAGTATATAAAGAGTGTTGTAAAAGGGGATAATTGTTTTATAAATCCACCCATTGATATATTCTAAACCTTTTAAGTGTGTATTTTTGGGTTTTTTGGTAATTTTTGATCTTAGCATGCAGTTGTGTGTCCTGTTCCAATTGTTTATTAGAGTGGGTGTACGAATGATTTTATAGAAAACTAAAGGAATTGCATAAAGGGGTGATGAATTGATGAACCAATTTCATGAGTCACAACTTTTGGACTACACGATCATACTATAATTGATTATTACCTCCTAAAAAAAGTTTGGTCACATAGGATTATAATTAAGAAATCCAGTTCTTGAGGGTACAATGTTTAGTGATTTATAATCCTTGGTTGAAAAAATATACAAAGGGGGATATTGTTTGGACAAAGATTTCAAGATGTTTTTTTGAACTAAAAGGAATTTCTTATGAATGGATTTTATTTTATTGTAAATGTAAAATAAATCCCCTAAAATTGTTTTTCTGTGATCAGACTCATTATTTTAATTAGAGGATTAGAAAAAAATGATTAATAATGTCCATCACGTTGGGATGAATTTTTTGGGGGTGAAAAGGTTTATCAGACCCACCTTGGGTCCGTAATGAAAGAGTGAATCATAATGAGTAAGTGTATTTGAGTATGAATGGAGTTGATGAAAAATAAAAAATCATTACTAACCATGTAGTTCTCATAAATAATAAGTTTTCTAGAAAACTTATGATGAAAGTATTCTAAAGAAAAGGGACAGAACATGTGATACTAATAGTGTTGAGGTCTGGATTGATAGAAACAAGTGCATGAAGGATGAGATGATTAAATACTATTTGATAAAAGTTAGATGATTATTCATTGATCCAAAAGCTCTAATGTCATGAATAATTAATGATAAAAGTAGAGGTTTTGGGGAGAGGAATGTTTTGGATGTCCAAGCCTAATGGGATTTGTTCATTGGTGTAAGATCATCAGATACATAATTTTCAAAAGAATGTGATTTTGTTGTTAAAACACGTGAATATAAATATTATGGTATTAATGAAAAATAACAAGATACAACATACAAATATCTAGTGAAATCAGTTGGAAATTATCATAATTAGGAAATGAATGTTGTGGTTTTAGACGAAGTTGTTGATATCGATACATTGGATGTGGTGATCTTCTAATCAATAAGAAGTATAAGTGTTTTGTTAGGACCAATTGGATAAAAAATAAGTGGAGTTTATTAGTATGGATGTGTGTGAGGAAGATAGAGACTGATCGACTGAGTGAAGATCAATAATGCAGTCAACAATTTTCATGAGGATTAATTGTCTGGAAATTGGTTTAAGAATTAATGAAGAACTAAAATATGTTTTCTAATGGTCCAAGGGATAAATGAAAAATGTCTCATGTTTTTTATAAATTGGTTCAAGAGTTATCATGATGGTGTTGACACCGATTACGAGAGTGATGTAAATACCAATCCATAAGATGTAGTTTGACACAAATTACATCCTCATAAACATAATCATTGGTCAGAATAAGAGATGAAAATAATAAATGTTTGGAGCAGTCAAATTTTTTTTATATAGGGTTGATGATGATGCTAATGTTATTTTTATGAAGTGCATGAATCATTTTGAGGTTGTGATGAGGTTTATGAAATAATAATGGAAATCAAAGTCTAGTGAAGTTGCCACGATGTTTTTGGAAGAATGGTTTCATATTCTACTTGATCAATCAATATTGAGAAACATAATGAATAATATCCTGATTTATATATTTCTATATTATAATGAAGAAATTGGAATGGAAATCAAAATTCACATGAATAATGGTTTGAAATTCAGAAGAAATTTGACGTTCTTTGAGAAGGAACAAAAAGAGTTGAGAAACAATGAATAAGTAAAACATATATCTAAAATGTATGTAAAATTTGAATATTCAGTAAATTTTGTTAATCAGTAAAATTATCTAGATTCCCACCAGAACAATTTTTGGAAAACCTATAAAAGGAGGAGAGTACTTTTTACTTTTTGACACTTGTAATTTTCACATGTGAATAGTGAAGGAAGAGAATTTAATGTTTATATAGATAAGGATGTTCTAGATTGAGTATTCGTGAGGAAGGTTTTTGTATAGAAATAGAGAAAAAAGGAAGATTATATTAAGTGGTTATCATATTAGAATTAGAAATTGTACTAAGATTTATGGACACAGGAAGAAGCATTTTAGAAAAGTATCAATGGTATTTAGGTAGATAATACATTTCCATTCAGATAAACGGGACTATTTAATCAGATTGGGTATCAGAATAATTATTACTATGAGTAACATAGAAGTTATTACCTAATAATGGGTAGGAATGTGAATAATTGCATTTGAATATTATAATTATGAACGTTGTCAAGGAAATACAAAAACATGTTCTGAAGAAATTACTGAATTTTTATTAACTTTTCAAACAAAAGTTTATTAGCTCATTTGATTCATCTTGAAGCACCTACACTGTTATTTTTAACAAAATTATATTCATGTGTTTGGGTATGTACTATTTTTGGTATCCACGCAAAAAAGAATTTTTTTGTGGATTTTTGTGGTATTGGATTGTTTCCATACCATACCATGGACATCGATAATCTTGTTAAGTAGTGACCTTTTTAGATTTTTGTGTTATTGTGGATATGTGACTATTTTTTTTCCAACGAAGTAATAACTCTTTAATAGGAGAAAATGTTTTTTTAATGAATAATGAAACATAAAATAAAAATATATCACTGATTCATCCCTACAACTCTTAATGATTGAGTGATCTTAGGTAGGAAATTTTAATTGATGATCACCCAGAGAATAATGAAAATATATTCTGACCATTATAGAAGACCTCTATAATTTGGGGTTGGTCATCATGTTTTCTATTGGGTGTCTCCTAGGTTTGGAAATGTCGTATCAGGAAATAAGAAAAGATATCACCCATTATTGTCTAGTCGTTTAAAAATATTTCTAATGTTTGTATAGTTGCACACCATTTAACCATTATATGACATTATAGTTCCCTACATGATGTGTCGCACTTGTATCAGATATGAAGATATCAACTAGCTCATTTACATTTGATAAATGTTGAATAAATCAATCATTTTTTATGCATCCAATGAGGAGAATCCAATAATGGTTGTATATCATAGTGAGAAATATTTTCAGTGTAGGACTATACCATTGGTTCTAGTGTAGTGGAAGCATGGGAGAGTTTCAAGGGATACCTTTGACATAGAGTTTGATATGAAAATTCAGTTTCTAGACTTTTTGCTGATACCTCACAGTGATGTATAGAGCATCTTGTAGAGGAGCCGTTATATAGTGGGGATGTTGTAAGATACTGTAATTTTTTAGGTACATCACTCTCAAAGATTTTTGTTATCTTTTAATTTGGTTTTGTTTTCATAATGGATATATATTTTTCTAATAAATGGAGTCTTGGTTTGTGAGGAAACATGGGAAAACTAGAGAGTATCCACATGGAGATCCTTTTTTGGGGGTAATGACTTAATGTTTGGGGATTTATTCATGTTTGAATTAATAAAGTTTGTGTATAAATGGGTTAAGTGATTCATTGGTACATGGTAGGTTGATAATATTTAAATGGGTTTTGGGTTATTTAAAGGGGAAATGGGATGAAAAACCCATCTGTAGAACATTTATATACCATGTAATGAGATTACACATCCCTTAATTTTTATGTTGTTTTAATAAAATAAATATGATTCCATAGGTTTTTCTATGTATCCCATGAAAAATATTTACATGAAATGTTACTACATTACATCCCATGTTATTCAGTGAAATGTTATATTAATGTATGTTATGTTGCTGAATTTCGTTCTAATTTTTTGCAACTCTTATCCTCTCAATCGAGGGCAACCCTCCATGCAAATTAAAGTGCCATCATACCTATTAGACATCCATTTTATCAAAAAAATCCTTGATTTGTAACGCCCTGACCCCAGCTACCCAGAGTCGGTGCATTATTACATAACATTGGCATGATCATGAGAAAGATCAAATCTCGAAAGACCGATTGGTTCAGTAGCCTTGGAAACACTAGATATATTCATAAAGTTTTACATTACATTTCAAAGTGAAAAACTACAACAACAAAAAAGTATTCATATCCACACTATTAACCCCTCATAATATCCCTGCAAGTCAATCATAATTTACTTCTTCACTACCTGGGAAAAATAAAACATAGAAAAGGGGTGAGCTCAAATGCCCAGTAAGGATAACAATATAGCGAAAACTTTCATAAATAAGAATAAACATTTAAGGCAATGTATAACTAAAACAAAAGCCTTTTAAATATTAACTTTCAACATGGTATGGCATAAATAAAATGAAATAATTCCATTTACTTATTCACATGGATATTCTACTAATCGAATAATCACATGCAAAAATCAATAACCACTTTCATAATGTTGAAATGCATAATGCTAGACTATCATAACCACATAGCCAAGGCCTCGTGCCAAGACTACAAATAAGATTTTGTCAAGGCCTTGTGCCAAGACACTAGTTTGTCTCATGAGACCTACCGATGCATCGAGGAGCTATAGCGGGCTCCACCCGTCACTTATTAAGTCCAATGCATTCCCATATGAAAAGGTTTAAACATAACATAAACATTCGTATTAAAACTAGCATATGAAATGTCAATAAATTCACCATAAACTATGAATGGTATAAAAATATCACATCCATAGTCAAACATATCACAAAACCTTCAATACAATATAGAAGTTTTGTATCATAATAAATCAACTTCAAATAATCTTAAAATCCGTCAAAGGATGTTGACATAGATGAAATCAAAATTCTTTTTAAAGAAATATCTCCTTTTATTTTGAAATCATTTAAGATACATATAAAATAAAACATTTTCTTTGAAAATATACTTATAAGCTTCTATGTAAAGCTTTGAATATTTTATAACGGCGTAAAATTACCGCACCCGCCGTATAAGTTAAAAAAAACATTCTTACCTCAATTCTGAAAAGGTTAAAAAGGACCTTGTTTTGAAAACGATGGAAAGATTCCTTTATAAACCTCTTATAAAAAGTCAAACAAGGGTATAAATGACTTTAACCCATATTCTTGTAAATAGTAAAAATGTTTTGAAATACATTTCGAAGAAACATGGATGTGGATGATAAAGAGATCCCAGTAGATTATTACATATAAACAACCTCGGATAATGAAGAGATTGTGAAATAACCCTTACCTTGTACTTTTCCTTTGTTGGGGTCGGTTAACCTCCTGTATAATGGTGAAATAATTGTTATTAAATTATACATGAATCATATACATTAATATGATATCATATATGATCTTTTAACATTGCTTTATTAATAATATCTTAGTATTATCGTCGTTTCAGGTGATAATCGATTCGTTCTTCTTAAATGTTTTGTTACGTAAGACATGTTTGTAATGGATAGATTAAATCTTATTCATAATCAGAATGATATTAACATTATTTTTAACCCTAAAATGAGAATAAGACTTGAATGGATACGATGGAGGATGGATCTCACCGCGTTCGTGGAGACGGTAGTCCGTACGTACGCACGAACGCTACTTCCATTTTAATTTTTATTTTAAAAGAATTTAATCCAACTGATACATAGGTATATTACTATTACATTATAATATTATATTTTATATATGTTACTTAAGTTCATTAACACCATCCTTTATACGTTCCATGTGTGGTATGAACGAGTCATATCATTTTAAGGGGGCGGTAGTCCGCACTTCCTCAAATGAAATTATCGTATGTATATACAAAATGAAACGAATAATGGTATGAAATAAAATGGAATTACAGAAGCTTATATATAAAATATATATCATTAATATCATATTTAATTACAGTGCCATCATAATGGCCACCATGAGAGGCGGTAAGATGTATTTGAACAATCATCGTTTCGTGAGGCGTTAGTTTTCCATCCACAGAAACATTATGTTCATCATCCATTAGATGGAGTTGTGTGTATGTGTAGTTTGAATCCTTCTTATAAAAACATCCTAGTATATTGAGGATACTGGTGTTGTTACAAAAGAAAGGAAATAAAAAGAGTTTTGGGGTTGGAGAAGCAAAATAAAGGAAAATAATTTAAGAGAAATCGTTACCTTTAATTTAGGTAACTCACTTTGGTTGGAACCAAAGGACTTGTTGAAATGATTTCTGCCTAAGGGGAAGCTTCAAGGAGGAGGAGAGGGATGTGGGGAGCTTAGTTGGGCAGAGTTTGGACGAGCCAAGTGGCTTGAGAGGTGTGAAGAATGAGTAGAAGTGGTCTCCTTTTATAAGGGAGAGGAGGGGCTCTTTAGGAAAGAGTGAAAGTATTACTTTATAATATAATTATATTCGGTTTATAATGGTCCAAAAATCATTGAGGTCGAAGATAAGATGAATCATATTCTAAATAACATCAACCAATAAGAATTGGACAGGTTTTAGATAATATTTTAATCATTATAATCTTATTTATTTAAATGATTTATTAATGAGGTAAACATTGCATCATTATTGTGTCATTAATAATTTAACTTATTTAATGTCTAAAAATTATAAATAAAATATCATCATGTAGGAAATCCTTTTAGCTTTCTAATGAATATTTATAATCGAAAATCCAACATGTATAACCCTATGTAAAAATTGTTCTTCTAAAAGATGTAAGCTTATGCCATTTTTATTTTTATTTTAACTTTATTAATATAATGTGTCCCTACCACATACAAGTGGCTCCATGGGGTCCCCAAATTGACCCAAGGATGCTCATGGTCGGGTATGTGTCCACCAATAAGGTTAGGACACGTTTTAGGGTATCTTTGTATTATTATAATATTATTTTTTAACCCTTATTTACCGGATTTACCCTTTAACCATGGTAAATAAAATATTTACCGCAGTAATTATTCAAAATGTGTAAATATAAAAGTTACCTATTTACATAATTTGGACATCCGGATTCCAAATATGGAATCCATTTTCCTAAATTCAAAACACAGAAGTGGCAGAAATTAATTTAAAATTAATTCCCGCTGTCAAAACAAAAAGCGTGTTTTTAAGAGGTAATAACTATCAAAAGATTGACACTTGTTTATGTTCGGTTTAATTGTAAAATTATGTCCAATGACCAACATTATATTAAATGGTAAAAATATATTCTAAATATACTTTAAAACCACTCAAAATCACAATTTATCACTATTAATTATTTTGATTAAAAAAGTTGTTTTTAATTAAAATTTAGAAATTTTTACTATTCATCAAAATATGAAAGTTATCCGAAAAGTACCAAAATTTCACCTTAGGCTAAATTTGATATTCCGAATCCAAAAATGAAGTCCATTTTGAAATATAAAATATATATAATTTCAGAAAATTAAGTATTACTATTCATAACGGCTAGTTTGATCGGTTGTGGTGTGTGTTAAAACTCGAAGTTGCGTACAACACACGCTATTAGTTTATTCAAAGGAAAGCGTACCGTGGAAGCTTGGGATGTTTTATTTTAAATTTTTTGATGTCCCCATTTAGTCAAAAAGTTTAAAATATTTTATTTAAAAAGGTTTCACTATTAAAAGTTGGTAAAACTACAATACTGAAGATGAATTTGTTCTTACATTATGTCTAAGAAACTCATAATATGGATTCTAAAATTGTAAGGATTATATAAAGTTTAAAATTTAGTTAATACTATTCATAACCTTTTTTGAATGGCTTGTTTGCTAAGTCATGGTGCGCTTGAACTCGGTGTTGCGTGTAGTGCAAGTTATTGAATTATTTTGAAGAAATAACACACTATGAAATCTTGGGGTGTTACATTCTCCCCTCCTTCAATAAATTGCGTCCTCGCAATTTGAAATTGTTCTTCGAAAATAAAAGGTTGAAAATAGAAAATATATTTGTGGGAAAACCCACATCGGAAATTGGTTTACTAAAATTTAGTCTTAATATGAGGAAAAGAGAAATGAAAGGGTCACCACCAAATTATGATCTCGATTAGGAGAACATTGGTGGTAATTAGAGACATATAATTGGAGGAAAAACGTAAATATTTATAGGTAGTGGTTGAGGTCATCAATCACAAACAAGTATAAAATTGAGGTCCTTAAACTCATCAATCTATGATGATTTGATGTACCATCGGTTCAACAAAATATAGGGTATTGGGATCACACATTTTTGACATTTCAAAATATCTTAGTTGAAATCCCACATCGAAAAATGAATTAATGAGGCCTCTATTTAAAATAAAGAGTAGAAAGTATGAAGATTACCGAAAATAACACATACTAGGGTTCCATGTAGGAAAATATGGATATGGAGGAGAAATCTAACCATCAATTATCTGATGGAGAGTGGTAGAGAACATGGCTATGAAAAGGCCAACAATCCCAAAGCCATAAATTAGTGATGATTTAAGGTACCATCTAGGACAACATTTTTGTTCTAAGTTCCTTTTCTTAATGTTGTGGAATTATTTATGAGATTGGATAAGATCATAAGGAGATATAATTACTTTATAATTAGAGTTTTATCCATTAATAAATTTCTACCACAAAATCATCTTTCACTCTAAAAGATAATAGAACGTAAAAAAAATTTCTATTTATACTATTCGTACAGGGTTCCAAAATAAATGAATTTATAATTCATCTACCAGATCTTTTAAAAAAAAACTACATTATTTATTCCAAGACATCTCGCGGGCCAGTGGTAGGTGATACACCCTTGTCGCCCTTCGGTTGCGGGTTCAAGTCTCGCAGCCTTGCCGGACGCGACGGGTTGCCGCCCGACCTCCGGGTTGTCCTTTTATGGCAATCCAAAATAATCCAAACTAGAACTATCCAAAATACTTCTGTCCAAACTCACAGTCCAAAATTTATAAGGAAGGTAAGAATAATGTAGATCCTTTTTACCCCATAATAGCATATGAATACCTTCATCTTGTATTCTTTTAATACACTAAAACATCCTGAATTACCATATTCCTTATTGATTACATTCATTCTCCCCTATTCCATATAGAATGATGGATATACTTCATCAATCCAAAAATGTTTTAAACCCCAACAATAATGGAATATACAGATCATTAATCAGTTCCAAGGTAGTCAAGAATATCCAACATAATTTATCCAAATCAATCATGTATTATTCTAAAATCACTAACTCGGTATCAGAACCATATTACGGTTTATCTTTCTCTCAACCATATATTTTCCAAAAATTTATCCTGCTATTGAGTCACTTTTCTTTGTTCCACACAATCTCAAGTCCTTAATGAAATAGTACTGCAGTACAATCCTTATATACTCCATAATCATTATAACAAGTACATTGTTGATACAACACTCAATTGACATAATCAACATAAGAACTCTAATCATTCCTCTTCATCTGTGGTAGTATCATAACTTGATTATTATCCAATAGCATCATTTGTGGCATAGTCTGATGACTGGGACATAGGTTCGCATAGTGTCCAAACTCCTTGCAAATGAAGCATTGTACATTTGAAACCATTTTCTTACCCATGCAGTCACGTACTTTGTGCCCTTTTCCTCTACACTTATAACAAACTCCCATTCTTTTCAGGCAAGTTCCAGGGTGTTTCTTTCCATAGTTACCACATATGGGAAAATTCTTCTTTTCCCTCTTCCCTTTATCCATCATTCTCTCTTCCATCCCTTTCTTCTCTTGATTCCCTTCAAAGCCATAGGACTCAGTAAACTCTTTACTTATCTTATCAACACATGATATTATTTCTTCATATGATGATAATACATGGGAGACTATTTCTCTTATAAATTCTAGCTTAAGACCATGAAAGATATGATCCTTCCTTCTCTTTGGATCATGTGCATTTCTGGAGTTTTCATTCCTTCTACTGGGTGCCATTTCTGAACAATGGAATACACTAGATCAGTTTATGAATCAAAATACATAATCCCATACCTATAAAACACTTAACATAAACTGAACTATTTATGGATATAATCCATAATCATAAAAATGTTTTCTTTGAGGAAGTATATACTCATAAACCCTTCATAATGATTTGTAAAGAAAATGAGAGTTATCCTAAGCATATCCCCCGGGAGTGTCGTAACCAAGAGTGCAGCAAGGCCCGTTGTCGTGCACCAGTTCCCGTTCGAGTCTAGCTGAAAGCGGTGTTTTCGGGTTTTACCCCTAGGTACATCTATGCCAGAGCCTCCTCTACCTGCTCGTATCCAGACAGGGATGTATTGCTCGGAAAACTCACAAAATCTCTACAATACCAAAATTCTAGGAAGTTCTTCTATACTAATCCTCAAAGTTCATCTTAGGTCTACGTGCTCTAATTAGAGTTTATCTAAATCTAGCTACCAAGGTTTGTACTAAACTTCCTCTGATACCAACTGTAACGCCCCGACCCCAGCTACCCAGAGTCGGTGCATTATTACATAACATTGGCATGATCATGAGAATGATCAATTCTCGAAAGACCGATTGGTTTAGTAGCCTTGGAAACACTAGATATATTCATAAAGTTTTACATTACATTTCAAAGTGAAAAACTACTACAACAACAAAGTATTCATATCCACACTATTAACCCCTCATAATATTCCTGCAAGTCAATCATAATTTACTTATTCACTACCTGGGAAAAATAAAACATAGAAAAGGGGTGAGCTCAAATGCCCAGTAAGGATAACAATATAGCGGAAACTTTCATAAATAAGAATAAACATTTAAGGCAATGTATAACTAAAACAAAAGCCTTTTAAATATTAACTTTCAACATGGTATGGCATAAATAAAATGAAATAATGCCATTCACTTATTCACATGGATATTCTACTAATCGAATAATCACATGCAAAAATCAATAACCACTTTCATAATGTTGGAATGCATAATGCCAGACTATCATAACCACATAGCCAAGGCCTCGTGCCAAGACTACAAATAAGATTTTGTCAATGCCTTGTGCCAAGACACTAGTTTGTCTCATGAGACCTACCGATGCATCGAGGAGCTATAGCGGGCTCCACCCGTCACTTATTAAGTCCAATGCATTCCCATATGAAAAGGTTTAAACATAACATAAACATTCGTATTAAAACTAGCATACGAAATGTCTATAATTTCACCATAAACTATGAATGGTATAAAAATAGCACATCCATAGTCAAACATATCACAAAACCTTCAATACAATATAGAAGTTTTGTATCATAATAAATCAACTTCAAATAATCTTAAAATCCGTCAATGGATGTTGACATAGATGAAATCAAAATTCTTTTTAAAGAAATATCTCCTTTTATTTTGAAATCATTTAAGATCCATATAAAATAAAACATTTTCTTTGAAAATATTCTTATAAGCTTCTAAGTAAAGCTTTGAAGATTTTATAACGGTGTAAAATTACCGCACCCGCCGTATAAGTTAAAAAAAACATTCTTACTTCAATTCTGAAAAGGTTAAAAAGGACCTTGTTTTGAAAACGACGGAAAGATTCCTTTATAAACCTCTTATAAAAAGTCAAACAAGGGTATAAATGACTTTAACCCATATTCTTGTAAATAGTAATAATGTTTTGAAATACATTTCGAAGAAACATGGATGTGGATGATAAAGAGATCCCAGTAGATTATTACATATAAACAACCTCGGATAATGAAGAGATTGTGAAATAACCCTTACCTTGTACTTTTCCTTTGTTGGGGTCGGTTAACCTCCTGTATAATGGTGAAATAATTGTTATTAAATTATACAAGAATCATATACATTAATATGATATCATATATGATCTTTTAACATTGCTTTATTAATAATATCTTAGTATTATCGTCGTTTCAGGTGATAATCGATTCGTTCTTCTTAAATGTTTGGTTATGTAAGACATGTTTGTAATGGATAGATTAAATCTTATTCATAATCAGAATGATATTAACATTATTTTTAACCCTAAAATGATAATAAGACTTGAATGGATACGATGGAGGATGGATCTCACCGCGTTCGTGGAGACGGTAGTCCGTACGTACGCACGAACGCTACATCCATTTTAATTTTTATTTTAAAAGAATTGAATCCAACTGATACATAGGTATATTACTATTCCAGTATAATATAATATTTTATATATGTTACTTAAGTTCATTAACACCATCCTTTATACGTTCCATGTGTGGTATGAATGAGTCATATCATTTTAAGGGGGCGGTAGTCCGCACTTCCTCAAATGAAATTATCGTATGTATATACAACATGAAACGAATAATGGTATGAAATAAAATGTAATTACAGAAGCTTATATATAAAATATATATCATTAATATCATATTTAATTGCAGTGCCATCATAATGGCCACCATGAGAGGCGGTAAGATGTATTTGAACATTCATCGTTTCGTGAGGCGTTAGTTTGCCATCCACAGAAACATTATGTTCATCATCCATTAGATGGAGTTGTGTGTATGTGTAGTTTGAATCCTTCTTATAACAACCTCCTAGTATATTGAGGATACTGGTGTTGTTACAAAAGAAAGGAAATAAAAAGATTTTGGGGGTTGGAGAAGCAAAATAAAGGAAAATAATTTAAGAGAAATCGTTACCATTAATTTAGGTAACTCACTTTGGTTGGAACCAAAGGACTTCTTGAAATGATTTCTGCCTAAGGGGAAGCTTCAAGGAGGAGGATAGGGATGTGGGGAGCTTAGTTGGGCAGATTTTGGATGAGCCAAGTGGCTTTAGAGGTGTGAAGAATGAGTAGAAGTGGTCTCCTTTTATAAGGGAGAGGAGGGGCTCTTTAGGAAAGAGTGAAAGTATTACTTTATAATATAATTATATCCGGTTTCTAATGGTCCAAAAATCATTGAGGTCGAAGATAAGATGAATCATATTCTAAATAACATCAACCAATAAGAATTGGACAGGTTTTAGATAATATTTTAATCATTATAATCTTATTTATTTAAATGATTTATTAATGAGGTAAACATTGCATCATTATTGTGTCATTAATAATTTAACTTATTTGATGTCTAAAAATTATAAATAAAATATCATCATGTAGGAAATCGTTTTATCTTTCTAATGAATATTTATAATCGAAAATAAAACATGTATAACCCTATGTAAAAATTATTTTTCTAAAAGATGTAAGCTTATGCCATTTTTTTTTATTTTAACTTTATTAATATAATGTGTCCCTACCACATACAAGTGGCTCCAAGGGGTCCCCAAATTGACCCAAGGATGCTCATGGTCGGGTATGTGTCCACCAATAAGGTTAGGACACGTTTTAGGGTAACTTTGTGTTATTATAATATTTTTTTTAACCCTTATTTACCGGATTTACCCTTTAACCATGGTAAATAAAATATTTACCGCAGTAATTATTCAAAATGTGTAAAAATAAAAGTTACCTATTTACATAATTTGGACATCCTGATTCCAAATATGGAATCCATTTTCCTAAATTCAAAACACAGAAGTGGCAGAAATTAATTTAAAATTGATTCCCGCTGTCAAAACAAAAAGCGTGTTTTTAAGAGGTAATAACTATCAAAAGATTGACACTTGTTTATGTTCGGTTTAATTGTAAAATTATGTCCAATGACCAACATTATATTAAATGGTAAAAATATATTCTAAATATACTTTAAAACCACTCAAAATCACAATTTATCACTATTAATTATTTTGATTAAAAAAGTTGTTTTTAATTAAAAGTTAGAAATTTTTACTATTCATCAAAATATGAAAGTTATCCGAAAAGTACCAAAATTTCACCTTAGGCTGAATTTGATATTCTGAATCCAAAAATGACGTCCATTTTGAAATATAAAATATATATAATTTCAAAAAATTAAGTATTACTATTCATAACGGCTAGTTTGATCGGTTGTGGTGTGTGTTAAAACTCGAAGTTGCGTACAACACACGCTATTGTTTTATTCAAAGGAAAGCGTACCGTGGAAGCTTGGGATGTTTTATTTTAAATTTTCTGATGTCCCCATTTAGTCAAAAAGTTTAAAATATTTTATTTAAAAAGGGTTCACTATTAAAAGTTGGTAAAACTACAATACTGAAGATGAATTTGTTCTTACATTATGTCTAAGAAACTCATAATATGGATTCTAAAATTGTAAGGATTATATAAAGTTTAAAATTTAGTTAATACTATTCATAACCTTTTTTGAACAGCTTGTTTGGTAAGTCATGGTGCGCTTGAACTCGGTGTTGCGTGTAGTGCAAGTTATTGAATTATTTTGAAGAAATAACACACTATGAAATCTTGGGGTGTTACATGATTTCTCTGGAATATTTTCTACACCTTATTCCTTGTAGGATTTTCAATTGGAAGAATCATTATATTGTTATTTAATGTTATGCGGTATGATTCTTAACCATGTGGGTTTATAATTTCCATGTTTATGCTACATTTTGATAACACCAACGTAGTGTGAACCCAAAGCAATTATGTAATGAATGGGATTATTTTTTGGTGTTCGTTGTTTTAAATTGTATTTTAACCTAGATTAAGGCTACTCGTTGGGTGAGTAGAACATGAATATAATTGAATTGACTAATGGATTAAAGTGTGTTTAGAACTACATGAGATATTAATAGATTGATTGATATAGAATCCCTATACTATGTCTCATTTATTATTGATATAATTATTAATAAATTTTGATTTAAATTGAATTTGGTATTTGAATGATTAACATTTGTGTTCATAATTAACTATTCTGAATTGTGATGTGACAACATGATATCTATGTTTTATGAAAACTTGTTTTTGAAGCTAAAATGATTATATATCAGGCTCATCCCCGAAACTTGCACACTTTTATGTTGTAACGAAGATATTGAGAGTGGTCAACATAGTCCCATGATTTAATTCATATTTAGAGTATGATATTACTAGTCCCATGCTTGAATTGTTATAGGGAATTGACCAATATATTTTAATTCTTATAAGGATTTGACCCAGATTACTATGAATATACCATGGTTATATACTGGTGGTTGGAAAATAAATTCTCATAGATATTATGGCATGGAACCTAAGTATGTTATATTAAAATGTTTATATGGTTTTTTTCGACATGGTTAGAAGTCATGCTATGATATATTATAACATGGTACCAAAGTAGTTTATTTTACATTGATTATATGGTTTTAGTTGGAATGGTTGTAATACATGATTGAATATATTCATGAATAGAGCTGAAACATGTTGTTTTTTGTATGTTATTAATTTTTGAATTAATTAATTAGATGTTTATAAGTTTATTACATAAACTTATTATCAGACTAGTTAGTTTAGAAAAATTGGTTTAAACCATTTATGTTTTTCAAAAACCCTATTCAGGCCTCCATTTGGTACCCAATCTGATTATATGGATGAACGTTTGGAAATGGGGAAAATACCTTGTTATTGATTTATTTCATGATGGATTGGATGGTTTTTTGTGGTTAAGAGAATGTGGGGTTTGGTAATGGGGACTTTTGAGTCTTTAATTGAGTCAGGTGATATTTTACTTGTATTGTTTCAAACATGACATTTAGTTGCAATACTACACATCTTTACATTATTCCATTATTATATATTGGATTAATTAGTTTGAAATTATTTTTTCTTTCTAATATGTCAATAAATTGATTTATATATTTTTTATAGTTTATTTTCAACTTTTATTAAAATTCATACTAGATGGTATAGTCTCCCCACTATACATATCACACCCCCATTACTAGTCGGGAGCCTTTGGTGTACAAGGATGCCCTACTTATGCCTCGTAACCAACCCTTTTCTGTCACGTGATAGAGTTCCATCTTGGGGGATGTTATATCATAATACATGAGTCACAATGGAATTAATGAACATGTTCAATTAGAGTAAAATTTTCATAAGATGTATATTTTTTTTAAATCACATAAGCATAGAAACTATTATGTTAAGGAAATCCACCATGACATTGAAACATGATAGGATTTGGATAAGTACCCATGTACCTACTTCAGGGTTTGGAAAACCACTTGTTTAAGCTTTGGATAACAACTTTGGTACCCTATTTAGGGTGTTGGATAACCTCTTATGTACCTTTTTTGATCATATATCACTAATTATTACCTAATTCATTGGAAAATGATTTGGTCACACCCATCACATAATGGAGATAACACATTGGTGGTATATAAAATCATAAAACATTAATCATATCAGTACCTATGAAAATAAGTGGGTTTCATAAATATTTTATCTTATCATAACCAATGTAAAATAAACAAGTTTTGTAATAATATCATCATTTCAACATAACCAGAAAAAAATGTGGGTTTGATAATCCTTTAATCAGGGTATAACTCATGAATATGGAATGAGATTCATAAATAGAGTTCCATAATAAACACAAACCATGTAGAGAAGGAATAAACATGGTATCATTAGATAATATCCCTCATAAATACTAATTAATATCAAAGGATTTCCTGTTGGATATAAAATTATTTTCGAATGTAAAATAACATAGAACATTTCTTAAGGAAATTAAAACTTATTTAAATATAAATTTTTTAAACTAGAACTTCATAAAGAATTTTTTAAGTAATTTTAGTTTAAACTAACCATTGAAAATTATAAAGTATTATTTAAAGAATAATATAATATATTTATTGAAGAGAATATCCATTACAATTGAAAAATATATTTTTTTAAAATTAACAATTTCATAATCCTTTTCATTTAAAAAAATTGAATAATTATAAAGGAAGCCTTAAAAGATAATTTGAAATGGGTCATGAATAAAATATCCTTTCCAATTTAAAAACTATTTTAAAACACAAGTCATTTTTAAAATACATTTCTTTGAAAATAATCATTAAAACTTATAAAGGAATATTTGTAATATCATTTAAAAACATTTCTTAATGAAAAACATATTTTTACATGAAAAAATATTTTTTAAAAATAAAACATTTTTAAAATACTTTTCCTTGAAAATAAAATTGAAAACTTATAAATGAATATTGAAAACATTGAGAGGTAATTACAGTAGGAAATTTTGTACATGTTAAAACAAATATCACTTTCAAAATTTTGAAAAAATCCAAATAGGTCTTATTTTGAATAGGGCCTATGTATTCATTTAAAATATTTATTTATAAATTAAAATTGGTTATAAATAAATTTAAACAATATTTTAAGAGTATTAAAACAATATTTAATAAATTTATATAAAAGAATGATATGAAAATTGGGGTTTTGACAGAAGAATGAAATAAATAAAATTTTATTTAGAACAATTTTTTAGAATAATGAGTACATAAATATATGAAAATGAAGCGAAATAATGTATAATTCTGAACTAAAAGTTTTGAATAAACATCTTTAGTATTTTGAGTGATTTATTATAATATTCCATCATTGAAAGCATAGTCCTAAATAATTTTGATGAACAGTAAGATCATAACATTAAACTCTTACAACTTTTGTAACAATAAAATTGGAAGGATGATTAAATAATAACATAAAAATAATCTTTTAATATAAATAAAATAATTATATTAGTATATTAAATTTCAATGGTGATGTATATAAATATCATAAAATATGATTGGTTAATACCATAATGTATGTTCTAAGGAAGATAAATTGAATAAAAAACATTATTTCTTTAGTATCCTTTGAACCATAAACCCCAAGAAATAGATCATAAAATTGATAAATCTACACCGAAAATTTCCATTATAAGAATCTTATAATAGATTCATGGTTATTATATAAACCACACAAAATAATTCTATGGTAAATATGGAATTTATCTCACATAAGTAAAAAGTGAGATAAAAATCCCTTAGTTTAAGTGTCGACTTAATTAAAACATCATTAAAAATATTATACAATATATAAAATTTTATTAAAAATATATTAAACAACAAAACATATATATAATCCCATAAACTATTTACTTATTTTATTTTATTACCTGTTTATTAACAATTCTTTGTTAAATTCAGATTTTGGGTATTAACAGCTTGTTTTTAGGTATTTTTTATTTTTTTATTTTTGGTTATAATAATTTTATTATGGTTCCATAATATCCACAATTTTATCCATGATACAAATATCATATATACACAATATATTATTATTTATAGTAATCAATTAATGTTAGATATGGAAAATTAAATATAGTGTTTATAGAGATTGTAGGACATACGTATGCATGAACATTCTTTACATTGTCTCAATGGATGGAATGAAAGAAATGTAATATTTTTTGTTTATATGTATCACATATTTTAATTAAATTTAAACTTATTACCTTCCATACAAATACTTAGTGAAAAAAGAATCGCATCGCTTTGCGATGAATTATTTTGTCATACACATGAACAATATTATCATATACCCCCACTAAATTAAAATTAAAAAGGTGTATGTTCTATAATAATTAATTAATTATAAATACGGTAAAGATACTATATATATTAATGTAATCTATCCTTTTTACCATTAATGTGAAATGGGATTGAAAAACAAATCACACCAGTTCACGAGGTGGTAGTCTGCGGTACACAAGAGAAACATTATTATTTTACAACGGTTTGTGAGGCATGAATTTATATAAGTTATTATAATTATAATAATGTAAAAATATCATTAATATGATATAAAAATTGTAATCCATTAATATATCCATCCATGAGAGGTGGTTACGTAAAATGAATGACATCGGCTCGCGAGGTGGTAGCACGTCGTACAGACAATCAACACTTTCATTTCACATTTGGTTGAGGATGAGTTGTATATTAGTTATAAAAGTACCAAATAATATATTTTCTTATGGGAATTATTGATTTTATTTTTTAATCAAAATTTATGTAGATTTTAATCATATACATTATATAAAACAAAAAGGCATTGTTTAAAACATTACACCTTTATAATAAAACCACGTTAGGTTTAACCAAAATTATTCCTAGAGAAGATTTATGATATATATAATTACTATATGATGTGGTTATTTATTTATGGAAGATAATTTGGTAGTAATTAGATGAACTAAATGGTTTTTTTATTGTGAAGAGGAGAGGAGTGGGCCTGTATTTTTTAATTGGGGGAGTGGATACAAATGGTTTATTTTAAAGAATAAGTGCACTCACTTTTTTTACAATCCCAAAGGCCAAACAAATTGCTAATTGGTGAAAATAAAGGGTTTTAAGGTCAATATATCTCTATAAAATGGGTGTTGAAAAACATTATAGGTCATTTTACTCCTTATTATTTTAGTTTAACCCACTATGTAAGCCCATTTTAACTTTAATATTTATAAATTAATTTTACTATGTTTAAATTTAATTTTGAAAAAAAAAATTTATACTAATTATATGATTTCAAATAATTAATCCTTTTTTGAATTTTTTTCATATATGTTGAATTTATTTTAAATTAAACCCAGATACGCGATAAGAAAAATGCATTCCAAAAAAGGTTTGAAAAGTTTTTTATCCAAATTTTGAATGAAATTGATTGAAATTAACCGAATAGGATTAATAAAGATATAATTGAACTAAATATTCTTTTTAAAAACATATTAAACCTATATATATGTTTTAAAATTCATTAAAATAAATTAAAATTATTATTAAAAATGAGTAGTTCTAAGTTATCCTCAAAAAATTTATATTCTCAAAAAAATATTATAAATTCAACACAATATATTTTTGAAACTAAGATTTTATAAATTTATTTTATTTTCTAGTATTAATTTTCTAGAAATAATATTTTTAATATAATTGTGAAAATCGAGATAAAATAGTTTTTTTGGAAAAATATAGTTGTTAAGTGAAAAGTTTGACTTGTTCTTATGTAGTATATAGAAAACACGGAATATTAATATTAAAAATTGGATTGATTATATAATATATTAAATTAGTATAACAATTAATGCATATTTATTTAATTAACTTATTGTGTTAAAAAATCTGTGCATAGAGAAATAGTTCTTTAAAAAAACATTTTATTTTTTTCAAATGGTTTTTATTTTAATTTCTAATTAATGGGTCCCAAAAGTGTAAATTTTATATACATGAATGAAATGTATATTTTCATGAATTAGTTAATCATATTTTTACACATAATTACAATGACTTGGTGATAACTATCACATTATATAATAATAGTTTAATAGTATGTAATTTTTTATTAAAACTCGGTTTTGCATTTGGTGTAAGTTGTAAAAGAAATTAAAAATATTTGACAAAATAGTATTTAATAAAATATTGGGGTGATACAGTTAAATCCTTGGTGTAGCATCCATAAGTTTTTTTCCTAAAACAATTTGGTCCTGGAAAATTGATCCCCACCAATGTGAATGAAAATAACAATTACAAAACACTCAACCTGCACATCGTTCTTCTTCTCGAAATGGTGTAGAGGAAATACTTATTGAAAAATATCTGTAATAATGTAAATATTGATCACATACACTACTTATTTTTATTTGAATAACTAGATTGATCATTCCTTACACTACGGTACAACTGATTCTTATATAGAGATCCCACAACACAACGAGTGTGCAATGGTGTAGCCAAGTCATTGAATCCATATGGAATTTATAGTGGTTAGATCTAAATATTATTACTATTAATAGTATAATGTAAAATAAAAAATGGATTTAACAATTTCTACTAAGGTCTATTTGAGATATATGGTGATATGAGACCTCAGATTGGTGATTTGGATCATGCTCTGACTTCCTAGGTTTTGGTTATGGTGTCTCATGTGAGTTGTAGATGGCAGCTGAAATAGACAAGTGGAGACAATGTTGGAGGTGAAATGATTTAGTGGGAGGTGTGTTTAACCATGTAAGATAAATTTTTTTGGGTAATTGATTAATAGATCATTATTAATTGTTTTTGTAATTCCCCAAACCTAATAGCCCGAAGTCGGTGCCTGCTTTATGACATTACCATAAGATACAAGGAATCACATCCTAGATGACAAAATTGTTTAGTAGTTTTGTTAAAAAAAATTACACGAGTCCTTGATTATATTTTAATAGAAAAATTAAATATTTTTTTTGAATAACATTATTACCTCATAAATATCATTTCATATAAAACATTATACACTTCATTAGTTCATGGGAAAAGGAAGCAAAATGAGGGTGTGGTAAAATGCTCATTAATGGTGATATATAGTAGAAGCTATCAAAAAATAAATTTGCATAGTCCACATGGAAATACAAGTAACTAAATCATTTTAAATTTAATAAATAAAGTGAGTGTAGTATAGCATGATTATAGGATGAGAATTCAATTTCATACAAATAATCACATGATTTTGAAAACATAACAATGGATATTATAACTAATAGAATAGTCACACAGAATATCAATAACAAAATTCATAATGATGGGATGCATATGTTTCAATTTATAAGCTGTCAAGATCTATACTCAATATTTATACTTTTAAAATCTATCCAAAAGATAATTTAAATATGTCAGTAGAAAACCATCATATTTGACCTCTTGATTTTCATCATGAGGTATATTGATGTTTCATGGTGATATATATGTTCTGTACCCCACACATAACATTATAAGCATGATTCATTCATCAAAACAATGGCCTAAACATAAAATACAAAAATATTTTTATTTAAAATCTATCATACTAAGTGTGAATACATTCTATAATCCTTAAACATAACCATAAATGTAACACCCCAAGATTTCATAGTGTGTTATTTCTTCAAAATAATTCAATAACTTGCACTACACGCAACACCGAGTTCAATTGCACCATGACTTACCAAAAAAAAGCCATTAAAAGAGGTCATGAATAGTATTAACTAAATTTTAAACTTTATAATTTTAGAATCCATAGTATGAGTTTCTTAGTCATAATGCAAGAACAGATTCATTTTCAGTATTGCACTTTTATCAACTTTTAGTGAAACATTTTTAAATAAAATATTTTAAACTTTTTGACTAAATGGAGACATCAAAAAATTTAAAATGAAACTTCCCAAGCTTCCACGATACGCTTTCCTTTGAATAAAACAGTGGCGTGTGTTGTACGCAACTTCGAGTTTTAACACACACCACAACCAATCAAACTGGCTGTTATGAATAGTAATACCTAAATTTTGAAATAATATATATTTTATATTTTGAAATGGACTTCATTTTTGGATTCGGAATATCGAATTTAGCCTAAGGTGAAATTTTGGTACTTTTCGGATAACTTTCATATTTTGATGAATAGTGAAAATTACTAAATTTTAATTAAAAACAACTTTTTTAATCAAAATAATTAATAGTGATAAATTATGAATTTGAGTGGTTTTAAAGTATATTTAGAATATATTTTTACAATTTAATATAATGTTGGTCATTAGACAAAATTTTACAATTAAACCGAACATAAACAAGTGTCAATCTTTTGATAGTTATTATCTCTTAAAAACACGCTTTTTGTTTTGACAGCGGGAATTAATTTTAAATTAATTTCTGCCACTTCTGTGTTTTGAATTTAGAGAAATGTATTCCATATTTGGAATCAGGATTTTCAAATTGTGTAAATAGGTAACTTTTATTTTTAGACATTTTGAATAATTACTACGGTAAATATTTTATTTACCATGGTTAAGGGTAAATCCGGTAAATAAGGGTTAAAAAATAATATTATAATAATACTAAATTACCCTAAAACGTGTCTTAATCCTATTGGTTGATACATGGTCGACCATGGGCATCTTTGGGTCTGTTTTGGGACCCCATGGATCCACTTGTAAGTGATAATGACACATTATATTAATAAAGTTAAAATAAAAATAAAAATGGCATAAGCTTACATCTTTTAGAAGAACAATATTTACATAGGGTTATACATGTTGGATTTTCGATTATAAATATTCATTAGAAAGATAAAAAGATTTCCTACATAATGATATTTTATTTATAAATTTTAGACATCAAATAATTTAAATTATTAATGACACAATAATGATGCAATGTTTACCTCATTAATAAATCATTTAAATAAATAAGATTATAATGATTAAAATATTATCTAAAACCTGTCCAATTCTTATTAGTTGATGTTATTTAGAATATGATTCATCTTATCTTCGACCTCAATGATTTTTGGACCATTATAAACCGAATATAATTATATTATAAAGTAATACTTTCACTCTTTCCTAAAGAGCCCCTCCTCTCCCTTATAAAAAGAGACCACTTCTACTCATTCTTCACACCTCTCAAGCCACATGGCTCGTCCAAACTCTGCCCAACTAAGCTCCCCACATCCCTCTCCTCCTCCTTGAAGCTTCCCCTTAGGCAGAAATCATTTCAATAAGTCTTTTGGTTCCAACCAAAGTGAGTTACCTAAATTAAAGGTAACGATTTCTCTTAAATTATTTTCCTTTATTTTGCTTCTCCAACCCCCAAACTCTTTTTATTTCCTTTCTTTTGTAACAACACCAGTATCCTCAATATACTAGGATGTTGTTATAAGAAGGATTCAAACTACACATACACACAACTCCATCTAATGGATGATGAACATAATGTTTCTGTGGATGGCAAACTAACGCCTCACGAAACGATGAATGTTCAAATACATCTTACCGCCTCTCATGGTGGCCATTATGATGGAACTGTAATTAAATATGATATTAATGATATATATTTTATATATTAGCTTCTGTAATTCCATTTTATTTCATACCATTATTCGTTTCATGTTGTATATACATACGATAATTTCATTTGAGGAAGTGCGGACTACCGCCCCCTTAAAATGATATGACTCGTTCATACCACACATGGAACGTATAAAGGATGGTGTTAATGAACTTAAGTAACATATATAAAATATTATATTATACTGGAATAGTAATATACCTATGTATCATTTGGATTCAATTCTTTTAAAATAAAAATTAAATGGAAGTAGCGTTCGTGCGTACGTACGGACTACCGTCTCCACGAACGCGGTGAGATCCATCCTCCATCGTATCCATTCAAGTCTTATTCTCATTTTAGGGTTAAAAATAATGTTAATATCATTCTGATTATGAATAAGATATAATCTATCCATTACAAACATGTCTTACATAACCAAACATTTAAGAAGAACGAATCGATTATCACCCGAAACGACGATAATACTAAGATATTATTAATAAAGCAATGTTAAAAGATCATATATGATATCATATTAATGTTTATGATTCTTGTATAATTTAATAACAATTATTTCACCATTATACATGAGGTTAACCTACCCCAACCAAGGAAAAGTACAAGGTAAGGGTTATTTCACAATCTCTTCATTATCCAAGGTTGTTTATTTGTAATCTCTTTATCATCCACATCCATGTTTCTTCAAAATGTATTTAAAACATTTTTACTATTTACAAGAATATGGGATAAAGTCATTTATACCCTTGTTTGACATTTTATAAGAGGTTTATAAAGGAATCTTTCCGTCGTTTTCCAAACAAGGTCCTTTTTAACCTTTTTGACAGAATTGAGGTAAGAATGTTTTTTTTAACTTATACGGCGGGTGCGGTTATTTTACGCCGTTATAAAATCTTCAAAGCTTTCCTTACAAGCTTATAAGAATATTTTCAAAGAAAATGTTTTATTTTATATGGATCTTAAATGATTTCAAAATAAAAGTAGATATTTCTTTTAAAAGAATTTTGATTTCATCTATGTCAACATCCTTTGATGGATTTTAAGATTATTTGAAGTTGATTTATTATGATACAAAACTTCTATATTGTATTGAAGGTTTTGTGATATGTTTGACTGTGGATGTGCTATTTTTATACCATTCATAGTTTATGGTGAATGTATTGACATTTCGTATGCTAGTTTTAATACGAATGTTTATGTTATGTTTAAACCTTTTCATATGGGAATGCATTGGACTTAATAAGTGACGGGTGGAGCCCGCTATAGCTCCTCGATGCATCGGTAGGTCTCATGAGACAAACTAGTGTCTTGGCACAAGGCCTTGACAAAATCTTATTTGTAGTCTTGGCAATAGGCCTTGGCTATGTGGTTATGATAGTCTGGCATTATGCATTCCAACATTATGAAAGTGGTTATTGATATTGCATGTGATTATTCGATTAGTAAAATATCCATGTGAATAAGTAAATGGCATTATTTCATTTTACTTTTTCCATACTATGTTGAAGTTCAATTTTAAAAGGATTTTGTTTTAGTAATTCATTGCCTTAAATGTTTATGATTATTTTGAATGTTCCGCTATATTGTTATCCTTACTGGGCATTTGAGCTCACCCCTTTTCTATGTTTTATTTTTCCCAGGTAGTGAAGAAGTAAATTATGAATGACTTGCAGGGATATTATGAGGGGTTAATAGTGTGGATATGAAGACTTTGTTGTTGTAGTAGTTTTTCACTTTGAAATGTAATGTAAAACTTTATGATTACATCTAGTGTTTCCAAGGCTACTAAACCAATCGGTCTTTCGGGATTTGATCTTTCTTGTGATCATGCCAATGTTACGAAGTAATGCACCGACTCTGGGTAGCTGGGGTCGGGGCGTTACAGTTGGTATCAGAGGAAGTTTAGTACAAACCTTGGAAGCTAGATTTAGATAAACTCTGATTAGAGCACGTAGACCTAAGATGAACTTTGAGGATTAGTATAAAAGTACTTCCTAGAATTTTGGTATTGTAGAGATTTTGTGAGTTTTCCAAGCAATACATCCCTGTATGGATACGAGCAGGTAGAGGCGGCTCTGGCACAGATGTACCTAGGGGTAAAACCCGAAAACACCGCTTTGAGCTAGACTCGAACGGGAACTGGTGCACGACAACGGGCCTTGCTGCACTCTTGGTTACGACACTCCCGGGGGATATGCTTAGGATAACTCTCATTTTCTTTGCAAATCATTTTGAAGGGTTTATGAGTATATACTTCCTTAAAGAAAACATTCTTATGATTATGGATTATATCCATAAATAGTTCAATTTATGTTAAGTGTTTTATAAGTATGGGATTATGTATTTTGATTCATAAACTGATATAGTTTATTCCATTGTTTAGAAATGGCGCCCAGTAGAAGGAATGAGAACTCCGGAAATGCACATGATCCAAAGAGAAGGAAGGATCATATCTTTCATGGTCTTAAGCTAGAATTTATAAGAGAAATATTCTCCCATGTATTATCATCATATGAAGAAATAATATCATGTATTGATAAGATAAGTAAAGAGATTACTGAGTCCTATGGCTTTGAAGGGAAGCAAGAGAAGAAAAGGATAGAAGAGAGAAAGATGGATAAAGGGAAGAGGGAAAAGAAGAATTCTCCCATATGTGGTAACTGTGGAAAGAAACACCCTGGAACTTGCCTGAAAGGAATGGGAGTTTGTTAAAAGTGTGGAGGAAAAGGGCACAAAGTACGTGACTGCAAGGGTAAGAAAATGGTTTCAAATGTACAATGCTTCATTTTCAAGGAGTTTGGACACTACGCGAACCTATGTCCCAGTCATCAGACTATGACGCAAATGATGCTATTGGATAATAATCAAGTTATGATACTACCACAGATGAAGAGGAATGATTAGAGTTCTTATGTTGATTATGTCAATTGAGTGTTGTATCAACAATGTACTTTTTATAATAATTATGGAGTATATAAGGATTGTACTGCAGTACTATTTCATTAAGGACTTGAGATTGTGTGGAACAAAGAAAAGTGACTCAATAGCAGGATAAATTTTTGGAAAATATATGGTTGAGAGAATGATAAACCATAATATAGTTCTGATACCGAGGTAGTGATTTTCGAATAATACATGATTATTTTGGAAAAAATATATTGGATATTCTTGACTACCTTGGAACTGATTAATGATTTGTATATTCCATCATTGTCGGGGTTTAAAACATTTTTGGATTGATGAAGTATATCCAGCATTCTATATGGAATAAGGGAGCATGAATGTAATCAATAAGGAATATGGTAATACATGATGAAGGTATTCATATGCTATTACGGGGTAAAAAGGATCTATATTATGTTTACCTTCCTTATAAATGTTAGACTGTGAGTTTGGACAGAAGTATTTTGGATAGTTCTAGTTTGGATTATTTTGGATAGCCATAAAAGGACAACCCGGAGGTCGGGCGGCAACCCGTCGCGTCCGGCAAGGCTGCGAGACTTGAACCCGCAACCGAAGGGCAACAAGGTTGTATCACCTACCACTGGACCATGAGATTTCCTGGATTAAATAATGTAGTTTTTATTAAAAGATCATGTAGATGAATTATAAATTCGTTTATTTTGGAACCCTATACGAATAGTGTAAATAGAATTTGTTTTACATTCTATTATCTTTTAGAGTGAAAGATGAGTTTGTGGTAGAAATTTATTAATGGATGAAACTCTAATTATAAAGTAAGTATATCTCCTTATGATCTTAGCCAATCTCATAAATAAATTCCTCAATATTAAGAAAAGCAACATTGAACTAAAATGTTTTCCTAGATGGTACCTTAAATCATCACTAATTTATGGCTTTGGGATTGTTGGCCTTTTTATAGCCATGTTCTCTACCACTCTCCATCAGATAATTGATGGTTAGATTTTTCTTCCATATCCATATTTTCCTACATGGAACCCTAGTATGTGTTATTTTCGGTAATCTTCATACTTTCGACTCTTTATTTTAAATAGAGGCCTCATTAATTCATTTTTCGATGTGGGATTTCAACTAGGATATTTTGAAACGTCAAAAATGTGTTATCCTAATACCCTATGTTTTGTTGAACCGATGGTATTTCAATTCATCATAGATTGATGAATTTAAGGAACTCAATTTTATACTTGTTTGTGATTGATGACCTCAATCACTACCTATAAATATTTACGTTTTTCCTCCGATTTTATGTCTCCAATTTCCACCAATGTTCTCCTAATCGAGATCATAATTTGGTGGTGACCCTTTGATTTCTCTTTTCCTCATATTAAGACTAAATTTTAGTAACCCAATTTCCGATGTGGGTTTTCCCACAAATATATTTTCTACTTTCAACCTTTTATTTTCGAAGAACAATTTCAAATTGCGAGGACGCAATTTATTGAAGGAGGGGAGAATGTAACACCCCAAGATTTCATAGTGTGTTATTTCTTCAAAATAACTCAATAACTTGCACTACACGCAACACCGAGATCAATTCCACCATGACTTACCAAAAAAAAGCCATTAAAAGACGTCATGAATAGTATTAACTAAATTTTAAACTTTATAATTTTAGAATCCATAGTATGAGTTTCTTAGTCATAATGCAAGAACAGATTCATTTTCAGTATTGCACTTTTATCAACTTTTAGTGAAACCTTTTTAAATACAATATTTTAAACTTTTTGACTAAATGGAGACATCAAAAAATTTAAAATGAAACTTCCCAAGCTTCCACGGTACGCTTTCCTTTGAATAAAACAGTGGCGTGTGTTGTACGCAACTTCGAGTTTTAACACACACCACAACCAATCAAACTGGCCGTTATGAATAGTAATACCTAAATTTTGAAATAATATATATTTTATATTTTGAAATGGACTTCATTTTTGGATTCGGAATATCGAATTTAGCCTAAGGTGAAATTTTGGTACTTTTCGGATAACTTTCATATTTTGATGAATAGTGAAAATTACTAAATTTTAATTAAAAACAACTTTTTTAATCAAAATAATTAATAGTGATAAATTATGAATTTGAGTGGTTTTAAAGTATATTTAGAATATATTTTTACAATTTAATATAATGTTGGTCATTAGACAAAATTTTACAATTAAACCGAACATAAACAAGTGTCAATCTTTTGATAGTTATTATCTCTTAAAAACACGCTTTTTGTTTTGACAGCGGGAATTAATTTTAAATTAACTTCTGCCACTTCTGTGTTTTGAATTTAGAGAAATGGATTCCATATTTGGAATCAGGATGTTCAAATTGTGTAAATAGGTAACTTTTATTTTTAGACATTTTGAATAATTACTACGGTAAATATTTTATTTACCATGGTTAAGGGTAAATCCGGTAAATAAGGGTTAAAAAATAATATTATAATAATACTAAATTACCCTAAAACGTGTCTTAATCCTATTGGTTGGTACATGGTCGACCATGGGCATCTTTGGGTCTGTTTTGGGACCCCATGGATCCACTTGTAAGTGATAATGACACATTATATTAATAAAGTTAAAATAAAAATAAAAATGGCATAAGCTTACATCTTTTAGAAGAACAATTTTTACATAGGGTTATACATGTTGGATTTTCGATTATAAATATTCATTAGAAAGATAAAAAGATTTCTTACATAATTATATTTTATTTATAAATTTTAGATATCAAATAATTTAAATTATTAATGACACAATAATGATGTAATGTTTACCTCATTAATAAATCATTTAAATAAATAAGACTATAATGATTAAAATATTATCTAAAACCTGTACAATTCTTATTAGTTGATGTTATTCAGAATATGATTCATCGTATCTTCGACCTTAATGATTTTTGGATCATTATAAACCGAATATAATTATATTATAAAGTAATACTTTCACTCTTTCCTAAAGAGACCCTCCTCTCCCTTATAAAAGGAGACCACTTCTACTCATTCTTCACACCTCTCAAGCCACTTGGCTCGTCCAAACTCTGCCCAACTAAGCTCCCCACATCCCTCTCCTCCTCCTTGAAGCTTCCCCTTAGGCAGAAATCATTTCAAGAAGTCCTTTGGTTCCAACCAAAGTGAGTTACCTAAATTAAAGGTAACGATTTCTCTTAAATTATTTTCCTTTATTTTGCTTCTCCAACCCCAAAACTCTTTTTATTTCCTTTCTTTTGTAACAACACCAGTATCCTCAATATACTAGGATGTTTTTATAAGAAGGATTCAAACTACACATACACACAACTCCATCTAATGGATGATGAACATAATGTTTCTGTGGATGGCAAACTAACGCCTCACGAAACGATGATTGTTCAAATAAATCTTACCGCCTCTCATGGTGGCCGTTATGATGGCACTGTAATTAAATATGATATTAATGATATATATTTTATATATAAGCTTCTGTAAATCCATTTTATTTCATACCATTATTCGTTTCATGTTGTATATACATACGATAATTTCATTTGAGGAAGTGCGGACTACCGCCCCCTTAAAATGATATGACTCGTTCATACCACACATGGAACGTATAAAGGATGGTGTTAATGAACTTAAGTAACATATATAAAATATTATATTATACTGGAATAGTAATATACCTATGTATCATTTGGATTCAATTCTTTTAAAATAAAAATTAAATGGAAGTAGCGTTCGTGCGTACGTACGGACTACCGTCTCCACGAACGCGGTGAGATCCATCCTCCATCGTATCCATTCAAGTCTTATTCTCATTTTAGGGTTAAAAATAATGTTAATATCATTCTGATTATGAATAAGATATAATCTATCCATTACAAACATGTCTTACGTAACCAAACATTTAAGAAGAACGAATCGATTATCACCCGAAACGACGATAATACTAATATATTATTAATAAAGCAATGTTAAAAGATCATATATGATATCATATTAATGTTTATGATTCTTGTATAATTTAATTACAATTATTTCACCATTATACAGGAGGTTAACCTACCCCAACCAAGGAAAAGTACAAGGTAAGGGTTATTTCACAATCTCTTCATTATCCGAGGTTGTTTATTTGTAATCTCTTTATCATCCACATCCATGTTTCTTCAAAATGTATTTCAAAACATTTTTACTATTTACAAGAATATGGGTTAAAGTCATTTATACCCTTGTTTGACTTTTTATAAGAGGTTTATAAAGGAATCTTTCCGTCGTTTTCAAAACAAGGTCCTTTTTAACCTTTTCGACAGAATTGAGGTAAGAATATTTTTTTTAACTTATACGGCGGGTGCGGTTATTTTACGCCGTTATAAAATCTTCAAAGCTTCCCTTACAAGCTTATAAGAATATTTTCAAAGAAAATGTTTTATTTTATATGGATATTAAATGATTTCAAAATAAAAGGAGATATTCTTTTAAAAGAATTTTGATTTCATCTATGTCAACATCCTTTGATGGATTTTAAGATTATTTGAAGTTGATTTATTATGATACAAAACTTCTATATTGTATTGAAGGTTTTGTGATATGTTTGACTGTGGATGTGCTATTTTTATACCATTCATAGTTTATGGTGAATGTATTGACATTTCGTATGCTAGTTTTAATACGAATGTTTATGTTATGTTTAAACCTTTTCATATGGGAATGCATTGGACTTAATAAGTGACGGGTGGAGCCCGCTATAGCTCCTCGATGCATCGGTAGGTCTCATGAGACAAACTAGTGTCTTGGCACAAGGCCTTGACAAAATCTTATTTGTAGTCTTGGCACGAGACCTTGGCTATGTGGTTATGATAGTCTGGCATTATGCATTCCAACATTATGAAAGTGGTTATTGATATTGCATGTGATTATTCGATTAGTATAATATCCATGTGAATAAGTAAATGGCATTATTTCATTTTACTTTTACCATACTATGTTGAAGTTCAATTTTAAAAGGCTTTTGTTTTAGTAATTCATTGCCTTAAATGTTTATGATTATTTTGAATGTTCCGCTATATTGTTATCCTTACTGGGCATTTGAGCTCACCCCTTTTCTATGTTTTATTTTTCCCAGGTAGTGAAGAAGTAAATTATGAATGACTTGCAGGGATATTATGAGGGGTTAATAGTGTGGATATGAAGACTTTGTTGTTGTAGTAGTTTTTCACTTTGAAATGTAATGTAAAACTTTATGATTACATCTAGTGTTTCCAAGGATACTAAACCAATCGGTCTTTCGGGATTTGATCTTTCTTGTGATCATGCCAATGTTATGTAATAATGCACCGACTCTAGGTAGCTGGGGTCGAGGTGTTACAATAAACAATCCGAACTAATGTCGAGAATGATCTCAAGATTGAACATCTATAGTCCAATTAATCATAAACCATCAAAATTAATTATAAAGATGATATTAATACAACATTTCCATAATGTATCATATGTATAATAAAGGATTTATGTTACTAATGAATAAAAATACCCTAAAACAACATTAAAAACATTCTTTAGGAAAATATACTTTTCATTTGGAAAAAATATTCAATTGTTTTTTACAATAAATTTGAAAACACATTTAAAATAATAGAAATGGGTAAAAGTTTGTTAAATAAATATTTTTGAAAAGATAATAAATAAATTTGAATTGTTTTTTAGAAAACAATATTTATGAAGAAAAAAATATTTCCGATCGAAAAATGAAATGATGTCATATTTTCTAAACAAATTCTTTTTTTAAGTACCAATGAGTGAAACATTTATAATATTACATAAAAATATCATGAATAACCAGATTAGAAGAAAATTAAATGGTTTCATTAGGAAATGTTGATGTAATTTCCTTGAACTGGCGTACAAAAAAAATCTCGACTTGAATGAGATTTTGAAATTAACCCTTAAAAAGATTGTAGCATTGAAGTGAAAATTATTCAATGAATTGTTTATATGTTTTAAATATAAATCCACATATAACAAGTTTAAAAACAATATAATGTAGTAAAAATATATTATATACAGAATATTCTAATTACATAATCCACGAAGTTGAAGATTAAACCAGTGTATAGAGAATGAGTTAAGAAATGACATACCTCACACTTCATTTTTATTTTACATTAATTATCCTCAATTTTAGTGGTCTTAAAAACGTTATTAACCAACACAAAAAACCTTATTAATGTTTATAATGTAATATATGATACTTTTTATGACATATTATTAATTATTCATTAATTATCTTTCAATATTTTCATTTTTTCTGATGTTAATTGTCAATTTTACTTATGCTTGTTTTGTCATTAACAATTTGGATCATCAAAATATTACTATGTTTCCTGAAATCCTAAACAATAATCCTAAAATAAATATTTTATTTTATTTAATTCAATTATGAAATATGGTCGCAAAAAATGAAGTACGTTAGGATCCAGGAGACTGTAGACCGTACATACGAATGAGAAAGGTTTCAATTTTTCAATGATCATGATGCAGTAGAGGTAAGTAATATTTTTTCTTTAAATAAGTATAATAATATATTAAGTACCATATTATATACTTATATTTATATGATCCATGTGGAGTGGTGAAGAAAAGCGAGTCACATTGCTTCGTGAACTCTATAGTCCAAAATTTTACAAACGATGTGTCATCTTTGTGTGACTAAAAATGTAAGTAATAAAATTATATATTATAATTAATTAATGATAAATATTTCACTAATATCATAATTATTTTTTAAAAAAACATATATTTATTAATAATAACTTATCACATGCGGTGTGAAACATTATTTAATGACGAATAACATCACTTTGCGAGGTGGTAGTCTGTCGTACACATGAGTGACGGAATCATATCTACTACAGAATAGAAGTGAGAAATGATATATTTGATATAATGAAACCATAGGAACAAATATGTTATTAGTAACTTATATATACATTATATAATTCATAATTCCCAAACATGAATGGTGGGAATGGAAGAACGAATGATATTGGATCTTGAGGCGGTAGTCCACCGTACACACGAATAATGATTTTCTAACCCATTTAATGGAAGTAGAGATGGTTGTAGTTAATTAAATTGAATTAATAAAATATCAGTTTATTTAATATACTATTTTTAATATATATTAATTATATAATAATAATTTAATGAGGTTGATAAAGAAAAAAATAAAGATTCTAGTTGAAAAACAATACACTTTTATCGAGTACCATTTTTTGGTTTGCACTAATGCCTTCCTTGGTTGGATATATGCCAATATTGAGGCTTATAGGATGAGGGTATGGATATTGGGAAGTGAGTTAGTAACTTTTTTCTATAACAAAATATTCTATAATTTGTTAATAATAGAGGAGTTGTAGTGGCCTTATATATGTGTCGAAGAGGACACTATAGATTTTTATTAAACAAATCAAGTGATCCCATGATTTTCATATGTCACAAGTCTCCAAAATGTTAAATTTTCATACCTTATAGGTGTAGTGGTATATTGTTTCCATAATAATATTATTTATAAATGTTTATAGGTCATTGTACCCTTATATGTTTAGTTTAACCCCCTTGTCAAACCCATATTTACCATAACATGGTTAATTAATTTTATCTCCACTGACAATTAATTTCAGAAAGAATTATGTTGAAATTGTTAAAAATTAAAATTTATTTTGACTCCAAATATTAAATCCCTTTTTGAAAATTCAATTTTCATAAGTAGAAAATAATAATTTATAATTAATCTCATTGATGTGACAATATATCAGCATTTTAAAGTGAAAATGTTCAAAAGTTACAATGATTTTATATCAAGATTAAATATAAAATTTTTTACAATGAAAAAAATTGAATTAATTGATATATAAACGAAATAATTTTACTTTTAAACACATTTATAATATAATTTATCTTTATAAGTACTTTAATCATACATGCATTTTTCAATTAAAATTTCTTTTTTACTATTCCTAAAAAAAATGAAACTTATCAAACAAATCCCAAAATTTCACCAAAATATATTTTTTTAACTATTAATTAAAAAATGAAGTTTACTTTTTCAAATAAATTTTATAAAAGCAGTTAAAATTTATTTTAAATTATGTTTGTGAAGCGTGATTAAACTTACTTTTTGAAAAATATTCTTTTTAAGAAAACATTTCTTTTTCTTCAATTTGATTCATATTTTATTTCCAATAAATATATAATAGTAATTATCAAAAAATATTTATTACTATTTTTACCCACCAATTTAATTTCTATGCTACAAATAATATATTAAATAATATTATAATAATAATATTTCACATTTCATTTAAACTCGGTGTTGCGTGTAATGTAAGCTAAACAAAGTGATACATGTATCAAAAGGTAAAATACGAGTTATATGTAATGAAATCTAAATCATCATTCCATATAATGAATGATATTTATTAAATTGAATTTATTTAGAAATAAATATATAAATAATTTGGGGGTGTTATATTTTCTTTTAAACTTGGAATTATGTGTTTCACATGCTATCAAATACAATGTTATTATATTAAAATCTCTTGGTGTTATATTATCCCCAACATAAATAAATTTCTTCTTTGAAATTTAAAATTGAACTTGGTTGTAAAAAAATTGATTTTTGGAAATACCATCATTGAACCAATCACATCGTAAAAAGGGTTAATAAAATATCCTCTAAATTAGAGAGATATGGAAGTTCCATGGTTATATGGAATAACCCACAAATAGACTGATGCATTAGATAGAACTGGGGATAATTATAGATGTGGATATATAAGAAAATCATAAATAATTATACCATTTTATAGTGGCCATTGATGATAATAAAGTGAATGCTCAATGGAATGTTAAGGGCCTCAAAGCCATAAATCTATGATTATCTAAAATACCATCTTTTCAATATAAATGAAGCTGTTAAGATAACATTTTCATTCAATATACTATTCCTCGAGTTGAGGAATTCTTATACTATCTAATAATATAATGATATATTTTTTCATGATATATTTTTAACTTTATAACAATAATTTCATTGTTTGGTTGTGCTTTGATAATTTTATTATCCATTACTAATTCTGGGAAATGAATATCCAAAAATGAGTAATTTTATACTATAAGAACAAAAATTTACCATTAATGGATCATAAGATCCAAAAAAGTGTGATAAGTACATACTTATATCTCTAATTTTTTGGAAACTAATATGGTTAACACAAGTTATCCAATAATAATAGATCCTCATATTGTGAAGTAATAAATTAATATATAAAACCTCATTCGATGTTAAACTTAATCCATTTCATAAATGGTTAATATTATGAATGATACAAAAGATAAATATGAAAAACATTATTAATAATGTCTCTATGTTTAAAAAAATAACATAACAATAATCACCCAATAAGATGAATTTTCTTTTATTCGTCACATACCAAGCATGTAAATACCTTCTTTATGTTTTCTCTTTAAAGATAGTAAAGAAATCAATTACCATAAATTATTTCTGAAAACATGCTATCTTATTAAATTAGAACACATATTATTGGATATATTCATTATATAAAATGAATCTATAAAATCCATTAATGGTCATGTAAAACACTTTATCAGTAAATCACTAATATGGTCCAAGGTAGTCAGTAATATCCAATTTACATTATACATATCAATAAGATCTTTATCCCAAAATCATTATACTGACATTAAGAACATATTAAGAGCCCCCAATCATGGGTTTTACAAGATTTTCAACTTTCTAGTGAATCATTTGTATTGGTGAAGGATATCATTTGACACAGGCTTTCAAATCCAAAACAATAAGTACTACAATATGAGAATTATATATTTCATAAAACTTATGATGAGAATATAATTAGGAAAATAATTTAAAAAAATATTATTGAATCCAAATACATAATCAAATTCATAATTCCATTTTATTCTTATTAATAGAATAATATTGTCTTTGATCCCTTGGATACTTCTAGTGTATATTCCCTTGATTTCAAGGTAATTTAGTTTCATAGTGCGACATTTCCCAATAAGTGAAACATTGAATACAAGTGTTTTCATTTATCCATTTATATTATTTTTCTTGGGGGCCCTTTTTCACACTAATAACAAATTTTCATTCACTTCCATCAATTCCCAGGGTGCTTCTTTACACAATTAACACTTGTGTTTAAATATTCAACTCCCTTCATGCCTCTAATAATTTTGTTCTTTTCCATCATATTATTATATTTATTCCATTAAAATCCATAATTCATAGATAATTATATCTATGTATTTATAATATATAATATTGTTTCATCATATGAAGAATAATTTTGAGATACTACCACCCTTTAGAGTCATCGATGAATCCATTCAATTAAATGGTCAATCTAGAAATATGTGTTGCGTATATAATTAGAGGAATAACATGCTAAACATTTAAATGTAGATTAATAATCTGAAACAATTTAATCTTCTTTTTGGATATATTCTAATGAACTTTCTCATCATCTCAATTTATTTCTCAAGTGGGAATTATTTTTCAATTAATTTCACTTCAAAATATTTACATTCTATGTGTCTAGTTCTTATTATTATCAATTATTCTAGATCAATGACCACCATTTATCAATATCAATCTTGAGACAAATCAATGAAAGTGTAAATTTCACTTTTCACCACATCCAAGTGCCATATAAATATTCTCCATAGACTGAATCAATTACTCACCTACCATTGGATCTATATTCCCCCCAAATTAAAGGGCCCTCTATTGTATAAAGTGATCCAATATAGTAGGTCATCATTGTGGAATAGGATACTCTATCTAGGTAAGGTTATTTTATCACAACCTAATTACAATTCCCAAATATACCCGTAACATTCTTAGTTCCGATACCAATTATATTAAATTCCTTATCAGGGAAATATCTACACTGTCCATGAGTATTAATAACCATTTTCTATCCATGTCCAATATCTAAACAATGAAATATACTGGATTAGCTCATAGGATTATAAATTATAAATCATAATTTATAATTCAAAATATGGTGAATCAAATGACATAAATTTAAATTTATAGATTGTTAATATTTGAATCATAAACATTGGTTTATTTTGGGATAACTTTTTATATAAATCATTTATAATGGTTTGAAATGAAATTTTGAATTATCTTAAGAACATACCATTTCACTGTCAAACATGTTGTGTATTAAGGCCCATTGTCTTAAACTAGATAATGGTCATGTCAATTCTAATGTACAATTATTGGAGTCATTACCATTATTCACATCTATTCTAAAACCATATCCAATTATAATATCCAAAGGGGATGCATTATAATGAAAAAAACATAATTAGTAACTTAAAAATACATTATGATGTTTTTATATACTTATCCTTAAATTATATCATATGGTTATGATTCATTATTTATGTTATTCATAAATATAATTCCTAGGTTATCTACTAAACATTTTCTAATACCAACTATTATGACCTCACTCCTAGTAACTCGGAGTTAGTGTCTACTTTATTATATTAGCATTAGATACTTATAATCATATCCTGAAAGACAGCATATTTTAGTAGTCTTGGTAAACCAAATATATATTTGAGTCTTGTATTACATTTTAATATATAAATTACAACATATTTTTAAAACAATAAAATCTTTCCCTATAACATATCCTTGCATATCAAACATATTACAATGAAAGGAAAAAAATAACGGTGATCCCCAATTCTTAGTAAGAGTTATGTATAGAGAAATATTTCATGAAATAAATAAGAATAATTTACATGGAAAGGAATGAAATGAAATAACATTCCATTTAATAAATATCTTGATCCTAATTCAGAAGGTATAACTGATGATTATGTAATTCCATAAAAATAATCAAATGAACATGAAAACTTAACCATGTATATTCTAACTAATTAGATAATAACATAAAAATATTCATAACTAAATTCATAATGATGGAACTTAAAATATTTAACATTAGAACTATCATGATATATCCCAAAGATAGATACAGTCAAGATATATCCTTAATAAAATTTAAATATGTGGGTAGAAACCCATATTATTTATCCAAAAGAACTATCTCATTAGACTTGTTGATATATGAAGGGGCTATATAGTGTCACATCCCCACCCATCACAAACTAAGTCCAATAAATTATTTATATAAAGGGATAAAATATAAACAACATAAAAATATATATTGAAAAAATAGTATACAAAATATGAATACTTTTCGAAATTAATAAACATCACCCTAAATCATCTAATGTAATATGAAAAATGTTTTCAAAATAGAATATCCACAGTAAAGCTGAATATAAACCTTCAAATAAAAAAAATAAGTATTAAACAAATACATAATTTAAAAAGTGTATCAAAGATAATATAAAGGGTTGATGTCATTTATGAATATAATTACCACAAAATGTTTATTAGAATTTTTATTGATAAAAATAACCTTTCCATTTTCAAAAAAATATTGATAAAAATTTTCATTCAAATTCTTTTTAATATTTTAAATACTCTAAATGGGTAAAAATTCCTATGATATATCATTTCAAAAGGGTTACAAATATTTTTGAAATCAAGGTCCTGGAAGAAAAAAATTTCCTACCAAAAAATGAAATGAAGATATATTTTATAAAAAACATGTATCCTATAATTTATACTCTAAAGAGTTTAAAATTTTTACTATTACTTGAAAATATAATAAATAACCATATTATATGAAAATTAAATTGGTTATGTTTGTAACGGACAATTACTTTTGTTCAAATGATATTCAAGAATAAAGAATCTGGATTAGAATTAGGTTGTGAAATAAACCATTAAAATTATAATAAAATTAATGTGTGAATTACTAAATGAATTGATTATGTGCTTGAACTGTAAATATACTTGAAAAAGTGTAAATAAAAAGTATGTAAATAAAAATTTATTATACAAATAATATTAGGAATATATAATCATCAAATTAGAAGATTAATCTAATAAAAGGTAATTGAGTTAAAGAATCACATACCGCGTGATTTATTTTGAATGAAATTTATTTATAATAATATTATAAGCATAAAAATTTGTCATTTTTATATTTATAAAATATTATATGATACTTTTTGGATATACTATTACCCATTTATTAATAGTATTTCATTATTTTCATTGTTTCAAGTGTTAATTTCCTTGTTTTCTTATGCGTGTTTTGTCATTAAAGATATAGTTATTTTACATATTATATAGTTTAATAATATAAAGAATAATAATCATGACATATTTATCATATATTTACATCAATTATACTTTTAAACACAATCATTAATTATGGTCATGAAAAATGATGTATGTTACGATCATGGAGACGGTAGATCGTATGTACGCAAGTGTAATGGTTCCATTATTAAATTATCATTACAAAAAGGGGTATGTAATATTTTAAAATTAAATAATTATATTAATACCATAAATAACATATTATATACAAATATATTTCATCTATTTGGTTTTCAAATGAAAAGGTAGTCACATTGCTTCGTGAATGCGATAGTCAACTTGTTCAGGAACGACTTTATCATCTTTAAGTGAGTGAAACATTTAAGAACTAAAATGATATAATATATTTTAATAATGATAAATATTTTTGTAATATAATATTTATTTCATTTATATCACATTTATTGATTGAAAGTATACTTATTTCATTCTATGTGATGCATTAGTGAAAGTTGAATCATATTGCATCGCAAGGTGGCTATTTGTAGTACACATGAGCGATGTTATCACATCGCCAATGAAATTGAAGATAGAAAATATATATATGATATAATTACTCCACAGGTATAAGTATGTGTTAAATATCATTTACGTAATTTATATACATAATCATACCCAATCATGAAAAGTTGTAATGGAAGGACAAGTAACATCAGTTCGTGAGGTAATTTTCCACCGTATAAACAAACAGTGATTGCATAACCCATTTTATGGATGTAGAGATAGATTTAGGTCATGAAATTAATGTAAAATAATATAAACTTAGGTTTTCTACTAATTTAAAAATATAAAGATTGAATAATAATAATTGAAATAGGTGGATAAACCAATAAAATAAAGACCGTCATTGAAGAACATTACCTCTTCTTCATATACCCTCCTTAGGTTCAATAAAGCCATCCTAGGGCGTCATTATACCCAAAAAAAAGCTTATAGGATGAGAGAAGGTAATTTAGGAAGTTATTTGGTCCATGATTAGAGAAGCCAAAGAGACTTTAATGTGTGAAGAATAAATGGGTGGGGGATCCCAATTAAAAGTGTGGTAGAGGAAAAACATGGTGTTTTTTAAAACAATTATGTTCTCCCACATTTTAAATATGTAAAAAGGGTGAGAAATTGACCATTAATTAAATTTATAGGTGTAATGGAAGTCATGTTTAAATAAAATTATTTTTAGACATATGTATAATTCATTTTTACACTTATCATTTTAGTTTAACAATCATATTTAAACCATTTAAAAATTAATTATGATAATTATTTTTCATGGAAGTAACTATTCATTTTTTTAAAAAATTAATTTAAAATTATCATTTATTATAAACAATGACGATTCCAAATAAATAATCATTGTATCCAAATGAAATTTATTCAACTAAAAAAATTTATTTAAAATTTAGTTCGACAATGATGATTAGAAAGTAAGTTTTTAAAGTGATGAAGTTCAAAAGTTCATAATGTTTTGATTTAAAAATTCAGTGTGAAAATAATTTAAATGTACTAAATTGACTTAATTTATATATAATGTAATTGATTTTACTTCAGAAAAATTTCAAATTATAATATATCTTCATAAATAATTTAAATGAAAATGGAGTTTTCAATTAAAATTCAATATTTTTCACTATTCACCCAAAAAATTAACGTTTTCATAAAAATACAAAAATTACACTTAAGATAATTTGGGTAATATGATTTAAAAAATTGATTTAATTTTTTTTAATAAATTTTCTGAATATTGAATTTTTTTAAAATGATGTGGAAAAGCCTGTTTAAAATGTCTTTGTAAACATTATTATTTTTCTGAAGGTATTTATTTTTTTAAATGATTGATATTTATTTATAATAAATATATAAAAATAATTTTCATATTTTAATTAATTATATTCATATATTCAAATTTAATGGTTACTTTATAACTATTATATTAAATAATTTTATTGTTATAATAGTTCACATTTCTTTTAATCTCGGTGTTGCATGTAACCCAAGCTAAAATGAGTATTGCATATAACACAAGATAAAAATCATTGTATGTGTAATTAAAGATATATATTTGTCACATATAATGAAAGATATTAGTTAAATTTAATTTATTTAGTAATAGATATATCATAATTTCATTGGTGTTATATTTTCTTCTATGCTGGGTGTTGCATGTCATTTTCACTATCGAATAAAATGTTGTTATTTTAATTTTTTTGGTGTAACAGTTTTCTCAAATAATAGTCAAACACTACATAACTCTCATATATAAGTAATTTCATACCAAAAAAACTCAAAATCCTACTTTGGGGATGGGCTCCCACACACCCACTAAAAAATGAGTAATATGCCACGTCGAAATATTATCTCTGTGTATGCTTTATCCCATCATTTGAGTAGGATTGTCCCCACAAAACTCACTCCCTCCTCCCCTTGGTATGGAACACCTTATGGGATTCTTAGGAAGCTAGTCATATATAGGCTGTATATGTGGTTGGTGTCCCTTTGGGTCAAGGTCTAGCTTTTTTGGTCATAATATATTTCCTTCAAGATATTAAACACCTAGTAACATTCACCTAGAAATTCCCAAGTGAAATAAAACATTTAAAAATAATAATTTTTATTAATTTTAATCCATTTTAATAACATACTTATAAATTACCCTATTTTAAATAAAAAATAATCTTGAGTAAATATTCATTAAATACCATTAAAATAATTATAAATGAATATCCCCACAGTTTTGAATCTTTTAACTCTTCACTCATGATACAAATTTAAGTAGTGTTATTCTATTACCATGAGTATAATCTCCCTTTACATAGGTTTGAATATAAATTAATATCCTCACATTATAAAGAGCAATAATCATATTAAATCATTAGGGCTTGTAATTAAGGTTCTTATGATTCTTGAATATTAAGGTTAATGGGAGCTAATGTGAAAAACTAGGATCAAAGAGGGGGTTTCTCTCTAATGAATAAAACATTATATTAAAATAAAAGGGGAATAAAAATACACCCATCAAATTAACAACTTCCACTTCCCATTATCAATGTAAGGTCATGATCAATGAAATAATAATGAATTAATTTTTTATTCTTCAGAATTTATCTACATTATTTTACCCCTTTTTCAACTTCCTTTTATTCAAATTTATTTTATTTTTTGAAAGATATTATTATTATAAACCTACTATACACAACATAACTAAAAATAATAAAAATCATAGGTATTTTAAGGGAGATTTTTCTTTCTTCTATATCACGACCCCTTATTTTCACTTTTTTTTAATTTTACGATGGCCTAATAATAAAAATAAAATGGACGAATAATTATCTATTTTTAATACCCAAAGTAAAACCTCCACACTTTTTCCATATAGTGTAGTGTGTCCTTTCACCATGACTTCCCTAAACCCTACACTTTAACATTAAAATATCATGAAGAATACATAGAGGAGGGTATTAAGGGGTATAAATTACATTAAATGTACTTTATTATTAACCAAGTCATTCATGTAATCTTTGCGATAAAATAGGATAAATACATTAGGTTGAATTAAGTAAAATATTTTATTAATAAAAGTGACTCAAACATGTTAAATCCGGTTTTCATAGTCATAGCTTTGACAAGTTCCAATGTAAACTCAAGTTTGTGACATTTTCCTAGAAAATTCAATAAATAGTATGTAAACATCATATAAAGTATTTGGCATATAAATCCTATCATTAATGGAAAATTTTACGTGGGAATATCACCCATTCTATGGATAATAATATCAAATCAATTCAATAAATTTAAAAATATATATATAAATTTGTAGAGAAATTTCATTTTTCTTTAAATCTAGAATCATTAATTTAAAATCCACGATTCACACATATAATTCAATTCTCAAATTTACTCATTTAATGTCATTATTATTTAAATCTAAAAAATGGAAACATTGCATTCTTAAAGAACTCATGAATCCGAGATAAGCCAATTAAAATAATAATTCTAATGTGAGCATTTAATTTTCTAGTTTATAACACCTAAAATCTCAAAAAAATATTTTTTGGAAAAATTATTATGAGTTAAATTATATATAATTTAATAATAAAATCCATTTTATAATGATTATATTTTATCAACATTCTTCAATTTTTTTGGGGTTATATGATGAATTCATTTGATGATAGTCATGTAGAAATAACAAAAATCAAACCATTATAACCCCTTGTTGTTAAATTTCAATAGGGTAAAGGGAGAAGTGATTATGTACAAAATACACAAAAACTAAGAAAACATTAAACTCTGGTGTCCTGTTTGAATATCCATTAGAAAATTTCTTTGGCTCGACCTAACCTCATGAGATGATATCGATAGATCGGTTGAATAAGTTTAATCTCCTCTACTGGTTCTTGTGGTAGATTCCCATACAACTTTTTAAGACTTTTCCCCTTAATAGTGAAATTATTTACTTCTCTATATGAATCCATTTTCCCTTGTTTTGGGTAATTTTACAAACATCCTCTATTTTTTTGGTCAATTTCATTTGACATGGATAAGAAACTAAACACAAATTAAAAAAATTCTAATTCATATCAGTTTGTTTAATGTACTTACCATTTATTTTCTTTTGAGACAACATTCCTTTCACAATATAGGGACACTATTCTTCTAGATTATTATTTTTTGTATATATAATTATTCTATATATCATGTCACCCATTATTTTCATTGATATTTTATACTTATATGATCACTAAAACTCCCAAATGGTTCTTTCCTCTTCCTAAAAAATTAATGTTAAACAAATTGGAATATGATTTGTTTCCATGATTACCATAAAATAAGAAAAAACATAAAATTTGGTACTTCAAGATTTGATCTGGATCTATCCCGATTTATGGTGTGGTTGTATTATTATGAATCGATCCGAACATTATGGTAATGTTTATGGCCACATTAGAATGTTATTATGTTCCCTTGATGTGGAGGACTCCACCATATATTCTTTATCACATATGTCATTATTTCTGGATTTCTCATCTACACTCTTAAATGAAACTAGCCTATTTTTAAATTTATTTAGTGGAGATAAACCATGTTCACATGAACCTTTATTCATATTAGTATCAGATGATTCCCATATCTCCTATATAGATTTATTATAGTCTTATCAGTCCTTGTTCAACATGAGTTTCACTGTGATACATATGGATTATGATCTATATATAAATTTTCCCCATGTATCTAATTTATTCATATGATATTTGATGTTACTCTCATGTTCAACATTTCTTAATATGTACTTATTGGACTCGTAATAATATTTCAATTCTAATTTTTCAACACTTTCTATAAAATTGTTAATCAATGTTTTTTGTTAAATCTTCTCTTAACATGGAACTTGAACGTATATTTTTTGGATTTTCCAAACTTTCTATTGGAAAATAACATCATATGAATAATAATTGATAAATTATATAGTAATGGTTAATAAGATACATGACTTATTCATTAGATGTTTCTAAGAGATAATATTTTCTTAAATGATTCATCTTTTAGTCAAGGATTTTAAAGTGAACTATGATATCTAATAGCTCCATCAAAAGTATTATTTCATATATGTTGATGAAAATATTGAACATATTCCATAATGTCCTTCCCAAAATGATTAATTAGTGACATAGGGATTTATCATCCTCTATGATGAGAACATAAGAATAAATAAGAAAAATAATACCTTCCACTCCCAACAACACATCCTCCAATACTCATGCGGGAAAACTAGTTTCTATTTACCCGAAATGTGCTACCACAAATGTGGGGGTCAACTTACCCACATTAAAATATAAAAAAATAATGTTATATTAATTTTATTTAAGAACCAATAAAACATAATGAATCATATATTTTTAAAAAAAATTTAGGGAATAGAAAAATTTCTCACATAGCTTTTGTTTTTAGAAAATGGGTATATTATCATAGTTGATACACCTCCTTAGGCTGATTAACTAAATACCATTAGGAACATTTATTTTGGTATATATCTCCTTGTGAAATTTATCAAATTTGGGATCTTGATAAATGGATTATAATAGAGTTATGCATATTTCATGGTTTTGAAATTTCAATTTGATTTATCATTGAAGTTTCTCTTCCTCTTCCCCAATTTATTTTGAAAAAATATAATTTAATGGAATGAGAATAAATTTTTTCTCCATTTACCTCCTTTTCAATGGTGGTGTCAGGTCTTTAATTTATAATCCAAAAAATCAATCCTCATTTTGGAAACCTAGATTCCTTTTTGAGAGACTATCTATAATTTAGAGATGTTCTTTAATCAAATTCAACATGAACCTCCTTGTGTATCAATGGTTAAATCTCACTTCCACTAGTTTTGATAATCATGTTTACAAACCCCTTAATGTTTTGGAATTTTTGAGTTGAAAATTTTATAGGTTTTTACTTAGTATATCCATAATATTTCGGACACGGTTTGTAGATTATACAGTATATCTTCTAGTCCTATTAATTTTTATCACAAGTGTTTCTATTTAATTTAGGGTTAACTTATTGTTGTATTACCAAAATTAATTTTTCTAGAAGGGCGGTGGTTGATAAAGTTGTTTATAGTATGGTTTCTTGTACGGTTGATCTAAAGGTGGTGTGTTCTATAATTATTTTAGGAATAGATATCTACTCTCATTTTTTTTTCAAAATAATCATAATTGTTCATTTTAACATTCTAAATATTGATGATTATATGGAATATTACATAGTTGAAAAAAGGCTAAACAACATTCCTACCATGTGATATAGCACACTGGTTTGTTTAATGACAGTGTGATGAGCATAAACCGCATACCTAAGGTGGGTATTGTGGCCCACTAACATAATTCTACAAAACTATATTAGTAAATTTTTCTTTTCAATATACGTGAATTCAAATAAGGGTTATGATCAATAAAAAGTACTTTCGTTAATAATACATATTGTTCTTGAACATCTTTGTTTGAAGTATTGGCAATTCATTTCCATATTATCAATTAGGCTCGTAGTTTCCAAGCATGATTTTTTAATCAATTATATCTTAAATGATAAACCCAAATAATTCTTCTTGTTTTCAAAAAATTTCTTGTAGAATAATTTTATGAAGTGGTGGTCATCCACCACACGAAGAGGGTATCTTGAAAAAAACATTGTGAATATTTCCAAAAACTTATAAGGGACCACACATAGATCATTTGAGATCGAGTATATTCCATACCCTATTGATGTGATTTAATTGGTTAGTAATAATATTCACATGATACTTATCTAGATATCATTCCATTCATGGATTATTCTAGGTTGTTGTTTATACATCCACTCATTAATGGCTCCCTTATGGAAAAGGGTAATGAACTCTACATAACTTGATCATACCATAATTATTTTTGCATGATGCTTAAAAATAAAATCTAAACTCTAGAATGTGTTATTTAGGACATTCTCATGAAAGGACATGAAATTTTGGTAGTATCAGAATCATGTTAACATGAAATTCAGAGTAAATTTCTTATACTAGATTGAAAATCAAATTTTTTGTCAAATATTTCAGAACACAAGCCCTTTAAAATATATGGTGGGTTTAATTCTATTATTGTGAGATTATAGTGAATCATTGAGGTTTTTCCTAAGATAAAAAAAATTTATTTCTTCAAATTAGTTAACATTCTTATGACACTTTCAATTGGTCCTCTCTATCTAAAGATCAAAAGAAAATAATTATTCATTGGAAGTCCTAGTCATGATTTTTTGGGTTATATTCACACAAAATCTCCATTAATGTCTCCATGTTTGGATTCACACCTTTCATGGGATGTGGAAAATCTTTTTAAATTCTATTATGTGTGTAGTAGTAAAAGTATCTAAACCGTTTTCCAAGGATTAGTTTTTAATTTAGTTTTCACTATGTGAATGTACATTGTAGGAAAACATTAATAGGGTTATTTAGAAAAAAATAATTTTTATTAAAATCAGATATTAATGATAAGTTCATGGGTTTTAGAAAGATTCCATTTTTTAATGTTATCATATTATTATTTGCAAATTTATTTTATTTCTCAATTGAATAAATGATGGGTTTTAAAATTTCATTTCTATCTGAAACCTTAATTATGTTTTATGATGATGAAAATAATCCTACAAATGTCCTTGCATAAATTACTCTCCTTTCATTGGGTAAGAAACACATGGATTTTCTTTTCAAGATCCTATAAAATACCCAATAATGTATTATAATTACCAATAATATTATTACAAACAACATTATTTCATCAAATGTTTTTTAATCACAAAATAATATTCAATTAATTCTAAAAAAATCGATCAACAAGATTCAAAATTACATGGAGGTATAAAATATTTCTTAATAAAGAAAATAGTTGTAATTATTAATCAATCAGAAACACAATATCATCCATATTAAGTTCAATAATTAATAATTGAACATAATTTGACAATGAAAACAAGATCGTGACTTCAAAATAGCTCATAAACTAAGACATTCCGAATGGGTAAACTCCCCTTAACCAAAGCACTCATGCATTGTGACCTTCATTAATGGTAACATAAGGGATGTATGAGGTCTAGAAGTCATGTTATCATAAAAATATGGTGGGAAAATGAATGTGTAAGATTTATCTTGAATTTAAGTTATGATAATCCTTTGAAGACATCTCATCCTCTTCTAAACACAACAACCAAACATATCTATTTAAATAGAGTGTTTTCTCTAAACATTTCCTTGTTTTAATGTTTAATATGTCTATTTATTATTTGTTAATTTTCTTATTATAACCTTATTAGATTCAAAAAGAGTGAATATTCAAAAATATTAGTATTGTAATGCCCCAAACCTAGTTACCCAAATTTGGTGCATTATTACATAACATTGGCATGATCACAATAGATCAAGTATTAAAATTCCTATTAGTTTATCAGCCTCATAAGTACAAGATACACACATATGTTTTACATTAAATTGTAGTTTGTAAAAACTAAAACATTGTGTCTCCTATGAACATAATCACACCCATAGCCTATTCCTGCAGGTCAATCATAATATACTTCTTCACATCCTGTGGTAAATAAAACATAAGAAAGGGTGGAGCTCAGATTCTCAGTAAGGATAAACAATATTCCAGAAACTATCATAAGAAAACATAATAATTTAAGGAAATGTATAAGACTAAAACACAATCCTTTTAAACAAAAAATTCAGCATAATACGGAAAAGATAAATCAACTAATGTCATTTAATTATTCACATTGATATTCTAATAGTCTAATAATCCCATGTAGTATCAATATCTAATTTCATAATGATAAATGCATAATGTCAGACATCATAACCACATAGTTAAGGCCTAATGCTGAGAGTAAAATTAAATATTTTTTCATGGACTTATTCCTAGAGACATGTTTGTCTCATGAGACCTACCGATGCATCGAGGGGCTATAGTGGGCCCCACAAATCACTTACTACATCCAATTCAATCCTCACATGAAAAGGTTAAAACATAATATAAACATTTGTATTTAAAATAGCATACGAAATGTCAGTAATTTAACCATAAACCATGAATTGTATAAAAATAGAATATCCACCGTCAAACATATCAAAAAACGTTTTATAGAATATGGAAGATTCTATAATAATAAATCAAATTCAAACAAATGTGAAATCCAATGAAGGATGGTGACATAGATGAAATCAACACAAAAACTATTTGAGTTAAATATATCTTTATATTTTGAAATAATTTAAAATTAAAGATAAAATTTATTTTAAAATTATTCTTATATGCATGTAAGTGAAGCTTATAAATATTATAATGGTAGAAATTAGCCTCACCCACCTTATATGTAAAAACAATTCTTTTTTTAATTTTTCAAAAAGGTCATAAAGTACCTTGAATGGAAAGAGGCAAAAATATTCCATTCAAACCATTTTATAAAATATCCAAAAGGGTATAAATTAATTTAACCCATAGTACAATAATAAATAAACATTTTGAAATACAATTTTAAAAAACAAAGATGTGGATGATAAAGAGGTACCAGTAGATACTCATGTATAAACAACCTCAGATAATAAATAGATTGTTATGTTAACCCTTACCTTGTACTTTTTTTCGCGGAGGGTACATTAACATCATGTATAATGATGAAATAATTTTTATTAAACTATTCAAGAACCACATAGATATATATGATATCATATATGATCATATAATATTTATTTGTTAATGATATTTCTATAGTATCATTTTTTTGGGTGATGACTGATTCATTTTCCATTATATGTTTTTTTACGTAAGTAATATTTGTTGTGGATATGATGTATTTGATTCATATCCTTAATGATATTAAGTTATTAAATATTATTTTTTATCATAATATGAAAATTATTCATCAATTGTTATGATGTGAAATGAAATCTCACCTTGTCTTGAATGTACTCGTTATTATACCCAGCTAAATAAAGAAGTGTTCAATTACAAACTATATCATGGTGTGGAGATGGCATGTCGTACGTATGCACATATGGTGACCTTTTCAATCATAGGATTGACAGAATAATGAATATGGTTGTACCATATTTATAATAAAATATCATTATTCACAAGATATAAGTGTTACAATTTTATTATGGAAACCACAATGAAAGAGGAAGTGGAAGAAGAAATGAAGTTTGAAAGAGGTGATGAAATATTACATCTCCTTCAGGTTCTTTCTTTTGATTTGATTTATAGGGATCTCTAGGTTGGTTTTATTATAAAGGTAATGCATTTAGGTTGAATTTTGGGTTTTTAGGAGGTTATTTGAGGAGGGGTTGTCTGATCCAAATTGATTTTGAGGTGTGAAATTAAGAGAAGGGGAAGTACCCTTTTATAAGAGAGGTTAGGGGAACTTCAGGAAGAGCATGAAATATATTTTTATTATTAATTAATTTTCGGTTTTTAATGGCTCAAAATTAATTTATTTCAAGGATAAGGTTGGTATGGGTCAGAATCCTCTCAACCAATATGTTTTAGACAGGTTTAGGTTACCATATTAATGTAACGCCCCGACCCCAGTTACCTAGAGTCGGTGAATTATTATATAACATTGGCATGATCACAAGAAAGATCAAATCTTGAAAGACTGATTAGTTTAGTAGCCTTGGAAACACTAGATATATTCATAAAGTTTTACATTACATCATAAAAATGAAAATTACAACAACATAGTCTCCATAGTCTACACTCTTATCCCCTCATACTATCCCTGAAGGTCATTCATAAATTACTTCATCACATCCTGGGAAAAATAAAACACGGAAAATGGGTGAGCTCAAATTCTCAGTAAGGATAACTATATAGAAGAAAATTTCATAAATAAGAATAAACATTTAAGGCAATGTATAACTAAAACAAAATCCTTTTAAACTTGAACTTCAACATGTTATGGCAAAAATAAAATGAAATAATTACATTTACTTATTCACATGGATATTCTACTAACCGAATAATCACAAGCAATATCAATAACCACTATCATAATGATGGAATGCATAATTCCAGACTATCATAAACACATAGACAAGGCCTCGTGCCAAGACTAAAAATAAGATTTTAACAAGGCCTTGTGCCAAGACACTAGTTTCTCTCATGATTTCTACCTATGCATCGAGGAGCTATAGTGGGCTCCACCTGTCACATATTAAGTCCAATGCATTCCCATATGAAAAGGTTTAAACATAACATAAACATTCGTATTAAAACTAGCATACGAAATGTAAATACTTCATCCATAAACAATGAATGGTATAAAAATAACACATCCATAGTCAAACATATAAAAAAACCTTCAATTCAATAAAGAAGTTTTGTATCATAATAAATCAACTTCAAATAAGCGTAAAATCCATCAAAGGATATTGACATAGATGAAATCAAAAACTCTTTTTAGAGAAATATCTCTTTCTTTTTTGAAATAATTTAAGAGTCATATATTTATAAAATAAAACATTTTCTGTGAAAATATTCTTATATGATTGTAAGTGAAGCTTCTATGATATTATAATAGCAGAAAATAGCTCCACCCGCCATATAAGTTAAAAAAAAATTCTTACATTAATTCTGTTGAAAAGGTTTAAAAGCACCTTGTTTGGAGAAGGACGAAAAGATTTCTTTATAAACCTCTTATAAAAAGTCAAAAATTGTATAAATGACTTTAACCTATATTCTTGTAAATAGTAAAAAGGTTTTGAAATACATTTTTAAGAAACAATCATGTGGATGATAAAGAGATCCCAGTAGATTATTACGTATAAACAACCGTGGATAATGAAGAGATTGCGAAATAAACCCTTAACTTGTAATTTTCCTTGGTTGAGGGTAGGTTAACCTCCTGTATAATGGTGAAATAATTTTTATTAAATTATAAAATAATTAAATACATTAATATGATATCATATATTATCTTTTAACATTGATTTGTTAATAATATCTTAGTATTATCGTTGTTTCGGGTGTTAACTTACTCATTTTCTTTTATATGTTTTGTTACGTAAGCCTTGTTTGTCAAGGATAGGGGGTATATTATTCATATCCAGAATGATATTAAGTCCTTAAACATTATTAATCATCAAATTAGAATTTGACTTGAATGTAAATGATGGAGAATGAATCTCATCGAGTTCTTGGAGATGGTAGTCCGTACGTACGCACGAGCGACAATATCATTATTTTGATATTAAAATAATATATAATTGGATGTTATATCATATATAATGAATAATAATCATGTTATATTTATTATTTACATTAATTACACATCATTATTATACCCATCCAAATAATAATTTATTGAATAACAATTACAACACGACGTGGAGACGGTAAGTTGTACGTACAGACGTATGGTGACATGTTATTCAAAGGTTGGATAGAATACTGAATATTGTTGTACCATATTTATAATAACATCACAGTATATATAAGATACTGGTGTTATTATTTTAGAATGGTAATAACAAAGAATGAAGAAGTGGAAGAAGAAAGTAACATGAAAAAGGGTGGTGAAATCATTACCTCTTCTTCGGGTTCTTACTTTTGATTTGATCAAAAGGGATCTTTAGGTTGGCTTTATGACTAATGGAAGGCCTCTAGGATAAATTGAGGGAATTTGATAGAGTATTTGGGCAGAGTTTGTCTAAGCCAAATGTCTTTAAAGGTGTGAATTAATGAGAAGGGGGAGTTCCCTTTTATAAGAGGGGTGAGGGGAACCTTTGAAAAAACTAGAAATATTATTTTATAATAAATTGATATTCAGTTTCTAATGGAACCAAAGTGGATTATTTAAAGGTTAAGGTGGGGATCAGTAAAAAAACACTCCACCAATAGAATTTAGACAGGTTTGGGTCATCATATTAACCTTATCTTTTAGTTTTAACTCTTAGTTAATTAGTTTGACACTTACCATGTCACTTTGTATTTTTATATTATATAGTTAATAAACTTACTATATACCTCCAAGCGACCCCAAAGTGGTCCATTAATGATACACATATCATGATATAATTCTCTTGGACGAACCTTATATTTTTTAATAATTTAATATCAATTTATAATATAATATTTTTTTTAAAAACTCTTTTATGTCAATTTTGACACTATTTGGAAAATTGATTTTTTGGAAAATCATAAAAGAATGATTACTTCAAAAAAATTTAATTAAATAATTCATAAAATGTCATATTAACCTAGAAAATTAGGGTATTTCATAAAAAGTCCCAAATTATATTTATTTGGGTATTTATAGGATCAATTATTTTAATTTTTCACTATTATGGTAAGTACTGCATCATCATTGGGTCATAAATAAATTAAATTATTTAATGTATAAAAATTATAAATAAAATACCATTATGTAGTAAATCTTTTTATATTTATAATTTATTTTTAAAATAGAATGTATCTTATGTATAACCCTATATTAAAAATGAGTTAGTAAATAAACTTTCAATTTAACTCTTTTAACTCTTGTTTGAATTAAATAATAATAAATGTCCTAATCTAATCCAAGTGGACCTAAATGATAATATTTTATTCGTAAGGCTGTTTTTTTGTCGAATTAAGCTTATCCAATAGAATTAGGACATGTGTTATGGTAATACTAATATCATTGTTACCCTTAATTACCATATTTACTTTTAACCGTGGTACATAAAAGTAAAAAGTTACTATTCACCAAAAATTATTTTTATCTCAATGAACCACATTTTAGTCCTTGATATTAACCGTGTCTCTTGAATTTTTTAAATTCCACTCACAGAAGCGGTAAAATTATGTTTTATGAAAAAATCAGTTTTTTAACTACCACTTAGTGGTTTCACTATTCATCAAAAAATGAAGTTTTTCAGAAAAATACCAAAAATTAGGCCTAAGCTATATTTGATATTATGTATTAAAAAATGATGTCTCTTTTACCAAATTCAAAACATATCAATTGCATTAATTAATTTAAAAATTAATTCTCGTCGTCAAAACAAATAGTGTGTTTTTAAGAGATAATAACTATCAAAAGATTGACACTTATTTATGTCCGGTTTAATTGTGAAATTATGTACAATGACCAAAATTGTATTAAATGGTAAATATATATTCTAAATATAATTTAAAACCACTCAAATTCATAATTTACCAATATAAATTATTTCGATTAAAAAAGTTTTTTTTAATTAAAATTTAGTAATTTTCAATATTCATCAAAATATAAATATTTTATGAAAAGTTCCAAAGTTTCACCTTAGGATAAACTCAATACTCCGAATCCAAAAATGAATTCCATTTTGATAGATAAAATTTCTAAAATTTTTAAAAAGTAGTTATTACTATTCATAACGGCTAGTTTGATTGGTTGTGCTGTGTGTTAGAACTCGATGTTGCGTACAACACACGCTATTGCATTATTTAAAGAGAAGCGTACTGTATAAGCTTGGGTTACTACATTCTCCCCTCCTTCAAATAATTTTGTCCTCAAAATTTCTAGAATACTACAGCATGAAAAGACTCGGGTGGTTCTTCATCATAAGTTCCTCAGGTTCCCACGTTGCCTCTTCCATCATATGGTTTCTTTACAAGACTTTTACCAAACGAGTCGTCCGGTTTCTCAGTACTTGTTCTCTCGTATCAAGAATCTTGAAGGGATCTTCGCAATAAGACAGATCAGGTTCCAGTTCTAATTCCTCATAGGTGAGTACATACGTTGGTTCAGGAATGTATTTCCTCAATAGTGATACATGGAACACATCGTGAACCTTGGAGAGATTTGGCGGCATTGCCAAACGGTATGCTAAAGCCCCAATTCGTTCTAGAATTTCAAAAGGTCCAATGTACCTGGGACTCAATTTACCTTTCTTACCAAAATGTATGAATCCCTTCCATGGAGATACCTTCAGGAAAACATGATCACTGACTTGAAATTCCAAATCCTTCCTTCAATTATCAGCATAGATCTTCTGCATACTTTGAGCTGCTTTGATATGGTTTTGGATTAACTTCACCTTTTCCATCGTTTCCTCCACCAGTTCTGGACCTACAAGTTTTCTTTCACCAATTTCATCCCAAAATGTTGGTGTGCGACATATCTTTCCATATAACGCTTCATATGGTGCCAACTGAATACTGAAATGGAAGCTATTATTGTAGTAAAATTCTACTAGAGGTAAATATTGATCCCACATACCATGAAAGTCAAGTGAGCAGGATCTCAACATGTCTTCCAAGGTTTGAATAGTTTGTTCTGATTGTCCATCTGTATGAGGGTGGTAGGCAGTGCTCAAATGAAGTTCAGTACCCAAGGCTTTCTGAATACTTTTCCAGAATATTGAAGTAAAATGGGGATCATGATTAGAAACAATCGATAGGGGTACTCCACGAAGTCTCACAAATTCATCAATATATAGTCTTGCTAGACGTTCCAGTGGTAGATCTTCTCTTATATCAAGAAAATGTGATGACTTGGTAAGATGATCAACAATAACCCATATTTACTCATTCCTTATAGGAGTCTTTGGTAGTCCCATGACAATGTCCATCGTGATATTATCCCATTTCATCTCAGGTATGGGAAGAGGTTTCAATACTCTACCTGGCTGTTGCCTTCCAGCTTTCACTTGTTGACAAACCATACATCATGACACAAAATCGGTAATCTCCCTCTTCATGTTTTCCCACCGAAAATGTTCCTTCAAGTCTCTATACATTTTTTTGCTCCCAGGGTGTATAAAGAAATTGGAACTATGAGCATCGTCCAACAATTCCCTTTTTAGATCAGGTATATCAGGAACACAAAGCCTCTTCCCGAATTTCAAAAATTCTTCTTCATACACAAAGTCTCTCAATCTCCCATCATTCATAGCTTTAATCTTCTTTTGAAATTCTTCATCATCGTTTTGAGAACTCTTAATCCTTTCTAGTAAAGATGGTTTGGTAACCATTTGAAAAAACATTGATGTTTCACCTTCCCTGGTTATTCCCATGTCCATCTTTACTAGATCCATGAAAATTGGATCCATTTCAATTCTCATATTGTTCAAAACACCATGGTCTTTTCTGCTCAAAGCATCTGCCACCTTGTTTTCTTTCCCTGGGTGGTAGTGTATCGTGCAATGATAATCATTGAGTAATTCAAGCCATCTCCTTTTCCTCATGTTGTGTTCTTTCTGTGAGAAAATATACTTCAAACTCTTGTGATCACTATAAATCTCACATTTTTCACCATATTGGTAGTGCCTCTATTTCTTCAAAGCAAAGATCACCACTGCCTATTGGAGATCATGAGTAGGAAATTTTTGTTCATGAATTTTTAATTGTCGTGATGCATAGGCAATAACCCTATCATTCTGCATAAGAACACAACCAAGTCCTTTCTTCGATGAATCACTATAAATAACAAACCCATCATTACCGATGGTAGAGTAAATATAGGAGAATTGACTAATCTTCTCTCCAGTTATTCAAAACATTTTTCACGCTCTTTTGTCCAAAAAAATTTAACCCCTTTACATGTGAGCTTTGTTAATGGGTTAGCCAACCAGGAAAAATTCTGGACGAAATGTCGATAATAACCTGCTAAACCAATAAAACCGCGTACCTCAGTTGTACTCATAGGTGATGGGAATTATTGGATTGCCTTGGTCTTAGAAGGATCAACAATGATTCCATCTTAAGAGACAATATGGCCAAGAAAAGAAATATCCTGAAGCCATAATTCACACTTGCTAAACATTCCATATAATTCATGTCTTCTTAGAGTCTTCAGGATAATGCGCAAGTGAGTTTCATGATCTTTGTAGTTTTTGGAGTATACCATGATATCATCAATAAATACCACAACAAATTCATCGAGATATTCCTTGACAACTCTATTCATCAGATCCATGAATACAGAGGGTGCGTTAGTCAATCCAAAAGGCATTACCTGTAAACTCGTAATGCCCGTACCTGGTTCGAAATGCAGTCTTCATAATGTCTTCCTTCTTCACACACAGCTGATGGTATCCAGATCGAAGGTCAATCATTGAAAAGTATTGATCTCCATGTAGTTGGTCAAATAAATCATCAATGCGAGGTAGGGGATACTTGTTCTTTATTGTTATAGCATCGATCTCCCTGTAGTCGATACATAACCTCATAGATCCATGTTTCTTTTTAACAAAAAGAACATGGGCTCCCCATGGAGAAACACAAGGGGGAATAAATCCCTTGTTACTAAATTCATATAGTTTTTTCTTTAGTTCAAATAATTATATAGTGTCCATTCTATAAGGGGTCTTCGATATAGGCCTTGATTCAGGAATTAAATCACTGGAAAATTCAAGTTCTCGTTCTGGGGGATGTCCAGGTAAATATTCCAGAAACACCTCTACATATTATTTCACAACAGGTACATCCTCTATTTGAACATTCCTTTCCTCACCCACAATCATCTCATTTTCTTCCTCCCCAATAATTGAATTTAGTTGAGCTACTGGGGGGTGGATCTAGATAGGAATTAGGTGGTGACGATTCTGCTCTAAAGATAAGGTGATCCTTATCATCATCATCAAAAATCATTATCACCTTCTTCTTATAATAAATCTTCGCATCATGGAAAGAATTCCAGTCCATACTGATCATTATATCAAACTCAATCATAAGTATGACGATGAGATGAGTGGATAAAGAACATTTATGTGCTCTAATGGGGACTGATTTACAAAACATTGTTGCAATGATACTTCCCTAAGGAGTTTTAACTAACAACTCCCCTGTTAAATCAAATTGGAAATATATAATTTTCTTAGAAAACTGGGAAGATATGAAATAATGTGATGATCCAGAATCAAATAATGCATTTTCTAAACTTGAGGAAACCATTAAATTACCTGACACCACGTCCTTTGGAGCTTCATCCTCAGAAGTAGTGATAGCATAAGATTGGCCTTGATCCCTTGGACTTTTCTAATATAAGTTTCCCTGACGCTTAGGACATTCATTTTCATAAAGTCCCATCTGCCTGAAATTGTAGCATTGGACATCGGTAGCTTCCTTCTTCCCCTTGAAATCACGAGCTTGGTGGCCTTTTCACCAAACTTGTAACAGACTCCCGTTCCATTTAAGCAAGTACCGGGGAGTTTCTTAACACATTTACTACAGGATGGATATTCAAATTTTCCCTTCTTCCCCTTATTTCCATTCCCAGATTGATCAGTAGATCTCTTCTTCTCTTTCTTTGCTTTAAAGTCATATGACTTAGATAATTCTTTCTCTTTCTTAATAGCACATGAGACAATGTCTTCGTACAATGACAAGTATTGCGAGACTAATGCTCCATGGAGAAATGGGTTTAAACCATCAAGGAAATGATCAATCTTACTTCTCGGGTTACGTATATAATCTCCAGCATACCTTGCTAACCTTGTATTGTTATCCTTATACTTTGTGACATTATCATCCTCCTTTTGTCTCAGACTCAGAAATTGACTTTCCATATCTGCTTGATTGTCACAAGGAAAGTATTTTTTCTAAAAACATATCTTTGAAATCCCTCCATTTCATATTTGATACTTCATCATCTTCCTTCGTGTTTTGAATCAATGACCACCAGTGATCAGCATCTCCAGTGAGGCGATAAACTTCCATGACAATATTTTCCATTTCACTACTCCCCAAAGCCTAAAATATTTTATCTAGGGAATTTATCCATTACTCAGATACTAAGGGATTTGTACTCCCATTGAACGTTGGTGGTTTCTACCTCATGAAGCAATATAACATTGATCCTCCACGTTGCAGATCAGGGTGCTCCATAAGGGTAAGGTTATTATTCATAACCGGAGTGAGTTGTCCCAGTATGGTGATTAGTTGATCAGAACCAGTTGCATCACCATCTCCACTCTAATTATCTTGATCAGGAGGGAAATCCCTACATGGAGTGCGTGTATTGATACAGTTTCCATTTCTTCCACTAGGCACTATTTCTAAACAATGGCATAAACTAGATCAGTTTATGAATCAAAATACATAATTTCATACTTATAAAAAACTTAACATAAATTGAAATATTTATAGATATAATCCATAATCATAAAAATTTGTTCTTTGTGGAAGTATATACTCATAAACCCTTCATAAATATTTGAAAATAAAATGAGAGTTATCCTAAGCATATCCCCCGGAAGTGTTGTAACCAAGAGTGCAGCAAGGCCTATTGTCGTGCACCAGTTCCCGTTCGATTCTAGCTCAAAGAGGCGTTTTCGGGTTTTACCCCTAGGCACATCTGTGCCAGATCCTCCTCTACCTACTCGTATCCATATAGGGATGTATTTCTCGGAAAACTCACAAAATCTCTACAATACCAAAATTCTAGGAAGTTATTCAATACTAATTCTCAAAGTCCATCTTAGGTCTATGTTCTCTAATCAGAGTTTATCTAAATCTAGCTTCCAAGGTTTATACTAAACTTCCTCTGATAACAACTATAACGCCCCTACCCAGTTACCTAGAGTCGGTGCATTATTACATAACATTGGCATGATCACCAGAAAGATCAAATCTCGAAAGACCGATTAGTTTAGTAGCCTTGGAAACACTAGATATATTAATAAAGTTTTACATTACTTCATAAAAATGGAAACTACAACAACATAGTCTCCATAGTCTACACTCTTACCCCCTCATACTATATCGTTCTATTTTGAAATAATTTAAGAGTCATATATTTATAAAACAAAACATTTTTTATGAAAATACTCTTATAAGCTTATAAGGGAAGTTTCAACAATTTTATCATGACAGAAAATAGCCACGCCCGCTGTATAAGTTAAAAAAACATTCTTACCTTAATTCTATCGAAAAGGTTAAAAAGCACCTTGTTTGGAAAATGATAGAACGATTCCTTTATAAACCTATTATAAAAATTCAAACAAGGGTATAAATGACTTTAACCCATATTCTTGTAAATAGTAAAAATGTTGTGAAATACATTTTTAAGAAACATGGATGTGGATGATAATGAGATCCCAATATATTATTACCTATAAACAGACTCGGATAATGAAGAGATTGAGAAATAAACCCTTATCTTTCAATTTTTCTTGGTTGAGGGTAGGTTTACCTCCTATTTAATGGTGAAATAATAATTATTAAATTATACAACAATCATATACATTAATATGATATCATATATGATCTTTTAACATTGATTTGTTAATAATATCTTAGTATTATCGTTTTTTTGGGTGTTAACTTACTCGTTTTCTTTTATATGTTTTGTTACATAATCCATGTTTGTAATGGATTGGTTGTATCTTATTAATATCCAGATTGTTATTAAGTCTGTAACCCTTATTAATCATCAAATGAGAATTAGACTTGAATTGATATGATTGAGAATGAATCTCATCGCGTTCGTGGAGACGGTAGTCCGTACGTACGCACGAGCGACAATATCATTCTTTTGATATTAAAATAATATATACTTGGATGGTATATCATATATACAGAATCATTATCATGATATATTTATTATTTACATGAATTACACATCATTATTATACCCATCCAAATAATAGAGTATTGAATAAAAATTACACCATGACGTGGAGACGGTAAGCCGTACGTACACACGTATGGTGACATGTTATTAAAAGGATGGATATAATACTGAATATGGTTTTACCATATTTATAATAATGTCACAGTATATATAAGATACTAGAGTTATTATTTTAGAATGGTAATAAAAAAGAAAGAAGAAGTGGAAGAAGAAAGGAACTTGAAAAAGGGTGGTAAAATCATTACCTCTTCTTCAGGTTATTCCTTTTGATTTGATCAAAAGGGATCCATAGGTTAGATTTATGACTAAATTAAGGACTCTAGGATGAAGTGAGGGAAGTTGAGAGATTATTTGGGAAGAGTTTTTCTAATCCAAATGGCTTTGATGGTGTGAATTAATGAGAAGGGGGAGTGCCCTTTTATAAGAGGGGTGAGGGGCACCTTTGAAATGGCTCGAAATATTATTTTATTATAAATTAATATTCCGTATCTAATGGATCCAAAGTGGATTGTTTAAAGGTTATAGTGGGGATGAGTCGAAAACCACTCAACCAGTAGAATTTAGACAGTTTTGGGTATTTATATTAACCTTATCGTTTAGTTTTAACTCTTAGTTAATTATTTTGACACATACCATGTCACTTTGTATTTTTATGTTATATAGTTAATAAACTTACTATATACCTCTCAACGACCTCCAAGTGGTACATTAATGATACACCTATCATGATATAAGTCTCTTTGCCGAACCTTAGATTTATAGGAATTGAATTTAATAATATAATATTTGTTTTAAAAACACTTTTATGTCAATTTTTACACTATTTGGAAAATTAATTTTTGTGAAAATCATAACAAAACTATTAATTCAAAAAAAGTTAATTTAATCATTCCTAACATGTCCTATTAACCTATAAAATCAGTTTAATTCATAAAAAGTCTCAAATTATATTTATTTGTGTATTTATAATATCAATTATTTTAATTTTTCACTATTATGGTAATTACTGCATCATCATTGGGTCGTAAATAAATTAAATTATTTAATGTATAAATATTATAAATAAAATACCATTATGTAGTAAATAATTTTAGCTTTATAATGAATATTTACCATCTAATTTATCTTTTTTATATCCCTATATTAAAAATTATGTAGTAAATAAACTTTGATTTTAACTCTTTTAACTCTTCTTTGAATTAAATAATAATAAATGTCCTCATCAAATCCCAGTGGACCTAAATGATAATATTTTATTCCTAAGGTTTCTTTTGGTCGAATTAAGTTTATCCAATAGAATTATGACATGTGTTAGGGTAATAGTAATATCATTTTTACCCTTAATTACCCTATTTACTTTTAACTGTGGTAAATAAAAGTAAAAAGTTACTATTCACCAAAAATTATTTTCATCACAATGAAACAAATTTTAGTCCTTGATATTAACCATGCCTCTCAGATTTTCTAAATTCCACTCACAGAAGTGGTGAAATTATGTTTTATGAAATAAATCAGTTTTTTAACTAACACTTAGTGCTTTCACTATTCATCAAAAAATGAAGTTTTTCAGAAAAATACCAAAAATTATGCCTAAGGTATATTTGATATTATGAATTAAAAAATGATGTCTATTTTACCAAATTAATAACATATCAGTTGCATTAATTAATTTAAAAATTAATTCCCGCCGTCAAAACAAATAGCGTGTTTTTATGAGATAATAACGATAAAAAGATTGACACTTGTTTATGTCTGGTTTAATTGTGAAATTATGTACAATGACCAACATTGTATTAAATGGTAAAAATATATTGTAAATATACTTAAAAACCACTAAAATTTATAATTTATCAATATAAATTATTTCGATTAATAATTTTGTTTTTAATTAAAATTTAGTAATTTTCACTATTAATCAAAATATAAATGTTATCCGAAAAGTTCCAAAATTTCACCTTTGTAGAAATTCGATACTCTGAATCCAAAAATGAAGTCCATTTTGAGAGATAAAATTTCTAAAATATAAAAAAGTAGGTATTACTATTCATAATGACTAGTTTGATTGGTTGTGGTGTGTGTTAGAACTCGATGTTGCGCACAACACACGCTATTGCATTATTCAAAGAGAAGCGTACCGTAGAATCTTGGGGTTCTACAATTAACCTTATATTCTAGATTTAACCCTTAGATAAATAGTTTAACTCTTACCATGTCTTATTGTATTATTACACTATAAGGTTAGTTAAATTACTATAAAATGCCAGGAGAACCTCATGTGATTCATTAATGACATATATAACACAATTTATGTCCTTTTTCCAAAAATTATATTTTTAGGACTATTATATAATGTAATAAAACAGTATTTGTTTTAACAAATTCTTTTTTGTCAATTTTGACACTATTTTGTATTTGGTTTTTGTATATGTCATAACAATTTGATTTCTTAAAAAAATACATTTTATTAACCCTAAAATGACATATTAGACTATAGAATTCTTGTATGTCATCAAAAGAATAAATATAAATTTATTTTGATGTTTATAATATCAATTATTTTAATCTTTAATTAATAAGGTAATTACTGAAACATCATTTTTTCATAAATAAATGTAATTATCTAATTTATAAAAAATATAAATAAAATTACAAAATGTAGGAATTTTTTTAATCTTTTTAATTAATATTTATCATAGAATTTATCTTATTTAAAAACATGTTTTAATAATGGTTTAGTTATTAAAAATTGAATTTAACACTTTTAACTCTTCTTTAAATAAAATATAATAAATACCCTAATCTAATCCATGTGGATAAAATAGGATCATATTTGTTTTCGTAAGGTTTATTTTTGAAAAACACTTATTGAATTGAATTAGGACATGTGTTGGGATAATTTGATATTATATTAAAATTATTTCTACCTTAAATTAACCTATTTAATTTCAATCGTGGTAATTAAAAATATAAAGTTACTATTAACCAAAAATTATTTTCATCCTATTTAACCAAAAGTTTCTTATTTATTTCCACTATTTACCTTGGATTTTTTAAATTAAATTCATAGAATATGAAAAATTATGTTTTATGCAAATGTTCAAATGTGCTTAAAAGGTTGGTAAAAGTCGTTAAAAATATCAATAAACTTATACATATATAATATTATTATAAAATGAGTAAAATGAATTAAATATTACTAATATATATATATATATTATGTATCTATTTTGACTTTTAAAATAAATGATAAATAATCATTTAAATGAAAAAGTCATTTTTTATTTACAATGTAGTCTTTTATACTGTTCATAAAAAAACGAATGTTTTTTATCAAAATACCAAAAATTAACCCAAAGATAATTTTGATATTAAAAATAAAAATATGGGTTACATTTTAAAAAATTAAAAACCTAAAAGTTTCCTTAATTAATTTAAAATTAATTCCCATTATCAAAATTAAAAGGTGAGTTTTTGAGAATTAAAAAATATCAAAAGGTTGATATATTTTTATGTACAATTTAAAGGTAAAATTACTTCCAATGAGAAAAATTGGATAAAATGATAAAAATATAATCTAATTATACTTCAAAAAAATTTCAAATGTATAATTTAACACTATAAATTATTTTTATTAAAAAGGTTGTTTTAAACTAAAGTTCAGTATTTTTCACTATTAATCAAAATATGAATGTTTTTAGAAAAACACAAAAAATTTATCCAATCAACATATTTATGTCCTTATTCTAAGGAATAAGTTTATTTTGTCAAATTTAATTTATTAAAGTGTCATATATTTAATTTAAAAAGGGGTTTCCATTAAAAAGGTGGTAGAATTAATTTTTTTTTGAAAAAACAAAATTTATCTGAAATTTTGAATTTTTCATTATATAATGTCTAATAAACAAATAATATTTTTGTTAAAATAATAAGTAGTATATGAATTTTAAAATGTATTTAATACTCTTCATAACTTCTTTTTTAACGGTCAGTTTGGTAAGTCTTGGGGCACTCGAACTCGGTGTTGCGTGTGACACAACCTATGGAATCACTTTAAAGAGATAACGTACTGTGAAATCCTGGGGTGTTACATTCTCCCCTAATTTAATAAATTGTGTCCAGAAAATATGAAATTGTTATTTGAAAAAAAAAGTTTTAAAATAGAAAATACCATTGTGGAAAACCCAAATTCGAAATAGGGTGAATAAAATTCAATTTTATAAGAGGGAAAGGGAAATGAAAAATTATACACCAAATTAGGGTTTAGAATATGATAACATTGGTGGAAATTATGGACACATAATTGGAAGGATACAGTAAATATTTTTAGGGAGTGATTGTGGTCATAATCACAAAAAAGGGAATAATAAATGTAAAATTGAGGTGCTCAAAGCCATCAATCTATGATTATTTAAATTATCATCGGTTCAACAAAACATAAGATACTAGGGTAATACATTTTTGAGATCAATTTTTTTGATGTGGAGTGATAAATTTACTATCAAGATAAGTGCTCAAGAAAACACACCTGACTTCATTAATAGTCAAAATAATAATCACATCATTTGGTTGTGCTTCGATCTATTTTCGCTTCATCCCTTACACTAGGAAATGAATGTTAAAAAATTATTTTTGATGCCTAAATTGCATTTTATAAATCATAATTTCCACAATTATTATCTTAATCCTCAATATGTTTACTAAAATCCAAAAGGTTATCTTATCATATCCAATAAATTATACTTTAACCTCATACCAAATATCACGTGCTCAACTTAATCAATTACATCCTTTATACTTATCCAAAATACTTATGTCCAAAATCCAAATCTAAAAATTTATAAGGAAGGTGAATTTAACATAATTATGATCTCTTTTATCATATAACAACATGTGAATACCTTTATCATGTATTCTCTTAAAACATGGTAATAAATTGAATTACTAAAAAACTATATTGTATATTTTTCTTCCTCATTACTTATGTAAAACATAGAATAATGGATATACACCATATGTTAATAAATGTTGTAATCTCTAATAATGATTAAATACACAAACAATTAATTAGATCCAATGTAGTCAATAATATCCAATATACATTATTGAAATCAATTATCTATTATTCCAAAATCACTACCTCAGTATCAGAACTATATTAAGGTTTATCTTTCTCTCAACCATATATTTCCCAAAATGTTTAACCGACTATTGAGTCACCTTTCTTGGAACCCCACAATCTCAAATCATTGATGAAATAGTGATGAAGTACAATCCTTATATACTCTATAAATATTATAACTTGTACATCATTAATACAATACTCGAATGACACAATTATTTAATAAAAATAAATGAACACTAATTATTCCACTTCTTCTATGGTATTATCATACCATGATTATTATCCAATAGCATTATTTGGGGTTTACTCTGATGATTGGGACATTGATTCGCATAGTTTCCAAACTCCTTGCAGATGAAGCACTGTACATTTCAAACCTTTTTCTAACCCTTGAAATTTCATAATTGGTGTCCTTTTTAATCACACTTAAAACAATCTCACATTCCATTAAATAATTTACCAAGGTCATTTATTACACTGTCATAACATGTGGGAAAATCCTTCTTTCCCTTCTTCCCTTTATCCATATATTTTCTCTACCATCCTTTTCTTATATTTCTTCCCTTTAAATCCATATGAATCAGAGAATTCATTAGTTATCTTATTAATAAATTATATTGTATCTTCATATGATACGAATATGTGGGAGACTATTTCCCTTCAAAATGATAGGTTAAGACCATGAAAGATATGACCCTTATTACTCTTTCATTAATGCATATTTATAGAGTTCTCATTCCATATACTAGGCACCATTTCAAAATGATGACATACACTAGATTAGATCATATCATAATGTAGAATCCAAAAACATGAAAACTTACAACATTAATTGATGATTTTCAGACATCTAGTCTCATAATCATCAAAATGATTTCATTTCTATCATATTTACTCACAAATATCTTATGATGGTTTGTAAATAAAATGTAAATAATCATAAGCATATCCCCAGGGATTGTTAAACCAAGTGCACAGTAAGGCCCACTGTTGTGTACCAGGATACCTTGGGTTATGTCCGAAACTCCTTTTAAAGAGTTATCACTGTTAGGTCCATTTTTTCCAGAACCGCATCCACTTGTAGTATTTATACAAGGATATATTTCTTGGAAACCCCAGATAATATCTATTTTACCAAAATTTTTGGATGTTATTCTACACTAATCCACATTGCCTATCTTAGGGTAATGTTCTCTAATTAGAGTTTTTCTAAATCTAGTTTCCAAGGTTATTTCAAAACCTCCCTTTGATACCAACTGTAAGGCCCCGACCCATGTTACCCAGAGTCAGTACATTATTACATAACATTGTCATGATCACAAGAGATCATGTATCAAATGACCGATTAGTTTAGTAGCGTTGGAAGTACTATATGCATATATATGTCTTAGATTAAATTATGAAATGAAAATAATACAACACTGTGTCTCATCTGAACAAACATTTATCACTTAGCATATACCAATAGGTCATTCATAATATACTTATTCACATCCTAGGAAAAATAAAAAATTAGAAAGGGTTGATAATAGAGTCTTAGTAAGGATAACAATATAGAGGAAAATATCATAAGTAAACATAAACATTTAAGGAAATGTATAAGACTAAAACACAAGTCTTTTAAACTCAAACTTCAGAATAATATGGAAAATATAAATCAAATAATTCCATTTACTTATTCATATAGATATACTACTAGTTGAATAATCACATGTAATTTCAATAGATAATTTCATAATGATGGAATACATAATTACAAAAATCATTACCACATTGTCATGGACACATTCCAAGACTACAATTAATGATTTTTAAAGTCCTTGTTCTAAGACACTTGTTTGTCTCATGAGACCTACTGATGCATTGAGTGGATTTAGTGGTCCTTGCCTGTCTTTTACTACGTCCAATGAATTCCCCATGTGAAAAGGTTGAAACATAATATAAACATTCGTATTAAAAATAGCATAAAAAATGTCAATACTTTAACCATAAACAATGAATGGTATAAAAATAGCACATCCACAGTCAAACACATCACAAAACCATCAATACAATTTATAAGTATTTATCATTATAAATAAACTTCATAAAAATGTAAAATCCAACGAAGGATATTGATATAGATTAAATTAATCCAAAGAACTATTTGTATGAAATATCTATTTCTATTTTGAAATTATTTAAATGAAAATAAAACTTTTATTTAATAAATATTCATATAATCATGTAAGGGAAGCTTCGAAGGATTATAATAGAAGAAAATAGCCTCACCCGCCATATATTTTAAAAAAAATTATTTCCTTAATTTTTTGAAATGGTCATAATGTAACTTTTTTGGAAAGAGATAGAAATATTCCTTTCAAAACATTTTATAAAAAGTCAAACAAGGTTATAAATGGAATCATCCCATTGCCTAGAAAATAATAAAAATGTTTTGAAATACATTTTTAAGAAACATATTTGTGGACGAGAAAGAGGTACAAGTAGATACACATGTACAAACATCCTCACATAGTAAAGAGATTGAAATATTAACCATTACAATATACTTTTCCATTGTTGAGGGTACGTTAACCTCTTTTTTAATTTCTAAATAATATTTATTAAACTATAAAAAAACTAGATACAAAAATATGATATCATATATGATCTTTTAATATTGCTTTATAAACTATATTTTAGACGTATTGTTGTTTTGGGTGTTAACCGATTCATTTTACTTTATATGTTTTGTTACCTAAGTTATGTTTTTTATGGAGAATATATATATAATTCACATACAGAATGCTATTATGTTATTAAATATTATTTTTATCATCAAATGAAAATTATTATTGAATGGTTACGATGGGGAACGAAATCTCATCGCGCTGTGGAGACGGTTGGCCGTACGCACACACGAGTAACAATATCATTCTATTAGTCATGAAATTGATTGTAATTGGATGGAATATTATATATATAGAATCATTAATATGTCATATTTATTATTTAAATCTATTATAATCAATATTATACCCATATGGCTTCACCAGTTCAATGTTTGTCTTCTTTCATTACTTTAGGGTCCTTCCAGTGGAGGGGCTTCTTCATTTGGTTAATGACGCCCTTGGCTTGCATTTTTTCAGACCTCCGTGATTGTATTACCTTTGTTTACATTATAAAAGAAAATAAAAATGTTTATTTTCAACCATTATTATACTCATCCAAATAATGAAGTGTTGAATAAAAAACTACCCCACGATGTGGAGATGGTAAGTCGTATGTACACACATATGGTGACTTGGTCATTCATAGGATGGATAGAATAATGAATATCATTGTACCATATTAATAAGAAAATCTCAATATGTATAAGGTACTAGAGCTTTTATTTTATTATAGAAACAACAAAGTGGAAGTGTTAGATGAAAATAATTTTGAAATAGGTGATGAAATAATTACCTCTCCTTGGGGTGCTTCCTTTTGATTTGATTAAATTGGATTTTGAGGTTGGTTTTCTGATCAAAGTAAGGCCTATATTTTAAAGTGAGTGTATTTGGGAGGATATTTGAGTATAGGTTGGTCGATCCAAATGGATTTTTAGGTTTTAAGTTAAGAGAAGGGGAAGTAACTTTTATAAGATTGGTGAAGGGAACTTTAGGAAGTACTTAAAATATTATTTTTATTATAAAATAATGTTCAGTTTCTAATTGATCCAAATGGATTTATTTTTAGTATAGGGGGGGGGATGGGTCGAAAAAGTCTCAACAAATTGGTTTTAGAAAATTTTAGGTTACCATATTAACCTTATCATTTAGATTTAACCCTTAGTTGATTAGTTCAACTCTTACCATGTCTTCTCGTATTATTACACAATAAGGTTAATAAACATACAAAAAAATTCCAATAGAACCTAAAGTGGTTCATTAATGAAATATCTAATGTTATTTATTTACTTTTTCCGAACCTTATAATCTTTAGTACTATTATAAAATTTAATAAAATATAATTAATTTTAAAAACTCATTTATGTCAATTTTGACAGTCTTTAGTATTTGGTTTTTGTGAAAGTCATAACAATCTAATTTTGTTGAAAAAAATTGAATTAACTGAAACATGTTATATTCTATTAGAATTTTTTCATATGTCATCAAAAGTGTTAATTTACTTTTATTTTGATATTTATAATATTACTTATTTTAATCTTTCATTAATAACGTAATTATTTCATCATCATTGTTTCATAAATAAATAAAATTATACAATGTATAAAAATTATAAATAAAATACCACGATGTATGAAGGATTTTTAGATTTTTAATGAATATTTAAAGTATAATTTACCTTACATATAACCCTATATTATGAATGGTTTAGTTATAAAAATTTGAATTTAACACTTTTAACTCTTCCTTAAATAAAATATAACAAATGTATTAATCTTATCCAAGTGGATAAAAAAGGTTAATATTTTTGTCCTAAGGATTATTTTGGTCTAAAACACTTATCCAATAGAATTAGGACATATGTTGGAGTAATTTGATATTATTATAATATTTTTTCTAACTTCAATTTCCCTATTTACTTTTAACCGTGGTAAATAAAATAAAAAGTTTCTATTCACCAAAAAATATCTTCATCATATTTAACAACATTTTACTTACTGATTTTAACCATTTCTCTTTTATTTTTTAAATTCAATTCACAGATGTGGTAAAATTACGTTTTATGGAAATTTCAAATGTGCCTAGAAGGTGTGTAAAAGACGTTAAAAAGTTTAGTAAAATTTTATATATCTAATATGATTATAAAATGGCTCCAATGAATTACATTAGACTAATATAAATTCTATGTATCTATTTTCACTTTTATGATAAATTAAAAATGAATATTTAAATGAAAAAGTTGGTTTTTATCTACAACACAATGTTTTTCACTATTCATAAAAAATTGAATGTTTTCATAAAAAACAAAAAAATCCCCCAAATATAATTCTGATATTCCAAATAAAAAATTGATATATATTTTATCAAATTTATAACATATAAGTTTCATTAATTAATTTACAATTAATTGTTATTTTCAAAACAATAAAGCGGGTTTTTGAGAAGTAAAAACTATCAAAATATTGATATATGTTATTGTCCAATTTAAATATAAAATTATTTTCAATGACCAACATTATATTAAGTGATAAAAAATTCTAATTATACTTCAAAACCATTAAAATTTATAATTTAACACTCTAAATTAATTTTATTAAAAAATTTGTTTTAAATTAAAATATTGTATTTTTCACTATTCATCAAAATATAAATGTTATCCGAAAAACACCAAAAATTTATCCAAACTATATATATATTGATTCAAAATAAGAATTTTATTTATTCATATTAAATATATTTAAATGTCAAATATTGTTTTTAAATAGGGATTTCTATTAAAAGGATTTAAAATTGCATTTTTTGAAAAATACTTCTTTTATCTAAAAAATTGATCTTGTTCATATATTATGTCTAAGAAACCCATAATATGGATGTTAAAATTTTAAAGATTATATAAATTTCAGAATGAACTTAATACTATACATAACATTTTTTTGAACGGCTTGTTTTGTAAGTCGTAGTCCACTCAAACTCGGTGTTGTGTGTGGCGTAAGTCATTGATTTAGATTAAAGATATAACATACTATGAAATCCTGGGGTGTTTCAATTTTTTCAAAATATCTAGTGAATTACACTTCTTTAGTGTGGAAAAGTCAATTATAGTGTATCATTTGTTTCTTCACGGCCACACAATGTTTGTGGAGAAACAAATTCATGCATAAATATAGCCTCATTTTTACTTATTTGTTCATAATTTTGACACTTCCAATGTTCCCTCCACCTTGATAAATGATAAAACCCATGGTGGAGCATCTTTGAAGAGTTTTATTCTAAGAAAAAAGTTGTTCTAGAAAATCAATTACCACCACAGTTCATGAAAACTACCCTGAACAACACCTTACCCATATATCCTCTTTCCTGTTGGCTATGGTGTAGATGAAACACTCATGATACATCATCCATCCACACATAATTCTCCCTCAATCTCACTTCTTCTGTATATAAAAATTCATCCATGGAATAAGACTTACTCTATGGTGCAGTCGAGTCCTCCTTGCTGAGACCATGGTACACAGGTGTGCAATGGTGTTCCATGGACATTAAAGTATAAAATAATTCATAGTGTCCAGATAGATCCCCATTTAGCATGAATGAAATAATTTCACTTCATAAAGGGTTTCAATGATATTTCCTATGGTTCCAAAGGATAAATGGTGGTATGAGGATTTAACATTGTGATTTAGCATGGTCCTTGAGCTCCCATGTTTTCTTTGATTACATCTCTAGTGAGTTATAGATGATGAAATACACATTTGAGTAGTGAAAATGATGGAAGTGTAATGTCCACAAAATTGGGGGAGTAAAAAAGAATTAAAATAACACCGTTAGAGTATATAATGAATAGTTTCATGGGAAGAGTTTTCCCACAACTATGTTTAATGTAGCTAACCACTTGTTTATTTGTAAATCAGTTTCATACCTATATTAGAATATCGTTGTGGGAATTTTCTCCCACATACAATTTAAACACATGAATAATGGGTCCCACTATCATGAATGGCCCATATAGGCCTTATAGAAACTGTTAGGTTGGTTTCTCCCCATGTGAACATCGCCCTCCTCCCACTGGGAAATTACTCCTTTTTGGATGTTTGGTCAGCTGACCCCCTCTAGGAAAACAATATAGACTGTGGCCATTCGAGTTTAGGTCATTCCATGTTTTTCATATTATTTATAAATTAAATATATAATACACTTAATAATATGCCACTATAAATTCATAAGTGAAATATATCATTTAAAAAATATAATTCTAATTCATTTTAATACAATAAAATTCCATAAAAATAAATTCACATGTTTGAGTTAAACAAATACTTTTATGGTAATATTCATTAAATACCATAAAAATAATTATAATTTTTTTATATCTTTTCTTGAAAATATGTATTCACAAAACACTTTGTAAGGGGCTCTTATTTAACAACATCAAATTATTATTTCTGGTTCATAGTCATGAACCATTACAGGAAAGAATAATTAATTCTTATTGAGATTACCCAACAAAGACACAAGAATAATGTATAGGGGGATGGGTAAATCAATTATATATTTTTCTTTTATGTTTCTTTACAAATGAAACAACCTTTACATCATCTTAATGATAAAATTCCCTACTGAAAAAAAATAAAAGAAACATCCACATGAACAAAAGAATTTAAAAGGTTCACTAACCAAAAAGACTATATACACCCTTAGTATGGTTTGGGAAAAATCCAATACCATACAATCTAATAGAAGAAAACCAATTTGTTTGGAAAAAAATTAGGATATGACCTTAAAGTTGTGTTATACATTGTTCAACATAATCGTATATGCGATTCAAGTTGTTCAGAATGATTTAATACAATTTATGGGTTTCTTTATCAAATTTCTCAAATGTGATATTTAAAAAAATTACTTTCTTAAATAAAATATGGTATGAAATTATTCGGATTTGAAATTATTCTCAATCTGATTTTCCAATTTTAATTTGATGAATAATTTCTCAATACATGAATATAACATCTGTTAGAATATCACTGAGATAATTTTGAACAACTTCAAATTTTAAAACAATTAACCCACTTATCTTCATTCTACTAGTATATGGAAATTTCATTTGGAATCTATTTTAGTACATTCACAAACATCATTGTCCCCATTTTGAACTATCTTTCATCCTCCATAGACTACCTTGCACCGCGTGATGCAAGAGCATCATAGAAAAACATTTTCTTAAGTAGATAACCCATTTTTTGTGGATGTCTAATTCTTCCATGGTACGACCCTTATTCATGGATGGATAATTCGTCTAATGACTGCCTATGATATAAATTCCATATTCTTTTATGGTCTATAGATCCCCAAAAACTCATTATACATTAAAAGTTTTTATTTTTAAGATCATTCCTTAGCGAAATACTTCCCTAAGTAGAATTATAATTCGAAAACTCTTTAATTTTTAGCTTAAATCTTTTGGAAATGATGATCTCTTATAATAAAATTTCTTTTTATTAATTATCTGATTGTGTGTCTTTATATAAGACAATAAGATGCGTAAAACAACTAATTATATTTAACATGAACATTGATGAGATACGACATTTACCACAAGCCGCTATGTCGCCCACATAGTGCCTTAACCCTATGCAGTGGATGATATATTCCACAAACAGAAACAATTTTTTATAGCCATAATCATCACCCAATTCCACCAATGACACAACTACCATGAACTGTGATTCTATTACAAACATTGCTTCCTTACACGGTCTGTGCACAACACTGCACGGTCCGCATAATGCTACTCTACAAAAATCCTTCTGTTAACTATTTTATTTATCCATATTTGGATTTTTACAATTGATAAGAAACATTTTTTGTGCAGGAAAAAAACAAGAAAACACTTAGAAATATGTTCAGGTTGTTCACATCATTCACAAATAGTTTCCAATTGTTGGAACATATTCTCAATATTCACACCAACACCGTCTGATTTCTTCCAAACATTCATATCATAATTCTTCTATTGAGATGTTGATTCTCCCAAAAACATTGTATTTCCAATCCTTTGTTGTAGTATTATTATTTTTGGTTAAAAAAACAATTAATTTTTATATCTCTAAATCCACCATAATACCAACTGCATTCAAATGAAGAGTATTTTTTATGAAACATTCATATTGACTGGTGTCATGAGTATGTTTCTCAAAAACCTTATTAACGAAATATTTTTTATTCATTTGGATTTAAGGAATTTTTTATCTTTCCTCTGGAAAAAATATTTATCATTATTACCCTGTTTCTTCCATGATTCTATTGGTCTTCTTTATTTTTCATCAATATTCTCTTCTTTTTTTCCTTTTAGGATAATTAACTATAACGTTCCCTATTACTCCACATTCAAATCACATAAAGGGATGTGTCCCTTTATATTTACTTATACCTATTCACACATTATATAAAACTAAGGATAATATATCATCAATATTTTTATATACCTCATTTTCAGAGTTAGTTTCAATAACATAATCTTCCTCAAGAACCTTCCTAGTCCATTCTTTGTAATATCGTTGAAAGACATTTCTATATTATATTTTTTCTCTTCATAATATTCTCTTTTATCTTTTAATAAGTGATGATAATGAAATGAAAATCATCCATGTATATTTTTTTCAGGTATCTATCTTCAAGTGAAGAAACATTAGCATAAAACTTGCTGGGAAGAATTCCTTTGATCATTTCAACAAATGTAGAATCCTCTATTTTTTTACCAGGACATCTGATAGTGTAGAAAATTTAATTTTACCATGTAATGAATTAACTAAAATATTCCTACTCATACATTTTCAAATTTTCATACTTGAGCCTCCTAATTTTCAGTTTTTACTTCTTAAATTTTCTATTTCATTCATAAATGTTTTGTAACTTATATCATATATATTTATCTATTTCAGTACCATTAAATCTTAAAAAATCTTATTTCTAATGTGATGAGAGTAAATCATATTGAGCACTTCAATCATTCTCAATATTCTTCTTTTCATTTTTTGTACGAGGAACCATGTCATCGATAGGGGAAATCCATATATTTTAGCTTCAATGACATCATACCCAAGTGGCATAAGATAAGGCATGGTTCCATCATTATATATATGATAGTTATTTCCATCTAAGACTGGAATCCCATTATAGTTAACATAATTAATGTTATCCAAGGAAACTAATTTTAAAAAATTTAGAGAAGAATAAATTAAGGGGACTTTCCTCTGATACCAATTGAGATTACCCATCCAAGATTCATGCATCACTGAGAAGGGGATGGGGTGAATCAATGATATCTTTTTCTTTGATGTTTCTTTGAAAATGAAAAAACCATCAAATCTTATTAAATATTTCTTTTCCATATGAAAAAATTTAAAACACACATCTACAAGAACAAAAGAATTTATGAGGTTTATTACTCAACAAGATTGACTACATCCATAGTATGGTTTGGAAACAATCCAATACCACACAATGTCTGGGAAAAAATAATTTCATTCCAAATAAAACAATAAGGAGATTCCCTTACACTTTTATAACACTATTTTCAATAAAAAAGTTCATGTTCTTCTATTAGCACAAAATGATTGTTCCGTAGTTCCTTGAAACGTGTGATCTAAATTTAAGAATCATTGTCTCCAGGCGGTTTCCATTGGATTTATTCATGGAACTGGAGACATTCCAATAATTCGTTATCCAAAGAGGACCTACTTTCCAAAGGAATTTGTTCGTTAAAATTTTAAATTTACGATACTTGAAAACGTGCATTGGTCGTGAGGATGGGAGCTCAGACTCATCACATCTTTTTTGGGGGAATTATTGTATACTCTGGGACTCACTTTATAAAATTAAAACATTTTCATGAATCCTTATTAATTCACCATTTATATCATAAGTGTCCATTGGAATTTACAATCAATTATTAACATGTGTAAAATTTAGAATCATCAGTATGCATTCACAGTTCTTCATCAATGGAAACATCTGTATGTATTCGAGTATTTTTCATTAATGGTATCCTCTAATATACTGATTAGAGAATCTTTTAATCATTGTTATGATGAAACTATTTTTAAGCCACTCAGTGGAGAACTCTAGAATTTATTTTTATCTAGGGAGATGAAGTTTTGTTTTAATCTTGGGATCATGCTCATAAAATGAGCTACCTAGGTATTCTTGTGAAAGGAATATGAACCCTCATAGTTCAGTGCCGGTTAATAGGACACATCATACCTTTTTAGGTCATGTGATGAGGACCTCTAGGTGGAAGGTACTTAGTTGAAACATAGTGTGGGACTTATGCTAAAGAAGACCAAGGAACTTGGAAATGATATGAGTTTCCAAGTAGGATCAGACCGTGTTGGGAATATGGCCCTAAGAGAACATGGTTGATTTTGGGGTGTTGGGTTTGAACCTCAAGGAGGCCTCCTATGTATCACATATTAATGGGAATCAAAAACCACGTAGTTCAATGAATCTCATAGAAAAGTATTGTCCTCTGAGAAATATGTGTTTGGGCATACTTCTTGAAAAAATATTCCTTAATTTTGGGAATTAGGGTTGGATGAGCTCTGGCCCTGAAAGGGCTTCCTACGCATCTTGGATGGAATGGGAATCAGAGTTCACTTAGTTCATTGGATGAGTGTTTATGCACATGTTGCAACTATCATGTATCTCTAAGCCCACATGAGTCATGATCGGTGTGAGAAACAAGATGATGTGAAAGATTCAACAATGGCACTTCACACTTTTCCTCCTCCCCTAATGGAAGAGGGCATGTCGACCATGGAAGAGGTCGAGAGAACCATCCTTCCCTATGTTATATTTACATTGGAAAATGGTCCAATGTAAGGAAGAAGGGGCAAAGGTGAGGGGGTTATACCAGGATGGATGCCCTGAAATTGGTTCTGGTAGGGGAGGGAGACTTCTCCTATACTTGCATGGAATTGAATGTGGGAAGTGTACCTTCCCTACTAGAGACCTAAGGTCCCGGGTCACCTCATTGAAAAGGGCGAGGCCGGTGACCAACCATCCTCCAAACCAGGAACTTCCCAGCAGTATTTCTGATAAAAGGGTCCATGTGACTGCAGATATACAAACCCATAGACATTCCATGAATCCTAACCCCATTGTGAAACAAATGCGTGAAACCTATGACTGCGGAAATACAAACCCAAATAAGATACATGTTGATGTGCCATTCCCAATGTTTTGTTATGTCACGAGGGTTTGGTGGAGGTTTACATTTATTCTCTTTCAGATAAGGGAACCAAAGAATGAGACACCCTTCCATAGATGGATTTTAAGAAGGGTACAAAACTTGGTCATGTAGGTACCTCATGTAGGTACGCTATATTGGTGCCTCGCGTTGCCCTGTCATGCAGGTACGATGCACAGTTGTAGTGCACAGGTGTGGTGTGCTGATATGTTGCGTAGGTATGGATGAAGACTAAAGAATGTGAGGAACTTCAAACCATGCATATCCCATTTAATTATCCCTTATTTTGTATTTTAGAGAACTATCTCAGACAATTTGAAAGATCTTTGTGAAATAGATACACAATGGGAAATTTTGAGAGTCTTTCAATTTTTTCCAGTCTAGAAATGGGGATCCCAAGGGTCCTATATATAGGCACCGATGCTGCTAGCCGAAGAATCTTTTCCCACATAGGTATATCATGCAGGTCCACCGTTCATGTGATCTGCGTAGGTACATCAGAAAAAACTTGTCACTCATAGATTGGATGTGTAGTTTTCTCACAAAGGCGAGCTGTGTATATCATTCGCGAAGCAGAGCCACGTAGATCAACTGCAAAGCTCCTAGATGTTACTCCATCGTGTTGAGCATGGGAGTATTTATTTTTTTATTTTTTTTCATTCATTGTACTATTTGAATCTCTCTTTGGGATTTGAAATATCCAAAGATTGTTGATATTTTTGGTTACATTCTCAAGAACTTTAAACAAAATCCCCCCTCAAGATTGGATCTGAAATATACAAAGAGGGTCAAATATTGAGGTGAAAGTCTGGGAAAAAGATTAGGATCGATTAATGAGTATCACGATTTTGTCATGCAATTACTTCGTGCAGGTTTGTCGCGTAGGTATGACACGCAGCCATGAAATGTAGGTCTTCTTTTTTCCTATAAATAAGTCTCAGCCTTTCACAATTGTTTCTTCATTTGATCATTCTCCAAAATTTAGATCTCTTGTTGGGTAGCTTGTTCACCCAACTTCGTCTCATTGTGCTCTAATGTAATTCTATTGAAATTTCATCAAGGCTAAATTTTTTACACGATTGAGCTATGTGAAAAGGACTTCAATGATGGAGTTGCGCTAGGATCCTTGTCAAAGGGCCAATGCAACTGACCCCATCAAAGGACCCTGTTTAAGGACCTGCGTGAATAGTGTCCTTTGCCAAAATGTTTCACTTTATTCTTAAAAATCTGACATGGAAATTTTTTTATTCATTTTTGATAGGAAAGAATGACTCATTTGATCACCCATATCGAAGAATATAAGGCTCGTCAAAATGAAATGATGAGCATATTCCGGCAAGACTATTATGATATTGTTCAAATTACTCTTCCTGGGCTATGGTAGGGTCTAATTACGTACCTGTGTGACTATCCAAAAATTCCATACTTACCCTTATATGGGCATAGAATTTCTCAAGACACCCATGTTCCATTTGTTAAGAAATAATTTCAAAAGAATTGGTTTCTTCAGTATTACAACTTTAACTTCATGAATATTAGTGAAAGGGGGGTTCCAATACAAGAAGGCACAATCCCTATTAGTTGCATCCTTCATCACAGTGGTTGAACTCCAAAAATAAAGGATCATGTTGTATATCCATGAACATATTGTTATGATTCAAATTTTTGGGCTTCTCAAAATGATCAATCTAATGGTTGGAAAGGAGACTGGTACCGTCGTTCTAGCAGGGGTGTGAAACCCGACTACATGTGGACATTCTGGGTATGTCGGACATGTGTAGAATTTAGAAAATAGTTATCAGACACTCATAACTATGAAGCTGTCTCGATGGGGAAAACATATGTTTACAAAAATTAATTCATTCATGAATTCCTGAGCTGATGGAGTCCACAAACAAAAATTCATTCATTTGACGCATGGTGAAATTTGTATTAGTCTGTAGGACATTTACCAAATAGCTGGAATTCCTATTCTTGGAGAAATGTATGATGAATTCATCTTGCCTACTTTAACATGGGGTGATGTTACTAGAACACCACCACTTGCCCATGATCTAGTTATAATAGAGAATAATTTACCCAAGGATAAGAAATATATTCATGCTAAAGTGTGGATGGAAGCCTTCTTAGAAGCAGCAACAGAGAAAGGTCCAACCTGTGGACATCCTACTGTTTTTCTTCTACCGATAACTGAGGCAGTTTAGGCACATATTGGCCCACACTGGAAAGAGGCAATTACAAGCACTGGGGTTATAAATTCAGACCTGATATAGATGAAAAAGTACATTAAGTTTTATTCTTTGCTATGTGGCTAAGTGTTTATTTTCTTCTTGTCCGTGAATCTGGAGGAGGTGTAAGATCAGGGACTTTCATCATTGCATCTAAATTGGTAGAGGGGAAGTATATTTATCTAGAAACCCTGGTTTTGAAAAGAATTTACCATATCATGCGGCATTTATACTGTGGGAATGCTCTATTTAGAAATGTGGGGCCATTAAAAGTGTTTTGGGGCTGGATTGCTGCAGATTTTTCTTCATACTCAGTGTTGAACTCAGTCAGA